>OV816024.1:33097777-35497777 GCA_929113105.1 Agrypnus murinus
TCTATAAGACTATAAAGTTGGGAACGACCTCATCATCCATCATCACATAGTGAATAATAAATATAATTGATATTCTAAATCTGTTCTAATAAATTATTCTTATTGTTAGTTTTATTAAATATTAATTTAAAAAGAGACGTTTTGATTGTAATATTTGGTACTTATAGTTATCAATTTTTATAAGCCTGCCTTGAGAAGTAAGAATTAAATTCATTGCGAGCTTTTATAATACAATGAAAGTTGAGAACATTTAGTAGTTGTGTAGGAAAGCCCTCATCTGATCGTCACCCGGTGATCAGTTTGAGGTTACAACTTATAACAGAATTCCACTTAATATACTATTTTGGGTTACCTACCGTTATTTATTTGTTCATAATGATTACTATTTCCATTTAAAGATTAAATCTGAAATGAAATTTTTTTTCAATGAATTTAATAAATGACTTATTTAATTATTGGGTGTATTAAATGCAGAAAAATAGTCTGCAGAGTATGTTGCGTCTAACTTTTCTTTCTAAAAGCAATAATACAAACAAACTTGCCAGCCTCGGTGTGGTCATAACCACAACGGTCTCCGTGACCATAACGGCCAACAGCCACAATGGCCAATTTGACCATATCTCCCAACTCGAAACTTGACCATAACGGCCACCATGACCACAACGGCCAACTAGAAACTCCACCCCATCCGCCATTTTGACCACAACGGCCACCGACGCTTATGTATTGGCGTCGCTGGTGACGATGACCACAACGGCCAAAATGACCACAACGGCCAACTAGAGTGAGTGACCACAACGGCCAAAATGACCACAACGGCCAACTATGGAGCGTGACCACAACAGCCAAAATGACCATAACGGCCAACTGTGGCGAGTGACCACAACGGCCAAAATGACCACAACGGCCAACTAGGGTGAGTGATCACAACGGCCAAAATGACCACAACGGCCAACTATGGAGCGTAACCACAACAGCCAAAATGACCATAACGGCCCACTGTGGCGAGTGACCACAACGGCCAACTGTTTTTCATACTGTTACTTTGGTTTAGTTAAAGCTCATGACCACAACGGCCAACTAGAAACTCCACCCCATCCGCCGTTTTGACCACAACGTCCACCGACGCTTATGTATTGGCGTCGCTGGTGACGATGACCACAACGGCCAACTAGAGTGAGTGACCACAACGGCCAACTATGGAGCGTGACCACAACAGCCAAAATGACCATAACGGCCAACTGTGGCGAGTGGCCACAACGGCCAAAATGACCACAACGGCCAACTAGGGTGAGTGACCACAACGGCCAACTATGGAGTGTGACCACAACAGCCAAAATGACCATAACGGCCAACTATGGCGAGCGACCACAACGGCCAACTTTTTTCATACTGTTATTTTGGTTTTGTTAAAGCTCATTTCTCTCTTTTAACTTAGCCTGTATTTCAATAAGGTACGTCCAGAATTTAACAGCGAGGTCTGATGTCAAAGTAGCGCCGATTTAACGTGACTTACCTATATTGAAAAATGCTTTTTCTATATATGTTACAACTGCAGCCCTATGCAGTTGACATTTTTCTTTCTTATTTTCTCGGCAAGTATCCCAGGCAGATTAAATTCTGAAAATTTGATACAGGTACACTATAACTATTTACAGAATCATGATACTTTAGTTCACAGGGTAGTTTATCTTTAACGACAAAAGAAGTTTTTTTTCTATTACTTGTTTACCTACAGCAATCTTTTCATTTTGGGGACGTTTAAAAAAGTACGAAATAGAACTATAAAACAACACGTTTGACGTTTTATTTATAGATTTCCATTGCATTGAATTTGAAGTACGTAATTAGCTGTTTTTATCAGTTTTAAAATTTAAACTAAATGTAAATCTTCTCCTAAAAAATAAACACGATATCTACGAATCTGCCCAGTACTTAATAAAATCAATCTAGGGAGCAGCATGGGACGTAACCCCAGAAACAAACCGCAATAATCCAAAACAGTATTGCTCCATACGTATCCGAGAAAAAATACAAGAAAACGAGCTCTTAGAAAGTAATGACAGATTACTTACTCGCGTACCGGGCGATAAAACGTAGTTTAATAGGGCCGTCAAAGAGTTTAAGAAATTATTAGATGAGCAGAGAAATCAAGATTTCCAGAACTATTTCCACTGCCTAACATCAACTAAAGCAACTGGCTGCATTATAGAACGTCATAAATATCGTGTTTACGCCTGTCTTACCATTGAAGAAGAAAAATTCATACGGGACTTCCTTCAAGCGCGAAGTAAGGTCATCGAAACTGAAATAAATTCGAAGAAGTCCCCAGGTTTCGACGTAATAACTGGAAAACTCCTAAAGGAACTTTCATATGAGGGATTTCGCATGATAACTGTAATCTATAAAGGGATATTAAGGACGGGATACTTCTCTGGCCAATGGAAGGTGGCCCAAATAGCAATGGTCCCAAAACCGGAGAAACCGCCATCAGATGTGCCCTCATACAGACCTATTAGTCGTTACCCGTCAATGGTTTGTAAAAAATTGTTCGCCATGCGAATGTCACCGCTAATTGGCGAAAATCAGCGAAATCCCAACTAACAGTTTGGATTTCGTCGACAATACGCTACAATCGAACAAGTACTTGCATCAAAAATCAGGTTTGACCTGGAGACCAAAACATTCTGTTCAGCGGTATTCATAGACACAAGCCAAGCATTTGACAGGGCGTGGTATGTATCAATTATTTTTTGACCATGTAAGACGTCTGTCTAGGTGGAACCCTAGATATTTGACCTAATCTTCTTGAGTAGTGAGTTTCCGTTAAGGTGAACTAGAGGGCAAGTAGTTTTTTTAGTAGTATAAGTGGCCTGTGTTGGTTTTTGTATATTTGCTTTAATGCGTCGTGTTCCATCATCTTTCAAAAAGGCTTAGGTGGTTTGTAAGTTTCTGAAAACTATATCTGCATTAGTATGGGAAGCCAGTATTGCCATGTAGTCCAAGAAGGTTGCTATTGTCGTGTTTCTAGTTGAAGATTAGGTATAATGTCGGACCAGTCGCGCGACACCAGATGTTGTGGATAGAAGGGCTGAAGTGGAGTCTGAATATTTCACGAAAAAGTATTTTTTAGTGAGGTATGACGTGAGGATTTGAAAGAAGGTATACGGTAAATGTCACTTGAGGTTGTAGAGTAGATCTACATACGGCCCTGTCAAATGCTTGGCTTGTGTCTATGAATACCGCTGAACAGAATGTTTTGGTCTCCAGGTCAAACCTGATTTTTGATGCAAGTATATGTACTTGTTCGATTGTAGCGTATTGTCGACGAAATCCAAACTGTTAGTTGGGCTTTCGCTGATTTTCGTCAATTAGCGGCGACATTCGCATGGCGAACAATTTTTTACAAACCATTGACGGGTAACGACTAATAGGTCTGTATGAGGCCACATCTGATGGCGGTTTCTCCAGTTTTGGGACCATTGCTATTTGGGGCACCATCCATTGGCCAGAGAAGTATCCCGTCCTTAATATTCCTTTATAGATTACAGTTATCTTGCGAAATCTTCAAATTCAATGCAATGGAAATATATAAATAAAACATCAAACGTGTTGTTTTATAGTTCTATTTCGTACTTTTTTAAACGTCCCCAAAATGAAAAGATTGCTGTAGGTAAACAAGTAATAGAAAAAAAACTTCTTTTGACGTTAAAGATAAACTACCCTGTGAACTAAAGTATCATGATTCTGTAAATAGTTATAGTGTACCTGTATCAAATTTTCAGAATTTAATCTGCCTGGGATACTTGCCGAGAAACTAAGAAAGAAAAATGTCGTCAACTGCATAGGGCAGCAGTTGTATATAGAGAAAGCATTTTTCAATATATCGTTCAGTAACCTGAAATGGGGTATGAGGTATCAGTTGCATGAAATGGGGTAGTAGACTTTTTTTATATTGTATGTGATAGTACCAAGATGCCAAATCCAATTTTTCGACCTCCGCGACCTTCCGGATCACCGCCAAAAAGAGGTAAAACCGCCGAAATTTTGCACTTTTTTTAGGTTTGGCCAATTTTGACCATGAAGGAGCACTTTTTCAAAGAAGACAATTCTATTCATTTCAAAAGTACATTAAGTTTGTTACAATCTAAGACCAAAATGATTACTATAGGGCTAATAGTTTCCGAGATATAGCTCCTCAGAGTTCATCGAAAAAGCGGTAAGACCCCCGAAAATATGCTTTTTTTTAGATTTGGCCAATTTTGACTATGAAGGAACACTTTTCCAAAAAAGATAATTATATTCATTTTGAAAGCACATTAAATTTGCTACAATTTAAGACCAAAATGGTTACTTAAGGTCTAATAGTTTCCGAAATATCGCTCCTCAGAATTAGTCTAAATTTACACCCATGCTATTTTTCAAGTATTAACCTATAGAACTGAGTTCAAAGGTTCAAAATAAGAATAGAATAGAATTGAATAGAATAGAAAACCTTTAGTCTTATTCAAACAAATTCATTTTTTACATTGGAATCTTAAAAATAATCCCTCGTAAATGGTTCATGTTGTCAAGTGGGTATTACCAGAAATATGAAAAGGCGACAGGGAAAACGCGTTTCAATTTTGTCTAAACTCCTTGGAAGGTCCAGGTACAAGATACTCTTCAGCCTCTGTGTCCATGTTCTTTTGTTCTTCTTCAGCCTGGTCAATTCATTTTAAGAGTACATTAAATTTGCTACAATTTAAGACCAAAATGGTTACTAATGGTCTAATAGTTTTCGAGATATCGCACCCCAAAGTTGGTCAAAACTTCAACCCATGCTATTTTTCAAGTATTAACTTATAGAATTGGCATCAAACCTTTAATAATACCTCTCAAATAGTTCAATAATGTATAAATTTAGTATATGAAACATTCGGTTCGGGTTACATTAACATGCAAACGCATTTTGCGACTGGTTGCTGCATCACCCTCCATTCCCTAATACGAAAGTCGTCATGTCTATAAGCAGTGGACTTGTTGGAGTGGAAGAGGTCAACTGTCACATGGCTAGAGATATGGGTAAGGAAGCGATGTTGAAGGTTGTAGGGGAAAACTACGAAAATTTCAAATTCAAAAGGAAGAATAAAGTGGTATCACTTTCTTCTGTGAATACTGTGACTGTTGGCAAGAGACAGGTGACGGTTGACCCCCTAACACTGTGTCACAGCCGGATGAAGAACTGAAGAACTTCACACACGAGCTTTCACCATATCCTCTGTCCCTACTAACACAGTAACATCTACTTTCAGAAGTGCGGAAGAGGTAAAATACCAGATGTCCTCTATTCAACCACCTCGATATCTTCTTACCGTCACCTCAAGCCCTTCACCCATGCCTTTAGTGGATGTGATTCTACGTCATGCTTCTTTGGTCAGGGATAAAACAAGTTGTTATCAATTGTTAACAATGGGGGTGGGTTCTTACAGCTCACGGCCTTTATGATATCGAGGGATGCGGCCCCTTCCCACCTCATGCAAATGATCTCCTGCAACTGCAAGAAAGGATGTGACAATGCATGCTGTTGCAGAAAAGCAGGCTTGAAGTGCTCTATTGTATGTAGCCAATGTAGTGAACAGTCCTGCGAGAATCGGCCAGATATCATCGTTGACATGGATACTGCCAAGCTCGATGACCTACTACATGACGATGAGCTAGATGGACTGCTTGTATATCCTAACAGCCCTCCAGATAAGGAAATTGACCAGGCTGAAGAAGTACAGGAGAACATGGACACAGAGGCTGAAGAGTATCTTGAACCTGGACCTTCCAAGAGGTTTAAACCAAATTGAAAGGCGTTTTCCCTGTCGCCTTTTCATATTTCTGGTAATACCCACTCGACAACATGAGCCATTTACGAGGGATTATTTTTAAGATTCCATTGTAAAAAATGATTTTGTTTGAATAAGACTAAAGATTTTCTATTCTATTCAATTTTATTCTATTCTTATTTTGAACCTTTGAACTCAATTCTATAGGTTAATACTTGAAAAATAGCATGGGTGTAAATTTCAACCAATTCTGAGGAGCGATATTTCGGAAACTATTAGACCTTAAGGAACCATTTTAGTCTTAAATTGTAGCAAATTTAATGTGCTTTCAAAATGAATAGAATTGTCTTTTTCGGAAAAGTGTTCCTTCATGGTCAAAATTGGCCAAATCTAAAAAAAGTGCTTTTTTTCTTCGGTTTTACCTCTTTTTGGCGGTGATCCGGAAGGTCGCGGAGGTCGAAAAATTGGATTTGGCATCTCGGTACTATCACATACAATATAAAAAAAGAAATCTACTACCCCATTTCATGCAAGGTAAAATGTACTAGGTTACTGGGCTAATAGGTAAGTCACGTTAAATCGGCGCTACTTTGACATCAGACCTCGCTGTTAAATTCTGGACGTACCTTATTGAAATACAGGCTAAGTTAAAAGAGAGAAATGAGCTTTAACAAAACCAAAATAACAGTATGAAAAAAGTTGGCCGTTGTGGTCGCTCGCCATAGTTGGCCGTTATGGTCATTTTGGCTGTTGTGGTCACACTCCATAGTTTGCCGTTGTGGTCACTCACCCTAGTTGGCCGTTGTGGTCATTTTTGCCGTTGTGGCCACTCGCCACAGTTGGCCGTTATGGTCATTTTGGCTGTTGTGGTCACGCTCCATAGTTGGCCGTTGTGGTCACTCACTCTAGTTGGCCGTTGTGGTCATCGTCACCAGCGACGCCAATACATAAGCGTCGGTGGACGTTGTGGTCAAAACGGCGGATGGGGTGGAGTTTCTAGTTGGCCGTTGTGGTCATGGTGGCCGTTATGGTCAAGTTTCGAGTTGGGCGATATGGTCAAATTGGCCGTTGTGGCTGTTGGCCGTTATGGTCACGGAGACCGTTGTGATTATGACCACAACGGCCAAAATAGCGATTGGCCGTTGTGGCCAGGCCCCGCAGATTCGATCCCCGGCTGAGCTGGTAATGTTTAATAGCGGAGAAAAATTAAAAACATGCCTTCTTCTCGGATAGGAAGTAAAACTGTAGGTCCCGTGTCAATGCGATGTTTGGCACGTTAAAAATCCCTACTTGGGGTGGAATTCCCTGAGGGAGTAAAGTGTTTCCTTGACAACAACAACAAGTAAACAACAAAAAAAAGTAATCGCGGTACATGTTAGGATTTATTATCCTGAAACTATGTGATTTTGGCAATTGTCCGAATGACATGTAACGAAATTTTGAATTTTTGCGATTAAGTCCTTTAGACGTGCAAAAAATAGCGTATATACCACTGGACTAAAAGTGTTTTTTAAGTGTTAATTAATAATTTAAAAAATGCATTTTAGTCCCTGAATATATAATATACATTATGTCCGCTCGGGTGATTATGACATGATTATGACCTATTTTGCGGACTGTTTCTAGAGCGTAAATCGCTAAATTAGAGCACCCCCTTTTACTACTCTTGTTTACGACGTCTCCATAGTAATAAGAATAATTATTTATTTATTTATTTATTTAAATCCAAACAGGCAAATCTGCCTAATTACATGAATTCAGTACAATGTGTTAGGATACATATATACAGATCAATTCAATACATTATTATTATATAATATGTTATAGACACACCAAGGGCTCAACCAGATTAAGATGATTCATTCATTCATTTTATAATAGTCGATCACACTGCATCTAAATTTAACATATGTAATATGAAAAATGTCAATTCTTAAATGCAAATGTACATAATTAAGTAATTTTAACATTTTAATCAACGGTTTACTATGGGTTATTACTTTAAAAGGTATATGAAATAAGCTAGTTGTTCTGACACTTCTTCTGGGTACTTTCAAAGGACACATTGCTAAAAGTTCGTTACAGTCGATGGCATTATTGACAATCTTAAATCCAAAGGACAGCATAGAACACTCGCGTCTGTCATGTAGTGACGGTAAATTGAAATTATTCCGTAAGTCCACTGTTCTTATTGTTCTGTAGTCAGGGTAATCACCAAACTTTTTAAAGTATAGGAAGCGTAGGAATCTATTTTGAATTTTTTTTTTATTATTATAGACCAATTATAGACCATAGCACCTACCTACTTGAAGTTTAGGACTTTTTAAATTATTTTTATTTTAAATTAAACTTAATTTAATCTTAGACCGCACATTTAAAGTACGCATTTCGGGCTTAATTAGTGTTTTAGAGCTCTTTATCGTCTTAGCGCCTTCGGTTTTCGCTTCAGGCGCTAACTGACTGCACGGGCTGTAAGACACTCAATTAAGCCCTTAATATACTATTAAAGACTAGAAAAAGCCTAATCTTGATTAGGCGAAATGTCATTCGAAAAAAAATTATTTTATTCTTAATTAATACAAAAAAATAAAAAGGCTGCAAGTCCTCGAAGATTTATTAATCTCTTTTACAATGTATTTTAGTTTTATTGCCTAATTACAAATAATCAGACGTCGATGAAATTAAATCTAAAAATTTCCCTATCGAAATTTTGTAACAGCACAATAATACAACTTTTCTAAACCGATTTCCGCTCGTAAGAAATAAAATCGGCTATTTAGGGTATTTCCGTTCTCTTCTGTAATAGAATTAAAATCAATATTGTAAAACTTTCATTTCCATCGTTGCCACTTGTTCGGATCTCACTTTGCGCATCATTCATACAAGCTTCACACAAGAAATTATACGTCTGAAAAATATACATCTGGCGCAGCGACTCCAGGCGTCAACTCCTTGAACTAATCTGTATAATTCTAGCCGTTTTGGCAACATCTGAGGTCCAGCCCATTTTTTCAGTATCGCCAACTTATACCTTCGAAAAGCTCTACACGAAATATTATCGAATTTCAAAGTGAGGTCCGTATATTTGTCCTCACTTTGTTTGTGGACCTCACTTGAAACGTGAACTTTGTTCATACGGACCTCACTTTATACACTGGCCGTAAATATATATATATATATATATATATATATATATATATATATATATATATATATATATATCTATAGAGGCCTACCATGCGTCCGGACCAAAAGCGTAGCGCCCAGCGTCCGGCGTATATAAGTGTATATAAATGATGGTATCAGTCAGCGTCTTTTGCAAGCTATAGGTTTATTCAGCGTCTGTTTATTTTATGCAACCTATAGGTTTATACAGCGTCCATTTATTTTTTCAGTATTGGCCAGCCTGCTTGAATTCCTTTGCCTGTCTGCGGTGTCGAGTTACTCTCTGCATTTCTGAGTAAAGATTGCGTCATCTCAACTGGCAAAAATAATTCTATTTTATTAACGCTATGTAATAAATACTTTTAGTTTCGTTTCTGTATGTGTATGAATTTTATTTAAAAGGCTTTCAGATTTATGCATAAAAACATCATAAAACTCGAAATATTATTGGATTTGTATGAAATTTTCTACAAAGGGGTTTTTCAGGTCGCTGATTTCAAATTTGATGTCAACGTTTGCAAATTTAAAGCGCGGATGAAATATGGCGGCCATAATAATTAAAATTTGATTTATTTGCATAAAACTTAACATCTGGGAGTATATTCGAAACTCTCTGCGTTGCCAAAATACTATGTGTGTTTCTCAGTAAGGATTGCGTCATTTAAAGTGACAAAAATAATTTTATTAAAGCTACTTAATAAATCTTTCACTTCCATTCAATTGTGTCTGAATTTTATTTAATTCAGTTGAATTTAGTTGATTTTAATATGTATTTTCTAGATGAAAACTATTTAAATTGTGTAGGTTAATTTATTATTATAGGTTAAATGCATATAAAAAATTGTGATGATACTTATTGCTACTAATACCTAGTTCTATATTTTAAAGAGCCAAGCGATTTAATGTGTTAATTAGAGCTTCCAGTTTTTTAAGTTCTTCCAGTGGTTTAAATCGTTATATCTCTAAACATATTTGAGCTAGAAAGCTGATTCATTTTTTAAATTAAACCTTAAAAATGAGCGCATGCAACAATATTATCAAATATTGCCTAAAGAGAAATTTGGCAAAAAAAGTTTGGGTAGTGATAAAGATAGTTTAGATGGGAATTTCAAGGTCCAGCGGTCAGTGCAGATGTATTGTTTTGTATTTATGTTTGTTTATGTACTAGAAACTACGTTTTACATGTCTATTAAAGCAAACTATAAAAAGGAATTTGTAGTTCTTCTTAAATTATCTTCTTTCTGTCACTGTTTTACAAAACAGTTACTATTCGATCGCACAAGGTAAAACTTATTGGTTATTTATAACGACTAATAATTGATTTTATGAAATAATGAAATATATTGATTTTTGATTGACTTGTTAATTTTTATTGGGAACGCATTTTAATTTCAATACCTAATTAAAAATATCAGATTCGTTGTTTTATTTCTTATTGACATTCTGTAGTACATTTTCTCGTTCTATATTTTATAGAGCCGAGCGATTTAATGTGTTAATTAGAGCTTTCAGTTTTTTAAGTTCTTCCAGTGGTTTAAATCGTTATATCTCCAAACATATTTGAGCTAGAAAGCTGATTCTTTTTTTAAATTAAACCTTAAAAATGAGCGCATGCAACAATATTATCAAATATTGCCTAAAGAGAAATTTGACAAAAAAAGTTTGGGTAGTGATAAAGGTAGTTTAGAAGGGAATTTCAAGGTCCAGCGGTCAGTGCAGATGTATTTTTATGTAATTTAAAAATATTTAAATAAAGATGCAACAAAAATATTATTGACTAGCAATCTCTTAAAATGACGTTTTTGTTTTCGTTATTAGTGCTTACTTTATTTTAATCAATTACTGATTTTTTATAAATTGAAACCATTATTAGTTTCAGAAGAAAACAGCTGTGCATTCATAATACGTAGTAAATAATATCATATCTAAAATGTAAGATCATGCTAATCTATTCACCTATTTTTGGTATTAAACACATTTCTTGTAACCTTGTTATATATAATTGTTTATTTCGGATCATTTTCATTTGTGTTTGGAATAATATTTTGAGAAAGAAATTTTTATTACTTGCAAATTTTAGTTTCATGAGCAACCTTTATTTATTTTATTTACCTTTTAAATATACATTCTGGTATTAAGTTATCGATGTTCCTCTGTGAAATTTACAAAACATGTACGAGCCCTAACAACTAAATATGTATTTGGACAGTTTCATGAATTCTGTGTTTATTTTTCCTACTAGTGTTCCAAATTACACCATTTTCAAACAATAACCATTAACTTCTGTAAAAAAAGATCTGCAGAAAACAATTTTCAAAAATTCAATAAAACTCGCTGACAACTAAATATTCAGATAGCAGTTTATAAATACAATTCAATAAGATTTAACATCTCGCTTTGCTTTATTCGCCTCTTAAATTTTGGCTGACATACTTCTAACTTGGGGATTACAATTATCTAAATTGGATAATGCCCCACTTGCTGATAATTTCAAATTCAATAACACTAAAGATCCGAACTGCTTGAGGATCATTCAACAACTTTGAAATTATGATTTTCAAACCATTTTTTGGTCGTTTTTGATGTGTGGTAAGAAGCACCATCTTGTTGAAAGATTAAATCGCGGTCAAGATCGATTTTTAACGATTGGTACCAAGTTTGCGTTAAGAATTTGCTGATACTTTTCAACATTAACTGTGCCGTCTATGGACTGAAATCATTCTAACCCTCCAGCTGACATATAGCTCTAAACTATTGCACCTTGAGGAAACCTAACCGTACGTTTTAAGCAGTACTTATGGAATGCTTCATGTTTAGCTCCGATCAGTCTTTTGCGAGAGTAACCAACGAAAACACCAGACTTTGACTAGTCGCTGAATATGACCTTATACCAGTCATTCTCTGGAACATTGTCTAGGACAACTACATATTTAGTCCATGTCACTCGTCGTTGTTCTTGTTTCTCGGTTAGAAGTTTTACTTTGACTAAATACAAAAACCGTTTATGTTACAAAGATAGTTAAGGAATACTCAATGCATCAAAGTTTAAAGATAACTAACTACCTTATTAAAGAATGGAGAGTCTATCTGAAAACAAATAAACTGTTTGGATTCTTGGCAATTGTTGCGACAGAAAGGTAAAGACAGGATTAAGTGTGCCCAAATAGCTGCAGGACATGATCTTGACTTGCAGAAATACATAGAACAAAATTAAATAGCTTATCGGTATGTCCAACGTAAATGACTGCTTCTTCACGGCTTGCTCCAAAATGATGAGTCTGGATTTCTTCAGCTAGTTTGCAAGGATAATTTTCAGAGAAGACTATATGGAGTAACCCTTCACTCTTACTAAGACTCTTTTTCAGTGTGTTGTAAGCAGCATTTTTATTTCTAATGTTAAATTTATATTTATTTTTAAAGTTTTCATTTCTTCTTGAACCTCTCCCTGCAATTCTTGAACTTCTGCTGAGCCATACCTAAGACTGATAATGGAGGGCAAGATTGAGGGTAGAAGAGAACTGGCAGGAGACAAGGCTCATGGTTGAGAAATGTGAGAGACTGCACTGGCCTAAACTCACAGTTATTACTAAGAATAGCAAAAGATAGTGAACGATTTGCCGAAGTTGTTGTTAACCTTCTATAAGAAGACAGCACCTTAAGAAAAAGAAGATGTAAAAAAGGTCGCAAAGTTAGAAAATGTAACAGTTTTATCGAGCTTACTGAATATTTCTGAATTTGTTTCTCGTCATGCAGTTTTATGCAATATCGACTCCTTTGCCTTCTTCAACATACCAACACAAATTAGCTTGGGGCAACGTATGATAGCCTAATAAAAACAGGATGCCAATAAAACTGAAAAGTTTTTCCCTTGTAAATATAAAATCGTGTGTATTATTTGAGCCCACTAAATACAAAACTCTGCGTTTACATTGTTAGTGAACTTGAGTCTTGCACCTAACAATCTCACATTTCCCGTGAGTTTTGCATCTGATGATGACTTTTACATGATTATATTTTATAAGCGTGAAGTTTTACATTTATAAAACACCAAAGTTTGCATCTCATACATTTATCAGTACTGCAAGTCCATAAAACAAGACAACCAATAATATCGATATCTAAATTGTTATAATTATTTTTGTAAATAATTACAAAGTTTTGCATTTAGCGAGTTCATTTATCATGAGCCTACTTTACAAAAAATCGCAATACTATATCTTGAACTTCATCATCAAAAAGTTTTAGAAAAATATCCAGCGGTGATTGACCTGCCAAATGATTTTTTAGCTGTTCAATTTTTTTGTGTTCTCTTCGTCGGGCAAGTTCAGATACAAAAAGAAACCTCTCTGCACTTGGGTTTCTGGCTATTTGTTTTGAGCAAACTTGAGAATGTGAAAAGAAGAAGAAAGCATTTAAGTAGAAAAAAACTGAAAACAATACAGTTATGAAAACACCTGAAGAAAAACTAATGCCCATCTCTGAATAAAAAAAAACTGCAGGGAAACGTTTTGTTGGACTTGGACCTGGAAAAGGAAAAAGCAATGAGGAATAAGCAATCCGTACTCTAGTTTTGCATGACTCGCTGGTGAAACCTTGGAGAGTTGCTGGAGGTCAAAAAAACCAACGGAAAATATTTTTAAATGCTTTGTTGATGTACATTGATATAGGACACTACCGTCTTTATAGTTTAGCAAATAAAACAATTGGCCTTGCACACAAAACAAAAATATCCTACAGTACATTCTCTCGATGCCATCCCTATGTTATTACCGTCTATATTATGTATGCAAACCTAATGAAATAAACAGAGCTACCTGCTTGTACAAACAACGTGCAAACATAAGCTTCAAACCACAAAAACTAAAGCCACTAAAACTTGTAGATAATGAAAATTCATATGAACTCCTGTAACATGTAGTAAGGCTTCCGCATTGCATATGTATGGCAGGCCTCTGAAATGTCAAAATAAAATGAAGAAAAGGTTCAATTTAATGTTAAGATTGCAGCTAAAATCAATGTTACTAAACCTGTCCGAGAGTTGGAGGGAGAGGTTCAAGAAGAAATGAAAACTTTAAAAATAAATATAAATTTAACATTAAAAATGAAAATGCTGCTAAGAACACACTGAAAAACAGTCTTAGTAAGAATGAAGGGTTACTACATATAGACTTCTCTGAAAATTATGCTTGCAAACTAGCTGAAGAAATCCAGACTTATAATTTTGGAGCAAGCCGTGAGGAAGCAACATTGTACGCAGGAGTCACTTACACTGGAGATACCGATAAGCTATTTAATTTTGTTTTATGTATTTCTGCTAGTCCTAGGACCTTGAACTGCTTCTCTAGTTCCAATGCCTAAGCGAAAACCAAATTGTTCTTCTCCTACATATTGTCCGCATTTTGTGTGTACTCGTTGATGCATGTTCTTAGCATTATCTACTGTACATGGCTCATCAGGCTAATCAATCGGTACTGTGAGCACTGTTTTACTCCGCTCTTTTTAGGTATCGGAATAAAAGTAAGTTGGGTCCAGTCGTGTGGTACGATTCCTGTATAGTATATTCTATTTAAGAAAGATGTTAAGATGTTGAGGCTTTCATCGTCTAATACTTTACGCATCTCAGTATAGATGTTATCTTCTCCTGAGACTCTACGTGGTTTGATAGTTTTATTGCGCGTTTCACTTCTGCTATAATAATTCTCAATGGCTAATCTTCTTGATCTATTTCTCTTGGTTCTGGTTACATTCTGATATCATCAAAAAGCTCTTGTATATAGCTTGTCAAAATCTCTTCTATCTCGTTTGGGTCTATTGTTTTTTTGTTACTATCTGTGACTAAGATATCGTGTTGATGGGTTTTATTTCCAGTTATTTCTTTTATCTTCTTTTTTGTGTGTTAAAGAAATCATGCTTTCTTGGCAGCTCTTCGAGTACTTGACAACGTTTCTCCATCCAGGTCTCCTTTGCCTCTCTTATAAGCCTTGTAATCTTTTTATGGATTTCTTTATATTTATTATAGTCTTTATGTTTGTACTTCCTTCTTTCGTTCATCAATAAAAGGATTTCTTCCGTCATCCATCTCTGTTTTGCTCTCTGCTCTTGGTTTTCCAATTCATTTTCTTGTACTTCATGTTTACATTTTTAACAGACTGCCAAAAGTTTTCCATTGTTTCTGTTTCCAATTATACCGTTTCCCTAAACTTACTATTCAAAACTCGTGTTATTTCCTCTTTTATTTGTGGTTCCCCCAGTTTCTCAAAGTTAGGTCTTGTTTTATTTCTCTTCCGGATTTTCTTCAATTTAATCTCACGTTTTTCAGCTATGGGGTTCTGATCAGATCATATGTCTGATCCAGGATAAGTTCTTACAACTTTAATTCCGTTTCTATATCGTTTATCAATCAGTATATAATCTATTTGATTTTTTATGATATTTCCTTCATTGTCTCCTGGTCCTAAGTACACTTCTAAGTGTACAATCGCCTTTCTGGAAGTTGGAACCAGGTGTTTGCTACCATTAAGTTTTCTTCATTACAGAACTGTACCAGATATCCCCCCTATCGTTTCGTTTGCAAATACCATGGTCTTCAACAATATATTGCACTCTTCCTTTACCTATCTTTCCGTTGAAGTCACCCATGATTATATTCACTTCATTCTTTTTGGTAAATCTTAGTAGGTAATTTTTACATCATGAATAAAAAACTCATGCAGTATGGAGTATTCTCGTGCAACTTATATTACTAGATGAACAGATAGTTCCATATTTTGAACGGCACTCGCAACAAAATGCTTCTAAAAGTGAAACCGGTAAGATTCGGTTTCAAATTATGGTATATCTGTTCAGATGAAGGGTACTTATACAAGTTATCCTCCAAATAATAAAAAATCCAGACTTGGGTTGGGAGGTGACTTTGTTTTTTATCTACTATCTATTGTAGAGAATAACCCTAATCATAATATTTTCCTTGACAACTTCTTTTCTTCATATAAATTATTCGACAATAACACACTATGGTGTTGGAAAATTGAAAACTGCAAAAAATTATGACACAAAGGAAAAGAAAAAACTACCGTACTGCTCAAAAGCTACTGTACTATCAAAACAAAAGGAAATAGTGACGTTAACGAAGAAAATGAAGTAAAAACCTTCCCAAGGATCTTGTATGGTTTCTCTATTTCTTAGAAAATCAAATGTAACTGAACTAAAGGGTTCATTGTGATGCAATGAAGAAGTACATCACATGCTCAAAGAAATTCAGTGTGTCTAGCTTCGAAAATCCTTGTTGAGACAGTATAATTGGAATGCTGTTTTCCATTTTGAAACGCTTACGGTGTTATACCAGTGTACGAAGATCAACGCTTGTTGGACAAATTTAAATTGCTATAAACTACACATAGTGACATAAAAAATATTTTGAGAAACTCGTAGAAAATGACAGGCAGAAAAAAACTGGGGCCTGCGTGCATGCAGTATAAGAGAGTGTTTGCCACTTTCCTTCTTCTTTGATAGAAAAAATTATTCACGATGGTACATTTTATACTACAATGATTGCTTGAAGCTGGACGAAGGTCCTATAATTTATAATTCCATGTCAGTCTTTTAAACAAAAAATAATAATCTTAATTCAATCCTATTAACGCATTTAAAACAATAATTATTCAAGACTTTTTAACCAAAATTTGTTTTGGTGGTTTCAAGTGTAAACATTTAAAATATTTTCAAAAAATTTCAGATTCAAGAATATAAAGAAAAATTTAAAATCTGGCAGCATAAATAATTAAGATTTTGCAATGGGCAACTAAAATCTTCAGTAACATGATATTTGATACGATGTTTGATGACGCGACGTCAAATTGTTCATCATACAATTCTGAGAACCTAAAATGTTTACTTTAATTCTTAAATGCTCCGAATGAATGCTGCATAAATGAATTGTTTTTTACATTTACTTATATGTACAGCTGTAACCGTTATCAAATTCATAATTGCAAAAGAGAACCTCTACTCCTTGGAAAATCCCCGAAAAACGAGTGTTAAAAGGAACACGATTAAAAATTTGTAAACACAACTGACCGAAAAAAGTTATATACAAGAATACACAGGTTGGGTCTATTAGCAGACAATTTTAAGTTCTTTTTCCAGCTTCAAGCAATCATTCTAGTATATAAAATGTACCATCGTGCATAATTTGAAAAAAATGGAATTTCTGGCAATAGCCCAATATCAGAATCTATTCGCTAACTAGAATTCGAATTAAGTGTCATTTTACACAATAATTAGCTTTTGTTTTTTACGTGTGCGTTATAGCATACACAAAATTACGTCACTTTATAGACTTGCACACCTGCAATGAAATTGAATCCATGCTTACAAGGAAATATTCTCTTGCTAACAACATTAACTTTTTATAAGGACGTCTTTCAAACTATAATATTGAGTTATATTCCTGATTATCTAATATCCATTTTTTTCTCGAGTCCTCTGACTTTAATAAAGCTTAACTTTAGTAAAATATTATATTTCTAAATGCTATAGCTACTTTTGTTTTTATCAGACAATAGGTAATAAAAGTTACCCATTTTTAGGGACAATTTTATTAAAAACAAATTAGTTTTTATCTCAGAAAGTACATGCCATATATCTATGAAATTTTTGTAGGGGTTATAGAAAGAAACCTTGGGTTCTAATTTTCAGACCAAAAAGCAATTCATTTAAGATTTATATAAAAAATAGGGAATTATGTTTTCTTGTTTATTAATTTTTTGATTTCGTTTTGGTTAAATGAACACTTTTCATGTAGGCATTATTTTTCTCAAAGAAATATTCCTAATTTTAACAATAACAGTGCAATAACATAAAAACCAATTTTTTGTCCAAACCGCTTGTCACTAAATTAATTTTTCTGCGATTCAGAGGAAGATATTGAAGACTATACAGGGTGTCCTGTTTAACAGTCTACACTGAATCATTCCAACAAGCTTGTGACTATAGCAGTGGAATTAAAAGAACTTTGTATCCTTTGACCTCTAGTTTACGAAATCAGAACACATCTTAGAACTTGTGCTGGTGCTGGATATCATCATCAGGATTTTTTTAAATGGAACGATTAGATTTGAAGTATGGAAATCGATAGCAAGTGGGATTCTGAATAAAAAAGTAATAAGGTACTACAGGTTTAAAGTGAATGATAATGAAATAATAAAGTGAATGTATTCTAATACTGTTTTCGTAAACAAGAAGCCGAAATCTACGAAGTTCTTTTAATTCCATTACTATAACCAAAAGCTTGTCCGGATGATTGAGTGTAGACTGTTAAATAGGCCAGAACCCGTTAAGTGGCTAAGTGTTTACTATTTTTTTCACATTTAAACATTTGAAGTGGTGACTCGTACACCTTTGAAATCTGAATTTTGCAAAATCTAAAAAGTATCTTGTATATTATTAACCATAAAATATGCGACTTCTTATGTTTTTTCATGATAACCATGAAAATGAAGCGCAACAAAAATCGTTGCTATTTTTTCACATTTAGAAATTCTAAGGGTTGGCTGCTACCCCCTTATATCCTGAATTTCGCAAAATCGGTGAAGCATGTGCGTTTTTATGTTCTTTCACGCAACCCATTCAACAATGAAACGCAAATAAACTGCTTTACTATTTTCTCCACATTTGCAAATTCTAAGGGATGGCTGGCTACCCCTTAGACCCTTAATGTCGCAAAATCCGTAAAGTATGTAACTTTTTATGTTCTTTCACGTCACCCATTCAAATATGAACCGCAACAAAGATTATTTACTATTTTTCCCGTATTTCAAAATTCTAAGGGTTGGTTGCTACCCCCTTAGACCCTCAACTTCGCAAAATCTATAAAATAGGTGACTTTTTATGTTCTTTCACGGCACCCGTTCGAAAATCAAACGCAAAGATTGTTTACTATTCTTCCCGTGTGTAGAAATTCTAAGAGGTGGCTGCTACCCAAAACAGAACAAAATTTTGAAAATATAAATATGGGTTTTTTTAACGTTTTTTTAATTTTTCGCTAGACGAGAATCCGAAACTCTGTAAATATACCAAATTTCAAGTTTGTATGTACTCTAGAAATTCGGAAGTTATAAAGACTATTTAATTTCATTACTTAAATACATAAAGTGAAGTCCCGTTTTACAACCCCTAAAGGGGTAGCGGAGGGTTAACATACTAACAATTTTTTATATTTTTCTTTACGAGAACTCTAAACCCTATAACTAAACCAAATTCTAAGTTTTTATGTCATCTAGAAGTTTTACAACCCCCAAATGGAATACGGGGGTTGATTTAATAATTTTTTTAAATTTTTCTTTAGGAGAGTCCTAAATTCTATCGCTATACCAAGTTTCAAGTTTGTATGTCATCTAGAAGTTTTACAACCCTAAAAGGGGATGCGGGGTTGACATAATAACATTTTTTTTAATTTTTATTTACTAGAATCCTAAATCCTATAAATATACCAAATTTCAAGTTTGTATGTACTCTAGAAATTCGGAAGTTATAAAGACTATTTAATTTCATTACTTAAATACATAAAGTGAAGTCCCGTTTTACAACCCCTAAAGGGGTAGCGGAGGGTTAACATACTAACAATTTTTTATATTTTTCTTTACGAGAACTCTAAACCCTATAACTAAACCAAATTCTAAGTTTTTATGTCATCTAGAAGTTTTACAACCCCCAAATGGAATACGGGGGTTGATTTAATAATTTTTTTAAATTTTTCTTTAGGAGAGTCCTAAATTCTATCGCTATACCAAGTTTCAAGTTTGTATGTCATCTAGAAGTTTTACAACCCTAAAAGGGGATGCGGGGTTGACATAATAACATTTTTTTTAATTTTTATTTACTAGAATCCTAAACCCTATAAATATACCAAATTTCAAGTTTGTGTGTGATCTAGAAGTATTACAACCCCCAAATAAATTGCAGGGGTTGACTTAATAAGATTTTTTATGTTTTTCTTTACGAGAGTCTTAAACCCTATCACTATACCAAATTTCAAGTTTGTATGTCATCTAGAAGTTTTACAACCCCCAAATGGAATATGGGGGTTGATTTAATAATTTTTTTAAAATTTTTATTTAGGAGAGTCCTAAATTCCATCGCTATACCAAATTTCAAGTTTGTATGTCATCTAGAAGTTTTACAACCCCCAAATGGAATATGGGGGTTGATTTAATAATTTTTTTAAATTTTTCTTTAGGAGAGTCCTAAATTCCATCGCTATACCAAATTTCAAGTTTGTATGTGATCTAGAAGTTTTACAACCCCCAAATGGAATATGGGGGTTGATTTAATATTTTTTTTAAATTTTTTTAGGAGAGTCCTAAATTCCATCGCTATACCAAATTTCAAGTTTGTATGTGATCTAGAAGTATTACAACCCCCAAATAAAGTGCGGGGGTTGACTTAATAAAATTTTTTATGTTTTTCTTTACGAGAGTCTTAAACCCTATCACTATACCAAATTTCAAGTTTGTATGTCATCTAGAAGTTTTGCAACCCCCAAATGGAATATGGGGGTTGATTTAATAATTTTTTTAAATTTTTCTTTAGGAGAGTCCTAAATTCCATCGCTATACTAAATTTCAAGTTTGTATGTCATCTAGAACTTTTACAACCCCCAAATGGAAGATGGGGGTTGATTTAATAATTTTTTTAAAATTTTTCTTTAGGAGAGTCCTAAATTCCATCGCTATACCAAATTTCAAGTTTGTATGTCATCTAGAAGTTTTGCAACCCCAGAACGGGGTGCAGGGGTTGACATCATAACATTTTTTTTATATTTTTCTTTATAATAATCTTAAATCCTATAATTACACCAAATTTCAAGTTTCTAAGTCATCTAGAAGTTTTACAACTCCTAACAGGGGGTGCGAGGGTTGCATAAATATATTTTTTTATTTTCCTACTTACAAGAATCCCAATTCCTATAATTGTGCCAAATCTCAAGTTTGTATGTCATCTAACAAATTAGAAGTTGTAAAAGTTATTTAATTTCAATATTTTAATGCATAAGAAGTCCCGTTTGAAATGATGTCACTGTCTGCCTCACAAACATATGAGTTTTAAAAATTTTAAAATATAATATGGGATAAGATTAAACAGCCAGATTTATTACTAGCTAACAGCATCAGTGATTGATTAAATACTGAATGATAATATAATAATGGTTACGTTTGTTTCACTTAAATCAATAGAGCTTTGAATTAAATCTTACGATTTTATTAAAATTATCGCCCATTTGTAGGAGCAATTAAAACCGGTTTAAACGAAATTTACATGACGCATAAATGAAACGTATTAAAAGTGTTTCTTAAATAGCTTTAACAAAATATAATATGTACGAATTTTTGTCACCTTAAATGACGCAATCTTTACTAAGAAATACAATGCATAAAGTGAAGTCCCGTTGAAATGACGTCACTGTCTAGCCACAAAGGAATCAGTGTTACCAACACAATTCTTGTTAAATATGCGGACGCAGGGTAAACCTATGCCATAAATTTGTATACAAATGTATACAAATCCCGCGCTATTAGCGCTGCGTGTGGCAAACGCTCGAACTACGATTTTATACACGAATCAGGAATGGGTGTCAAACTGCGCACAGCTAATTTTTACATTTTCGCCATCTAGACACTTTAAGCTTCATATGGTGCAATTTTGAGGCACTAGTCACCCAGCGTCCGTATATCCGGACGCCGAGTGACTTCGGACGCTGCTTGAACCTAAGATTTTACATGGGGGGACGCATAGTGGTGCCCTATAGATATATATATATATATATATATATATATATATATATATATATATATATATATATATATATATCTGCTTTTAATCTAGTTTAATCAAACGAGAATGGATATAGAAGTTATGCGCAAAATGAATGTAAAATGAAATTGACATACGTAATAATATTTTTGTTTTTATTTCTTTGCGATAGATAGGAGATAGGAGAAGCATTTTAATTTAAATACTACAAAAGAGGCAATATAATACGTATTAATAATTTTCTACGTTACATGCGGTATACAATATATCCTGACAGTAAAGGGTCTGTAACATTTCAAGCAGATTTAATTTTCTAAAAGGGCATAGCCCCTATATCGCGATTAATATTGGTATAGTACTCGTAGTTTGATTTACAGTTTCAGAGAATTGTTATATATCAAATTTCAGTGGAATTTGAGAGACCTGTAGTAGTTCTATTAAATTCGCAATTATCGTATCTTGCTATGACATAATAAAGCGTTGAATTTAAAATAGCAATTTTATTTCAATCTCTGTTTTGATTAAAAAAATTCTTTAAAAGCTGCAGTAAATGAAACATTGAATGTATATCAACATAGCGGTTTTAAAGTATTTTATTTGTAAAAATATATTTGAATCAATCAATAGTAAATAATCTGATGAGTTTTAAAAGTAAAGATAATCTTCATCGAAATGTAATTTTATAAACATACACAGATTTTATCTTTCAATAAAATTAGTTAATTATTTTAGTTTTAAAAATTCCCAGTTTCGATGATTATTGAAAGCTTTAAATATCAAAAGATATGAAGTTTCAGAGAGTCTTTAAGCACCTTGCTAACTTTAGCAGTTGATTACTTTAGTATTTCATAAGTTTCAAGATTTCATAGTTTGAATTTCCACACTTGAAATAACAAGAGTCGTCAAATTTAGATTTCTTAGGGCTTAAAACTTTAACTTGAAGTTCTCCTTAAATGTCATTCCAATTTTTGCAAGTTTGATCTTTAACTTTTCAAAACCTCTTCTTATATGTATTTTCAAAATCAAAATTTAAGAGTAGGTGTGCGCCCCTCTGCACCATTATACAACCACATACTTTATAATTCGAAAGTTCTCCATTATTGAATGAAGGAGCTAGAATCATTGGAGAACATAATACCGTTTTTATTACGCAAACTATCTGACTGCGTAATGGTGCAAAGATACTCAAAAAAATGTTCAGCATTGAGGCAGGTACGTTTCATTGAAGCAAGATGTCGTTGTTAAGCTGCAACAGACCTTTGTACAGATGTTGTCTTTGCACTTGGTACATAGGTAAAAAAAAAGGTATATTTTTCATAAAATCAGGGAAAACAGTCCATTGATAAGAACGTTTCTCGCGTGAATCATTTCCTGCGGGTAATGGGTTTACATAGGGATTTCAATATTGGTTAAAATCACCAAAAAAGTTCAGCAATTAGATCTTTTAACTGTTAACTAAAACATCGGTCGAACTGGCTTGTTTGAAACAGGAACTCATCAGACGATCACACTCATGGCCTAATTACTCTCATAACTAACCCGCCTCTACGAGAGTCAATCTGAAAGGAATGCCATTGAATCGGCTTCGGTAGCATAGCGGTACGGTGGTGCTCAGCGTAGATGCCCGTCGTTCTATTCTTTACTATGAAGACTGACGTTTACTGAGTAAAGCCATACCGGACCGAGGTGAGTTCGAGCCAGGATTTGGGAGAACATTTTTAACTTCCCAATCGAATTCATGGGTCCCAATGACATAAAATGTTTCCCGTTACGAAGTTTAAATAAACATCATTGATAATTACAATACTAAACTGTAGCGAAGTATTGATTGACCGATTGCAGTATCCTAACCTGTTGCACCGATAAGAGGGAAATATACCATTCAGTGAGAATGCTGGGACCGTGTCAATTTACAAAATATATACTTTTTGACATCAGCTATCATTTAATATACCCCTCTTAGAGATCTTACGTAAAAGTCGTAATAACTATTTACTTTGTGTTAAGTTTCCTCATGCGATGTTTTTGCTTATTAATGTGCAAACATAAGGCATATCGGTTTACAAAATTAATGTTCAATTTTGATTGTATTGACTATTTATATTATAATTGAATACGTAAAGAACTGCTTGTTGTTGTGAAATTTTGAAAGACGTATTTTGATATAACTCCCAAATTATTGATCCCATTTTAATGGGTCCAATAGTTTAATGGCTGATGCTTTATGGGGGAAATCTTAAGGTTCGAAAGGTCAACTTAGGTGTTCTTTTCGGCGGATTTTCGCACTTGACGTCATGCACGTATTCCAAAGTGAAATGACATTTTTGAATCCAAGGTCAACAGTTTCGAAGTTTTTGAGATAAATAGAAAAATTGTAAGCGTGCAAAATTGAGAAATGTCGAGCAAAATCTAAGCTAAATATAATATCTAACTATTCGAGGTCGGTAATGTTTTATGACAAAAATGAGAAATGAAGGGAAACCTGCGTGGTTTTATGGTAAGCAACTAACGATGAGTATCGTATAATATTTTTATTTCAGAATAAAAATTCATTTATATAAAAAGTATACCTAGTCGTCAAAATTGTTCTGATCATTACAGCACTTGTACACATTATGAATCAACAGTTCTGCTATTTTGTTGTTTCCATAGCAACCGAATAGCAATTTCGTAAACTGAACTATATGTGACAATGAACAAATCGGAAAACAAAGAAAAAAGCTCATTAGCGCAAAAATGTAATAGATGTCAAACCGTAATCTAACCTATCAATCAGCAAGCTTAAGCTAACCTAACCTACAATGTGATCTAACCAAAGTTGTATAATTAACCTAATATAACATACATATAATCTAAACTAATATATAACTTGCAACATATCCTTTAACTTATGACCTAACTTAATCTGTAATGTACCGTAAACTTATTACTAAACCTAAACTAGATTCTAACCTAACATAACATAATCTATATCTGCACCGAATCTAACCTATATTTGACTAATATTTCCCAACTTTGGAATTTTACACCTTCTAAATTATATATTGAATACGATTAAGTAAATATTATTCATCATATAAATATTATTCACCTAATTTTTGCATATTTTTAAATCTTAAAATGTTTGGTTATCCTTAGGATAACTAATTATTGTGGAGTGGATATTATCCTTAACTCACGTGTGCCATACAACATTTTATCCAACACCTCTTTATTTAAGTTTAAGCATTGAATTTGCAATGTATAGTTAGTCTGTAGTTTTTGACGGTAATAAATTTGATACTTTAGCCCGACTGGATTTTAACAATATTATGTAATGTAAATAAGCTGGTGATTGGTTGCTACTTACGATATCAGCCAATCGTATTCTACAGGGGGTAAAAAGTTTTTCTACCCACAAGTGAGGAAACTGCAACTTTAATTGCTTAAAAACATCAAGATAGCGCCCTTTTTATTTAAAAGTGTTGGATAAAAATTGTTTTATTGTGATAGCATGTGAATATGCTATATGGAAACTATAGGTTTCCGAGACCATTGGATGGTGACTATTCGGAACAGTCAGTTTTCCGACAGTACACTTTAATACTATCAATAAGATTAATATGAAGCTATTTCTAATTTTATACGCTTTTACCATACAAAAATGTTGGATTCAAAAATTAAAATTATTGGAATATGAAACTACAGCTCAATAGTTGACTTATTAGTCAATAATCCATTACACTGCATAGACAAATTGCTTTAGGTATAAAGGTATTAATTCCCTCTATATCTCTGTATATTAATCACAAAAGGCCTACAATCAAGTGTTGATTTTGTTTGAGTAATGCATTGAAAGGTATTTTAAAATCTCCCTTTGTAATCTGTCATTCATTAAAAAAGGGGGAGATTAAATTCGGCTAAAACGTGAATTGGATTTAAAAGTTCTGCGCCTACTCTATTTAATATACTTGTAATTCGTAATACTAGTACCTACATAATTAAAAAGTAATTGGCGAATAAAAAGTATTTAAAGAATTGCCGCAAAAGCTGTATATACACTTGATAAGCATACGCTATGGACTCCAGGTAATAATAATTCATGTAAATTTCTATTGCACCAGTGGTCATAAATTATTTACTACATAAGTTACTATATGGTAAGAGCTAAAAATTATAAATAATCTAAATATAGATAATTAATTAATTCTGGGAAACATACCAGAAGATAACAACGTAAATTATGTAGAAAATATTATTATTTATTAAACAAGTTTTTCTGTGTCACGTTCATCAAGGTCGCAGCTTCTGGGGCTTTTGTAGAGAATACCCGTTTTATAAATCTAGTAAATATATATTTAGTATGTTTACTATATTCAAGTAACATTGTTAGGAACAGAAACATATGAATACCTATTTACATAATCTTCTTTACACGTTTTGTTTATTCATTTATAAACTATTTCAACTATGTTGTTTGAACCGTTGTATTGATTACATCAACATTATATAAATAATAAGGAATAATAATGTTGTCAGTTTTGCTATCTTTGAAAATTTGAAATCTCCCGTGTAGTAATGTATATCATATCATTAGTGGTTTCGAATATGTTAACCTAATATAATTTAACGGTTGCGTTTATGCGGTCCTGTACAGAGACGCAGCTTGCCACTTCTAGTACTAATCCTAAGGTTTATATTAGATTATGTAAATTTAGATGAACTGAGAATATATTTGAGATACTGCTACATATTCGTGAATGTAGCATGTAATTTAATTCAGATTTAATTTAAAGTTCTATACCCCATATTATTCCAGACGCATAATACCAAAATGATAGGGCAAATTCTACATAGTAGGCTGCTTACAATAGGTATGAACTATGAAGTAATTTATTGTATGTAGGTTCCTTGATACTATGTTAGCTAATAATTAACTTTAATAGTGTTTTCATCTATGTATTAATTAATAAAACATTTCAACATCACTTATCCATTACATTGGTATGAACTTGATATAACGTAAGATGTAATAATAAAGTACCTATATTTACAACTTCTTAATGTCAGCAATAATTCCATACCTTTGAATTTTTATTATAACGACTTTCTTGGTAAAATGCATTACATATAATTAAAAATAATACAATTCAATTCTTTTTTTATTGTGTATTCCTTGTATTTACAAAGTTCTTTTAAAAATTACATAATGCTTTCTTCATTTTCTTCTTTTTGTTGTTCTTCCTATGTCTGCTTGTATATTCTCACATATTTAGCTTTCACTTTAAATTATTCAAGAGGAAATCTTTTTCTTCTAGAGACGTACTCGTAGTCTACCGAACAAACTTTTCTGACTATTTTATTCATGACTAGCATGTTTTGGAGTAGGAAGCACAAGAAGCTTGTTCCATTTTGCTCTTGAGCTTTGTAAGACGATTCGTCAAGGTTGAGCATTGTAACAAAAATCAAAATCATCATCAAAAAGTTAGTTATTAAGTAAAGGGTTTAGCTGTATTCAATGAAATTAAATAGTGGGTTATTTTAAATATTCGTTTTGTCGATACCCCTACCTTTGTTTACTTTTGGCAACATTGGCGAAGTAATTTCGTTCTGAATCTGTAGTCTTATGAGTTTGCGGGGCGGAGGTGATATCATGTTGTTCAATCCTTTGTCTAAAATTTAAAACTTTCGAAATTCACCAAGGAAGTGTTATAAGCCTGCCTTTGATGGTGGCTTAAGTATACAGAAGCTTAAAACATGCAAGTCCTCAGTGACGCATCTAAAGACATTGTTCTTCAGTTCTTCTTATCTTCATTTAAGATCAGTACTGAGGGTATATTGTCTGATACACCATTCTAGTAACCATTAACGATGGTTCGGAGTCCGTTAAAGTTCGATTGAGTGCTGGAATCTTAGTCTCGAAAAATGCGTTTTTCCTTTAATTAGACTAGAAAATACAAAGTCTTAGAATACTTAGCACCATGCATTATGGTGCTAAGATTCCCAAAACAATGCTTCCTGGTTACTACCACATTAAATAAGTGAAAACCTATTTTTAAGGTAGAGACAGTTTAGTCTACTGTCGTGCTTCTTGAAAGACGCAATGATATTTAACGACATAAACAATGAAATATTTCGTATTTACTTTCATTAAGTATAAACAAATAAAAGAGAACTCTCCCATGGGACTCTCCGTTGCCGCAACTATCCTGACCGTGCTGGGCGTTTATTATATCTTGTTCATGCGTACTCACCTATAATGTTTTCTATCTTGTTTTAAAATCCGTTTAACATTTTTCTTACTCGACGTAAAACGTGTCATCTATAGAACAGTTCTATACCAGCTCGAACCGAAATTTTTACAACACTTCCAGCAGGAACAAAATTAACCCCCAAACTTAAGTTTAACTCCCACGTCATTATGCCTTCAGCTATTGTCAAATTATACAACAATTATTTTCAAATAAGCCTTATCAATACTTCCAATGAACCTCAAGTTATCAGTATTTATGACCCTTTAATTTTAGAAGATTATAACACTTCAGATGATTTAATCCAAATTAATAATTTCACTGTAAAATCCCCTTCCAACATAAGAAAAATTTTGAACAAAAATTTAAAAAATAATTTAAGATTAGAACATCTTAATGAGGAAGAAGAAACCCTCTTGACAAACCTTTGCTATGAATACAAAGACGTATTTTACACCCCAGACATACCCCTTTCAGCAACAAATTTAGCAAAACACCACAAAAACAGATGCCCCAATTTACACTAAGACATATAGATATCCCCAGATTCACCGTGAAGAAGTCAAAAACCAAATTCATAAAATGTTAAAGGACCAAATTATTGAACCATCAGAATCCCAATTTAATTTTCCAATTTGGGTAGTAAAAAAGAAATTAGACGCATCCCAAAAACAGAAGTGGAGGATCGTCATAGATTATAAGAAACTGAACGAACAGACTATTGAGGACAAATTTCCATTACCCCGAATAGAACCCGTTTTAGATAATTTCGGCAGATCAAAGTATTTTAGTACTCTTGACCTCGCATCCGGATTTTGGCAAATATGAAATTGAAAAAAAGGATAGAGAGAAAACAGCTTTCTCGACAGAAGAAGGTCATTTCCAATTTAAAAGAATGCCTTTTGGTTTAAAAATGCATCAGTTACATTCCAGCGTGCAATCAATAACGCCCTTATAGGTTTAACACCCCAACAATGTCTAGTCTACTTAGACGACATCATAATTTATTCCGCTTCTCTGTGTGTTTAGATCTAAATGGATATCTGGATGTTTAGACTAAAAAATATATTCCAAAGATGTAGACAACATAATATCAAAATTCAATTAGACAAATCAGAATTTCTACATAAATCCATTAAATATTTAGGACACATTGTAACTCCAGAAGGAATAAAACCAGATCCAAACAAGATCTCAGCAATCAAAAACTTTCCAGCACCCAAAACAAGAACCGAAATTAAATCATTCTTAGTACTATTTGGATATTATCGAAAATTTATAAAAGATTTCGCGAAAATCACAAAATTCTTAACCATATGTTTAAAGAAAGATAACAAAATTGTTCATACAACAGAGTTTTTATCTAAATTCGAACATTGTAAAAACATTTTGACTGACGAACCAATTCTACAATACTCCAATTTTGATGAACCTTTTGAACTAACCACAGACGCTAGCAAATTCGCTTTAGGCGCAGTTTTATCTCAAAAAGGAAAACCTGTTTGTTATGCTTCTAGGACATTAAATAATTCTGAACAAAATTATAGTACTATCGAAAGAGAATTATTAGCAGTTATTTGGACAACAAAACAATTTAGACCCTATCTTTATGGAAAGAAATTTACCTTATTTACAGATCATAGACCATTAGTATGGCTCAAGAATTTAAAAGAACCAAATTCAAAATTAACTCGTTGGGCAATGAAATTAGAAGAATTTGACTTTACTGTAAATTATATCCCCGGAAAAATAAATAAAGTTGCAGATGCATTATCCAAAATTAAAATTCACCCATTAAATATTAGACCTGCATCGCTATCAACCCCAGAACCAGAACAAACTAATTATGACAGCAGACTAGGTAGCAGAGCAAGTACTCCCGACATTACAGACTTATTCGACATTCCAACTTATAATCCCCTCAATCTGACGCTACTGAAAACATTGAAAACCCGAACAACGAAGAAAATAATGATCAAAATTCTTATATTGACACGGTACATTCTCAACAATCTTCAACTCCCGTAATTGATATTTCAGAAAAACCTCTACAATATTTAAAAAATCAGATAGAATTTATTAATGCTCAAATTCCAAGATCAATCAGAATCACAAAATACGACGGAATTACTCATTACGCCGTCTTCATTAATCAAATGAATAAGACAGAAATATTTAACACCCTATTAATTGAACATTGTCAACCCAAACATCATTACTATTGTTATTTCCCAGATGATCAACTTTATTTAGACTTTTCAAATTTCATTTATACAGTCACAAACGAAAATATATCGTTGTATAACTCAAGTAACCTATATTTTAAATTCCGAAGAAAGACAAAAACAAATTCAAGAATACCATTTAGGAAAAACCAACCACCGTGGAATAAATGAAACTATTGAACATCTCAAAAGAAAATATTATTGGACCTCTATTATAAAAGATGTTACAAATTATATTAATAATTGTCAAATTTGTAAACAACAAAAATACAACAGAAAACCTATTAATCAACCTTTTCAATTAACCCCTACTTCTTCTAGACCATTCCATACAATTCATATCGATATATTCCAAATCAAAAATGAAACATTACATTCTACAATCATTGAACATTATCGACTATTAACCAATATACCTGAACAGCAAAAAATCCAATATTGCCTTTTAGCATACAATCATACTATACATTCAAATCTTCATTTAACCCCTTTTGAAATTGTTTTTGGACACACTAAAAGTAAAAACCCCTTTGACCTTGATTATAACAGAACATATTATCATGATTACTTATCTACACATAAAAATAAAATGAAATATTTATATGAATCCCTACAACAAACGCAGATGGAAACTAAAGAAAATCGAAATTCCAAATTAAACAAATCCAAAACAAATAAACAATTTAATTTAAATAGCAAAGTATTTATAAAAACCAATCTAAGAAATAAAAAGGATCCAAGATTTGACGGACCTTATATTATCTCAAAAATTTTAGAACATGACGTTTACGAACTAACACCCCCTGATAGTAGACCGCCACTTCAAAGACATGCTAATGAAATGTTACCTTTTTCAGGACAACAATGCTCCTCATTCTCTTCTGTGTTATCGCATCAACAATCAGCGATGTTACAATAACAAATATAGACGATAATCCTGGACTATATCCTTTAAATTTAGGCAAAGCAATTATTAAACAAAGTGAATGGACTTTGATTAAAATTATAGATAATACTCCTATTATATCAAATTATGATACGCTCAACATTACTTTAACCAATTTAAGCAACTTTTTGCAAATGCAACTTTATGCTCTAGAATATGACCATCATAGTTTACTTTTAATTAAAAATCAATATGCTACTAAAATAGACAAGCTAGTTAGACAACTTTTCCTACTAATCATAAAATCCAAAAACGCGGACTTATTGACGGCCTTGGATCAATTTTCAAATTTTTGACAGGCAATTTAGACGCCGAAGATGGAAGACGTTACGAAGAAACAATCTCGAAATTACAGAAAAATAATGTTTTTCATAAAACAATCCTAATCGAACAAGATAATATCTTAAATAATACTATTTCAACCATTAGTGATTTAGCAAAGAATCAAAATTTATTACAAGACAATATAAACAAAATAATTTTGAACAATGAACAATTTAGTAAAAACGTAGCTACATTTGCAACTAAACTTACTTTAATCGAATTAGCTCAATCCCTTCGACTATTTATTAATGAATTATCAGAATTAGAAAATACTTTAACCTTTGCTCAAAACCAGCAAATGCATATGTCACTATTAGATAATGACGAAATAATTCAAAACTTAAATGAAATTTCTTCATATCTCACAGATCAAGACGTTTTAACCATTCCTTATCCTGCTGACCTAAAATACCTACATTTATATGAAACAATTATCGTTACTAAAGCTTACCAAATTGACAACAAAATCACATTCATATTTGATATTCCATTAATCTCTAAATTCGAAAATAATCAACTGATTCAATTAATACCGTTTCCAATCATTACCAGCACCAACCAAGCTCGTATGATTATATCGACTTATAACACCTTACTATATAATGCTCAAACTAGCATTCCTATTGAGATCGATCATTGTAAATCGACCGCCCCCAATTTATACTTTTGTCAACATAAAAACTACTTTGAAATCCCTAATAATAAACTTTGTGAGACACAACTACTTTCTTTTCATCATAACCAAACTTGTATACCTTACCTACTTGAACTTATTGATATTTCGTTGCAAGTGCGCTATCACGTCGATTTTTATCCTTGAGGCCGAGATGTTAGCTTTAAAATTAAAAGAGTTGTATCTGACAAAACGAATACAAAAATGCTACCTTGTAATGGTTGGTTTTCGTCTCCGTATTGGTAGTGATATCTAATTTGTGTCATTTGTTTGCAGCGAAAATAATTATAAAATGTATTGAATTCAATTATTCACCCTACATACTCCAAAACTCGTTTGAAAGTTAAGAAATAGAGCAAGAGTATGAATCGAGCAAGGTGACGGCCATTTCGAACATATTCTATAAATCAATAAAATCATGAATACTTTAATAAAATGCGAATAGATTACTACTTGCTTGAAATTAATATTTAAGATTTAGAGCAAACAAAAACAGATGGAATTGTCACAAAGTTTGGTTAACATCAATTAAATCTTCGTAACGTTGACTGCAGATAGAATAATTTTTTTCTACAGCTTTAAAAAAATGATAACATTTTTTCATTAATATCCGTATGCAAAATGTCACATTGGTTTTGTTTACTTGACAACGTGCACGAATTATTTCTCGCTTTAGAGCGAAAAATATTTCGTGCAATTATGCGATTTATGCATATTTGAGCAATGTGTTTCCGTAGCAATAACGAAACTGTGTACTTTGCGCTAAAATAAATTTCCTGGTGGTTTTTTATGATGTTTTTCTACTTTTTTGGATATTTCAATAACGCTGTAGAAAAAACGTTGTATGCAATTCGTGTTCGAAATGACTTTGGTGCTCTCGAATGAGATTTTGACTAAGCTACGCCTCGTCAAAAGACTTTCATTATTGATCTCCAAAGTAGCATTTCGTACACTAAATGCGCAAATAACTATTTATAGGCTGCTGCAGTTCAATATCATCATGTTAAATGTGACATAAAATATTATTTTGCTATTAATTAATTATAGCTAGTTAATATTATTTTTCTTTCTTTATAGGTAATTATTGGAGAAATCCCCATACAAGATATTTAGTTGGTATGTATGACAACATATTTGAAATTGTGGCATGAGTACTCTAAATATCTGCAATCTAAATAAAATTTGTTAACCAGTTGACAATAAATTAGTCTCGAAAATAATATTTATTAACAATAATGAGATATTCTTGGCATATTTCGTTTCCTTGATTTATTAATAACTGTAGTTCTAGATTGATATTGTTCATGCAATGCAATTATTTTAATTTATTAGCTACAATATTTCAACTTATTTAGCATTGTTAGCTATTATAATTCAGTTTTGGGTAGCAATCTAAAATTGAAATTGGCATTTTATAATGAAGTGTATTTTATAAAAGAGGAGAATGAATTCCCAGTTGAATAACATTATCAATAATCTGCTAATAGTAAGTAGATAGAAACTGAATTAATCTCGCATTAATGGTTATATCGAGTGGCGGGGGATGAGATAGCTTTATAAGTGTTTAGAATTCAGAGAGTAAAATTTAAATTTTAATAAAAAACGTAATAAAAAATCCTAAAAAATGAGACATTTTTAAACCTAATAAAAACTTTAACATCTGCATTATACCGCGTATTGTTTAGTAAAATCCGTATATAGAATAATTTGGAATGGCCTCTTGTGGTCATTATAATCTTATGAACTATGAAGACATTTTGAATTTTTATAAAACTTCGTGAAATACGTTGGAGAGAATTTCTTGTATCGGTACTTTTTCCAGCAAACCACCACTTGATCTCTAGAGGTCACAAAAGTCATCGAGGTTATATCTCTGCGAATTTGTTCATTTTGGGTGTTATTTGAGAGGTTGTTTTCACGAAGAAGATTATCCAACGTTTACCCCAAGTAATCCCGATTTGGTGGTCGCTGGAGCTTTGCACTGTTTATTAACAGCCGCAAAAGCAGATATTCTTTTCATTACGAAACCGACAAGCTAATCTTACACAGCCATCTGAAGTCACAAATAACCCAATTTGTCAACCTGGAATCTCTGTTGTACAAAAAGCAGGAGACAATAGCAAAGCTATTCAAGATTCCAACGAAATTCAACAAATGCAAATATTCTGTGATCATCTGGAATGCCAACGGTTTGGTCAACCATGCTCACGAAATTAAAATATTCATAAACAAACTAAAGACATCTGAAATTAAATCTGTAATCAAAAACATAAACCTCAGAAAAACCCTAGGTTCTAATGACAGGCGAAATACTGAAGAAATTACCGCAAGAAGGTCTAAAAAGTTAAACATAATCTGCAATGCCATTCTATGAGTGGAGCATTTTTTATTACAGTTGAAGATCTTTCAGATAATAGTTATTCAGAACGAGGCAGAGACACAACTCAAATAGAATCTTACTGATCAATCAGTCTATAACTTTTAAAGTGTTTGAAAAGCTTTTCTTAGAAAAAATGAAACCGATCAAGAGAGGAGTACCACACCAAGTTATCAATTTTGGTTCCGAAGTTAGCACGCAACTACAGAACAATTCCACTATATAGTAACAAATTGAGTGGACCGTCGCTATAGGTGTCGGAGGTAGGTTTACACTAGAATTCGAGACGAGATCTGGAGTGGTTACCCCGTCCATCTTTAGAGGTGTCGGATAACTCGACTTACTAATATCCAAGACGAGACCTTAGGAAGTTCCCTAAACGAGGGCCTAAACGTATGTGACGGACGATACAGTCAGATAGTAATGTGCGGTAAAGATTCACGAAAGTGATTCTCAACGAAAGCTCTACAAAACATGAGTGGCGGCGTTGGTGGATTTGAATCTCGTCGTTAATATACTACACTCCGTTAATATACTATTATCACTAGTATTACGCGGGCTAACGTACGGCTGCATTCGACTTAACAGAATGTATGGCACAAATTCCACATTTCTGTTGCAGCTAAGGAAACTGAAGAAAATCTTAACCAGATTTGCCGGTACCGCGAGTCCAACCCGGTCAGCTTGGGTGAGAGACAAGCGCGGTAGTCCTTACACTACAAAGACTAGTGTAATTTTGGTTTCTTAATAGAACCATCTGGATGATTCGAGACGGTATTCATAAGGGTAATAAAAAATCTTATAGATGTAAAAAATTATGCGAACTTCATGGGATTTGAACCGTGGAATTACCAAAGTGTTACCCTTATCTGCTTTAACAGAAATTAGATTGTTCTCTGTGATTTTGTGTTTTATAGATTGAAGAAGTGATATGTTAGATGTGTTGTACATTTTGTCCTGTTTCAAAGACATCTCTTTTAAGAAATTCCAAATTTCGAATTGCAAAACACATCTAACATATCACTTCTTCAATCTATAAAACACAAAATCACAGAGAACAATCTAATTTCTGTTAAAGCAGATAAGGGTAACACTTTGGTAATTCTTTCAAAAGGTATTTACATACAAAAAGTTAATGAATTTATTAATAAAGAAAATTTAGAAACTTTAAACAAAAACCCAACCACAAAATTCCAAAAAGAAATAAAACAAGGTTTAGAAAATTGCGATATCTGCTTTTGAGAATTAGAAAAGCAACAAATCATTAATAAAAACCCACAACCACCTAAACTATATGGACTAGTCAAAACACATAAACAGAATATGCCAATAAGACCAGTTGTATCATACATCAATGCACCTAATCACATTTTATCCAAAAAACTGAACCAGATTATTAACACGATAGGTTACAAATCGAAATACTCTGTTAGAAATTCATTAGAATTAGTAGATAAGCTGCAAAACATACATCTTCCACCACATTCAAAACTTGTTAGTTTTGATATTTGCAACATGTTCTCCAGAATACCCCCACAAGAATGTATTCCTTTATTAGATAGTTTCTTGATCAATAGTAATATAGAATTAGTTAAAAGGTTAGAGTTAATTTAGTTATTTGACCTTTGTATAAGTCAAAATTATTTCACTTTTAATAACATAATTTATTTACAAAAGGATGGTTTACCTATGGGTAATTCTCTAAGCCCTCTATTAGCTAACATATTTATGGACAAGTTCGAAGTTCGAATATTTGAATTAAACCTCTCTAAACACATTATCTTCTGGTTTCGTTATGTTGATGACATTTTAGCTTGTTTTGACAGTTCTTTTGAGGTTATCAATGAATTTTTAATTCTTATTAACAGTATCCACCCCAACATAAATTTTACACTAGAAACAGAACAAAACAAGGCTATAAACTTTCTAGACTTAAATATCAAGATTAACGCAGACAATCTATTTGAATTTGCCATATACAGAAAACCAACACAAACAGACATAACAATACCAAATAAATCTTGTCACCATAATACACATAAAATAACAGCTTACAGATCATTAGTACACAGAGCTTTAACTATTCCACTGACAAAATCAGATTTTAGCTAAGAGATATCAACCATTAAACAATTAGCACATGCAAATCATTACAATCCGAACATGATTGACACTTTAATTAAACAAAAAGATTATAGGTTAGCTATCAAAAGAATATATCCCATTGACAATCAAACAGAAGACACAAATTACATATCTCTACCATATTTTGGCAAAATATCAGAAAAAAATTGCACATATACTAAGAAAATCCAACAATTATAAAATATCATTTAAAACCAACACTAACACTTTTTCATTTTTATTTAATGCTAAAAACACATGATATCATGAAATCGGGCATTTACCGTTTAAATTGTTCTTTTTGTAGATCGGTATATATTGGACAAACACTTCGAAATTTTGACATAAGATATAAAGAACACTTACGTCATTACAAAAATAAACATCCTGAAAGATCTAATTACGCCAAACACCTTTTAGAACAAAATCACACAATGACTCCTCAAAATAATATTAAATTCCTGCATTTTTGTAATAACAAACGCAAATTAGACATTTTAGAAGCCTTTGAGATATACAAACACAAACTCAGGGTACCTTTAATGAATGAACAACTTGAGCTTAGTAATTCTCCGTTACTGGAAGTATTAGATATTTAATTATGATTATTATTTTATCTAGTTACCTATTTTGTACTATTTTGTAATCTCAATGTTTCTCTAAATATATCCCTCTCCAAAAAGAATGTGTAGTGGGGGAGTAGTTCGACAGGTTCTGCTCTCTTTGTCCCCTTATCGCTGCCACCTCCCATCAGATGGTTCGGGTCTGGTTAAATATAGCCTTATTCCTGAAAAGTACATCAAAATTTGATCTCTGAAGTCTAAAACTTACTGTGTGATACGATAATAACAATGAATCAAAAAAGATCGATACTGATTTCTTATGTCACAGAGTGAGTACAAACCATTCGAAATATGATCTATTTTACAAAATAACTTGAGACATTATTCTAAATAATATCTCAGTAGTTCGGATTAAGTCTTACTTGAACATCATTTTTAATTTTAATTATATTTCCATACACACTTTTCATATACGTATATTATAATTATATAAAGGAAAAGGAAATATTTATCAAATTTTCACTTTAACCATATTATTCATGAAAATGTCACTATTATCAATTATCGCTATCATATACATTTTATAATAAACTTATTAATCCCGCGAGCACCAGAGAGAGAATATGTGATTATCCCTAAAGGGATTAAGGGTTTAAATTTATTGCTTGTTATGTCTTCCGAGGAATATGAAAATTAATGCTCATTATTATCAATGTTTAATGATCCCCCTTTAGTTACTTGAAATAACATTGTAGTGTAACTTAGTGTCATTATAATAAATTATTACTGTCCTATGTAAATTAAATTTAATCTAGGAACTTCCGCATTAAATGCAACGCGTGGCAGTTTAGAAGCATTAGATGGTTTGGAGAAAACATACGCAATTAATTTAAGTACATATAATAAATGGAAAGCCTACAAAAACGAATAATCTTTAATTACATCAGGATCAGGGCAAAAGTTTCCGTTCTTTTGTTTGCAGATGTATCAGTAACATGGTATAATTAACAAATTTTGTGAAGGTTTGTAAGGATTCTCTTCGTTTCTAAAGTGAACAATTTGGGGGGTGATTATTACAAGAGGTTTTTCGCACAGAGGTAGAATGCCTAGGTATAGATTTTTCCGTTGGATTTTATATTCATCTAACACATAATTAACATTATATAATAAATCGCAGTGGCGTAACTAGCGTCCCCGCAGTCCCCGCGACACGGGTAGGCGCAACCCACCGAAGGGCATTCGTGAAATATTATTTCGTTGGGAATAGAAATTTTATAACAAGCATTGGAGGTAAAATACATTCTATGAAAACAATAAAAGGGAATTATAGATATACATTACTTAAAACAATTAACGAATATGTGTTAAAATTATGTTAGGTGTTTAAATAAGATTCATTAACTTATTAAGTAGTGATTATTTATCTTTGACGACGACGCTAACAATAACTAAAACACTTTATAGTCCATCTCCTAACCAGGTTTTCGATGACCTGGAGGTATACGGGATTTGACTTCAGACTCTTATTTAGGGTTATACAGAGGTCCGTAATCCGTGAGCTGGACTTGTCGGAGTATGGTCGTTAACCCGCCATCTTGGATTCAATGCCAAAATGACAAATGGCTGGATCTCCGTAACGGTTGCTCCGAATTTGATATAGTTGTCTTTGATCGATTCGAAATTTTATTTGTAATTCAAAATGTTCTATAACATTGTTTCGTATCTCTAACAATATGTGCGTTATAACTAAAATAATGAGATAACATTTCTTCTTTCTGATATTTTGGTCTCCAGCCTTTTTGTTCGTAATTAATTTAAAGATTTAGATGTCGTTTACAGTTTCTAATTATCTTTAGAAATAAAAAAGATATATCGATTTTAGTCGCGAGAAGTACTGTCAAACATCTATGTAGCTGGTAGTTAAACTTTGGATTTTTAACTATCGGTGCGCATAGACGCTATACTGTTTTATAAATATTATTTTTTCGCAAGTTTCATTAATATCACACTTGCAAAATGCTGTACTTTAAGTTTCCTTTTTTTGACAGGTACATATTTTATTAACATATTATGAACTTTTACAAGAGCAGGTAATCACAAATCGTTCCGGAATAATATGCAAACTGTTAGTGGGTTTTAAAAGGTCATCGTCAGTATCTATCTCGAAAGTATATTTAGTGGGATCTAAAGATGCATAGTTAGTCTCTCTGTAACAATTTAGGTACAAGGGTAAGTTATAAGATCTTTTATTATGGTCAATACATGCAAGGGAAATTGGAGACCAAGTTTTGGCTACAAAATTTCTGGCGTGAAAATAGATCCAGGATCTTAGTTCATCAAAAAACTTGCAAGAATATCCTGGTTCTGTAGCTAAAATTAGAAAGTCTTCAGCATACGCTAAACACGATTCCAACACTAATTTTTAAAGACATTTTAAAGGACTTGCCTTAATAACTAAGATTTTTTAACCTAATTTGCTGGTGTGGTCACATCCAGTCAGAATGTGTCACATGCTAGGCTGCCAGAAGTACGTCACACAATTTCTCATTTCACAATTGTTCATGAATTTCAAAAAGTCTATGTACTCTGAATGTATCTAAGCTTATATCCACTTACTACTCGGAACCATATTTCCGATTTTTGTAAAAATTTCGAAAAATGATGCAAAAGAAGAATGAATACGTCAGTATCTGAAGAACTAATGACTACTCGAGTTTCGAGTAAAGTAGGAAAACTATTATCTTCTGTTACAAAGAACTAAGAATTCGTAAAAACGCTTCTCGTGTTGACATAATTTTTTTTATTTTCTTCATTCGGTCAAAAGTAGTAAACAGATTTTACTCAATTTGGTCTTCTACAAAGAGTAAATCAAACATTCAAAATACTTTCGGCAAAAATTGTGAATTCACCATTTTGATTTTGATGTTTGCTTTAGTTTTTTTGTAACTAAAAATAACATTTTTCCTACTTCATATATTCGTAAAACTGAAATTGGCCCATCTATTAATTACATCTTAGAAGCTAAGCTAAATCTAATAAATATTTAGGAAACAGTTGTCAAAACCCGATCAGTCATTTTTTCTTCAGATACGGACGTATTCATTCTTCTTTTGCATCATTTTTCGCAATTCTTACACAAATCGGACATATGGTTCCGCACAGGAGGAGTAGAGAAACTTAGATACATTCCAGTAGATATACTTTTAGAAACTCATGGACAGAATTGGTGTAACGTACTTGTTGCAGTTCACATTCTGGTTGAATGTGACTACACCAGCAAATTAGGTTCAAAAAATTAAATTATTATTAATAATTAGTCCTTTAAAATATCTTTAAAAAATTAGTTTTGGAATCGTGTTTACCGTATGCTGAGGAATTTCTAGTTTACACAGAACACAGAAGGTGTTTACACATAGTTTAGAACACAGAACCAGGATTTTCTTGCAAGTTTTTTGATGAACTAAGATCCTGGATTTATTTTCACGCCAGAAATTTTGTATGCAAAACTTTCTCTCCAATTTCCCTTTCATGTATTGGCCATATTAACAGATCTTATTACTCTACCCTTGTACCTAAATTGTTACGGGGGGACTAACTATGCATCTATATCCCACTAAATGTGCGTTTGAGATAGATACTGACGATGACCTTTTAAAACACACTAACGGTTTGCTTATTATTTGTGATTACTTGTTCTTGTAAAAGTTCATAATATGTTAATAAAACATGTACTTGTAAGAAAAAGGAAATTTAAAGTACAACATTTTGCAAGTGTGATATTAATGAAACTTGCGAAAAAATAATATTTATAAAACTATAGCGCCTATGCGCACCGATAATTAAAAATTCAAAGTTTAACTACCTGCTACATAGATGTTGAACAGTACTTCTCGTGACTAAAATCGATATATCTTTTTTATTTTTAAAGATAATTAGAAACGGTAACGACATTTAAATCTCTAAAATGCAACAATCTTTCTTTATTTGAAGAAATTTTTAAATTAATTACGAACAAAAAATCTGGACACCAAAATATCAGAAAGAAGAAATGTTATCTCATTATTTTAGTTATAACGCACTTATTGTTAGAGATACGAAAAAATGTTATAGAATCTTTTAAATTACAAATAAAATTTTGAATCCATCAAAGAAATCTACATCAAATTCGGAGCAACCGTTATGGAGATCCAGTCATTTGTCATTTTGGCATTGAATCCAAGATGGCGGGTTAACGACCATACTCCGACAATTCAGCTCACGGATTCCGGACCTCTGTACAACCCTAAATAAGATTCTGAAGTCAAATCCCGTATACCTTCAGGTCATCGAAAACCTAGTCAGGAGAAGGACTATTCGTCGTACGTGCTTTATGGTATACTTCGTAAATTGTAATGTAATTTGAAACTTGTTTAAAAATTTGAAAATAAATGTGCTGACTTGTTGGATCAGCGTCAACAGATTGATAATCTTCGGAGAAATGTATGACTATAGCCTAGGTTCGCCACTTGCACTCGCACATTCTATATACCATTCGATGCGTCTAATCGAGCTGAACAATAGTGAAATTTGGGGGGGGGCAGTAATTTTCGAGATAATCACCAAAAACTTGTTTGTAACCTAACCTCATCTCACCTAACCTAATCTAACCTAACCAAAAACTAAATTAAAACACGTATGAATTAATGAATAACGCAAACCTAAATTAAACCTAGGTTAGGTTGGGTTAAATTTGGTTAGGTTAGAACACTATTGTTTAGCTTGATGAGACGATGACCTTGATAGTCCAGTCGGCAGGGAACCAAAAGTATCTGTTTTTGGTTATTTCGTGTTAACCACTATTTTATTGCACAAACCTATTCAGAATAGGGGGTAGAGCAATATATGTAATTGCGTACTAAATCGTAGTGATAGCAGAAAAGTTATTAACACTTTAAGATGCCATCAACCGTCGAGGAGTTTTTATTCCGTAGCTCATCAGGATGATATCATACGAAAAAATGTTCAGTATATGATTTGTTTATAATAAAAATAGCTACAAAATGGCACCGGTTCGATTGTTATAATTGAAATAATTAAGTTGCAAAATCGAAGAAACTGTCAAAATCGCGTATGCTTTTTAAGTTGCCATAAAAATTTAAATAGTCAACCAATATTGATGAAACTTACGTTAAGTACAGTTTAAATTATGTACAATAAGCACCCATAACCCGTATGCCAAGTATGCATAATTTTTTGTTTAACAAGGTTTTATAAATCTACTGCGCCTAAAACTTTGGAAGTATGCAAAAGCTGTTTGAAGCTTTGCATACTATTGCAAATGTGCATATTTATAACTTAAGTCATTAGCAATCGAACGCAATTTCTAAAATTCGATTGTGTTTATTTTTGCAATTTTGGTGACGTTTTACATCTCTTCATAGTTTTGTTACGTTTATAAATAATTAGTTTTTTGGATTCCTATACGTGGTCATTTATGAAATATTCCATCGGGTTCGAATGGACGGCAAAAAATCACGCAATTAAAAAAAAAATTCAAGTTTCGATGCTTGGATGCTGAGATATTAAACTTTTTGCGTAAGTATGCACTGCTCGTATCTTATTTACCATATTGAAATGAATCAAAATCGTGTGTATAGTGTGAACCTTGTAGAATAAGTATGCTATTGCCCAAAATTATTACTTGCATATTTCTAATAGAAATTATTGCAATAGAGTGAGATGCGCGCTCAAAAATCGGACAATCGCCTACTTAGTCGAATGCCTACTTACGCAAAAACGCAGGATAGAAGCATCGAAACTTGAACTTGTTTTTAAATTGAGTATTTTTTACCGTGTATTCGAACCTGATAGAATATTTCATAAATGACCACGTATACAAACCAAAAAACTAATTATTTATAAATGTAGCAAAACTATGAAGAGATGTAAAACGTCACCAAAATTGCAAAAATAAACGCAATCGAATTTTACAAATTGTGTTTGATTGCTAATGACTTAAGCTATAAATATGTACATTTGCAATAGTATGCAAAGCTTCAAACAGCTTTTGCAAACTTCCAAAGTTGAATTATAAAACCTTGTTAAACAAAAAGTTTTGCATACCTGGCATACAAGTTTTGGGTGCTTATTGTACATAATCTAAACTATACTTAAAGTAAATGTCATCAATATTGGTAGACTATTTAAATTTCTATGGCAAATTAAAAAACATACACGATTTTGGCAGTTTCTTCGATTTTGCAACTTAATTATTCCAGTTATATCAATTAGACTGGTGCCGTTTTGTAGCTATTTTTATTATAAACAAATCATATACTGAACTTTTTTTCGTAATAAGCCATCCTAATGATCTACGAAAGAAAAACCCCTCAAAAACGGCTGATGGCGTCTTAATAACTTTTCTGCTGTCACTACGATTTAGTACGCAACTACGTATATTATTCTACACACTATTCTGAATAGGTTTGTGCAATAAAATAAGTGTTAACACCAAAATACACTATTCTGAATAGGTTTGTGCAATAAAATAACTGTTAACACCAAAATACACTCTTCATATCTCTATTGACTGGACTATGAATAATATACAGCATATGCAAGTGGCTGACCTAATCTAAATCTTTACTAAATGCATTAAGAGGGTTTATAGGGGAAATAGAAAAAACAATGGATTTTGACATTTTAATTGACTAATTCGCCTGCGTTAAAGTCCGGAAAAAACCGTTATTAGTGTTGTTAATAGTTATTTATTATACAAACGTTTAAAATAAAGGTTTAATGAGCGTATAGTGTATAATATCTCGAGGACGCATGCGCGTGAGGATTAATATACGCAAATAATCAAATCAATTATTCCTTTATTTTAAACGCGAGTGTAATAAAACTGTTTATTCAATTTTGCTTTTATGTTTTGGCCCTACCATTAATAGTTAAATTACGAGATCTAACGTTTTTTTAGACAAACACAATTATCGTATCGCCATGATTGTGTTGTAATCATAACAACGAGAGAATGTTATATGTATAAATATTCGGAAAATTCCAAAAACTTTAATAGACGTTTTCCCGCATTTTCTCATTCAAAAAGAAATAAACTAGTTGTTCCGGCTAGCCACAAGAAGAAATGACTGAAACAGATTTTTTGGAAGAAGAAATGGCTGTTACACATGATTTAAAAATGCAATGGTAGAAGGTAGAGGAGATTATGGAAGCTTCCTCAAAAAAGTACTAAATAAAATTTTTAAATCGTTAGAGGAATACAATTTTTATTTTTATTAAAGAACGTTAATGGTCCGTATAGAAGTAAATAAACATGAATTTTAATGCAACCGCGCGCAACCGAACGTAGTTACGCCACTGATAAATCGATCTTTACATAAATAGATAACATTATGTAGAACGAAATATAACGAACAAGTCAAATTGGTTAACTCTTTGTTCAGTTACTTTAACAAACTGTTTTTATTTAGAATTATCCCAAGTCTATAGTCTAGTGAAATAACACCTTATTATACGAGGAGCATTTAAATTTAAATTATAATTTAAATTTCGCGCCAAATGTTAGAAATAAACGAGGTAGTTGTATATACTACTATCCATTTTTTTTCTAGAGTCCTCTGACTTTGAAAGCGTATTGCTCAGGAACTACTGAACGAAATTAAATATTTTAAAAACGACCAAATAGTAAATTTATTTCTACATACAACAGTAAAATATTATACTTCTAACTAGTATACTTTTGTTTTTATCGGACGATACGCAATAAAAGGTACCCATTTTTAAGGACAATTTCATTGATAGTAAGTTAAATATTTTTTTTCTCAAGAAGTATATGTTATATATCTATGAAATTTTTGTAGGCGTTAGAAAGAAACTTTACGGTTTTTATCCTATTAATTTTCGGACGAAAAAGTGTTTTATTTAAGATTTATATGAAAAAATAGCGAACGCTGCGTTCTTGTTTATTAATGGAAATAGCGTCAAATTTTTTTCGCTAAATTAACACTTTTCATATGTAGACATTATTTTGTTTTAAAAAATATTTCGAATTTTAACAATAAAAGTGCAATAACAAAAAAACCGTTTCCGCATTTTTATTATTAAAATTAGGAACATTTTTTTGAGAAAAAGAATGTCTACACATGAAAAGTGTTGATTTAGCGAAAAAATTTTGACGCTATCTCTATTAATAAATAAGAACGCATAGTTCGCTATTTTTTTGCATAAATCTTAAATAAAACGCTTTTTTGTCTGAAAATTAATAACATAACAACCGCAAGGTTTCTTTCTAACCCCTACAAAAATTTGATAGATATATGACATATACTTTCTGAGAAAAAAATTAGTTAACTTACTTTCAATGAAATTGTCCTTAAAAATGGGTACCTTTTATTGCGTATCGTCCGATAAAAACAAAAGTATACCAGTTAGAGATATAATATTTTACTGTTGTATGTAGAAATAAATTTACTATTTGCTCGTTTTTAAAATATTTAATTTGGTTCAATAGTTCCCGAGCAAGTCAGACCGCTTTCAAAGTCAGAGGACTCTAGAAAAAAAAATGGATAGTAGATGATGCGCGGGAGCAAGTGTCCACTTAGTTCAGTAGTTGGGTCGTCTGCATCCACTTTGGTTTGTTTGACAACTATAAGTGAAACCAAAGTGCATTCAAGCATCGAACAACCCATTATTTCACTACTGGCACGATATGAGGAAGTTAGGTATGTCTTTCTAGAGTCCAGTGTGACTACTGATGAAGCCTGGGTACACTCACTATCTTACGCTAAAAGAGCGTCGATACAGTAGCGACATCATTCGCCTCCAAAATTAAAGAAAGCAAAGTTCATGGTTTCAAACGGGAAAGCTATGGCTACATTATTTTGGCGTATGGGGGGCGTGTTACGCATAGATTTCCTGACAGAACAACGGAAGGTAAGCGCAGAGTATTACTCAGACTGTCATGCAGAACAAGCGTAAATAAAGCCAGAAATCTGATTTGTTTCTTACAGGACAACGCTCGTCCTAATGTCGCTGCTCGTACGATGGCTACAATTCAAAAAGTGAAGTATTCTTCCGCATCCGTTTTATAGTCCTGATCTTGCTCCTTCAGATTTCCACGTGTTTGGACTCTTACAAGAATCTTTAGAGAAAAAGAAGTTTCGCTCTAAGAAAATCGTTGAATCTGTTCGAGAATTGGTGCGTCTGCACCAAAAGAATTTTTTCACGAGGATTACGGAAGCTTCCTGAACGATGGCGACAGTATATTCAAGGGAAGAGAGGCCACATTGAAAAATGATGTCATGTAATTTTAGTTTTGTTTGTTAATTTCTGTATAATTATTGAATTATAATTTAAATTTGAACGCTCCTCTTAAATTAGCAACTCGGAAACTCTAATACATTTATTTAAACGCCAAACGTTTCCCAGTTTTCATATTTTATATTTCAAGAGATAAATGGGCATTTAATGCTTATTCGTCATTATCTATTGGTAGATTTGTACAGATTCGTATAAGTTTCTTCGTAATATCTAGTTCTTCCTTCGTCGAAACAAGCTTTTTTTGTAACTCTACTATTTCTGAATCTAATTCTTGTATGCTATCATCTAGAAACTTCCAACAATCGTTAACACTACGATCATTCTTTGCATTTAACAGACGACTTTCATATAAAGCTTTCATATGGTCCATTTGAAATTTTGTTGAGTTCAAGAACGAAACATTCGTGTCTATTTTCTTACGTAAGTCTCTAATCTTCTCTTGCATGAATTCATCTCTCATTTCCAAACTCCTTCTTGCAGATTGGATCTTCTTGTCTGATCTCGAACCCTCTGGTGATTTTGATACATTAATAGAATCAGCTTGTGATGATTTTCTTGTGTTTTTATATTCTTCAGATGAATTCATTACTACATGAAAATTTATCAAATAATTTGTCAAAAATGCCAAAAGACTTAATGTAGATCGTAGATAAATACGACGAGACACCTACCTACTAGGTTCTACCTACCGATAAGGTTACGTGATAATTTCGTTTCTTCTAAATCCCATTTCTTCTAAAAATACATTATCTTGCATTAAGTCACTAAATAATGGGAATTCGGTATTTCTTGTTAGACGGGGAGGAACTCCTTAGGTCATGGGAAGTCTAATAGTATGGAATCTTGCACAAGTTTTTACTGGCCCACCTGCGCAGATGTATTTCTTCTCTTGTACACAGATGTATTAACCTAATACTCTCATAAATATCGTTACAATTTTAATTATTGAAGCAATTTTGAATGGAAGTTTGAATGGATTTAATGTCACTTGCTGTTTGACAACTGAAGTTATGAGTTTACGCCACAAAATATTTTGAAGTTAATAAAGATTTAATAATGAATTGGAGGATCAAAGAAAATAGAATTGCTGTGCTTTGGTTTTACCATTACCATACTTTTACAACCTTGCAGTCATTTGGTATAAACGGAGCGTTTGTTTAGCAAGGCGTCAAATTCTTCACGGACACTAGTGGAGTAGAACACTATCAAAGATCTAGGAGTGTACGAATGCTACAAGCAATTAAAGCCATTAGGGCGAATTGAGTGGAATCTGCTCCAAAGGCGAAAGATTATGTCGTGTGAGATAAAGCTATCCATGAAGTATCCGCTATCTATTTCTCGCATCCAAAATAATACTTGAGGTTAGATGCATATAAAAGACACAACGGGCACTTGCTCACTGCTGATCTGAAGAAAAAAAAAAGGAAGAAAATCTTGAAAGGTTGTTTGACTCCGTATGCCAATGACAACATTGAAAAGACTTTTTCAGACGAGATTACCGTAGAAGAATATTACAACAAACATAGTCATACGATTGGTTGATAGTGGATAGTGTTTATAGATACGTAATAATAAAGTGTTTCGGGATTTTATACAAAGCCTGTTTTGCTGATGTGCCAAAGTGAAGAAATAATTCTCTAAGGTGTTTTGTTCGAAATCCTGTAACTCTCATACATATTCCAGTGAGTGTAATAAGCTTCTCAACTTGTGCCCAAAGCTCAGATGTGAGGACTGGCCCTCTAGAAGCTGGACCGGAGGCTGCTTTCAAAAACAATGAGTATTGGGTCACTAAAGAAATTCCTTGACAAAGCAGTGACTAATGTTTCAATCTATAAGGTACATGCCGTAATTAGCGAGCGTGGCCAGATCGTCTCACAGACTGTGTGAAGGCAAATGACGGTAGTTTTGAATAATTACTTTCTCAAGTAGACTTAATAGTCTACTAATAAAAGCATCTTGAGAATATTAAAAAACCCTTTATAGTTTTAATTTTTTACCAAAAAAATATGTAACAGAATTTATGAGATTCAGCATTTTTGAAATTAAAATAGTTATTTGTGTATTTAGTGCGCGAAATGCTAATGAAATTTTGACTCGGTTACGCCTCGTCAAAAGACTTTCATTCTTGACCACCAAAGTCATTTCGAGCACGAATTGCACACAACGTCTTCTCTACAGCGTTATTGAAATAACCGAAAAAGTCATAAAAAATAACACAAGGACATTTTAGCACAAAGTGGACAGTTTTGTTGTTGCTACGGAAACGACATTGCTCAAATATGCTTAAATCGCATGAATGCACGAAATATTTTTCGCTCTAAAGCAAAAACCATTTCGTGCGCGTTGTCAAGTAAACAAAACCAATGTGTCATTTTGCATACGGATATTAATGAAAAAATGCATGATTTCTTGACAGCTGTAGAAAAAGTATTTCAATATTCTATGTAAGAAACTATTAAAGAAAAAGATTTCCAACAATTGAAACAAAGCTGTTTTGTTACTCTAAAAGTTTTTTTATACTAAATACTTACTGTACTATATGCACCAGCTGAGATCTCTAACTATGCAAATTTAAATTCAGGTGTGGGTGTGAACTCCAAAAGTTTCTAATTAATTAATGGAATCAAGAACAAACAAAAAAATTAAAAAATAGTGGGCGCCACCAAATTGATGTTAACCAAATCTAAGAATCCCAATTTGGAAAAATTCCTCATTTCGAATTGACGTTAATTTAATCAAACACATATCAATCAATACTAATGAATTTTAATTGACAAAAACATCAGCAATTTGCTGAGCCAAGCTATATCATACGATAATTAAATTTGATATCTCTATATTAAAACATAAAAGGAAAACAAAAATGAAATGCAAAACACATCAAAATCAAAAAGTTATAATTTCTACAAGTTAATTAATTTCGGGATCCCAAATAAATTCTACATAAAAACTTAATTAAAAAAATCAATTCTTTATAACATTTTCATTGTTCCAATAAAGTTAAAAAATACCTTGCACAAATTACTTCAAACACAATACTCTATAAAAACAATAATGACCATACACAAAAACACAATTACAAACTGCTGACCTAGAAGTTGCGAGAACACATTATTATCTTAAAATTTGAACTATATTATCTTAACGAGATTCATCGAACTTTAACATAATTATTTGCAATAACTTTCAAACGGAACAAATTCTCAAGAATACTTTCACACTATATACTTGAGGGCTGCTTAACAAATCCTTAATCGGTAATATGGAATTATACTTAATTTTCCGATATAACGAGATACTTTTCTTCGCTAAATTAACTAAACTTGGGAAATAATCCTTATATTGGATCAATTTCCAAACAACGAAATCGGTACGATATAAAACTAAACATAAATTGAGGCATAAACGGTAGTACGAAATATTTTATCGGATTCACTAATTCCGAACTAAATACTTAATAATACTTATACATTCACCGTAACGACCCTTTTAAAATATCCTCGGGGCGCAAAACACCCGGAGGAGCCTCGAAGCACCAGCCTCTTTGATGGTTGTCTTCGACTGTCTTGTTAAAAACTAAACTGAGCTAAAAAGGCTCTCTATGGCGAAACAACGCGGCTTTCATAAACCAATCAAAGATTAATATTTCAGAATAAAGAATATTTGAAATAAAAGAACTTCACTCATACTTGAGGTCTGCAATATTTGCAGTAATTTGATACAATGGGATCGAGAGTTTATTTATCCAAAATCTACTAACGAACACGTACAGGGAAATCATAAATTAAGGCCAAATGGATTCTGTTAATGTTTTTCTTCTACGAAACAAAGATTATAAACCTGGGAACATCTTAAGGCTGATTCTCACTATACGGCAGGCTACCAACATTCACCGGACCGACAAAACATTGTCCTGTACATTTTATATCGACGCCACGGTCCGTGTCTGTGATGGTTGATGTGGATACCTTCATATAAAATGTACAGTTCAATGTTTTATCGGTCCAGTGACTGTTGGTAGCCTGCCGTATAGTGAGAATCATCCTTTAAAATGATCGTTCACACCAACGAAAACTTTGCTGATTTTAAAATATTGTTTATGCACAGATGCATTATAATTAGACTATTATTGATAGATCTATCTAAACATAACTGTCTCTTTATGCCCCAAGGGCCTCTTTATGATCCGACGGGCAATAATGAAACGTCAATTAAATGTCAGAGCTGTATTTGTAGAACTTGATTGGTTCTTAATATAATTTGTAAACTTATCACCAATGAAAATAAGCTGAAATTAAGTATTTTAGATAGTAACTATAGTAACGTACTTCGTATATATGCACATAAGTATACGTACAGCGGCTTGATGTAACCTACGTACTCATTTAATTATATTTTTTACACAATAATAGATTTGAGATAAAAACAATCTGTGCATAAAATAGTGTATGCATTTCGGGCATAACTTGCTTTTATGGCCCTACAGCCTTTTCCTAGAAATAACGCTTCTGGCCATAAAAGCTTCTTTATGCCCTTAATACATAAATAACTATTATGTCCGGTCGGGCGATTATGACCTATTTAGCGGCCTGTTTTTAGAGCGTAAGTTGCTGGATTAGAGCTTAAGGGCTGTAATACTTTTTAGGGCCCGCTCAAGGGTGTTTAGAGCTAAAAAATGGCTACCCTTGTTTACGCCGCGTCGTCTCCATAGTAATAATAGTAACTAAGACCACTGCATCTACCTACTTGAAGTTTTGTCTTTTCAAATTATTTTTATTTAAAGTTAAATAAATTAAAACTTATACCGGACATAAACTAACGTATGCATTTCGGGCTTAATTAGTGTTTTAGAGCCCTTTATCGTCTTAGCGCGTTCGGCTTTCGTCTCAGGCGCTAACTGACTCTTTGGGGTCTAACACACTCAATTAAGCCCTTAATGCATAATATACTATTATAAATAGTACATATAGGTGACTGTTAATACATTTACAATTTATACTCTTTTATTTTTAATACGTTTGAACAACTTTAAAATTTTTGAAATATTTAAGTTGGTCTTCACTCTATCAAGATGACAGCGCTAGATAGAGTGTGTCAAATATTATTACGTTAACTGCTTATATGTAAATTTCCATCAAAATCAGCTACGAGTTCTTGTCGGTGAGATAGCGGAGGTTACTGTTAGGCTGTAGCTCAATTTAAAACTAAAATACAAATACTATTATCAAAGAAGACACAAAATGATACATTAAAATGAGAAATGATCTCTTCTCAAAGTTGCTTTTGCGTTAATACAACTTTTCTGAAATCAAATAACTAACCTCATTTTCCCTGCTGTAAATAATGTATTAATGTAATACAAAGTTAGGTTTTATAAAAGTTAAGGACGTAATTTGATTTCTGATTAAAGTCGTTATTTGCAATTAAGGTAGGTGCTAATTTTAGCAGACGTCATTTAAATTAAACTGATCCCATATTCACAGCTAGCTAGTGAGAAACTAATCAGTTTCATTAACTAATGGATGCCCTGGCCGCTTGATACGCTTAACTATCTAATGCGTTACGTCAATTACTCAATTCTGCAGACTGACTGCTCAATAAATTTACCTAATCTCCAGAGTCCAGCATCTGAAAATAACCCTACCAAACCTTGAACCATAATATTCATTCTGTCGTTGGAAAGAATTTCCTTGAAAACATTTCGGACTGGACAATAATCATGGTTAATCTCCTCTGATGATTTAATCGCAACTCGCCAGCGCGTGTATGATGCGGTTTTAAAATATGGGCTTTATATTTCAAACGAGTGAGCATTTATCTCTTTACACTAGATGGAAATAATAAAATACACGACAGAGGACGACAATGGATAGCAATTTTCGGGCGTAGACGGTTACATAAGAAGAAGAGAGTAGTTTCTGTCCGAGATATCTCTTGTAACGCTTTGTACACTTCGAACGAGGCGTTTCCCCATTAAAGTGGATTTATAGCATTGCGGATCGGCGTATTCCGATCCCGGAATGATTTTAAATAGTGATTGGAGATGATGTAGTCGTCGCTTTGGGCTACTTTTAACAGTTACCCCGAATCAAAATCTTTTATGTGCAAAAAATCCCAAGTTTCCAATTTGATAAAGCCTTTCAATAAAGGAGCGGGAATCGTAGCGTATCTTGTAGTTTTCACAATATTACTTCTGCGGATTTGGAGGTATTTTTTCTTGTCCCTCTTTTCTTATTAGTGTTATCTTTTCTTTGAATGTTTTTAAAATAAACAACTTGTGTCCTGAAGAATCATTGTTTTTCTTTCAGTTACAGAAAGGATAAAAAGGTTTGACCTAATTATAGAATAGGAATACATATTTAGGTCTATAAGTTTTATATAATCATAAAAGCATTACGAGTAGATTTTTTTATAGTTGCACTAAAAGAAATTTATAAGGAATACCTCACATTTTGTTAAAATCTTCTCCTTCTATAGAGACATATATGAAATGACACTACATTAATTTTTTGGAAGAACTTTTTTAAAAATTCACAGTTTTCATCCTCTAACTGAAATTGTCATCACTCCCTTATTTTTTGAGTTTTCTGGCACATCCAGATGTCAGATTCAAGCTCGTTTTTGGATCTTAAAACTACAACAGCACCCTTTATATTTTTCAACCATACCAAATATATGCTATGATTCTATGAAAAAAGTTTCAAAGGTACGATAGTTGTAACACTGAAATAATGCCAAAATTTGTAAAAACACTAAAATTTTCCTTTGAGAGCCTGCTACTTTTCTACTGTGCAATATGTTTGCACTTTTTTTGATATACTCAAAACTGGATTTAAAAACTAGCTTTAATCTGACACCTGAATGAACCAAATAACTCAAATATAATAAGGAAGCTATGACAATTTCAGTTAGATGATGCAGTGTCGGATAGCAAAATTTGCAACAATTGGAAGTTTCAAAAACATTTTTTTATCCAAAAAATCTAAAAAATAATTTAATATTAAAATTTGAGACATTGGAGCATATATGGCTGTAGATAATTTGCATGAAATTCGCCATTTGGAAAAATAAGCTTTGTGAATCCTTAACTAAAATATTTCGTTGAGTTTAAAGTTTTTTCGATTCTATTACGCAGATCTGTTGTTTCAGCAAGAACTTGTTAGCATTTGTTAGCAGTAAATGCATTAGTTTCAATAAGTCTTCTATTATTATCAAAGACAGAATTATTATTATTATAACAGAATTAACTAAATTACCTATTTGATCAGTTTGGAAACAAAATTTTTCAATTTAACAAAGTTGTTTCATGTGGACATAATTTTATTAGATTTTTGGTAAATGTTTTTTCAACTTAGCAAATTACTTGTAGCAAATATGATTAAATTCTGTTATATAGATCAAGATTTATCAATCTGACAAAATTATTTTGTTAAGTGTCAAATATGTATAAAAAATTTGTTTCATTTCATCCTCATGGTTTAAGAAATGAAGTAACAATTTTTGACTGACGTGGAAAGTTACAACGAGATATAGAATTTCTTTAATTAGAAAGGTTGTTAGCACTGAACAAATAATTATATGTAACCGCTGGTATGCAAATTCCTAAAGTATTAAATAAATTTTTATTATTTTTAATTTTTTAGATTAAAATTGATTTTAACATAGCTCTCTCAAATTCTGAGAGTTTCATTAAGGAGCTTTCTAAGATTATTGGAAAATCTTTTCAAATCTTTATTTGTATATGAAAAAGATTCTCTTAGTTCCGCCTTCATTTTGGGTTTAAACAAAATTTAAAATATATCCGAGAGTATGATGGACATTCAAAAGAAATTGTTAGTGCTATTAATTTATTATTTATAGATGGTCGTCATGCTATTGGTTTGTACTTATACAGCCTGTTCGTTTTCAAGCTCGAATATATGCTTTTAGCATTGTATTGAACGTTTTTGGTGATTTCTGCTGGCCAAATTCAATTACAAGAATGATTATTGCGCATCAAATTATACTAATCCTAATATTAAGATTGCAATTTCTATTTTAAAATACTAATTTAAAGGTTGACTGTTGTTAAGTATGACAAGCTATGCTTTTCAAATTATTTCATTTTAGCGTATGATTGAATTAAATAATCAGTATTTAAACTGTTTAATACTTTAATATGTATTGATTTAGTAGAAGTACAGAGAATACATAAAAGTAAAATGCACAATGTTAATTGTCTATGATCGACTTTGAGAGTGGACACCCGGTATATGATCTTTTAATTCAATTAATTTAATTTTAATTAACACGAAAAGAAGTAATATGGAATAATAAAAAAAGCTTCAGTGAAGATTCTCAATCAAGGATTATCAAAATTCATTTATAATGTTAAGAAATACTTTTCAAGAAATTGAAATGATTTTGGAGAGCTCTTATAGGGAAAAGAAATGCTTTCAACCGTTTTTTATTATTACTGAAACTTTATTTAATCCGCAAGACATTCTTGATTACTTTGATGGTATTAAATTTAAATTCCTTTTAGTTTGCAACCAATAGAATATATGTTTAAAAAGTTTTAATTGACTCAATTTAAGATATACTGTAGCTTGGGTATCACTTTAACAACCTTTGCAAAAATATTTTTATAAAATTGATTCAAAATGTCACAAAAATAATCCATGTTTTATAAATGAAATTCAAAAAGATAAATTAAATGAACTTTGTATGTTTTTACATACAAATTGTATTAGTACAAAATTTATGTAAAAAAAATTCTCTTTAATTCTTTTTGCAAATATGTATAAATATATATAATATATATATTTAAATTATATAAAGTAACAGTCATGAAATTTCAGGAGGTTACTTTGGATAGTATTCTTTATTTATAAAAAATATTGCCAGAACATTTCCTCCCCTTCTAAATGTTGCCAAACGCTGTAAATGTTGATTTAAAAAAGTGACATTTGTGTTACTTTAAAAGTCTTGAATTTTGACACAATAAATAAAGTAGGTATATGTAGGTTTACATGTTAGTGCGAGCGAGACAGTTATATAACGGCCTGCGTGTTAGAGAGAGAATCTTATTTTTCACCCTCTTAGTAATGTTGGGGGGTATAACCCGGCCGCAGGGGGCTGCCATAATTGACTTTTAGTGTTCAGCAGGTATATAAGATTTAGTACCCAAATTTTCACGACTGTTGAAATGACAACTCGAAATACGTTGCTGGCTCTTGGTCTATAAAGATAACTACGTTTTGAACAAACATTTACTTATTACCCAAAACATTTGAAAATATTTTTACTTAGCATTAAGGAACATGCATTTTTTTTTAAATAATTATTAAATAAAACCTTTTCTTTTCCCACCACATGTGCATACGCTTAAAAACCACCCACATACTGTATAATTTATCCAGCAATTCCGATCAATGTTGGCTTGTTGAAAATACTACATATTAAAATGTGAATTAGAAATAAGCAAAGAGGTTGCAAGAGAAATATATGGTCATTTACACAAACATTTTGGTTAAATCTCAACAAGCATAATCGAATATTCAGAACCCAGACTATCACTTGATTTTGTTGGATAATACTTGCCATAATAAATTACCCCTCAAAGAAGAATATACGAGCAGCTACTACTGCATTTTATCAAGTTTTATTAGAATGAATTACATACATTATTGCATGCCTAATAGAATTAGCATGTATTTACTGCGATATTCTCCTGAGAAGTATTATAAGTTCTGTTAAGTTTCTTATTTTGACAGTTGTTTTGTTTAATTATCCTAAAGGGATAATTTAAGTTTGTACTTGCAGTTGCACTTTGAAGCGTTAAGTGGATTTTCGTAATGTGCATAATAATAAAACTTAAGAGTTATAAAGCAAAGTTTTGTGGCAGAAGTGCTATGTAAAACTATTGTAATAGCTTTAGTTTTTCAAAATGCAGGAAAACTTTCTTTTGTAAGTGCAAATTATTTTCTTTTTGTGAAGATTAAGAAATTACGTAGACGCAGCACGACAGGATAGTAGACATGACTTTGACAGTTTATTTTGCAATAAAAAGTCGTGTTCAAAAGGGATAGCTAATCGAGAAGCGTTAGTTTTTTCTGGTAACTTACAAAATAAATGCTTTCAGGAGCTAGAGTCTTGGTTTGACTACCTAGAAAATCCATCTATAATCTTTTCTAACGAATGATTTTACCAAAGAAAAGCCAATTCAAAATTTCATCAAGAAATAAAAGTATAAAAAATCTTATGCAAAATATAGCTCCCGGCTGAGACTACTTACTTATTCGAAGGTGTCCAGAGCGTTAATCACGCTTACTAATTTCAGATTGTACACAGGAATAAATGAACAATATAGAGGGCGCCACCTAAATTTGTAGCTGCTATTATTTAAAAAGCAGTGATGAGAATCTACAATCTGGGAAAATAATTCCTTCTGAATTAGGTTACGTTTCTTTCTACTTTCGTATTCAATTGATCATAAACAATTTGTCGTGACAAACTATAACAGGTGGTTTTTTTACTTTTAAATAATAAAGTTCATGAATCTCAATTAGTTATAATTGAAGTGCACAATCTAGCACACATAACAAATATGTACATAGTTTTTTGTTTGAAACACAGAAAATTCATCAAGTATTACACAGTGAACTTAATTAGGGACTCTCTTCAAATATACAATGTCGTTGATATATAAATAAAAAATATAAATTTAAACGTTAATGTTTTTGGTGAAATTTGAAAATTATCAGTAACAAAGTGACTTACTGTACAGGGTGATTCAGGTATATGTAACCCCATTATTATTTTCTTATTTTTAAGATAATAGGTTAATTCAAGTAAACTTAAACAATAGTATGTGCAGCTTTTAAAAATACTAAAATTTTGTTGAAAATTCGTATATTATACAGGGTATTAAAAAAGTGCGTCTTTTAATGAAACTTCCTGTATACTTTTCAATAGTTGAAGTCCTCAAAAATATTCAAATGGCTACCATGTTTTAGTGATAACGCAAAAACTGCCCAGTCAAATATGCAATAAGTATATATAGGATGTATTATCGGTTTTGTTACATAGGCGAATAGCATGTAAACTGAGTATTGTTCAAAACACCCCCACTTTAATGTTCTGTGTTAACTAGTTTCCAAGATATAAGTGATTTTTTGGTATAGGGAATTAACATTGTAAATCAGAAATTTGCTAATAGCAATTACCACGTTAGATTTAGGCATTAGATGTAAATACAAGAATTAATAAACACAGTTTAATGGAGCAAAATCACTCATCAGAGTTTTACAATTGCCACCGGTGTGGAAGAAATAGACGAGAATTCTCCAAGGAATTTATTTTTCTAAAATCTTATCATAATAATTTTTTTACTTCTTTAGGTTTTGTTCTATTTCTCCAAAATTGATATCTGCGTCAATATCTGTATATTGACTATTCCTGTGGAAAAGTCATTATTAGAAAGTCTATAACATGTCTTTACTAGTTATCCTCATCACTTTGCATCTCTTAGGATGTTCAAGCGTAGGGAGTTAGCTCTAAAAGGAAAGATTTTGCATTCAACATCCATACCTTTTTGGTTATTTCTACGAGATGGAATGTTTTCTAAAAATAGATATTTTTTGAATTACTAAATTTCGAGCACGCTTATAACACCATAAGGAATCGTCATCTTATCAATTACTAAAAACAAATTACAATTTTCAAATCTATATAGTATATACGTAGTGAAGAATCAAGAAACCTTAAACGTCTGTTTACAAGAAGTTTTTCATCAATACTTGGTTAAAATCCCCTATAATACTTTTCTAGATATATTTTTATCATATATTACTCCCAGGAGGTATTAACTTTAATGAGGCTATAATTTTCATTAAAAATTTTCCAATTCGATTATTGGCATGGAACGTAGGATTGCACTTTTCTTGAGAATACTGTGTAGGAAGCCGACTTTTATATTATATTTATTAACTTTGCCTTATTTTCTGTCTATAAATATTAAGAAACCCATTTTTCTTTCTCTATATTTAGAAACATGCGAAAAGCAATATTATCTGATTATATTCCCTCCAAGTTTAATTCAGCTTATGCTATCAGATTCGTAATCTTGTGGAAATCTATATCAATGAATAACAAAATCCACGAGTATTTGCAAATCCCACAAGCATTTCGAGGGAACTTTATATTTTGAAATTCTACTGAAGTATCTTCAGTTTCTCTAATATAAAATATTAAATAAAAGCAGAGAGAGTCCTTAAAGAACTTACAGTAAATAAGATTTAATAAGAAACTTCACTTTAATGAACTCTAATAAATAATTAGTGAGATTATAGTCTAGGTAGGCTCCTTGTGAAACATTGTATATAATAGTTTTAAGACAAACTGTTGTATTTAAATGTTTCCATAAATTACGTAAGAATGCTCTCTACACGTGTTTCGGTTTGTTAGACCTTTTTCAAGAGATGCACGTAAGTTTCTGATATGAAACTAACAAATCAGAAACTTACGAGTATCTCTTGAAAAAGGTCTAACAAACCGAAACACGTGTAGAGAACATTCTACATAATTTATAGAAACATTTAAGTACAACAGTTTTTCTTAAAACTATTATCTAATAAATAAATAATAAAATTTTAATTAATTCCTGTTATTCATGTACCAGTCCTTATGTAAAACACACATACAATTAATTTTACGTCATTAACGTCCAATAAAATTACAATTATTTTCATAAAACATATTTAATCCCTTTAAATTGGTATTTTGACTAAATAATTCCCCTTTTATTTGTATTTTTAATGATCGCCAATAAAGGAAACAATTAGTTATGTTGTATCGAAACCAGCGAGTTCATTTAAAATACAATAAAACACTGGAACTGCCATGAATATTATCGTATAGTTAATTTGCCTTTGGGTTTTGTAATCTGCATTAAACTGAACAATTGCGTTATGGATCGATTAAATGTTTGTGTTAGATTGGTTTATTTATTTTCGTTAGAAATTCTTGCTTGCACCACCATATGAGGGTATGATGAGTTGTTTTATTACAGGGTGTTGCTATGTGAAAAATATAAAATATGGTTTTAGTCGACAATCAATTTATTAAATTAGTATTAATTGAGGAAGTGGTAAAATTCTAGGTCTCTTATTTTAAATTGACCTTTTTATAAGTTGAATCCTGGGATTTTACCGTTGAATGAATAATTTATATGAATCATATTTTTGTACCTAAAACAATAGAATCAATTAATTATATTAGGATAGTATAAATACTTGAAAACTACAATTATAAGCTTAGAATCTAAATAATGAAAGTGCTTGAAATATAAAATATTGTTATCATTATATTTAGATAGTTCAGGATTCAGGAAAATCAGGATGGAAAGCAGTAATAGAAACAATGTTCATAATGACTTCTAACTAAATAAAAAACTTAATTTTCAAGTTCAGTTTAAAAAGCCTTTTTGCATATGAGGCAACTACAGCTACGTGTAAGCTAGAGCGTGCAGGTTTCCTTAATTCTGAATATGACCAAGTCTGTTTGAATAACTTTAGTTAAAAGTTATACTTTTTAGAAAAAGGAAAAAGGGTAAGTATACAATAGAATGGCGGTTTTAGCTTTCTTAAGTAAATACCACGCGCCAAGAAGCCAAAGGGTACCATCTGGTAACAAAAGTTTAGGCATGTCGAGAAATATTAGAAATAGGTTTTACTTTGGTGTTCTGTCTGATCTGACATTATGCAGAAAATTCTGACCCGATCTTGGGAGTTAAGTGTGGAGACCTGCTACGGTTATCACAATAAGTAAAAGTATTGTAGCAACTTAACGCAATGGCAAAGATATTTTAAGTTATAGGTGCACCAATAGAAGGTCTTAAAGGGGACATTTCTTTAAGAGAGATAGACAACATAAAGCCTGAAATGTTAAGAAAAATGATGAAAATGCAAAAAATGGTCTAACTTTGCGCTGGAAGCGAATGTTTGACCAACATCAACAAGATTAATAAGTTTTGCTGCTAATTTTTTTCTTGCTAGAGCTGAGCATGGAAAAGAAAACCCCAAAGAGATTTCGTAGAATCTTGAAAATTACGTAAGTTATGAATTTCTAAAGATGGCGACCAAGCCTATTTTTAGCTAAAACAGCTCATTAATTTATTGTGAACAACCTATAATACTTATCTCAAATTTGAAAACTGTAGAAGAAACTAAAAAAGCTCTAGTTTCAGCTGGCTATATGCTTAATTAAAATGTTTTATATTTTCACGGCGGAAAAAATTCTGAAAGTCTGTCAATATTTTCACGATTTTTCAAGGTTTCCAATGGTTGTATTTTGATTGTATAATCTGGAAGCAAAAAAAAGTTGAGATTTGTAAAGTGTACCATTAAAATCCTTTTTAATCACACCATACTCATCATGCTTTTCTTTTCTGGAAAGGCAGCAGATCACTTAAAAGATGCACATTTCTCAAAATTTTGCGATTTTCGGTGGCAAATTTCTCAGTTCTATAACCTAGCAGGAAATTCCAAATTTGACTTGAAAGAGCCTTGTTAGTGTTTTATCAAATGTAATTTGTTTGATCTTGCTTCACCAATAGTGTATTCATAAATAATTTTTAAAGGTAGCCATGTTTTCTGAAGGGTACGAAATCATTTATTTGAATGTAGTGCATTCATGAACCTAACGCGGTTTTCACTGCGTTTGCTGCTTTTGTGTTTAACATTTTTTTCATCATCGTTTCTTATTTGGACTGCTTAACGTCGTATCTGATTAGCTTCATGTTAGCTACTTGTTTGATTTGTCGTTGATTGTTGATTGTTTGTTGATTTCTTATATCATTTTATATATTTCTTTTAATATACTGTTAACATCGATAACTACAAATTGCTGCAAATTATTCTTGGTAATAATATCTTATCACACTTGACATATTTTGTTTGTTGGAGAAATTTGACTGCACTCTGGTAGTGGTTGGCCAGATTATCTTTCTGTCTCACCCTATCTAATTTCCGTTTCATATTCATAAAATTGGAACCAACTTCTGATAAAATTTAAATAGTCAACATCCCTTTTGAACAGACTTCACGTGCTGACCAAGTTTTGAAAGTGAGAAAAGTGAAAGAATTTGTGTTCTTCATCTACTATAATAGTTTATATTTGAATAGCATCTTCTATTAAGGGCAAAATTCTTCCTTGCACTATTGACGACAACGAATTGTTGTGTAACCAAAGAGCAACGTTTAGAAGTAGTACAAAGGTACTACGAAAATTCGCGCTTGGTTCGGAGTGGTTATCGTGCTCTTCGCGCAGATCTTGGCCAACGTGGACGGCTTTCTGATCTCGCTATCAGGCCCACAATTGAAAAGTTTTAACGCTATTACACTCTCCTGAATTGTAAGCCGCCGACAAGACAACGGAAAGCAAGAAGTGTTGAAAATATCGCTGCTGTACGGGAAAGTGTGAACGAGAATGATAATGTGTCCGTTGTGCGCCGTTCTCAGCAATTGGGCTTTTCATCGATGTCTACGTGGCGTATTTTGAGGAAAGATTTGGGCGTACATCCTTATAAGATTGTTCTCACCCAAGAACTCAAACGTACCGACCATGGTTTGTGGAGAATGTTCACCGATTGGGCGCTATTGCAGTTAAACCAAAATGCCGTTTGGTAAAAAAAATCATCTTTTCAGATTAGGCACATTTTTGGCTTAATGGGTTTGTCAATAAGCAAGATTGCCGCTTCTGGTGTGAGAACAATCCTCAGCGATAATCGGAGAATCAATTACACCCGATGAAAGTTACTGTATGGTGTGGTTTGCACGCCGGCGGAATCATCGGTCCCTACTTTTTTGAAGACGCTGATGGTCATACGGTAACAGTCAACGTGGAGCACTATCGCGATATGATAACAAACTTTCCTTGGCCTGCAATTTATGATAGAAACTTGGAACAGATGTGGTTCTAACAGGACGGCGCAACATCGCACACTGCGGGAGCCACGAACAATTTATTAAGAGAACGTTTTGAGGAGCGAATAGTTTTACAAAATGGTTCTATCAACTGGCCACCAAGATCGTGTGATCTTACGCCGCCAGACTTTTTTCTTTGGCGATATGTAAAGTCCCTAGTGTACGCTAACAAACCTGCGACCATAAACGACTTGAAAGCCAACATTAATCGAGCTATTCACAACATAGAGCCAAACTTGTTGGAAAAAGTGATTGAAAATTGGGTTCGCCGTCTAGACTCCTGCAACCTCAGCCAAGTCCATCTCACTGACGTCTTATTCAAAACATAATGTTATGTAATTTACTACAAAATAAAATACAAATCATGGAAGAATGTTCATTTGTTTTCATTTTACAGCATTTTGAAGTTCTATCATTCTTATTGGCAGACCCTTTATACGTGTAAAGTCATCTTTAAATAGTGTTACGTTACGTTAGGGTGACAATCATGCCTTTAAGAAGACTCAGTGCAGCAGAATTAAATAAAGAAATTGGTTGGAGATATGAATGTCTCACCGTTCTGTCGGCTTAAGACACACATGTGATAGGAAGAGCCTGGCAGAGGTACTTAAGAAGTAGTAGACCAAATTATGGCCATGGAGGAGGTGCAAGAAGAAAAACTACTGCAAATCAAGACAAGTTTTAAGGTCACTTGCTCGTCGGAATAGGTTCCATAATGCAACTCAGCTAAGCAATGGCTTTCAAAATACTACTGCTGTTGATATTTCAACGCAAAGTTCGAAAAAGATTGCGCAAAAGTAATTTAAAGCCGCGAAAGCCAGTCCGATTTCCAAAATTAACGATTCTGCAAAAAAGGAATCGTATGCTACTGGCGCAAGAACATAGAAATTTGAATTATGAGTGGGCTACATGTTTATTTCAGATGAATCTAAATTTGCAGTATTTTCTACGGATGGTCGTGTGCGAGTTTGGCGTGAACCTGATCACCGTTATAGAGAAGAACTTATGGCTCTTACCGTTGCTTTCGGAGGCGGCTCGATAACCGTATGAGGAGGAATAAGTTTGTGAATGCAGAAAGGTACTTAAATAATGTTTTAGCATCTATTGTTGTACCATATGCATAAGTAATTGGAAATGAATTCATTCTTGTGGACGATAATGCTCGATCACACAGGTCTGGAGTAATAAACAACTTCTTAGAAAGGCAAGGGATTACGTAGATGGAATGGCCAGCAGTCTCACCGGATATGAACCCTATATAGCATATACATGCTCGAAGAAGCGCTGAAAGAAAAGTGGGACAATATTTCCCAAATGTTGATAGCAAATTACATACACGGTATGCCAAATCATTGCCAAGAATTTCTAAACGCTCGAGGAGATTCAACACGCTATTAATTTTCTTGTTTTTTTTCTCTTGTTTTTGTTGAATATTTTTTGTAATTTATTAACTTTTTTATTTTATTAATAAAAATATGATTTTGTTAATGCGCGTAAGTTGATATTTGCGCAGAGTGCAATTAAATATGCCTAACATATGTACTATAAAACAAACACTCGATGGTTTTATGGGAAATATACAAAATATTTAAAAAATTATACCAATTTCTGCAAATGATTTAGTTGATTTGTTGAGCAGTATATTTATAATTATTAATATATGCAGATTGCTGATGTTTTATTTACTGTAAGTACTAGTATTTATGTATAGCTCTTTGTGAGGGAATTCTTTGAGAACTTACAGGTTGCCATTGGATTGGGTTAAGTAATTATATATCTCCCTTTAGAGTTTACCTCTCTTAGCTAAGTATTTATATTTATTAAGTATTAAAGATCATTGATCTTCTTTAAATTAAAATTGAAGATTATTGTAAAAAATTTAAACGCATATGTTTTGTGATTGGTTATTATATTTATTCTGCTTGTCAGTACTTCCTCTATACTCATTCGAGAATTTTAATGCAATTCCTACACCAAACTAAATACTTGCGCTCAAGGATCTTCCACCGAGCAGCATATGAAAAAGATTTCAAAAACATATTAATGCACATATAGAAAGTTAAATTAAATCTAGAGATATCTGTGTATGAACACTTTTTCAACTCAGTCATCATTCAAATAATACAGCCTGAGGCAATAAAAATTAATATTATCTGACATCATAATTCTAGAAAAGACGTCTCTTTATTTACATGAAAAAAGGGGTTGTCTAAAATCTACCACGTAATTAACCATTTACCAGTAATTAATTACAAAAAAGGGTATCCAACACCTTAACCTGATTAAACAAAGTTATTCAAAGCTAGAATGTAATTTAGTGACTTAAAGTAGAAAATATATTTCTAAATTTACGCAATACTGGATTCATGATAGGTGCGATATTTCGAACCACATCTGCGATCAGCAATAGGTACCTTAGGTGTGACGTTTCTTACTGCTATTACTACACAGGGGGACTGAACCCATCCAGTTAATCAAGTAGCCCATGGATAGTTGACCGGCAACGCTCAGCGATGTGTTAGGTGGTAAATGACTTATAACAATCTAAACCATTTCAACAATTTTGAAAGCAATTGTTTGGTTTTTCCATCGTTTACACATTCAACACAACTTTTAATGCACGTTCCCTGGCCTGTCCGTTCCTGACTTTTTGTACCATCATTTGCCATATATACCACCACAACAGCAAGTTATTCAATTCACTGTTGTTCTTCTATCATCAAACAACTTATTCGCTTCTACTTTCTGCAATAATACTGAAATACAGTTAAGCTGGGTAAAATTTAACTAATTAAAATTTACCAAAATTTGGCTTATCGCTTATCGTTTGTTTAAGGATTGTAAATCGTAAAAAATTAGTTGAGTCCAAAGAGTTCGATTTGCCTGAGCGAGTCAAAATATTTCTAAACTATTGGCACAACACCAACTGTATAACATTCTAGCGTGCGGGATGCATCATTCAAACTTTCATCAGGCACGTTTACGCAATTTAATTACTAATCTTAACAATGAACATGTAATTTGCACGAACACAATTCAAATTGTTGAAATTAATTCATATTGGTTTAATGGTCATTTATATCGGCTGTTTTTTGAATGTGCCCTTGCCAAATCTTTGTTTTTTACACCCTGTATATTTTTAGCGATTCCGATTGTATTGCCTTAATTTCGACTTCTTTTATAGGCTGTCAATTTTTTAAATTTTATTTCGGCGTTTAGTGTGTCATGAAAAACGCTTTCTTTCCGGTTACAAAATAAAGGCAAAATACTACTGTGTGGTTTTGTTCAACAGATTAATTCTTATACGTCCTCTAACATTCAGAAATAGAACAGTCTCAGCCGGGGTGATACATTTTTCTATATGAATTTGCATTCCAAATATAATTTAATGTAAAGCATTAATTAATTTACAAGATCAATCTTTATCTAAAATTTATATAATTAATTTCCTGATAAGGATTATCGGTGAAATTGTCGATCTTCAATAATAAAATCAATCAATAATCTAGTTACTTTGTATGTTTGCTAGATATCTATCTAATGCATATGGAAAATTTGACACTGTGCTGATTGTCGGCGCTGGTAGCTCAGAAGTAGAGATGCCGCCTAGATAGCGGAATGTCCTGGGCTCGATTCCCAGACGTGGTGATACATTTTCCTCTATAGATTTGCATTCTAAATATAATTGAATCTAAAACATCGGTATAGAGATATTATTTCTTAAAAAAAGTCGTATTCATTAGGATTTAGATTACATAACTTGCAAAAGATTACATAAAAAACTATTTCAGGCCCACATTAGCATTTCTCATCTAAATAGTAGTCTCAGACATGAACTAACTCTCAATTAAAACTGTTTAATTTCTTTCCTTTCATTAAACTTGTTATATACCTAAGATGCTCCAAGAAAACTTTCAGTTAATTTTAAAGTTTTTCGATTTGCTTAATGAAAACTTTAATCTCACCAACGCAATTTTAATATGCAAATTCAAACTGAAATTGCAAAGTATCTTTTGATAACCATCTTGTTAAATCATAACAATGTGAGAGATTAAGATTAATTATTAATTGAATAAAATTATAAATTATTAAAATATCAGGTACTAATGCTTTTCTCATGTTCACATCCCGGTCAGAAATGCTTGTCGGAGAAAAATATTTGATTTATTATTTTATCAAATTTATTTTTACCTCATAAGCACAAAAGTTTTCTGAACATGAAAAAAATATATAAGGATATTCTTAATATTTATTATTCTTTTGTGTGATTTGAATAAAAAAATGCAATAAAAATAACAGTTTTACATATCGAGGAACAAAAAAGCAAAAAATAAATTCCAACCCCACAAACAATTCAATTACTTCTAGAAAAATAAAGGAACAGAGAAAAAATACATAAATCGCTGATAAAATGAGGAACTCTATATTGTGGCAGGACTTGAAGAGATGAAATCACGTTCCGCATTGTAACGATCTCGTAGCAGTTCAGTGATCGGTAGAAATTTGTATTCACGTGTTCAACCCCATTATTAAGCTTTTGCAAATGATACGGCCTATTGTTATATAGGTTATGCTCGGTATTCAATAGCACAAATATACCATGAACGATAACGAACTGTTGCATTTGTATTAATAGGAACAGCACAGTATTCTGATTGTATTAATGTGTACTTCCTCGAACGTATTCAACGACTTAATAATGCATCGGTACAACATAAAGTTCTTAAGGTAAGATATAAATCAGCCACAAAGGCTCCCGTTACGGGAATTAGTACTTGTTGTAGTATAATACTGCCATCACATACACCAGCCTGTTTTCGGTCTATAAACTTCGATGCAAGTACGGAATCGCCGAAACAAAGGGAGCGTGTAAAGTATATTACACATGAACGAAAGGGGATGATAAAGAGGGAGTCATATTGCTTGGGGTTCTGGAAATAGAATCTGACCCGAATTTTAATCTAGTCGAAAGCTCATATTTTTAACTGTAAGAAATATTTCATCTTATAGAAAATCTTGACGTGCTGGAAAATTCCTTTGTGAGGTATAAAATAAAATGTTACAATGTTAAAATACAAATTGTTCTAATATCATTTGTTTTGTTTTTTTTTCTAGAGAATAGTATACTACAAATCAATCAATATACAAATATGTATATCTGGTACCGTCATTTAGTTACACCTGTTTATATAACAGCAACTTAATTATATTTTGCCGACCATGAATTGATAACAATATATTATGCGTATATACTGAAAGGTGTTATTTCAAAATGGGTTCTCTATTTCTTTTCTGTGATGGTAATTTCTTTGAAAATTCATTCTCTGCTAAAGTCTTGTCATCTCATTGTCTCTATGCTCCTTTTACTTAGAGGCAACTCGTCATTCTGAATACAGCAGAAGAGACATGGGCATTGATAACGTACATGTCACTTTTTCGGACTTTACTAAATTAAATATATGTAGAAGTAGAATAGTTTGATATTTCAGTTACTTAATTCCGTTTCTCGATGTAGATGTTGATGGATCCACCATGATGGAACATTACTATTCAGTAAAGTCAATATTTAACAATGATATTGCTATTGCGCTGATTTAAGTGCTTATGTAGGATACAATTAGGACCAAAATATGATCTGGTGGATCTGATTCTGGTAAACTGAAAATTATTTGAAAATGGCCTCAACCGTTAATACCAGTTAACTGGCAGAATGAGCTGGTTTTTACTGTAAGTTGAATGCATTATTCGATAACATTTAGGAAAACATTGGGGTACCTCCTCTTAAACTCAACTTATATACAACTAACCTGTTTTATATATATATATATACTCCCTTCCTAATATTACATTTTTAACAATTCCGATCATTTACATTGGACTTTTATATTGCATGTGTCTTACAGAATTTTATCTGAACAAACTCTAGTCTTTATTTCATCCTCTAGCACATACTGATTTCAAATGACAATTCTGAACTAAACTAATTCAAAAATAACAATGATTGAAAATTTAGAGAATGCGCGGTCAAGATGGCCGACTCAGACGCGAATTCAAGTGCTCTGAATGAAAATTGTAAATACTGTGGTAAAAAAGTATGTAAAAAGGTGAAATGTGCTACATGTGAAGCAGTTTTCCATAATAGTTGCTACCAGCGTAAAACCTGTTGCGAAAACCAAATATTAGATGTGGGAAAAAGTAAGGAAAATGATGAGAACTCAAGCTCTAATACTTATTTTCAAAATAAAGGCAACTTAACACAAATTGAAGACTTAGATATGCAAAGAATATTATTTGAAAATAATTAGCTACGAAAAATGCTGCACAATGCAGAGAGTAAGCATAAACTACTAGAACAAAATATTAATTTATTACAAGAAAATAAGAAATTACTAGAAGAAAAACTAACTAATCTACAATACAACAAACAACCTTCAACATATCAATAATGTTCAGATAAGATAAAGTTTAATATAAACACAGAAACACCTGGGTTAGAAACTAATAAACAAACAAACTCTAAAATAAAGGGTGTCCCAAGAACCACACTCCCATTATTAAAACCAAATAAATATCAACAACAACAACCAATCAATCAAACAATCAAATTTAGAAGAAGAACAATTGGAAAAGGCAAACGAGATAATAAACTTAAACTCAGATATAGACAGAGATGAAGAAGGATTTAAAACAGTATTCCACAGGAAGCCCAAGAAATATACACAAAAAAAGAAAGCATATGGAGAAGGACATGTGGAAGATAAAGAGTTTGCTAATGATAGAAGGGTATGGTTATAGCTATACAGAATAAAGAGGAATATTACTGAAAACGACATAACAAATTTTATAAATGAACAAGAAATTTTTAAAATGCAAATGTGAAAGTTAAAGAACTACCGACTAAAGAAAACCAAACAAAATGCTTTATGTTTGGAATTGACTGGAGTTACAAAGAGGAGATATACAAACCAACATCCTCGCCCAAAAGTGTCGGTTTTAAAAGGTTTGACTTCCGGAAATATCGTGAATATCAAGAGAATGGAGGTTTGGATTTTCTGTAAATTCAACACTTACAACAAGCTTTACACACTACACAACACAGGATAGAGAAAAATAACAGAAGAAACAGCCACAAAATCAGGATAGTTATGTGTCAATTTTCCTTCAAAATGTCCAGTCCCTAGGAAACGCAATCGAGAAAATCGAAGCTTTCTTGAATGACCATAACAACTGCAAAATATTGGCAATCACAGAGCATTGGAAATCGATGGAACAATTAAAACAATTGGGTATAATAGATTTTGAAATCATATCAGCTTTTTGCAGAGAAGAAAACAGACACGGTGGAGTAGCTCTCTACTGTCACCGGGGTATTAAACATAAAGAAATAAAACAAATAACAGAATTATCAATCTCAGAAGAATTTGAGGTAACAGGAGGAGAAATTTCACTAGGTAAACACAAACTGGTGGTGATTTCAATATATAGACCATGCAGTGGTAGTATTGGCACTTTTTTTCAGAAACTAGAACAATTGTTAGTGATGATTCTTAATGAAAATAAGATTGTGTTTATAGCCGGAGATTTTAACATAGATTTAATGAGTAATTCAATTCAAAAAAAGGACCTTTTAAATTTGATACAGTCCTTTAATTTTAGAAATGTGATAAATGAACCTACTCGCATCACACTTAACACAAAAAGTTGCTTAGATAACATAATTACAAACTATACAGGTAATTACTCAATTTTAATAGAAGAGTTGCATTCTTCCGATCATACAGCGCAGCTAATTAATTTTGAGGTAGGTAACTATAATACTGATATATGTTTCACTTACTGTAGGTTTTTCAATGAGGTAAATATAAAAGGATTCTTGACAGAGCTGTACAATACTAGTTGGGGTGATTTATATGACTTGGATAACAATCAAGTAGAAAAGCAATGGGATGTATTTATTAATAATTATCTAGTAATGTTCAACCAATGTTTTCCTTTAAGGTGTGTAGTTTTAGGGAAAAAAACAAAAAGAAAAATTTTAAAACACCACAGATTACCAATCTCAAAAATCAGCTTGACATTTTACTAGTTTTAGCAAATCATAATAAAGTATTTAGGGATCAGTATAAAGTAATAAAAAAGCAATATGATGAATTGTTACGAGCACATAAAAAAGATGAATATGATAATAGAATAAGAATTTCTGATAATAAGAGCAAATGCTTATGGAGCATATGCAAGGAAATTACAGGGAAAACTGTTAACAAAAGCTTTACGTTACCAGGGGATCCTCAAGAAACACCAAATATATATATATAACAAATTTCTTTCAAATTTAGTTCCAAACTTATTATCAGATCTTCCACACATTCCTTATGAATGTGATATTCCATTTAACAATCTATCCATGTTCATAAAGCCTGTAACAGCAGATGAAATAATGGCATTGTCAATTAACATAAAAAATAAGTTCAGTAGTGGCGAAGATAATATTCCAGCATGTGTTATGAAGCGTGGTCTGGATGCAATCAAAGAACTTTTGACTCGTATAATTAATAACTCTGTAAAATTTGGTATATTCCCTAAACAATTAAAATTATCAGTGATAAAGCCAATTCTCAAAAACAAAGGAAATCCAGAATCAATGGAAGATTATAGGCCCATTAGTTTTCTCCCGGCTTTCTCCAAAATATTTGAATTGGTAATGGTTTCTAGAATCACAGATTTTATGAATCAATGCAAATTATTCAATAAAGATCAGCATGGGTATATACAGGGAAAATCAACATATACAGCTATATTTAACTTCACAAACAAAATTATTAATTTTTTGGAAAGTAAATGTCTGGCTTTAGGTATATTCTTAGATTTAGCTATAGCCTATGAGTGTCTAAATCATGAATACCTCATAATTAAATTAGATAGATATGGAATAAGAGGGCCGGCCTTAAAATGGGTTATGTCATTCTTATCTGACCGTGAACAAAGAGTAAGTATAACTGTTAATGGCAAAATATACAAATCTGAAACATTAAAAGTAACAGTGGGAATTCCACAAGGTAGTATTATAGGTCCGTTACTATTCATTATTTATTTGAATGATATATCTACTGTGGCAACAAATTTTAAACAAGTAATAACTAATTATGTAGATGACTAACTTGCTGGTAGGAGCTGACACACTACCAGAACTAATTGGGCAAGGTAACTCACTCCTAGGAAAAACTAAAGATTGGTTTTTAAAAAATAAATTGATAATGAATGAAACAAAAACTCAGTTAATACTTTTCAGCTCTAGGTATTGGTAAATAGACAGACCCAACAATATTACCTTGTGTAATCAAATGTTAAATTTAAGCGAAAGTGCAAGGTTTCTTGGAGTGCATCTAGACCAGTTTTTAAAATGGTCAAACCACATAGATAGTCTAGCTAATAAATTAAGTAGCATAACATATGGGATTCGCATAATTAGTAAATACTTACATAAGAAATCTATAAAAATTATTTATGCAGGTAGTTTTGAAGCTGCTTGTAAATATGGCATTATGTTTTGGGGTGGAAGTTCTGAAGCGAATCGAATTTTTGTCATACAAAAAAGGGCAATAAGAATCATAAACAATATGCATTTTAGAGATTCATGTAGATCTGTATTTAAACTAAATAGGATAATGACGGTATTTGGCATCTATATATATGAGTGCTTAATGTTTGTTATAAAAAATAAAGATAAATTCATTTCAGATGTCTCAACTTCATACACTACACGAAATCTAAGTCTTATGTACCCACTCCATAGATTGACTTTAACAGAAAAAAATGCATATTATATGTGTATAAAATTATTTAATTCATTACCAAATAGAATAAAAATGATACAAAGTATTAAACCTTTTAAAAAACTCATAAAGCAACTAATCATAGATATGGAGCCTTATAGCATATCAGAATACCTACAATACTCTTAATTAATCTGTAAATGAAACTCTATTGTAACGTTATTTCCTTTTCATTGTTGTACATTGTTTATGAAATAATGATTATTTATTATTATTATTACTATTGCTATTGCTATTGCTACTGCTACTGCTACTGCTACTGCTACTGCTACTGCTACTGTACTGCTACTGCTACTGCTACTGCTACTGCTACTGCTACTGCTATTATTATTATTATTATTATTATTATTATTATTATTATTATTATTATTATTATTATTATTATTATTATTATTATTATTATTATTATTATTATTATTATTATTATTATTATTATTATTATTATTATTATTATTATTATTATTATTATTATTATAGGCCACCTCGCCTCTCCCTCTTTTAATTTTCTCACCCCTCTTAATTGATTAGAAAGTTTAGTTGACTTAAAAAATCACCTATGTTTTTCTGCAAGCTTCTTCAATTGATTTAGTACATAACTAGCCAGTTACTGATTCGCAGAACTAGTTTAGGGATCACTCGATCGAACATCTTATTCCCCCCACATACTTGGAAATACGCCTCGTGCGAAACAACAGCGTAGTATCCACCTGTGAATGAGAATTGCTCAGTGTTGATGCTTTGAAAAATAAAGGAATTTGATTAAAAATCTTCCTTGGTGACCTTAATAATTATTCAGAATTGATTTGGTTTGGAAATAGATCATGGGTGGGTCTTCAATAAGATCATTTTTCTCGTCTTGAGCTAATTCTAAAAGTACATAAAGTGTAAGCTAGTGAATAGCATTCTTGGTTATAATTGGTAAAATTCCTGCCTGTTTCTTACGCCTGTTTATTTAAACCCAATTTCTCCAAATTTGCAATGTTAATTTCAAATAAAATAATAAAGAAAGCATTGCTGGTCTTCAAGATCCTTACAATCTTCAATTAACATTTTTGCTACTCAAATAAATATGTTGACTTTATCATTATATCAGTCTCGGCCAAAAGCATTTTCATAGTAATAGCAGAATCTTGCCCATTTGTAAACATACAATTTCCAAAAAGGTTTATGTAACAAAATATTGCACATACTTTAGTTCTGCTCTTTATTACGTTTACGCTGCGCGCTGCTGCTACTGACGTGAGCTGAAAAGACAGGTACGAAATATACAAAATTTCAATTTTATTCTTGAGAACCAAACATTTTTTTTGCCTGATCAGAATAAAATTTGTATCTATTTTTCATGACGTAACCAACAACCACACGATTCTTAACCCTCTCTAAATATAATATGAAGCTCGAATTCTTCGTTGAAGTATTAATCCAGGTTGACTTTATCGTACTTACAAAGTTATCAGTACTTATCAGGCACGTTAGGTTGGTGTCCGTCTCTGATTTCTCTACAATTTTGTAGGTGAGTAGTAAATTCACATTTAGGGATTGAAACCACCTTTTTTCATTTTTGGGGCATTTGTTATTTTAAGAGTTGAAAGAAGTATTTCTTATACTTTTCTGCTCGTTATTTTGATACAGAATAGTATGAAAGCATAAATGTTTCTTAAGAAACATTAGATATAATAGAAGTTATTTTAATGTTGTTGATAGGTAAAAGCTCTTAATAAAATAATATAATTTTATCAATAAGATACTTGGGATAAATGGTATAATTCTGAAGATTGCTCATCTACTTGTTAGTCAAACTAAGAAGTCTCATTTTTTCAAATAGTACGATGGAATAGGAAAATTTTTACTTCTATTTTAGATTAATAAAACACAAAATAATCATGAAACTGTGTAAAAATATCGTTCCTTCATAAAAGTAAAACTAGAATATCCTTATTATAAGGGTGTTGAAAAACCAGCAAAGTTACCAAAGAGTTACTTATCTAAAATTTGAACTATTTCCACCACAGAATTCTTTAACCAAGATGAAAATCATTTAGTATTAAATATTAAATATAAAGCAATAAATTGAATTGTCTAAAAGTTTAAACTGTAAAACAATCTGAATAGCTGTTGTATGTGAGTCCGTCTTGGTCTACGACTTGATCTAGCTACCAACTTTTAGTTGCAGATTACATTTACAATAAAAATTCAGGAGGCCTGTAAAATAGCATCAACATTCTCATTAGGAAGTTAAATAAAACGTAAATGGAGCAAAAACGATAGTATGTCAAGATTTACAATTATAAATGAAAAAGAATTAAAACTTTCTACCGCAAGGATTTATACTTTGAAATATATCCAAGCGACTTAATTTTAAAACCAACTGATAAAAAGAGTTGTTTAAAAATGACGCTGATAAACTCGTTTTTGAAAAGCAATTTTCATACAAATCTGATATAGAAGCAAGTACTACGCTCGTATAAAACGAAAAATATTGTGAAATACCAAGAATCTCTCCTTGCCATACTTCCAGATGCAAATCTACAAAATATACCAGATTGCCTTAAAAGTTTCGAGCTTCGCACTCAATTCGTTTACATTTCCACTCATGAAAGAAAAAGAAACATTTGTAATGCTAAGAAAGCTAGATTTTCGCTTGTTCTAAATATACACACACATTTGCAACTGAAAAAATATACCAAACATTTTTTTATGTAGACATCAACTTGGTAGCCCAAAATTTTGCGTTGACACCCCTCTGCATTAGAAACTCAGGTCTCCAGATAAACCAAAACAATTAAAACGTTGCCACAAAACAGGGGAGTAGATGAAGCGTTACAAGAAAAGAGCCTCATTTCTTTAATGACAAGACTTTAAGCAAAAATATTTTTCTTTACAAAACATTTTCACCCTTGAAATATATCTTTATTTTAACACAGAGCACTTTGTATGCAGGAACCAGAATAATAAATATACCCCATCTTCGTCTTTATGGTAGTAGATTTTTATGTGTCGAGTTTTCGAGGAAAAATCTCTTCAAATTTTAGTAAATGCAAATGTTAAAAACTGAGATGGTAATATAAAAGACGTTTTAAAAATAATTTTCTTATGCTTTGAAATAATATTGCAAACCTTGTATTGGTTAGCTAAAGCAAATTAAATTAATTTCGTTCTAAATGAAAAAGCTTTTTACCTACTTCAAAAAGACCACGCTTACCAGACAATAAAAAAAGATTCCGTTTTCCGTACCTTTAGGATGGGCCTCAGCTGTCCTATTCCTCAGAGCACGGACTTAACCGGGCCCTAAAAGTAAAATTAAATTATCAGACGCAAGGGAAAGGATTTGCCCGTAATAGGGGTAAATAAGAAAAAGGGTATAGAACCAGAAACTGAGAAATAACAGTAAAATTATAACGAGTCATAAACACTGGCATTTTATTTAGTCTAGTAGGTTCGATGTAAATAAACGCTTTAAAGCTTAAAATTCGCTGTGCACTAATCGGGAAGGAACACCAGTTGTTTCTTGTTTTTCAGTTTAGGACGCTGGAGAATTTCGTGTTTTCAGGAAAATACATCGAATTTGCGTTTCTATTCTAGTTTTGAAACTTTCATAGATATTTCTTATATAAATGTTCCAAATCAGTTATAGTTTAAAAGATGTTATCCGAGCGTAAACAATACGGGATTGTAGCTGTAAAATCATATTTAACATATAACTAGATATAATATAATATAAATAGATAAATAAGTAAATAAAAGTTAACCGCAATCAAAAACTAAAATCCTCTTGATTGAGAGGTGATCGGACAAGGAAGAAGTTGCAGTTGATGTGTTCTTAAAGAAAATGTCATTAAAACATTATAATCTTAAAATCAGCTAAAACGAGCAAAATCAATACAAAGATTAAAACTTACAATTTAGTAAAGGATAGCACCTAAGACAAGTTTTCTAATTTATAACATGAACTAGATTAGCTCCCCGAGTGAGATAGGTATGTACAATAGACATATTATTATTATTATGTAATGTAATTTATATTGCATTTAGCCATAAATATGTTAAAGCTTGTATAAACACACATACATTTAAATGAACTCCCAAGCAGCATCCAAGTAGCAGTAACTGAGATCGGAACTTTGATTGAGTAGTTGTTACGTAACTACAACTAAATTTATGACTTTATAGGTTTAATTACTTCAATTCGGAATATTTTAGTAATTGTATAGTTCTTTATACTATTTATTGGAACTATGTAGTTTGATTACTCCTAAGTAACTTTTAAACTATGTGTGAACGGTATTGCCACTTAGTATAATTACTTTAAAGTCGTTGCAACTTCAAAGTAGTATTATGATTGTAGCAGTAACTTTCCCGAAGTTACTTTAAAGTTTTAACTAGTTAACTGAAAGTTCCTGTCACTTGCCTGGAACCATTGCTTAACCCTTCCGTGACCGTGCGGGGTAATTCAGTTACCCCAGAAGTACATTTTTTATAACATTTTCTCAAATATTTTTTTTACAGCAAAATCCTCTCATGTAAGCCTTCATTAATCATTAACGTATATTGTCGTATCATACCTATTGTATTTTTATTTTAAAAAATACATTTTTTTCAATTTTTTCGTGATGGGGTTACCGAGTTACCCCGCACGGGCTGTCTTGCTCTAGTAAATTAATTACGCGGACAAGTTAAATCTTGCGTGGACTGCTTTTGTTTTATTTTGTAAAGCATAAAGTCACGTCTCGCATCGGTCTCATTCTCATTTTGCTTGTCACCATGGCACGTAAAAATCTGACAGATGAAGAACTACGTATAATATTAGAAGAAAGTGATAGTGAAAGTGAATATGAGTTTAGCGAAGATGATGAAGGTGATGAGGATCATGTAGAAGTAGAAACTCATATTCCAGATGAAGTTCAAGCTGAAGAAGATGAGGACTATGATGAAGATGTTGATACGCCTGGTATATCTAAAGAAATCATTTACAAATCTAAATCCGGACTTCAATGGACCTCTACACCACCTGCATCGACAAGACGGCTGACACATAATATAGTGAACGCAAAAAAAGTTGGGTTGCAAAATGCCAGGTAAGATAATAAAGTGGCGAAAAGAATGTATAAAATTTACTTGTAACACAACATTATATTTTTTCTCATTTTCTACAATGACCTATTTTAGTTTGCAGATAACTTCGGTTTTAGATGCTTTCAAGCTCTTCATAACAGACGACATGCTTAGAGACATATGTGTTCACACAAATAGGCAGGGTAACAGTTTTATTTTAAAATGGAATGAAGTACATCCTGAACAGCAAAAGCGATGGAAAAACGTTAGCTTGCAAGAAATGCAAGCTTTTATTGGAGTACTTATTGCTGGCGGACGAAATCGTGGAAGAAAGTTGCACATAACTGAAATGTGGACTGAAAATGATCTATTCAAACAGCCTTACTTTACTGCAGTTTTGTCAAGAAATAGATTCATAGAAATCTATAGACACATTAGATTTGATGACCCGACAACAAGAAATAATAGAATTCAGGCAAGTGGAGACAAACTTGAGGCAATACGCCAAATATATGACAGTTTTGTCAATAACTGTATTACAAACTTTTCACCAAACACTAATCTTACAGTCGATGAACGTTTGGCAACTTTTCGCGGAAAATGCCCGTTTAGAGTGTATATCAAAAGCAAACTCGGCAGATACGGTATAAAAATTTGGGTTTGTGCTGATTCTGACACAGCGTATATACTAAACAGCCAAGTATATACGGGAATGGTAAATAACCAAAGAGAAGTAAATCAGGGACAAAGAGTTGTTTTAGATATGGTAAGGCCATATTTTGGTTCATGGAGAGGTGTTACGACCGACAATTTTTTTACATCAATACCTTTGGCTCAAGAACTTTTCAACCAACGACTCACAATTACAGGAACACTACGGGTAAATAAACGTGAAGTTCCTAATGAATTTTTGCCTCATGTATCGCGTCCAGAATATTCAAGCATATTTGGTTTTTCTGATAATCTAACACTTGTGTCTTATGTTCCCAAAAAAGAAAAGGTGTTCTTCTGCTCTCAACTCAATTTCATGGTGTGCAGACAACTGGTAACGAACAAAACAAGCCAGAAATAAACATACATTACAACAAGACAAAAGGAGCTGTTGACACTGGAGATCACATGACCAGAGAATATTCCTGTGTTCGTACAACAAGAAGGTGGCCACTGAGAATTTTTATGGAAATCATTGATATGGCTGCTCTAAACGCATACATAGTGTTCAAACAAAAATATCCAGATGTGTGTGCAGACAGAAGTTATCGCAGACATTTTCTCCAAAAGTTGGCTCAAGAAATCGCGTTACCTAACGTGCAACAAAGAAAATTGAACAATAAAAACTACCATAAATCAGTAAAGAATGCTATTGAATTGTTTTTGAACCAAAATGAAGAACAACGAGAGGAAAATTTACCTGCAAATCTTCCTCAAACTTCCACAAGTTCGAGATGCTCATTTTGTCCCCGAAAACGGGATCGGAAGTCCAGAATATCATGTCAGCAATGCGGAAAAACAGTTTGTAATATTCATAGAAAAGAAGTAAAAAAATATATCTGCCTTGAATGTGAAAATTTAAATGTTTAAATTTCATTTATTGTAAAAATGTTTTATGTTATTATTTGCTTAGAAATACACTTCAATTTGTTTGTAATTGAATAAAACAATCACAAAATATGTTTAGCAGTATTTGGTTTGTCTCCTAATGCCTTCCAAATCAATGTGCACAAAACACAACAATCAAAAATCAAAAAAAAAATCTGGGGTATTTGAGTTACCCCGCATGGCCTGTTAAGTGAGTTTCATTAGCACGGTCACGGAAGGGTTAACCCTTTAAAGTAACGGAACCTTTCAGTAGTATTTAAACTAAAACTTACGTTTTTGTTACCCAGGAGAATCACTTTAAAGTAATTTTTCATAAACTACTCCATCTCCATATTTACTTGTAAAATGTTTGAGGGCATTAATCAATTTGCAATTTGTTACGATTGTGATTAGATGTTTTACTGCAAACCTTCAATAAAAATAACAAATTGATGCCAAATTGTGCCTTAGGAATTGTTATGTATGTAACTTGAACTTGGCAACATTTATTTGTAGTGATGTAACTAACCAATCCTGGCCCGTCCATCAGTACCACTTGAGTCGGCTTGGAGAACACACATCTCCTTCAGTGTATGCATTGTGTATGTAATGCTTCCTGCTCACTTAATGTTAGTAAAGTTTATTAATGAGAACAATTGAGAATCTTTTATTTAAACACATAAAAGAACATAACAGGAATAATATAAAAATGGTTTCTATCATGTATATCAACTTATAAGTATTTTTGACATATTTTATTACAGACATTTTTTCGCATTTTTGATTAATATATTTAAAGAAGTTGTTACTTCTCGACCTATCATCATCACATTCAACAGAGAAGTTACAATGGTTTATAATTTTAGTTTACTGGAATCACAAAATAGTCAAAAAATCCATCGCTCTTTGTATAATTAAGTACAAATAAAACAGTAATCCATTTTGTGACACGATCGCAGCATTAGTATAGAAAATGATAGACTATTTGTTAAGTTGCAAGAGTAAGACGCGACACGATGTGTCAAAGAGAAGAGAAAAGGAGTTCCACGAAAGTATCAATTACTACGCCGCCACGTATCTGCTACCCAAAAATTGTTCCCCATTTTTGTTCCAGGCACGTAATGAAACCGTAACAATTACGTGCTTGTGACTATTGGCAAAAACTTAATAGTTCCACTGGTAGTTGCTGGTACGTAGCGATGACTAAAAATGCTGCTTGAGCTGTTAAGGTAGAACTCTGACACGTAAGGCTGACTGTCCGCGAAAAAGAAATGAATCCTTTTCTACAGTGAACTATTAGCCTATTACCTTTTAAATATACAATAGGCCGTAGTAATTGTCTATTAGGTAATTGTACATAACTCATTTATCGAACTTTAGGGAGTTCCTTCCCGCCATTTAGACATTCCGAAGCATGAATTGAGATACGCTCAATTAGCTCGCATAGCCTACACTTCACAATGCTACCAGTAACTCACAGGTGGGAGCGAGATACTATCCATACTCTACTAGCTCTCTAGGCTAGTACCGGAGCGATAAACATGATGATCCGTCGGCTCCATCTCCGAGGAGGCTGTGAGGGACGTATCACACGACCAAGGAGATTTCACCTAGTCAAGCTTCGGACTATTCCCCTAACATGCTGTCCCAAGCTGTTAGGGGCCACTGCCCGATCGAATCCAACCTCAATTGTGGCAGGACTTGGTTTTTTAATGGTTTTGCCACCCCGATCTTCCAATATATAGGCTTGGTGGGCCCTCGACAGACCTTCGTTTAAGTCTACACGTATAGACTCCCAGTGTGTACCCGTTAAGGTGAAGTTGTCTTGATTGTGAGAGGCTATGTATTCGCTTCAACTCTTCTTAAGTATAATGGCTTTCAGAGCTTCTCCCAATCACTGTACCCGGCTGCAGTCCGGATCATAGGGTGGTCGGGATAGCTCCTAAGCACATTTACCTGGCGGCATGCAGTTTCCCACATGCCAAAAAGCGGGATAAACCTCACTTCGCTTCTCCTCACTTAAGATTCAGTCAAACAGCGGGTTCCTCAGGTGACCATAAGTGACCTCGGTCAAACAGTGGGTTCCGTTCGGTGACCATAAATGACCTTATCCAAGGCGAGACTGGAATCCGCCCACACCAGTATCATATTACCAGGGCTCCCCCTGATCGGTATGAGTAACCGTCGAGAATTCTCACGAATTTCTCTACCACACACTTGACCTGACTGTTTCATTACCCAGTCATGTTTCCATGCCCCGTATCCAGGTTCCAAGGATAGGGTAGAAGATAGCCAGTTTTACGGGTGGTTTTACGTCGTGTGGTCTCCCGAACACCCGTGGTAGAACTCTTACGTCAGTCCATGCTGAACCATGGGCGGCTACATTGTTTATCGACCGTTTTTAAGTATTGACCTCACACATCATCAATCAAGATATTTAGAAATTTTAGGGGCTTTATATAAAATGTTTGTATAAATTAAAGTTTCGTGTTAAGAATAAAGCATAAATTGTGTATAAAAATGTAAAATAAAACAAGTAATATCTGGTATCAAGTGGCTTTTAATTGATTATAATAAATTTATAAATAAAGTACAGAGGCTTATTATTCATCACTAGGGCATCAACAAAAACTGTTATAGCAGGTGGGTAATGGATAGTGGAATAAGTTTTGTACTATTTGATATAAGACCAACAAATCGTTGCCTTAGTTATTACTATTATTACCTTATCCATGAAATATTTCAAGGACTATAATTTAAAAAAATATTTGGCGTAGCAGTGACAATGCTTCTACTTCATCTACTAAAATTAACAAAAAGTATTCCATGAAAGACTTTTTATCGACTTTGTGTGATTTTCTTTTAAAATACTAAGATATTCAGCTATCTGCACATCTGCCAATTGTCAACAATAACTATTTCCTTTCCTTTATTGCGCTCAGTCGGGTTGAGTGATCCATATCACTGACTGATGATTCGTTGATTTCTTCTTCTGTATTATTTTCATCGTGCAAAATTTATGAGAGGACCAAACTGTCTGTCTTCATTCTGCAGTTTTTCTAGACTGTTGGTTTGTTCTTGACATGCTGAAGAAGGAAAAATCTGCATAGTCGAGGAGAGAAAATTAAGCATCTATAGAGAAATAGATTTTTTTTAAAGAAAGTTTCTGACTTCTTTTCAATGAGTGGGTAGTATGCATTACCTGTTTAATATGCGGTTACTGTTAAGTTACCGTTGATGTAAATACCGAGATTTCATACAGTAGCTGAGTAAGGAATTACTTCATTATTTATAATTCAGGAAGTTGGGTCCAGTCAAGTCTGCGGAGCAAGGGCTGGCTTCCGTTAATGATATCTTGAGACTTAGAAGCGTCTATATTTAAGTTGTTATTTAGTGTGTCCAGCTACATATTTAATTTAACGTTTATTTGCTGTATCGTCGTGTCTAACTGCTCGAGTTTTAGCCCCAGAGTAGAGGTAACAGAAGGAAGAGCATGAGAAATATGATTAACCTAGAGGCAGGACATTAGTTACAATAGCTCAAATTGTTGTACAGTCCGCATCCCTAATGCCTACGATTATTATCAATCTAATCTTTTTTCCTGATCTTTACCGCGTTTTCTTAAGTTCCACTAGTTTTCGCATAGTAATTTTACAACTTATTTCATTATCTTTGCAATTCTGTATTTATTACACACATTAAACTAAGCATCATTAAATTTTGCGTCCAAACGAAATTTATTGCTTAGAATAAGAAGCTTACCCTTGTTAGGAAACTTAGTTTGTTATAAAAGTTGTACTGTAATTATATTTTCTGAAAAAGAAAGACTTTCGCTCTTTTCTAAAACTTTTAAAAAATATTATTTGCGATCAATACCGGATAGAAGATAAGTGTAACGGATGACAAATACAAAAGTTTCGAAACTGTCACATTGGAAAAACTTTTATAATTTATTGAATTACACAGCTTCTACACCATTATTTTTATGTGAAGTCCGTCCGCAAACTAGCTAAAACATTCGTCATCAATTCATCACATCAACTTTTAGATAAAACGTTTTTGGAAATTATATTTGGGGAACTAGTCGAATCAAACAGAAATTCGGGGAAAAAAAAGTTGAAATATTACAGTTTCGGAATAGACTAGTCATAAGTAAAAGTTAAAGTGATTTAAAATGGTTCTTTACAAATCAAAATGTATTAACTGGCCTATATTTATTAATTCTTTTTCTTTTCAGGTATGGTATCTCATTAACTTCTTCAGAATTCCAATTTCCAAATTAGTGAATATTACTGTTGCTATTAATGGTAAGTAACTGCGTTTTACGAATTTGATATTATCAGGTGTTTTGTTTGATGGTTACGAACTAGTAACTGACATTAGTATAAGTTACTCGTAAACTTACTGCTTGATGTGCAAAGCTTAGTGGAAGTGTAAGTTTCGGTGAGAAAGTGGTAGGGTATATTCTACAATAAAGTTTATGCCAAGATCAGATATTAAAGTTAATAACATAACAGTATGCACAGTCGACTATATTACATGCAATCAATATGCAGTCTTGCATAAACTGCACATGTTACTTATGGTTAATCGCGTCTCGTACCACTCGATTACATTGGCTAATGATTTTCTGAATTATAACGTTTACTTAAGTTGACTGCTGCTTCCTAAAAAACTGCCTATTCTGGAATCATTTAATTAGCGCATTCAAACATATTGTAATTGATTTATACGTAGATGTAGTGATATTTTAGTCACTTAAGACATTGCCATTTTTAGGAAAGTTTTACAGGAGTTGTCCATACATTGCTTTATTTATTGTAATTTTTTGTTCTACTTAAATGGTATTGTTAAAAAATAAAAATGTTCATAAAAAAATAACTCTTTTGTTAGGATCGATTTTAATAACTTAATAAATTAATTAATAAATTTTGTAAATAATGTTGTTTTTCATATGTAGAGTAATAATTGCGTTTAAAGCTACCGATTCATTTGGAGATTTTATTTAATAATTAATTTGTTTATCTGGTAACCATACATATTTTTGTGCAAACCTGGAGGCAGGAGTTATGTACTGGATTTACAGCTAATACCATTAAAATTATATCATTTTTATAAGGTTTATAAGAGTTCAGTAAACATTAAAAGCTATATTGTTACTACTCATAAGTATCACTAATTACTAAAATTATACAGTAATACATGTATTAATAAAATGTTTAAAATGGTAAATCATTTAGTTACCTTATATTAATTATTGAAACAAACTGCGAAGTTTTACATTCACACGCAGTAAAAAGACGTGAACATATTTGCACTAACAGGTGTCTAGTTATAACTTATAACTTATAACTTTTAAAACTGTTGCAATTTGAAAACTTGCTAAAATTAGCGGGAATTTACAGATTTTACAAATTTAAACTTAATATAGTTACTATTATTTATGTACAGATACGTTTCTTGGTCTAGTCAATATAATTTCGATGTGTAAATCTTGCTTAGTTGTTCATTACGTTTTAAATTGTTTAGCTACTTTAAGTTATTTAAAGATTTGTAAGAATTTTGAAATTTCCACCAATTTTAGTAACTTTTGAAATTTCAAAGTTTCAACAGTTTCAACTAGACGAAGTCGAATACAGCAGACAACTGAATGTCGCCATTTTTGTTAGTGTTGTTATTGCGCATATGCTTCTCTTGTAAAATACACTGTCAAGTGTATATTGGTGCCAATTCGTTTTATTTACTCTAACCAGAGTAACATGAACACTAACAAACATTTTGTTACCAATTTACACTTTTTAATGGAGTATCTTCGCTACAAAAATTAAAATTATAGTGAGTTTTGTTATACTTTTAAAGTAGTAAGTAAAGGAATAGTTAATAATATAGAGAGAAATAGATTTCAGTACTGAAGAATTATTTTTGTTATAAGAATAGAGTGAAAAAAAAATTTTTTTCTACTCTAAAATCTTTACCCAGTACCCTAAAAATTGTTCACGGGGCTGATTTCTTACTGTGTAACATTATTGTATATGAATTAACGGAAATACCTAACTTATCTACTTAACAGCAATCTCAACAGGATTCTGCCTCTATAAACGAAATCTTATCTCTTGTAAAAGCATTGCATCTAACAAAATTGTTAAATCTTTTAGATTAGGAAAACTTGATTCCACAAAACCTGATGTGTATCGCACAATAAAGATTCAATTTAGCTCCGAGTCAAGTGTCACTACAGCATTAAAATCATTTTCAATTTAGCTAGATCTGATAAGTGGTGCAATATTAAAATATTTCGAGATAAAATCCCAATGCAAAAGCAACTTTACAGAGATGCTAGAACTAGAAAATACAATATAAGCAAGGAATACCAACAATAAATATCATCATCGGAAAATTAAATTCGCCTAACAGATTACCTATCTTGAATATTTACTACCACAACTGCCGTGGACTTCACTCCAAAGTCTTATTATACTATAATTATTAATTACTGAGTCATGAATCTATATATCGTATAACTTTAAACACTTCCCTTCATATTACAGTGTTTTGCGAAAGGAAAGATTTCCACACCGTGGGTAAAATTCGCGGGTTGGGGTTGTTTTAGCTTTAGCGACAAGGATTCTATTATTGATGTTTACACCTTTACACATGATTTTTCTTTAATTTTTCTTGCATCTGTTGAGTATTCCTTGAAATCTAACTCTAAAGAGTTTTGGTCATTTATCCACCAACGTCAAGGGACAACTAGAATTCCCGGAATATTAAGTGATGGTATTGTCAGTTATGCTGATCCTAAACAAATTGTTGATGCCTTTGTTCACACCTTTCAAGTTTCTTTCTTGAAAACCGATAAATAGACCATGCTTGATGTTGCATGACGTTACTGAAACAAAAATATTTCTTTGCTGGCTACATTTCCTAACAAAACGACTGTTGGAGATTGCAGATTTGTGTTAGTACTATGCACATAATTAATTTAGCTATATACATTTCAACTTTTCCTAAAGTTGGCAAAAGAACTAGAATTACTCCAGCACATAAAAAGGGCGAATCATCTTTGCTAAACAATTAGCGTCCTATTGCAATAATTTCCAATTGCCAAGTTATTGGGACACATTCTGTATAAGCTGATTTATAATCACGTAAAACCTTTTATAACCTATCTTAAGCATAGTTTTGTTTTAAGAAGATCATCAGTAATCTTTGCTGCTTTGCCCAGTTTGTAAGGTATAAAATAGCTAGAGGACAACAAGTAGATGCCATCTACACAGGTTTTAGTTAAGCTTTTGATAGTATTTCACATAACCTGCTAAACAAGCTAGAAGAGTTTGGTTTTTCTACTCTCTATATCTAATAGAGTCATATCTAGACAACAGAATGGATTACGTATTTTACAATAGCTTCCGTTTTTTTAAATTTAGTGCTACCTCTAGAGTGTCACATGGTTAAAATCTTGGTCCTTTATTATTTGCTTTGTTTTTAAATGATATTTTATACACTTTTACATATTATGTCCTTGCTTATGCGCATGACGTTCAGATCTTTAACTGCATACATTCTCCTAATGACACTATGAATCTGTAGGCTGATGTCAATCTTGTGTTTAAATTTAACTTAAATGTCTCCAAATGTTTCACTTTTACACACGTGAAGTTTCTCTTCTAGCCGTTGATTACTAAATTGAAGAAACAGCTTTACAACGTAATACTCAGGTAAAAGATGTAGGTGTAAGGTTCGATGCAAAGGTTTCATTTCGGAAGCAGATTGCTGAAGTTTGTTCTTGTGCTTCTCGAATCCTCAGATTTATTTTTAGAACTTCTAAAATGTACAGAGATTTAGATGTACTTGCAACCATCTATTTTTCTTTTGTAAGAAGCAAACTTGAATATGCTACAATTATTTGGTAGGTATCGATTTTATATATCGGAACTACTCTAATGGGTCGCACCAATACGAACGAAATTTCCAAAGTATTTGTCATTTAAGAAAATTGCCACCTTTCCAGTACGCAACATTGATTCACTTCAGACAAGATGTAAACGTGGCATCAGTGCTGAGTTTCTAGCAAAGCTTATAAACAACAAAACTGATTATTCTCAACTTCTAAATTACGTTTGCTTTCACGTACCAATAATTGCCTCTCGATCAACCAACGTTTTCACTGATTTCATTTCACATAAATTTGTAAATTGATTGCACAGAATTCAAGATTTTACTTCATCTTTCCATACAACTACACTTAAATTACAATTTTGTGGATTATAGTAAAAAAATGTATTCTGTTTATATTTATATATATCAAAGAATTTTTAAAAGATGAGTTACTCTGAAATAAATAAGAAACATAAAACGCATTTCCATAATTATTTTGATTCACGCTTCAAACAGAAATAAAATACAATTTACTTTGAATTTCTATCATGCTTATATACATATTTCAAATTAAAATCTCATTAATGAACAGCTGATTTGTTCCTTTTTATTTGCATCTCAAAGAAAAATTCGGTGTTTTGATGTATACAGAAAATTACAAACCTGGAAATTCGCTTGATAAATACAGAATTCGTGATAAATTAAGTGGTAAATAACTTAAAAGTCGTTATTATGCTAGGAGTTTCAGCGTTGAGAAAATGAAATTATATGAAATGGAAGACTGCATCGGAAGTTAAAGCAAACGCCTGGAGGCTTTCTGAAATATCTTCCTTTTCTCTCTTAGCATCTAGATAAATTTTCTTGACTTTCTATAAATAGAATTATTAGTAGATACCTATTATTTCATTCTAAGTGTGTTACAAGCACAGAAGATGGTATTAAAGTTACAAAAATAACCTGAAGTTTTAATATATAAAGTTTCAAAATAGAAATGTCGACTTTTTCCTTCACCAATAAAACCAGGTCGCGATTTGTAGTTTGTAACGCATTGAGGAAAACTAAAAACCCGCACACATTGCTGTTTTCTCTCTGTAACATATAAAACTTTTATGTAGAAAATTCACTTAGGCAGCAAGCGAGGGTTGGGAATCGATTAGGTTATAGCGGGAGCTAAGTAAAGTACATTATGGCGGAGTGATAGTAGAATACCCGTCGTTTATTACTTGTTCTTTTTTTTGGTAAGCGAAGGCTTCAAATTTGGAATCCAATTGCTTGTGTACGAAATCGGGAAACTGAAAATAGCATTAGCCAAATGAAGCATTTTAGAAAATTGGTTTTTTTATTCATCGAAATCCTGCACAACATTTAGGCTAAATATGGCGGACCAACAACAAAGTTGTGCTTACTTTAACGAAAACGTAGCGTTTTGTCTTTGTTGTTGACAAAAGCTTTTGCTCTAGGGAAAACACACGCGAATCCAATGGGTTTTGTACGAGCGTCCAGGGGTGGGTTCGTTATGGGGACCAACGAGGTAATCCCAGTGGAATAACTGCAAAGACGACCCACTTTCATGTGTTACACAAGAATCTTTAAGCAACCGTAAACAGTCTCGAGGCTTCCTTTGTAAAGAGAATGGCGCAGGAGTTTTTTCGCGTAATAAAACACTAATGCTTAAGTTTTTGCTGTGATTTAGAAGACCCAAATTACAACGTAAATTCCTCTTTACAAGCAAAATTATTACCAGTAAACAGCCTTAAACGTAATTCGGTATTTTGGTGGCGGTTGCTTCCTCGTAGGGTTCGCTTGTTAATGCATACTGTTGATACAAAAGGCTTTTGTTTACGTTTACATCATTGCATCACCTTAATTAATGGTAAATCTTTTATATAACAATGTTTACATACCCAGTTAAAATTGTAGAAGTCGAGTTTATTTCTTTCCATTTGTTTGACCGCAATAATTCTGTATCCGGGATTTTTCTTTCCCTCGTGTCTACACAATTAACAAAAACTGTGTACCGAAATCGCGGTTTATGGCTGCTACATCCTTATGACAATATTGGTCTCTCGGAAAAACGAGGTTGCATAATATGTTTATTAAATTAAATCGGCTAAACCTCCAAATTTTAATAACGTTACAAGCTGTTTCGAAGTTCCACACTTCCAGGAGGTAACGAAAGCGTAATCAGCAAAAGGTCATCAGCGTTATATTAGCATTTATAGTGACCCTTGTCAGCCCGCACTACTGATTACGTCATTATGACCTCGGCCTAGAATTATACACTTTACTAAAATGGTTATCAAAGTCTATGTTTTGGTATATACACGTTGTTATTATGACTTAATGTTTTCGACAATAATATAAAATGTGGTGTGTAAGCAAGAGATGATGAAGGGTGGTATAGTAGAACGTTACAAGCTTTTGGTAGTAATAACAAAATAATACATCACATTCGGGATTTTAGAAGCTAAATACCAAAATCCGCAAGCTAATATGTTATTTTATGCATTAAAGTTCTGTAACACGGTCACGTAACGTAGAACTGAAATAACACCCTAACCATATAACGTTTGACACGGTATAAATTCGTCAAGTTAATATTGGCACGTGTTATGCTTGCAATTTCAATCCTTTCTGCTGTATTAATGGCGGAAACTTTAAGCACTTCATTAAGCGTGCTTTAGTAACTTTATTAGTTTAGTGAAATGTTTCTAAATTAACGATTCTGTGGGAGCAGATTAAAAACCTTTACCATTACAATGATGAGATATTCGCACTTTCTGGTATTAAATACATATTAGTGATAAGCTTTAACAGTTATCCTCATTCTTAGATAAAGCACATAATTTAGAAATGCTTTTAGTTGAAGGTAGACAAAACGTTAGTTACGAATAACCGAAACAGTAGCATCATCGATCAATCGTTAATGAGATGACGTCATTCGAATTGTTTTCAATGTTATCTTGCTGAAACGCTTTGCGAAATTGAAATATTGAAGTCAACAGTTTGAATTAAGATTTCCAACTGTCCTACTGTGCAGGAGGATCATTAATCTTACGCATTAATTAAGTAGTGAGTATCTTGAAATTGAATTAGTATAGATCCCATCCAAGAGAGATTTTGTCAATTTCGGCTTAGTAAAACAAATCTTACATAAGCAGAGATTTTCATTTGCTGGATAATCATCTTTAGTATGTACACAAGGTTTCATATTGACAGAAAGGCTGATGTCGTCTGATTGTATGTATTTAAAAAATAAATGTATTGTGAAAATAAAAATGCTCATATCTTAATTCATATTAACGAATGTTTAATTATTTTCTCTTTGTGTATTATGTTTTTTGGAAGTAGTTGCGATTAAAAACAAATCTTTTAAAATAGAAACTGCAATCGCAGACATAGCATCTGGCGAAAATGCAATATTATGACATACTGACACATTTACGGTTTCCAGAGCTCGATGTCTAGAGTGCTGGACTTTCACCCAAGCGGCCCGAGGTCGATTCCCGGTGCCGGCAGATCTGGTTAAGGTTTTCTGCAGTTTTCCTTAACTGTGACACAAATGTGGGATTTGCGCTGTACCATCTGTAAGTCGGCTGCAGCCGCACATAGGGTCTACGTAATAATAATAATCGCCCCCTCCCTCCCGCACAAGTTTATAGCTTTTGGGGCCTGGTTTCCAGGTTATGGGTTGTAGCAATTATTATTATCTCTTAAGAGTATTGTATAGCTATAATTTTCTGAATGATTTGTTGATTTTGTGAGAACGAGGAACATTGTGGTTTCCACAGTAAACCTCCCACTACAAGAAACCAAACTGTATAGGCTGGTGATGTGTTATGCTTTAAAAAAAAGTTAGTCTCCTAAACTCCTAAAAAAACGCGCTTCGAATGACATAGAGCATTTCCTAGTTTGGAGTGATATTTGTCGAAATAGACAAGAAAGACAATTTTGTTGTAGTTTTGTATTGCCTATTTTGGACTAGATTTCCCAGGCGACCCGGGCCCAATGCGTAAGTGTAAGTGTATCCCAAGCACAATTTATCGAAGATTCTGAAGATATACAGCTTATAATGGCAAGCATTCTGAATTCATAGAAAATGGGCCGAGCCCGTCAAAATGGGCTATAGAATGTGAGTATATGATGCAAAGTTAGCATTTCGACCTTTACCGCCCTGCTACGCCCAGGTTATCAATGTAAGTGATGCCTTATTTGGTCAGTATGGCCTTTATGGGTTAATGAATCATCGCTGAATGTTTGAAACAAATTGGAGAACAAACATCTTTTTTTCTGTGTCCAGATTTGTGCAGTTTCTGGGAGACAACCTCTTAAGATATTACGTCTTATGGTGTTCCCTATTCTTAAGGGTACTCACAACAGTACTAATACTCCAGTAAAAATAAATAGAGCCCAATAATCTGGTGGATCAATTTTATGTGATCAATATGAGAAACGAGCATCAACTTGTTAAAACCAAACATCTTTAATGCTGCACTACGGATACGGTTGCAAAATACGTTCTTGTAGTCGCATAACATTACAACTTATTCATAGTCTTGGAAGACATACGATATATATTGTGCACATACTTTACCTCTCGAACTTGCCAGACGTGTTGGGTGCTATATTTATTTTCCACCTTGGTTTTCCCCAAATCAACACAAGAGACTTAATGATGATATTTGATGTTACTTATGGTTATGAATTGATCTAATTTTATTATAGGAATCTCAAAGTTAAATTGATTATATTATCTTTTAATAAAGTACATATTTGTAAAGAGAATGATTGTTTCTTGATTTTTACTGTTAGGATCTTTCCTCCAATTATAAAGCTGTATACATTTGAGTGTTCATGTGTACTTCATTGTACTGAAAGATTGTTAGCTCTTGTCAAAATTTAACAATCAAATTAAAATGTTACCTCTTGGAACTAATTTGACAAGTGAAAAATTATTTTTTCAAATCTAACATAACCTTCAAAATTCAATTAGTAAGTGAATGATACTTGGTTTCTCTTTAAGTAATTCTTGAAATAAATAAATAAATAAATAACTTTCTTTCTTTCTACTTAGGTATGAATTCTTTGGAAATTAATAATTGTTTTACTTTATCAACCTCTAATAGATGGAAAAGTGCTGCACAAAATATCTACATGTATGTAATTAAAGCTAAGACACAAAGCACTATATTTTGTTCAACCAAAGATACCTGGCTGCTTTACGATCAGAATGGCTGCTTTGTAGACTCTTGTAGATCAAGATGTGTTGGATTCATACAACCGGTATGTCCTCGATAACTCTGCTTGGCTGGTTCCTTTAGTACGGACTGGGATGGTCACAGACCACCGATACAATGAAGTAATAGTAGCCTCTAGGATTGTAAGACTAGAATAGAACGTAACAACAGGAAAGAAATAATTAACATAATATTTCCCAATGCAAAGAATTAAGACTCCCTTCTTTGGATGTTTTAATCATAAGAATAAAAATTATAAACATTTTAATGTATAACATTAATACTTTTCAACAAATTAACAAAGAAGTTTAATTTGTTTTATAAACTAGTGGGATCAATGTATCTTGAACATTACCATATTTACCTAAGAAGAAGGGCTAGCACGTTACATAGCAAGATCTCAGAAGAAAAGGTTATTCACACACTTGTCAAAGATTTGTCGTAGCTCAATAACGACAAGTAATAGCAGTCTGTTGGCAACATCCTTCAGATAAAAATGTGCTTCATTGAAATAAATGGCTAAAATACAATTTCTAATGGCTGTACTTAATGCAACCTTTTAATTTTTTCATCAACAAGATTTATCAAGAATTAAACTTTATTTTAGGGATTTATTTGATATACTTTTCTGTCTCAGTCACACATTTGTTCTGTAGGTAACTGTGTATATTCAGTCTGCAGAATGTTGTTTTATCGACCTTTATCGAATGGTCAAGTTGCTTGTGGAATGTGCATTAAGGTTTTCTAGTACACACTAACGATGGATGGTAGACAGCCGTCTTTCAAGTTGTCAATAAAACCTTAAACAATCACCTTTTTTTCTACCTAGAACGTTATAGTAGTTAATGCCTAGCCTTATAAGCGTAATGAATTGCGGGGTACAAAACATCTTAACCCTCATTCTCATTCTCATCAGAGTTTATAACAAGTAAGCTTGATTCGCCTGAGGCATATCGTTTTCGTAGTAAAATTAAATTCTGTTGTGAATTCTTACAGTTTATGATGATCTTCATTGTCACATGTTTAAATTTATAGAACTCCAAATCTGAACTTTGCTATCAATCTTTTGATTAAGCCTCAAGTTATAAGCCATGCAAGTCCGGCATGGCTTGACACTCGACTTTTACCTAGATGATACAGGTAATTCTGGAAAGTAGCCCCGGCCGAGCAGCATAATCGATGCTCACTGCCGTCCAGTTTTCTGTATGTCAATCCCAAAATGAGGCGGGCTCGTTGATGTAAGTACATAACCGTGTTTATGCCTGGTTTTCCAATGCTCAAATAGAAAACGCCCGATGTAACAAGTATCTGTGATCGTGATAGTGCACTAAAGATCTTCACTCTAAAAGGCTTAACTGTCCAAAGGCAACGTGTGAGTACCTCCCACCGTAAGTACTTCTAATCATTCATGTGCAGTTTAATCGATTAAGATGTAGTAATGGCTTTCTCATGTTTACCTAAATTTGACGCTTTGATATTTTACACTTTTGGTGTTACTTCGCTTGTATATAAGTTCTATCCAATGTGTGCCAACCGATCAGTTCGTGCACAGAAGGAGTAAGCAGCCGTACGACTCTAAACAATCTACTAAATATGATGCGTTACTGCTGGGATTACCTGTGACTTATGGAACTTATAAGACTTTACAATAAATATATATTACCAGAGAAAATTTTTTAATAAAGCCCTGCGAGTACAAATGTTACGCAAAGAAATCTTTGTTGGATGAAAAATTAATGATACCTTGTTAACCACCTTTTTCAATATTCTCAATGCTGAATGTTTACCTTCATACCTTTAACTTTTATATTTTGACCAGTAAAAAAATTAAAAAGAAAAATAAACTTAAATTGTAGGCACGTAAATACTGTTATTCTTCATTTTACGCATTGGAAAACGCATTAATATCGTGCTATAGGGTGCTCGCAATTCCCAGGTGTAAAATAACTGCTCGTCTCTGTATACAACTATAAACTTCTCGTTATTGTACTATAGAGAATTTATACAGTTATAATTTTTATTACTAGATGTTCATGTTAAATTACTAAGTGGAAAAATTAAGACTTTCTTGCAGTTTTTATTATTTGCGTAAGTTTTCCAATCATACACACATATTGATCTTAAGCTCAAGATTGGGACTGGAAGTCAATTTGAAAAGTAAAATAACTAATTATAGAATAAATATTTTACCGCAAATTAAATGAAACAACTTCATTTTACCATAAACGATAAATATTATGACCAGAAATAACTTTTCGGAAATGAGGCCAGGGCTATATTGTTATCAATATTGCACATCAGTTTTCCATTAGATGAAAACCGGACGCGTTCGCGACGCACTATAAATTTCAAATACGAGTAATTGAATAAAACCATTTTCCCGAAATGGCTGCAACGGAAACACATTTCGTTTTGCAACAAATATTTTGAAAGGGCACGCTTCTTAAGAAAGGACTTTTCAAAAGATTTTCTTGAGAAATTGATTGCAAATTGCACCCAATGAAAATGTTTGCGTAGAAAATAAGTCCGGAGTAGAGTGTGGGATGATTGAACTTTACTCTTCATTTTCTGAACTGGGATTTAGTGCTGGTAGTTGTACTAGTTTGGATTAACATCAACCTGAGGTTAATTTTCCTTATCAATTGTTTCAACGGTAGTTTTCATGAAAATTAATTGGGATTTAATGGTAATTGGAAATCATGTAATCGGATTTGCTAATGGTATTAGGTGTACAGAGGATAAATTTAGGAGTTTATAATTCTGAAAAAATATTTGAACCTAAGGATTAATAAATAACAAAACGTTTTGTTTGATGATAATATCTGTTTCCGTGGTACTGCAATTGCAAATTACTCGGAGTTCATAAACATTAAAGAAGTTAACGTCTCGCAATTATAATTTCCGGATAGCGGTAAAGAATATACAATGGAAGTGCTTTTAACCATGAAATAATTAAGTTGTGTAGCAAAATTTGATGGAAAATTTATTTCACGAAATTACATTATAGGAAGTTTGGGAATATAATTTGGATGGCAGCTGAGAATTATGAAAAAGGGAGAAATAATATTTTCGAACCAATATCCGCACACTAATTAAAAGATAATGTAAGGGTGGTTTTTACAGGCGTGTTTAGAAATATGGTGTCCATACCTACGTACATTTAAGTATTGATTGTAATAAAAATAGACCAAATGCTTTTAGAATTCGATAGGTTAATGTACTTGTATTTATAGAACTGAGGGTGTATCAAAAAAATGACAGGTTAACACATGACATTGTAACTTTAATGGATATTAGACATACCTATTTTGATAATTGTTTCATTTGTGCTCATTTTGTTCGTGTTGATGTAAGATTAGTTCCTTTCAACATTACCTGGTCTTATAGTACGGAAAGATTTTATACAAAAAACCTAAATGACAACTAACAATTTTCTATAATAATCTAAATAACGGAAGCTTTCGTGGCACGCAAATCTACTTTTTTATATCTACTCGAGTTAAAGCACGTAAGGAATGAACTCCATGTTCTTTTAAGTGCGGTAATGAGCTGTTATGTTAGGAGATTATTGCCAGTTTGAAATGCTTTTAGAGAAACCACAAAAAACTGTAAGTATAATAATAATTTTATTATAACATTATCTCATTTCGAAAATGACTCCAATTAGATAAACGAAAGGTTAGCAAAACAGAAAGTCATTTTTGTTTGGTTCACTGTCACGAAAAAACAATAAAGATACACAAAATAAAAACACTAGTAGAACATAATTTATATGATAATTATAATAATTGTATTATAATTTACATAATACAATCTGAGTTTTTAATAATATCTCATACTACAAAGTTATATCTACTATGTGTCATAAAACTTACAATAAACATTAAAAAACCGCCACCAAAGAATTCACCAAATACATTATTTTCTTAGATTCTGCACCACCCAAACGTTTACCAGCTAACAAACACTGGAACACGCTTTTTTTTAATGCACGAGAAAACAACAATAAAAGGCCCTGCGATTGGACGACAGTGAAACAAAGCTTTTTTTAACCGGAACAAAATAAACAAAGCTTAAACTTTCAAACGAAAAGTTCACTTTACATAAACTAATTTACGGCACAAAATATGATACTTACTGTATATAGAATGCTCCGACTTTCTTTAAGACGTCTTTTCACAAATTATAGCTCAGGATGTAGGTATTAATTTCCATAACACACAAATTATAAGGAAAAGTAAGGTTTTTTAAAAGTCACAAAAAAGAATGGGCGCCGGTTATTTGAAATTATTCTTACACGCCCCCAAATAACAAAGGGCTAGATTAAGTTGATTAAAAATTAAAAAAAGAAACTAATTAAAATTAGTTTGATTGACGTTAACACAAATTAAATTATCAAATAATTTCAATTAATGCTACGATTATCTCCGATGACAATAAAAAAGTTTTGATGGTAATAATTTTAATAATAAAATTTAAAAAAAAAACCTTGATAAGAATTCTTATTCAAAGGACCAAAATACGTAATAATACAAAAACATTCACAAAAAACAATATAAATAAATTCCACACTTACTCTTATCGAACAAAAAATCCTTAATATCTTTGATGCAGAAGTAGACTTTTACAATTCTTCAAAATGTCACAAAACACCTCACAATAAAAGACCTTATTCACTACACTTTAAAACTTTGAATTTTGATAAAGATGCTGTAACGATGAACTGAAATTTCTTGAATGAAGTTACTGAAATTATTTCTATACTAATTCGGGACTGAACCACCCTAATAAAATTCTTAAACTGCAGTAATTCCATAAGTTTAATTATTAATTTCAAATTTTATCAATGACTGATATTCGTTATTAGAAGGCTATACTTTCAAATACTTTAAATTCTCTTCTTAAATTATTAACTAATAATCTTCTGCATTATTCTTTAATGCGTTAACCGAGAAACAAAATTTAAAATTCAATAATAGATTGAATTTTCACTCAAACTTTGACGAACGGGAACGGGATTTGGTTAATTTTGTTAACACAAAACTAAAACGGTAGGTTGAAGGCAATAAGCTTCTTGTATTTAGCGAAGAAACACAAAACGGTAACCACCCAACTTAGTTAACTCTATTCGATAATAACGCGGGAACTAGAATACTGGAACAAGCCCGCTAACTCGAGGTGAACACCCATTGTCCGAACGGACGCCACTTTAGGGTACGAGACCCGCTATCTGAATTGAAGCTCTCATGGAGACTTGCTTTTTTTTAAATTCCGTCCTTTGACTTATTAAAATCATTATTATTAATTATTAGCACGGGATCCGAGCCCGGCTTCATCTGTATTCTTTTGCTAACTATAAACTGTAAATTCTAATTAAAACTGAAAACCAACTGAATACTGAAAACTAACTGAAGGCTGAACGCCAACTCTGTAACTTGACTCGACGTCAACTCTACTGGCTGAAGACTTAGCTGAGACTGAACTAAAAACTCAGGGTTATTTTCTATATCAAAATGTTTTCTAGCGGGGTGCGTGTTGACATTGGCCAATAGGAATCGCATGATCTTATTTTAAGCGAATCAAAAATAATATTTCTAACACAAAGAAGTCTTAAACGCAATACGCCTTGCAACGTAAATTGCAAACAGAGTGTATTTTAAAATGAAGATGGTTTCTTTAAAAAATGCCATTTAGCACGTGCAAACGATTATTTCTTGAAACGAAATAGGTTTTTTATAATATTTTCGGGGAATAAAAAATTGAAACGTATATGAGAAAGTTTAAGAACATGAGTTTACACTAATCAAAATGTCAATCTTTTAGGTTTTAACAATAGAATGATTTGACGCTGCAAGCACCTGTCTAAACAATATCCTTGTTTACGATGGGGGTAGAATTCTTTATTATTTTATTATGCGAAACGACTCCACTAGTATGGAACGATCTTAATAGATGACCTTTAACAATTTTCATGAGGTTTATTTATACCGCATGCCAATATAATTTTAAATTGCAAGAAGAACGCAAATTTACAGGACCGCATTTAAGATTTTTTAGCAACTTTATACATGACTTTTAATTATTTCGAAGCTTGCAAAAAACATACCGTTACAACACCATACATTTTAATGCGCGTGATTTTCAATTTGACAGTGAATTTCAACGGACTAACGTCAAAACATTTTACACGGGGATCGGACATTGGCGTTTATGAACCTCAAGTTTAAAACATTATATTTTCACAATCACCTGTTTAAAACCGTTTTATGAAATCATTTTAGATTATGATGATAATATATACTTTTGAATATTAATTTTCTAATATCAAAAAAACATTTAAAATGTATGTAGATGTTAATTTTTTTTATATTTGTCATAATATTGCAGTGATCTTTGAAGATAAAATAAAATACAATATGTCCACCGTTCCAAATATAAACATAAATTATATATGGTGGATTGAAATGAGAATACACCACAGATATTTTTCTTTATTCCTCTCAGCTAGCTCAGGTTTTCTCAGTAAAGCATAAAATATTTGAATTACGAGACTCTTATTTACTTTTATGCCTGGAAAGGAAGAAAAACTTATATTGTAAGCACTAAAGCTCCTGCAGGCTGGACAACTGCTACTAAACTCTGAATGTAAAAGAAAAGAACACTGGATGCTTGTATTAACATCAATTAAACACATATGTAAAATTGAAAACACATAAACTTTATTTAACGAACAAAATAAAAATTCAAATGGAAAGTCAAAGTAAAAAAAATGTTATTCAAAATAATACAATTGAAAATTGAGAAATAAATTCTCAGGTTTGCTCAAACGTTAGAAATAGTTGTAGTGACCTGACATAGGATCAGTACGGTCATTCGTTTGAACAGACCAACACAAATGAAATTTATTTATAAATAAAAATATTCATCAAATGAAAATAAATTTTATATAAAAGAAATTTAGTTGTTTTATTTACTTCAAATCAAATAAATTCTCAAAAGAACTTAATGAACTAAACCAAATAGTTTTATATTTGAGGATGAACTTTACAAGTTAATTATTATTCATGAAATTAACAAGAATCATTTATTATGACCAACCTTGTATATTACGATATAATTTCCCTTTTTAAAAATTAATCCTTTTTATTGTTAACACTGCGATGAAACCAATCAGCTGACTTCTTTATGAATTATCGATGCAAAGATCGATGATGAAAATAAATCCACTTGAATTTATTTAAATAATCACTTTCACTTTCAATAATTGTTACACAATAATTAAATCTTTGTTTAATCCTTGAAGATTGTTCAGGTAACACTTTTAGTTTAATTTAAACTTTATTTATACATTGACATTTACGTCAAAACATATGGTTAACTATCTAACCTCAAATTAATTACAGATATTTTATCCGGAGTCGAGCATGGGTTCTGCCTTGTATGTTTTATCGACTGATTTTGTTACAATTTGCCCCAGCTTATATAGTTTATGCTAGAACAAAAGAAAACTATGACATTTTTCAAAACAACGGAACATCGAGTAAGCTTGTGACGTCACTAATCCTGCACAGCTGTTCTGGATCATTACTAATCCTAAATCTAATATTATAGAATTGTAGCCCTTGAAACGAAGATCAAAAAAGTATAATACATACATCGTTCCAAAATGTATCGTAACGAAGATATTCAAGAAAAACGTTTGACAATTTGCAAAACTCATTACGATCTAATTACATATAAAGTTCAACAAATCAAGGTTCATCCTTTACAAGCTAGTTACAGGAATACATGATACAAGTAATACAATTAGTTTATCCATAGAAACATTTTTACAATTTACTATAAACATAATTTCTTTAGAGTACGAACTACAATAAATACACCAATTAATGCATATACAAGCTGCCAGCTTAAATATTAAGTCAACGTTATTCAATTTATGCTCAAAATGTCCAGAATACAATGCTCTAAGCACTTGCATAAAAACAATGGTGAGGAAAAGCAGGATAAAAGTCTATAAGAGTCATGTCAACACGAACGACAGAATTTAATACCTTCATTAATTGAAGTGATTAGAAATCTTATAAACAAATTCAAAAGTTAATTGTATTATATCATAATAAGATTGACCTAATTAATCTATTTTCAGCAAATTAGCAACATAAACTTGTGCTGGCCTACTGGCAAATAGAAAAATCTATCTAACGTTAAACATTGTAAACTATACATTTAAATATGGAAACTACTTCTTCCTAACAAGTGGGAAACCCGTCCCAAAGTGTAACTTGGGTTGCCTAAACATATTTGTAGTCTAACAATCTAACTAATTGATATCCTTTTTCTAAAATGAAACCTATTTATTTATGAATAAGAAAGCTAGGTTATGTTTGCATGGAATTTTTATTCTTAGTTTATAATTTAAGTATTAATGAACCTAACTATGGTCCTATGTATAGCCTTTATATTAATTATGCCCATGACATAGCATGTCTTTTAATTTAAATCTGATATAAAAATATTTGTGTTAACGTTTTCGTTCCGTTGTTGATAAAATTTTCAATACGGTGAATTTGACAACACCACAATATGCATTATGTATATATTGTAAAAATCATAGAAACCATGTAAATTTGATGAAAATTTAACAGACTATAACACCAAAATGAAATCAATTTATGAATCAATAAAGTATTGAGAATAAGTCAAAAGTAGCAAATTCTTATTTTAATTTTCATTAATTATGACCTTATCTGTAACTAATAGGCGGAGAAAGGGAGTGGGTAATGTTTTCTCATATGAAAGCCTTTTGCCTGCAACACTGGAAGAGAAAGTGGGCAGCTTGCAGTCTTTAAAGTAGAATATGTTAGACATGTTATATTTATTATGGGAAATATGTTTGAGCTTGCCCTTTATATACCTGTACCTTGACTGTGGTAACATTTCTTTAGACTCAAATAGGGAAGGAACAATCTAATCTTAACTTATAATCTAAACTCTGGAATGGACTATAGCTTCTTAAAAAGCTTAAAGATCCATGATTCGAGTCGATCTATTTGTTTCTGGTTTTTCCGTTAGCAAAACAGTAGTCATTTATGCAATTACTGCTTAAAGTGTTGTTTGATGGAATATACTTATATCAAGTTTACTATACGAGTTTTTCTAGCTCAGTTATTGTTTATTTTATCATTTAGATTACAGCGTGGCCTTCGCGTTATTCTAGATGCATTTTACACTTTCGCCCACGTGTTTGTGATGACTTATTTCTTGTAACTCTGGTTGAACTATATATAGCAAAAGAACACAGTGGCGGCTGCTGCATACGTCAAACCCGTGCCACTCGCAGTGCAACACATGATGATATACTGCTTTAATGTGTGCGTACGAGCATGATAGCGATATACCAGTTTGTCGTGTGGGCCGGGTTTACGTATGCAGCAGCCGCCACTGAAAGAACAACAAATTGCATAGCAATTTGTGAAGTCTACGTTCTATAAAACTAATAGTTTAACTTTACACATTCAATGCAATAAATGTATCTATAAAGCGTTTATGTACTGTTTCAAGTGTGCACTTGTATTCAAATATACTATTTTTATTTGTATGTTGTTTGTGTGTATGTATTTGTATATGCGTCCATTGATTGGGGTAGTGTTCAGATTGAGAATGTCTGCTATGCTGCAAACTTTATTGTCAGGTCTTTTTTATGGTTATAGTAAATGCTATTTAATGGAAACCATTGTATTTTATTAGGAACTAGGCTCACATTGGTGAGGTAAAGATGTGAATAGTACCCAATTAATCTCTTTGACTACAAAAATGTATTTTTATACCCTTTTGTGGTCGTCAAATAGGATGGGAAGTTTTGTTTGTTGCATTGTAGATGTTTCCTCGAGGGTTTCCAATATATCTACTTCACAATACAGTGCACAGGTGGGACAATCTTAGATATAATTGAACAAGAGAGCAAGAAACTTTATATAAATTGAATAATAGGATTTGCTTGACCTTTTGGAGGGTTTTTTAGGCACGCAGGGTTGATTATTAGATTTAATGTATACCTTATATGCAAGAAAAATGTAGTCACGAGACCGCAAGTCGAGTTTTAGTTTTCTTTTAATTTCTTTAATACAAAATTTTATCCTACACCTCTTTTGAATGAGTTTTTATTCCAATAATATTTTTTTTAATTTGACGATTCATTTCACAAATTAATTTTTGTATTTGTCAAAAAGCATTATAGCAATTACATTGGAGAGGGAGGTCATGGCATTTTTGGACGAGAATAGTCATTAGTAGTCGGATAAAACAAGTTTATTTATCATAAATGTCCTTAAAAGATTGCAAATATACTAGAAGCAAGCTGTTTTAGTGTTCGCTACGCTTAGTTACGCTTCATTTTTTTTATTTTACGTGACTTACATAAAATTAAATTGTCCAATATGTAATTAAAAAATAAAATAGTTTGAAACCTCATAGAAGTTCGTTTTGTGGGATTGTAGCTGTGCCACATTTCATTATAATTGAAAGGTCTGAAGACAAAGCTCCAACTGAGTTGGCAGTCTGAATAGTACAACTTGAATGACCTGATAATTGTATTACGCTATATTCATATACTTCTGAATTGAACAGTTCTATATGTAACCATTCACAGAGATAAATCGATCTAAATATTCCAGAACAATTTAGCACACATTAATAAGTCAAATTTGACGTTGCTCGCACTTAAGCAACTTGATTGGATAAAACTTAACAACACATTTGAAACAAACCAATCACATTACTGCACCTATTCTTAATTAACATATCACATAAATGTCATAAATGTTCAGCCCCGAGGGCTGAACATTCACATAGCACGTGTAGGGCTGTCTCTTCTTCCTCTTCACATAGCCTACAGGTTGCATCATCGACGATATTCATTCTGTTGAGATGTTTATTAAGGCTACAGTGTCCTGTTAATAGTCCTGTTAAATGCCTTAGTTGTTTCCTGCTCAGTCTCAGCAGTTCCTTTGTTCTCTTACTGGAAGAGGACATCATTAGTGTTTTAGACTGCCTGTGTCCCTGAGATTTCTCCCAGCAGGTTTTATGTTTATCTTTCAGTAAGTCTTTGATAATCCCTCTTGCGGTTAAATAAGGGACCCCGCATGTAGGTTCAGGACCTATTAATCTCTGTTCGGAAGCTTGTTTTGCAAGTGGATCAGCTTTTTCATTTCCTTCATAACCCTGATGTCCTGGAACCCACTCTACGCAAACATTGTTGCGTGTGGCCAGTATCACCAGTGCTTCTGTGCAATTAAGCACGACCCTTGAGTGAATTTCAGTACTTCCTAAGGCTTTTAGTGCCGCTTGGCTATCCGTTAAGATGGAGATTTGCCTGTTTTCAAAGCCCCTCTCTATCATACTTTGTGCACATAACATTATGGCTGTTATTCCAGCTTGGAACACGCAAGTGAGCTACCCCAGGTTAACACATATTTCATTCCCTGTACTTTGCTCAAACACTCCTGCTCCAGAGCTGTTTTCTGTTTTGGAACCATCTGTATACCATACAGATCCTTGTCTTTGAATCAACTCTTGTTTTCGTTCTTCATCACCCCTCTCAGGTATTTCAACCCTAAAAGGTTTTCTGAAGTCCCAAACGGTGTTGATTTTATCAGATTGCATATTGAGGATACTGGTTTTTTCCAGTATATTAAAGATCTCAGAACTGGGTCCGAAGCTTCGTCTCCCTATCCCATGATCGCTTATTTTCAGCCTATATGCAGCTGATAATGCTTCTGATTCCACTACTAGGTGAAGTGGAGGTAGACTTAGCATTGTTTCCATTGAAGCTGTGGGCGTAGACGACATTGCCCCAGTAATACCTACACAGGCAAGTCTTTGTAGTTTGTTTAATTTATTTATTACCACTCTGTTTCTGGTTTTGTGCCACCAGATAATAAGTGATTGTTGGTACAACCATCGTGTACCATTGTGTATACCCACAAGATCATGCTTGGTTTCAAGCCTCAAGTTTTGCCTATTGTTCTTTTGGAAGCGCATAAGGCCCTTGTGGCTTTGTTAATTATCTTCTCCAGATGGGGATTAAAGGACAATTTGGTGTCTAAAATGACGTCCAGATATTTTGGCTCTTTCCCCATAGGTAACTGTTGGTCCCCTATTCGTACCTCCTTCAAATCTTGAAGGTTTTTTTACGTGTGAAAGGTATGACCGAAGTCTTAACCGGATTAACCGAGAGCCCTTCTTTCAAACACCATCTCTCCACGGTTTTCAGGGCCTGCTGCATCAAATTTGATATTACTCCCCCGAATTTCCCGTTTATGAGTATGGTTATATCATCTGCATATCCTTGCGCATATATTCCTTTCGCATTCAGTTCAGCGAGAAGGTCATCAATTACCAGGCTCCAAAGAAGAGGAGAGAGAACTCCTCCTTGAGGACACCCTTTTGTAACGATAGCCTCCTTGGTATAATTTCCAAGGGCTACTATGATTTTCCTGTCTTTTAGTGCCGCAGTAACCCAGCCTATTATAGATTGGTTTACGCCACGCTCAACCATTGCTCTGGTTATTGAGTCAAAGGAGGTATTATCAAAGGCACCCTCTACATCCAAGAATACTCCTAGGGCAATCTCCTGGTTTTCAATTGCCCGTTGTATTCTTGTAGTTAATTCATGTAAAGCTAGTTCACAGGATTTACCCGATTGATAAGCAAATTGGTTTCGATGTAGAGGTGATTCCCTCAGAATATCGTCCTGATATATCCGACATATCCTGATATGTCTATCAATCATTTTCTCCAAGGTTTTGAGGAGAAATGACAGCAGGCTGATGGGTCTGAAGGCCTTTGCCCGGGCATAAGAATTACGTCCTGGTTTAGGACATGTAACAGACCCTGACCTGTTTCCAGCCACTTGGTATGTACCCAAGAGCCAGACTTGCCCTATATAGGGCACATAGTGGTGAAGCAAGTTCCTCCAGACCATGCTGTAGTAATGCAGGAAAGATGCCATCTATTCCTGGAGACTTAAATGGTCTAAACGAATTGATTGCCCATGTAAGCCTTTCGGCCAACCCCCAATCTTCTCTTCTTGCCCGAGTGATTGGTATTCCTGACATATCATCGTCAGAATTTATTCCAGTGTCAGTAACACTGCCTGGGAAGTGAGTCTCTAGCAAGAGCTTAAGAGTTTCCTCCCCAGTTTCCGTGTACTCTCTATTAGGCTTCTGTAATGAGCCCAATTTTCCCTGGTTTACCTTCAATAGGGCTTTTTGCAGTTTTGCACAAGTGTGTGTACATTCAATTTCCCCACAATACTTCCTCCATAAAGCCTCTTTTGCCTTCCTGACCGCATATCCGTATTTCAGGTTAGTGGTTTTGTACTCTGCCCAATCCTCCGTTCTTTTTGCTTTGTTAAACAGTTTACGCACTGTTTCCCTAAGCTTAGAGAGTTCATGGTTCCACCAAGGGTTCCCATTTTTCTCTCTTTTTACTCTTAGCGGGCAGCTGTTTTCATATGCTATTGTGATAGCTGATGTGACATAATTGTTCATCGCTTCGATAGCATCTGTTGTTTCAGGTTGCTGTAGACAGCCTTCTAGTCCTAGTGCTAGGTTCATATTAAACATTCCCCAGTCACAAGATCTAGGATCTCTGTAAGTACTAGGTTCAGCCCTATTCGAATATAGGTCAAACCTGATATATCTGTGATCTGAGAGTGACGGCTCGTTAACAACGTGCCAACTTTTAATCACCCTACAGATCTGTGGTGTACCTATTGTAATCTAATTTTGCCTTCGAGCAATTCCAATTCCCAATTGCAACCGTGCTATTATCACAGACGCTTTCAAAATAATGCACGTATTTGTACGGGAAATTGTTCGTACCAAACAAAAAAATATCCTTAAATCAAAAATAAGTTTATGTTTTCGTGGTATTAGATGTAGGTTCTTCTTTGCAATGATACAAGTCCTAGGATGCTCCTTGAAGCAGTGGTTACGTTAGGACCAGTGGCCTCTACCGCCCTTGCTTTTTTTAGTTTGCGCCTTGCAGCGCCACAGATAGTTGTTTTTTTGTCTCACCTGAAGCAGACTCCCTCCTCTCGGAGGTTCCCGCTTTTGGTGAGACAGGTGGATTCTGCTGAGAGTCTCCATCTTTCTTTAGTATTGTGTTTGTTAAGTTTTTATGAGTATCCATTTTGGTCCCACGAGTATAAACAATTAGGAGTGAAAAAAACTGTCGCTAAGAACTGATTGCCCCTCAGCCATACATCTCTTCGGCGCGCACGATACCACTGAGATTGGGGGGGGGGGGGTTATAGTGGCCCCATCCACATGGTCCGGGCGATTAAGCCAAGACCAAACCTGTCCGCGAGACATGACCACAGTCAACAGGAAATGGTGCAGGGTCTATCGGCTAAGCCCAACTAAGTTAAGCAATAACCGGCGCCGTTAACCCCAGTGCAGGCCCTTAGCCACGACACGACAGCTGGGCAAGGGGGGTGGTCCGCGGGGAGGTTTTCACCTAGGCCATGTTGCGGGGGTTAGTCCGCTCAGGCGCCTCACTCGCTCACCTCTATATTGCGGTTTTTACTCCGCTCAAGTTACTAGTTCATCGCAGTGAGAGGCTTAATAGTCGCCCTACCGTTGCTGTTAAACCAGACTAGCTGATCAAAAGCCCCGGGCTTCCTCCTATCCGCCACCTGGAGACGCGCCCGGTGGGTACCACCCTCGGGATTGCCGTTAGATAGTAGATGTGTTTTATAATTAAATTGAGATTTAGAATGACAGTGAACTTTGGAAATAGTTTTCAACTTCAATCTTATATGATTTTAAAATACTTTTTAATATATTTAAATAATACAATAGTTATATAAAAGTGTTACGCAAGTTCTTAACTAACTCAAGATTACGTAAAATAAGTTGGACGCCAATTAAATAACTTAAAATAACTGAAATAAATTATAATAAAACACTCATCTCCGGACTAATGTGGATTCTCGTGGTTAAAAATAAAATACAAAATTGAAATAACTTTTAAATTGAAATCACTAATTAAGTTTAATTATTACTAAATTGTTTAATTCACTTCATTACACTTCACACAGATTGTCTTCTCTTTAGCAGGTTCCAGTTACAGAAAGGAAATAACCTTCCTACCTTTTTATAGAGTTGTTTCTTTCCCTTTAGTATAGTCGTCTTTCCCAAACCATTGGCAGTGTATGTCACCTTATGCTGTTCCAATGCTGGTTTCCAATTCCGGTTTAATGGCCTTTGGATGGACTTTCCATATAACACCATCCAAAACTCTTTCCACAAAGAAATAACTCACTTTTATTTATTTTATTAATTGCGGGTAAATTCCCCCTATTCGTAGAATATTTGTTGTATTTGTTTTATCCGTATTTAATTAAATAAAACACCAATTTATGGTTTTAACGAAGATTTATTCACTGGCTATAACTTCAGCTAGTAATTTAAATTAAATATTGCAGGTGGTTTTTTATAACCTTATAAACACTTTTACAGTTTTATACAAACTATACACTTTCGCCGTATTTACAGAACTGATTAATTTACATTTGTACTATATTATTTTTCACGATTTTACTCTATCGCTTTATTTCAAGAAGTGTCTATTTACATTTGTACTATATTAATTTCATGACTTTATTCTTTCGTCCTTTAAACTGAAGTGCCCCAAAATTATTGTTTCCTAAGCTTAAATACTATTTACATCATCACATTACTCAATTTTACGTCATCTTACAATCTAATATAATGATTGTACACTTGTATAGAATACATAACAGCAGATTAACATTGTAAAAGTGGCACATATCTATTATCGTTTATCACACAACAATTTATGCAATATTAATGATCTATTTACATAAACAAAAACCTTAGAGAATCTCATTTCCCGTTGATATTACTCATTTGAAATTAATCATAAATGAATTACATAATAATATTAACTTCCGCGCAACTGGATGTTACGTATTCTTAAGAACTTGGTGAGTAAACTGTTTGATAATAAATAAAGAAACATGGATTATTTAACCTTATTAAAAAGTATACACATTGATTGTATAATTAATGACACACTAGTAAATAACTTAAAAATACTTCTAATTGGAAAAGTTGCTAAAATATTTCTAAAGTGTTAGTTTTTAACAAAGATTCTAGAATTTTACAAAATTTACAAAGATTTCCAAAATTTTGAAACTAAAATCCACAGCAATATACAGGGTGTCCCACAATGCTGTTTACACGCAATATCTCCCTTATTTGAAAAGATAAACAAATCAACCAAAAAATATTGTGAATGACTCAAAATGGACTTTCAGAAAACATCTTTAAATGCTGGTTGCATAGCAACGTTTAAGAGATCATACCAACTTGATTAATTTTTCAAATTGCACCCTCTGTTTTTTTCACGGAAATGTATTCTTAACATCATTCTGCATACGGTAGTATGCCTTACTTAATTATCTAATGTGCATCTAGGGGTTGAAAAAAATATTTTTTATAAATTGTACACTTCATAATCACTAACTAAATTATTTATTCAAAAATATGATTAGAGCCGTGTCTACAAGGGAACTACCGAAGCAGTTTAAAGCCCGTGTGGAGTCCACAGGAGGGCATTTTGAGCATTTACTTTAAGTTTAAGATAAATTCAACTTATAAAAATACTACCGTATGCAGAATAAAGTGAAGAATACATTTCCGTGATTTGGCATGATCTCTTAAACGTTGCTATGCAACCAGCATTTAAAGATGTTTTCTGAAGGTCCATTATATTTCTATATGTACCTCATGTTTAGATATATTCTACAGTTCCCAGTGTAAAGCAGACTTTTTCAACCTATGTATGTGCGAAAATACTAGCGATGGATGAATGTACAGCACTTATTACAAATAAGGTAACTATGCTACATGTATTACGTATTACTCAATCTGGTTTTGCATTGAATTTACATTGAACTTTGTATAAATTCAACCAGCTACATTAAATTTTGCAAAAGCTTCATAACCTGCGTAGGTAAATACATATACAATGCATTAATGTAATGTTGGGTTATGCTATATTCAGAGTGCACTAATTGGAAAGGGAATTACCCATTGAATATGTAACCTATTTTCGACCATTTTGCAATTGAGCAACGAAAGGCTTCTCAAAATATAAACGTAAGTTTTAGTTAAGATTTAAAAGATACGTGCAAGTGTTCTGTTATAAATTATAAACTGCAACTATATGTATTAGTTATTTGGAATCACATAATTATATTTACAATAAGCTAAAAGTCGTTGCTCCCCAGATATCCAAACAAAAATGATGAAAAATGAATTCTTCTTAGCAATGAAAATGGTGTGTAGTATTAAAATTCTGTTTATTTACTTTAAAAGTAATCTTCATTCTCCCATGATGATGCAGCTTTAAATAAATTATACCGCTATAAAACTTCATAAGCAAAACATGCAGCAAAGTCTAGACCAGATAATTTCAAGACTTCCAATAATTTCTCTGTCACGTTGAGGAATTCTAGGATTTTCGAGTTTAGATCGTCTTCGCAGGAAGACAACTTACTCAGATACACATTAAATTTATTCAGGCCAATGTACAACCGTAATACTCCGATATAAATCATCCATTCTCCTTCGTGTTCATCTTTATAACTCATAATAATAAATATAAATTTTTATATACTTACTTTATATGTGTAGGAAGAAAAGTTAATACTGACAAAGTATAATGTGTTCTAGTGTATATCCTTCCTTACTTACATTTACAACAACAACCTTATCATATAACCATCCTTATTAGATTTATAGAGGGGAGCAAACATACCGTTAAAAAAGGCGCCCTTATAAATTTAAATTACACATATATTATTACAATAAAGACCCTACAATATTTTATAAAAAGGTATGCATTAGAGAAAGCTTTTATATGTATCTACTCAGCATAATGTGTTTATATCACGGAAGGAGAGCTTCCAGTTTATTGTTACCCTATGGACCCTGTGTGTGCCTATCGTGTATCACACTTTGTTTACCTTTACGCATGTATAACTTCATATTCAGCAGACATTTATATGAGTACTTTTGAAGAAATTCCCCTTGAAACGCCATAATAACCAAGTGAGCAACTTTGCTTTTACACCGACCGTACCCTTTAACAACTCGAAACTTTCTTTGGGAATTGCAATTGGGAAATATTCAAGTTCAACTTTAATGAAAAATATTATGTTTACTCAGAGCGATCTGTCTTGTGTACTTATTTGGGCAAACTTTCTTCGATTCAATTTGAAGTTCTGGGTTAGGTAAACTAGAAAATCAAGCATCCTTTAAAATATTCATCCTTTCATTACCTAACTAACCAATGGGAGTTCCGTTAAAACTTTTTAAAATGAAACTGGAAGCGTAGGTAATAGGACAACTTTAAAATAAACTCGCTAATAGGAATTGGTTTTACCTAAGGAACGAACTACCGCTGCTGTAAAAGTTTTCTACATGCTTGCCGTTGCTAAGAAAAATGCATACTTATGCCAACGAAATATATACGGAGGAAAACGAACATTTGTTTGAATATTATATTATTCAGTGGAAGCTAGAATGTAATTTTTCCAAGCTCCATATATTTAAGAGGCACTGAAGTTTGAAATAGCTTATAAAATTTTGGTCTTAAATTTTTGGAAGCGGAATAAAGCTGGTCCCTTTATAATGTTGTGGTTTATGACACACATCATGGCTTTTAAATAATTTAAAATGAACTTCTAACATGTATAGTAAAAATTTGGACAACGCTTTAAATTTAGAAAGAGTGAAGAAGTAATTTCAAAAATTTTGAATTTAAACTAATAGCCGTTGATATTCCGTTCTGGAAGTTTTGATTTACAGACATAAATACCACTCGAAAATATTATTATAAGATCCCAAATATTTTGGAGCGATTAAAAAAAAACAGTTGTTGTATGCGAATTCTGGACTCCTAAAAATATAAGCTATATAAGATATTGAACATTATTCACGTGTCATCATTTGTGCTCGTGAACAAAGATTTTCTAGTTCGCCTTCTACAAAACTTGCAAGTATGAGCTATAACCGAAAAGCTTACATTTGTATTTTTATTTTCGTTCATTGTCTTAGAATGTTAAAATGAATTCGTTAAAATTTTAAAAAGAGGAAAGAATTTAACCTACATTTTTATTTACAAACCTTCATTCATTGTCCTTAAATAATAAAATCAACTCGTGGAAATCTTAAAGACGGAAAATAATTCTTGGAACAATTTCTTTTTCTATGGAAAGAATTTAACCCACATTTTTATTTACAACTCTTCAGTCATTGTTCTCGAATAATACAATGAATTCGTGGAAATTTAAAAATGGTGAAATAATTTTTGGAACAATATCTTTTTGTATTGGAAGAATTTCACCTGCCTTTTTATTTATTTACAAACCTTCATTTTTGTCCTGGAGTATTAAAATTAATTCGCGGAAATTTAAAAAGGGTGAAATAATTTTCGGAACAATTTATTTTTCTACGTAAAGAATTTAACCTACATTTTTATTTACAAACCTTTATTCATTGTCCTCGAAAATAAATTCGTGGAAATTTAAAAATGGTGAAATAATCCTTCCAACAATTTCTTTTTTTATTGAAAGAATTTAACCTACATTTTTATTTATAAACCTTCCTTCTTTATCCTTGAATAATAAAACGAATTCGTGGAAATTTTAAAAAGGGAAAATAATTCTTGAAACAATTTCTTTTCATTGTCCTCGAAAATGAATTCGTGGAAATTTAAAAAGGATGAAATAATTCTTAACTAATAATAATAGTACAGATATAGGTAAAATAATAGTATAGGCGCGCACTTGCGATTTTTGTCGCGCGGTTATTTAGTTTTAATGCAAACGAACGCATACGCGATTAAATAATCGTAGCGAGTTTTATTATATCCTGTGGCCGAAGGCTTTTTAAAAACTTTATTTATTCACTTAATATAATAAAACAATTAATATTATTATTTATTATTTATTTATATATTAGTTTGCAGTCGATCACAATAATATAATTTTTATAATGAAGAGAAAACTCTTTATATTCACAAAACAATTGTATAGAACATTACTTTACAAGTAATTATTTAAATGAGTTAAGATGAGTTTAAAAAATTAAATTTGCATCAATACACCTAACATAACAATTTGATAATTCGCATTTAAATGACATTAAACAAAACTCAATTAATTAATACTCGAATGAAACTTTACGTTTCTAGTAGGACAATTTGAAAGTCCACACCTAGATGAGTTGTAGAAGACTAACTTTTTAAAAGATTAAAATGAAGGCATCTAAAAGTGCATATTAGATTAGTCAGCAATGCGACTATCTTGACAAGTGCAAGTTGGAAATTGTACATTATCTCTCAACTATATTACCTGTTATATCATACGTGACTAGCGACTAAAAAGATGCAACTGGACCTATTTTGCTAGCGCCGCGATTGTCGCAGTAGAACGCAGATAAGTATGAAACTGCTCGCATTTGCGCTTACATACAGTGAGGATTTTATTTCACTGAACATCAGCACTATTAACCCTATGTTCAATTTTAAAAGATCCATCTCAACGCATTGCAAGCAATTGCAACATATCCAGTCAACCTCTGATAAAACAACTGCCATTAATAAAATTAAAAAGTGTCAAAACTGATTTATTTCAGTCGCACACTTGCCTCACACTGTTATTGCAATTGAACCAGCGTACAATGGCAATTTTTTCATCTCGTAAACACATGCTGCAAACCACAAGTGCAAAAACCTTGAAATAAATCAGTTGTGACACTTTTAATATCATTAACCTGGACATTAATGGCAACCGTTTTCAGAGATTGCTTAGATGTTGTAGATAATTGCTTGCAATGCGTTGACATGGATCTCTTAAAATTAAACATAGGGTTAATAGCGCTTATGTTCAGTGAAATAAAATCCTCACTGTATATTTACGTTAACGGAAATCACTACGGTCTAAAATAAAATTATAGAACTTTATTTTATAGTTACGGATGCATATTATAGTTCCACTATTCCAGTTGCTGTAGTTAACTTCTTATAAACACTTCCGTTTACAAGGTACCTAAACTATTGTCTCTAAATTAATTGAAATAAAATTATATTTATTTAAAATTATTTACTGTCCCAAACATTACTTCCGAAGTCATTATTTCCAGGTTTTTTAATATGTCGATATTCTGTGCCATTCTGTCTAAGCATGAAATTTACTTAAATTTAGTTTACTCCGCTATGTATATTACAAGAATTACGCTAAATTGTCTGAAGTTACTGAAGTCTGAAGAATTTATATTAAACTCTAATACATTACTTTTTAATTTTAAGATATTAATTAATCTTTCATTTCTAACAAACTTTAATTCCTAAATTGTTGTAAACAAAGTAACCTAAATTTATTATTTATTAAATTTTTAAATTTTAATGTATGAAACAACTTAAAGGCTGTCACTTACGATTTTACTTTTCAAAAAATTGTGAAATCTTCAACGAAATCACTGAAAATAGGTTTTTGTTTATTCAGTTGTACAAGCTATTTCTATAGTTTATCAAATTTGGTTTCTGGAGTTGTTTATTAGTTCCATTCCATCTAATAAAAAACGTAAAAACCGTGTTAATTTAATTAGCAAATGATCAAATTATGTTCAGCACTACAGAAAAACGCAGAGGAAGTACTCGTGTAAATAGTTTATCAGACAAACAAATAATGACTGAAACTTTCTTTAATGTGAAAAATAGAATAATTAAAGAAATACCTTATCTTCACAGACTATTGAAGGTTTTAATTCACAACTCGCTCTAAGACAAGTGTCAACAAAGAAAATTTCCTTATTGCCAATAATCCTCTAAATGATATGTGTATTATATTCAAAACACCTATTAATCATCACAATGGATTGCAATTCAACGAAACCACGAAAAATGAAGATAAAAGAACAACAAACAAAGCACCGTAGTGTGATGCTCTTCTAATAAGACGGCTTGGATAGCGATACGTGATTCAGCGAAAATCAAGGGGATTGAAAGATAATTCAAATGAGTTCTGGCGCAGTACGACGCATCATTTTCAAAAGCTTTTCAACCTATCCTGCAGCAATATGATCAACAGCTTATCTGATATGAATAGGCATGTGAAACCTATTATGATATCGCAACATTTTGTATTCTTATATGACATTGCAAATGATTTTTAAGTTTACTAAAAAATTTATAATAATATATTAATAATCTCTTGTAAATTCGAATTACAGAATGCAATTATTCAAATATTTTATACAGGTTTATATACACATTTTATTAGTAATAAATACGTACAGGAATAAAAGAGCGGATTTGTATGTACTCAAATAAGTGTAGGGTTGTACCGGAATATCTACAGATATAAAGGGATTTACCAATAAATCTTAATTGTGATCTGTGTGAAATTAAATGTATAATTTAAGCAGCAAGAACGTATCGTTACAACCGCAAACCACCGTTCACCGAATTTCCTGGAAATTGACTGAGGAATAACAATTCAGGTGCTGATTTAGGGTCATCCCATGGAAATTTAACATTTAATACTTTTTAATTCAGCTTTTAGCACTGTTAAACATCCCCAAATATTGATTTTCAGTGAAATTAAACAATATTTATTCTTGACCCATTAGAATAGCATTTAGGGTCACAAATTCTGTCCCTTAAATATGAAAAAACCTCTAGAACAAAAAAAAAACATACACGAACACGATATTCTGTAAAGATATGTGTATCTGTAAAGATCCACTAGGAAATAGTAGAAAGATATGGACGTCATGATCTAGCTATTACTTATTATGTATGTTAAAGAGTCATAAAGGTATTTTTGTCCTACAGTTGACTTGATTGTTTATTAAAATTGTTTTATCAAAAAATTACTTGGATTAGAAAGGTTTTTTGACATTTAATTGTTTGAAACTACTAAGTTGCGTGAATGAGAAATTAAAAAATAAGTTAGAAATGAAATGAAAATTTTATACCTTTAACTATTTTTATTAGTGATTTAAAATGCGTTTAATTGCCGTCCCCTTTAATTAATCGTCCCTATGTTGCTTTGTAGCCTTTACTACAATTAAAAATAGTAACTAATCGCTAACTAACTCGTAACTAACTCCTTAAAATTTAATATGTTTGATATGGCGAATTGGTATAACCATTAGATTAAATATTTTCTATGTTACAGGTGAGTGCTCCAAATCCTCCAAATACTGCATAATGTTTCGCCAATGTTCGGCTGTTTTACGGGTAGGTACATAAATATTTACAAACATTAACATTATTTAGACTTTGTTCGACAGATTTCAATATTCAGATCTACTATTTATAATTATTTTATAATTTAACACTTAGGTAGAAATGCATGCTTCAAAATTTTGAAACAAAGCTTTTTTAACCGGACTAAATAAACATAGCTTAAACTTTCAAACGAAAAGTTCATTTTACATAAACTAATTTAGGGCACAAAATATGATACTTACTGTATATAGAATGCTCCGACTTTTTTTAAGACGTCTTTTCACAAATTATAGCTCAGGATGTAGGTATTAATTTCCGTAACACACAGATTCTAAGGAAAAGTAAGGTTTTTAAAAGTCACAAAAAAGAATGGGCGCCAGTTATTTGAAATTATTCTAACACGCCCCCAAATAACAAAGGGCTAGATTAAATTGATTAAAGATTAAAAAATGAAACTAATTAAAATTAGTTTGGTTGACGTTAACACAAATTAAATTGTCAAATAATTTCAATTAATGCTAGGTTCAGTTTCAATACGTTAAGGTTTAATTTATAAATTCATTTATTCCAAAATAAAAATATCGGATTATCTCGATGACAATAAAGAAGTTTTGATGTTAATAATTTTAGTAATAAAATAAAAAACCTTGATAAGAATTCTTATTCAAAGGACCAAAATACGTAATAATACAAAAACATTGGATGAAACAAAAAACAATACAAATAAATTTCACAGTTACATAAACTTACTCTTATTGAACAGAAAATTCTTAATATCTTTGATGCAGAAGTAGAATTTTACAATTCTTCAAAATATCACAAAACACCTCACAATAATAGACCTTATTCATTAAACTTTTAAACTTTGAATTTTGGTAAAGATGCTGCAATGATGAACTGGAATTTCTTGAATGAAGTTACTGAAATTATTTCTATACTAATTCGGCACTGAACCACCATAATAAAATTCTTAAACTGCGGTAATTCCAGAAGTTTAATAATTAACTTCAAATTTTATCAATGACTGATATTCGTTATTAGAAGGCTATACTTTCAAATACTTTAAATTTTCTTCTTAAATTATTAACTAATAATCTTCTGCATTATTCTTTAATGCGTTAACCGAGAAACAAACTTTAAAATTCAATAATAGATTGAATTTTCACTAAAAATTTAACGAACGGTAACGGGATTTGGTAAATTTTATTAACACAAAACTAAAACGGTAGGTTGAAGCCAATAAGCTTCTTGTATTTAGCGAAGAAACGCAAAACGGTAATCACCCAACTGAATTAACTTTATTCGATAATAACGCGGGAACTAGAATACTGGAACAAGCCCGCTAACTCGAGGTGAACACCCATTGTCCGAACGGACGCCACTTTAGGGTACGAGACCCGCTATCTGATTTGCTTTTTGCTCGTGGAGACTTGCTTTTTTAAAACTCCGTCCTTTAACTTATTAACTTCATTATTATTAATTATTAGCATGGGATCCGAACCCGGCTTCATCTGTATTCTTTTGCTAACTATAAACTGTAAGTTCTAATTGAAACTGAAAACCAACTGAATACTGAAAACTAACTGAAGGCTGAACGCCAACTCTGTAACTTGACTCGACGTCAACTGTACTGGCTGAAGACTTAGTTGAGACTGACTGGAAACTCCGGGTTGTTGTTCTATATCGGAGTGTTTTCTAGCGGGGTGCACTGTGACATTGGCCAATAGGAATCGCATGATCTTGTTTTAAGCGAATCAAAAATAAGTTTTTCCACCACAAAGGAGTCTGAAACGCAATACTTCTTGCAACGTAAATTGCAAACGGAATGTATTTTGAAATGCAGATGGTTTCTTTAAAGAAAATACCATTTAGCACGTACAAGCGATTATTCCTTGAAACGAAATAGATTTTTATGTTTTCGTAGATTAAAAAATTGAAACGTATATGAGAAAGCTTGAAAACATGATTTCACACTAATCAAAAATGTCAATCCTTTAAATTTTTACTGAAAGGATTTTAACAGATGACCTTTAACATTTTTCATGAGCTTTATTTATACCGCATACCAATATAATTTTAAATTGCAAGAAGAACGCAAATTTACAGGACCGCATTTAAGATTTTTTTTAGCAACTTTATACACAAAATTTCATTATTTTGAAGCTAGCAAAAACATACCGTTACAATTTCCGGAGATGAAAGCGAGGTAGAAATCTTGAAGCTACAAGTAGGGTTTGCCGCACAACATTCTGCTTCAAAGATCTTAGTCTCGTTCAAGAGTCTTGGTCATCGATCAGTTTCTATTTTTAATATTCTTATAAATGATTGCTGTGTTACATTAAAAACGCGTATATGAGATTCTGACTAGGTCATCGACAGATGCTGAATGTCAACATATCGTCATTACCAACACGAAAGACAATGCAATAACAATATTATAAATAAAGACAGATGGAGATCTATTAAAGACACGTTGAAAGTCGTTTCCTTTTCTATTTCAAACCTGATTAAAAGCCGCACGTGAATGAAATTTCTTAAACGTTTATATTCAAGATAATAATAAGAGGAAGTGATTGAGGAACTATTTGGTGTCTGAGTTGTGCAAATGCATGTTTTAATCGAATGTGGAAAACTAGTAATCTAGATCACTACCACTTCGCAAAAACCATAGAATACTAAAAACTTAAGAACTAAGAACATAATAAAAAAGTTTTAGAAGATAAGAACAAAATAGCTAAAACTCGAATGCTTTCCATCAGTGTGAGTTACTGTTTCAAGGCAAATTAGATCAAGTGCATGAGAATGTTTATAAAAGCTAACATTAATTTACTATCCATTTTTTTTTCTAGAGTCCTCTGACTTTGAAAGCGTATTGCTCGGGAACTACTGTAACAATCGGGAAATTTATTTCTACATGTAACAGTAGAATATCATATTTCTAACTGGTAAACTTTTATTTTTATCGGACGATACATTATAAAAGGTACCCATTTTTAGGGAGAATTTCATTGAGAGTGAGTTAAATATTTTTTTTCTCAGAAAGTATATCTCATATATCTATGAGATTTTTGTAGGGATTAGAAAGAAACCTTGCGATTGTTATCCTATTAATTTTCGGACAAAAAAGTGTTTTATTTAAGATATATATGAAAAAATAGCGAACTATGCGTTCTTGTTTATTAATGGAGATAGCATAAAATTTTTTTCGCTAAATTAACACTTTTCATATGTAGACATTATTTTCTTTAAAGAAATGTTCCAAATTTTAACAATAAAAGCGCAATAACAAAAAAACCGTTTTTTGTCGAAAACGCTTATCATCAGAAATCGTTTTTTTTGTTTCCACATTTTTATTATTAAAATTAGGAATATTTTTTTGAAAACAATAATGTCTACACATGAAAAGTGTTGATTTAGCGAAAAAGATTTGACGCTATCTCTATTAATAAACAAGAACGCATAGTTTCCTATTTTTTCACATAAATCTTAAATAAAACGCTTTTTTGTCTAAAAATTAATAGAATAAAAACCGCAAGGTTTCTTTCTAACCCATACAAAAATCTCATAGCTATATGACATATACTTTCTGAGAAAAAATTAGTGAACTTACTTTCAATGAAATTGTCCCTAAAAATGGGTACCTTTTATTACGTATCGTCCGATAAAAACAAAAGTATACCAGTTAGAAATATAATATTTTACTGTAATATGTAGAAATGAATTTACTATTTGATCGTTTTTAAAATATTTAATTCGGTTCAGCAGTTCCCGAGCAATACGCTTTCAAAGTCAGAGGACTCTAGAAAAAAATGGATAGTAGTCACGTGGCGCATCTATGGTTGCATTAACGGTCAAGGCTTTCACACATGTACATACACATGCACGATCAATAGAAATAACAAAAATAATAGATATTTAAAATAATGAACTATTCAAGGTTTAATCGCAATACACATCGGTTGTATTATTTCTACTAAATTGCATGCATGCTATCACTGTGTTCTGTTGCACATTACATTATGATTAAAGAGAACTTGATAAAATCAGTTATTATTTATGAACAGTTATTTACAGATCGACCAAACCACAGTACTAATTTGTATAATAATAAAAGTACACATAAACCATAATTTATCATGCTTTCTACTCTTCCACAATTCGCATTTTCAACGTTTCCGTCTTTATAATATACGTAGTAGATACCATTCAAATTTAAAGGAATTTAATGTATTTTAAATTTGGTGGTGCCAGCTTAATGAACTTAAGATCTTAAAATAGATCTTAGAACATTAAAATCATTCACCGTAGAAACCAAATTTATTTAAAATATGCACAGAATTGTATTAACTATTCCTTTTGTCATAGAAATAACTCGGGAGACGCTTATGAAATGAAAAAGAGATTAATGAAATTCTTTCTGCGAGGCAAGAAAGTGTCTTAAATTACTAAATGAATATTTAACACTAGAAAAATTAATGGAATCAACTTTAGACATAAAAGCCTTAAAAAGCCTAACGAGTCTTTAATCCTTTTCTTAGAACTGTCCCTTTTTTAACTTTGCTGAAAATGTATCAGTTTTTCACTAAAATGGATGATTTTATTTAAGAATGTACTGAAGATGTGGTATTCACTTGATGAAAATCAATGAAACCTGCATCCATTATTCTAAATGCCACAAATGTTGTTTACATGTGAACGCCTTATTAGTTGTGTATTAGAATATTGTTTCGGAGTAATAGACTATATCAGAACTAACGCGAATTAACTGTTTCTATTATAGATAATAATTTCCTACAGTTATTGTTATTTTCGTATTTAATACATTTTAGTGTCTACTACAGATAAGGTTATTACGAATTTCGAAGCTGATAAAACAATAAATCTCAAGCTGATTTATTGAAATCTATTTTTTTTTAATTTCACGCCTACACTACGGGGGAGGAATCAACATCTAAGGTCATCTGTTCCTCATCTAACATGCAACACGAATACACACACCCATAGTTGAGGTGGCAGAATTTTCCAATTAGAAAAATCCCGCTGCCGCTAGTGGGATTCGAACCCACGACCCTTGGAACACAAGTGATGCACTGACACCACTCATCCACCGCCGGCCCAATTAAAATCTATTGTTCTGAAAATCGTGAAATCTTAATGAATATCAAATATTTATTACAAATTGAAGAAATATATTGATTAGTAACCAGGAGTAACAATGTAAGAAAGCAACAAAGCCCAGCTAAGAGGGCGAATTTTAAATGTTTTATTAATACGGACATAATCTACAATAGCAATCTAGATAGAAAGATTCTTCGTTGTTCAGTGCGGCAATGTGGTTGGAGAAAAATAGTAGTTTGTGCAACAAGGGTGGATATGATGCCTATATCGCACGAGGACGAAGTTTGGCACGACGCCAAAGGCGAAGTGCCTCAATCGTTCGAGGGCGATATAGGCATTCCACCCAAGTTGTACAGTATCTTTTTTCTTCGACTAAGTAAAACAATTACAAAATAGATTGCATGTCTCCTTGAGAAATCGAATATAAGAATTAACCTATGCTTTTATCCATGCTAAAATATGGTTTGTAAAATCCCTCTGTCATTGTAGAATTTTTAAGAGAATTATTAAAACTTTGCAGAAATTAACATTTTCGAAAAGAAAATTAGTATTTGAAATTTTGGTATATAAAAAAAAAACTAAAAAAGAATTATTCTCCCAGCTGTAATTAAACCTGCGTCGGTCAGCTTCAGTTTATTTATACCTAGCTTCTACAGACTGAGCTACCAAACCCCATTGCAAAGTGTGTCTATTATACTTATTATAAAAGTAGGTTGTACTTATTTAAATGATAATATTTATGTATTTTTAATTATAAAAGTATAATTGTTAAAGCTACAATTTCACAAATCACGTTATTTTCAAATGCTTTAAGTGTTATTGAAAGAAGGAAACATTGATTTAACTTACTTTTACTTCTATATTTATGACAGGAGTTGTCAATAAATAATTATAAATAAAGAAGTGTCAAATTGGACTACGTTGATTGGTTGTTTTCATATCCGTACACTGTACGGATATGAAATTATATCCGTACACCTTACTGGAATTGCATACATTTCCATTCCGTGAAACGTGAAGAAAACGGGTGATTTATAAGTAGGAGTAGAAAAATACATAGATTACTTTGGACGACACTTAAAAATAATGTCATGTATCAGTAGTTGGGATCGTTCCTACACTTGCTTGCAGTCGTTTGTATCACCTGCGATAGATCCTAATCGTGGAACAATTATGACACAGTAAGAATTTAGTGTAAAATTCGAATACTAGACCACTCTAAAAAGTATGTGTATAGGTCCTATACATTTAGAGTAAAATATCTAATCTATACCTTCGTGTAGACCAGGCCTGTAGTCAGAATCTTATTTGGGCTAATTTTAAAATATTGTTCATCTCAAAAAAAAAGGTAAAAATTATAATGTACATGGCGGTGGGGGGTATATTTTCTGAAGAAAATATGAACTGGGTCAGTACTAAATATATACAATAATTTATATACTTCGTATGACTTAAAGTAAAACTGTCATCTATATTATGATAAAAAAATTACATTGGTTCTTAAAAGCTGTTAATAGTAGGAGAGATTTAGGATAAGTGATTCCTCCGTTATTCGAGCGCCTCGTGTAGACCATAGAGTACTAAATTTCAATACAGTGTTAGTGTAAATTTATCACACTATTCAACAATTAATTATATCATTCATCATTTATGGCAACTTTTTCACACTAAAGCAGTCAAATTTCTAATCGTTTCAGAGTAAGATTTTACTCTTGACTTTTGAATATTTTACTCTACACGGGAAAACTATTGCCTATTTAGAATGGATTGTTTTGAAACTTGTATAATCTGTGTTCTATTTCAATTGAAATTTTAGGTATTAAAGTAAAGCTACTTAAGTACTAAAATTAAGAGTGAAAGTAATGAGTTTTTTTCTGAAGGCGGGTGTCAATAATAGCATAAATCATTTATTTATTGTAATGCAAGCATACATAAAAAGTATGCGTCATCAAAACATGAAAAAAATATACGAGCCCAGGCTCATAACAGTTCGGGTACTTCTATTTTTGATCAATGATACCCCGGAAACTTTTATCATTTTTTTCTTGGTCCACGGTATGGCTGTTCCTTGTTGCTAGAGTGAACTACTGCTCCATGCCAACTTTCATGAAATTCTATTAGGAGATGCCCTCCAGGCATCAGTCCGTCAAAGTTTAAAATTACTTTTTTGTTCTGCGAATTAGATATATATATATATATATATATATATATATATATATATATATATATATATATATATATATATATATATATATATATATATATATATATATATATATATATATATATATATATATATATATATATATATATATATATATATATATATATATATATATATATATATATATATATATATATATATATATATATATATATATATATATATATAATTATTACTTTTACTAACCTAGTTTTTCAATATTTTTGTTTATTGGCTGTAAATAAAACACTGAATATGAATTTTATGCACTTTATTTGTAATTATGACAATAAATGAAGTTGAATGCAGCTGCTTATTGTTGCCATGTTTGGCTAGTGTCGTTACATTCCGCATACACTTCTCTTCTTGGAGGTAGAAGACGCTGTTATTTAAATTCAAACTTTGAGCAGTAACAATCTTCATATGTATAATTTTCTTCGACTTCGAACATTTTTAGCAGCATGTATGAGTCTCAGTTTGAAAAAGATTCATCTTGCAAATTTTTATTTAATACAGACACAACTAACTTGCTTTGTGTTCTGAATAAAAATGAACAAGGTTTTACAAGAAAATCTTGTCGAAGTAGAGTAAAATTTAACACTTCCGATGACAAATCACTCTATATTGGTGCTAATTCATTTTATTTACTCTGACTAGAGTAACATGAACACTAACAAAAAACTTTTATCAATTTATATAACTTTTCGACAGTTTTTTTTCTCTTAAAAAAATTAAATTAGAGTGAATCTTATTCTACTTTTAAAGTAGAGTACTATTAGATTAAATATTCAATCTATACAGAGTTCATTAATATTATAGAGAGAAAATAGATTTCATTAGTGAAGAATTATTTTTTTATAAAAATAGAGTGAAAGAAATGTTTTTACTATAAATCTTAACTCTAAAATCTTCCCTCCCTCCACTCAGTACACCAACAATTGTTCACAGGGATGATTTTTTATTGGTATCGATTTGTTTGTTGAAATAATCAATAATAATGAAATAATTAACAGGCGGTAATGTAAATGATCATTAATATTATTATTAAACGACAACTGGGACTGTTGTACTAGACAATTGCATGTATTCAGTTAACAATGTTAACAATTATAAATATTGAAAGACAGAAGACAGATTTGAAAATATACACTTCTAAGGGGTAAATTTCATCAATCTCATAAAGACAAATGCTGTTTAGCAAGTACCCTATTGGAACACTAGTCTAAGGAACTGGGATTTTTATTGAAAATGTAGCAGTAGGGTAATTAAAGGGTGGTCCGAATATAGAGGCGCGACATATGAATGGTTGTTATGGCAACGTAAACAATACTTGCATGAAAACAACAAATGCATTCAGTGTACTTGTTTAACTTAACAACTGTGCATTCAAGTCCGCATTAATTGTCAACAGGGTACGCCACAGCGCACCATCCAAAATCTACACAAGAACTACTTGGACGCTGGAAGAGTAGTGTACCTACCAACCCATTCATGGTAGGCAGCCCACGGTCAACGGCGTCAACACGGTCAGGTTGTAGCAAAAGGTACGGGAGAAGGCGAGGCAGAACCCAGTCGGAGCGATTGCCAGACCACGAACTCGTAGTACCGCGCTCCACGTGTCCAAGAAGAGGCGTAGTCTAAAATACAACCGAGAACAAATCGAGCGATGCAAACATGATGCAGGCAAATTGTACAAACACAGCATTCCAAGTGATCAAATTTTTTCTTCGTCCTGGATGATGACACCTTGAAAGGAAAGATCTATTTAAAGGAATGCATTCAGAAACGGCTGCTGCCATTCCTTCGACAACTGAACATGCAGACACCACTGTTATTTTGGTCATCACCTCGCTAGCACCCACCACCATGCAGAGCCGGTGCTTGCAAAAATCAAGAAAGAATGAGTAAACATCACCGCTAAGAAAGATAATCCTGTGCCCGATAGAAAGTTTTATTTAACTTTGTAAGCTCAAGTAAGCGTTCTAAACAAAAGTAGGGTTATATTTTTTATTACATTTTTAAATAAGTACTCTTTCAAGTGCTTTAATTTGTTTTTGTCTGGTTCGTTTCCCTTCTCGGCTATTTAATTTAAATTGCCGCTCCTCCATACCTGAGCCACCCCTTATTAACCTAAATTATGGATAGTGAATATTTACTTTACTTAACTCCAGAGTTAATGGAAACATGCGGTTGATCGATCACTTCCTTAGGAAGGAACATATCTATATACACTATAGTAGAACGAAAAGTCTTTCTCTTTTAAATGTTGTGATGTCAATAGCCTTTTTGGATAAAATTAAAGTATGTAAGAGTTTACTGAGAAATTATTGAGAGGTACACATTTTTTTTAACATGAAACAAGGACAGAAAACACTCCCATAAGGCCTGAACTAAAAGTTGAACTGAAACTAAGGGTTGACCAAAACTAAATAATCTTAAAGCTGTTTCCCACTGTGGGTTAGTATAGTAGATAGAAAGTTTCTCATTTATCATATCTACTTCTGTGATTTTTCATCTTTTTTTGAATGTTTTTATTTGGCAAAGAATGCTAAAACTGATAAAAAGGACACCATTTTGAGATTTTCTCTAAAAACTGGAAAATAGTAGCTGTTACGTACGTACATGAACTTAGATCAAAGTTGTATATCACAGAATTTTCAATATATTCAGTTTTAATACCACGAGAGCAAACGAAAATAATCGATTATACCTACCGAGCGACGAGACGTATTCTGCGAAACACCACGACAGCGTAGCTGGAGTGGTGTTTTAAGGAATACGTCGTGTCGCGAGGTAGGTATAAGATTATTTTCGGTTGCTCTAGTGGTATTCGATACGATTATATAACAAATAAAATTTAGAATCAACTATTATTTTTGCTTTCAAAAGCGATGCTTTTTTGACAGATTAATTTAATTTATTGCATGCACAGGTATGTCGATGACTTCAAAATAATTGTTACTCTGACAACGATTGCTTGAACCAATAGTGTTGCAGGCTTGGAAATACCGAAACGATTATACAACGTCGTGAAGCGTATATTCACTTATCTATATGTGGTAACTAGGATAATTCGCAACTACTATTGGCTAATTTTATTATGAGTTGTATAATCATATATATTTATTTTTTTTGTCTAGTTTGTTTTTGAGCGACGTACTAGACTGACGGAACAATAGTTTTGATTATTATGACTGACGCTGCTAAAATTCTGGGAATTCCACCTCCAGTAAAAATCTTTAACGTGTCAAACATAGCGTTAACACGGGCAGAAGTTTTACTTTCTTATCGGAGGAGAAGAGATGTTTTAATTTTTTCCCGATATAAAGAAATATCCGCTCGACCAGAGATCGAATCTGCGACCTTTGGATTATGAGCTCAATATACTAACCACCAATCCATCGAAACTGGCTTTTTGTCTAGCTATTACCATAGAAGGCTATAAAGGAAAAATAAGGGCAAGAATGTCGTAATAACGAACAACGTATAAACAAGTAATTGTCGCAACTATTTTTTATATATACCGTTCAATTTGCAAACTGCTCTTAGACGTTTACTGAAACTGTTGCAAATGGAATATATTTTGTCCGGTATTTCACTCCCATCGTAGGTTTTCTCGAAGTCGGCTAAGCTATTGAGTTTTTTTATTCGATAAGTTTCCCATCATGTAGCTAAATTTACATAATCAAGAGTGTTTAGATACGGTGACGAGGTAGGCCATCCTTCCGCTATGATGGAATTGGGCAAAATCTATTGGCATCAGACCTGAACTACTTTTTTCTAATGTGCGAGGACAGAGGCTTTTTGGGAACTTAAATGTATTTTGGTCTTGTATGTACAAGTAAGTGTCTGAACTCGCAAATCACAATCCTAAACAGGTGCGACAGTTCTCACAGTTACTCGTTTACCCGCTGTACATTACAACATTTGCTACATCATTGCCATTTATTGGCCAAAGAATGCAAGTCGCGGGAAAATTAAAGATACGCACATACGTATGTTAGGAGTACACTTGTACCTCAGTAAATAATAGACGTCATATCAAAATGTGGATATTTTTTTATAAAATTTACTTTTTAATTAAATACTTTAGTTTCATCGTAGGGCATGTCAAATTAAAACTAAAAGGTTTTTTCATTCCACCATAATGTTCACCAGTTAATCTAATTTATGTAAGAACAATTAAAAATTGTTTGATGCATAAACAGACCAATATTGTGTATAATAGCTTTCATTATGTGGAATTAGGTCAAAGGGCGAGGCCACATTTTTATTATCTTACCGTCTTGCCGCATTGCGTGCCATATTGTACACGCGAGTTTTGCAAGTTGGATGCATATCTGTACTAAATCCATATGCTTAATCAACAAGTTTCATGCAATGCAAGTTCACACTAATATAATATTATAATTCCAGCCAATGGATATGCTCAGATTGTAAACGTTTTAGTTATAAACGAAGGTAAAGACTTATTATAAACCGTGCAAATAGAGATGAACAAAAATCGAAAAGATTTCCTAGGAAAGAATTTTGGATACCCTTAACCTGTCGAATCTTCCACAGTTCGTTAGTTTTTGTTTGATTTGAAGTATTTCTTCAGTTATAACTTTGCATGTAAAGTTAGTGGTTTTGGTTGAACTAATGTAAGTCACGTACAGAACTTTATATTGAAAGTAATATTGATTACACATATTTAAGCTTAACACACACTTTTGCACTTTTGCATAGTGCTTCCTTGTGGGTTGTTAAACTAACCCCCAAAAGTCGCCACCTGTATTTGGTGAGTTCGAAGAGATAATGAAGGAAAAACAACGCCTCCTAAGAATTTTTGTCGTTTTTCTCGGAAACTATTAGGCTTATCGAGATGAAGGAGGTTAGGTAAAATAAAGCTTAATGATAACCTAGGGTGTCAATTATCCTGCTTTGAACCAATTAATTCCAATAAAGATGGATTTTATCTTCGTTTTTACAACTTCTTTAACGTCTATTGTATAATAGAGACAGTTACTTTAGAGCAGTTTATTGATTTTCAATAAGCTTAACAAGAGATTATAAACCAGGTCGCACTTTTAATCAAAATCAATGTAAAAAAAACTGGATTTTATAATCCGAATAACACACATAACCTTGGAAAGTATTTCCGGAGTAATTATAAAAGAATCTCTATAATGTTCTAAAATCGATTGTATAGGTAGGATTCGGTGCGTCATTACTTCCTCAATTAAGCGGCGAGTTATTATGAAAAAAATGTCATCAAAATGTTAGAATTCCTACAAATATAATAAAATTGTAAAGCATAAATTTTGGCATTTAAATTTTAAAAAGCCAGACGTTTATTTATTAAATACAAAAATTTACTTTTATTTTAAAAATTAATTAAATTTACATTTATTTCAAACGGCCAGGACATGGTGCCATTCTTTTGTAATAAATGCTAATTTTATTCTCCCTAAAGCTAATTTCATTTACAAGTATAAATATAATATATTTCAAAAGTTGCCCTAAAGGCTAATAAATTTATGTAAGTGTAAAAAGATATATGAATATACATGGCCATACCTATTAAAAAATGTCATCTGGAAATATACTGTTTTATTAAAATTTTATTGGACTCTAGAAAGATATGAAATGTACAGTTCTTTGTATTGCGATGGCATAAGGGAATAATGAAAATTACCTGACATTTATGTTATTTCGGTTAAAATTGTAAATAAAGGCTGAAAGTTTAAATTATTTAGGTTAATGAATCCAAAAAATAGATCAAATTTTAAACTTCCCGAATTTGCTGAAAAATAGAAGACTGTGTTATATGCAAGTTGATATAGTTTCAAATATTTGCTTGAATGAGCTTAGGCATGAACAAAAGTGCAGTTGCAAGTAATTATCATAGTAATTACAGTAGCTTACATCATTTTAGAGTATCATTCAGAACTTATTTTAATCGTCTTATTTATAGTCTACCGAAGTAGTACTGAAACCACATCTCCTCCTACCGTTTTTGACCTTGCATGTTTTGTCTCTGTTTCGAAATGTTTCTTACTATGTTCACTTTTTGTGAACACTGATTAGAACTTGAATCATCGTTATGCTTTGTTGTTTTTGTATGTTGATTTGTAATGTGAAAATGATTTGACAATAACTTGGCCAAGATAATCAAAGAATTCGGTTTTGACTTTATTTCTTCACACATTCAACTTCAACAGAAATAGAAGTGCATTGTTGTACACCCAACTGGAATGTTGGTTTTGAAATCTTTTACGGTTAATCCCATATAGTTTCGGTGTGTTAATGTATCGAAATTCAAAGGCTGAGCCCAAAAAGCCCTAATTCCAAACGTAGAAAATAAAGCATGAGTTACTACACAAGATGTAACAAATGCCAATAGAAGTCCTAAATTAACTTCAGCATGCAATAATTCGAATTATGAGTTACCTACCAAAATTGGACAGTTAGAATTTCTGTTCTATACTTGTTACTGTGCAAACATGTTTTCGCTTGCTTTTTATCTTTTATATTTTATTTATTGTTTTATATTTATTTATTTATTTTATTATTATTATCTTTTATTTTTTAATAATGGAATACCACAGTGTCAAGAGAGTAGATACATATTATTTCTACTACCAAAAATCGAGAAAATTATTTTTTGTTACGTTTTAAGCCAATTGCCACATGAATCAGGGTTAATTTCTCTGCAGAGTTTTTGACTTTGAACTGCAGTTCAACAGATGTTACAAATAGAATTTGAATTTAGTTAGGAATTTACGTAACCTGAGTAAAGATTTGTAGATCTGGTAAGCGAAAGTTATACTTTCAGTTCATCCAATACGGATAAAACGATTACTTTGCATTTGCCATTTTATATACATTCTGGAATCCGGAGTTTATTTTAATTGTATACACTATTCCATGGAATCGTAAAAGTAATGACGTCGTAATCGATGACATCCTGACAATTGAACTTGGCCAGCACCAATATCACATAGTTTCAGGATAATAGATTTTAGGTATGTCAGGGAAACACTTTACTCTCTAGAGAGTAAAACAGCTACTTTACTCCCTCTCTTGCGGGACTTTATATATAGGTCGTTCAAAAAGATTGTTACAACCATATTTTTGAAGTTTTAAATGCTGCAACTTAATACAGAGATAAAGTTTTTAAAGGCCTGTGAGCTTAATACTTCTTAAGTAACTTGACTATATAAACACTGCATAAATTAAACTCTATTTTACTGTCTAGAACAAACCACCGTAATTTGATACATATGATATCTAAACGCTTCCTTTTGATATAAATTTCATTACGGGCACCAACATTTTAGATCGTTGTTCCCCATGAGATTGACCCTTTAGTCGAAATTTCTCCCGAAGTCAGTCGAAGTATCTCATGTCAGTCCGGATGGCTTTGCTCAGTAACTATACTGGTACTCAATAGAAAAGAGTAGAGCGACGGGTATCTTCACCGCTAGACCAGCTGGACCGAGAAACTTTCTAGAAAAAGAATTTTAGTATTTATTTCTGTTTTAAAACAAAAGACGCCAGATTTAAGGACTGAAAACTTGACATATGCAACTTACAATTCAAAAAATGGCATAGGGACTCATTGTAGTATTTGATCATTCCGGAAAACTACTTAGTTGTTCAAGTACTAGAAGCTTATAGTACTGATATAGCTTTTAAGAGTTTATAGAAGAGGTTCAATAATCCCTATATGGATGACTATAAATGGATTAAAGTTGAAGATTCGCGTTGTTAAGGGGATGATCGAAAAGGTTATTGCGTAGAAAATGACCTTTGCTAGAAAGTGCAATCTACGTAAAAAATGTACGCGGACGAGGTTCCAATGATATTATTCTATTCATGTTTGAAGAATGGAAGAGTTAATGTACTTACTTAACAACATTCCGATAAAAGGAAGAAATTTATTGTATTTGTAACAGCTTTAAAGAAATGACACTAAATAGCTGGAATTTTATACAAGAGCATCTAAAAGTCGACCGCCAAGCTGCCATATTATCCAAATAAATTCAAATCCAACCTTTGACAGACATAACAAATTAGTTATTTTTGGTAGGAACCGCGCAGTAGCCAATAAGACGCAGATGGCAGGAAAGATAAAAAAGTCCTGAAATAAATAAAAGCAATTAATGAAAAGCTTCGCAAGTTTATCTTAATCTACCTACCAAGTAGATTGTTAGGAAAACTTGTGAAACGTTTCATTAATTGCTTCTATTTATATACTTCATACATATGGAGTTTCGCCAAGTTTAGAATCAATAAACTGTAGTAAAAAAAGTCACCTATATTAACTGTGTTCAGGTAACTTAGTTTCCGGGCATCTAGTTTTATTCGCCGTACTCTGAAGTTTATCCAAAATGACAAAGAACTGATCCTAGTCTACATTCTACACCAACTACAAATATATATATAGTTTCAATTTTCAATTATTTCAAACTATTAAAGCTGTACCTACTACATTAATTCTAACTTAACACTTAAATGCGACTAAGCTAAGTTAAATTTCCCTTAAAATTACACAAATTGACCCCAATACCACCCTATTTTCAATTGCTCGTTGTCAGCGGTATTAATCCTTCAAAAAACAATTATCGTCAACATGCAAATGCGTTTTACTCGGGTGAGACACAGAAAGCCACGCAAATGTCTGATGATTTGGCTCGTGCAAAAGCCCGTTTAGTCAATATTTTCCCTGTTTCTGGGATACTTCACACATATGCGTGTTGATGACGTTTTATTTTCGAAAAGGGGTGTCTAATCGCGAACACCGGCCGACAGGGGCTTGGTAATCAGCAACAAACAGGGGTGTTAGTTCAAGCGGCACACTACCCCCGACTCTACCAAACTTCCAAACACGTTTTACATTCATTATACACAATATACCTACCACTTACCCATTATAGACGAGGGGTAGTTACAATGACAACGTATATACACATATACAACGCTTGTTCGCTTCTGGATTTACGAACACAAAGGATTAGGATTATAATAGACTACGGATGTGAACAGAAGCAGCTATATAAAAAAGTGTTAATGCCCTTTCATCATATTACAATACTGCGCCAATTTCATTTTTTCATTTAGTTTAATGCTTACATTATATGGAGTTGAAAATTGTTGATTAAATATTACTTGAAATATGAGGAAATTGTTTGGGTTCTGGGCAGTTACGTATTTTAATTACATTAAGGAAATGCTATTCTTTTTGAATTCGCGTTTCGCGTGAGCTTTCTTTGTGTGTGTTAGGTTTTCTTAAATTATTTCTCTTTTGTGCTTATCGATTTTCTTTGTGATTTTAGCCGTCACGAAGTATCACCATATACTAGAAAAGTAGCTTTCAGGGTAATGGTGTTTCGAAAAAACAGAATTAATGCGTTTTTTAGCAGTACAGCGTGCTAGTGTGGGATGATTTTTAAAAAGAAAATTTATGCCAAAAGTACTTTTTTCAAAAATAAAAAGATCCCTCTATACATACTGGTTTAAATTATTATTATTGTTATTATTATTATTATTATTAGCAACAGAATTGCCACAGAAGTAGTGTTAATAACAATGGTAAATGCTAATAGATTTTCATATTTTATAACCATATTATTGTTTTCGAAGCAAAAACAAAATGTATGAGTGGACGGTTCATCTTTTCTAAAAAAATAATAAAGAGAGATGAAAAATAAACCTAGTAGTATATATTGGTCGTAGTGTTTCACGAGAGTATTGCATTTTTATTGTTCTTGTCTTATTCTTGCACAAATTGCAAGACAAGAACAAGACAGGAATCGCAATCCGTTCCGCAAGACAAGACAAGAATCTTTTCTGAAGAATAGCAAGATTTCTTGCATTTTCTTGCAGTCTTGCTAAAATACAGATTTTGAAAAGATATTGGTATGTTGAATTATTATTGGCAGTGTTAGTCTAGATATACATATTATGAATTTATAATATATTTTATATATTTATTTAAAAGCTGTTTTAATAAAACAGAAAAATATAAAAACAATATATAAAATATTTTTTCATTACACTATATTTTTTAATGTGGTAACTGATAAGATATCAACAATCAGGCGATTGGAAATTACGTAATAACCTAAAAGCTAAAACAATAAAAGAAAATATAGAAACGTAACTAAACGGCTTTTATGTTTGATTATTAATCATAGTTATCAGTCATTGAAAACGTCGAACCAGGAATTAATATATAAAGGCTTCGCCATCTTCAAATAAATCGGAGTAGACTTTTGTATGATTGCACTACACTATCAGTATCTTGTCCGTTTAAAAGCTAAATATTCATTTTGTTCGCTACGCCATTTATCTGTCCGTAAATGTGTCCTTACCTGTGTTAAATATTTTACCGACTAGCCTAATACCCGTTGAAAAATCAACGGTCCCCTTCTGATCATGTCAGCTATCCACGAAGTAAGAAGCTTAATTTAAAAGCTAAATATTCATTTTGTTCGCTACGCCATTTATCTGTCCGTAAATGTGTCCTTACCTGTGTTAAATATTTTACCGACTAGCCTAATACTCTTTGAAAAATCAACGGTCCCCTTCTGATCATGTCAGCTATCCACGAAGTAAGAAAACAGATCTACTTATAAAAGTTTTTTTTTAATCTCGTAGCTCAGGATGTGCTACTGCAGTGGAGTTTTTATTTTTCTTAATAATAATGTCAATCGAATCATAACATGTAACTATAATTTAATATAATCACGTTTGATTCATAATTAGCAATACCTTTCTTCGTAATTATTAATAAATTTTTGCTCAAATAAATACTATAATAACACGTAAGTTGGCCTTTTTTCATAAAAATAATGAATGGTAGGCATGTTCAAAGAGAATACTTAATATAGTTATTTTAATTATATACCTATGTAGTTTATTATTAATATATTATGTACTTTATATAGCATAATATTCCTTGGAAAATCAACGTCGTGTGAAGGCACCGAAGTGAAAACGCGCCAGTCGCTGGCAATCAGTGCGTGCCCCCGCACATTAACTTTGTAGTTTTTGTAAGCCCAGTTTGTGTCAAAACCGGTGAATCTCGAGAACCACTGAATAGATTTTGATACCGTTTTTACCATTTGATAGCTTATATCTTAGCAAAGGTTTCTATATATACAGATTATCCAGAGGATTTTTGGAGAGTCCAGTAATAAGCAAAGTATGAAATACATACTTAAGAAAATTGGCTCTAAAAGAGACAAAACGCATTACGCTTAACAGATAAAGCCAAACTATAAGCGAATGAATTGTAGCCCCCAAAAAGATCTACAAAAAAGTCCGGGATGGCATGTACGTATCTCATACAGATTACTCACAATCAAGATTTTTATAATAGTTATTTGTGCAGAAATAACTTCTTCCCCTGGAATGTTGCCTTACTCCGCCCCTGGATAAAATGCCGGTAATTTTTGTATTTTTTTATCTTCAGCATATCTTATCTTCAAGTATAATCTGTGAAAATTTGAAGTTTGTAGCTTACGCCATTCAAGAGATATATAGTATAATGATTTTTTAAGAAATGCCCCCCCTGCAACCCCCTCGGGTTTTTTAGGATTAAAAATATACTATGCACCTCTTTGGGGCAAGCCCCACCTGCCTGTGAAGTTTCAGCTTCCTAAGTCTTCTACTTTTCGAGATGTTTTTCGGTGGACATTGGACACCGGACGTCGGAACTGGCTATTATTATATAGGAGATATTGACTACGCCTTATTGGTCTATACGTACGTTACGTGAAGTTCGATTGATTACTGACAATGAGGTTATGATTCATTAACAGAACGGCACCGCTAATTAACAGCTAAATCCCCGAGTCGCAGCAGTGTAAGAATTTCAAGAAATGGGGAAGTCCCGTGTAAATTCCAACCGAAAACATGCAAGACAAGAAAATGCAAGAGTCTTGCAGGCAAGACTAGATTTTTGTTTGCAAGAATGAAGCAAGACAAGCGTTTATCAGAATTCTTGTCTTGTTTTGCAAGACAAGACAAGAAGTAGTCGTACAAGACACGAAATCTTGTCTTGTGAAACACTAATTGGTCGAAAAAAATTAACAAGAAATTTTAACTAATAAGCTTTTAAAGTGCGTATATGCATTGTATTATGTAAGTAGAATTAATTTTTAAATTATATCCTCTTGCATGTTGCGCCTGTAGGTAGATTTGTAATATTAACTTTTATATAATGTTATTTATTCTGATCTTATGGTTAGCTCACGTATATCTATTACAATTTGTTATAATGTATATTGTTTCATCATAATGTGGCTTGACTACGCTCATTGCTGAATACTTATACCTCAGGTCAGTATGGAAACTTTCGGAACAATGCTCGTAAAAATACCGTTCTTTACCAATGTTTGGACTGTTTTGTAGGTAGTTCGATAACGACAGTTAAAATTAAATTTCTACTTAGATTAGATCTGATTTATCAGAAAATCGCTTCAATGTTCAACGCTTCAAGCAATTCAATTTCGCTTTAATATGGAATTCCTAAGTGGTTAAAATAAATACGGAATGCTACCATTAAAGCTAACCCCTTTAACATGGGTTATAATTTGGGTTCCTGAGTCTTCAATATTTTTCTATTCCCGGGAATGTCTAGTAATTTTATATAGAAAGCTAGAAAGATTCATAAATTGGTTCTCTAAAATCACTTTAATTACTTAATCCTCCAATCACTTTACCGCAGAAGTTGCCATTGTAAGTTAACGAAAGACACAGCAGGCACACAAATAAATTCTCCTACCATAAAATACTTTTTTTTTATCTTTTATGGCAAAATCTTTCCTGTTTAGTATTAATTGTTTTTCGACAAGTTTTAGGTCATTCATCGCTCTGACAAAAGATGTTTTTCCGGCATACAACCATTCTGTCCAGCAAGTATTATTTGAAAAAAATGATTTAAACTTTAACCATTTTGTTATAACTAGTAGCTAGAAAATCACTTGGCATTGCACCCATAAATTTTATTATTTGAGGTTGTTTTGACTATTCCTAAATATCTATGTACGTATTTTCATATATAATTTAACAAGTGGTCTAATTTTTTCCGACAAAATTTGACATTTCAGAAATGAGTAGCTTTTGCAACGAAAATTACACGAGTCGACGAAGGAGACGAGTGTAATTTTTTAAAAGCAAAAGCTACGAATGTCTTAAATGACAAATTTTGCAAGAAAAGTTTAGACCACGAGTTGAATTTGGCTTGACAATCCATTGAGCAAATTTAATTAAATTTAACATTTCATTTTGACATAAATTTTCTGACTGAGAAAGAATCATTAGTGGTTTTTTCAACAGTAAAAACACAAGAGCTTTTTTTATCGGTTAAATTTCTTTTTGTAACGAAATAGTTTTACAAGTCAGTAATTTTACGAGAAAAACTGACATGGCAAAAGCTGTGCATAAAAGATGCCCCCATTCATTCTTAATAACTATAGCCCCTTTATTTTCAAATAGTAGCGACAACGATTGATCTCGCCGCTGGAGCAAAAGCACCAGAATGATATTGGCGACATTGAATATTACCAGATTTGACATTCCGTCTTACAATAAATCTTAGGTTTAAAAATAATCATGCTAAAAATATTCACAATTTAACTTCAATTTGATAATGGACATTTGTGATCTATAAAAACGATCATATTAGTATAATATATACTTCTGTAATTGTAATCTTTAAACAACATTTTATTAACTTTTAGAACAACATGTATGTAGTAATTTCTTCTTTATTAAAGTTTGTGTCAAGTTTGCTCCACGATGTCCCTACTATTTGAAATAGAGGGGCTAATATTAATAACACCTAACAGGTAATTTAAGAATTCCAAGAACCTGATTTTCTACACTGTAAAAAATGAGGTAAAATTACTTTGGGAAAGAGTTAACTTTTCCCTATTATTTGCGGTATTTTTACCTTAAAATTAATTTTACCTATACATTAATAGTAGTTTTACTATTTGTGGTAAAATGCCCTGTAATTATGTAAAATTATACAAATATAAGTAATTCTACTACATTGAACTGGTTAAAATCACTATCCATAATATAAATTTACATAACTCAGACAATTTTTTCCTTACAAATGTATAATTGCTCAATAACTTAATTCATTTTTAGTGTAATATTAAAGATAAGATGAACTTGAACAAGAATAGTGTAATTTTACCCTTAATATGTTTTTAACCGTTGAGATGCTATTTCGCTAATTGCACTTGTTTGTGACCTTCGTTTCGTGAAAGAATTCAGGAACCCATTATGAACAGTCCAAATAGGGTTTTTGGGGAATGGTCGGAATGGTGTGTACCATTCTTTTATGATTTCGGCGAGGCGTACTCTATCGATATCGAACGAAGTGTTCATTGCTCATTAATATTTTGTTTTTCATTGTAGTGTAGTGCGGATTTATTAAAGGCAAATATTTACACGTATGACTAAGGATGGGAAGAATTTTATTTTATAGTAGAAGTTAAAAAATAATAATCGGTAAGTACCTATATGTTAAAATTACAAATTTAAACCAATAAAATAAAAATATTTAATTTAATGTTTTTCTAGGATGAATCAAAAATTGAAGAATTCGAAATAAACTAGCATAACTGTAATTGAGAAAGGTACTCCTGTATAATTGTTTATATAATTTATAATTTTTTAATTTTCTAGGTGGAATCGAAACTTTATCTGAATGTCTTTGAGAGACCAAATATTTCCGAAAGCTCCTGAAAAGAAGTTCTGTTAATGTCTTATATTTTAGATAAGTACATACGTTCAATAAAAATTACTTTGATTTTATTTTGTTTCATACAATTCCTTTACCTATGTAAGTAATATTCAGAGGAACGATTGAATTTGCAAGTACTTTCGCAAGTCATCGTTACATTCACGAAGTATTTTCACATTTGTATTTTAACCCTGAAAAGTACTATTGCCATGAAATATTAACTTTGTCATGTAACTTTACACAGGTGTTTTAATGTTAAAATGTAAAATTACATTGAGATTGTAATTTTAATCTGTAAATTTACTTAAAAAGGAAACATTACAATGCAAACTTAACCTAATGTTGAAATTTTCCACTTTCTATGAAAATTACACTTTGAAGTAAATTTACCCCAAAAAATGGAGGTAACATAGTTGCCTCCATTTTTTAGGGTATAATTCACCGGTAATTTTTTAGAGTGTACCCTTATGCGCCGTTTTTGTAAGTCTTACACCACCTTGCGTCGTTTTAGCAACAGACCGTTTCTTCTCCGCCGTTTTCGACGAAATTACATTTCGGTGCAAAGTCGTTTCGGCGCACGTTCTGTTATTCGTGTTGTTTCTATTTATGTATTTAGTAGCTTATGTGTTGCTTTTCTTAAAAAAATATAAGGAATTTGATTATTGAAAATGTGACAACCGTATTTGATTTCCTTAGGATAACGTATGAAAATTGTATGAGTACAGTACAATTGTATGAGTGGAAATTGTACAGGGGAGCGTAATGTACTTGCTACAATAGCTCTACCTCCGTTGCACTCCCATAAGAGCACTGCATAATAAGATACTGCAAATGCGGTAAATGGGGAATGGACTATGTTGGTTGGTTGCAGTTAAGATACTTTTGTCCTAATTGAAAAAATATCCTTTTCTAGGATAAAGATTGAATTCTTGTACACAATAATAAACTAATTTTTCTGAGTCAAGTGTTAAGAAAAAATATTTAAAATATTATGTTTGCCACTTATAACTAATTTTATATTTTTTCGATAGGTGGTGGGGATTTTGATACATCACATTCTGAGAATTATAAAATTCTCAAACTAGGTTAAGTTCTTGATAAAGAAACTCTTATGAGATCAATATGTCGCTGTTAACAGTGTTAACGCTGATATTATGACTGCTAACGCGCGTCGAAAGCACGTCCTCAAAATGGAGGAGCCGAAATGTCCTAGACCCAAGCCAGATACCTGTATATTTTTAGGTACCTGAAATAATGTAGTTGCATACCATTACTTGAGTTTGAAATATAATGAAAAATTCTTTCTTTGACATCAAGTTCAAAAACGGTCACCTTTCTTTCCAGACTTTTCATTTGTAGATCTTGAAAATAACTCACATTCTGCAAAAGTAATTAGAAAATATGTTCCATATTGTGTATATTCTTCAGGAATAAACAATATTTAAGAATGGTTATTAATTTTAAAAAAGGCAATTTCGTTCGAATCACTTCTATCCGACGATTTTGAATTTTAGATTTGTTCTTCAGATATACCTACTATCTATAAGCTTTTAGTGCAGCTTTGCTGGTGTAGTCTGCTCCAGTTGGGTAATAAACGGCAAGAAGATTGAAGAACAATTCTGAACCATGAAGGACAGCCGTAATATCTAGCGGAACGCCCCTTTTCGTAATGTTATAACTATTATATCAGTATCAGAAGAACGTATAGTTGCCATGTCCTTCATTCACGGCATGGCTATATGCAGCAGTTTTTGCGAACGATTACGCGGGGAAGTAATAAATTGGACTGACACAACTTAGTGTTTGTAGCACTGCATACAAGTTCAAGTACAGGTCAAAAAATATGACCGCGTCGAAGAAACTTTGAAGCATAGGTTTGTTTTTAGTAGAACCTCAAAACTTCTTCGCTTGAACAGATACAGGTATGTCATCCGCGATTTGGTGAATTAGTGTACTCTTCACCATATTTTCGTAATCTTTCTCCGAATTTGGGTGACATTTCCAAATAGTTATCGAAAACAAATTCTATTGAGTTGCCCCTTTAAGGTCATGCATATCATACAGCAAAATGCAATTACCTTACAACTTGAAGGTTTTCAAATTTTTCCATTGTAACTTTCTAAATCCCATCATGACATCGATCTTTACGCAAGATCTACCAGCGTTTGGTGATTTGAGCATAATTTTCAGTATTGCGCAATGGTTGCTTTCTCCATATAAACGGAATTACTCGTTGGGAGATGTATTGTAATATTGTTTCAAATTGTTTTGTTCATATTGTTTGTTGGATTTATTATTTTTCTAATCAGGTCTTTTCTCTATACAAGTATACCAACCAACGTGTTCTGTAAAACCTGAAGAGATAAAATTTTTTGATCGTATGCTGAGAAATCAAGTTCTTTGAAAAATGATTCTAGTGGACCTTTCCCAGCCTACAAAACAATATAATGTTTTTGGGATATTTTCTAAATCTCTGCAAATCTCAACATCTTAGAAATACTTCATTATAGAGTCTTGGGATAAAGACCATTGCCTTCGATACACTATTTTAAAAGATTATTGCAAGAACAACTCAATAAAAGGCGTGTGGACTTATAGAATCTTTATTTCTTATGTTGTGGTTATTATTGTTTATATGGCAATCCCTATGCTTCAATGCCTTTCTGATGGAAGTTATGTATGTAATAATCATTTATATAGCATATTATATGTAAGATCATTACAGTACTTTCTATAGTATGGTGTCTATGTTTTTGTGTAACACATAATTTTTATTAGTTGCTGCCTTATAGGTTAGATTACACCTTTAAGGCAAAGAATGTCATATTCCTCCATAGGAATGAAGCTTAGTGTTCAATCTTTGCGATGAGGAACATAAGTACTGGTAGTATGAGCTCAGATTATTTGAGATTTAAAAATCTGATTTTTGTGGGCTTTTAGATATTTAACGTTTTTCACTTTAAGGCAACTTTGGAATCATAATATTAATATTTTTGTGAGCTTATCCTTTAATTGTGAAAGAGTTAGTAAAAATGCACTTCATTTGGTGATACTATTTTGTTTTGAATTGGATCATGGTATTTTCGTGTAGAATTTTGTAGTGAAAATACGTAAAAATATAGAAAGTTTCTTCGTTCGTCTGTTTTAATAAATGACGCATCAACAAACCTTCGTTTCAATTTGTCAGAGGTAATATATTTCTTTAATGATTCCCTCCCCTCATTTATTTTAAAAAGTTGTTTTTTGGGCAATTTTTGTTCTTGCAACGCACTAAGTAAACTCGTTTATTGAAGGTTTTCTAACTGAGAGTTGCGTCTATTTTAAACACATTGTTTTCTTAACCTAGAGCATCGTTTACCTTGAACACTGATATGTTTAAAACGTTAAATGTACTTGGTTTTGTTCAATAGTGGGATATTCTAGCAAACTACATGGTTTAGTACGTATATTACCGAATCTTATTAGTCAGAAAATTAACATTTGGTGAACCATCAATCAATTCTGCTGTTTATATTCATTTCACTCTTAGTTATATTAATTTTCTTGAATGTTATCGAAATTGCATAGAAATAAAGCAAATTATAACTTAAAGGGGTGCATTTGCAACGCAACTTTGTTTGCATTTGCATACTTTATAGGTTAGGTGTATACATCGCTTGCAATTACTTCGAAACTATCCATAAAGTTTAACGATGTTCGTTTCAAATTACAGTCATTGGCTTTTCTAGATGCCCTTATATTTACAATCTGTAACCACTTATTGTAGATAATTACAAACTTTATCAAACATAAATATTGAGATGATATGGAATCATCTGATTGAAAATTTACTTGACGGGTTGAAATTTTAAAGTATTTCAAGACTACGATTTGATCGTAAACAGAAATATAATTATTTCATGCATAAAATAAAAATGTAGACATGCCAGGATATTAGGTTACAGATAGATTTATCAATTTTAAATAGAAATTATAGAAGGATGAATTTCATGCAGACGTAACCTCAATTTTTACATAAAAAGTTTGCATTATAAAAAGGCATATAAATTATTTAGGTTGTTTTATAGTAATACATGTTTTATGCAACCCAAGTCACATGTTAGGATGGCTTTTCCATTTTTCTGGAAGATTTCATTTTCTTGTTAGACCTGAGTTTAACACTAAGTAACGTAATACAAGTCTTTCTGTTTCTTATGCGACTGATTCAGTTTCGGGAAAATATTTTACTAAAAAAAATGTAAAACGGGTTATTTTTGTAATGTCTGTAATAGTACATTTAACTCACAATCTCCTGTAATTTCAAAACGTGTATTAACCTTTGCTATTGGTATTGAAGGTAGGAAGGTATTGGCTTTGCTGATATGCTTCGATTTTTCCAAATATTGATTTTAATATAATATTTTACACCATTGTTTGAACACAAGCACTTGGAGGACTGTATGCTGGACAAGTTTGACTATAATTTGATTTCATTTATGTTGATATGTGTATAGGAGCTTGTATAGCATCATTGAATTCCTAAAACGCATAAATAAATTTTCATTTGAGTTTTTCTTTTATTGTAAATATGTTCCTATGTAAATTTTATGTGTATCAGTTACCTAGTATAGTTATGTATTCATTTTTTTGTAGAGGTAGAGCTGGAGGTAATGAGTTTTGTTTGCGATTAAGTTTTAATGAGATTTTTCATCGTCAATCGTTTTTGTTAATTTTCTCAGTTACGATTGATCTTAGTCTATAAGTGTATTATATTAATTTGTTCGTTATTTTGCCAGCTATATTTCTATCTTTTTAGATTTAAGATTAGTGCTAATTATGAACATCTGTTTTCGTGAGTGACGTCATGATAAAGATTTGAAGTGCAATTGTTTTAGAAATTTGTCATAGTTTTCAAATGTTTTGGTAAAACATATAAAAAGGCCAGGAAAAATTAACAAATTAAAATCAACAAAACGTATTTGCAAAATCCACGTCGATTCGTATAAGATTATCTAAAAATAAAGTAAGGTTTATTGTTAACCATATGATATTATGTTTGTAAACAAACGTTAATAATAATATTCTAAGTGAATTATATATGGAATATTACCTGTTATATAAATCAAAGAAGATTTATTTTCGTTCTTCAATAATTATATGGAATTGTGAATGATTTATTTATTAAATAAATCAAGAAGATTTTGTTTCCATTATTAATTTGGATAATCGACTTGCCTTCAAAATCTGTTGTTTGAATAAATGCAGTCGTACCAATTGTAAAAAGATTTGAAGTGGATCTCGACGTATTTTGTATACAATGTTGGTCAAAATAAAAGGATTTGGTTAAATTTTTAATAGAACAAAGTCATAAAGACAGTCTTAATAAATTCAGAATTTATTTTTCTTAATTAAAAAGTTTTTCAATAACAGTCTCGTAACAAATAAATAATTTAAATTTGTTTATAAAAATTTAATTTTCATTAGATAAATTTATTTTAGCAATTGTAAATATTTTTAACTGATAACCTTATTGATGTCAGTTTACTCAAATGGAGACCAGTTATAACCCACATGTCAGATTGATAACGAATATTTATTTATTTATTTCACGCCTACACTACGGGGGAACCAACTGCTAAGGTCATCTGTCCCCCATCTAACATGCAACACGAAGACACACACCCATAGTTGAGGTGGCGGAATTTTCCAATTAGAAAAATCCCGCTGCCCCAAGTGGGATTCGAACCCACGACCCTTGGAACACGAGTGATGCACTGACACCACTCGTCTACCGCCGGCCCCTGATAACGAATAATTAACACATTTGAGTAAGCTCAAGGAAGATTTTCCATTTCTTTTTATTTTTCTGTTTAAATATTTTTTTATTTTCTCTTTTGAATTAGATTTTCTAATTATCATTAATAAAAATAAAGACTGTGTTTCAATTATCTATGTGTTTATTTGATGTAGTATATGCAAGCATCCATTTCTTTTTCTTTTCACATATAGAGTTTAGTTTGCTGTTGTCCAGTTGCGGAAGTTCAAGTGCATTGGTAGTAAGTTATTTTTTTTATTATTTCATTTATCTCATGCTCTATTGAATTAAACCCGAGTCAGTCTATTGGGAGAAAGAAAAAATATTGGGGTGTTATATTTTTTTATTTATTAAATTTCACCTCAATATGTATTCATGTTGCTATGTTGTATACTTATTTTGGATAATTATTATTATTGCAAATACATTCCTAATTTAATTATATTTGTATGCATGTCGCTTTCTAATTACTGTGGACAATTTCTGTAATAATGGATTAATATTGCAAACAATATTAAATATGTATGTATTTACCACATATGAATATTGATTGATTTTGTAGCTGACTTTTAGTATGGGTTGAAAATTATATTAAACTAGTTAACGCCACGGCCTGCTAATCAAAAGCTAATACATAATAATTAATCGAGAATATAGGTAGAAAATTCAATCAAAATAGAAACAGAATAATAAGAGTTCTTTCTTTTAAAGGAAGCTGGTAAGACTTTTAATTTACATATTTATTATTTTCATTCTGAATATAATAAGCAGATTCTCATTTAAATACACGAAAAGAAGGTTTTTCTCACATTATTTACAAATGGTAATAACACCAATGGAAATTATTAAATATGACATTGGGAAATACAAAGGCCTGTAGTTTTATTTGTGAAAATGGAAAATTAAATTTTTATATTTCTACATAAATTATTTTCCTCTACAGCCGTCACATAAGTAATTGAAATTTTAAAGTAAAAAGAGCAAAAAGAGTCGGAAAAGTTCCATCTACTGTTACGAATTGTACTACCTACCCCCCCACATATTTGAATATTTGAATGAAATGAAAGTTTTAGACAGCGCAGTGCGGTTGAGGAAACAGGATGAGGATGGAAGCATTCGTGTGTATCGTTTGTTTCCTGCATCATAATTTACATACTTTTAAAATTCGGATTACTAATGGAACTATATCATAAAATAATTTAGTAATTTTTTGTCTACTTTCTACATTTCTATTTCTACATGAAATATTCTAACTTCAAGTTTGGGATTTTTGGTATGTTGTTTGCCAGTGGAAAGTTGTGTCAGAAATAATTAATTCCCTATTGCTTGGTTTATATTTCTCTTTTTAAGGTAACACTAACAGGTAAGCCTTTATCACAAATAACATTTGCGGTCTAAACTAATAGTATCTGATATGCACACCTTCATTCCTATCGCGATTGGCTTTTGACGTAAATAATATTATAAATACAAAAAAATTAAATCAATTTGAAATTTTTATTTCCATATAAAAATCCTCCAAATTTTCAGTTGTTCTTCTTTTTCTTTCCATAAGTAATTAAAAGTTACTTTATCTTTTGTGTACTAAAATTCAAAATTTGGTAGTGTCAGTTAAATCTTTGTAGACTCGGCTTCTACAAGTCTCACGATAAACCAAATACATGAGGAGTAAAATGGATGGGTATGGCGGGTGTGGTTTTACGTTAGTGGCCTTAATAAATTTTTGTGTCAGGGGTGCAATTTGGTTGGTCTGGTGAGTGAGTAAATTCCTTATCTGTGTGTTTATCAGTTATATGTTTTATCATACCAATTATTTGGTTGGACTCAGTATAAACCAGAGAGATGCAAAGGGTAGGATAGGAGGGTGTGGCTTCATGTTAGTGGACGTAGTAATTTTTTGCGAATATGTTTGTCATTTCATAGACTCACTTCTTGTAAGTTCCACACTCAAAATAACTTTATGTCTGGACTCAGAATGGCTCAGAGGGGTGTAATGTGTATGTCTGATGGGCGTGGCTCCATAATTCTGAAAAAATAAACTTTTGTTCCATTAAATATCTTCGCTATAATTAACATATCTAGTGCTTATAGATAAACTTTTTGCAATTGTATGCTGTGATACGAACTTTACATATTTTATTTCATCATACAGATTTTTTTTAAATTAATAAATGTACAGCAATCAGAATATATATTCTATAAGCTATATGGCTGGCATAGAGACTGGTAATAAGAAGTAGTGTCCCGATGAGGCTTCTCCATTGAGAAGGCCTCTTAGTCACCTCGCAAGAGATCAATCGGCCATCTTCGCTTAAGTCTTCTGTGGTGTGGTAGTTCTTGCACAAGTGGCTGTAGGACAATATTGGGGTGTAATTCGAGTTCATGATGATGCTGTTGGCTTCGTTGTTGAATTATTTCTTGGACTGTTGGTATATAGAGATCTAATGTACCGGGATGCATTAGCGATCTCTCTGAGGATCTTAGATTGTGCTCTTTGTATTATAGCAATGCTGGATTTGCTGGCGCAGCCCCAGAACTCAATACCGCAGGTCCATATTGGGATGATTACTGCTTTGTATATTAGATTTTTGATTCTAATGACAATCTGGAATTTCTACCAAGCAGCCAACGCAGTTCTCGCATTTTAAGATCTATTTATTTTCGCTTTTTGGATATGTGGTCTCTCCAGTTAAGTTTTGCATCAAGATGAATACCCAAATACTTGGCACTGTTTGCTGGTGGTATTGCGGTGCTGTTTATGTACACTGGGGGGCAGGTGTCCTTTTTTAATGTGAAGGTTATATGTTGTGACTTGCCTTCATTAATTTTTATTTTCCATCGTTGAAGCCATTTCTCAATTTGAAAGAGATGGTCTTGGAGGTTTGCAGAAGCTATTATCGGGTCTTTGTTGACTGCTAAGACGGCAGTATCATCTGCAAATGTACCGGTTGTGGTGGAGTCAGATGTAGGGAGATCTGATGTGTAGATTAGATACAAGACAGGTTCAAGGACGCTGCCTTGAGGGACTCCAAATCTGATGGAGTGGAACTGGGAGATTTCATCATTAACTTTTGTTCGAAGAATCTATCACTTAGGTAAGATTTCAGGAGGTAGTAGAATGGAGCTGGCAATGATTGTCTTGTCAGACCTTGTCAAAGGTCTGTAAGAAGAAACATCAGTTAATGGCGTTCCAGGCTTAGGTATGAGTAGGATTTCAGATGTGAAAGGCACTTGGGCCAATCACGGGTTCGTAGAATGGCGTTAAAGAGGTATGTTAACAGTACAATACCTTTCTTTGGTAGTACCTTTAACATCTTTGAAGTTATCTGGTCAACTCCCGGTGCTTTTCGATTGTTTAGTAGAGAGATTTTGGTTCTACTCTTTCTAGGACTAGCCAGTTGTATATTTGTTATTCTCAACATGTCATCATTATCGTTATCGAATGTAGGTGGCGTTGTGGTTTGTGATGTATCACCAAAAGGAGTGAATACCTTGGTTAAATGTTGCGCAAAGAGGTCTGCCTTTTCGTGACTGCTTCGAGCCCAGTTTGATGAATGCACGTCCAGACGCAGTGGGGGAGATGCCATTACAGGTTTTCGAAGTGATTTAATTGGACGTTAAATGGAGTTGTCATAACGGTTAAGAGAGGTAATGTATTGTGAAAAATTGTCGCCTTTCATTTCTTTCAGCTTTGTTTTTAGAAGGTTGCAGGTTTGATTAAAGGCTGTTTTATCACTAGGTGTGTGCGAACGATGCCACTTCACTCGCGCTTTTCTTTTCTTAGCTATTAGTAACTTTATTTCTACTGGGATGTTGAACTTTTGTTCATGGGCTTTTAGGTGAGGTGTAGCTTGTTTGGCAGCATTCTGGATAATAACAATTAGTCAGGTTGTTGCTTTTTTTACTTCGTCAATTGTTTGGAAGCTAATATTAAGGTGCACATTATTATTAATTTCATTTCTAAAGATATCCCAGTTGGTTTTTGAGTTATGCAGTTTAGTGGGCTTCTTGAAATTTATCGCAGAGGTGCTGATGGTTACAATAATCGACGTATGATCAAAAGACAGGTCGTAGCTGGGTGCTATAGCCGTATAAGTTGATGCTATGCCATGAACCACAAAGAAATCCAAAACATCAGGTAGTTTATTTGGGTCACTCAGCCAGTACGTTGGAGTGCCTGTTGATAAGAATGAATAATTTCTTTTGCGTAGGAGGTTTGATAGCTTTCTACCTTTCGTTGTGGTAGCTCTAGAGCCCCACAGTGTATGTTTACTGTTATAATCTACCCCTACCAGAAATTTCGGTCCAAGTGTTTGGAAGAAATCTTGAAAATCAACTTTCTTCAAGTTGTATCGTGGTGGGCAGTACACTGCTGAGATTGTTAGTTCATAAAGCATGGTTTTTACTTTAATCGAGGTAGCTTGAAGATGGCTTTTTTCATACTTTGGTAGTGCGTAGTGGTTAATTGTTGATTTTATTAATATGGCAGTTCCAGCATGAGCAGTATCGTCTGGGTGGTTAGCATGGTACAGGGTGTAGTAGGGTATCCTTAAGTATGATCTACTTGAAAATGGGTTTCACTAATTAATAATATATCTATGTGATTTTGATGGAAAAATACTTGTATTTGATCTTTGTGTTGAAGTATTCCGTTAACGTTCCAATGTGCTATGCGAAGAAACTTAGCCATTACTTTAATTTAGATATTAGCATGGTTAGCATGTTGAAGACCATACTGTCTTGTTGGAGAATTTGGTTGAACATTTCTTTGAACTCTTCTAGGAATCTGTTAAGCGCTGTGCTTATGTATTCTTCATTATGTGTTGGCTGGATTCCAGAGTTTTTTAATGCATTTGCATAACTATATGAAGGAAGTGCAGTTGTTTGATTTGGCTGGCAAGATTTTTGTGTTCGTTGTGTTAGTTGTGATTGTTGCATAGGAGTACTTGTTCTGTTATTTTTGTAATATTTGTGATAATACTCACAGACTCTATAATTGGCAGGGTGTGGACCACCACATAGGGCAAATGTTGCTGGCGTTTCTCTGCTTTTTTTGCAGGTTTTGGTGTCGTGGGAACCGCCAAATTTCACACACAAAAATGAACGATTACTGTGTGATTTGGTATGACTATACATTTGACAACGCATACACTGGGAGATTTTGTTGTCTTTTCTAGGTGGCTTGATCACCACAATTCTGTTCTGCAATCCTTTAATTTGATACACTTCTTTCTTGTTGGTTGTGGTTGTAGCTCCACAAAGAACATGATTAGTGGTTCTTTGGTTTCCCATGTCTTATGTTGACTACATTTATGATTTGAATCCCCTTAGATTGTAGCTTGTTTATGATGTCTTGAGTATTAATACTATAGTGTAAATGCTTGATGACTATTCTATACGCTCTTTCCTCTTTGGGTTGGTAAGTGTGGTAGACAATTTTCTCTTTTATAAACTTTACAAGTGTTCTATATGCCTCGGGAGTTGTGGTGTTATTCTGATACTATTGTCTGCTAAGGAGTTGGTAAAGTAATGTTCTGCTTGTAGTACTTCACTTATTTTGATGATCATGTTAGGATAATCTGTCACTCCGTGTAAAAATATTAATGGGGGTTTCGTAGTCTTTGCTTCGCCTGGACCTTTCTTGATTGGGAGTTCAAGATTTGACAACACACTGTACTGGTTGCTTGTCGTTATGGTCCTCTCAAAGATTTTTTTCAGTTTTTCACTTCTCGCTACTATCTGCCAGAAGTTTTCATTATTAGTGTCGCCAGGAGTTTTCATTATTAGTGTCGCCAGGCTCATCAACAGTACTAGATGACATCCTTACAATTTGTTGACGATTTTGATGTTGTTGTTGCATCTGCTTGTATTGTTCTTGATTTGGTGGGAAAAAGTCTTGTTGGCTATGAAGGGTTGGCGTTTGTATGATTTGATTGAGTGGTATTTGCATTTGTAATATTTACGTATTTAGTAATGGGTAATGTTGTGAAAGATTCGGTTGAGATACTGGCATATCCACTTGAGAAAGTTGGTTGTTCTCTGTTGGGACAGTTTTACTACTATCAGTTCATGCTTTTTTTTTGTAGAGTAAGAATAAAATAATAAAAGGTTATGCTATAGTAGCACTTCAGATATAAATTCTAATGTTTAGAATGTTTAAATATTTTATATTTTATATAAAATAATTGTTTGTAATTGTAGTCACTTATCACAACAACACATTGCCTGCTGGCCTTGTTTATCCGTATCACTTACACTAGATATCTTATCAGAGCATGAATAGCACATTCTAATGGACACCATACACGGTCTTCCGCGAGCACGTCGCCGACGACGTCGGGGAAGTGGTCGAGATAATGATGCAATGTTTATTTTATTGCATAAACAAGTTTGACTTCGAGGCTCGCTTGTAAATAAAATTATAAGTATCTTGTTTCGTTAAAATGTTTTTATCACAATTAAAGACATTATTGACTGCATAATACTAAATACTTCTAATTAAAGAAAGACATTTCAGGTGTTCTTTTATTATGAACTCAATAATTATTTTTTTCCTTTTGATACACACGTTTTAAAGAAATACGATACTTATAATTTTATTACACAAACTATGCAATAAATTACAGCAAATGTAAACGTTGCCTCATTATCTGGACCACCTTCTTCGTTGGTCGGCGACGTGGTCGTGGAAGACCGTGTATGCTCTACATTCAAGAATCAAATGGGTACTTATCATACAGATAAAATAAATTAGCAGAAAACAATAAATAGTTCCATATTATCAAACAAAAGCAGCGCACTTGATTGTTTTATTTCCTGGAAAAAGTTCAATTCTACACCGTGTGATTGCAAAATAATCAATGCACAATAATAAAGATTTTCTACTTCTACCCTTCACTATCTCTGTTAGCAACTCGGAAACTAAGACATCAATCGGATCAAAGAATGGACAATAGCCTATTAGAATAATAAGGACAATAAATTAATTTTTTTAAATTTTAATTAAATCTCCGATAATTACCACACAGACTGAATTTCAGGATGATTTCAAATTAATTTAATAGTACGTACAATGGTTATTGATTAGGTTGTGAAAATTTTATTCGGTCAACTCGCCGTTTGCTGACAATTTAGTATAATTAAACTTGTGCCAGTTCTATGTTGTCACATAAACAAAAGGAATTATTAAATTTCAAGAGTGGAGTATTGTTATAGGCAAGAGAATGTGGACAAAAGCGGTTTATAATTTATTCAAAATATCTTTCATTTGTGCATAAACGCTCGACAAACTTTTCTAAAGAGAAAAAGCTCAATGTTTACACTTTATGTATTTTTAAAAAGTCTTTGCTAATTAGTTATTGTTATTGGAAGTTTGCAGAATAAATATGTAAGAGAGGAGAAGAGAGACTGTTTTCAAAGTAAATATTGATAGTTTCAACTATTTATTCTGATAGTTTTTCTTTTATTCAGTATAGCCGTAAAAGTGTTTCATTGAAGTTCTCCCTACAATAAATTTGGGGCAATCACTAAGTGAATAAAGATTTTAAATTATTCTGAACTTTTTAAGTTAAACAGAAGCTGAGGAACATAAAAGAATATTATTTACATAAGTGTACCATTTTTCTACAAAACTTTTCTTTATTAGGTTTTCAACTGATTAAAATGATCACTCCTGCGCAGCATATATATATGTTACGTTCCGTTGGTAAAGACCAGGAAAATAGGATAGGAAGCGATCATGAAGAGTATTGTTGCTGAAGAATTAAATAATGTTTCAGATGTCATGTTTACAGCCTAAGAATGAGATTTTCGGCTTTCGGCTCATGACATGAAATAATCTGAAATATTATATTAAAGTAATGTCTTATCGACGCTGCTGTTCCCTCTTCCCAAATCATGACGATTAGTTTGATTCTTTAATCTGGTGATATTCGCTTCCTTATTTTAAGATTTTTTTTTGTGGAAGATGGGTGCCCTCTATTCCGTGTGAAATTGTACTTTTCCTTTAAGGGATACCGATCGATAAGATTTATTTTCATCTGTGCGGATACTTCATCTATTGAAACTTCAAGATGACTGAAAATCCATTGGACTTCTGTAGTACGTATTAAGGAATTTCCCCTGTGATAAGAATTCAATAAAGGGGAGATTTTAGGAATGGATTTTAGTTTTGGGACTTTGCGGATTTTAAATACAGATTTTAAATTGAATTACGAATTTCTTAGAGAACTAAATATTTTTCATGTATAGAATCTGTAAATCAGTTTCTAAATTTTAGATTTTTAACTATTGAATAATACTTGAATGTTTATTGGTTTGTCTTTACTAAATAGTTTCATAGTTGAATGTATAATTTAGTACGGTACTTTGAAATATCATGAATTTTTGTATTTTGCATAACTTAGTATTCCTTCCAAGAAGATTCATTTCATTAATAATATTTAGTTCTCTTTATTCTAACATAAACACCACTTTTGTTTTACTTATAATAACTATGTGTTGCTGACCTACTGACCAAACTGACCTGCAAGATTCTGAGTTGTGCAGAAGATAAATGCAAAAGCGAAGATAAAATTTCTTCACTTTATTTTGATGTACGTGGTTATTTAAATCTAGAGATGTTTGCACAAGATAACGGCTTCCGTATCAAATACCTCCGATTCATATGGCTCCGTGCACAGTTTTCCTTCATATCGAAATCAACAAATAGCAATTTAACAACACTTGCACTTCCTTAACATCACAGAAAAAGACGATGTTTAGAACTGTTAGAAGAAGTGAGCTAAATATCGAGTGTGAGCTTCATAGAAATATTTCGCTTAAATAATTTAGCTTATCGTGTTTGTTGCGAATAAATAATTAACAAATTTTCACTCTTTGTTAACATATTTGCAAATGCTTTCTAGAGTCGATTGGGTGAGGATCAAAGGTATTTGTGATCTGTTTCCATTCCTCCTATACCATTGTTGATTATTTTAGCTCATCTTCATTCTAATTTAGTAATAAATCAGATTATTTAGTAGTTATAAATCAGATACATTTAGTAGTAGGTCAGATTTCGAAAATTTTCGAAAAAATTATTTGAACGTGTCTTTGCTATTTCGGGATTTTTCGTTCGAAAAAACTTAAAAAAAATTTAGTTTGTGTATTAAAGAAAATTTCTTTTTAAATATTCTATTTTGGAAATTTTAGATAGCATCTTGGAGGTTTCGACGGTTTAGTTTCCCGTTCACGACCATTTGTGTACATGTTCTTGATTTTCGATCAAGATTTTCATCGTATCTCGTTCAAGGCTTTTATAAAACAACAGCATACGTAAGACTAAAAGAAATCCAAGCGAGCCTTTAAGACATTAAGATCGTGCTTTCTTTATTCTGTGAAGTATTAAATACTATGGAATGAGTTATAAAAATTAAAATATTAAATTTCTACTTCCTACTGTTTAAATACTTTGGCGTTTTTTAAAGTTTAAGTTGAAATTAAGTTTTTTCAATGTCAGCTGAATAATAATAATTAGTACGAAAGGTTACATACTCAATAGAAATAGAAGAAAATGTATAATAACCACAAATCTACGATCAATAAGTTTATATAACTTCAATTTATATAATTTAGTAATGGCAATGTCTCTGTCAGCTTTATAAACCTTTATAAACTCTTAAAGTATACTTAAATTGAGCAGTTTATAAAAGTTTAGATTTTGTTTTGAAGAAGAAGAATTTCTTTTGTTTAGTAACACTACATAACTTCAGAGTTTATAACCAATAGTAGGATCATTTTCAGAAATCTTAAATTTTGCTGAATCTATCGTTTATTTAAATATCTTAAATTTAGTTTAGTTAAATATCTGCGTGTTAAAAACGAGCTTCTTATTATTAATTAGGGCTAACCAATAGTAATACCATTATAGCAAAGGTTCGGCAGGTCATAAACTAATTATTTATTTCGGAATAATGGTTACTTTTCTGGTAAATGTCACGTAATACGTTACCCGTATCTATCCATATGTCAGTAGCATTAATCTAATATTTTTACAACACGGATTTAATTACAAAATGTTTTCATTTAATTTTAGTAAGCATTTTGCAATCATAGCATCTTCAAATGATAGTTGTTATTTTTTATTAGAAATTCACTAAAGCCTTTTTCATTTAAAATTAAATGTGTATCAGAAATAGGGATCACATAAGTTACTCCGCAATTAAAAAAAAATAAATTTCATAGCAACATTGTAAAAGAGATTTGTGGTGGCTTATTAAAGGAGCATGTTTAGAGTGCTACTGCATATATATATATATATAGTATTTAATAAAATATCCATGTTAAAGTTGCTTAAACCTGGTGAGTATGTTTATTATCTGTCACATACATTACTGCTATTTTGTTTTTATATAATAACAAATCGATTAATTTCATCAGAGAACATAATCTAAATGAACTCTTCTCAAATCTCCTGTTCAATTGTTGGATAGTCCAACTAAACTGAAAACTGGGATTTTCAAACAATTGTGCATAATGGTCACATAAGTTACCGTCACATGTGTTACCAAACACTTGATAACTTTAGTGACATTATAGTAAGATAAGTGACTAGACACTTAAAATGAAATTTATTGGATTGTTTATTTGCATTTTTTTCTTTTTAATGCGTTACCATAGTTAACACGTGGGCTTAGTTTCTGTTATAATAAGCATATTTAACATAATTAGTTTATTTTCAAGCGTCAGAAAAACACGACATTTTAAGTCTCAGTTGACAAGGCAAAAGTCAGTGTATTTTTTGACATTTATAACAACGATAGATAAAGTATTTTATGTCCGATTGCATTATAAAGTACTGTTTATTGTATTGTTTTGTGGCATTAAACTGACTTATTATTGTACACGTAAAATAAAGTGGTAGTAGTAAAATAAAGTATGGCAACTGTATATTACATGTCAAATTTTCTTCTGTCAAGAATAGATGTCAAATTTATAAACTAATCTTTTTTTGATAATAAGCCAATTTTAGGAATCGAACATAAAGCTTTGAATGCAACTCTTACATAATCGGACCTTATAGACTCGCCCTTTTTATAGACCTTGCTCGCTTCGCTCGCTCGGCCATAAACTGGGCTTGTCTATGTACTTGTTACATAAATAGCTATTACGTGTAGCTGGCGGCGAGTCAAGCCCAAAAATTATATCAAAACATACAATTCATTTTGCCAAAATTTTATTTTTCTTCAAACGTCAAAAAACATTAATTTTGACAAAATTTACATTTCAATTCATTCTTTACGTTTGAAGATAAAATAACTTATTTCATTTTATTTTTTTATTTTAAGGTCCGGTAGTCAAACTAACAGCCTCAGCACAACAAGCTTTCTTAAGCTCCTTATAAAATAATATACTATTATTATTTTATCCAAATTACTTAAGTATTACTTACTATTGTTGCCGGTTTTTCATTTTAAAATAGTTTCTTTTGTGCGCGATGTTTGGTAACTAATGCGAGAATCACAGAATTTACTTGTATAAAAACATTTTATCTTGCTCGTATAATAAAATAGAAGTGGACATGTAATATGTAACTAATTGCCTATTTTAATTATGAAAGTTTCGCATTAGACAAATATTTTATTGCAGGAATTTATTTACTGCGAACATGAGCAAGTCAAACACCTTTAAAAACGAAAGGAGCTTTTAAATTAGCCAGTAATAATTTGTATTTTTGTAAACGTTGTTACGTGCTAATTTCGTAGCACCCTGTATAGCTATGCTTTTGCGTTAAGTTGTATAGCGTTTAGGGATTTTCGCATTTTCTCTCTTTGTAGTTGCCATTTTGTTTTGGAACTAACGTCCGGTTGTTCTATATAAGGGATTTGGTCACTTTGTTTGATCCGTTCGTGAAACTAGAACTTCCTTAAAGAATTTGATGGACATCGCCGTTTAATTAGTCTGTTTCCTTTGTGTTGTGGATTGGGAATTGCCTTAATGCAGATTTGTGGTTAGTTTTGGCGATGATTCCAAGTTTATTGGAACCTTTATGGGATATTTTTCTTACTATATACTGTTCTTTTGAGGTTATAGAAGCTCACGTGCCCGTAAGTTTATAGGTTAACCTTTCTATCATTCAGTCTCTTATACTTAATTCTTTCTATAGGTTTTTATGTATAATCGTCGTTAGCAGCATTTGGAGGCGACGTAATTATCTCTTAAGGTCACATTCCATCGAATACCTTTTTATTTTGGGTTTATCTTCACTCATTTTATAACTTCCCGATTGTCTTACAAAAATTACATACACTACGTTGTATATCTGGGTTGTTAAGACCATTACGCAGACTTATTGGTTGCTGTTGTCTGGGATCACGCTACGTTCGAGCTGGTTGGTGACGTTCTTCTTCAGCTCTAAGAACACACACCGTATCGTGAGTTAGTTATATTGTAGCAACTATTTACAACATCTATAACGTTCGACAATCCTTTTGGTATATAAAACATATCTGTATATTTGTATATTATAATTTTATGTGTTAAATGGTTTTTTACCTGTGTGCGTGTAGCACTAGATATCTGCTTCATATATATAATTTATTACATATTATTTACTGTATTATATTGTTAGGAATATTTGCGAGTGAGTACGTACGATTTTGCTCCGTAATGAATTGGTTAAAGAGTTAGATTCTGAGGTTACGATTGCGCAATCTATATCACAGGTATTCGCATTAATTTACCGTGTTTGTTACAATCTTGAGAATTTAAGTCAAGTCAGTTTTAGAGTAAGTAATCGCGCTCGCATTAATCCTTTTCTCTTTCAATTTGTGTATAGAAATCAATAACCAATACTCAATTTTTGCTAAGGTTATTTCACATTGATTGATTTGTTTTAATTGGTAATTTGTTTAATTAATAATAAAGCACTATATATCTGTTACTTGAAGATTTATTATTTATATGTGTGGTATTTGGAGTTTATATTTTCAGCCATCGATGAATCATTATTGGGGAAAGTCGACCACATTGGTAGTAGTCGCAAATGTGTTGTTCTTTTCAGATTTTTTCGGCCAATACTGTAGCTATTTTAGACGATTCTTGGCGCCCATTACAGAAGACCTTTAGTGAGCCCCACGACCTCCCACTAGTTTAACTGCGGTTAAAGGTTGTTACCGTTTCCCAATAAGCAGTCCCCATTCTGTGGGTAACAACGTTTATTGAACGAAGGGTAATGTTGGACACAATTTTGTTATAATAAGTTATTTCTTAAATTTTAAATAATGCCCATGTACGGGTTCTTTCATTTTGACATGTACCGTCATCACGGAATGCAGTTATTACTCTTATAAATTCTGGAAACTGTAATATCACTAATATTAATCTTGTATAAATTTAAATGTGCTGTTTACAAAACTCTTGGTTTAAGTGGTTAAGTGACGCAACGTTACTGAAGGTATTGTTATAAATTATAAAATATTATAGTAACCGAAATTACTTTAAGTAATGTTATAAAGCTTTTGTTGGGCAACCACTGCAAAACGACCTAACCTCAGTAAATCCGAGTTCTTTGATACATAATTTCAGTAGAATGATAAAACTGTAATTCCTTAATGCTTTTAATTCATGACTTACGAATGAAACTCATAGAATCAAATTTCTTCTACATTTCGTTTTGCTTAGACGTGAGGATTCATGCAGAACATTACAAAACATTCGAGCCTTTCAGAATAATTCTGACCTCCTTTTCGAAATTTGCAAATAATAGCCAAAATTATTTATTTAACTTTAAATCATTGTCTACCAGTGAATTCACAGATGGCAATCTTGTAACGTGCTCAAATTCCCAATTTTATAGAAATGCAATTTTATAGGCATAAATGGTAAAAAAAACCTTAGTTCGGTCCTGCATTATTCATCATATTTCAGTTGAATTAAAAATGTAGACGGTATTTTGAAATAACTGGCGCTCTTTTAATGCCAAGGGTCATCTTAAAATGTTTTCGTAAAAGATAAAAAATTCCTTCTAGAATAAAATTTACTTATAACATTTGCACCGATAAAGGTAGAAAAATAATATCGGCTTTGTAACAAGGGAATAATTCATCTGAAAACGCGTTAAACCTCAAATTTATAGATCCTGTACTTATAACAGGAAAATCTGTATATGATTTTCATAAGTGCAGACGTATAAAAAGCATTATTTGACCACCTGCAGACGCAGACTTTAAGGCGGCAATGTTCCAAACTTAATCAGAATATTTTAGAAGCTTTCTTAGGTGGTTATTTTCCTGAGTGGTGGAAGGAATGTTAACTTCCTTTGGATTGGTTGGTTTAATTTCTTCCCTTTTTTAAAATTTAAGCTTACCATAGGATTGCTTCCTTAATTTCAGTCAGTAGTCAGTATTTAAGCAGTTCAGTACAGAGTCTGGTAGAATGAAAAGGGTACAAGTGACGGGTCGACCTGGGGGCTTTCTCCTTGGAGAAGCCCCCGCTGAAATTACATATTGTTATATATTATTATATGTTATATATTGCAAGTGTAATATTGGGATTATTGCAGTTTATAAGTTTTAGTATCGTGGAGTAGTACCGAATTATTACAGAAATAATTTTCGTAACATCAGTCAAGAAAGTTCAGTTAATTATTGCTGCATCTTTACAAGAATTAAAAGTTCTTCTGTTTTTCATCTATAATTTGGGAAGGCCTTGTATTTAGTGTTAAGTGAAACAAGGGCATTATTGTGAAAGTGTTGTTTTTGGGAAGTTTAAAGAACTGTAAAACTAGACCAAGGTATCAAGGACTAATGGATACTTGTTTGATTAGAGTAAGTTTTATATGTAAAAATTATCTGTACCATTCTCCTTAATGATTATGTCTTGTAGATTTATGTACTTTGTGTTTATTGAGAATTTTTCTTGGGGTATGATTACCCAAACTATTATCATCAAAACCGTCAATACTGTCATTGGAGACAAGTAAATAAATTATGTTTTAAATAAATGAAACTTTGAGTTAATCTTGACTGTGATAATATTGAACCATTCGTTTGTGAAAGTCTTTAAAGTATCTTAACCGGTTTAACACTAACGTAACTAAACACGACTATTAATTGAATTTAATTAACAAAGCCAATATTCTTTTCTGCTTGCGGATATTAAGCTTCAAACACTTGCAATCAGATGGCGCCGATATTTATTTTTATTGTGTCTATTACCTCTTATTTTTTTACAATTCGTAAGCTATGAAAATCAGACCTACGCCTGAATCATAATTTGATATTAAGAGATCTTAAAAGTCGGAACATTACAGTAAGTACCGATTTTATGAGTTTTGCAGCAAGTATTCAGATTGTGAGTTTTTTAAGGTTACAGTGACGTCCGTCGCGCGGCGTATTTTATGTTCAGTATGTTATATTTAATGTTTTGATTTCAGTAATTTAGAGCTACGAAAAATAAATGTTACAATCTTACACTGTTACACTCATTAATGGGATAATTACCAGCTGACCATATTTCAAAGACTGATGCAATTGTGTTGGAATGACATAAATCTGCTCTTCATATCTCGAAACTATATAAAAGCGACCAATACCTTTCTAGGTGGACTTTAGTTTGCCAAAAAACTGCAAAAATACTGCACTTTCCGTCACTGTTAGTTCATTCCTAGCGTAGTTTCTAGTGTGCTTTCTATTAATATTGAATCTATGTAGATATGTTAAAAGTAATATATCTAGATTCGTAGTAGAATTCCTTTGAAAAATGGAAAATTAAGAAAAGTGGATGTAAATATAAAATAAAATAAATATAAATTTTGATTATAAATAGTTAAATATAATTCTATAAGTCTGCTAAGAGTTAATTCCAGAACACATGCGTACCTATCTATTCTTACTAGTATTTTGCAGTTCTTATTTGAAAATAAATTGCTTGTAAACGGATACATTATCAAAGTGGCGGAAGCTCGTCGGACCTTGCATGAATAGTCTGGTCAATTTGGGTCAGCTCCGAATTTGGTCAAGCTAAAACCTTCAGATATCAGATGGTGGAACTAGAATTTCGCTCTATTAAACGCTAGGTCGTTGAGTTATTGCGATGACGAACAGCTTCCAGAACTGTATAAATAATATTCACGCATTCACGGCGAAGCAAGATTTGTGGAGTTATGTTCTGTTTTTCCAAAAATATAAAGATTCCACTGAAATGAAAAATAAATATATAACAATAAAAATAATGAAACGATCGAAAACAAACAAGCAACCAAGCTTTTGATTCTTTTATTATATTTATCCGCCAGGGGGCGAATTTTCTTTTGAACGAAATAAATAAACAGATACACTTTTTGAGGAGCGTGAAATTTCATTTGATAAAAATACAAGCTTAAATGTTATCCCATCTAGAGAACAATGAAATAATTTCCATGTTACGAACGTCTTTTTACGATTCCGCCTATTGTCACATCAAATGAAACTGTACTCTTGAGACACAGTCGTCAGTTTCCATTGTCTTTTGACTTTACAATAATAATAGGAGAAACAAACGATGTTCTTATATTACCCTTAGTTACATTTGCATTTTAGGTTTAACTTAGAAGCATTGAATTTCTTACCACAATTATTTCGACAATAACTGCCGCAAGTTTAGCAGTTACCAGACATGTTCCACTTGTGCGCATTTCTCCATGAAATTTTAGTGTTTTAGTAATTCAAACAAAGTTGCTTCCAGCAGACTGCATCCTCGGTTTTGCAACATAGATTCGAATTAATATCAGAAATTTCTGGTGCCATGTCGTGGAAAATTCGTATGATCGTGAGTGGAAAACGCGTGGCATATTTTATGTTACCACAACCCGAACCACCTTATAAAAAAGTAATTTCCGTCCTTATATACGTCTTTTAAACGGTTTCAAACGTAGTCATAAAAAATGCAACGACCATTTTTTATACTAGCAAGTAATCCACAAGGCGAGACGAAACGGAAATATTTATATCGTGTACCATTTCAAAATGACTAAATTAAGGAAGCAATTTAGAAGTGTCCAACTAACACTGTATGAATATTAACAAACAGAAGTAAAGCGGACAATAAAAGGATCGTCTTTTATAATGGCATTCGTGAAGTTCCTACTAAAAATAGCTTCAGAAAAGGTCAATCAATAATGGTGTTCTAATCAAATCTACCACTATCCTGTATCGCGGATCGTTTTCTTCCACAACGACAGATACTCAAAGCCAAATCCATTAACCCGGCGCTAACGGCGCCGGAATGGTCAATTGATTTCAGCTTTCCTCGACTTGGCATTACTCGAGCACTAGAATTCAACTAAAAAAGGAAAACAAAGCGATTCCGCAAAGCGGCAGCAGTTACAATTCACCACCGGCACAAAAGATAAAACAATGGTCGAAATTAGAAAGTGAAGTGCAAGATGAGAACGATAAAATAGTGTTACGTAAGCCTACGGAGGGATATTAAATTGTATAAAGACAAAAGTGGTAGCATAAAACGTTAACCCCTATTGCCTACCAAAAACTTATATTATCTAATATCGTGTAATCTTCAACTTGAACATCATTGAAATTTGATATCCAATGCCTGCATCCTCGTATTAAATTACAAGGAGTGTAGGTAAAAGGTTTTCGTATGATATATACATTCTTATTAAAGGGATTATTATATTAAGACTTTCGCCTGTAACAAATCTAAGTTTCAAAACTGAAATGTAGTTAAACGAGACTAAAGTTCAAAGTTATTAAAACAAATTTGAGGTGGATGGATAACAGCGTATTAGGCAAACTTTGCGATTGAATATAATCTTGAAATCTCGATCCATTTCATTTCTACAATGTAATTATTATTTATATGCAAAGTTATTTAAGATTGTCTTGCGGTTGAGATTTTAATTTTCAAGATGAAATGCTATTTTCTTAATAATTATTTTAATTAGAATTTCTAATTGTTATCACAGACTAAACAGGCAGCTGACTAAGAAATCTGCTCTGAATTTTTTCGAAATGTTTTTCAAATTTGTTTCTATGGATTTCCAGTTTAAATTTGATCTATTTTTAAGTAATTTCTCATTAAACAAACTTTAAATGTAACCAGAATAATTGGAAAATCTTACAACGTAATGATCTAAATTACAGACAATTCCACAATTAAATTCTTATTTGGCATGGGAAAATTGAAAGGTTGGGTGAGCTTTTTTTAGTTTTAGATTTAAATAAGTTTAGGTAAAAGCTGAGTCAAAATTTCTCAAACGGATCACCCCAATTCGTCTGAAAAATGATTATAAATGTTAATACATTTTTTCAATAGTATTCAACATGCTCAACATTAATCCAGATGCATTTTGTAAATAATATTCGTTATTAAAGTTTATGGTCAATTTTTTGAGAAAAATATGCTACAGAAGTTCTAATGAACAAAATTTTCTCATTTTATCGTTATTTCAATCATCATTAAACACATATTTGTAGTGATTTTTCATGATTTGAAAAGTTCCATTTTTGTCAATTATTTATAAGATTGTTTATAACAAATTCAAGTAAAACTATCTTCTGGGCCTTATTTCGACTCGAGAAAAAAAACGACAAATACTTCTTTCGTTTCTTTCATTTTTTTCAAAAAACTGACCATAAACTTTAATAACGAATATTATTTACAAAAAAAATATTTTCGCAAAATGCATCTGGATTAATGTTGAGCATGTTGAATACTATTGAAAAATGTATTAACGTTTATAAACATTTTTCAAACAAATCGGGTGATCCGTTTGAGAAATTTTGACTCAGCTTTAATTGGTGTTAAATTTCCCCAAAATGGAATAACAATATGTAATAGTTGAATTCGATTCAAAGAAGCACAGTTCTGAAAACAACCAAGATTATTTAAACACACTACACAGTAATCCATACCCTAAATAAACAACATACAATAATTTTCATACAGTTATTTCATAAACAAAAAAAAATGTGAAGTGTATTATTAATCAGAACATTTCATTTAAATTTAAATAAAAATATAGAATAAGCGGTCAAAGATGAACATTTAGATGTTATACAAGTATAAAAAATTCAAAATGGTGTCGAATGGCTTTGGGAGAAATCTTTTACAATGATACTTATTTCCCTGATATTGAATTATTGGTAGTTTCGCAAGTAATAAAAAATGCAACCAAAGCTACTTACTTACAAAGTTAATCTAAATTATTAAAAACATTATTAACTCAAAATAGAAGTACACTTAAAACTAAATTGCAGTTGAAACTATTTACCTTGAATTTCCTAACTCTCTTTTTTAATTTTCCTATTAACAAATCTCTATGGTTTAATTATACAAAAAAAATCTTCTTAACTTTCTTTGTTCAACAGGTTCAAACAACTGAAAGTGAAACGCTAGTTATTTTTACACACAAAAGCAAAGCAAAGATTGGGCGGCAGTGAATGGGTGGCAGTATTGTTTCTACAGCTCACAAATTATAAAAGAAATGGGTTATAGGTTTAAAGACACAAGAAAATGCATATTGTTGAGCGCCATCTGTTTAGGAAAGTCCAAGAATAATAATAAGATAAAGATAATGACCCGATACTCGCAAACAGAAATCGACATCAGATCTATTAAATTTAATTCAAATATTAGTCATAATCGGTTATGTCAAAGTTAGGTTAAATAAAATATTTAAAGACTTTCATAAATATATGATCCTATAATATTCAGTTTAATTAAATTTAATTATAGATTTATTGATAAAATAAAATAAAAAAATAAGAAGTTACCAATTAAAACATTGGTTTTAAATATAAAAAGATACCAAACGTAAGAATTCTTAACGACAGGAAAATACACTTAAAAAAATTGTGGTCAAAAATATTTGATACAAAAGTAATAGTTCAACTTACAATAACATTACCCAAAAATAAAATCCATTAAGTCACAATACCACAAATCAAATAGTTCAATCCAACTTCACCTTACAAAGCAATTGAAACAATATTCCCTTTTCTATCAAAACAAACATTTATCATCAAACTTGACTGCTTGATGAAACTGAAGGAATCTGGAAATCACCTTACTGACGCCGCGCCGATACTGAATTTGAACCAAGGAACTAAAGATCACAATAACTGTCTCTCTTTTTCTTAAAAAATAGCCGAAATAACCATATGAGTTCAATTATTAATTATTTATTAAAATTGTTCTTCTTTATTAGAGGTAACGCCACACTTAAATGTATCATTTAAAAATTATTAGTTTTAAGTCTTCCGGATTTTAAATTATTTTAAAACGGAATCCTGTGAAAACGTGCTACACGATGGGTGAAATTCGATAAATATAACTGTTCATTACAATAACTGTATTTCGATCAAACAAAGTCATTCAACAAAATTAAAATATAGCCGCCAAATATTAACTGCACTTTGTCTTTAATTTGATAACTCATACGGAATTAATTACTAGATTTTGGTAAAATCGGTTCTAAATTGATCACTAAACTTTCTGCACTTTTATCGATAATTAAGCATATAACTAAAAAATTGGGAATTGTCAAAGGCAATCAATCCTTGTACAACTTTGTTCGGTTGTGTATTCAACCAGCCCCTATCTTAAACTATCTTCGACTGACTGTAAACTAAAAACTATTTCGCGTTGGAATGATTTTTTAAGGAGGGCGAAATTTTAAATAAACCAATAGAAATATAGCGGCGTTTTCATTAGTCAATAAAATATGTTTACGTCATTTATTCCAGAACAATCTCAACGAAAACCTACGGGGATTCCCTTTTGAATCTGCACATTATACTTGTAGGTAGTGTCTAGACAAATTTTATTCTAGAAGGTCCTGTTTGACGGCATTTTGTTTACAAGGGAATGTTTTAACCCGGTGTATTTTAAAGCTGTAAATTCGAACTTTCATACGTTTTAACTATAAGGAAATTTTTGTTAACGCTAATATTAGATTCTAGCCCTTATAAGCTCGGAATTAAAAACAATTTTGTTTTTCTGGAGCATTCTATTTCCCGAGAAATAAGCCTTTGTTTGGCATGAGAAGACTTCAAAATAAACAGTTGCATCAATAAAAATTCTACTAAAATATGAGACATTGTTTACGAATATGCTTCGAGGTGACTCTTTTGTACTTGGAGGAAATATTAATTAGCTTAAGATATTTATATTTATAAGATATATTGGCAGTTCCAACATAATTGAGTTTTACTAAACTGCCAGGACCGTACTGAGATTCCTTTACTATTTATTAATTTAAAAAAACGTGACATTACAAAAGTCTATCACTTACTTTTCTGATTGTTCAACCCTTCAAAGATTACTTGAATAAATGTATTTAAACAAATTCTCTGTATCAGTTACTTTTAATTCACTTGCTAAATAAAACAATAGTTCTATCTAACATTCAAACCATATCAGTTAAACTATCTAAGGAATTGGAATTGGCATGTGGTCAAGGTCGTACAAAGCTCCAAGTAAGAATACAGCGTGATCAGGATAAACAAAACTCCTAGTCAAAAAACCTTCAATGTTTGCTTCAGCAGATTAATGAAGAAGATTACTTTTCTGTTTAATATATCCTCATACCTTGAAAATGCAGATAACAAAAAACTTTTACTACGGGATTCTTTACGAAAATACGATGAATCAACTCAAAGCAAGAGATTATGATCACATTAAGTTAATTTATACTAAATTATTACAGCTAATGTTTTCAAGATTCCAATGACATTTGGCGTAGAATTCACAAAATACTAAACGCTTTAATTATCGTTGCCACTTACTGAAAAAGTAGCGTGGTTGCGTGGAAGAAAGATGGGGAAAGGCCCAACCAGACATACGTCATCAGGGAAAAAAATAACCTGATTGGTTACACTCTATAACGAGATGTGAAACATGGTACATTATACGAATATTATAAATAAATTTTAATCAAAGTGAAAAATCCAAAATTGATTCCCCATGTAATACAACCTCATACCAAGAATTTATTGGAAATAATGACGCGTTGACTAACGCGAAATTATATACTGAATTTGTATGCAGCCAATCGGGCGGATTCTTCTATTCATTCCTTTTAATATAAACAGGTCTACCTTTCAACTACAGTTCTGTAGTTGAAAGGCAGACCTAGGTTAGGTTAGAAAGGTAGAGTTTCAACTACAAAGTGTGCAGGATTAAATAAATAAACGAATCAAGGATGCGTTTGTAAGACAGAAATCGTAAAAAATAAACTTACGTATAAGATTTGTTACACTTGTTTTTAAACTATCAGACTCCAAAATTGAATGATAATTTCCACTTGTAAAGCTTGAGAGTATAACAGAGTACGTAGCTCAATTTTGTTAGTTATTTTGGAAAATTATATACAGAGGTTTTTCAAAACACTAAATATTCATAGAAGATATATGAAGATGTAGAGGAAGTCTAACTATTCTAAGTATTGTAGTGAGGTTTATTTATAAAAAATTTCTTTATATAAAAATTCTTATTTGTTCTTTGTTTTGAAAGAAATTACTTTATGATATCTCTTTCTTATATGATGTTCTTTTATTATATGATCTAAATTTTACTTATTGTGGTTATTGAATGTCATTAAATAAAGTGAGGTTATAGATAACCAATGACATTTATATCAGTACTGTCATGACATGACAGTTCCCAACTTAATGCATATAAAATCAAGTAAGCATAACAAATCAATTATTTATTTAACCTCTTTATTTACTACTCTTTTGTTTTGGATGTTAAAAGAAAGAAATCTTACCTAGTCATGTTACATTTATTCGTTCCTAGAATGTTAATGGATAAAACCACTCCTTTTTCCTCTTATCTAACTGCACTTTCACTGCACATACACGTCTTGCAATTTTCACTCTTCCTCCAAGACACACCGACGACTGAAGTTGAACAGGATCTGCACACCACCTCTGCACTCTATGATGACGATGGACCACAAACCTAGTAACTCTTCTATCGGTCCTTGTTGAATAGGTAACTTTATACTTCCTTCTGCACCTCCGGTAAGTCTCTTCTGTTAATCTTGAATTGGCCTCTCAATCTACTGGTATACCTCCAACAGGAACTGCTACTGACTAAATCTTCCACACCACCTTAAGTATTGCTAATCTTCTTAAATTGTCTCACTCCTATGTTTAATTACTTTTCTTAAACTACTTAAAATGTACTCTTCTATATCTATCCTCTTCTTTTTATTATTTATGATAAATTTTACCCCCACTTTTATGGTATATTCTAAATTTTCTTCTATCTTCTCTTTTCCAAACTTATTTAGTAATTTATTATCTTCCCTTACTTCTTACACTTAACTATTCCTTTTCCAAATAAAACACAAGACTTTTATTCTATATTTATTAACTTTTTAACTTATTTTTTAAGAGCTTCTTACAAAAACAACCATCTTTTTTCACAAACAAAAGCTTATTATTCATATCTCTCTGAGAAACCTCTATTTCATTTATTTTAATTTTTATTTTATTTTTATCAGCATTTCTTTGATCATTCTTACTACCCTTTCAACAATAATGCATATTTCTATAGTTATGAACAACTAATTTCTTTATTTAAAATTTCAATTTTGCATTATTATTGAAAGTGTAGTCTTGATTTTATATGATCCATTGATATCCTTAATTAATGTACAAAATTTTCTTTTTCAGGTTGACCTTTGACTAAGATCTCCTTTCTCTTACCATCCTGATTTTTGTATTTGATATTATAAACTCTTGGACTCTAATAAAGATATGCTATTCCAACTTGATTTATCGTATTTCATTTTTGTATTAAGTTTTCTAATCTGAGCACTACGTTAAGACATTATTTATGTTTTATTTAATGATATTCAAGAACCACAAACCTGGTTGAATTGTTGTTCAAATGAATAATAAATCTCCAAAGTTTATACTCGAATGCACCTTCTCATATTGTTTTCTCTTTGGCTCAAAAGTGACCATTGCAGTATGTACGTTGAGGTTTCTTTATGTCTTTTGATGGCACTGCGTTTTTGAGATCTTGAATAAAAAGTAACTAAACTTTCTACAAAACTATTATCAACTGCAGCTTTTTGGAGGATGCTGCTTAAACTCCATCAATTATTAACAGCATAGATGGACGCTTGTCTGTGGGTAAACTTCGATAATCGCGGATTAAGTACTCTTCAAACCTCCAAGTGCTTCTCTTACACTGAATCGTTACTAAACTTATGTGAACTTGTTCATTAACACTGTATTAGAAGGATGCACAACATAATGGCATAACATAACAACAAAACTTATTAAAAACTAATTACATATGTTATTTTAGCAAACGGAACTAGTATGCAAGTATTAGAATAAAAGCAGAATAATAAACTGAGATGCGGTTAAACGTAATTAAGTTGCGACGGTATTGACAACTCTGCAAAGTAGGGCAACAAAATCACAACTAACTAACAACAGTAACAGCTGCAAAATCATCAGGATAACATAATATTAGTTAATGAGGTTAGTGTATACCGTCGTTTGTTTATTTTAGAAGATATTTGAGTTGCAGAATATCTCTAAAGCATTTGCATTTATTTCTACTTATAAACAAATATAATATAGTCCATAGGATTATACTTTGAAGATTTTATTTCTATATGTCAACTCGTTTTATTTACTATAGAATAACATCTTAAATAAGCGGAAGTATTGTGATATTAAAAAAAAATAATTTTTTATCAAAACGAACAATCGAAACAAGCAAAAATAGTAATGATAATGTTCTTACAACACAACATAATAAATTAATATAAATAAACACATCACTTGTAGTATAAGAAACATAAGTTTTATTTATTTAATATAATTGTTGAAATTAAATAATTTGAGAGTTCAATAAACAAATGTCCGTTCTAATAGGTTGATTTACTTTTATTTTATTTTATGAAATAAAATTAATTAAATTTTAAATAGAAATGTGTAGAAATCAAACTATTAAAAGTTCTACTAGATTTGAGACTAAAATAACTTAACTGACAATTGTTTCACTTATTAAAGTTTCTTAACTTTAAGATTATGAGACAGTCTTTTCATTTAATTAAATTTTATTAGTAAATCTTAAATTGACTGTATCTTTTAATCTTTAGCTCTATTGCCTGGTACCAGATAGATAAATGTAATGTGCACTTACTTTGTTAAATTGGCGCAACACTTAACACAGGCTTCTAAATAACCTGTTGGAATTAGCCACGGCTTTTGTTTTAATAATGCTCCAAAACTGTCAACTCTAATATATTACAGCTCAGCTGGATCGATTTATATTTCAATAATCAATATCCTTTTTAATCATGATAAATGGACATTTCAATGAACTCGTTAAGTAATAGTAATATTTTTCTTGCTTGTATAAAATAATACAGCAAGTATTCTTCTTGAAAAAACTGATTAACTTTTATATTTGTTTGCATAGGTAGATTACATAACCTAACTTTTTATGCAATTTTTGGATCAGCAAAATACGTCCCTTAGCACCAAGGAAAAATTGCTTACTGACTTTTTTTCGTTATATGAAACAATCGTTGTTTGAAAGAATTAACAAGATTTTACGTTTGTGACGTCATCACAAATAAAACAATTATAAAAGTTGTCAATATATTGAAAACTAAATGTAGCTCATGGATTTCTGAACAAAATGATATAAAACAGTTATATCCTAATTTAACAAATAGGCCCCTAAATGAAAAAACTATTGTAACAAGAAAGCAGATTTCAGATTCCGCATAATACAAATGAAAAGCTCTTTTCCAAAACTAAATCCGAAACGGCAAAAAACCCAATTTCAAGTTATTATTATAATATCAAAAGATTCCTCAGTTCACATTAATTTAAATTTTACAAAACTGGTTCATGCTTCATATATTTTTAAGTCCAGAAAATTTATATTCCAAAGTTAGTATTCCATATTAGTAATTTCATTATATTTACAAATTATATTTTTAGACTTTTAGAGTGAGTTTTGGAAAAGAGCTCTTCAGATAGTATCAGAATAAAACTTTTAAACCAATACTGCATTATAAAATTGCTTATTCATAAACTTTGAAACGGCGGTTTGCACATTAAGATTTAGTAGTATGTTTAAAAACTGTACATAATACAGTTTAAAATATTTTTGGGCGAACCCATTACTTTTTTTTATTACTTGTTTCTACAATCATTAAAAATAAAATAAATAATAGGGGGTTAACATATATTTGTACCACTCTGTACATTTTAGGCGCAGGTTGTCAAGAATCGACGGCTTAGCAAAGACCAAAGCTCACCCGTATGTATGTACAATTCATATACAGAATGGATTGTAAATAAATGTAACAGATTTCTAGATTATTGTCTGTACAAATTACATATCTATCGAAACGCTTTAACGTAATTGCCTATAAAGGCAATTTCCATATAAATTAAGGCTGGAATTGTAATTTCAAGAATTAATTATGAATTTTTAATTTGTCATAATTAGTCAACCCAATGTCTTAGTTTGTATGGGTATAATGTCATCATATCTTTTGCAAGATAATAATTATTTACAATAAAATAGTTTTTTACTCTTATTGGCTCTTCTAAATTCAGAAAAACACTTTATTTGGTGGTACTAGTGCCACTGGTTTTTACATTGACGAGAAAAGTGTATCTGCTAGATTATTTAATTTTCACGTTGTTTAAAAGTTAAAACACACCTTTTTCTTAAGAGTGGCAAGTTATTTAAATTTAACGAGATGCCCATTGTTCCAACAGGGAGGCTTTGTATATAAATGTATGACTATGACTGATGTTATTCTATATAAAAGCCTTCAGAAAATATTTCATTAGGTTCCATTTTCGTGTGCTATATTATGTCATACATCAGATTCTTTTCGTTTTTTAGAGTTGTGTTCATGTTAAGCAATCACTCAGTTTGTCGCTTACTGTTGCTAATTTCTGCCCATTTTTCTGAGGCTATTTGACGTTACGTTTCCTTATACTGCAAGATTTTATTCTTAAAGCTAATACTGAGATAAATTTATATTTATGCTATGTTAATATTTCGACAATAATTTAGGTTTATTCCTTTCACTGGAAAATACGTGAGCTCGTATAGTAGGCTGAAAAATGTTGAATTACTGTTTCAGTAAAATAAAACTGCATTCAATTTAAAATTTTTTTACGAGTGGCTACAAAGTAAACACTGTCATCGTAATTAATTGAATCTTCCTTTGTCTCAAAGATTTTTTAAGTTTGTTTGAATACGTAATTTAGTTATTGTTGTAACGTCACGTTGTTTTTCAATTCAATAAATACCATTTTATATGCATAAATAATAAAGGAATCCTTAGTACGGCCTTGGCAGTTTAGCAAATTCAATTGCGTCGGAACTGCAAATATTTCGTTAAGTAAATAATGCTTTCTTTCAAGTATAAAAGAGTCACCTTTGTGCATTCATAAACAATATTTTAAATTTCAGCATGTTTTCGTTGGTGCGAACATTCATTTTAAAACGTCCCCATGCATATAATCTCAGTTTCTCCGAAAAATACATTACTAAAATCCATTTCGCTCTAATTTATGATTTCCTTGAACGTGCTTTTTATTAGGCTTTGGATAAACAACTTTTGGTCCCAACGTACCACATTATTGTAAACGCGGTAGATTTTAACCATGGGTAAAGTCCCTTTTTCGTGAGCGTTCTTTGTTTAAAAATATTAATTTTGATTGGCTTGTTAAAGCCGTGTTGATTCATTATTGGCTAATTTGAACTATCCTTTTTCAAGTTAATCGAATAAAGGCTCTCAGAGCCAAAGCAAGGGGTCACCCCAAGATATGCGTGGGTAAGCCGTCGTGGGTAAGTGATATTACCGTTACATATATTTCCCGTACAGTTTCGAATAAAGTCAAGTTTTCTTGTGGTATCGTATCGATTTTATGATTAAGTTATTAATTCGGTAAAGAGAATTATCCAGTAATTTCAGTCAGATTTACAAATTAAAATAACCACCCTCAAGCAGCATTCAAGTTAATATAATTACCGTTCCAGTTATGATAATGCTGATAAAGAATTATTAGTTATTGGAAATTATCGTAAATAGTATGTTGAAGTTTGTCGTTAAAATAAAATAAATATAGTTCAGAATTCGGAAGATTGTTTCCCGTATTGGTTTTCCAGGTCAGCAGTTTTGTTGTGAAAATTAAGTGTATGTCAATATTGTGTTTTAGTGTATTGTGATTGACGTATTCCGTTTGTGTAAGGATTTTTTTTTGAAATTTATACAGGATGAAAGAAAATGTGAGGTATTAATTTTTTGAATTAAGTTTTTATGTAAAGTTTATTTGGGATCCAGAAATTGTATTAACTTTTTGTATGATAACTTTTTGATTATGATGTGTTTTGTATTTTTAATTCTTTTATTTTTCAATTTTTTTCTTTTCTTTTATGATTTAATATACAGATTTCAAATTAATCTACAGTTTGATATGGTTAGATTCAACGAACTGCTGATGTTGTTTTTTTGGAAATTAAGATTTTTTTATTGTTTGATAAATGTATTATTGTTTTAACGTCTAATCTACTGAGAAGTTATTTCCTTAGCTGATGACTTCCTGAAATTTTGTTATATATCTAAAAAAACATCTTCAGCTTTGGTGACGCCCAACATTTTTTTTATATTTGTTCCTGATTCCATTAATTAATCAGAAGCTTTTGGGGTTAACGCCCACACCTGTATTTAAATTTGTATAATCAGAGATCTCAGCCGATGCATATAGTTTAGTAAGTATTGTATTATGAGCAATTATTGTAGTATTTGAAATTTTTATTAAGATTACAGTGATAGTCCATCGGGGACTTTTGTTTTTGTGTTTATACAAATGACGTCTGATCGTAGTGATCGTGAGGCATTTTTTGTGTTGAAAATTATTTCGTTTCAATGTCGCCCATCGCGGGCCTTTGTTTTTATGACGTTTCATTGTTCACCCCAATATAAGTTAGCTTTGACACGCAAAAACTTATTTTTGATATATTTTGTTCAATTATATTCAATCAATTCAGACCTATATGTTTAAAAAAAACCTTTTAAATTATTTTGTCAATTTCAGATCTAGCTTGAAGTGTATTCAGTAATGTATTCAGTATGAAGTAATTCATTCAGACATGGTATTTACCTATGTAACTCTGATAAAGACCCCAATGTGAAACAAAGGTTTTTCTGTACGATAAAATAAACAAAACTTAAACCTTCAAACGAAAAGTTCACATTAATTAAACTAGATTAGAACACAGAGTACAACACTTACTGTATATAAAATGCTCAAAGTTGCCGGCTTGAGATCTCGTTCTTTTTACAAATTTAAATTTCAGGTCGTAGGTATTGGTTCTGCAGTTGTCTAATTTTTAAAGGGATGGATAAAGGATTCAAAATACAAAAACATACACTAGAAGGGCACCATCTGATTATGAAGCTTAATAACGATAATTAAATAGATCAAATGAATCTAATAAATCTGTCTTAAATCACTAATCAGAAAATGTATAACGTTGAAATTAACAACCCATTGTTTGTTTGATGGTCACTGTTTAAAACCAAGCTTCTCCGTTGTTTGGTTGTCACTGGTTTTCCCTTTCCCTCTGTTTATCGTGAAGTCGCTCCTGCGCGGTTAAGCTTCCTTCTCAATAGTAGAGTCAAGTAACAAAATGGCTGTCTGGCATTAGAAGTTGAATGTTCGAGATATGTTAGAAAATTGATTTTGGATATTAATTCGCTTTAGCGGAATAAATCTCGCATTCAACAGAATGATCGCTTGATTAGTTATATGCGATCAATCGTCAAATTAGACGGATTACGTTCTGGTGCTAACCATTTAGGTAAATGCTTTTCGTTTCATTGCCATGCGCTAAAAACTTACAAATGTCTTTTTATTTTAGGTAATATTATTTCCCTAGCCGTCACCTTGAGGGAATTGTATTGTAAAAGACCTTTCAGTTTATAGACAGGTAAAAATCTTCAAATATTTAAAATTAATACAATATACAGGGTGATTTCTTTGTAGGTCTTTCTATTTTGGGTTTTGTTGTTCGTTGTCGTTTATTCTTGTTCCTGCCTCTCTGATCGTGGGTTCATTTAGAAGGTCCTTCCCCTTTGTGTCCGTACCTACATCTATACATGTACTGGGTTGGAACAAAACAACCAAAATCGAAGGGTGAAGCGAAAACCCCTAAGCAAGGCTTTAAATAAAACAGCCGTGGGTCTTCGAATGGTGGGATGTTTGTCTAAACTTGTATGTATTCTGTGTCATTTTATTTATGTTTATATATATATTTACAATTTACAATGTGAGTACAATGTGTTCATGCATGTTAATTTTAAGAGCAACACGAGATCTCGAGTAATGAAATTGTCTTAGGGTAGTTTTAAGCCAACTGTGATACAAATCACCATTCACCGTCTTTTCTAAACATTAAAATTTTTGATCTGCACAATAGACAATAGTTACAATTAAAATAAAGCCCTACTTAGAAAGTTTAGATTTCACTACGTGTGTTTTATTTATTTATTATTTATTTATTTGTATGATTTTAATATTGCTTTCCAGCTCGTCATTTGTAAGTATATATGTACGGTACGACCAAAATTGTGGAAGTTGCCCATATTTTAGTAGAAGATCTATTTTTGTTTGTCTGATAAGCTTGAAGCTAATAAGCATTGTCTTTAAACGAAGTGGCTCTTGTTTTTTTTTATCTTTTATATCTTTATTACCCCGCCCCTCTCCGACTTATTGGGGGTTAGCCGGCAAAAACTAAAGCAGTGTTATTTGGATCAAGCTGATACTTCCAGCACAGCTATATTTTGGTAGGTTAGGTATTTATTTATATAAAAATATCTTTTCTGTTTCTGTAGGTTATAAATGAAATCAGACCGATATAAATTTAGTGCAAAATATTAGTTAATTTCAAAAAAGTCAAAATTTAGTTTAATGATGATGTGAATAAAAACTTTCATAATTAAATGGTTCTGTCTTACTGGTTTTAATTAACTTTAAAATTATATTTATTTTAGAAAACACAAAGAAAAATAAGATATAAAAAGATTTTAAACTCACAAATTCAAGTAATAATTCCTTACCTAAGAGCTATTGACTATTAAAATTTTAATAAATAAAAATTGTATACTAAATTACAATCAATTATTAAGATCCAAAGAAATTCACATAAATATTTAACATTCAAAAAAATACATAATTCACAGTACCTGTAGTTGTCAATAATTCGCAAACCAAATTAACGCTAAGTTGCACAAAAATGACTCCTGCACGCACCAAAATAATTACAGCTGGACGAATGGAGAAACTGGAATGTTCGTAAATTTTTGCTTTCTTATCATACTAGAATGCAATGAATTAATCCTCGTAATGCTTAACTGAATACAACCATAAAACTTCCATAAGATTTGGTTATTAAATTAATTTTAAGAACCATCGGCAAATGTTCGTTGTTTTTCTTTAAAACAACCCACTTATTATTTAAATCTGAACTGAATTTATAAAGCACATAACTCGGATTTTATTATAGATCCAAGATTTCGATCACTGAAGATAAAGTCTGTAGTTATTAATTTTCATCGGTATTTCGGTACGAGAATTATTTAAACGATATACGATACGGTAAACTGTAGTAAAGCTATTACACTTTTAAATGAAAAAACTAGATTTCCCAATCTTTAAAAACAAACATCCGGAAAAATATTTAACTATATAACGTTACTTTTATTAACCGCAAATTCTTAATTAACATCTGGAAACTAATTACACCACGGTATGTTCATTAACTGCAAATTTTCAAATTAACAAGGCACGGCATCCGAAACCGGCCATTGTCTATAAACTGTACTGTAATCAGACCATCGGTTGAATTGTTAAAACTGTACCATGTCGGAATCGCAACTCAAAGCAAGTATCGTGTCTTCTTAAAAACTAAAGGTTATATTGTTATATAGTAAGTATTTTGGAGGGTGCAATTTTTCATACACCAATCAGAAAGACGCCTGTCTCAAATTGAGCAAATCAGAGGTAAGTAGTCCACGTGGAGTCGATAGGGAAGATTTTCTTAATTTCGCTACTATATTTTGACCCTAAAGAACTAAATACAACGCAATTTGTATTTTCGCAGACGAATAGTGCACGCAGATGTTTTAATAAAATCTAGCAGACACTTCAAGTTGTTTTTTAGACGCATATGTGAATAAGCAAAAGAGATTTTTAACACATAAAGGACATAATTTGTTAAATAAAGGTGACTTGCTTTATAATATTTTCACAGAACCCAATCTATAATATCTCTGGGAACTAAATAAAGTTAGATTTGCCACGATCCATGTTATTATTTTGTTTCAACCAATGTACACGTGCGTAAATGAAATACAGAAAGGAATAATTTATTGCCCAAGTGTTTTTTATAATTCTACGAAGATTTGAAACACGACCTTTTTAAAATAATTTTTCTGTTATTTGCACCAAATGCTACACAAGTTTATATTTTAAGAAGAACGCAAATTTGCAGAGCCGGACTAAAGATTTTTCAGTAAATATGTAGACAAAACCACATTTATTCAGGACTGACAAAAATATACCGTTACAAATGTCGAATTAAAATACTTTATAATTAAAGGATTAATTCGTCGATGATAATGATAGATAAATGATGTGGAGTAGGATGTTTAAGTTTATTTATTTGTTTAGGCGTTTATTTGAGTTTAGGCGAGGATTTGAGTTGGCTGAATCGGGGTGGCGGAACCGCCTTCGCACGCTTCAATGGCAGTGTACCTACTAGAATTTTGGCCGAACCCGGAGAAATTTCAACTCAGTAAGGATCTTCATCATACCAAATATCGAATGGGCCATGTGACACTGGGCCTACGGTTTTACTCCCGTGTCCGAGAAAAAAGCACGTTTTGTTTTTTCTCCGCTATGAAAAATTACCAGCTCGATCGGGAATCGAGCCTGTGACTCTTAAGATTAAGAGAACAACATGCTAACTACTAATCCACCGAAACCGGAGGATGTATTCAATATTAAACTATTAATTACATCGTAATAACTTTGCGATTCGTTATTCTAAATTTATTTTTTTGTTGCAGGTACGATTCGTTTTAAACAACATGCAATAAGACGGTTAAGAAGGTTGTTATGCGCAATACTAAGGGGTTGGTAAGGAACGTAATTTTATTGTCATCTGCTGTTCTTAGTATGTTCGTAGATATTAGTTGATTTTTTAAAGAAAATATTTTCAGTGGAAATTCTTTATCAGTTTGTCCTAAGGTGCCTTTCAGTGGCCCTTCGGACGCTTCCTTTAGCTTTAATTTCGTTATAGCTTGTTGCTGTACTAAAACGTGTAGTCAAATCAATATAACTGAACCAAAACACGGAAACCAGTATCACGTTGGCCCCGCCACATTTTACCGGGTGGCCTCGTCTACGGTTTTTTGTGTGGCAGTAAACAGGATGTACTGCGGTCACTAAACCTTTAGATTTCAAAGTTGTCATGTATAACTTTTGCAAGTAGAGTTAAGCAGCTGGTTGTGCAGGAAGCTTTTGAGATGACCTTGTAGCTTGGATCGTAAATATATCAAGGTTAATATACCTATCACAGACATAGGATCATCAGCAGATGGAGCGGCGCTGATGATATTTTTGGCATTACTTAACAAATGAGCTGAAGCCTTTTCAGTTGTGGTAAAGACACAAGTAGATTTCTACAACGTATTCAGCTCTACCTTTACTTCATGGGATGGACTTAGGATCGCGTTCTTAGTACACAACAAAATTCAAGCCATTTACAATCAGGTGACCATCTTCAACTTTGTAACGACCATGGATGTAATTGTATTTATAAAATATACTATATAATCGGGCCAATAAAAGGATCATCATTTGGGCGCCTTTTTCTACATAAATAAAATGGCCAATACGGCCAAATTCGTTAATTGCAATCTAAGATATTGTTGGGTAAAAAAGTTTTTTAGAAGCTGAAGATAAGAGGTTTAATCTACCACTACCTTATTGATACGGCTAAGTTTTGGACAATTATAAAACTTTTTAGTTAACGAACGTAAAGAGTAAACGAAGTGGATAATTTTAAAATCTATTTACATTTAGATTGAAAATGTCAGTTACCTTAAGCAAACGCAAAAAGAACAGAGAGAGTAGAAATAAGTAATATCTTTGAAATTACTAAAACAGATTTAATTAATACCGGGTGATTTTTTAAATTTCTGATCTAGTAAGTCGTGATTTTTACGCCGTATCGAAGGTCACCGAAACGTAGGGCGTAGCGTTGATCACACTGCTATTCCAAATGTCATTTATGTGACAAATTGACTACTTACTTTTACATTTATTAAACAAATTGATAAATATTTAAACAGTGATCATTTTTCTTGAAACTCCCGAAGACATGCTCCGGCTTCATACACCCATTGACCATTAACTTGATGACCATTACGAAAGTAAGCTTCGATCATAAATGTTTTTTGTTCCTGTGTGAACACCATTTTGTTGTGATGAAAAACACTCCAAAATAACGTTGAAAACTAAGCGTTCAATCACAAACGAAAGGTTAGTCTTGAAAAAGACTGATTTTTGATAATAACCGAGATAATAACTGGCGAAACGGAATTCAAAACACGAGGAAACAGTGAAGCACAAAAGACGGCAAAAGCGAGAACAACACTGGAGTAGGTTATGTTTATGTCAACATTTTTGAAATCTGACAGTTGTGACAAATCGAACGATTCAAACTACGCCCTACGTTTTCCGCATCTTTTGTTTTAAAATTATGTCATGGCTTTCTAGATCAGAAATTTAAAAAATCACCCGGTATAAACTATGTTTGCTTAGTCCAAAAGTACATGTGAACCATTTGATGTGCACGGTTAGGTAGTACGTAGTAGTATTTATATTAAGGTAACAACCTATTTCGTGCTTTTGCTTAGTTAAACGGAATGCGTTACAAAGCTGTAATGAAATATCGGATAGTTTTTAAATTAAATTACTGACAACTTTTTGCCTTGTCGCGCTTTTAATGAAAAATTCAATGCTTTGATGTTGAACATATAACACCGAACAAAGCTTAGAATTTTTCTGCGGAATTAGCAATAGTTAAATTTTTGATCTAATATGCATGAAAAAGCGTCTAGTAGTAGGAATATCTCTGCTTTTTAATGTATGGTTATACTGGAATGAGAATATCTCTGCTTTTTAATGTATGGTTATACTGGAATGAAACAGTTTTATTACTTTTACAGTTTTTTTTACAAATTAGACATTTTAGAAGCTTTTGAAGTATAGAGACATAAACGCACAGTACCTTTAATGAATGAACAAACTGAGCTTAGTAATTCTCCTTTATTAGAAGTGTTAGATATTTAGTTTTTGTTATGTATTGTATCTAGTTACCTATTTTCTGTATGTATTTATCCTTAGCAACGTGTTTGTTTATCAATCTTATCTACCTTTGATAATGACACAAAGTGTCGAAACAATATTGTCAGGTTAAGATATTAATAAAACTTGTGAAACTTTAACTAATCTTTGTATTTATATTATATTTCATTATTACTTTTAGTCTGTCAAGATTAATAATAGAAGGATAAATTAATTTGCTGAAAATTATACTGTAGACACTTTAATAGTTTTTATGGATCTACTCAAAGTTGCTGCGAGTCCACATTGTGTTTAAAATACTTGTAATTAGTAAGTCGGATTAATGATGTGAGTGCTGCAATTAATTCTGTGACTTTAATGTTATGTGATTTTTTTGCTTTGTTTGTTACTAGTTGGCTGATAGAACTTAGTAACTTTATGAAGAAAAACGATGGGGGTGCAGCTTGAGAAAAAGAATACAAAATTGATCTGACATAATTTGAAATCGTATCGGTAACAATCTTAACATTAAAAATCCGAAATTTATTCGATTCGTATCGAATACGGATTTCCCGTATTTTCCCGAGTTTCTTCTCTGAAATATCAGAAATATGAGTAGGATACTATAACTAATGCTTTTAAACTTAAAAAATAACTTATTGAGCAAAATTGTTACCTTTTTCCCATTCCATCCCCAGGATGAGGCGCTAGTAATTATTTGGGGAGAGAGAAACGATTGATATAATTTTCAAGCTACAGCTCGAATTATTACAGACTTCTAAGTGCTGATTTTTTCCTTATTCCCTTAAACGTTCCTTAAAAAATGGCATTATTTTCAGGAGTTTCATAATTTCCGAGTTTCAACATTCGAAATTTTAAAGCAATAGGTTATTTGATAAGATATGCATGAATTCTAGAGTATCCACGTGTCTAAATTTCATACCTACAGTTTTATCCAATTAAAGTTTCTTAATCCAAGAGTTTCCAATTTCCAAAGATTTAGAGTTTGAATGTTTCAAAGTAGGGGTTTTGCGTATATTTTGGAATACCAGCCTTTATTTTAAGAGATAGAATTGAATAGATTGTAGAAGTAACCATTCATAGCAGAAGGAAGGCATTCATAGGATTTTTAGTTAGCCTTTTATACCGAATTGTGCAGCAAAATAAACTTGTAGGAAGATTTTCATAAAGAGTTCAGCAACAGAAAATACAGGAAACAAAATTCAGCGATTAATCTTATTTTCAGAACGGTAGTTCTTTACAAATAAGACATTTATTTCCTTTGTATAAATTAGCATCTTTAGGTATTAATTAAATAATGAATGATAATGGTTAATGCATTTTATCTTAAATAATTACAGCCAAGCAATGAATTAGTAACCCCTCTGCCCCTACGCCTTAATGTGTTTACCTTAAGCGATTTTTGATTGCGATGTGATGATTATTTATTGTTTAGCAAACCAATAGTGTTGCAAGTGTTGCTTTTATTGTTGTTATTATTAATGTGCAATATGTAATATGATTATGGTTATTAACGACAAGGCTGCTGTAGTAATGTGAGCCTAAATCCCGGCGTGGCTAGTGTAACTGCTAAAATTTCAAAATCCATTTTAATACATTTGAAAATGTATTTATTAAAAATAATCTTAGTACGGCCCTGTCTGTATGAATATATTTTGTCAGTTTAAAATCGCAGAATTTATTCTGATCATAATAATGTTTTTCGTTAACCTAGAAGCAACTGTGCTTTCAAAGCATTCTCGCGCAGATAAATTTGATTTTAGCCTCGAAAATATCGAGATAATTGTTGTTTTATAGATAAAATGACAGGTCCAAAATGCATTTAAACCAAATTTATGTTCCCGCTGCGTGCTTATTTCGTGTCTAGTAAATAGATATTTTTTTGATATCGGACCTCCCGTGAGAAAATATTTCTCCACCTTAATAAAATAAAATTAGTAATATTCTAGACGTATTTTCCCATCGGTGCGATATACGTCGCTTTGACACTTGATAGGGTGTTTATATATTTCCCTTTCTTAATTTAAAAAATGGAGATAGTTTCGCATCCCCAAGACAGTCGTTCCGTCTACAGTAAAGAAAAGGTTAAAAGCTTTATTTTAAAGTTTAGCACTTCCTGTTAACGCATTAATAATTAATCCAATGTGACGTTAGTTGAAGATTTGTGAAGGAAATTCAATAATAAATTGACTATTAAAACTAATAAACTTCATTTCTTGTTTTCAATTGCAATACTTATATTGTGGGATTGCCGAATTTTATGCCGGGTCAAAATATTACTGAGTTAAAATAATGCAACCTGGTAATTGAAATTGTGTAAACATGAAAACTTGTAAATAATCGACGTTTCTATTGGTATTATATGAGTTAAAATTTTTATTATTCAAAGGCAATTGCCAAGTTATGCAAGACATAATTCCAGCAAATTTCAGTTCTTAAATCCAGTTGCTATTTTCATCATCTTTACCAGGATTCACAGTTCTTCCGTTTCTACATGTGTAAGGCACTTGGTGCATGTAGTTAAAAGTGAATTACAAGGCAATACAGTGTTGTGCAATTTGTGGGTTTAAATAGATTGTACGATCTATTAAGGATTGCCTGATGAACACTATTTTCTAAATCGTCTTAGTTAATAAGATTTTATATGTGCCTCTTAGAATATTAACAAAAATATTGTTCCATCGTTTTTAAAGACATTTTTTTTATCAACGGATAAATAAGAATTAAACTAGACATAGTTGTATTAATATTGGATCAATCATTTGTTGAAGTTATTTATTCACATTAACCTTCTTTAACGTTAACCTGCCTGCCTACGATAAGTCTACCCATTTAAATCAATCTAATCAGAATCTTTTCTCATTTGTGGATTCTGACAATTTCTACCCTATGGTGTAAGGTGATAATGTATTTTAATGACTTCAAATGAGTGGCGCCCATATTTCTTATTTTTTTTCTTTGCAATTTATGAGCTTAAGAAACCTACCCTAAGATATAATTCGTCAAAAAGAGATTTTAGTCGGAGAAGTATAGTAAGTATCGTTTGGAGTTGAGCAAAGCTATGACATCAAGTTAAGTAAAGTAAGTACGGACCTGTTCGTTTATGTTCAGTGTAATTAAACCGTTACAAAATGCCCCGCTGATCGTGGGGCATTTTTTAGTAAACGTTACACTTGACGCCCGCTAAGTTGAGGCTGATTCAAATGAAGTTACCCAATGGACAGCATTGGTGTGGGTTTAATTCCCTCTAGATCTAGTTTTGTGTATCGACCTCAACGCATGGCCGGCTCGGGGACATGATTACATGGCGGTGTTTACACCTGGTTTTTAAGTATTCTGCTGGAAATCATCAGATGCGGCATGGCATGCGGTATGATCGTAATAGACCACTGATCTTCAATCTCAAAGGCTCCAATCACTAATAAGCAACAGGGGCGCTGGAAATCCTGAATCCCCTTTATCAGTACTGTTGATTTTTATGCAAAGGGTAAAATATTATTGTCGTTTTATGTTTATTCTTCTTTACATGAGCCTGTGGTATGTTATGTTTTCGTCTGGTAATGCCGCATGCATAAGTTTTTGCCATGCCAGGGATGTGTATGAAGCGACCGTCCACGCCCAGAAAGGAGCAAGTAGTAGTCACACGATCCTAGGATATGTTAAATGTAATATTCGTAGCTAGGATTAACTTTGATACGTGAAAATTAGAAATCTTTCAAATAAGCATGCCAAAAGACATTTTTAAGAGAGTTACGACTTCTACGAAAATATACAAATAGTTTTTGATCCCTACAAGGCTATTAAGTTAGAATTCAGAATAGCATTTTTGAGCTGCTAAAATCGACAATTTTTACAAATTACAAATTTTGAAGACCTCTTTTCCATTACGTTCTACATAAAAGAAAATTTGTAACACTCGCATTTTCTTTTTCAATTCAATCATTTCACATGTCTACACGAAATAATAAATTATTTACTGAACTTCCTTACCATGCCCTCATGAAATTCTAATGAAGCTACGAAGACGTATGTGTTTTACTGCTGTCAATTTTCTCCTTTTTGTCCTGATTTGATTCTTTTCTTTTTCAGTTAGAACATTTATTGATTGTTACGACAGTAAATATATTTTTATATCAAGGTTTACACTAAACTAGAGCAAGGTTAAAAGGTCCGCATGACATTTGCCTTCAGTAAAATTAATTTATTTTGCAGTACTATAGAGCACCTTTAAGCCAAAATAACTGAAAGGGTAACTAGATTAAGTTACTAAATAGATAACGATTTACATCAACTTTTTATTTTTAGAGTAATTCGATCTTTTATTAAAATTTATTAGAGATTTCGTTAAAAGCTTAATTACTTTAACGGATAACCTGAAATTTGATTCTGTGTAAAATAGAAAACGATTAAAATCTTTGAGAAAACCTTCGAGGAAGTTTATGAATATATTAAATATCACGTGAAGCTTGATATTTATTGTTCTAAAAATATTTACAACATAATTATGAAATATTAGTATATATTTTTTATAGAGGCTTTAATTTGTTTTCATTTTTAGTAATTGACGCTGCCTTTATTTTATTAATAAAGATAGTTGTGAGTTGTTTTAGTGTGATTGTCAACAGTGTTACCGTTTTTAATGAATAATAAAGACACATTTTGGTTTTTTATTGAATTAAATAATTTTATTATTGGTTTAATTAATTTCATTATTAAGAAAATTACAGTTACTTTAATCTATGTATGTAAATACAGTTAATAAATGTGATGTGATTTAGATATAAGGCCTGATTAAAATTTAATTACAGTAAAATATTCACACGAAAAAAAGTATCTTTGGTAACGAATTTTTCCCTTGCTGAATAAATTTTTGTTGATAGCGCAATGTTTTTGTTGTAATCACAAAAAATAAATTAATTTATATTATAATGTTATAGCAACCAAATTAATCAGTTTCTATCGCAAATAAATTTTGTTAGTATTTTTACATTTTTAGTAAACATAACAAATTGTTTACGGTTGACAACAAAAATCATTTGTTGTGAAAACTGATATTATGCTAAGTGCAATACTAGTAGTTTGTAGCATCGATCAACTTTCTTTGTATCTGCAACACATTAATTTGCTGATAGAGAACACACTAAGAAATAAATTATCTTTAGTAAAAAATTCTCATTTGCTGAATTAGTTTTTGTTATTAGAACAAAGTTTTGTAATTCATTTCTGTTGTAGTTTAACAAACCAATAAGTTTCCATCGCAAATAAGTTTTGTTAGTTTTTAATCACACGTGTGCTCAATCGGCGGTCAGCTCGGTTACGGTCGTGTCGGACTCGGGACATTACGTCGCTTTGACGTCTTTTGTCTGCACTCTGATTGCCTGGTGAGTGTGGACTATATCTGTTACATTGCATGTTAATATGTGCAACAAGAAGACGCACTTCAAAAAGAATCACACTTCCGTAATAATTGTACTCTACAATACCACGTATTATTTTTATTGTTAGTACTACGAGCATTATAATAGCAATATCTTATAAGATTACAATGGAAACAGAAGTGGAAAATCTACTAGACGAATGGGGTCTCCCCGAACTTATTCCAATATTTCTTAGTTAAATCATCATGAAATACTTACTAATAGCAAATATTCTATCAAATGTGACGTTTCCAATTTTTATTAATCCTCTTGATTCTTTGGAGTCAAGTTTCCTAAAAAAAAGAAAAGAAAAGGAATTGTCTTTATTGTATGATGTGCCTACCTAAGTAACTAATTATTTTTATTCTTTAAATTACTATTCGGATTTTTCTTTTAGGGGTGTTTTCTGATATTTTCCCCTGTGTATTTTTGTTATCTTATTATAAACAATTGTCAGCCATTTCTACTTTCTTTTTATCTTTTGGTGTGAAAGTTTTACCAACTATGTGTAGGAGGAATTCTAATCTCTTTTTAATAATGAGAAGACATTTTAAATTTTTCAAACTCTTTTCTTACTGAACCTTTGGCCCAAGAACATCTAGGTAATTATGTTTGCTAATTTTTGAATTTTTCTAATTCTCTCTGTTTTCCATTTGAGATTTATACCTACTTTTGCTTGGGGGTAATTTATTTATTTTATTTTTAGGTCTCTCTCCATATACCACACATTTTTCACCTTAATGGATGAGGGTTTCTCTAATTTTATTGAGATTTACTTGGCTAATCTTATTGGCTTGCATCTTGGAAATGGTTGCTTTGGTTAAAGCAAGTTCTAAAAGAATGGTATTTTTTATCCTGCTAGTTGGGATTTCCATGTGAGAATCTTACCCTCCGGTGATGGTGGTTTAAATCATTGAAGACACCTGTAGGCCACAGCACTGTCTCGCAACCAGGAGTTGGTTGTTCCTGCCTTTAATCCTAGAAGCTGGTTATTGTCAACTTATTTTATCCTGCTATTTGGGATTAGGATGTGATAATCTTACCCTCCGGTAATGGTGGTTTTAACTCTATGAAGACACCCATAGACCACATTGTCTCACAGCCAGGAGTTAAGTGTTCCTGCCGTTTAATTATAGTAGCTGGTTTTGTCAGCATTCGACATCTTTGGTACTATATTAATTTGGTAAATTTGGAGAGTTTGTAACTGTAAGTATTACAGAAGTGTTTTCCCTTCTTATTATCCTTATTCCTAATTAAAGTTAATTACTTACCTTCGTTGTGATCAAATTTTTAATAAGTTGTACTGGTGGTACTTGTCAATTTTTGCTTCTGTATTAATATTGCTGGTACGGCGCCTTATTAAGCAAGCTTTCCTGAAACTATTACAGGTTATTTTTATATGATCCTTTTACTTTTATATTACTTGTTGTTTGGTAAAGATTTAAGGTTAGGAATTGAATTTAAGCGTTCTTACCTGTTATATTGCTTCCTACCCACCTTTTACTGCTCTCAATTTTTTTTCAACTTTAATTATTTACACCTCTGTTCACTACTTGTTGCATTTAAAAATATATATTTTGTAATATTATTTTGTTTTGTTTAAAAGGCATGTCATATTATTGATGCTTCAAATTGATTATTTATCAAAGTTTAAATATACTGGCTGTTAGTCATATCAGAGGTCATTTTTCATATCATATTGTGGCCATTTATTATTATTATTATAGTAGGGTGTTTGTTAAGCCCTTGGTGACTATTGTTTTCATTAATTTTTGCAGCTTTTGTTATTTACTATATTTGTATATTTGTTATTACTACTGTTACTATTTACATTATATTACATTATTAAATCTTATTATTAATTATACGTATTACATGATCGTGTTGTGTTTCTGTTATGATTGTGTGTATTTGGTCATTCCCCTTCTTTCTAGGTTTCTAGAATGGCGCCCAGGCAGCAAATCGTTATTTTTTAGTAGCTATCATCGACGAACCAACCTACCAGCTCTCCTTTTAACCTTGAGCACCGTGTTAAATATTGTACATCCTGGCTACTAGGATGTCACGCAAATTCAGCAAATTATAAATTTGTTATGACAACATATTAATTAGTAGAGTTGTAACGTGTTCAAATTCCCAATTTTATAAAAATGCAACTTTATATGCATTAATAGTAAAGGAATCTTAGTACGGTCCTGTGTAGTTCAAAATACTTCAGTTGGATTAAACATGCAGACGATCCCCAGTAGCACAAGATATTGGCCCAATACTAGTACTACATGGGTAACATATTATATCCAGGCCCAATATTAGGAAGATTCAACCAAGATTGGTATTACATTGGTTAAAGACTGGCACCCAACGTATGTAGCCAATATTGCTCTTACAAAGGTCCAATATATAAATACTACGTTTAAAAAATATGTTTTCCTCTATATTGATCCTATATTGGGCTTATATTCCAGCCCACTATATAATATTGATGTTATATTGGTTCAAGCTTGGGGCCCGTCAGTGTCATATACGTCAGTGTCTGCCATTTACAATTTTTGGCCAATATGTGGAAACAATATTTTTCCAACATGTGTGTGCTACTGGGGGATATTTTGAAGTAACAGGGTGTTTTCTTTAATATCAAAAGTCATCCTAAAATGTTTTTACACAAGATGAAATTGCTTCTAGAATAAAATACAGATAAAAATTGAATTTATAAAAATACCCCGAAATAATATGGTCTTTTAAAAAAAGGAATTTAATGTCAAAAAAGACATTTGGTATAAACCAAATGTCTAACCTAATCTATGTTCTTTTATTTGTCTGCGTGCAGAAAAATCTATTTATATAAATTGAAAGTAGGCACATCCAGGATCTATAAATATAAATTTATAGATCCTGGATGTGGCTACTTTCAATTTATGTGAATAGATTTTTCTGCACGCAGACAAATAAAAAAAGCCACCTGCAAAATATCGAGTTTCACCCTAACAAGCAGATTTTAGGCGGTAATGTCCCGCGAATTTAAACGAAATATTCTAGAAGGTTTTCACGCGGTTATTTTCTGATTGACTTAAGAAGTGTGGGCTTCCTTTGGATTGGTTAGTTTAAATTTCCCCTTTCTTAAAAAATATACCGCCACGAAGAATCCGTACCTCAAGCAGTTAGTTAGCTACAGGCATACGAATACGGTACAGGGGTCAGTTCGACGTATTAGTTTAAATACAGTACGGAGTTTAGTTATTGTTGATTCAGTATCATACTGTGATCTAATAAAATGATTAGACAAGTGATAAAGACAACTTTGTAAGAATTTGATAAACAAATTGTGTGTGAGATTTAAAATAAATTCGAATCAATAATCTGATAAGGCCCATGAATTTACCATTAAGTGCAACTAGCGATTGTTCATGCAGTTTTACTTCTTCAAGTTGATTTAATTAGTAAATTATCGAAATTTGAGAAGACGTTTAAGTTTAAAACGCGCAACGAATAGTTTTAATAACCAATAATATTTTTCCGAGGATTTAGAATTTAAAATCTATAAGAGAATGCAATGGTTAGCTAATTTTGAAAATAAAGAATTAACCGTTCTAGTTTAGTTGTGCCGTAATAATTTAGAACACTGTTTATTTGGGTGTCGTAGTAATAAAAATCAATAAGGTAATAAATAATGTTACCATATCAGCAGATATAAACTTGTGTTTTTGGTAATCTTTCTTAAGTGGTTGTTGAACTTATATGGTTTTAGTTGTTCATAAAGATATTGGTAATGAAATTGCAATTAAGTGACATTTATTGTGAACTTTCGTTCGTTGATCTTGGGTGGAAAATGGTACCAGCGATTATACTTTCCAATTTCTTTCTGCTTCATATCTACAATTTGCGAAGTGCTTTGTACTTAATGTTAAGGAAACAAGGGCATTATTCTGCAAGCGTTGTTTTTTTTGGAAGTTTAAAGAATTGTAACATTCTACCAATGTATCAAGGACTAAAGGATACTTGTTTGATTAGAGTAAATTTTAGATAATAATTATCTGTACCATTTTCCCTAATGATTGTGTATTATAAATGTATGTCTATATTTTCCTTTAATAAGAATTCTTAATAGGGTATTACTATCCCAAACATTACTATTATCCATGGAGACAAGTAAATATTTTATTTACAAATAAATGAACATTTGAATTAAACCCTACTGTGATAATATTGGACCATTAAAACAGCCTTGGTAGTGCAATGTCTAGAGTGCTGGACTTTCACCCAAGCGGCCCGCGGTCGATTCTCGGTGCCTGCAGATCTGGTTAAGGTTTTCTGCAGTTTTCCTTAGCTGTGACACAAATGTGGGATTTGCGCTGTTCCATCTGTAAGTCGGCTGCAGCCGCATTTAGGGCCTACGTAATAATAATAATCGCCCCCTCCCTCCTGCACAAGCTATTAGCTTCTGGGGCCTGGTTTCCAGGCTATGGGTTGTAGCAATTATTATTATTATTATTGTTATTATTTACTTGTGAAAGTCTTTAAAATATTTTAACCAGCTTAATACTAACGTAATTAAACATGATTATTAATTGAATTTATTCAATATAGCCAGTATTCTTTTCTGCTTGTGCATACTGAGGTTTAAGGACTTGCAAGTAGATGGCGCCCATATTTTTTATTATTCCTATTACCTCTTATTTTTCTTTACAATTCGTAAGTCACGGAAATCAGAGCTACGCCTGAATTATAATTTGATATTAAGTGATCTTAAAAGTCGGAACATTACAGTAAGTGTTTAGTATTTGAACATTTTGTTATAGTATTTTCAGTGCGAGTAAAATCGCGTGTTACAAATGAAAGTCCACCGTGGGGCTTCATTTTTCAGATGTTACAATTGGAGTCCATTCGTGGAATTTTTATGTTTAGAGAAATTTCAGATGTTACAGTGTCAGCATATTTGGTGTTTGCAAAGGCTGAAAATTTCTTTGTATATTTTACAAATTGGAACTTGCTGCAGTAAGTAAGGATTTTGCACTTTCAGAAAATATGAATTAGCTTCATGTGCAAATTCTGATTTGCACAACAAGATAATTCTATTACATCCAGCAAATTAATATGTTTCTTTAGTTAAGATTATTACAGCAAACATAATTGCTATGTGCAAATGATAAATTTGCTGAGGCTATATAAACACAAAATATTTGCTGTAGTTACTCATATTTTGTTGCCAGAGCATATTATTTTTTAGTGTGTTAAGGGTTTAATAAGTAAGTTAACATTCTCATCTTATAAAGCAAATAAACTAAAAATACTAATAAAACCATTGCATAACATTAGATACATGCGTTCCGGAAAATTTCTTAAAATACAAAATGTACATATTTAATAAATGGGATTACTACATTTATCGATATAACAAGTCTTGTAAGCTCTAAACGTCTATTTATTCTTCATATTAAAAATAAAAAGAACAACCGTCAGTTCAAATTACTATTAAATTACCGGTCTAAAAGAAAATATATTGGTTTTTGACATGATAGATCCGAAAATAGACATTTCCCGCAACGATAATTTTCATCATGTAAGTTTAATATTTCAAACCTCTTTTAACGTTCCAAGAGCAAAAAATTTATTATTTAGAAAAATACTTTAGTCAATTTGAAAATAGATGATAAAAGATGTTTAAGAATGGACATCACGGAAAAACTTGGAAAATGTTGAAATGGTGAACTAAAGCATTTTCTTTGAATATATAAAACCTAAAACTCGATCAAATTCGTAACCAGGAAGGAATTCAGAAGAGCAAAATTTCCCTATAAGCTCTGCAAGCAATTACTTTCGAAATAAATTGGACATTTAAGGTAATCAAGTTGAAGGTCTTCAAAATAAAACGAGACTTACCTTAAATCCTAACGTTTTCATCTCAAAATGTTACAGCTGTTGCCCTATCTTCGAATAAATTCCATTTTCCATTACGAAGGGTTGGAAATGGCAAGCAAATTAATGTGGTCTTTAAAGTGCTATTTATGACGGAAAGATATGATTATTTATGTACTTATAATTATTACAATTCAAGATTTTACTGAGATAAATCAAAAATTATAGCTTAATTATATCAATTTACGTATATGTTATTAAAATAAATTGAATCTTCTGTAGAATAAATGGTTATGTCATGCTAATGAGACTAAATAAGATCCAAACAGCCCTACATAGATTTTTAAATTCTGTAAATTTCATTAATAATTTGTAGGTACTAAAAAAATATCTCATGAGTAAATCAAAACCTAGATAAAATAAAGGATCTGAAAATTGCACGCAAAGAAAAAATAGGACCCTAATTCTATAGTTATCCAAAATTTATGAAGCACGAGTAGATAACGTGATGAAAGTGCAAAAGCTACATGAATTCTCGATAACCGATGACCTTACGCGTTTGAGTGTAAACGGAGGAATAAGGTAAAGGCAAGGCGGACTTCACAGTAGGTAATCAATCACCTCTATCGGGATCAAAGCACAGCACTCTTATACTATTACTACACATTTTTGAAGCATAAGGTTGCGTAAACGCATCATGAGTCGACGTTCGATTGAACAGAAGTATTTTTTATAAGTTATAAAAAGGAAAATTCAAAATCAACCTTAAAATTGGTTGGTATCACACTTTCTCTAGGAAAATCCGAGTGATGAATCGTTGTCGCTTATGGACGTGATACGAATTGTAAAAGAATTTTAGGTTTTTTTTTCTTTGCTGTAGACGGTATTGAATAAACTGCGCTGATTTTTTTCTTTTTAATACAACTGGAAATTTGTTAGGCCTAGAGAAATTCGTTGGTGGAATATTTCAGTAGTTTTCTTAGTTTGCTTTTCTACTTTCGCATATTTCAGTTCGTTATATTAAGTAAACCCTGAAATATGCACGCTATGAAAACTTAGATTATTTATTTCTCGAAGAAAAGCGTTTCATAATTTAAAAGCAACTGCTGCTTTAAAACGGACGAATGATAAACATAGTTTGTAACTTTTAACTTCAACGAGGAAGTTTTATGTTTTGAGAAGAAAATAATATTGCAAAGGAAAGTTATGAAAAGTGAAAAAAGGGCGTTTATAAGTGATACCAACTATGTTCCATAATTTTAATGTTTTTATAATTTTTCTGAGTATGTTAGTAGGAATGTGTAAATAAAAGTGCCCTTGCACTTCAACACTGTGGAACCCCCTACGCTTTTATTCGATGTGTGGCTGAAATCGATATTTTTTTTTAATCAATATATTTTTATACGAACGTTAAAGAATCACCATAGTAGGTACACTCCATTCGCTGCTGCTTTTATTAATGTTTATAAATTATTTTCCTGCTTTTATTAATTCATGCATTAAGTGTCTTCTTGGTCCTCCTCTTCTCCCTATTTTTCCTTAAGCACGAGAACGGGAGTAGCTTGAGTTTATTTTTATACACAATTTCTTCCAGATAATGAATAACAGGCAGGCAGAGGCGAAATGTTTTACGAATCTTAATAAGCAGGTTCTTGAATGTCCTTATAATATCAGAAAAAGTATTTTCGAGCTATTCATATAAATAAACAATTTCGTTCTTACTCAGCGAGTATTGAATGTTTAAATTATAAGAAAAGCATTTAGCTCCACTGGTAATTACCACTACTATTTATTACTAATACAATAACTTGTATTTCTTATATCTGTATAAAGACAGATTTCTGTAAAACTAAACCTTTCGAATTACGACTTAAAACTTCAATGACATTCTTCGGGGCTGCAATCAGGTTATTTATATCGACAATCACTCTTATTAGTTTTGAAGGATCTAAATACGTCTACCGAAATTTCCCATTATTTACATCCAAATTTTGTTTTAGCTTGACGTGTGATTTTCTAGTAGTAGAAGATATGAACAATCTGTTTTCATATCTGAAATTTACCATTAATAACATAAAGAATGTGAATGAAGAATAAGAGAGTTGTCTATGATAGATCAGTGCGGACAACAACAAAACCTGATAAAAACAATCAATCTTAATCGGTAACATAAATATCTATAACAGGCTTATTCAAAGCCACAACGGGTGCTCAGAAGCAATCTAAGAAACATGGGGGAGAATTAAGACTATGGATTCTAGAGTAGCTAGACATCCATTGTTACTGCCGTAGACTGATGTTTTCGTTTAACTCTACAGAAAGCGAGTACTGAAATCTCATTTGTAGGGTCAGATGCTCTGTTTATTTTGTAAAGATATCTCAACCTTACAGCCTGTAAACACAATGATAAACGAATTTAGATAATCCACGAAGAAGACTTTTTAATAGCCTTGATGAAGACGACCCTGACGTTCTGTTGCGGGTTGCCAAACTTATCGATGAATCAGGAAGCCATTCGAAACACCTCTCTGAAGTCCGCTTCCGTCGAAGGAGGAACATTAACCTGGTTTGGTCCAAATCTAAACTTTGTTCTTCGGTTACAAAACGAATAGGCAAAGGGGAATTGGGTGGGGAGATTGAGTGCAATCTCTTATTTTAGATTTTATATGTTTTTAGCTTTTAATCTTAATTTCTAAAAATCAACATTAATGTTAGGAATATGACAAAATAATTTTTTATAATATAGATGCATTTTAGCGTATCGTTGGTTATCGTACTAATGAAACTATTAGTGCCTGCTTGATGGACATAATATTTGAACAATACGCAAAGGTTAGACCATTACCCAGAATTGCCCCGAAAAATATTCTTCATGAGATATATCACAGCCTGAAGACCATACATCGTCAAGACAATTCCTCGGTTGGGTATCGCCGAGTTCTGTCTCGACAGCTAGATTCGAAGTTTATCAATCGGCATTTACTGTCTGCCGAGGAACACTGAAGAACTGAAACTTTACTGTAATTTTAGTGTTAATTAAGTTCCTGACGTATGAGCTATACAGTACCTTAATGAGAGAGAGAACCTTACGGGATATCCGCGGTCAGTTTCTCCTATATGTGAATTTGGAGGTCGCTAGCTGAACCAGAGCATGAATGTCAAGTTTTGTTTAACGTGGCCTACCTGCGTTAAGCTTATGACCACGACCCCCGCAATTAGCGTGTCACTTACTTTTGTAAGAGCTAACAGTTTCCAATGATGGGAACGTGGTTGCCTATTTGCTTTTTACTAGCTCTCCAGTTGAACCAGCAGGCGAGAAATTCCAGCGGTTAGTTCCTTGTAGAGTAGCTCCATGCAATTGACGAGCATGCGTAATTAACAGGTCAAATAGGTCCTTCAAAGGTTCACAGCGAATCAGATTCGCCTATTAATTTTCATTATGTGAAGTCGAAAATGGTGAAAGACGAGTGTAGTAAAATTGGAGCATCGAAGTGGGATAAAGTTTCTTACGAAAGAAGGCAATACACCGAGAATTATTCATCAGCGGATGTCTGCAATCTATGGAAGCAATTCCCATTTATATTATGTACTCAAATTTAGGTGTTAACAGTTTCGTGGTGGAAGGGAGTCCTTCGAGGGTCAAGGATACAAGAAGTGGAAGACTTGCAGACGCGGCAGGTTCGGAGGTTTGCAGGAAAGTGGAGGCCATGGTTCTCTCGGATCATTGTCTGAAAGTGATGGAGGAGATCACTACAAATATCTGAATCTAGCGTTATGAACATATTGCATAAAGAATTGGACATCACCAAGATGGGTTCCCAGGCTGTTATCTCCTAAACAGAAACTTCGAAGACGTCAAATCTCTCAAAATCATTTGGACACTCTGGAAACTAATCCTGACCTTTTAACTCGAATTCTGACGAGAATTCTTGAAAACTTGGGTACGCCACGGGGGTCCCGAGACAAAACAAGAGTCCACACAATAGGTGCGGGTATGTTCTCCAGCGCCGAAGAAAACTGCAACTCAGTTTTCGGCACGAAAACTCATAGCAACAGCTTTCTGGGACATTGAAGGCGTTCTTTTAATTGAGTACATGACCTACGGTAATACTTTCAAGAGATTGGGTGAAGTCGTAGACAAGAAACGTCCTAACTAGTCTTAATCGAATGTCATTCGTCTCCACGACAATGCGAACGTGTATAAAGCTGCGAAAGTTGCTGAGCTTGATCATCCGCCATATGCTCAGACATGAGATCATCCGTCTATTATTTGTTCTGAAAGTTAAAAAGATTTTTAAGAGAAAGGTGTTTTGAAACGGGCGAACGCTTTAAACAGATTACTGATATTAATAACGATGAAATAACATTTTTTAGAGTGGTATGGGTCCCTACCGGATAAACGGCGTAAGTGTGTTAATGTTGATGGAGATTCGATTGAAAGAAATGCTTAAAACACCGCATGTCTATTCTTTCTGTGTTAGGTACATAATCTTTTTAGTTCCCTTCGTATGATCTACCTATTACGAATGATGTTTCTGACGGTCCAATCTTTATTATCAATCCCATGCTAAATATTTAATACGTTTTACATAGACACCAGCTTATTTAAATATTTGTACGTACTGTAGAACTACATATGTGAAGATTTCAACCTTATTTTTTGGTGATATTAGAAATACCGAATTGATATGTTTAAAAAATATTAGTTCAGATAGTTCAGAAGATTTCACGATTTCGAAAAGGTCATTTTTCATTTATTTAAAAACAATTTTTTGGTTAACCTAAACACCAACTATTTCAAGATATGTGTTCAAGGAACAGCAAAAACCAATAAACAATCCTGAAACAACTAAAAACTTTATTAAAGTTTAATTTAGAAACTGCACCATCCTTTTTTTCCTTCGACATAAATTCTTTTTTTACGATAGAAGTTTAGTTGGCATTTCTTTTCATTACACAGCGACTTTTTATTGCCTTAGTGATGTTTGCTCTCAAAGTTCTCAATTATAACTAGAAGCTCATTCACATTATTTCTACCAAGCTGGTTTTTGGATTTATCTCTGACAAAAGAACCCTGTTTGATGTAATTGGCAGTTGTTAAAAGCATGCAGTATAGTACGTGAATAAAGTCCCTGCATGACGTATATTATTTTTCAAACTATTTTTTTATTTGAAAAGATAAAATTGAAATTCTACATAAATCTTGAGAAAAAGAAGTAATATACTAAGTAATACTTTTCATGATTTGATAAAGTTTTTTCATATCCTGGGACTAGGAATTGAACAAATAGAATAAATAGCAGTACCATATTTTCCTGAAAAGAAAACAAGATTACTTAATGGATCTTGAGATTACTTCTCATCTAACGATCCATTAAAGTTTTGGTTGAATAAAATTGACCTATTATTTTTCGTTCTTGCAGAATGTCTAATGGAGAAACTAGATAAAGCCTGGTTTATCACAAGAGATAATTCTCTGCTGTCCTCAATTCAGAAGCGTCTCGTCGATAAAACTGTATGCTTTATTCATCCCTTACAGTTCACACATTTAGAGTTTGTTTTATCTAGAGTTAGGGTAAACATTTTTTTTACTTATTGTCGATTTTTATGTTTGCTGCAATCTTTCTCCTGGCATAAAGATATAAATTTTCAAAATTTCTTCTGCTTATATTAGCTTTATTAGTTCTTATTTCGGTTCTAAAATCCATTATTTAATTTGCTAATTTTATTTTAGAGTACTAGAACTACGATGGTGCTTGCTATATATATACAATTTGTAAGAATTGCCACTTCGCATAACTTATTTTACTAAAATAAAGAAATGACACATTATTTACATGTTGCAGTTCCATAACTTCCTGCCATTAGTAATTTTTTGGCGCCTTGCTGTAGTTTCCTTTTACTGTAATCTGGTTATATAAACGTGTTAACTGACAACTTTTCTTGACATTTGGTAAAATTTTCTTAATGAAATACAAATGTTCACATAGTTTGCAAAGTATTCTGGTAAGGCCATAAGCATTTCAGAATGTAAAACTCCATAACGTACATCATTTCCAAAACATCTAGTGTAGTCTTACTACATCCTTTTAGATCTTCGATATTTTTCAAAAAAAGATGAGAGCAGGTAAAACATAGTCAACAGATTCACTAAGCCAGCAAACTAGAGTGTCTCCTCACTTTCATTTTCTTGACGCACTACGCTTGACACCCTATCGGCACTTCAGCGATCTATTTTCAGGCTAATCTATCAGTTTTTTTGTTGATATTGTAGTGCGTTCTAAGACATCATGCCACTTCTCATTTTTAATATTAATATTCGCACTTCACTAGAAAATTTATTGAATCTCCACTATCGTGCAGAGTAGCAAGCAGTTGCAGTGTCACTGCTGGTGTGCTTTATGATACCCAACATTGAAGTATCAAAGTTAACCACCATCAGTCAAATGCTGGTTGGCTAGTTATCGTCATAGATGTAATTATGTTGTACCTAAACAAAAAAAAGGTAGATTCCTTCAAAAGAAAAAAGATAGCGTTTACTGTCTCCAGCCTTACTTTGTGGAACTCCATAATCATGAAATATAATATAAATACAAAGATTAATTAAAATTTCACAAGTTTTATTAATAACTTAACCTGACAATATTGTTTCGACACTTTGTGTCATTATCAGAGGTAGATAAGATTGATAAACAAACACGTTTACTTTCAATACTTTCAAGATTACTTCAAGATTAGTTGGCGTTCTAAAAGCTAGAATTTTTATGTCAATCTGATTAAGACAAATCAAATTTTGGTGTGTATTACGTTATAACTTCTTGAAGATTTTTTAGTTTGATTGTATGGACATGCTTCTAGCAAATAGTTTAGCGATGTATTAATCTAGCTTCTATTTGATTCCTTTGGGAGTTTAATACCAGTATTATTTTCTTTTTAAGAAGATCATGAGCCCCCTTTCAAGCTGCCGCAAAGTTTGCAGAATGCTTGTGTCCTCTACGTTTAAGTTGCTTTCATGTGTTATTTTATGCAGGGATTATTTGTTAATTACACGGCGGAGGTTACGACTTCGTAATCATTTCCACTAGGCTATTTTCTAACTAGGTACGGTATTGCAGCTTGCGAACTACATTTTGCTAAGTAATTTATGTATTGCTATTTTTGGGGTTTGATTTTTCCTTTTGTAGCCCTTAAGAAAGTAATTGTACAACTATTGGCGTTACGGACATGAGTACTCCGTTTGATTCGTGCCTGCTACATTTGGCGGACCTGCTCGTGGGCAACCACTTGTAGTCGTAAGTTTATTTCGAAGCCAGGAATTAGTGTGAGTTACATGTCAGCTCAGAACGTCCTTAACATTAGTTGTGTTGTGCTTGCCCAATAATTCAAGTTAATCAATAATTATGCTGATCGTTATACAATTACTTATAGCGGCTCCTATTGAGCACATGAATTGTACATTGACAGAGAGATGATAACTTGAAGTACACAACTATCACTTGACTTTAGTACACGCTTTTAGTGCATATGCACTTATTGTGTTAGCAGTGCCCAGAAGAGGTTAGAATCTGAAGATAAACAATTTTCAAGATACTTGTTGTTTTGGAAAATGCATTTAAGCGATTTGTAAGTAAAAAAGAATTGAAAATGTAAAATGTGTTACACTAGTAAAACTAGTGCAACGAAATAAAGACGCTATTAGTTAAGCTAATGATTGCTATCATTAAATACATTAATCTAGTTGATATGTAGGCTTAGATATTATAATAATAGCATGGTTGAAAATATAGTCTACTCAACTTATATGATACCTTTGTTGTAATACAAACATTTTGTTTCTTATTTGAGGCCTATCATTTAAATGTATTTTCAGGGGTTTTGGTCTTACACACAAATGTTTCAAGTTTGCAGGTTATATTGGGAATAGCATACCACATTGGTGGTAGTTGCAGATGTGTTTTGTAACTTTACAGGTACTGTTGGCGTTGCATTCAACTGCTATTAAAGTCAACCAACTCTTGGTGCCTATTGGAAAAGACACCTTGTAAGAATCTCCGCCAGGTGGCCGGAAGCTGACAGAATTAACTGCAATTAATAATTGTTTACCGATTTCTCAATTAACGACCCTTTCGTTGGCAACGAAGTCACTATGTCCCGTTTTTAGTTATGGTCAATACTGTATTAAAAGATACATAAGTGTATTAATCCTCCAAATATATCTCATGTCTTAAAGGTTGTTTTTTAAATACATACATACAAGTTATTGCCCATCCAATTCATATTAATTTATTGTAATATAAATATGGAAAACCATATTTAAAAATCTGAATCCCAAGGCAGCTTAAGCTTAGTTAATAAAAGTTTATTTGTGAATCCGTTGTTGATTAAGCATGTGAGGTATGTATGCACATATGAAGTTTTTTGATGAGTTTCTATAATAACTTAAGATATTACCGTTGATAACATTAGCAATCAAAGAATGACTTCTTATTATGCATTTCGTTGCAATAAAAAAGCAAACGCTTTGATAAAAATCTTCGGGTTTTTCAATGTCTGTCAAGTGGCATGACCATGCATCATCTATCCTACGCTTATTTATAGAGGGGTTATTTCTGCCGAATCACCATTTTCCCTCAATTTAGCCACATTTAATTTTTATTTATAGAAGTGAGAAGACAGCTGTAAAGAACACTATTAGTCATGTAGGGCAGTGATAGCAAACAAGGCGAAGTGTTGTTACTACCACATAAAAAAACGCTTAAAATAAAATTTGCACTCCCTATTTCCAGAACAACATTTCGTATTCATGCGCATAATGTAATACAGTTTAATAATTTGCTTAACGATGAAACAATGGTAAGTGTGTGGGTTACTGTAAAAGTTTATTTACAGAAGAAAAAGGACGAACATTATTGTTTTTATATTCCATAAGTCATAAACTAAGAAAGTAATCTGCGTTACTAGTGTTTTCTATTTAATTAGAGCACACACAAATTTAATTACACAAAGTAAATATAGTAATAAAGGAATCTAACTTCACCATTAAGAAACTCCTTAAAAAGTAGTAAACTGTACCCAAGAACCTACAAAATGAACCCTTGAAAGCAGTAAAGCGTACCAACTATAAAATTAATCAGGACAAAAGATCTGCGAACACGCGTCGCCACTACCATAACAAAAACCTTACGGTAAATCATAACGTATTTATCTCGAGCGTTTTATAAACACTGTATTGATGCAGCAGCACATAAGCACAAGGCTCTGAATAGAAACTTAAATTGGTTCATTGAACAGTGAACGGAAACAAAGATCATTGTCCATGCATTCACACGTCTACTGTTGACTATTGTTAGTCTGTTAAAAGCTAACCAACCGGTATCTACATTTCGACTCAATGTCTACTCAAGCTCAGTCTTTGATCCACTGACCCTGAACTAGTAATACAAAAAAGAAAGGAAATGACATTTACCTTGCTTTTTTCGTGTCACCTGCTCTAGAGAAATTGTTAAAAAGATAATAACATTTTTCACGCATAATTTATAACAATTATTTCGTTCTTTTTTTCGGTCCGGTTGGCATTTAATGCTTGTGTTCCGATTGTTGGATCTTAATCTTTTAGAAAATGTGATTTCTCTTTATCACGAAATCTGCAGCTTACTGTAACGAGAACCACCACAAAAGCCTAGCAGGAAGATTTTTCTATTTTGGAAAAGTTTTTGATATTTTCTCCCTTTTTGTTACATAACCAAAGAAAGAACGTGTTACGTACTTTTTAAACCAGGTCTCGATTAACTCTTAAGGAACCGAAGTTTTCTTCTAACTCTCAACAAAATCACCTTTTCGAGGTTTTCTAAATTGACCACGTACAACGGTAGTCTTCCACTTGTCGAAATAATTGCTTTTTCAAATTTAAGTGTTGGTTTTTGTTCTTCCTTTTTTTTCTTCGTTCCTTTTATATTTGCATTTTATTTAGTTTACGTTTATTTTATTTAGAAAATGAAATAAAATTCCGCTTCATTTACCATTTAGAAACTTTTATGAGTTTTCTCCTTTATGTTAAAGCTTAATGAATTTTATAATTTTACCAAGACTCTGTTTTCGTATATATAATCAACTTCATATATACACCGACCTGAAAGCACAAAAACCACATTATAATATTGCTTTTATTGTTAAGCTTATAAAAAATAAATGCGAAATTAAATAAGACGAATTAAAGCTCCGAGAAAATGACAAATTATGATAATGCTCACCTGTCATATCGTTGGGCTTCTTTAAAAATTTAAATTGATTAACCTAATATCCGTGAAGTAATAATAAATGAGATAGATGATTATGAATTTTCAGTATATACATTTTACATTAGAATGATAAATGAAGTAGGGTCCATTAAAGGATCGCGAATTTTTTTTTAAGGTTCGATATTTGGGTTTATTTCTACAGGTTATTTCCTACTTAACAAATAAACGAAACTAAATAATGACAGACATGTATTACAAAGTTATAAAATGTTGTCAAAGTAGATAAGGGCAGGAGTGGAATATAACTACAACAACAGGGAGGCGTTCCTTGGAGGCATCATCAATCATAAAGCTCGTGTTTTAATCCTGCCCCAGATTTGAAGTGCTTTATCAGACTTCCGAACAGCGTAATGTCACTTTGCTTGGAATATTGAATGAATAATTAAACCAAACTTGCGATAGCTTTCCCAAGTATTATCTTGTTAGTTCTGATGGAGCTTTTGCTGCATGTTAAGTGCAAAGTACAACCAAAATTTATATGGGTTGTGCATGACGCACATTAACTAACTGATGGTAATACCTCGTGCTGGATCACGTTATTAGATGTGTCCCCGAAATAACAAGGGTTAGTATGGGTGGGGACACGTTGACCTACAATCACCTAAAGTTGAGGACATTTAGCACGAAATCTGATATTGTGAATATTAGTGTGTGTATTGAGTCACGCACGTGAAAATCAAATTATGGGTAGTGCTCAAGAATGGTACAAACGCAAAGAAAAGCTTTTGTTGCCAGAAAGGAAGCTTAAAAAACCTGCAACGCTCCCTAGGGAATACTACGCAAGAGTTATGTAAAGTCTTGGAATTGTAGCAGATAACACAAGCTTGGAGATTTAATTTGCAGAAACCTTTGTGAAATTTTTTATTAAATCGTCCACATAACCGTGAAATATTGTACTATCAACTCCGTCTTTTTTTATGAACGGGAAATTTTTATTTTGGGCTACTTTCTTTACTTTCAAGAATGTATTGGGCTTATCTTTTGTGTTGTAATTTAGAAAGTAATGTAGATGCAGCCTTTGACATGGAATTCATAACAATAAAAACAAAAATCTTACTTGTGAAAAGTATTTAAATACCATTTACAAATCAGATTATTCTTAGGTTTCTCACTATTATATTATTCTATTTAATAAATATAATAAATAGTTCTAATTAACTAAAAAAAGTAAACTTAACAAATTTAAGAAAATAAATGGTTTTCTTCTGAAAGTAACGTGTGGCATTAGTGTGGCATTTTCACTTATGAGTGAACGTTAATTCGAGAACATTAAGTAAAAGGCCAATAAACTTCGTAAAAGAAACAAAGGATTGAAAATCCACCCGCATTGTCCTAAATGGATTAGTTCCTGAACTGCCCTAGAGTGTCGTCTCAAAAGTTGCACAATAAGTTTATAAGAGCAATATTCCCTCCTGAATAAAACCTGATTAAAATTGGGGAGAATATAGCCAACTAAACTTCCAAAATTTAGTTGTCTTTAATAAATTGTGGATCAAAAGTTATATCCATTTATGAATATGTTGAATATAATTATATATTGAATATACTGATATAAAATTACAGTAAAATAATATTATAGTGAGTATAGTAAAGCACTGTCCGCTAACAACTTCATTATATTTTCAGGACAATATCTAACAACCAAGCACTGAATGTTTTGTTTTTAGTTAGATAAGCATTTCAAATCCAAATTCAATTAAGATTCTTATAAAAATGATAGGTAATTAAATTTCCGACAAAAAAGGTTATATTTATTTTTTACGTACAGCGAACCGTTTGTGAGATATACAGAAAAGAATGTGTATAAATAAAACGCGCCTTGTATTCTACGTCGAAGGTGGCACGGAAACAGATACAACGTACATTATACACATTCTTTGTTGTATATCTCACAAACAGTTTGCTGTACGTAAAAAATGAATATAACCTTCTCTGCCCGAAGTCTAATTATCTTTCATTTTTAGAAGAATCGGAATTGACATCCGAGCCATGGGAAGTGACATTTTTGACCTTTAATATCTTCTAGCATGATCTCATCTTCAATTTTTAATATATAACTCAAGCGATTAAACAAAAAAAATTATTCCGATTTTTTTAGACCAATAATCCTAAAGCAACGATTTATCAAACGATTTATCAACTGCTCATCATCACTAAATTGAATTGTGCATATTTGTAAATTTACATATAAATTTTATTTTTATAAATCAGGATATATTTATCAAAATTACATGATCGTTCTGAAAATTTTTATTACAACATACATACATAATTCATCCCACGAACGTTTACGAAAGTGCAATTGAGTTAATCGGACTATTGTAACAAGTACATTACTCCCCCCTATACGTTATCATCCACACATCTTTCATACCTTATTCTAATGAGATGAGATACGATTATACAAAATTTTTAAAATTTAGTCAGTAACTGAGATTTCAACCCATGTTCCTCTGATTAGAAGCGTAAGCTCTATCGACCTTATTTTATTATTTTTATTTCATTTCCTATTTCAAACAATTCTTTATATACCACAATTAGTAATATAAAGTATATCTTGATCTCCGTTGACAATGATACCGGAGTTCAAGACGTTCTTGATCTCCGTTGTTGTTGGCAACGTAAATAATTTGATGTTGCATTATAGCCACATGCATGCATGCATGCTACTTTTTATCTCCTTAGTTATGCGTATGATGACACAGACAAGGCAACTTGCTTCTTTATACAATTGGATTTTAAAAGGGAGAAATTAGGATTGAAATACGAAATAAAATAAAACAACTTATGCAATACGGAGATCAAGCTTCTTTAAATCCTCGAAGATGTTATAACGCCTCGGCTGGCGCCTCGGCGTTATACATCTTCTTGGATTTAAAGTATCGCTTGATCTCCTAATTACATAACATATATTATTACCAGCCTATAACATTATTGACAGAGAAAATAATATATATCTCAGCTGTCCTGTGACGTTTATCGTTTCTGTCTTACATCTACTTTTATTTTAAATCATTCACTCTAAATTATCATATTTAAAGGAAAAGAAAATGTTATTCTGCTTTTCTTCTGCTCTATCATGCATCTATGTAATCTCCTAGTCCTTATATGCTTACATCACAAACTAATTTGAGTAAAGGGCGAATAATTAAATATATTTGGTTGAATGGTTTCTAGTAAATAGGATCATGGACTGAAGTCAAGCTGCTAGGGTTGAGCACTTTTTCTTTCTATCTTTTGGTCAATTGGGTATTCTAAAGTTGAAAACCGACCAAATTAGCTTTCCCTTACGCGTAAAGTTAATTGTTGCTACAGACAATACATTTCTTTAATAAAGCTCACTTTAATATTATGAGACATTTAGAATTTGAAACAAAACCTTAACGGGTGTTTTATCCTTTCCTTAGTCTGATCAGTAGGGGGAGTTTTATTTAGAATTCTAAACCTATCGTCTTGCGATTTTTATATATTATATGTTATAGGAACCCGCGAATTAACATTAATATCGTACTAAAGTAAAGACATCTGCAGATGTCGTCCATGTATTACGGTTAATTAAAGGTAACTTGTTTACTGGAAACGTATTGACATAAGGGTCATTCCATATGAAATCATCAAGTTTTAACAAAATTGGTTGCTGCACCATTTTTGATTTTGATGAAAATGAGCTAGCTTGTTACCCTAGCCTTTAGATGAAAGAAATATTTTTTTTTATTTCTTTTTTGTAATCAGCAGCTTTCGGGCGGGCTGTCGCGTGGTTGAATGCCCCGTTAAATAATTGTCTCTTTCTTAAGAAAGACTAGCCTTTAGGTTTTTCTTTGCAAGCAAAAGGAATTGCGCTACTTTCACACAACATCTGGGCTTCTATCAATCGCCTGATCGGTGATGTAGGGGGTTATCGGTTTTCCCCTTGCAGGTGGCGCAGGTGTATATTTGTCTCCTCAGGTTCTGGTTGGGGTTTGTGGGTTGGTTGGTTTCAAAATACATTTAAGGGATTGTCTTGGGGTAGGCCAATTTGTAATGATCCGTGATCAGGATTGGTTTGACTGCAGTCTTTGAAGGTGCATTGTTATTGATTGTGCTTTGGGCCATTTGAGCCGTAATGGTCGATGCGTGCCATATCATTTGATGTACTCTTTAATTCTGTTACCTAAACAACATCTGTTGACAATCTTCGATAGATTTATTAGGAGTTGTTTCTTTTAGCAGATTGTTTGTTGCGAGTTGGTTTATTCATTTTTGTGGTTTTTGGTCCTGCAGAGTCTTAGTACTGTGGGGTTTGGTTATTTATAATAATAATAATAATAATAATAATGCTTTATTGCCCAACAGGAACACCCATTTATAGGACAAAAAAAATTACAAGTTCAGAAACAAATACAAATACGTACATGTTACATTTGTGTATTTAACTAAAACAATAACTTAAATAACTAGAAGAAAATAAGTAGACATATTACAAAGAATCAATAGCCACGTTAATGATTTCTCTCTTGCTGTTATAAAATAAATCACATTGGTGAGCGATTTTGTTAAATGATTTGAACATTACATGAACAGGTGATTTTATAAGTACATTTGTATACGCTCGAGAACAAAAGAATGTTATTTCGGATCTAGATTGTAACCTAGGGATATAAAACTGCATTTTATGCAAAAGTTCAGGACAGTCCACAATATTATTACATATATTATACAAGAAGGCAATTGCCATGCACATTCTTCGCTTTTCAAGGCTATGAAATCCTGTGTTTACTAATAAGCTGTCATAAGGAGTCCCTCTTTCTGGATACGTACCATATGTTTTATAGCATAAATATTTCAAAAATTTTCTCTGGACACGTTCAATAGCTAGGGTCTGATTAATATAGTGAGGATGCCAAATTAAGGATCCGTATTCTAATTTAGATCTCACATAGGAGCAGTATAACTGTTGCAGAGCTTTCCCTGAAGTAAAATTATGACAGTTTCTCATTATGAATCCGTATGATTTCAAGCTTTCAGATATTTTACGAGATATATGAGATTCAAAACTAAGTTTATCATCATAGATGATGCCTAGATCTTTAATGTTGTCACACCGACTAAGTAAAATTCCATCGACGTTATACTGAAAAGCGATAGTTGACATCTTCCTTGTGAAGGACACTATTTTACACTTTGTAATATTTAGGTTGATATTATTACCACTACACCAGTCTTTAATTTTTGATAAGTCATCTTGAAGCAGAAGACAATCGTTGATGGAATCAACTTTGCAGTAGATCTTCAGGTCATCCGCGTAGCATAGGTTGTTGTTATTAATTATTTCACTAAGGTCATTTATAAACAACAGGAATAAAAGGGGTCCCAAATTTGAACCTTGAGGAACACCCGAGGAAGCAATGTACGCTTTCGAGGAAGCCCCATTGTATGATACCACTTGCTGACGATTTTTTAAGTAGGATCTAAAGAAATTAATCAGAGATTCGGAAAAACCAAATTTAAACATTTTGCCTAGTAATATATCATGATCCACATGATCAAAGGCCTTGGAGAAATCCAAGTAGATAACATCCGCTTGTCCTCGTTTATCAATAACTTCGGATATGAACTGAGTTATAATGGCCAGGTTGGAAAGTGTGGAACGACCAGGTATAAAACCATGTTGTTGTAACGATATCTGATTCCTTATCTGTGAATAGACACGATCATAGAGTACTATTTCAAATAGCTTTGCAAAGTTTGAAATAATTGAGATAGGACGATAGTTGCGCACATCAGCAGGATTACCATTTTTTAAAACAGGACAGACCTTTGCATATTTCCATTTCTCCGGGAAAGTTGATGTTTTCAGGCATAAATTATATATGATTTCCAAGGGGCCAGCCAGTACATTTATGCAATCCTTTATCATAAAAGATGGAATAGAGTCAGTTCCCATGGTGCACTTGTTTTTTAACTTTTTCGAAGCATTTAATATTTCGTCAATTGTGATATTTTCAATGACAACTGGAGAATATTGATTAATATGAGGTGATAAGCTGTTATCTAAGGTAAACACATCAGAACCACGATCTACATATACACTATTAAAATAGTTAGCAAAAGCGTTCACTATCTCATCGGGACTCTCATATTTTTCATCCATATACTCCATTTTACCCGGTATCCTTGACTGTTTTTTCTTGCTATTAATAAATGACCAAAAATTTCGAGGATCTGTAGATATAAGGTTTTGAGTATGATTAATATATTGATCATAAGCTTCTTTAATTTGCTGTTTCACAAGAGATCTTAAACGTTTAAAATTTTCACCATCAGATTGAGATGAACTAGCTCTATATTTCTTAAGATATTTATATTTGTGATAGGGGTTTTGGTCTTCATCGCCTTTTGGTTTACAAGTACTTTATTACATAACCTTTCCACGAGGATCTACCATTGACGGTTTCCTCTCCGTTTATTGGTAATCAGATTATTATTAGCTCAACTATAGGAATATTGGGCTGAGAACTGTAAGTCTTGGAATTCTGAAAAAACGCTGATGTAATTTAAATTTTAGACTATTTAGACAAAATATCTAATATTGATTTCTTTATTACAGGTATGTCTTGGTCCATATGTCCATGTGTATGACGTGTTGAAACGTAAGTAAATTAAAATGTTTAAAAGAAACTCTACGTTTCTCCTTCAATTCCCTCAATTTCTGGAAAATGTGGCGCCATACTGAGAAAAATATTAACAAAATATGATGACTATATTATAGTAGTCCAATTTTTTGTTGTATCTATTTATAATTAACCAGTATTTGGTAGATTTTACCGCGGTTCTAGTAAAATCAGCCACTAGTATCAGTAATTTCAGCTTAACGAGGATTGTACCTTACTTGGATTAAATCTACATATAGGTACAGTTGGCTATTTTAACTTACAAGTCAAATTAAAATAGCTTAACTTATTGATTCAAGCTACTATATAAATAGGTAAAGTGAACCAAACGTTATGGTTAGAACTTTTAACCTTCGAGAGGGTAGTATTTACTTTGTGATAAGTTTCATTTACCATATGTAAGGCTGAAACAACCTAATGGGCACCAGGTTGCACCAGGTCAGGTTGCAGCAAATTATTTTTATCTTGCTGCAACTTTATCCTGACTATTTTTCTCATTGCACCGGCATATGTGCAAGATTGTTTGGTATATTCTATTAATTTAACTGGGAAATCGATACTGCTTTATTGAAAAAGGAGCTTATAGAAAAAAATCTATTGCTATATAGCGAAACTATATGGAATAGTACTACATGAAAGGCTGGTAGACTTTAGGTACGGTTTAAGCTAACAAAGTATTACTAGTTGCTCTAATATCGAATTTATTTCGGGTGTTCGGGAGACCACATGACGTTCACCCTTAAAACTGGCTGTCTTCTACCCTATCTCACTGACGGGCAACGGATGAAGCTGTCAGATTAAGTGTGTGGTAGAGAAATTCGTGAGAATTCTCGACGGTAACTCATACCGATCAGGGGGAGCCCTGGTATATGAAACCGGTGTGGGCGGATTCGAATCTCGCCTGGGATAAGGTCACTTATGGTCACTAACGGAACCCGCTGCTTGACCGAGGTCATTTATGGTCACCAAGGAACCCGCTGATTGACAGAGGTCAATTATGGTCACCAACGGAACCCACTGCTTGACCGAGGTCATTTATGGTCACCAAAGGAACCCGCTGTTTGACTGAATCTCAAGTGCGAAGAATCGAAGTGAGGTTTATCACGCTTTTGGGCATATGGGAAACTGCAAGCCGCCAGGTAAATGTGCTTAGGAGCTATCCCGACCACCCTATGATCCGGACTGCAGCCGGTTACAGTGATTGGGAGACGCTCTGAAAGCCATTACACTTAAGGAGAGTTGAAGCGAATACATAACCTCTCACTATCAAGACAACTTCACCAAATACGGGTACACACCGGGAGTCTATAACGTGTAGACTTAAACGAAGCTCTGTCGAGGGGCCACCAAGCCTATAATTGGTAGATCGGGGTGGCAAAACCATTAAAAAACCAAGTCCCGCCAAAATTGAGGTTGTATTCGATCGGGCAGTGGTCCCACTTAATAACAGCGTTAAGCTGGGGAATAGTCCTATTGCTGGACGAGATTCTTCACCCCGTATGAAAGAGGACGGGAGGGTGCCGGCGGGTGAGCAACGTGTTAAGTCAATTGCTCCGGCACTATGCCTGCGATAGCTAGTAGAGGGTGGATAGGCAACCTCGCTCCGACCAGTGAGCTGATCTGGTAGCAATTGCTGTACTGCCGGTTATGCAACCTGCGCGCTGATTGGGCGTATCCCAATCACTTCCTCCTGGAAGGGAACGTGGGGGTATGTTCACACGGGTACCCCACGTAAAATAATCTTGACATTCAATATCGAATTTATTAAGCTTGGATACACAAACTGAACAATTTACCTAAAAGTTGCAGCTAGATGTAATTTAATTCAAAAATTACTGTTCTTGAAGACATCAATGGAGCAGAAGGATATTTATAAAAAAGGAGTTTCGTATAGTACTGCTGGGTTAGTAATCATTTAGAAAAATGCAGAAACTTACCAGAAAATTCCCATTACTTTAGCTTTCAGATTTGTGCCAAGTAATTTTTAAAAAAGATTTGCGGAGTTTCTACGATACAGAAGTTCTGGAAATCTATTTCAACATCATACTTCTCTTTGAATCTTGTAAATTAAACTACGTTGAATTATTCTGTGTATGTCTTCAGCTTAACTAAAAATAGTTACTAATAAAAAACGATTATTATCTGTTACATATAGTAGTTGCATGTAATGAAACATTTACTGAAGAAGAGAAGAAATAAAATATCATTAATAGGAGCTATACTATAGAATTTTTTTTACAGAAAGTTAGCAACGTTGACAAATTTTCTTTAATATCTAGGTTACTATATGACCTTTATGGCAAAATGATTGATAAATGATAGCACATTATTTGACAGTTTTACGTGTAGCATGTGTCGATATTACCTGAAAAATGATACAAAATACATCATAAAACTTTAGCTGTAAAACCTAACACACTTCTAGAGCTAGTTCATTACAGTTTTATGGTGCATATAACATCCAATTATAAATCGACTCTTCCGTCAAGTTCACTTCGTTCTGCATCCGTTTTAACGCTATGAATTTTTTTCTAGACAGTTAAGAAAATCGATTAAATTTAATTGCTAATAATTAAGATTACTGATAAAGGCGCCAGTGTATGCTAAGTGCCACACTTTAATTGACTTGATTACATTCATTAAACTTCAGACGAAATTTTTGCTGCTGAGACGTTATCATACCCATCATCGCTAAAGGAGAAAAGAGAAATGACGCTAAAAACAACTAATTACTGAAATGGCACTAGAAAATCCCATTTTTTATCCGTATCCATCACATCAAATGATCCCTTTTTCCCTTTATAAAAAGTGTCATTCGAATTCGAGATCTTTCTCGTTCTTTTAGTTCACTTAAAATTACATGACCTGTAAGTCCCTTAAAGGCCCGATGATAGATGTAGAGATAAAACGAAATTCGCGTAAGTGGAAAACCTGTTGGGTCCCATAATAATAAGACTTGAAAGCGCTGCGTTGTTTTTGTAAACAATAACTTAGAAAACAAACGCAATCGTTGCTCTGCGTCTACACTACGGCAGCTGTAAATTAAAGTGTAGGCGGTAAGGCACGACTTGACACCAAAATTAATTCATTTGATATGCTCTTCACCTTTCAACGGGTAAGAATTTTGTTGAATAATGGTGAAACAGAATTATACACCGCCGAAAGCAAAGAGAATGACATATTGCTCGACATTCCTTACTAACCTGAGGCTTACCACTCTAACCCCATTTTGCTATATACGTCTCAATTATTCAAACTGCTTCTACTATTTATACGTGTACTCTAGTTCATATAACACGTTATTTTAATTAATACAGGAAGTGTTGAGTTCTGGTTTTGCTTCAGTAGTAGTTGATTTTTACGTTTCTGGTTTGTCAGCGCACGGTGGTAATGCATGCAGTGGAATATAATTGAAATAGGAGTTAACACAGTAGTGTAATTTTACAGCGCTTTAATATATGTAGACGTGTAAATCTAATACATAGATAGTTACGTACATTTAGGTCTTGCATGCAGAAATGTCTCTTACATAGTTCTTAACAAGCTCCACTATATCGGTTCTACTAATTCTATCTGACCCAAAGAAAACACAACCTAACTGTAGCTGTGAAGTGAGTTCATGCTCTACATTTCCTGCACTGACAACAAAATTCTAAGTCTTTTTGACCTTTTCCAACTTTGTACGTTTACAGGACGTATTCTTACTATCACACAATGTAAAATTCAGAATAGTACTTGAATTTGCTCTTTCCATATATACCATGTAGTGATGGATTTGACAATGTGTAACATTTGGGAATTTTAGAAACTACATATTGTCATGATATTTGACATATAAAAAAGGAATTCATCCACACTATAATTTAAAAAAAGCCTATTTATGAAATTTGAAAGCGACAGGTTAGAGTGATTGCATAACCTCAATTTTCAAGATAAAAATTTTAAGTAAATTTTCTTTACTAAAGTAAGATATGGTTTTTTATGGTTAACATGCACACTAGTACACATTAATCAGATAAAGGATATCTGGAAAATTGATTTTTCTATAGAATTTAGTTAATTTTCGTTGTCCATTAACGATGTGGGAGACGATTATCTAATTTTTCAATTTAATGAAGTTTAGGCCAATTTTAATGTAAGACTTAACGTAAAACAGACAAGGTGTATTGTCATGGAAAGGTATACAAGTATTTACTATCTTACCTGATCAATTAATAGTTAAAAGATGTGTTTTTATGTTAACGAGAATCCTTAGTTGTATAATTTTTTTTTCAGAATTTTACAGCTCTACATCTTAAATGTAGGGGGCCGCTTTTTATTAATGATATAAGATAAACAACATATAATTATGTTGCGCCTTTGGATCGTTTATTGAAATACTGTAATTTGGTTATTATTTGAACTTGTTGTCATCTAAATGTAAAAAATGTTATTAATATTATATTTTTCAATTTGTGAAGATAGGAAGGTAAAAAAGCATTTTTGGATTAAGTTAATATAAGTTTTAAGAAGATATGGTTGCGGTCGACATTCATTGCAAGGTTAATTTTGGTCGTTTATACAACTATTATATATCATTGAATCGCAATTTAATTTCCTATAAATTTATCTGATTAGTTTAAGTGTTAATTAAGATTTATAAATAAAGATAGGGTTAAGAATGTTTCGAATTGTCAACAATCATTTGTTTCACGCAAAAATTGTATTGCATTCACTTGTTTCAACATAATCATATATTATAAGCACGATCATTTTTGTAATAAATTTTCTTGCAATTTCATCTTTCAAGAAGTGCACATCTGTTGTAGAGCATATAAAGATTTAAGGTTATGTTTATAAAAAATGTAAACAAATCAATGTTAAAATTTTGAGATACGTGATATTTTTGTCAAAGTGTTGTCAAAGAAACGACAAAGTGTTTGAGATTTAACACCGTTGGTAAATCTAAGTGATTAATTAGCAAGTGATTCAAGTTAAACAAGTGTTTAATTTATTCTTCGACAGAAATTTTATTAACTGTTAATAAAGAAAAACTTATGAAAATTTGACTGGAATATAAATGGATTTGTACTTCAAAAGAAGTTAACTAAATATACTTAACACTATTGTATAATTAAATGGATTTGGAATTCCAATTAGTAAAGCCCTTTATTTGGAAATATATGAAAGAGGTCGTTGACACACTTTCTTGAATGATTTCTTAAGACTAATAAACCAGTCAAGCAGGCACAAGGAGAGTTAATAAAAGTAAACTTAACAATTTTGAGGGGTCAATATTTAAAAAAGGAATTAAAACGTGAGTTTTTAATAATAGTTAGTTTTATTTTTAGTAATTAAGAAATATGATGACACCAAAAGTACTAATCTCCAAATAAAGAAAACTGAACTATTTTTGGATTAATTATAAATTAGTAAATAGAAAATCAATTAAATACTATATATTCATGATGGCGGGTCGACGAAAGCGAAGGCAGCATTTTCTAACAATTTTATTAAAGATGCTGCAAAACCCCATATAATTCGTGCCAAGTAAATCCGTTGCAAAAAAGAAATGTGCGTGGTAGTTTGATTTATGAAGTGTCTAAAACTATTGCTAAAATTCATATTGAAGGGAAGCATTTTTCAAGTATTCTTGTTTATTTAGATTTAACATTTACGTAACCAGGTAATTGTAATTATTCTTTCCGTTATTTACAACCATCTTTATTAAATGCTCTACATCTAAGAAGAAATATTTAACATTAATTATTCAATGTTGTTGCAGGAATTGGTTGATTTTATACAATGTAATATAATCATCTATCCACCTAGTATTAAGTTAATTTACTATTTAATTAGAATTGTTTTAATGCTTCAAGTTTCAATCTGTTATTTTCCAAAATATATTTAAATAATAAACAATCAATACAGCGATAGTAAGTAATACAGAGAGAAATAAGACGGAGTAAATTAAAATATATTATACTTATTAGATGAAAAAAGAGATTTTAATAATAGTATATCAAAGAACGAGTTTCATAAGGCCAGATTTATTAATAATGACTTATGAACCGAATTTTTTATGTTATTTTTCTATTTTGTGTCTTTTATTCTCTATTTAAAGAAAAAAAATCGCAATTTCAAAATTTAGAAAATTCTGTGGTGGTTGGGAACACTGATGTGACATTAAAAAATTCTAATTTTTAGTTTGAAGTTTTGTCAATTTTCTTTTGTGCATTAACATCTGACGTTTCAATTTCAAAGCTACCAACTTTGAAAAAAGTTGAGCTATTAAATCACTCAAATGAGATATAAGCGCACTGATTTCCGGGTGCTTTAATAGCTTTATTATAGACGCAAAATAAAAAAAAGTTCAAAACTTACATTTGGATCGACTTGCTGAAAGTATGTCGATTCTTAAGTGCACACACGGAAATTCTCCCAATTTAGCAGGACAAAATTGAATTTTCGACTTGTGTTGTATAACAAAATCTACAACAAAAATACATTCTCTAATCATGCCTGATTCTTACCCCATCTTATATTAGTTTTTGTCTTAACAGTAAAAACAAAAGACTCGACTGAATTATAATGTATATTTGTTGCAATCTTTATGAGTCAGATAATTTGCAAAAAGTTGTGTTGTTTTCGTGTTTTCAATTAGTTGGTGTTATTTTATTGACATGGACTTTGCACCTTCAGATACGTGCTCTTGTTTTATAAGATGTTATGATGATATTGATTCATTTTTTTGTATTATGTGCAAAACTTCGGAATGTAAATTTTGTCATTGTATTTTGGTAAATTTCGGACTCTACGGAGTCTTATAAAACAAGTTACACCGAGTACCACCAACATAGTTAGTTTAAGTGTTAGTTTCAGCCTTCTAGGTAATTATACTAAAAATTTGGCTATCCCAATTAGCCCCTTTATTAATAACAGAATTGCTTTCAGGTAGCCGCACCGACACCATCGGTGCAATTCGTCGAATTACTACTACATAAAGTAGCGTTACGCGAAAAGAATTAGTGCTTTTAAATGGAATTAGCGCTAAGAAAAAATAAAACTTTTTTAAGTTGTCTTCTCCTATGTGTAATTTGACAAATTTAATATTAATAGCACCATTTCAGACTTTATAAAACATTTGAAAAATATAAGTATTTAAATTATTGTAAGGTGGGAATGTAGCAAAAAGATTAATGATAGATTGGATAGTATGGAGATTTAAATGTTATTTTAGCCAGTTTAGGTGAATTGGTGATTTGTATGTTTGCTTCATAATCCAAGGGTTGGAGGTTCAATCCCCGGCCGAGCGGAGAAAATTCAAAGCATGCATTCTTTTCGAATAGAAAGGCCATGTGACAATGAGATGTTTGGCACAATAAAGATCCCTATTTTTATTACATATTTGTTAAAAGCTTGACATGAAACATTGGCAAGCAAGAGGATTAAAAACTAAAGAAGTACTTAACAACAGAAAAAGAAAATTATAACTCAAAAATTTTATATCGAAACGAGTCTTGAGACTTTGATCGAAAGATTTTCTGACATTCTTAGTCTTTTGCCAAGCGCGCATTATATCAAGTTTGAAGAGTTTCGGAGATATTGTTTAGAAACCGCTAGACTGCCTATAGAATTATGTGGATGATTAGTTATAAAATTAGTGCCACTATCCATAAAATACTTATACATAACAGTGACATAATAAAGTCTCTGCCTTTGCCAGTAGGTTATGGTAGGTATCCCTGAAGATATTTTAGAAGTTCGTGACAAAAGACTAGAAACACATACGACTAGTATTTCATTTCAGAAAAACGTCAAGAATCAATACAAATATGGATATCATGAATACGATATTAATATTGCCTGACCTCATCATAACAACCCATAGAAAGAAATCAGAAAAATAAGAAAACCCTTTTCCCGAGTAGTGTTAGACATGTTGGTAATGTACAGATTTTCTGAACAGTAGTACTACAAATGCAGACTTTAGTGATGTAACAAGCAGTGAGAGTGATTCTGGTTAGATTTACTAATTTTGATGTTATAAAAGATGTTATTGTAAGATGTTCCTTGAATAAAAAGCCTGAATAATATTGTTATGTTGTTCTAAAAGATTATTTTTATGGTAAACAGGTAACACATTCTATAATAATACAATTATATATAATCTTTCTTATCCCTATCATAATTACAAAAATCTACATATGCGCTTATAGACTGAACAGTACTTGTAGAATAGGATTGCTTATGCAAAAAGCCTTATTTACTTTTGCTAAGGTTAGTAGATATATCTATTACAAACATACTTTTTGATTTTTACACCCAAAATATCCATATATCATGCAAGAGTATTTTCGTCACTCTAAATGCTCTAGTATTTGCCGTGTGTGCGCCATATCGGTTTATATACAGAAAAAAGTGCTAATATAAAGTGGTAAACCTTTGTATATGCTACTGCTTTTTTCTCTCTTCATGCGTGTGTTGCGACCACATTTTTATAGTTATATATATCGTGATGCAACCTAGTTACATTCACGTGATGTGTATTCTATTTCCATATGATGTAATATAATAGAAATTTACAAAATTCACATAAATTTATTTTTGTCTCAGTCAGAATATAAAATATTCTATGAAATACTGTGAAAATCTTCAATTAAGTTTTGTGTTAAATCAACTGAAGAACTTGGTGGTTTGTATTTAATAATTTTTTTTAAATTTAAAAATGGTGTTCACAAAAATACTTCTTTAAGGGCTCAAGGGTCTAAGAGTTTGGGTTAGCTGACCTTTATATGTTGAGACATTCCGAAATAGTTTGAGGAAATTTACGCATAGCCTAAACAATACACTTAACTAAATACGTATAGTTACTAAAATTTTAATGCCCTTCTGTTTACAATCCTATTATTTTGGTAAATTTAATAACAAATAGATTTGACGTCATGTTAATGTCTGAGAACTATAAGGGTTATACGTATCAGAGGTTGTTGTCATTTTAATGATTCACTAATGGCTGTGTATTTTACGTTTGTTTGAGTTTGTCCTTTCAATAAACTTGTGTAATTTAGGTCACTTTATGAATATTATTACGGTGCCATTAATTGCGATTAGAGCAATAAGATTTTACGAAAGCTTGCGGTAAATGGTGTTTTTCATTTTAATTTAATTAAGCTAATACATGCCTTTCAAATGAAAACCCAGAGGTAGTGTTACATCAGTGATGGATTGCTATATGTAAAAGTATTCAAATTGAATATTTGATTTAGCAACTACTACAGTTGTTAAATTGGAACTCTTCAAAAAAAAAGGAGTAAGGCACTATATAAACATTTAATAATGTTTGGTTAATAGTCGTGTTTTATTATCAATAGGAGAGGCTAATTTGAAGCAGCTCTTCAAAAAAAAAAAACTGTTATTACAGTAGCTTGTTATTAAAGTCAATTCTCATGAGCACATCTGCTTTATAATAGAAATGCAGGTCATAAGTTATTAGTCTGCTTATAATTAGTTAAAAATAAACTTTCGGTATTGAATACCACGTTCTAAATTCACTATTTACTCTTTAAAATAATATTTTAGAACAGTATTCAGTATTCTAAATCATTAGTAAAGGGAACTGTTTAGTGGGTTCAATAAGCTTGTCAATCTTATCACATTTTCAGATATTCAAATCGATCAGAACTGTCTCGCACGGAAATGACGAAAGATAGAAAAAACATTTTTAATCAAATTGAGATATAAGTTGCATTTTAACAACAAAAAAGCAACAATAAAACAGTTTATGAGCAGTCAAATGTTAGCAAGTAAAAAAATGCTGAATAATTTTCATGCGATAAAGTAAAATTAACCATTTCATCAAAAATAAACGGTGTTATACTAAAGATTTTTGGATAAAATTTATGTCTTCATTTGATATGCTATGTAGTAAAACTAATTTTTAATAAAATATTTGTAGCAAAATCATGCGAGGACAGACAAAAAAGATTGCATGTCAAAGATCGATTATCCTTATTGAGCATAAAGAAAAATGAACGTAGAAAAAAAAATAGAAATGAGTCCCACCTTGCATGAGGAACACAAACTACTGTTGCAGTATGGATTGGTAGCAATACTGCAAGAGGGTACATCTGCTGACTCCTCCATGAACAAGCATGTAATTGCACTGCTTTTTCTTAGTTCAAAATTATGCAACAACGATTGTGATTTATCATTTCTGGTCTGTTGTATCTGCCTGATTCATGTAGTCCATATATATACTTGCTTGATTTGAAGAAATTTGTTTCATAGAACAATGTCTTTCTCTGCTACGAACTTGTGTAGTGGATCGTGAATAGAAGATAGATCTGCACAACCCTTTTATTTTTCTATTTTCCACGAAATGCATTATTTCTATTTCATTTTCTTTCTTTTTTTCTGGTAATAGTTAGTAATAATGTTTGGTAATATTTATTAGTATTAGTAATCCTTTTCCGTTAGTTCATACTACAACAGCACAAATTTATTTTCTTTTCTATTAAGCCTTCTAATAACTGTACAATATACAGTGTGAAGAGATTGTCCAATTAGATATGATCATATTTTTTATGTAGAGGTTCAGTCAACTTCTTTATCTGTATTTTTAATCAAATTCCAACGATTTGAACAATTGTTTTATGTTTGCTACTGACTGTTACTAGTAGATCACTGTATTACGTTGTCAAAACTTTCTACAGATGACCGTATTTTACCATATAATATACTCTTCTTCCTTTTGTGTTTACTCAGAGAGTTTTCACTTATTGAGCTACTGCACTCTTCTAACTACTCTCATCTTTATCTATTTAACTTGACTTTGTATCCCGTTTGTTTTGGCCTTTGTATATTTTTTTATTTAATTATTAATTATTTAAGCTCTATACAACTGCGAACGGAACGTTAACGTTGGTTGTTTTCAATATGTGACATACCAAATATGGAAGTTCCTCTCCGTCCGGTGAAACTTTGTCTTTTTGACGTTTATCAGCAGCGACAGATAATAAATAGTATATTAAAGTATTAGTTTCATAAGACACGTTTTTAGCGCACGCGTCCGAGTTTAGAAAACGACCCGCGTAGCGGGGGGTTTTCTAATGAGGACAAGTGCGCTAAAACGTGTTATGAAACGAATACTTTATACTATTTTTTCTATTTGCGTTAGTTCGTTATTAAATAATTAAAAAAATTACTTAGTTTTAAATAAAATTTGTTAGGGATATTTTGGTAAGTAGCATATCAGTTGGCAACACTAAAAATTATGCAATTTTGTTTTTTACATAACCTGGCTTAACTTTAGGTAATCAGCGCGACGTAGAAATTCCCATTCTTATCTCATACACACAACACCCGCTAAGCAGCAGGACCTCGTTCAAATTTGCCAGGTGTATTATACGTACTGTTGAAAATTATTATAAATTCAAAGTAAAATGTATGCCAATATATTTGTGACATAAATAATTGCTACTTAATGAATTAAAAACTTGGATGAAATAAGAATAATTATATTTCATTTCATAGAATAAATACCTTGTTTGTTAAAGAGATTAATGAGGTATAAATGCAATAGTATTTTCAGCAAAGAATGATTTTTGTTAACCAAAATAATTATTCATTGGATATTATAACTTACTATAAGGTAAAGATATATGTATAATTTTATAAAATTTAATTTTATTACATTAAGTTTATCGTGAGCTATTAATTGCAGATACACAACACAATGCATCCTTACGATGTCAGTATCAAAATTTACAATTTCGTTAATAATAAAGTAAAAACTGTTACGCCCTTATTAAGACTAATTATTATTCAGCACATTTATGTAGCCTGCAATACTAGTTTCGCAAGCATTGCATTCCAGTTATAAGAGTTCACTGCGTAAATAACATAAGTTTGACATTCTAAGAACAGCTGTCTAACAGTGATATCAACCTTAAAAAATAAAATGTTACTGTTTCCAATATTCTAAAAAATTTCATTAGGACACGCAAAATGCGTGTCCTAATGAAGCCATTAGGACACGCAAATATAAAAAGTATTTTATTCACAATCCTATTGCAATATGTATATTTCTATCATTGTAAAAACTTTGAAAAATAAACTATTGCTATAGCAACAGCAAAGTGGTTAACAATTTCCTTTACATGTCTGCAAAACTGACCAATAAAGTGTTGATGAGCACTGTAAAGTTTTACAAGACAGGAGTCAGTATACCATAATGCCATTGTACGGATAATTAGGTACCGTGCTCGTTCTAAGTCTCGCAATATAAATAACTATTAAAATTTATAATTATATTTTATTTTGATTATTTAAGTCTAATGATTGCAAAAAAATAGTATACATGTTTCGTTGGTAAAGTTTTCAAGCTTCGTTTCCTTGCTTGGCTTGTAGAGATTGTGACGTTCCCAATTTTTATTTATTCCTCTTGATTCTTTGGAGTCAAGTTTCCTAAAAAAAAAAAAAGAAAAGAAAAGGAATTGTCTTTATTGTATGATGTGCTTACCTAACTAACTATAATTAATTTTTATTCTTTAATTTACTATTCGGATTTTTCCTTTAGGGGTGTTTTCTGATATTTTCCCCTGTGTATTTTTTGATATCTTATTATAAACAATTGTCAGCCATTTGTACTTTCTTTTTATCTCTTGGTGTGAAAGTTTTACCAACTATGTGTAGGAGGATTTCTAATCTCCTTTTGATAATGAGAAGACATTTGAAATTTTTCAATGCTCTTTTCCATTGAACTTTTGGCCCAAGAACATCTAGGTAATTATGTTTGCTAATTTTTGAATTTTTCTAATTCTCTTTGATTTTCATTTGAGATTTATACCTACTTTTGCTTGGGGGTAATTTTTTTATTTTATTTCTAGGCATCTCTTATATACCCCACATTTTTCACCTTAATGGATGAGGGTTTTTTCTAAGTTTATTAAGATCTACTTGGCTAATCTTATTGGCTTGCATCATGGAAATAGTTGCTTGGGTTTAAGCAAGTTCTACAAGAATAGTATTTTTTATTCTGCTAGTTGGAATTTCCATGTGAGAATCTTACCCTCGGTGAAGGTGGTTTTAAATCTATGAAGACATCCGTAGACCACATTGTCTCACAGCCAGGAGTATTGTGTTCCTGCCGTTTAATTAATAGTAGCTGGTTTTGTCAGCATCGACATTTTTGGTATTGTTAATTTTGGTAAATTTTGAAAATTGTAACTGTAAGTATTACAGAAGTGTTTTCCCTTCTTATTATCCTAATTCCTAATTAAAGTTAATTACTTACCTTCGTTGTGATCAAATCTTTATAAGTTGTACTGTTTTACTTGTAAATTTTGCTTCGGTATTAATTATTGCTGGTACGGCGCCTTATTGAGCAAGCTTGCCTGAAACTATTACAGGTTATTTGTTTTATGATCTTTTTACATTTATTATTCTTGTGGTTTGGTAAAGATTTAAGGTTAGGAATTGAGTTTAAGCGTTTTTACCAGTTATATTGCTTCCTACCCACCTTTTACTGCTCCCAATTTTTTTCCAACTTTAATTATTTACACCTCTGTTCACTACTTGTTGCATTTATTTATATGTATTTTGTAATATTATTATTGTTTTGTTTAAAAGGCATGTCATTTTTTATTGATGCTTCTTATTGATTATTTATCAAGTTTAATATTATACTGGCTGTTAGTCATATCAGTGGTCAATTTTCATACACATTTTGAGGCCATTTATTCTTATTATTATTGTTGGGTGTTTGTTTAGCCCTTGGTGACTATTGTTGTTATTAAATTTTTTGTACCTTTTGTTATTACTTATTTGTTTATTTGTTATTTCAATTGTTACTAGTTACATTTATATTATATTATTAATGCTTAATATTAATTATACGTTTTACATGATCGTGTTGTGTTTTTGTTATGATTGTGTGTATTTGGTCATTCCCCTTCTTTCTAGGTTTCTAGAATGGCGCCCAGGCAGCAAATCGTTATTTTTTAGTAGCTATCATCGACGAACCAACCTACCTGCTCTCCTTTTAACCTTGAGCACCGTGAGCATTAATATTGTACACCCTGGCTACTAGGATGTCACAAGATATCCTCTACCAACTCAACATGTAATATACTATTACGTGCCACTGGTGATGAGTAAGGGCCAAGTTATACCAAACAAATATTAATTTTGTCAAAATTTTATTTTTCTTCAAACGTCAAAAACCATGATATTTTGAGAAAATTTACATTTCAATTCATTCTTTACGTATGAAGATAAAATAACATATCTTGTGCGGAGCTAAAGTGGCTTTTTGTGATTCAGCTCATTAAGGTGCGGCAATCAAACTAACAGTCTCAACACAAAAAGCTTGAATTTAGCTCCTTATAAAATATTATACCATCAAACATCGGTGGGCAATGCAGGTATTTAAAAAAAGGTAACAATAAAATTGTAGAAAAATATTTAATTTACATATAAAACTTTTCTATCCTGTAGAGATATTAATAAAGTAAAGAAAAATGAAATGTCTTTTCTTTCCAATCAATGTTCTTCAAGAACAAAAGTTGGCACTCTAAAACTAAAATGTTTCAATAACTGTTTGTGTAAGTGAAACAAGCAGTTACGGAACCAGCATGTGCATTGCCACGAACGTAATAAAGAAATAACAAACAATAACATATCTATAAATTTGCACATCAGAATAAACGAGAACCTTAAAAACGTGTTGCTAAGTGACTGCGAACTTATGGCACAAACAGCAGAACGTCGCCATTGCACCACGACGACGCGTGAGATCATCAAGTGACGAAACTGTCAAACGCTATTGATTTAAGTAAATGAAGAAATGCGATTAATAGTGAAAGACGGTAATAAACATGATATAGCGTACACGTGTCTACAATGAAGATATTATGTGTAAATTACGTATATTGTATACCTTTATGAAACACGTTTAATATACTGAGGACCATTTGGCGATCCTTTGTGGCCGACTAATGCAACGTAACACACTTTTATGAATATACCATAACTTTTGCATGAACTAAAACTTCTTCCTGTATCATTGTCACTACATCACGTTCCAGATCGATAAAAACAATTATTCTATTAACGCTCCACCTAGGTCCACCTGTCTGTAATATTCAGTCTTACCGTCCAGAGTGTTGATTCTTTTAGCGCGTTTTCAGTTTGTACAGTACAGTCTGTAACTTTATGTTCGATTTTGTTACACTTAAAACACGTTAAGCCCAATTTATTTTATTCGCATCTTGCTGATGTGCGTTTTTTGGTACCACAATTGCAAAATCGGATTTCTTTACTTTTTTGCTTCAGTCTTCTTTCCTGGTTGATTTACTGTGTTTCTTGATATTATTTACATGGGAGTTTTGCAATTTCAGATTATAAAAACCCAAATCCGAGTTATCAAATCTTTCAAACTCGTAAATGTTAATATTTCTATGTTTCAGAGAGTCTGGATGTACGTAAATGTCGAAAAAGTTTGGAATTTTATTTATATGTGAAAACGTTTGGGATTTTAGCATGGAATACTTAGTTTTAATACTTTAGATGTCCTGACTAAAAAAATTTTAAAAAATTTACAATAAGTGGTAGTTTATGAAATTTATTTTCACATATATAGTTAGTTAACTACATTGGGCGTACCAAATGGATTTTGGCAATTATTACTATACAGCATTTGGGGAAGTGGAAAGAGGAAAAAGCGATAGTATAAAATAAGGAATTGTACCGTTTACGTTGATCGTCTACTATGTCTTTTGAGATAGTCTTTTTTGAAATTATTAACTGACGCGTTTGGGTTTGTAGACAGTATATAGGTTGAAAAGTACGACCTTTGGATGAAATGGCACCCAAACTTAACTAGTCTGCCCGAAACAGCTATCATTGTGAAAACAGTCTTAGTTTATGACAATAATTGCTGTATATCAAGTGCAAGAAGTGGAAACCAAATATTCCTGAAGTAATAATACAACCAAAAAACAACAAAAATTTACTAACTCCATGTTTCGATATTTACGATAAACCGGTAAACCGACAAACCTGTAATATATAATCACTATTCGCATACACTTATGGGTGTTTCTTCCGAAATCCACAATTTGGATGTGAAAAATTCTCGGAAAAGAAAAATGTTGAAATCCGTTTTTCTAAGAAATAGTATGATTAATTGATTGTATAGAATATAGAACACATACTAGTAAGTAAGTAAGTAAGTATTTATTTACGGATAAACCTTTTTACAAAGAGAAACAAATACAAAAATTCTTCAAGACAGTAAGTAAGTAAGTAAGGTACACTAAATATTACAGGTCCATATTTATTTAAACACAAAAATCTAATAATTTAAGAACCTACTGATTTAGCTAGTTTAACAGCAATTATGAATTAGCAATGCTTTGATTGATCGTTTAAAAGCATTTAGTGATGGACTAAATAAATCGAATTGTTTATAATTGTTTAGATAATTTACATATCTCATTAAACGCACTAAAGGGTTGTTATAATTATAATTAGTAGTATAAGTTTTAATTCTGAGAAGACCTTTATTTCTTGTTGTACAACCTTCAGGCTTAAAGCTAAAATTTAACAATCCTAATAACAGGCGCATTTAAAAAACCGTTTACTAATTTGTACAAAAATACTAAATCACTGCCAATTGTTCTATCTCTTAAACTATCCAATTCTACTAAATTGCGTAATAAATCAGAATTTAGTGGATGTTCGATTTTTAAATAGCGATAGTTACAAATTCTTAAAAATTTATTTTGAACATTTTCAATCAAATCACACCATTTTTTATAGTATGGAGACCAAACAATTGCCACATATTCCAATTGAGAACACACTAATGTTTTATATAATAAACAGAACGTATCTAAACAAAAGTCTTTTCCAAAGCGATTAATACATCCAAGTAGTCTTAATGACGTACATACAATTTTTTGTATGTGAACATTAAAAGTTAAATTAGTGTCGAACCAAATCCCTAAATCTTTAATACATTCCTTGCGATCTAAAATGATATCTCCTATATTGTAATCAACAATAATTGGAGTTTTAATTCTATAGAGCGATATAACTGAACATTTCTTAACATTAAGGGGCAATTCATTTATAATACACCACCGTTGAATATTATCCAAGTCCTCTTGTAATTTTAAAACATCATCAGCATCATTGATTACTTTAAATATTTTCATATCATCTGCAAATAGCAAATGTTTACTATTTTTAATAAAATCAACTAGATCATTTATAAAAATGACAAAAAGTAAGGCACCGATGTGAGTTCCCTGCGGAACACCCGATGTAACAATTATATCTTTTGACATAGTATTTTGATACTGCACATTTTGTATACGTTCACATAAGAAACTAAATATCCAATTAACAACAGATATGTCTAGACCTAGCTGAATTAGTTTTAATTTCAAAATGTAGTGGTTGACTCTATCGAATGCCTTCGAAAAATCAGTATAGACAGCATCTACTTGCCATTGATTATCAAATGCATTCAACAAAAAATTTTGATATTCCAATAAGTTTGATACCGTAGATTTTCCACGTCTAAATCCATGTTGATCGTTAATTATAAGTTTATCACACATGTACAGTTGATCAGACACAATCTTATCAAGTAATTTAGGAATAACGCTTTGAATTGCTACACCTCGATAGTTTTCAACATTTTTCTTGTCTCCAGATTTAAAAATAGGAGCTATATATGTTTGTTTCCAACAAGTAGGAACTATTTCGTTTTGTAATGATAAATTAAAGAGCAACATAAGCGGTTCTGAGATTGTGCTACAACACTTTTTTAAAAACAAACTTGATATTCCATCAGGACCAGTAAGCATTGATAGCTTTAAATTTTGAATTTGGGAATAAATCAGCTCTAGACTTATTTTAATTGGTGTGGTTATATCACTTAGTACATAGTTGCTCATAGATTGATACTTATCGTTTACATTTAAATTTAAGTTTGCATTATTATCTGTATAAACCGCTTGAAAAAAATCTGCAAAGAGGTTTAAAGTTTCGGCTAAATTTTTCGCAACATTCTTATTATAAAATACTGATTTTGGTATCCCCTTATCTTTTCTAATTAAATTAACGAATTTCCAAAAGTATTTGGGTTCAGAATAAATATTACTTTCAACCTGTTTAATATAATTAGCATATAAACTGTTATATAGTAGTCTGTTGCATTCATTACGGATATACTTAAATTCATTATAATCGCTATAAAGGCCAGATTGTTTATATTTACAATGTAAAGACTTCTTCAGTTTAATTAAGTTGATTAAATCTTGAGTAAACCAAACCTGGTAGGTCGATGAATATATTTTTTTAAGTGGTACATTCAACGTAATTAAATTATTTAAAATTTCATAAAAAATATTGACTGCACTATTAATGTCAGTTGATGAACCAAACAAATCAGTCCAACGAATACTAGCAAGCTCATAGTTAATAATTTCATAATTAGCTTTCTTAAAGTCTCTAACAAGTGTTACAAAATCTAAAATGTCATCTGGACTCGATTCCAAGATGTTTTCGATAGTTGTGCAATGATGCTCATACTTGATGACTTCAGAAAGCGGTGGTAAATACACAGCACCAAAAATTAGTTTAGTAGATTTTAAGTTGAGAGACACAAATATTTGCTCTACACTGGTTATTTTAATATTTATCATATTTACGGAAAGCTTTTTGTGTATAGCAATGATAACGCCACCGCCACGGGATTTAATGCTAGTGTCTCGTGACCGATCAGCTCGAAAAATATTATAATTAGTTAGGAGTAATTCATTGTCACTTATATTATCGTCTAACCAACTTTCAATAAGCAATAGCACATCGTAGTTGGAGCAATGAGCATTATTATGAAGATCAGCAATTTTAGTTTTTAATCCACCGACATTTTGACAGTATACCCGTAAGTTATTTAGTTTTTTCATTGACGCGAGATTTATTAACCTTCACGATTTTTGGAAAATCATTAATGAATTTGATTGTTATGTCTTTCTCGCCCTGTTCCGTTCGTTCTCGAAGTTCTGTTTGTAAAAATTTTAAATGGTTTCTCTGCAATTCTGTTGAATCATGACTAACTTTTATATTATTATTTTTAATTAACATCTTATTTCGTAAAATTTTTATGGGCACTTCAGGATTATTGAAGATCAATTTTATAGCCTTATCACTTTTTTTCCCGATGCGAAAATTTTTACACGGATTGAAATCTATACTGATTTTCGAAAACGCTTCATCCAATAATTTCTTATCGTGGTTCATCTTATCTTCCGGATTGGTTAAATGATTTGCTTCAATTACATTGTATACCATAAGATTCCTTTTACGGCGTAGTCTATCTTCCAGTTCTGAAATAATCTCGGTACTGGAGTTACTACATGTATTTGTATTCTTAATCTTTTCAATTTCTTGTGTTAACTTCACAATGTTATCCTTTAACTCAGAGTTTATACCTTCTAGATCCTGAATATGGTTGTTTAATTATTGGGTTGTTAATTGGGTTGTAGTAATTATTATTATTATTATTATTATTAAGAGCAGGAATTCTTCGGAAAATAATCGCGACATTTCACTTTTAAATTTAGAAAATTCTTTTTCCATTCTTAACTCCAATGAATCAACAATAGATGCTGTATCGGAATTCTGAGGACATCCATCGATATCATTAATTTCATTACCATTGTCGATTTCCGTAAGCATGCAATTATTGCAAGTCCATCCTGACTTTGATTTATTCTTCTTTGCTCTTAAATAGAATTTTACTTACGTTTCAGTAAGAGTTGTACATCCCGTGTGGAACCATTTAGCACATATTCCATAACAGCGTATGAAATCAGAGGTGGGATGTATATTGTTGTTACAGTTTCCACAAACTATCATTTTGAAAATAAATCCTGAGTACAGGTCTGTATAGTGTTTATGTTTGCTAAATCGAATAATAGTTGAATAAATCGATTGAAATTATTCTTTTACTGGACTGATAATGAAAGCAAACAGCTGACAAACTGATAATGATGGTTGTTACAAATTTCACACAACGTTAAATTCTTATTAGTTAATAAGTTACAACGTTAAATAATTACTGTATTAGAAACTGATTTATTGCAAAAATAAAATTAGTACCTCATTCCTATTGAATTAATAAATATTTGATGTGTGTTTTAATGTTTTAAAATGTGACAAACTCAGAGAGATTTCAGTTTTCGTAGAGTAAATCGCTACACGTGACGCACCTTCTCACTTCACCATTCAAATACTGTTGATTAGTAGAGCTTAATGTGGACATTTTCGACCTTTACAGTGTTAAAATCCACGTAAATGATCCAAATAACATGCAAATGACAGAAAAGATTATATTTAATTAAAAAACTGAACTTTAATATTATAATAAAAATATGTTTCTAACACGATTATGCTTAATAATGGCTTAGTAATGGATAACAAGTAAAATAAAAATTAGTAATTTTTATTTTACGTGATATGACGGTCATCATGTTTAAGCTTTTCCATTTGTTTCTTTTCTGGATCATTTTTAATTTTTTCTCTTCTTTTCTTCTCGCATTCTCTTTTTCTTTTCTCCTTTTCAACTTTTTTTGCACCTCATAATGTAAGAACATGAATGTACGTATGTAGGAGTTGTCATTTACGTGGACGAGTTGTATTGCGTGGAGTTATAAATCCACGCAAATGACATAATGAAAATGCCACGCGAATGACTATTAGAGCATTAATATAACATAGCGCCTAGACTATTTTCTTTGGAGGTTTCATACTAGCTATAATGAAAGAACACAAGTAGTGTATTAACTTTTTTTTCTAAATTCAACACCAGTAAGAAATTATGATAACCACGTGAATGACACGGAATAAATGTACTCTTACATCAAACCATATAAAGTTTATATAAACTACCTCTATAAAGTTTATAGATCAACTGAACAAGACACTATATGTTGATTTAATTAAAATTACATATGCAAGCAATACATGTGTAATGCTGATATTGTAGAAATACTAATACTATACTTGAAATTTAATAATGTTCTTCTTTCTCTCTTAGTTAGATCTACGCAAATGACAAAAATATCAGGGACAATATTTTATTGATTGTTTAACAGTCGATGCTTAATATCTTATACAGTGAAGCCTCGCTAATTCGGACTAATTAAAACAGGGACAATCCGAATCATCGCGGTTTCCAGATTACTGCGTCTGCAGAGTTACAATGTTATATTTGTACATAAATGCAGTTAAAACATTCTGCAAAAACATTTATTTAAAAATAGATAAATCTACAAAAATATTTACGTAAAAACTGCTTTAAAAACACAAAAAATAATATTCCGCATTATTATGTTGTTAACCAAAAAAGGCGGTGATTTTTGCTTGTTCCGTGTTTTTTGAACTTAATACGTTAGGTATTATTTTTTTTAAATCTTCCGGCATCGCAATTGTCATCACAATTTTCTACCGCCCATTGCAAAGCCACAGCTATGCTTCCACTGTTTTGTATGCACCGCACACTGCTGGATAGATGCTTTGCCTTTTCGGCCAAAATTTCGGAGGATATTGGTGACATACTTTTCTTTCATCTCCGGATATTCCGCAGGTTTTAACGTTTTTTCTAACTTTGTTATAATGATCTTTCAGATTTTGTAACAAATCTGGAAATGTTTAATATTTAAAAATACAATGCGGTTTTTTTAAATTAAACAATTTTTAAGTTTAGCACAAAATCTTTTTATCTGTTGTATGCCGGAGACACATAAAGTCGTAATTCGTAAAAAAAGTACCTATCAGTCCTTTTTTAACTTTTAAACCTTTGTAACTAATATGAATTATAAAGTTGCAATGTAACCACTTTTAGAAAATACGTGACTTTTTATAATAAGAATTTATTAGACATAAATATAACGTAAACATAAATAAATTAAAATCTGAATTAACATCTGAATACCCATTGCATTCGTTACTGTAAACAAAACTTGATGAATAAAAACAATTAATTCTAAAGTTGGGATTATCAAAACCTTAAATCCGGATTACAATGCAACCAATGTAAATAAATTGCTGGTCCGGATTATAGTGGTATTCGGTTTAATGTAGATTCGGATCAAGGAGACTGCACTGTATATTAATTGACTCTGGATGAGAGCCTTATACTTGTTTTACAATTCTCCTTAATTAGAACAATAATCATTAACTGATGCCTTAGAAACACTGCTTTTTACTTTGAGAATACATACTAGGGGCAAGCCACGTGAATGACATATGACATGATACCGTTTACTTTTTATTGTTAAAAAAATAGGTCAGGTGTTAATATACACCTGGCTAGATACACTGCTATTACATCTTCATTATACTGAACTGACTGGTAAAAAGGTATTCGTAATATAATATTAATTAAGCAGGGACAGTAAATTTAATATTTCTGAAGAATTACCCTTATATCACGACTTTATGAATATACTAGTTAGAAATATTTAAAATGTGTAGTATCAAGTTTCATTAAAGTTTTACAAAAATAGACTTTAATTAAAATGTATTGCATGTCTGTTTTTGCAATCGCTAGTGTTTCTTGCACGTTTTTCATGAAAATACTGTTCATACGCACTAAATATTTTACACAAAAGCTTTAGATGGAAGATAATAAAATCCTTTATTAAAATATTTTGTTAGTTTTATTTTGACTCGCAAAAGGCATCTAAAATAATAATTCCCATGTTCATCGTAATTGTTACTTCTACTACGTTCATTATGCAACAGCTAATTGTAAGAAGACTTCCCTTCAGACCGCTCGCTCCATTCCAAGTAGTTTCTTTGGAAATGCAAACAAAGCAAGGCGTCTGAAAATAGAGCATTAAGAGTTACACCGTGTTACTTAATAGCATGTTTTAACTACCGTTAATTATAAAGTAAATATATACTTTATCTTTAAGCTGTTCTGCAAAATTTCCTTTCTTTTACGGTAATATTTCTTCTAAGTAAAACGTAAGAAAAGAAAAACGGAATTTATATTTCCGGCATCAACTAGGATAAAATAATTAATCTTCTCATTTTATAGAAGCTTTTCAACGACTTGGTGTCAAAGTAAATAAATAAATAACTACACTGCAATATGGGAATATTTGAACTGTTAATTTAATATAATTCAAGCTTCAAGAAAATAGGATTAAGTATTTTGGTTGAAATTAAATTAATAGTGTGCGTGGGTATCTGTGTGTATACAACAGCACTTTGCGCCTGTCTCATTAGCCATTGAATAAGTAGGATAAAGCATCGTGAGAGTTAATGTAACACAGAATAGACGTGTAATTCTGATCACTTAATTATGTCTAGCTTTATTGCAAGTCATGTGTAGTCAAGTTGTCTAATCAAGTCATACGCCTACTGAGCAACCAACTCTCTGTGATACAAACTTGTCGGGGAACTCCTCAAACATGTCCCCACCGATTGAAAATCTCGTCCTATAAATGTTAAGGGCAGATAGTATGTACAGTTCACAGTGGCTTCGTGCTTTAGAAACTCCTGATTGCTAATTAGTGCAGGATGCTTTGTAAAGGTGGTTTTTGAGTAATTTATCAGTGACACAAGAAAACCCCGGTTTTAGTTGAACAATAGATGTAAGCTAATCCAAAAGCGAGTCGCTTGCATTTCCGTGGTTTTGAACCTCAATTCAATTCAATAGTGCACCCTCAAATCCATTATTACTCCCTTTGTAGCACTCGAATGAACTTCTGGACTTGAACTGACCGAGCGTTCCTGCAATTGTGATTCACTTGGGCTATTACTGGATTTAGAGCTTAATTTAAATGGAAATAAATTTTTTATTTTTCTCTTTTTAAGTTATTTCCCGTTTAAAGAATTTAAGTGAGAAAATAAATTTCTTCTTCGGAAGTTGAACGTAAGTGCATTAAAAAGATACATGAATAATAAAATCTCAATGCGTGAGTGGCGAAGACTCAAGGGAATCCGATTTTCTTTTCTTGATCTCTATCTTCGAGAGAAAAAAGGTAGTAATATCGCATTTCAACGTTTACTACTTGTTCGTGGTTCCCGGTGAAGGGCAGAAATTGAAGCGATAAATAATTTTTTACGATTTTACACTTTAAGGATTTGTGATAATAAAGTAAAGAGAATTGGACATACTTAGTTTAAATTTCTTTTATTTTATAAAATTACGGCCTTTCTTTTGTTTCTTTATTGTATATGGTTAGATTATTCTGATTTTTTTTCCAATTTACTGCTTTGACTTATCTATAACGTTGACCTTGTTCGTAATATGTGATAAGAGAAAAAACATAAATTATGGTTTTCAGTTGAATGAACAACCAGATAAGAAACTGCCAATTCCAACGCTTAAATAGCTTTATTTTACTTATTCTGCGGTTTCTTGGTCCTTCGATGTCATGTACTACGAGATATATCTCTTATATAAAATTCGAATAAGTATAGTCTAAATACAGAAAGGTATTTATGGAGATCACGCTGATCAATTATAATTTTTCACAACTAATTCTCTCATTACACATAGACTATATCAGTAAAAACACTTCAATCAATAATAATGTATGGCTGCAGTGCTTTTATAATCCACATTTCATTTTTCTTTTTAATATTTTAGGTTATTTTCTAAAACCCCAACTCCTTAAAAAGGAGGTTATTACTGTGAAAAATGTATAAAAGAAAAATTGATACAGGCTAGAAATTTATTGTAGTTCAAATATAAACAATTAGAAAAGCAGTAGATTTGAGTGGAAAACCTTTGTATCTTGATTTAACGAGATTTAAGATTGGAAATGTGTTCTAACTGTCTTTTAATTTTCTTTTCTCTAAGAAATTACAATTTCTGTATTACTTACAATTTAGTATTAATGTGGGTGCATCTCATAATGGTGTTTTATTAAATTTATTCGTCAAAATAAAAGTGTTTGTGCAATAAAAGTCACTCACAAAAACTGTAATTCAAGTGCATTATTAAAATAAAAGTAAAAAATTAAACGTTTAGCAGATCATTAAAATAAGAAAAAGTATTCTACGAGTATTAAAAAGGCAAAGTTTAGCCGTTTATCAAATTAAGTGCTCAAGTGAGCTTATTACGTTTCTATGTATATGGAAAACTTGAACTTGAATTGTTTTATGGGCCCAGAATTTCACCTGCTTGCTAAGATTTACAAAACTGCTGACACAAGGTATGGGAATGGTATTAAGTACAAAATATGGTAACGATATTGGAATAAAGCATTAAAGGTGCTGGTACAAATACAGATAAAATTTAAAAACACTTTTTCGTTTTTAATTGAACTTGGGAAAAAATATTCGTCATCCTCGATAACAAAAAAAAATTAATAATTTTACTTTAAAAAAAGAAAGCAGCATATAAAATAATAATTAGTTTTGATTAGATTCCGCTCATCATAAGTAGCTTAAGAACCTTACATCATCCCGAGTTAGATATTTCGTGTTTATTTTCACATTTTCCTCAAATATTATTTTTAATAAAGAATTTAATGATATTTTATGACATCATCTTGTCGCGTATTATTAATCATATCGGGATTGATGTAACACATTTTGCTAAGCTAAAAATTGAATTAGTGAGATTGAAGCCCCGGTAAGCTGCTTGTAAAACCTAAAACATTATATATAATAGTTTTAAGAAAAACTATTGTATTTAAATGCTTCAATAAATTATGTAGAATGTTTTACACGTGTTTCGGTTTGTTAATCTCTTAAAAATCTCTTAATCTCTTAAAAAAGGCCTAACAAACCGAAATACGTATAGAGCATTTTACATAATTTATGCAAACATTTAAATACAACAGTTTTTTTAAACTGTCATAAAAATTGAAGTTTACTTTTTAAAATATCTGTTTAAGACGCCGGGCAAACTACACCCTATATGTATATCCAAATGATCATTAGCCGCTCAGAAATCTAGACCTAGTTACATCTATGGCCTAACGTAAGGATGAAACAGCAGTCTGAGTTCTGAGGATGTTTTATTCCAAATTATGTACCAGTTTTGTGACATCTACATGTACTACAAACACGTTTGATTTACTAGTTTTACATTTTTTATAAATTACAAAAATAAAGAAGTGTTGCCTGTTACCGACTACAACTGTTTTGCATGATAAAACTTTCTAAATATCCGGAAAAACATATGTTTTTTCTTACTACACATTAATACGATTTACTAGATAGTGGATTTATTTATTCTGATTAATTTAAAGAAGGTAAGCTAAGACCCTACGCTGGTGTTTTCATAGTACCAAGATTGATTCGTCAGTTTATTGCTTGAAAGTCCAACGAATCATCGCATCTTTTCTTCGAAAGTGCAGTGGCGAGCGGTTGCTCTGGTAGACCTCTCAGGCTACTAACATTGTTGCAAGTGACAGATATGCATGTGACAAAAGTAAAAAAAGTGAAAAAACCGCATTATCAAAAATCCTGTTTTACAACAATGGAAAGTAAAATCTTATCAACCAAAATACAAACACAAACTCATAGTACCTTTAAAGAATGAACAGATTCAGCTCAGTAATTCTCCGTTACTGGAAGTGTTACATATTTAATTCTGATTATTTTTATCTTTTTATCTGTTACCTATTTTTTGTATTTGCTACCTTAGCGACAGGTTTCTATATATTTATACTACCTTTGATAATGACAGCTTAGCTGTTGAAACAATATTGTCAGGTTATAATTTAATAAATACCGTGAAACTTTTTATTAACCTTTATTTATTTCATGATTATGGAGCTCCACAAAGTAGGGCTAGAAACAATAAATTAGTTTAAATTAGTTAATATACTAAGTTAGTTTTAAAGAACTAGAAGAAAATAATACCCATCATCACTAAAACAATTCAATATAATTAACGGCATTATTAATTACTTCAAGTTATTCAAGATTCATAGAGCGAACTAATAGTGCATTGCACTGATTAGCAGGATAGAATTATATTTTTCCACGACCAAACTTTGGCCTTTTTTATCTGACTTCTTTCAAAATCCAGTAAACCTATTTAGTATATAACTACTAAACTTATCTATGAAGCCTTAAACTAATTTTTTTATGTGGCGACTATTCGTCGCACGGATTATTTAATCATATGGCGGACCCTACTAGATTTATTAGTGAAACCTGGAGGAGTTCCATTCTAATAAGCAATTTAACGTGTCAAACATCGCATTTTTCACGCATCCTGCACGGTTTTTATTTCCCCATCCGAGAGAAAGGCATATTTTGAATTTTATTCATCTATGAAAAGTTAGCAACAAGTCAAACGTGAGATTCTTTGATATTGAGGTAAACCTTATAACTTTTGCTTCTCCTAAGCTGACTTTTAACTAATAAGTTATAGTTTTCTTGCATGATCATAAACATTCACCAAGTTAGATTCGCAGAAATAATCAATCGAATTCTCCAAAGATTACTTGTTTACATAATGCTACAACGGACAAGCGGACATGTTTGTGCATTCTAGCAGATCATTACGCTTTGCGTTTCAGTAGAAGTCAATTCACACTCATAGAATTCTTACAACAAACCGAAATGTGTAACAAACTGGAACTCTGCTTCTGCTACCTATACAGGTTGATTCTAAACTAAGGGCCAGTTGAATTGCTTCTTTATTACGAGAGATAGAAGAAAAATATATAAAAAAAGTTTTATGATTTCATGTGACAAATACTTGAACAGAACTAGATAAAATACTTAACCTCCGGTTTAAGCTGTTGATATTTCCATTTTAATCATTTTTATGAAATAGCTTGTACTTTTTTAATTATTTTGATAGCTTAACCAACAAAAAAAAGTTAAAATAAGTACGGCCATGAAAAAAGAATGAAAACAAACGTAATAAGCAAAAGTTCAATATGTGTTAAAATACACTTGCGCTATGTTACAAATACTGTTTTTGCGACACAAAAATTGTGCTTCTAAAGGTGGGTACACATCTGAGCGGATATGAGTTGAGTAGGAACGAATATGCGTGTGTACTCAACTTATGCGTTTTAAAGTTATGTACAGTCACTGTATTTCATGCGTATGCGTGTCTTCTCAATCAGTTCCATTCATTTACAGGAGTAATAATAGCAATGTTGTATGGTGAGGAAATACTGATAAGTGCTACTGCAATTTTTACCATTTATTCTTTATTAAAAAAGAAAAAAATACAAACAAGGCGGTGGTGGATTATCGAATTATATAAAAACAGAAGGCAGTATACGGGTTCCGATTTATTGTTTATTCCATTATTTGGATATGCGATTGGAAGAATCTTCAGGGCATTCTAAAACCTTTGATCATCTTTATAAACCACAAATATACATCCAGTCGAATTAAAAATCTCGGTCAAATTAAGATCAGTAGATTACAAATTAGAATAATAAGGGGGCTAAATAAAAATAAAGAATAAATGCTTAAGTGCTGTTAATAATAATAATCAGCAGCAGAATGAAATTACATCCATACTTCGCAAATCATTAAATAAACTAAGCAAAATACGCGTGCAAGTGAACATACACACGAAAGTCAAAAAGCATCCACATTCAGGGCACAAGCGCTGCATATTTTCTTTGAGAAGCTACCAAAAGCGACTTTGTAGCCTCGCGTGAGTCAGGTACATGGTCTCAGACCATGCACCTGGAACGAATGCACCGTCCACATTAGCATATGCGTGCGTTCTCTTCTCATGTGCTCTCAGATGTGTACCCACCTTAACATATTAACAATAATAATAGAAACATCTAACATACTAATACGAATCCATCTTTAACGAAACTATCAAACACAAATGTTTGATATGACACAAATGTGCAATATCGTTGACAGATATTGCACATTTGTTTATCGCGTTTGTTTTCATTTCCCTAGCATGGCCGTTTGCACCTTGGTTTGTAACGTATTAAAATTCTCAATTTTATAGAAATGTAATTTCATATGCATAAATGGTAAAAAGTGATCTTAGTTCGGCCCTGGGTATTTCAATATATTTTAGTTGAGTTGAAAACTGTAGACTTTATTCAAACCAATTGGTATTTATTAACGTCAGGGGTTACCCTAAAATGTTTTCGTCTAAACGACATTCCTGCTGGAATAAAAGTTACAGGTAATATTGCTTCTAAAAGCAACATGTTGACGTCTTTGTAAATGTTAAACTTCAGTTCAAGGCATTCCCACGGTTGCAAACTACGTTTCGTAGCGAAAATATAGACAAAATTAAATTTAGAAATTATATCAGCTTTTTTTATAAGGGAATGAGCTGTCTGAAAACGCAATAAACCTTAAATTTATTAATTCCTGTACGTGCTATTTGAACAGATTCTTCTAAGTGCAGACGTATAAAAAAGTATCTTGGACATTGTAAAAAGTATTGAGTTATTTCGGTGATTCCGATTTCAAGTTCGATAAATTCCCTTCGAACATTTAGAAGCTTCCAGAAAGTTCCTTTCGCGGTCTATTCTCCCATTGGCTGAAGAAATATCAACTCTTCTTGGATAGGTCAGTTTAAAATTCTTTTCTTAACAGATTATGGCGCGACCATATTCTAGATAATTATAGTGAATTTCAGTTCGTTGACTTTAAGTAAAAGAAAATGGTATTTGCAATTAAAACTTTCCAATTTCTTCCTGCATCTACGAATTGTGGAGCGTTTTGTTTTTAGTGATAAACCTAATGAGGTTATTATCGTTCAAGTGTATTGTATTTTGTACAAACAAGATACCCCTGGAATTGGTCGACGTTTTATCTTTAAGCTATATCATATGATATTGTAATTCAAACATAGATAGATGTACTGGCCGAATGGACGTGGTTTCCAAAGCCAAAAAACAGCAAAAAAAATCGTTCAAGTGTAGCTTTGTGGAAAGCTTAAAGAATTATTAGATTCTCCCAAATGTATCAAGGAGTATTGTATGTTTTGTTCACAGTAAGTTGATGTTATGACTTGTGTATCATGATTATGTAATTTGATTGCCAATTGTCTAATTATGTTTTCTCACTAAGGATCCTTTAAGAGAACACTTTTTTATGTGAAAACAATTCATTATTTCTTTTACGAATAAATGAGAATTTAAATCAATTACTACTATTATAATATTGGACAATTCACTTGTGAAAGTCTTTAATCTACCCCAACTATTTTAACATTAACATAACGAAACATGACTATTAATTGAATTTAATCGACATTGCCAGTATTCGTTTCTGCTTTCGAATACTGACATTAAACACAAACATGTTTTTATTGTGTCTATTTCCTGTTATTTCTTCTTTACAATTAGCAAGTTATGAAAATCAGACCTACGCCTGAACTACAATTTGATATAAGAGATCTCAAACGTCGGAGCATTACAGTAAGTATTTGTTTATGTGCTTTACAGTAAGCATTCAGTATTCTGAAAATATGTTATTATAGTATTTCTTTAGTGTAATTAATATGAACGTTACAATTGGTGCCCAAGTACAGTTTCTGAATACATAACATACTTTAAACGCTGATATCTCGATAATTATTAACTTTAGACTTATACTTGTTCTATCATTTTGTAAAGATAATTGGTCAAGCTATTGAAATAATGAAGAAGATACAGGTCATCATCATAACAAAAATAAAGACGGAAATACCTACAGCTTAAACCGAAATCCGAGTATTTTGTTTAATTATTTATCTGGTTAGCTACTATGTGTCCCAAAAACCAGAACTCGTCATCAATTTAAATTAATTATTTTATATGTAGGTGGCTCATTTTTTTATTAAATCGGTCTATTTATGTAACCAAAAGTCGAACTAAAATCGAATCGACTGGAAGACTTGAATTGTTATTGATATAACTGTATGTATTTTGTGTGCGTTAGATTCTGAAGTAAATTGTAAATCTCTACAGAGAGAGAATAATTAGGATTAGCTTGCATTTAGTTAATGAGAGAAAGCACTCAAATTATTTTAAATATGTAATAATGTAATTATAAAAGTGGTTAAGTATTTAATTATTGTTACTTATTAATTAGTAATTGCGTTTCCTAATGAGAACATATTTAATTCATTTAATCTTTTACAAAATAATTCAACATTTAACACCTATTATATAACTCACTCGTAGGTACTTAAATTTAAAAGCATTAAAAATAGTATTTGAAAAGTCAGACCGTAATTGTCATTATTCTAATTTGCACTTGAATAAAAGTGTACTGATGTCACTTTTATATTAAACTTTGCGATATATGGCTCTATAAGACTTCCTGCAACGTTATCCCTGCAATGATATGCTTAATTTAGACCAAAATGTATTTATATCAAGCTTATAGTGCTTTCTGACAAAATTACCGTTTCATTTATGCAAAAATATGCTAATAAATACCTCTTGCTCTTCTATTTTCATCGTAGTCCTACAGAATCCTTTTTTATGTATACTAACTGATGGTAGTTATTACTCCCAATATAAACTGCGATTTAATTTAAGTCTAAAATATGCATTTTTTAAATTTAATATGAAAACTCCAATCTATTGAAGAGTCATGCCCCTGTAAAAGAGATGACAATCAGACTAGTGAATTGAGTTGACGTCATCAACATCAACGTTAGCTGCTGAATACGGATGTGGGATTTAATTCATTGTCATGATACCGTATGGAGATAGATATACGTGGATTGGATCGTAACAAAACCGTGTTGGGTTATTATTCTCCGGCACATCTGGATGCACTAACCCTTATTGATAATAAACTATAGTTGAAAACTTAATTAGTTAATCCGCGACGATATTTCTAAATTGCAGTTTATTTTCGCTTAACTAAATTATTTCGGTTTTATTTATAAACTGTTAGAATTTATTTTCCAATTTGCGTTGTTTTACGAAACGAGGTCAGTAATGTTAATTAATGAATATCTAGGAGGGAATCGATGCGCTCCCCGCTGATGATTAGTCAATTAGACAATGAAAATGTTAATTTTGGTTCATTAACAATAATTTATAGATGTTAATACATTAAAGGTATTAATACAAAAGGAAGTTTGTTTCCATATTAATTGTTCAGTGAATTTTTGTTTGTATTGAAATATAATAGCACATACTCATCTAATTAATATTTTACCTAAATGGTACCTTTGTTTGCTTTTCCAAATGCTATACAAACGAATAATTCATTGCTTTTATTATATAATACTAAAATTAAGCTCGTGCTCCACCCAATTCCATGTTAAAAATGTTCTACTAAATTAAAGGGCGTGTTCCTGTTCTGCTTTTGAAATAGCATAACGATTAAAGTTAGTAAAACAACTTATAGAAAAATTTCAGTATTGTAAAATCTAGATTACAGATGCATGATAATATGATAGAGATTATTAGCTATAGGTATATATAATCCTTATAATAAATCAAGATTTATCATATTCCTTTCCAGGGTATATGTTGATAAATAAAAAGTGAATTGCTTTCGTGATACTCTGAAAGTTTATGTCATTAGCTGTAAAGATTATTACAAAAGTTTGACAGAAGAAAATCATAGAAAGATAAATAAAATTATTTTTGGAAACGCAAAAATTTACAGCACACGACTAGGAAAATCTTCAAAGGGTTATATAACGAAATTTGCGAAAAATTTGATTTTCCGTTGAGAATACAAAGAATGATTACAACGAACTTCAATTTGACTTAATTCAATAATTCAATTGCTTAAAAATTGTCATAAATTCATAAAAAGGTACCGTTGACTCGCAATTAAACATAATGTTGTAGATAACCTCTCTAAATCTTCGACAAAAATTATGATTAAAAGTGATCATGATATATTTTAGATATGATATAGTGGATATGAATATCCTAGAGATAACCACTAATGATCTCCGTTTCATTTTTTTAAGTCGAAGCTAGAAATATTCAAGATACCAAAATACCGTTTTCATAAGATTCGTAATCGGCTTAGAATTCCATATCGAATTCATAAGTAAAGCTGAAAATTAATAGATTTCACTATGTAAGCATTTATTAATTTTACCTAGTTCTGTATAGGAAAATGTACTGGTTCCAAAAAATAAGTAAAAATACATATAATAGTGAAGCTATTTAAAGGAACAAATTTGTTTCTAATAGCAATGAGACTATAAAAGGTAAAAAAAAGAATTAAAGTCACCAAGTTATGGCAAAAAATTAATAAATAAACTTTTAATTAAACATTTTTTCATTTGATAGATATTTAGAAACTTATGGGCATTATTTCATACATTTAAAAATAAAAAAATATGACTGCTAGATATACTACAATTGAACATAATCTCAGGTCTAGAAGCACTAAGGAATTACACTATTGAAGTTTCAACTTAACATATACAAATCATGGTTAACCGTAATTCAAAAACATACAGCATTTATTTATAGCTGTTCAGAAACATTATAAAAGATTATTCAAATTAATTAAATATTTGAGTTTTTAATTAATTTTAAAAGCAAATGAAAGATGAAAAATTTGATAGACTAGAACTAATGAAAAGAACATTAAAGATTCATTGGGAAGGAAAAGTATATTTCCATTAGTATCGCATGCCAAATCAATACTACATTACTACATATTATTATGATATTTCTAACCATAATATTAGAAAATCGTAGTAGGGATTTTATAAAGTTAATTTAAAGTTATAATTAATAATTTATATCACATTAATGTTAATTTTACAGTTCAGATATTATCTTTGAATTAATTTTTTATTTGTTAAATTGTTTGGATACCATACGTTCACAGTGGTAAGCCTACTTTATTAGCTATTGTCATGCAAACAATTAGTGTGCATACACGGTAATAATCATAAAAAAAAATTGTTGTTAAAAAAATCAAGACTGTGAATAACAAAATAAAAAAAAATGAGGAGAATAATAAAAGTCAAAAGGTTGTAATTTTTGATAAAGAATCATTTAAAAGAAAAAATTACATTAAAAAATATAACTAATTAAACTATCCGTAGAAATACAAATGTTGTAATTAAAACCCAGATGTTACCAAAACTATTTTTTATTTTGAATTAAAAATTTGTTGTTTAGTTTGTTTTACAACTTCAAAAGGAACATATTTTACTCTATACTTTTTTTTGTATTGTTTATATTTTTTGCAAAAATGCATGTCCTTTTAAAAGGACGGTGGCAACACAAACTACCATCTCAATTTAAAACAATTTTTTTCAAAACTTTGATATAATTACAAAATTTATTTAATAAGAATATAAAAATACATAATAACAGTACAGGAGATTATTTGGTGTGATATGCGAAAAAACAGTCTTTAGGGTGAAGCGCTACCTCACATTTTTGGCACGAAAAGTTACATTTTTTGTGACATAGCCTACAACCCGTTTGTTTATCCTGCTAAATAATTAAGTGGTCACTTTTGTCGTATCTCAAATGTTGGTGTAAGTTTGAAGATGGTTTGCTTGGACCTCTCTTTGTGTCCTTTTTATAGGATTCTAAAATGCCCGTCGCAACTGCCCTTCTAAAAGATAAATGATCTAATTTTCCCCCATTGTGTCTGTGGCGTCTCCAGGCATTTTCTTCGGCAATATCAATACATTGTGAAAACAGGGGAAAATACCATTTTTTGCCCCGAATCTTCACTCGATACAAACTTACGTTTTGATCGGCGCGGTCCACTCCTCCCATGTATTCATTGTATTTTTTTATTAGATTGGGTTGTGGAACGAACACAGACTTTTTTCCTTTTGGGAAAATCTTTTCACGGGAGCTGTTGGCAATATGTGATTGTCGTTTGAGGCAATGGTGACAACACTGTTGTCGTTCCATTTACATATGACTTTTATTATCGTCAGTACGAGCATAGTCAAAGGTACCTCTCTCTTGTTTTTTCAAGCTGCTGGAGTGTTGAAGAGGACAATCTTTTCCTACCCTGTTCTCCCGAATCGTTCCAGTACCTTTTAAGCCTCTAGGGTGCAGTTCGTTTAGCAAGTTTAGGGACGTAAAAAAATTGTCAAAATAAATGGCTAAAGGCATATCAGGATTGTGTTCTTGCAAAACATCTGCAAATTGCAGTACTACTGCAGCACCTAGTCCCAGATGTTTATATTTTTCTAGTAATGTTGTAGACGATCCCTGATAGGGGTCGAACCACTCAATATATCCATCTTTGGTTGTCCCAGCCCACAGCTTGTATCCCCAACGTATCGGTTTGCCCCTGATAAATTGTTTGGTCCCATGCCTTCCATAATAGGGGACCATGGACTCATCCACACTGTGGGCCTCTTCTGTTGGTGCTAGATCTATAAACCTACGATTCATGGCATCACAGAGGGGTCGAATTTTTGAAAATTTATTTGCCATATCAAGATTCGTGTTATCATTGCAATGCAAGTTTTGCATTATAAATGAAAAGCGATTTCTTGCAATAGCTTCACATACAAGTTTATTATTCGTGTCAGCCGAATTCTCCCAGTACATCAATCGTCTTGGTAAAGATACATATCCGCTCAATAGCAAAATACCTATAAAACATCGCATTTCGTCGAGAGTGCTATTACCCTGTCTAGTATGTGAGTCAGCGTATGTATTAGAGTAATGAACAATCATCGTCAAAGTATTAAAAAAATAATTCCACCGGTGTCAGCTGGTTTCTTACATTGCTTATGGGGCTCCAGGTAGATAAATTTGGTGTTATATCTTCTTTTACACATTTTCTTTCAATTTTCTTTTTTTCTTGGGCTTTCGGTGTTGCCTTTGCTATTTTGATAAACGTAGACAGTGGGAGATCATCTTCACTGTCGAAGTCCGATTCCAAATCTAACCCTAAAGGCGAATTTTCTGAGTCGTTCATAACTTCAACTGCTACTCGCAGTTGACTTCCAGGAAGGTTATTCATAAAAAATTCGTCTTCTTCGCCGGAGTCTTCATCTGTGTTCTCATTATTGGCATTATCAGGGGTAAAAATAACAATATTCTCAGGAACTTCAACGTATTCAACGTCTTCCAATTCTTGAAGAAGTTCATGCAGTTTTAGCGGCCTTCGCATATAACTACAAAAAAATAAGAATCATATCCTATTTTACCACCTTCCTTTAAAAAGGACAGCAACATTGTAATGATAATGACGAGACGCACATAAAAATATCCAGCCTGATCATGAGTCATACTAAGAGGTTATACACTTTTTATGTTGTGTTGACAAAAATTATTGTTTTGAAAACATATGCAAACAATTTTTACCTACCTCCAATTATCCATGTCGAATTCTATAAACAACTGAGTACTTTAAAGCCTTATTTTTCTGCACTCAGTCAAAGAAACGTGAATACGATTGAAACTCTCGGTTGGCAATGTATTTCAGACGTGTCAGACAGCAATGTTGGCGATAAAAACCTATGATAAAAAAAATTACATTGAAATCTGTAGAGAGCCTTTTAAAAGGAAGGTGGTAGCATCTGGGTTTTAATATAACATTTTAATGGTATAAAGATAGATATAAAATGTTATGATAGCTTGGCACATATTGGTTGTATAATAAGGAAAATAAAATGTACAAACACTTTGTAGAATAACATTTGAGTATAATTCTTGTCTTGGTAAAATTATTATAGAAAAATTAAGGCAAGATAATAAGATCAGTACTTGAGAAGAAGAAAAGAGAACGATACAATTCTGACATCTAAGTCATCATAATTTGGAGTATCTGAGACGAAAACATATACTATCCGTCCAACGAAAGATGAGCGCTGCGTCATCTTTACACGAAGTTATCACAGAAAGCTTTTTGTTATGCTTTACTGTCGTTATTTACGAGTATGACGAGGATAGCAATACATTAGCACCTCTCTGGGTGGTTGGAAGTTGATTTGACTAGCTCTGTAGAACACGGAGTGGCCAACCTTATTCAAATAAATTCCTAGATCAAATTAAGATGTTGCCAGATTGCCACAAAATAGTAAAAATAACTACATATATTGGCAAAATTATTGTGGAAGAATTTAATGTCGTCACTACAGATAAAGTAGATCAATTTTAGGGATTCTTCAAGATATTTCACAGATTTCCGGAAGAAAATGCCAAAATTATAGGCAATGCTGTATGCGTTCATAAACATCTGACTCTATTGTAAAACATCTCACAGGTATCCTGATACTTGTAAATTTGATTGACACAGGTGACACATTTGCTAAAGTTATTTTTTATTTAAATGGTTTTCAAGAGTGATTCAGTATTTCAATAATAATAAGCAACAGTTCTTCTTAGAACTTTTTCTTAGAACGAAAAATCGCGATTTTATCTACATAATATTAATATTATGTCAGTACGAGGGAAAACACTGCATTCGCAGTCTCAGCAGTTATTGCTGAATGTATTGAACTACTTTGAGAGGGAAAAAGAACACGGTGGACATTTACTTCCTTTATCTTGCGTACAAGAGGTAAGACACGTTAATTATTTATGATCTTATTGTACACTTGCTTGTTTATTGCAGCGGGCAGCTGAGGCTTTAGGAATTAGTGTCTCAACTGTTAGAACGGTCAAGACCCGTAGTAGAAACCAACCAGTTTTGTCTAGTCCTGACAAAAAAAGACAACGCAAGAAGTTAAAAACTGCAGACCTATCAGATTCTTCTAAAATGGTCGTCAGAGAAACTGTATATAAGATGTATAGTGAAAGTAAGGCGTAGTATGATATTTTTTGATTTTATCAAGTCTGTATTTTGTATTGTTTCAGAAAACATGTTACTCTCAATTTTTTAAATAGTGAACTTCAAGAGTACCATCTTCTAATAAGCAGAAGTAGTTTAAACACTGTTCTACATGATATTGGGTTTAAATTTATCAAAGACAATAATCGTAGAGCATTAGTCGAAAAGTGGAATATTGCCAGTATGCGTATTCAGCTTTTTAAACGTTATATGGCAAACCTAAACTCATCGTCACCAATGCAACTAGTTTATATGGATGAAACTTGGATCTATTCCAAAGGAAATCCAGGTAAATCATGGCAAGACCCAAACCTACGAAGTGTTAAGAAACCTGAAGGTTATGAAGGAAAGCGCTTTATTGTTGTTCATGCTGGGTGTACAACAGGATTTATTAAAGATGCATCTCTGTTATTTGCAACAAAATCTTTGAAAGAAGACTATCACGGAGAGATGAATTCCGAAATGTTTAAAAAATGGCTTCTTGACAAGTTGCTTAATAATTTACAAGAGCCATCTCTCATAGTTATGGACAATGCCCCATATCATTCTGCCCTCGTTGAAAAGCAACCTTCGTCTTCATGGACAAAAAGACAAATTATAGGTTGGCTACATAACAATAATGTTCCTCATAATCCAATTTCATTTAGATTAGACTTACTGAATTTAGCCAAATCGCAGAGAAAAGAAAAATGTTATGAAGTGGACGATTTAATACGAAGTCACGGCCATGAAGTTTTGCGGTTACCACCATACCACTGCGAGTTCAACGCTATTGAGCTAATATGGGCTCATGCAAAAAAATATTAGAATGACCACATTGGTAAAGATGGTTATGGGGATAATGAAGTTCTTGCAATGTGGGCCGAAGCATTACAGCAGTGTTCACCTGAAATCTGGAGTAGATGTATTGCAAGTACTGAAAGAAAGATTAGAGAATGGTATGAACGTGAAAAAGTGCTAACTGTTGACGAGTTAATCATACATGTGTCTAACGATAGCAGTGATTCCAGTGCATACAGCGAAAGTGACTGATTAATTTTATAAGAGTTATAATATATCTAGATGATTGTTATCAATCATTATTGTATAATCATGAGTTCAAGTTTTAGTTAACTTAATGTTTATTTTTTTACACTTGTTAATTGTTATAACGAAAAGTTAATTTATTGTTACACATGTTTATATTGTTATACTTTGCTTTTGGCAACCCTCTTAATAGTAAGAAGTTTTTATGTGTAAAACATATATAAATAATAATAGCTGTCCTGCCCGAGGCATATCGTTTATCAACTTTGGGTTTTGAAACTATCTTTTTTGCATACACTAACTTTGTTACTGACAAATATATATTGTCGCTAAGAAATTCAAGAAAATGTAAACAATATATGAGAACACAGATTTCCTAGTAACAATTTTCTACTCGCTAGTTAAAAATTGTGGTGACTTGGAACCATTGAACAGATTTCAAATTTTTTCAATTCTGATTAGTGTATAAATCGCGTACCAACTTTTCCACTAGATAGCAAAATATTTGTTATTGTAGAGACATAATTACAAGACAAGAAAAACATGGATTTCGTATTACCCGCGCGCATAGATACCATTTTATTGTTGGAACTACTAAACCGATTTTAACAACACACAACCTAAAACTTGACCAGATAATGCAACTTCATAGAAGGAAACCCCATGAAAATCGGATAAGTAGTTCTCGCGTTATAAGCGAACATACAGAATGACAGACACAGAGTCGATAGACACAATATATATGTATATAATAAATAAACAAGAGAAGAGATAGATAAGCAACATTAACATTGAAATAAATAAAGATTATTAAAAGTTTCACAGTTTTATTAAAATACAACCTGACAATATTGTTTCGACAGCTATGCTGTCATTATCAAAGGTAATATAATTATAAACAAACACGTCGCTAAGGTAGATACAAAAATAGGTAACTAGATAAAATAATAATAATCAGAAATAAATATCTAATACTTCCAGTAACGGAGAATTACTGAGCTCAAGTTATTCATTCATTAAAGGTACCCTGAGTTTGTGTTTGTATATCTCAAAGGCTTCTAAAATATCTAATTTGCGTTTGTTATTACAAAAATGTAGGAATTTAATATTATTTTGAGGAGTCATTCTGTGATTTTGTTCTAAAAGGTGTTTGGCGTAATTCGATTTTTCAGGATGTTTATTTTTGTAATGACGTACGTGTTCTTTATATCTTATGTCAAAATTTCAAAGTGTTTGTCCAATATATACCGAACTACAAAAAGAACAATTTAAACGGTAAATGCCCGATTTCATGATATCATGTGTTCTGTCTTTAGCATTAAATAAAAATGAAAAAGTGTTAGTGTTGGTTTTAAATGTTATTTTATAACTGTTGGTTTTTCTTAGTATATGTGCAATTTTTTTTTCTGATATTTTGCCAAAATATGGTATAGATATGTAATTTGTGCCTTCTGTTTGATTATCAATGGGATATATTCTTTTGATAGCTAACCTATAATCTTTTTGTTTAATTAAAGTGTCAATCATGTTCGGATTGTAATGATTTGCATGTGCTAGTTGTTTAATGGTTGATATCTCTTTGCTAAAATCTGATTTTGTTAGTGGAATAGTTAAAGCTCTGTGTACTAATGATCTGTAGGCTGCTATTTTATGTGTATTATGGTGACAAGATTCATTTGGTATTGTTATGTCTGTTTGTGTTGGTTTTCTGTATACGGAAAATTCTACCTTAGCGGCGTGTTTGTTTATAATTATATTACCTTTGATAATGACAGCATAGCTGTCGAAGCAATATTGTCAGGTTGTATTTTAATAAAACTGTGAAACTTTTAATAATCTTTATTTATTTCATGATTATGGAGTTCCACAAAGTAAGGCTGGAAACAATAAACAACATTAACATTAATTCTATTTCAATTAAGTACTTGGTAGCATTTAAGTTGATGAAAATACTGAATAGTTTTATTACTTTGAATATAAAAATGTATTTGAAAAGTAAGAAAGTAAAAGGTATTACTATCACAACGGTTAGAAATGAGTTAATTTCTTAAGCACAAGTAAAAGTGATTTCTTGTTTTACAGTACTTGGTAATAATTCTATAGAAGTAGAGAGCGTACAGTATTAGGCATTCACGAAAATCTGATTCTTATTATCCTATTGAAAATGTTTTAAAAATTTCAAAAATAACAAGTATCAATGTTAAAATCTAAAAGAATGCTTCAAACGTTCAACATTACCTATCCCTAACCTCAGAAATCACCTGTTATGACATTTTCGTAAACATCGATAATTGTCAAACTATGGATGCTGATTTGACTAGGAGTTTTTAATCTTATACCACACAGAGAGCATCGATGACCAGCGTTCATCTTTCCCTGGACGGATAGTAGGTAAATGGAAAATACTTATAAAAAATATATATGCTTCCATGACTTGTTAGGTTTACAAGAAGAGATGGTGTAGAAGTATAAAAAAAATATATCCTTTTTATGAAGTGGTTTTTCCTTAAATGCGAAAATAAACTTTTTAAGTAAAACGATACTTGTTGATAAATAGACATTGTCAAGTCCATGAGTGGAGTTGTGATGGAGGAGTGAAGAACAGAAGAATAAAAACTATCCTTAGGGTTATGAAGTTGTGAGTCAAAAAAAAAAGATTAGTCATAATAGAATAAACAATAAAAAAAATATTTTTAAATGACAGTAAATTATATTATACAATAAAAAATAATATTATTATTTCTACTTATTGTAAACGTTATGCACATAGGTTATTTGAATGACCTCGAAATATAATTATGATAAAAAAATATTAAATAAATGAAAATATAAAATATTAATTAGTAGGCGAATAAAAGAATAATTTTGACATTTCAATATTGCTATTCAATATTTTTAAGGTTATGTCTTATACCTGAATTAAGGTTATAATAAATGTCATTGGTGTATGAAAATTTAAATGAATAATATTTGAACGCATTAATAGTAGAAAGTTATTACTTTATACATCCCTGAACCCAAATATTATGTTATTATCTATCAAAGATATTAAAGTCATTTATATCTAAAACTATAATAAAAAAATTAAAAGAGTCTCTGTTGATTATCAATTAGATTTATTAAAAAAGAACATTACTATGTTACACATGCTGTATCATAATAATATATAAACTTAAGTTGTATAAATTTTAATAAATAATAAATATGTAAATTATTGATTTATATAATTAAGTACTATTGTAACGGCAAGAGTATTATAAATCTGAACAGCACATTTTTGTATTAAGGAGGTTTTAAGTATTTAAAATTTTATTCTACGAACGTTGTCAATGAAAGGGAGCATTAATAAGTTGAAATACTAAGTTCATGTATTGGCACAACTCTTTCAGAAAATCATTCGCGTGAAGAATTGTTTAAGAAATGAACGCAATAAATTGATCAACGAAAATCGATTACAAAAAAACTACTCATGCGGACGTACTCTTTATAGACTAAAAAATCGAAAACACTACACCATGATTAAATTCCAATGCGTAGTGATCCACTATTTAGTATAACAAACACTACTAGTTTTATAAACTTGAGTATCTTCAGATTGCTTTACCTTCTGTAGCAGTTAAATGATTCTCATATCATTGGTTTATATTGATTTGAGATCAATTATTTCCGGATTTGTGACAAATCATAAGTTTTCTCTCCTTTTTTGTTTTTTGAATTAGTTTTCAGAATTTATTCGGTTTATGGTATGCAGATTACTTGTAAACGTTTTCCATTGGCTAAAATCAACTGCATTACCTTTCATTTAATTTCATTCATTCATTATATCTTTATTGTGATTGAGAAAAAATCTTTAACTTTGAATTCCGCCTCACTCGATAAGCCACATTGATGTAAATCGTAACTTCTTTTAATATTTTTTTCTTAATTTTCACTTTTTATCTTTAGTCGATCTTCTGACTGGCTGGCTCTGTCTTACTTTAAACATAGAAGTCTTCTATAGACATTAAATGACGATTGCACAACTAACGAATCAATTTACACCATTTGAAGTTTAGATTCAACGACCTCTGGGAATCTATGTCGAAAATTAATACTTAATACCTTTATTTTACTGAACTTAATTAAAAATACTTTTTAGATTTTGTTATTTTCTTTGAGAAGAAACATTTATGTAAAATCGCGTTTATAAAATTACTTAAATTATACGAACATAAATATTAAGTAGAGAGATAAGTAATGAAGGCTGCTCAGAAAAGAAATTCTGTTAGTTGTAAAAAAACATTTATAAATACGTAACTACTTTGAGATTACATAAACTTCTATCTGAAAATAAGACAAAAATCTTGTAAAAGGCGGATTAACGATTAGAAATCACTATTAGTTACTCGAGCTACCACAATATGTTGAGATCACATCGTACGTTTTCAATTTTCCTTCTCTTCTTGAAATAAAAACGATTGGAACGTGTTAAGGCACGTGAAATATATCTGTGAAAACAGAACCTCAAACGAAAAACCTCCTACAGTTAAGATCGACTGGTATTTTAGGTCACACAGAATGTCTAAAAGGAGAGAAGAGAGAGGAAACTGGTGAAAACTTATGAAACTGCCGAACGTTTTCAAAACAAATAGGAAAACGTGAGGTAGTAGATACAGATCCAAATTGCTATTCTCGGTATAGAAAGTACTGCAAATATTTCTGCTAGAAATAAAATACACCCTCTACTCTGATTTTTCCACACGACAACCATGTGGAAAATCAACAAATCTTCTAAAGTAGGGATATATTCGATTTTTTATTTATGTTCGTCCGTATTTGGAAAGTTTTAAATTTGGGTTGACTTACGTGAAAAGAGAATTAGAAAACTTTGAAAGCTTTAGATTTCTGTAAACACCACACCCAGAACTAATTTCTGTTCGTCCAATGAATGAGCTTTTTTTGGAATTTCCGCACCACCCACGTAGAGGATAATTACTTTTACGTTTAATGTTGCAAAAAAGTTAATAATTACTGTTTAATGTATCGCACCATTTACGTTGTTCTACTATGAACTTTTTTAATGCTTTGTGTATTTACTTCTAAGAAATTATTTTCTAAGTTTAATTTATATAGAATATGAAGTTAATTTTCAATTACTAATTTGCTTTGAAGATAGTTGATAATAAATTTTTTGTTTTCATTTTTTCACCTCAAGCGTTATTTTAATAACGGAAATTATTTTATATTTTATATTAGTTTCTATTAACGGAGAGTCGATGTTTCATGTTTGTAAAGGCACAAAGGCAGTTTTTATGAAGAAAGCAAAAATACAACCAACAATCCAATTAGCGGGCGTGCTTCCTGGGAATTTAATTAATTACATTTTTGCAAGAGCAGTACAAATGCTCATTAGTATACGTAATATATAATCTGGATTTTTATGCCTACTCATTATAGTAACACTGGTAAAAATATAAGCCACTTAAAACCGGAAACTTCTATACTACATAAATAAAAATGAAATCTAATGCTTTTCATAAAATTCAATTTTAACAAATTTTCAAATTTTCCACCTTTTGAAAAAATCAGAATTATTTGTTAGCTTAGCCTTCGAGCAGACGCAAAGGTGGTTCATTAGCTTCTTTTATAGAGAGGGCATTCGTGTATTTCATCGGGCGAACGGATACGAACTAACAAAGAACTTTTGTAGATTGGAACTAAAGAGATTTTCGTTCACATTGTTACCCTGTTATAGTCGAATATGTTTTCTCTTTCTCAGCTCTGTTATTAAAATCTTTTTTGTTGTTATGATTCACGAACTTCATTAGATCAACAAGTAATTTAACAAAACTTTCAGCTTTGTTAACTTGACAACGACTGAAAATTTCCGTCTTTTGTCGGTTGACAAGATTAAAGTTGAAACAAAAACATTATCATTAGCATTATCGATCGTTCTGTATTGTCTTTATTATGGGGTTTAACTTCGTAGCTAAGAAATTAATTATTATTAGCAACAGAGCAGCTTATGCGATAAAATGTCTTCTTTTATGCATTGTGCTGTAGAAGACGCTAATCGATGTAAAAATACAATTAATTTTAATTTTTAAGATGTATTATTTATTTCTTAATTTAATACTTTTCTTTCTATAAACACATACGAAATAAATAATGATGATAGGTTCGAACTAAATAATACAATTTATTGTACATACATATTAATATGTTATTCGAGGGGTTAAAGTGCTTGAAAGTTAAATGTTAAATAAAGAATGACACTTATTTAAATTGATTTTTATTATTGGAGTACACACATACTCGTATATGAAACAGACTTCGGGTAAAAACACAATGAAAATATAAGCAAAATATAAACCGCCTACCTTTACCATAAAATAAAAATTCTCCAGCTATTGTTAAATTAAATTAATTGTGAACATACTTTTTTGTCACAATTGAGGCTCTACCATGCGGGTCGCTTCAATGGGGATATGAATAAATATGGATCTATCAACCAGTATTAAATACACACACAAATAATATAAATAAACCAAAGGTTACCTTTTTAAAAAATATATTTAAATTTTAAAATTGATTTAACACAACAGAAAAAAATAAACAAACAAAGTTAGAATTGAAATGCTATGAATTATAAAAAAAAAATTAAAAGTATGTTTGGATATGTCCACTAAAAGAAAATTAATTCTAAGACAGTATAATTCTTTTTATCTTTAAAATCAAGATTTCTATTATTTGTATTACTAAATTTGAATAAATACCTTACATTAGTTACAAAAATCAAATTATTGGCGCCTTTTAAAATTACTGACTGAAATTAGTAGTAATTTGTAAAATTTCCTACTTCCATATGATTCAACATCAAAATGGTTAAAATGCCACAAAAATTCACCTCTCTTCATGAAAAAGTCTAGTATTGTTAAATAAAGTTGAGATTCTATAAAGCAGCTGTATTTCGGACATAAGGTAAATCTATTTAAATTTATAAAATGACCAATTTGCAAATTCCATCCCAATTCCAAGAACCAATATCACTTTTTCTTTAGCAAAAAAATTCTCTTTCCACAAAAAGATTTAATTCACTAATTAACTTCACAGCACTGTTTATTTATTTAATTGAAATTGTTTATTATTATTTGCACTACTTAAATTCAAAAACTATAACGATACAAAGACATTTTGACGTAACATCAAAATATAACCTCAAATTTTTGACGTTTTGTTAACTTGACATTTCTACTCATAACAAAACCTTCAAATTTTTTATATTTTGCCCTGCACATAAAAGCGTGGTTTGGACAACTAAATTTTTCACCAGATTTTTACCTCAATTTATATGTTTTCAAGAAACAAAAGAAAACTTAGTTACTTTTCTAGTAATTTCTAATAAATTTAAGTGTAATTACATATTATGAAACTACCTATATCGTTAGGTCTCAAGAAATCTTTGTATTATTTTACAAATTAAACTTACAGGTAAGGTAATAAAACTTTGCATACATCTTCACTAAGATGCACCTTGTTTGTTTCACGCCAAAGCAAACCTTGAAATTCTTTTAATACTTATTTATCTACAAAAATCACGTAACGATAGATAATCGTCAGCTGACCAAGAAAACTTACCAAAATTAAGAGAAAATGTATTCATCCTTTTTCTATTTAGTGTGTTATAGTGTTTCTTTAAGAAAATGAAACCTATTTAAATTATATTAATTAAAATTTGTCTTAAAAAAATCAATTCTTTTGGAAGTTATGCAACCCAACTAATATTGTTGTGCAAAGTGATGCCTATATTTTCTAATCACTCATTAAATATAATGACAATATGTAATACATATATGAAAGATAAATTACAAAACCCACCAATTTCCAACAGCGATTAGATTACAGCATACATAGACAAACAAGGAAAATAATAGTAAACGTTCAAAGACCTATTTACGTTAAGCACTATCCTGAGTGAGTTGATTTTTGAACGAGGTCCAGAGCCTTTATCTCTAAGGATTTTGTATTACTATATACTACGAGCATTTGCCCATAACCATAGTAAATTTTGTATGACATCTATACATACCTATACAACATTAATCTGCTAGAAGCTCCTATTATATTTGGGCCGTTTTATTGCTTTGTCTTCCTGCAAGTGCTGTTTGTTTTCTTATCGTGTTTCATTATTTTTCTTCCTACTAGCTGTGCGCACTAAGTTTTATTACTTCTGCATCTTTCTGACTGCGGAGGTATACCATTATGTAGCCCTATTCCGTTTTAGTAATTTTACATAACATGGTAAATTTGTGAAAAATATCTCTTTGGATAAGAGTCATGAAGTTAAGTAGCGTGTATTATTCAGATCAACAAAAATTACTATTCCATGTACGTGCAAAATGAACATGTTAAAAAGTATTCAGGTTTGGAATCTTGATGATCCTGAATCTCAAAGTTTTTGCTTAAGCCATGCTTTTGTCCTATAAAGTTTTATGTGCTGAATATACCACACTAACCGGTGTGCCTAATTTTGATGAAATACATACATTTCAGTTTCATTTCAGTCAACCCACCATTTTTCAGTGTCTGTTATATACATGAAGACGTATTAGATCTAAGATTTTACACTTTTTTGGCTTATGGCTCATGCATTATGAACCAAACATGATTTTGGTGAAGGGCTAAAAGCCATTGTTATGCTACGTAGGAAACGAATTCTCTTTATAGACTGTCTAGTAGTAGTTAGATATACACACTGAGTTTTGCTATACAAAGGTAAGAGCTATATAGATAACTGTATTAATTGTCAATAACTTGATTATGTTCAACATCAATAACATACATACATACATAATCTTTAACTTTTTATACCTTTCGGTGTCCAAGTGACATCAATAACAATATTTATTTAAACCTGTCGAATTTGTTTGTGTTTAGCTAATCTGCATAGCGTCAAGGTAATCTTAGCGTACTGGTTTAACATCCGTACTGGTCCTGTCCAGTCTTCTATTAGATCGCATAAAACTCTCAACTGTCAGAAGTCCAGGACTTCTTTTCAGTGTACGCATCTGAAGTACAGTTCTATTTTACTTTACTTATATGATAAAAAGTTATTGTTAACACGACTATCGGGATTCTCTTTAGACTTGGATACACATTTCAGAGTTTTACCATTTCGACAAACAATATCCTGCTTTGGTAATAAAAATTGGTTTTCATTTCACAATGTCACAACAGCTGTACCAAACCATGTTTTTCATGTACTGTTTTCAGGTAATTTTGTACTGGTTCAAACTACATCATCAACATCCTCTTTTCCAAGATCTTCATTTACTTCATACTTCTCTGCTACTACAAAACTTGAATCCGAATTCTCATTACCTCTGTTGAATTTAGTTTTATCGTTTCTAGCATTAGAAGCATTAGAAAAGCATTCTACAGACAGCTTCTTCGAGTTATTTTACCGAAGATAATCTTTGGGCTTTTGTTGTAGCGTTCCCTATTGTACGTTTACATCCTGCAAACTGTCGGCGGAGCTGAGGACTTTTTGCATACTTAGAAATCAGCAATTGTTTTCATGGTTTATTTATTGCGACCTACTAATTAACAAACTGTTTAATAAACTAAAGTCGAGTTCGTAGACATCACGAATGACATCATATGATTTGAGTCTCTTTTCAATGAAATGAAATGTAAGAGAAATTAAAATTTAAAGCAGAAAGGTATGTCGGCGTATTCTTCAGTGGCGCCACACCGCGTTGAATTATTTCTTTATTATTTTGATTATCTCGTTATTTATTATTTTTTTATTATTTATTCTTGTTATTAAGAATTAATTGAATTCATTATAGGTTATATAAATTGTTGCCGTGGAATTATTTAAAGAAAACTTACTGATGGTTATTACACAATGGGATGCCTGAAAAACAAACTGCAAACAAATAAACACTCACTAAGCCCTTAAAATAATAACTTGTTCTTATTCTTGTATTCAAAATGGTTATTTACAGCGGTGACCAGTTTATTGCTGCTTGTTAAAAATCCTTTTGCACTTAACTCTTTTTTAAATCTGGAAAAAGATAAAAGTTACCGGAGACCAAGTCTGGACTGTAGAGTGAATGGTTAATCTCTTCAAATCTACAACCTGCAGTGCAGTCATTGCTGCACAAGCTTTGTGGACGTAGTAGTAGTTGTTAGTATTTCGATTTTCTTTAATAGCTTACTTTAAGAGCCTGTCTCCGAGAAACTGTGCAAAATTGGAAACAGAAAGTATTTTATGTTCTCCAATTTGCTTTCAGGTATGATTCTTTAACCTATATAGGCCGTATTGACCGAAGAAGGCATCACTTACATTGATAAGCTGGGATAGCAGGGCGTTAACGGTCAACATGCTAACTTTGCAGTATTCTAACGTAGAAACATCGTATACTCACATACTACAGCTCATTTTGACGGGCTCGACGAATAGAACAACTTTTATCCGTTGGTGCATTTGGAAATTCCTACTGTGCGCAAAGTTATACCAAGAAAACTACTAAAAAATGGCACATCTTGGTGCTTTTAACCATTTTCCCATGGATTCAGAAGGTTTGCCACCATAAGCTGCATATCTTCAGAATCTACGATAAATTTCGCCCCAGATACACTTACATTTAAGCACTGAGACCGGGTCGCATGGGAGAACTATTTCAAATGTACGGTACAAAAAGTACAACAAATCTTCTCTCTTGTCTATCTCAACAAATATTACTCCAAACTATGCACTGTTATATGTCATTCGAAGCGTCTCGAGGAAAGCCACACTATGCGATACAAAGGCATTATGTTTTTTTTGTTTTGCCATAAAATGGTAATTAGTAGTGGAATATATTTTTTGATAAATGACTGGTAACTATACATTAATATTAAGGGTAAGCATGGCATATTATACATTTTCAGAATCCTCTCGTTTAGCCGAATAACTTTCTCTTTACACCATCTTGATCCAAACGTTTCCTGAAAAGTTCAACGGCAAATAGACGTAACGGGAGAAATTATAAATATGTACAACAATAGAGAAACTATACAATTAAGCAACAGATTTCTCAGCAATGCTCAATTTAGAAAACTTAGAAATATTTGTATTAGGTCGTTAAGAAAAATCTGAAAATAAGGAATATTACTACATACTACATTAGTCAATAAGTAAGGAACATTATTAGTAAAAATCGCCTTGACACAGAAACATTGAATAAATAAATAAAATTAAAAAACTAAATAAGCCTTATTATAATTTAAAAAAGGTATACTTTACATACCAGAAAACTAATAACAAAAATTGATGTTTAGTCTATAATTTTTACTTATGCTGTATCGATACTCCATCGTGTTATACCGTGAATGGAAAATTATTCACTGTTTCGTTAATAATAGTCTTCGATTTTTTGTCATACGTTAATAGTTTTGTTAAGCTTTTTATTTTTGTCGTCGTGCTGTTTATTAGTAGTTAATATAATTTTATCACTATCTTTGCTGTCGAGGTTGCGACCTGCAGTATTTTAGACGTCGAGGCGACTTTTACCAACCGAGCGAATAAACTTATGAGGTGATATAATAACATTATGGATATTTAATCTGATTTGGCTAGCTTTAATCAAAATTAAAATGTAACAACCCAATAGCTTTTCTTTTTCCAGTAGGCTAACTCAGTTTTGACTCGATTGAGCATTAGATAAAAAAGTATATCGATCTTATTAATTCCTGTACCTGAAAGAAACACTTACTACAGACCACACCTGGAATGCTGCATCTGAAGGAGAAATAATCTTTAATTCTGTATATAAAATTTGATACTTAAATCACACATGAATAATAATAGCTATTTATGTAACAAGTACATAATGTAGGGCTTTAGAGACAAGCCCAGTTATGGCCGAGCGAGCGAAGCGAGCAAGACCTATAAAAAGGTCGAGTCTATAAGGTCCGATTATGTAAGAGTTACATACAAAGCTTTATGTTAGATTCCTAAAATTGGCTAACTATCAAAAAAACCAGATTATAAATTTGACATCTATTCTTGACAGAAGAAGATTTGACATGTAATATACAGTTGTCATACTTTATTTTACTACTATATACTTCATTTTACTACTACCACTTTATTTTACGAGTACAATAATAAGCCAGTTCACTGCCCCAAAACAAAACAATACAATAAACAGTACTTTATAACGCAATCGGACATAAAAACAATTATATAAAATTATAAAAACACAGGTTTTTTTAAAAATAAGATTACTAAAAATAAAAATATAGATTAATAAATAAATAGATAAATAAATCGTCCTTGATTTAAACGAAATAAATCAATCACAATTCCTTGAAATTGTGTTTTAAAAATAAAATCAAATCTTTGTTTCAAATCTGTAAAGGTAAATATCACTTTGAATAAACTTGACGTTTATTTACAAACGAAAACACGTGGGTCTACTCTAATCCTACTTTTAATTTTCAGAAATTCCTCCCGGAGTCGACGTGGGTCTACCCTTAAGGTTTTATCTACTGACTTTGTTCTTTTTCGAAAGCCCTTTTATACGTTTACGGAAAAACATTTCAAGAAACAACGAAATTGCACAAGAATTTTGAACATCGGAAAAGTCATGACGTCACAAATAAAAACATATGTTAAAAATTAACATCAATATTAATTCTAAAAAGATGAAAAGATAGCTGGTAAAAAGCCAATCAAAACAACATCACACAGTTATCGTCTAAAATCGATAATTACAGAGAAAATCAATAAAAACGATCAACGGTCACACAACTCATTAAAACTTAATTACATTGGAAGCTAAATGATCTCCAGCTATCTCTGTACATGGAATATTTACATAGTTACACAAGGTAACTCAATCATATGGAGTTTACACAAATTATATTTACATACTAGAAAAAACTTATAGATCTGGCTACACCGTTCTTGCGATCAAAAGATGTTTCTGCAAATTTCAACAAAATAATAACATAAACTTATTAAAACTTTATCTATTCTCGTCCAGAATACAGTACTCCAGATAACTTGCTCCCAACAAAGATATAAAACATAAAATTAATACCAAAATTTCCACAATCAATACTGCCGAATATCTTCATTCAAATGCTATGACTTTAAACAAATACAGGAATCAATAAGTTAGTTATAACATAATGAACTTCCAGATAATGATCTATTTCAACTATTTCCATTGAAATATTCCATTTGAAATTTCACTTGAAAAGTATTAATTGGAGTCTACATACTGTAAGTTTAAAATACATATAATATTTTTGTGTAAAGTTAAAATTGCTATATAGAACCTTATAAATTGCAATCGAAGAAAGGCAAACAGTTTTGTAATTAAAAAAGCTCCCATAGGACGATGAATTTGAAATACATTTTTTTCCGTACTAATACTTATTACGCTGAACAAGCACTGTGGGATATTTTATTTCCTGAAACAGTGATGTTTAACAAGACATTGAATTCAAATATTTTGAACATAATGCAACGGCAATAACAACATTGTCGATCCTCTAATTGAACCGTTAAACAAGCGATTACCGTGTTTTCCCAAAGACGTTGATAATTACGAAAACTATTTCTCCTCGAACACACCACTAAAACATTCCTAAGCAATATTGAACTTCTGACCTTCACCTTCAGCCGTTTTAAAAACAAATGCAATTCATTGCAGATAATTTTTCAGGTCACTATGAAATGTAACATTGCTACATAATGGAGGTCGCCTGAATATCGAATGTTGGATGAAATCCAAGTTACTGCAATGACGTTGCTTCCAGCATTCTGTTGAGACTGTTTGGCTCCAGTATCCTGCAGCATTTTTCTTTTAAATCTTTAGAGGAAATCAGTTTCCCTGATAGGGAAAAAGAAAAAAAGAATAGGGAATATTCTCCAAGATATTTGAAATGGGGTTTTAGAGGATTGTATTTTTTTCGTTTTAACCAAACAGCCTGGAAAAACCCTATGTAATAAATATTTATTTAAGAAAGTTTTTTCCTTTTAAAGAATCAGAGTTAAAGAACAAGTACAATGAAGTGTTGCTATTGAAAAAGTCGGTGACAAAATGGGTCTTCTTTTATAAACTTCAGATTCGAAGTTGGCTCCCCCAGGAACTACTACTGTATCTACATTTTCACAGAAAAGTCGAGACAAATCTCGAGAACAAGAAGTTTTAAAACTCGATAGGGTTGTTGAAATCTTATTGCACATTTTCTTTTTTTCTATAAAACTTAGATTGTATGTAATCACGATGGCTTCATTTCGTAGCCTCATTTGTATACTAACACTTTTGGGGTAAATTCAGCAATGTTCCTGCCTCACTGAAAAGGGGTACTGTAACGTAGGGGATTATCGCCTCGTCTCGGTTTTGTATAACAACCTGGGGTTATTGTTACATCAATATGAAACACGTTATTGGTATGGTCTACAGTTTCACGTAGAAGAAACTTGAAAAAATTTGAAATGAGATTGAACTTTCAACAGTACGATTTTATTACAAATTGTTAAGATGAATATTTATGAAAATTTATTTTAATTCGATAACTCTTGTTGATGTGCTTTTATACAAACAGTATGTGCCCATCTTTCAAACTTATAAACCCATTTGTAAACCCTGCAGTAAACAAATGAAGTTTTTATAAAGTATAATTACAAGGGAGACACCACTGAAAAACAAAACAAGCCGCACTTGTGAATTGCGAAAAGTGCTCTTCAAACTGGCTGCGGGATTTCGCGTAGCTTCTGAAGTAGTTGGAGAAGGTACAGCTGTCAAAGCAACCTGCGAAATGGAACGTTGTGGAGATGGCAGTATCTGTGGCCTGCAGGAGTTTTAGTCCGTGACACTTGTACATTTTCCAATACATTACACAAACAAGAGCCTACACAAATTTGTGGTCTTCGTTTTATCCCTTTTATCGTACAAGAGGGTTCTAGATACAACATTTATATTGATCCTCTAGAAGATTTATTAATTCTGGTTTTGCTTATGGAAAATCAACATTCATTATTTCTTCGGTGAATTATTTATTATTTAAAACGATATTTAAAATTAATACCGTTAACCTTAGTATTGTAAATAAATTACAGTTCTCGTTTTATAAGAGCCTTATAGCCTGTTAGACGTTCATGATTTTATTAAGATTTTATTAATGAGACCGAAGGGTTTCCGACTTGTAGATGAATGTTTAAATAGGTTCAAATGTAATACTATCCTAAAAGCTAATTTAATTAATTATATGAAATTTCCTGTTGTTAATTTATTAAACAGACCCAAAGAAAACGCAATCTCTAATTTCAGTTTAATGCGTATTCTCTTTTAAAACCAAGGGTAATATATTTTTCTTATAGCTTCAGAAATTTTCTATATAACCAAGGTTAACGTAACCCAGTAAAATTAAGAGACTCCCGAGTTTAGCGAGGTAGTATGTAAATTATTAAATCGTAAGTTCCTTTTAAAACCTTTGATTAAACCTACCACTGCGGCGTTATTCCACTAAAAGGATTAAGCGCCAGAAAAATGTGAACAATTTACTCTCAGGCATATTAAATGTAAATGAGGGGCGAATGCAAATAACGAAAATGACCCGTCAGCAAAACAAATTGACTGAACAATTTGGAAATCTTCTCTGACAACTTCATAAAAGATTAAATTTCAAATTAATTTTTAATTGCTATTCTTTTGTTTCCTCTTCATCCTGTAGCCCAGTTCTGGTTCGTTTTCAGTATTCACTGTCGATACAAATTAGAGCCATTGTTTGATGAGTATTTCGAATTATAATTTTTTTTATAATACAAAAAACAATTCACCCGTCAGTTATTTTAGCGGTTTTAAAATAAAAGTTTGGTTTGTAAAGTAGGCTAGATTTATTTTTAAATGTATGACCCATTCATGTACAACTGTATGGAGCCGTGGACAATACGTTGTTCAGTTAGCGCGCATACTTTTTTCGTATTTCCTTTGTATGTTAACGTGCCTCTACTAAAAACAACATTTAGAGCGTGTACTATACTGTATATGTACTTACTGTCTTTTTTATGCTACACTTTATGGTCCTATAAAATATTTTTCAACATCATTTTTGTACCAGAATGTCTTTTTTACTGATTTCCTTACTAGTGGAGTACTACACAGAAGAAAAATGCATGTAGAGAATAAGGAAAGTTAATTACAGCTTCTATAAATATTTGATTTTAGATTACATATTTTGAGTACAGTGTTGTAAATTCTTTTCCACTCCCTTATCCCTAATTTAATACTTTATTTTAAACAATTCACAACTGTTATTAATAAGAAGTATGGTTTGGTTGACAAATACAGTGTCAGAAATTATTTTTAAATTAACTTTTGTTTATTGATATTTACCAGAAATAGAAAAATGTGCCAAGGCAGTTATTTTGGATAGAGTCATAATTTGCGTAAGGAAAACGCTGCTTGGCATTGCTACTGGCACAATTCAAGAAACATCAATTTTAATTTTAATTTTTTGCACGTACAATATTCTTATAATATTCAGTAATCAAATATTAATTATAAAGGCAAATTTTTAATTACTTTTCCTGTAGAATCAACATTTTTTGCGAGTTGTGATGATTTGAGGTGGTCGCTATTTTGTTATCGCGCATTTCGCGTTTTGTTTTGATAGTCGAGCAGTGTACATATGTTTTAAGTGTTCTTATTATACATTAAATATACGTACACTGCTCGACTATCAAAACAGTTTGTATATATAAGTTTTTTTATGAATTTATATACACCACAAAAAACGAGCATAAACTGCACGTTTGTCATTAGCAACAATGTGAACAATTGAGAATTTCGAAGATGTGAGAGCAAACAGAAAACCAAGAACGCCAAAAAAGGAGACATGCGACGCAATTTCACATTTCTTAGACAGCCTAGAGGTGAATTATAAAGTTAGAGATACATCACACGATCTAGGTGACACACGGAGCCCGGAGACCACCAACCAATGTCGGCAATACGGTCATTCCTTGCTGAACTTGAACAAAACGATTGACGACTTTAACATAAACTCATTATGATTTTAGCCCAAGGTATAGTTGATCCGTATATCTTTGGGAGTGATGCTGGAAAACCTCTTGTTATACCAGTTAGAAGAGCTTGGATATGTGGTTGCAGTATGGCGATGAGATAGCACACACATGCAGACATACCCATACACTGGCCATTGGAGCGAACGCTCTCTGCACATTTAATTTCTCGATTTAGTGATTTAATATGGCCGTCAGATCTGACGCATCTTGTTTTTTATGGAGCTATCTCAAAGCATCTGTTGAAAAGTAAAGGCAGAACGAAAAAATACGAACGCAAAATTGAGCCACGGGGCCGTTAGGCCCCAGTGGGTTAATCTTTCTGTGTTGATACCATCCTTAATTCACGTGCGCCATACAAAGTTTTATCCACCACCTCCTTATTCAAGTTTATATGTTGAATTTGCACTATACTTTAGTCTGTGGTTTTTGACGGTAATAAATCTGATACTCTAGCCCGATGACTGAATTCTTATAATATTATGCAACTTAAGCTGGTGATTGGTTGCTACCGACCATAGCATCAATCTTTACTCACTGGGGTAAAAAGTTTTTCTACCCACAAGTCAGTAAACTTCATAATTGATTAAAAACATCGGGCCCATTTTATTTCGAGGTGTTGAATAATGGATTTTAAATTATAAAAAGGACAGCTAAAGTAAAGTAGATAATTTCCGGTATCATCATACTTCCTTATTAAATCGCATCTATTTACTGTGCTCTTTTAAAAGTTATATTGTTTAACTCAAACACCGAAGAATTAACTAAAAAAATAAAGGATACCGATGGTTGCAGAAAAAATAATTCGTAAAGTAATAAAAAGATATTCACAGCAGAATGGAGAACAGTTTTAAGATCTTGTGGAGAGCACCACAGTAAGTCAGTGCCGTAATATTTAACAGACTAAGAACCGCTTCTCTATGTTGTTCCCACTTTTGAATAAAACTTTAATTGATTGACTAATCAAGCCATGTTTAAATGCAATACATGGCACATCTTACGGTACCAATGAATAAAAATATGGTTTTCCGATAGCATCTCTATATTAATTAAGTAATCTGTATAATAAATGGAAAAACTTTGCTATAGCAGGACCCATAAGCAGGAAAGTATTTGAGACTGCCAAACCGAGTTATTCTGACAGTTGATTTAGCCATCATTCTCCTATTCCAATTTATTGAGTATGATCTATCTCAATACTGAAAATATTTTTTATAGTGTGTTGTCCACATTTGTGTAATAGAAATTTTTACCTTCGTGAACTATAGGCAGATACAAGTGGGGGGTGATAATCCAAGAGGCTTTTTTTGCTAAAAGCATTCAAGGTACTTAAGTAGAAAGTATGAAATCATCTATGAATTTCCATAACGCAAAACGATTTTATAAGGAAGACACCGTATACGCACACCGCGCTTGGTAGAAATTGGTGTACAACTAATTAACCTCAGTTGATTTTGTCGGCTGCCGGTTAACTAGTGTTCGATTGTGGTTCTCACGAGATGTCTTCTTCAATAGGTGCCAAGAGTCGACCTTAACAGCTCGTGAGGCTAATGCCAACTATACTTCTGAAGTTCCAGAACACACTTGCCACTGCTACTAATAAATATATTTGCATCCCTGAAAGCTTCCTGTGCCAAGAGCAGAACTAGTACAAAGACACATAAATAAGAAGCCACAAATATGATACGTACGAGAGGCTTTAGTAAAAAAGGGAAACAAAATAGCTTGAGTAGAATAAGAGCTTTAGTGATGCAAATGTTGTAATATACAGCCTGATTTCAGAGCTAAAAACCAACAAAACACAATCTTTAATGGTAGCAAGCATCCACTAACTTAGCAAAGTAGTTATATCATAATAAACTATAAAATATAATTAAATATATTTATAGTAATATGGAACTCAAAGTGAGAATAAAGTGTAATCTTTCAATAAATAAATATCTCAAAGACTTTCTGACAAAACGAATGTGTGTGTACAAATTAAAGAAGACACTTCGATACAGCTGTTTCAAGCTTATTAGCTATCATCAGTCGAATATAGTCTTCTCCAATTTGCACACACCATCTAGGGCTTTATATAAAACCCAAATATACATTAATACCAAAAGGTAATAATGCTGACATCTGTGAGAACACTCGCACAAAGCGACAAAGAAATAGTTCTCACAGTGTCTATCCTGGCCTGGATGGATGGCCCTAGATGGTGTGTGCAAATTGGAGAAGACTATCTTCGACTGATGATAGCTAATAAGCTTGAAACAGCTGTGTCTTCTTTAATTTGTACACACACATTCGTTTTGTGAGAAAGTCTTTGAGATATTTATTTATTGAAAAAAAGTAGTTATAACTCATTCAACATAAACATTGTAATTATAAAATCATTAAATTTCTGAAATAATGCGAGTGCGGGTAATTACCTAAAAAGAGATATCAACTTGTTTATCAATAATAAATTATTCAATAAAATCTGACATGGTAGTTCGTTTGTTTCTTCATTCCACTTATATAACTTATTATCTATCCAAAGTCTTTAATATCCCACCCTTACTACTTTTCCTGTACTTTATCCCTTACGATCTTATGATCTGTCTTATGATATTCTAGATTGCTCTTTCTGTAACGGTCATATCACTTTTTATATATATATTTACTTGTCTCTTAACTTTTGCTTGCTTTTCCTGACTTTCAACTTGTAGTATATCAAAAGTTTCCAACCTGAGTAATATTGCATTCTTCTCTTCACCTTTCCGAAATTAAAAGCTATTGGTGGTACCTTTACTAAAAACGACTTACTGTCGATATTTTCTTTCCATTGAGTTATATTTTTATGAAAGAGTTTCAGTTCTATGCTTTTACGTTGTTTAGATACAAACTACATGAACTGTTTTTATACTGGAAAATTGTTTAGGGACAAGAGAGAACCCAACAACATATTGTTGCTATAATTAGTTACACATCACGCAAGTCCTACCTGTACTACTTTTAAGTTTACACAGTTATACAGATAACTTTGTTATTACATAGTAACAGGATTACATACATATAAGTACGTACTTTAACTAAATATTTAACATTATTACATGCAGGGCTTTGGAAAATGTATTCTATTTCATTTTATAGTGTTTTGCATTCCAACAGGACCTTTTAAACACTGCACATAATGAAATATTCTAGAATAAGCACAAATTTCTAATTAATTATATTGGTTGCAATTACACCGATAGAACAAGTACAACCGTCGAATATTTAATACTCCAATGATCAAGCAAATTATGTGGAAAATTTAGTAATTGGCAAAAGGCTAGGTCATTACTTGTAATAGACAACATTCCTAGTTATATTTAACCAATTCTGTTTGCCAGATTGGGTCAATATTTTATCAAATTTATAGAGTCCGCAGTGCGAAATTTTCGCTTTTTCCAAGAATACAGAATTAGCCAGTGCGTGCAACTTGTACTCAATCTTGAACGGTGCCTTTTCTACTGCAGCAGTGTTGGTATTTCCAGCAGTTGCTGCAGGAGTTACAAATTAAATTCTAGATTCAACAGGCAATAACTGACTTCAAGGGATGCCTCGCAAGATTGAGTGACCCGGCAAAATCTGAATTTCACTTGCGTTGCCACAGCTGTGTGAGAGCTTCGCTGCTGTGGTTCAATTCGATATGCTTTATTGACGAAAATTCAATATTGGTAAATAAATAATTCAATCGGGTGCAAAATTTGTTGCATACGTGGGGTATAATTCAATATAAAAGCTTTTATGATGAAATATCTGACCATTGTAAACGAATTTAGTAATTTGTCTGTCATTTAATCCAATCACAATAAGCCATAAATAAGTAATTTAAGCTCGAATAGGCAATTCTGATTATTGCAACAGTTCAAAGACGTTACAAACACAATTAACGTCGTTTCCACTAAACTAAAAGAATTACGGGAGAAAAATCAATATTTTTCTTTTACGATTGAGTTACATGGAGGCAATGCGATGATTGAGGGCGTTGTAACTAATAAAAACAACGCTCGTGGTAAAAAGGGATAGAAAATGTATTCTAGCAGACAGAAATAAGTAACAGGACGACGACGGTAACGATATGACAAAGATGATGTACGGTTGAAAGCATCTCATTTCAGTAATGAACTCACAACGTTGACGAGTTGTTTACATTTTTTACATCCTCGCTGATGTATGATGAGGAAATGCTCACTACACACCAGATTATGATGTGCACTCACTGTTCAGAAAAAATAAACAAGAATAAAAATGGAAATCTTACGCTGTTTTATATTTTAGAGCTATTTACTGCTTTGGTGTATTTTAGTTTATTTTTTATAAGAAAATCTATGGTTGCATTCATGGGACTGGATCCCTTATGAAAGTATGTGAGCTGTAAGCTTTATCTCGAGACGTTTAATTAAACCAAGTACTATATAATTTTATTTTAGAGACAGCTTAAAGATTTCACACTATTGTATAATTTTCCTATCTCGCTAAAAGTAAAAAATAAAAGTTGCATATGCGAGATTTATGGTAATAATTTTTGATACGGTCTACTGCTATTAAGGAAAGTGGGATCAAATTGTAGGTGAAAGAAAAAGAAACGAGGAAGAGAATATATAAGAGCGTTTAAGAAAAAGCATTTTTTGTATTTACCATATTAGAGTTGGTTGCCAAATATCTCAGAAATTATCTTAGAACTTTTGGATATTAACTATTCATAACCTTGCTGTAGAGCGTTGGTATTTAGTACCTACAATTTAGGTCATCTTGTTGAAACCATGTTAATTCGATTGAATGGAATTGTTCTACTGTCTCAGTAAAAGAATATTTAAGAATCATATAAGCATAAATAGCTACAGTACTGGCGTAAATGATTCAAAGGTGCCAGTCAGATAATCCTAAACGTTACCAAACAATATTCTTCTTTATGCATTGTTTCTGTATCACAGGGTAGGCTGTTTTGCAGTCTCTTTTTGCGTTTTGAGGCATTAAGATTTTTCAAGAATTGGACCTTTTAGAACACTGGATGATCGTGCCATTGGATGACTTGGAATTGGGAATGGATCCTTTTACCTGACAACCACCAACGCCAGGACCGGCGTTGGTGGTTGTTATTATTATCTTTTTTCTTTTGGTTACGTCAGTTTACTCCCGGAGTAGTAAGTAGTATATTCTATACTTATGAGCTACAGTTCTTAGCTTAATAACTACATCTTGATCTAAATAAAAAGTCAATATACCTAACCGATTCTTATGGATCGTGGTGGTAAATGATATAAACTGAAAATTTTGAGAATCTTGGCGAAAATTTAAACTACCAGTAGCTTTTGCAGTAATCTCTACTGTGCACGATGTCTACAAAAATTTACTGATTTTCAAATGACCAAGTACACATACAACTATTTCTTACTGCAATAAACTTCACTCCGTTTATTTACGATACAATCTACATACAAGATGTTTAACTAGGGAAGTCCAGAAAGTCTTAAAAATATAAAGGCGTAAAAATATAGAATCCAGTTTTACTTACATCACAACTTATGAGACTTCAAATTTCATAATCAGCTTTAAAGTTCCTTTAACGTAAGATGGCATTAGAATATCAGCAGTAATGACAAAAGTACAATTACATTTGGAAGCTATAGTTATCTTATGTGATACCTTTATTTTAGCCACTTTTAAATTTATTGTGAAACTGCCGATTACTTCACTACTATCTGTTTTTTTTTCTATAGCCTCTGACTTTGAAAACGTATTTCTTGTAAATACTGAACTAAATTATAGTTATTTGTGTATTTAGTGCGCGAAATGCTACTTTTGTGGTCTAGAATGAAAGTCCTTTGACGAGGCGTAGCTAAGTAAAATCTCATTCGAGACCGCCAAAGTCATTTTGAGGACGAATTACATACAACGTTTTTTCTACAGCGTTATTGAAATAACCGAAAAATTAGAAAAGGAATCATAAAAAATACACCAAAGAAATTTTATTTTAGCGCAAAGTGGACAGTTTCGTTGTTACTACGGAATCATGTTCAAATATACATAAATCGCATAAATATTTTAATCGAGCAAATATTAATTTTATTTCTACATACAACAGTAAAATATTATATTTCTAACTGCTATACTTTTGTTTTTATCGGACGATACGTACCCATTTTTAGGGACAATTTCATTAAAAGTAAGTTAAATAGTTTTTTCTCAAAAAGTAGAAGCCATATATCCATGAGATTTTTGTAGTGGTTAGAAAGAAATAATATTGTTTATTCATTATCCAAGATAATATAATTATAAACAAACACGTCGCTAAGGTAGATACAAAAATAGGTAACTAGATAAAATAATAATAATAATAATCAGAATTAAATATCTAATACTTCCAGTAACGGAGAATTACTGAGCTCAAGTTGTTCATTCATTAAAGGTACCCTGAGTTTGTGTTTGTATATCTCAAAGGCTTCTAAAATGTCTAATTTGCGTTTGTTATTACAAAAATGTAGGAATTTAATATTATTTTGAGGAGTCATTGTGTGATTTTGTTCTAAAAGGTGTTTGGCGTAATTGGATTTTTCAGGATGTTTATTTTTGTAATGACGTACGTGTTCTTTATATCTTATGTCAAAATTTCAAAGTGTTTGCCAATATATACCGAACTACAAAAAGAACAATTTAAACGGTAAATGCCCGATTTCATGATATCATGTGTTCTGTCTTTAGCATTAAATAAAAATGAAAAAGTGTTAGTGTTGGTTTTAAATGTTATTTTATAATTGTGGGTTTTTCGTAGTATATGTGCAATTTTTTCTGATATTTTGCCAAAATATGGTATGGATATGTAATTTGTGTCTTCTGTTTGATTGTCAATGGGATATATTCTTTTGATAGCTAACCTATATTCTTTTTGTTTAATTAAAGTGTCAATCATGTTCGGATTGTAATGATTTGCATGTGCTAGTTGTTTAATGGTTGATATCTCTTTGCTAAAATCTGATTTTGTTAGTGGAATAGTTAAAGCTCTGTGTACTAATGATTTTTAGGCTGCTATTTTATGTGTATTATGGTGACAAGATTCATTTGGTATTGCTATGTCTGTTTGTGTTGGTTTTCTGTATATGGAAAATTCAAATTAAGTTCCACAAGTTCCACCAAGTAAGGCTAGAAACAATAAACAATATTAATAGATTGTTTATTAACGCCGAGATATGGGCGTTTTCAGTCAGTATTGTTCTTTCAGTGCTTTGGCACTTACAAATTCAAAAAGGACTTTAGCGGATATTTTGAAAGCATAATATTAAGCTCGAAAATTCTTGAACAATTTTATGTTGGTATACTACTAAATCTGATTGTAAGGACAGCGTACTGGAACTAATCTTTCGAACTTGAAAACTGACTCTTTAAAGCCCGACATTTAAAATTATGCAGCTTGAAAACTAGAATACTTAAACTATGAAACATTAAAGCCTTTACGATTCGAAGCTTTGAAATCCTAATTTGAGAACAAATTGTTGAACTTTTGATACTTAACGGTCTACTTAATTTTTAGATATCAGAAACTGAAATTTTGATCTTACAAGATCCTTTAAATAATTGAACTTTCTGCAACTTTGAAAATTGGCCCTAAAACCGCAGACCGATGAAAACATAAAGGTCGAGCAAATCCACCCACAACCCTGTATTATGAAGTATTGTCAAATAAAGCCATTCACGTGAACTTGATTGAAACCCACATGGTAACTATGCAATCAGTTACAATCGCCGAAACTATGTTGCAAATTTTGCCAAATTTGATGGATAAAATGAAGCTCAAAGTTTTCATAATGGATGACTAAACTTTCATACTAGCTAAGCCTCTAAAATCTAATTCCTGGAAGACATTGCATCGATTATATTAAAGCAGAATTAAAGGATATAATAAGAAAAAGAGCTTCTTATTTGAAAAGTACTGAGTTTGTAAAGCTATATCTGAAGACTGATCAATTTGGTTATTTACAGATTTGTCATCCTTGAGCAGTAACTAATCCTTTTCACCAAAAGGTTATGTGGGACTGAAAATAATACACTGTGACTGGATAAAACGAGGGCATATTATGTCAAAATTGTTAATAATTACTGACCAGTAATGATAATGGACTTCCATACTTACCGGGTAATGAAGTGTGAAATTTCGATATAAATCTCCCTCAATATTAGACGAGTACACCAACAAATTCAGATTTTTAAATTAATAGTAGGAAAGATGTTACAAAACCTCCCTCCTTAAGCTATCGAGTTACTAACCGCCATTTATAACGGCATGCTACGACTATGTTATTTTCTTGTTCAATGGAAATACGCCCATATTAGCATGATTGCTAAGTCTGGCAAACTACCCACACAACCTTCCTTCTACGATCAATCAGTCTGCTGCCTTCAATGTCCAAGATTTTCGAAAAACTTGCTAGTCAGAAATATAAAAAAACTGTAGATTTCGACAACATATCAATTTGGCTTCCGACAATATCATTTGATAATTTGAGAGCTGATGATAGAGAGCTTAGAGACAAAACGCGTATGTACAGCCGCATTCTTAAATATTAAACAGGCCTTTAATAAGGTGTGGCATGAGGGCCTGTTACATAAAATTAAACTACACTTCCGAAGCCAGTTGTGCCTAGTCCTAAAATCATATCTGACCTACCAAGTCAAGATCAATACATCAATACAGTGCCAGAATACCACGAAATTACCTTCGGAGTACCACATGGTAGTGTATTGGGCTCACTGCTATATTTACTATACACATCGGACACCACCAACTACAAACAGTACCTCAATAGCCATGTTCTCTGATAAAACAGCTATTTTCTCAGTCAGCGAAAAACCAGAGATAGCAGCAGCACATGTACAAACCTGTACAACCAAACCAGTCTGAATACAATGCACGACTGGTTCCATAAATGGCGAATGACAGTAAACAGTGACAAATCTGCTCATGTCAAGTTCATCAACAGGCGTATAGTATGTTCACAAGTCAGAAGACTGAAATCAAGACTCTTGGACGCATTTAGACTAATAATAGACCTGGAACACACACACCAAAACCAAAAGAAAATAAATGGATCTTAACACTAAACAAATGAATTGGCTAATTGGTAGACGATCCCAACTCTTTTTATCTAATAAATTACTTTTATACAAAGCCTTTATAAAACCTATATGGACATAAAGGATCCAACTATGGGGGTTGTATAAAGGCCCCCCATACCAAGATTTTGCAAAGATGTCAATCGAAGATTCTTAGAACAATAACAAATACTCTATGGTACATTACAAATGAGACTCTGCATAACGATGCCGGGATACGATACGTAACCAACGAGATCCAGAGACTTGCGAGCGTGTATATCAACAAGTTTCCAAGACATGAAATTCATCGCATTGGCCAACTTTCCAGTCGAACTTTCCAGAAGATTAAAAAGATGATGGCCACAAGACCTATCTTTGAAACCAGGCAGGTGTAATGTGAAATTATGGCGAAACTGGCATTGGCCTGACCCCTTCATGTCATGTTAAACGACATAAAATTTACTTATTACTTTTAATTAAGCAAGTTGCAATAAAAAAAATATATTAGACTAGCAGTTTTACTAACTTATCCAAAAAGATGAACTGATTGAGTCATGTTAAGATGTAATCTGCAGACACTTACATCATCCACAGTCAGTCTTTAAGTTGTATAAATTCAGTTTTCGCTCAGTTCTTTTAATTAATACTGATAAAGTATTACTCATTCTTATTTTCGTCGTAAACTAGAATTTAAAGGTTTTCTTATCTTTCCAATTTATTGAAGTTTTATTTCCTGCATTTACCATTTTAAATAAAACTTTTATGCAGGTATTGTAAAATCCGATTTCTATTCATTACTATCTATTCATTCAGAAATTTCGACATTGCAAAATTTAGATCAAGACCAATGAAATTAATGAACTTAATGTTTGTTTCATTCATTACTACGGTCAGCTAAATACCCTTTTTATGTCCTTGTTTACAATTTAACGGTAGCTAATAACAGTGAATGACTGTCGGATCTTTCGGCGAAACAATTAAACGTTAAACTGTAAATAATTGGCGCTTAGTCATTTATTTAAATCTTTCAACAGGAGCGTATTAGCCAGCAGGGAAATCAAGAAAATCTCTAAAGATTAATTTATGAAATGAGTTTTCTGAGGGTAATATTCCTAAGGTCTTTAAACTGATGACACAGAATAATTCTACGGAAATTTATGTAGCATCAAGCTTTTCCTAGAGCTGTAAAATAAGGACTCAACCTTAGTCGGAGACCATAATAAACTATGTCTAAATCTTCTTAAATAAGTGCACCCCTGTTTCATAATTTTAATTTATCTAAAAATATTTTACAATTTCCTGTAATAAACGCAACTTTCCGAATGATTTGTTACTGGCCAACATAAAAAGTCCTTACGGAATCACCTGAGTTTTAAATTTCATTCAGAACTAACTCCAATTAAATTTTGAAAACTAATTTCGCCTAGGAGAGTCACCGTCTGACGTGGCATAATAGGTGCAATGGGGAAATAAGCGTAACGCCGCTTTTGGTGAAACCACAATTTCCAATTAGGATTAGAGGCGCTTCTTGTTTCTCCCGTTGCCAAATGAGACATAGTTTTCTCTACCGCAAATACTTGATAGCGAAAGCTTTTCTGTATCAAATTGACCGAAAGAGTATTCTTTCGAATTACAATGGGAAATTTAAGAATTAAACCTTACTGTGAATGTTTCTCTTATTGTTACTAGTTTCATAACTCACGAGTGGTAGTGGTTGTTTTATATTTACATACGTAAATCTACAAGGTTATAAATTTATGGTAGAACTTTACTGAATTGCCTAAAGATGGCAGTAAATTTATATCGCGCAAAAATCAGGGTAGCAAAGCAAACGAAAATGAAATTTGCATTTATAAAACTACCCAGCAAATACACAATAGCATGTTCTATCAATCCAGAATGTAGGATGATTATTATTTTGTGAATAATGAAGACGTCAAAGCTTTAGTGGAATTACAGCTGTAATAAAAGAACTCGTGCGCTAACGAAACTTGTGGTTAGGTTTGAATTATCTATGAAATTATAATTGACTCTATGATATCCCTGCATTTAACATAGAATCTACAATCCTGAAAACTAATGACACAGAATACTGACATTTCTGTAACGTTTTCCATTTAATCATAACACATATACGGAGTAATTAGAATACTACTCACCTACCTTTAGCAATGTGAAAAGGAGCTGTGAAACATTAGTACATCAGTATGGTCACTTCTTACCACAATAACTAAACCAGCAGTGGCGGTTGGTGATATTTCTGTTTGGGGGCTCTTAGCTTTTAACAAAATAGAAACAACGTAAGAAGTTATAAGACTCGCCTATACTCCGTCCATGTTTTCATTTAAGTATAACGATGATTTCTAGGTAATGCAAAAGAGAAAGTTAATGAACAGAAAGAAAATCATTCAAACGCAATAACAGGTAAATATTAAAATAAAAAGAAAAACAGGATAAAAGTTCAATATTAAATAAAAGAAAAATTATTGCTTGTAGGCAAAATCAAATCTTCTGCCTTTCTGGGAAATACAATGTTGTATATTATGGATGCCCGATGAAGCAAAATGTGTCGCCCTGTGGGGTTTCGAAAGTGAAAGATGGAACTAGTTTTATTATAGCTTATAATTAATTGTTTTACCAAAACACGTTGGCCGAAAATTGTCCTGCGCAAGAGAGCACAATTCATAATTTTTGAGTTACCTATCGTAGGTGATGCACCGTTATCAGAATAATGTAGGTTTCGATGTCAAGTTTATAGCCGTTTTTCCAAAAAAAAAACAAATAAACAAACAAAAATTTAAAAATTAACACTTTTACGCTACTTAACTGCTACTGGTGGCTATAAAAAAGTGAGCCTTTGGTGCCATATAATTATCTAAGTATCTTTTGGCCTAGGTTCGGTCCTATTTTACGACGTTTATAACAATACGTTTTCCCCTATCAATTTCATACGGCGCGAAGGCTCAACTTTGAAGAGCCTTCGTTCGTATTATATTATTAACTAACGTGCAATTGTAACAGTTTGTTATACAACCAGCTATCAAATTTGAATAAAATTGTAGAAAAAAAGACATTAATTTAAAAATGTATATATGTTTTAAACAACAATAAAGTTACTCTTCCTACTGCCGTTGGCTGGGAAGCTCAATCCCCTGAGCCCCATATAAGCAAGTTTCATTTTCGTTTTGTGATGAATTCATGATGCCTAACAACAGTTTTTAAATGTCTGTTAGTTTTCGATCGTTTTCATCAATTTTAGAAAATTTACAGCAAAACCACGATGCTTCCATGTTTCGAATATCTACTAGCACTTCGAGGTTCCGAAGTTTACAATTGTCCTCGGAGTTCAGGAACTTTTCTTCGAGAGTTCAAAAGTAATTCAAATTTTTAGATGCCAATTTAGATAAATACTATAGAAATTTTGAGCTTTGAAACCATGCAATTCTAGAATTTATAATTTTGAAACTATCAAATTTGAAGTTCTGCTCTCTTAAATCGCAAATATATGTATCCATGCATTAGGAATTATAAAAGCCACGACAATTCCTGCCACATTAGTGATCTTCAGAGTAAAGATTAAAAATTACAGATTAAAATTTGACAATTGACAATTTTACAGTTGTTAAAGTATCAGGTTATGAAGCGCTTTAGAAGTTGTGTTTTAAAAGTTTTCAAGTTTTATTAGGTACTGGTAATTACTAGCTCATTCTAATATACACTGGAAGCTTAATAGTTCGAATGCTGGAAGATTTCGGAATGCACAACTTAATAAAGCTAGAACAAGGGTCACAAGGAAAAGGAAAGGCAAAATAGAATAGACACTGTGTATTTCTACTCAGATCTATTTGTAACTTCTTCGAGATGATTATTTAACGAGAAACGTGTCTAACTGCCATATATGTAAGATGTACCAACCCATGACAATTAAATACAAATTAGAAATGTACCTTTTAAATAGGTTTTTCTACAGTCGTAATATAAACATCTTGAATAAATAGAATCTCTGCAATTGGGAAATTTGGAAAATTCATAACTGAGTTATTGATGTACCTATATATACAAAACTCGCTTTGCTTTATGCCGGAATAGCTTTTACATTTCCTATGGAGAGTTTGTTACAACTCGTGGCACCCTCTCGGACGAAAAGACTTTCTCACTACCGATTATGTGAAATCTTATAAAATACTGACTACATATATTTGATAGGATGAGATAGGGTAAAATAGGAAACCTATGTATGGAATTTGTAACCAGTAGTTATGTTTAGTTATTCTCAAGAACGCTGTTGAAATTTTTCTTCAACTTTTTGTTTCGCTGATACACAAGGACGACGGAAACTAGAAGCGTTATGGTTTTACCCAAAATGGTGCTTTCATTGCAATAACAGTATGGAAACTGGACATCATTTTTAACGTCTATACAGAACCCCTATTACCACATACTATCTTATTGATTCTTTTGACAAGAAACCGAACCCTTATATTGTAGTTTTTAATCAACTGAACGAAATTTGATAAACTAAACAATTTATTGAGTAGTAATTGGAGGTTCCATAAGAAACGACAATCACAGCCATGACATGCTACTGTTGAATCAGTATATATTTAATAATATACGGCCCTCGTATTTAATAATAATATGAAATATTATATGATATCATGAAATCGGTCATTTATCGTTCAAATTGTTCTTTTTGTAGTTTGGTATATATTGGACAAACACTTTGAAATTTTGACATAAGATATAAAGAACGCGTACATTGTTACAGAAATAAACATCCTGATAAATCTAATTATGCTAAACGCCTTTTAGAACAAAATCACAAAATGTTTTCACCATATAGGGCTAGAAACAATAAACAAGAACCTTACATACCATTGGTATTATATAAAACCTGATTCCAATCTAATATTTAGTGGATCCTCCTGTAGCGCTGACCACTGCTTGGATTCTACGGAGCATACTTCTTATGGAGTTTTTCCTATGGATTTGAATTTGTTGATTGTGAATCCAAATAAAACGCAATTTTTTCAATTATTTAAACTTGTTATAGTTTTCTTAGCCAGTTCCGAAATGTTCTGAATTGGGTTCAAGTCAGGCGAATTACCTAGCCAAAGAAAAACTAACTTTCTCTTATTCAAAAGTCTGTAATTGAGTTTGCCTTGTGGCAAGTAGGAAAATCGTGCATAAATGTATATTCTTCTTTATTCCGAACTATTTCTGGATTTGAGGTGTCAATTCTATCTCTAGTATATGACGACTATGTTCAGATTTTTTGCTCCTTTTCCACATATCACAGACTACGCAATAACAGACAAGGGATGAAAACGTTTTGAACACATTTTGGTATGTATCTTTGGTCAATACGACGCCGAACAAAATTTGATTGTTCCAATAAACTTTGGAAAGTGGATTTGTAACAAAAGAAAAACCTAAAAATTAAGATCGAACGCTGATACAATCAATCCTTTTCCCAATCTTCTGGTGTTAATGTCTATGTTAAAAAGGCCTCAACAGTCGTTTCTTCTTCATTGCGTCGGTTAATTTTGATTTCGTTGCCGGTCGATGAGTTTTAAGCATCTGCGAAATCTTAATATTTTCTTCGTGAGCTAAATATGTCAGCGATTTACATGATTTGTTCTTGAATTCTGAGACAAATTTTCCTAATTCTTTCTTTTAACACTTTTAACTAAAGTAGTTCTTCTTCGTCCACATCAACCTTCTCTTTGGTGATTGAAAGTAACCTTTTTTGTGTCTTTCTTTAAATTTTTCTTGCTGAACTGGATTACATGATAGATTTCTGAAATGATTCCTTGATATATAGCAGAGTGTCCAAGAGCAACAATTATTCCCGCCTCATTGATTTCAATGGTGTTTTTCTTTTTACTCATTTTTAGTTGTACTAATTAGACTGAAAACGGTTAAATGTCAGAAAATAGTAAAACAAATATTTCACGATTCTAAGGTTTTACAATAGTTTCTAAAAGAAAATACACTATTTTCCTACGACCTCATAGGAAACCTAACAATATCGCACAATAAGGTAGGCTTGAAAGTTGGCAATATCAATCCTCTAAAAGCAATTGATAAATCACGTTTGCGTGCGATATGAATAGTTTCCTCACACAAATGTCACTAGTTTCCGCACACTAATGTCACTACACATCGCAAAATTTAAATTATTCCATTTGTCTTTTCAATTAACATTTTTCCTAAATATTAACTAATAATAAAACATTAAGAGCCGGCAAAGCAAGGGCAGCAGGCAACTAAGGACTGCAAATGACTTTTTGTCAGTGATATACAAGTTTTTCGCCTACCTGCTGGATACTTCAAAAAGAAACACCAAATGTTAAACAGTAACGTAAAATAATAATAAATTAAAAATAAGAATATGTTGGAATGACTTGAAATAATGAATGCAAACGAAAATAACACCAGATTTTTATAATAATTTATTATTATAAAGATAAATAATTATAGCATATAGGTGGAATGCAGGCCAGTGCTGCTTGAGTAGACGTAGGGTGCTGGCCATGTCAATTATCAAGAAGGCGTCACGTGAAACCCAATATGCGTGTGGTCGAGTTCAAGTTATAACAAAGAGAGGTGTTAGGTTCGTATGTCATGTATGCATCTGCTGCTGTTGACAATTTGGTAAATGTAAACAGTAACAAATATATATGAAATTCTATATCACGTATTTATTAACAAACCGGTACTATAAGTGTTATAAATGAAAAAATTAAAAGTTACTTAAAAAATTGTTACTCTATAATAATTTCACTTTGTTGTAATTTAAGTTAAAAGTCGAGATAAATCACGAAGGAAATTATCGTTTTTTGGGGGTCGTAGGAAAAATAGCGTACATAACTTGCTAGAAACTGTCTTTCACACCCTCGTATGGTATCCGCACTCTGCTGATTCACACTCGTGCGAAATGTCTCTTTCCATGCTCGTTATTGTAATATACTATATTTATAGTAGCTGGCCATATTACGGTATTATACTCATTTACATTTTTAAGGTTTTTCAACTTTTGCAGTGATAAGGATGCCTGAATTGGTACATTACCTTTTTTTTACTATATGGTACGCCTAATAAACTAATAGGAGGAGTGAGAATATAAAAAGCTCAATATGTTGTTTACTAAAAATAACAGTTTTTAGTGCTTAGACAACTTTAAGGAAAAATAACTTACTAATGTGTGCGTCCAAATAATTAGTTTAATTGAATAACCAGATTAAACAGGTAGAAATCTCAATCGATAGATAACAAATTAATCGATTTAAATCTAATAAATAAAGTAATAGATCGTAGGCACGGTTAAACTCTTCTAGAATGTAAGCAGATACACTACAATTTAAAAGTTCGGAATTGAAAGATGAAATTTTAAATTAAGTAAGAAAATTAGTGCTAATTTACGTAGATTATCCGGTGGTCTTCAATGTGAACTTCAAGAGGTGAAAATAAATTTACTTAATTATTGTTCAACCGATTATTCCTTGTTTCCAGAAGATTTTAGAGTGGAACAAAATGTAATTATCCAGTAGTTTTAATAATTATTTAATTTACACAAAACGTAACAAAAATGTCCCAATCTGGTTTTTCAGTAACAAAATCTCAGAAAAAACGAACAAATCGAACAAAGAAACCATCATATGAAAATTAGTGAATAAATCACCAAACATGTAGTGATGATTATCAGGAATATACTTTCATATTGTCAGTTGTTTTACATTTTTTGTTATTTTTCTCTAATCATTGTTCCGTTTATTTAACAATAAGCTGATAGGTTTGATTACTATGATTGCATGAAAGAAGGGTGTTCGATGACGACTGATACTGTAGGTTTACAGATAATATCAGTCCGGCTATACATTATACCGGCGATTATTTTACATTGAAGTACAAACATAATGTTGTGATTACTACTACTGCTTTAATGACTATTGTGATTACTGAAAAATAGTGTTGTAGAAGATATTCCGGGCTGTTAATTGATTTTAAAATCTGAAGTTGTGGCACATAAAAGCGATTAAAAATGCATTTCGGAATGATTTTAATTGGAAGTGGATATTGTAGTCATTTGTAGCCTACAATCATTAGTAGCCTCAATACTACTGGTAGATGTCCTTTGTTTAAATCGCATTTTCAAGGTTAAAGCGAGATGTTCTTTGTGATCTATGTGACCGAACCTGCTCGCTCATTTACAATTCTCTTTGTATGTAACTGGATACGTTAAACTTAGAACTAGACTGTCTCTTCTAATTTCGTATTACATAATTCAATTATTTTAAGGTTTCATGTGTTTTTAAATCACTGGACTTCAGTTAAATAGTTGTAAGAATAAAGTTGCGATTACACAATTGCATATAATTAACTAATAATGACTTAAGCTTATTTCATTAACTAATTAAATAAGTAGATGCAAAAAACCTGAGGATCCATACATAAGTAAATCGATTGTGTAATATCCAGAATAAAATTTCACCGAAATAGTGACATTATAATCAATTTATTTCAGTGGCAATAATATATTTATTAACCCATTATTTTTGTTGCAGGTGAGTTTCGCTATATGTGACGACCTCCAAGAAATTTCCTGAGCTGCGGAAAGGTAAAAATAAAGGAGTATATTTTTCAGTTCTGTCGATTATATTTACAATGCATAAACTTCATAAAAGTTTCTCGGACTTTTGTCTAAAGAAAGAAACTTTACTAATAACAAGCCTTTCTGTAATGCTTTGCTAGTACTAAAAGCAGAAAAACTTAAATGTAGCAAGTTAAAAGGTCATGTCTTGCAGTTATTGGTTTGTAACTTTCTCAGTTTGTAATTGAATTTTTGAGCCTGTTGGAACTGAAAATGTCTTACAAAATTGAGCGCGAGAAGTTGGATCGCTGTTTCAGATTATATTAAAAAGTTCCCTCTTTTTTTACACTTTTTTACACTTCACACAGTTTGATTTTAAATGTAATAAAGTGAAAGATACTCCCATTAATTGAAATTATTGCCGACTTTATAATTTTTTATGAATGGAAAGGTGAAATCGTTAAATTGGATTACAGACACAAAAGTTTAGGGGTAGCTATTTTAGACTTTTATGACATACTGCTGGCTGTTTGAGAAGGTTAACCTTTGCCTATCGACATGACATTATGTCAGTTTCTATTTTGAGATCAACATTTTTATAGGGTTTTAACCTAGTTTATATAGGACTTAAAAATTTTATGTACACATGTACGAGGAATAAGCTGCTGATTCGGGGCTTGAGAACACCATTATTCTATAATAATATCCTCTCTTATTATATTTTTCAATTTCAATTAACTTTTTGTTTTGACATCTTAAAATATAGTTCTTTATTATAACTAGGTTATACAGCTTTATAACTTATGAAAAAGTAATAAAAAGTGTACTCACAGTCAAGAAGAATAAAATATAGTATTTAAAAAAGAGTATTTAACGATATAGAATTGTAAGTAGTTATTTAGAGTCATCTCAATAAAAATGAAAATTTTACAATGTAACGTTCTAATGTCTGTCTGTAGAGATTTGTAGGGTTTTAAAGCAATAAGAACTTTTATAGAACTGACATTTATACTAGTTACAGAAGATAAGCTTCTTTTACTTTAGTACGATCTTGTAAGGTGCTTTATATTCTATTAAATTTTCTTTTCAGTTTTAAAATTAACTTTTATCGTTTCATGTAACTTTTATTTCTAGGAAAATAATGATAAAACCAGGAAAGGAGTCAATTTTATTTATTTCATGGAAAACTGAAAGCCTGTTAATCCTTTGAGTCGTTTTAACATGAAATTGAATATTTGCCATTAATTTCAGTCTACCTTATGTAGTTATTAGTTATTAATGTATTTTTCAATTTCATAATTATATGTTGGTACTGATTAATTATTTTTTAAGTTTTCTCCTACCGCTCCGTGACGTTCGTTTCGTCCCCATATATTTTAACTGAACTCAAGATTTATTTTCTCAATGGAATAACGTCAACTCCCTTCAAGCTAGTGATAACGTATGTCAAGATTGCTATTTAATTCGTTTTTTATTTACTTTACAAAATTTATTGTTATTAATTTAAATATTACTATTTTTATGGATAGCGTATTGTAGAGAAGGGAGAATTACCAAGAGTAACAGGCACTATACAGAAACAAACACCAGTTATCACTACAGTTGTTAAATTAGAAAAATCTCAAAATGGAAATATCATTTATATATTATACAAAAATTTAAATAACTATATTGATTTCGTCTGGTCAACAATATTGTCTAAAAAGTTATTGTTTAAAAAGTTATCAAAGAATACTTTCATACGCGATATATCTTAATCAATTAATGTATCATTTAAATGACTTTGAATAAAACTTATTTTTATTATTTCTTTGTTGTTTTACCTGTCGCTTTTTAGCGATTTCACCTTTTCTATAATACGCCGCACTTAAGGATACGGATTAGTTCAGCATACCATATGAATTAGACGTTTGTCGCTTAACGATATGATATTGATGTCAATTGATATTATACTCAAGCAAGAAGATGAAAAAATTATTCACCCGCGTGCTCAAAATACTTGCATAAACAATACGGACGGGGAACAAACTGGAATTGTACGCACATAGTTCTTAGCGGTGCACCGATGTGTACTCATTTTAGGATACTCTTTTTTAAAATTTAATTTTCTTTCCTTATTAGAATTCCCGCTGAAATTATAAAGAGGTGTTGGATAAAATATTAAGAAGTTACTTGTTGAACTGCTGTGTACCTTACTTAAATTCGATGAAAACTGTAATTTTTTTATTCTCTGTTATTATTCCTTGTATTATAATAAACTAAACTAATTAATATAAAAATATTAGGATAAGCATAAGCACTCAGCATGTCAACATTCTAGAGGTGGAACACCCTTGGAACTACTACTACTACCAGCAAATAGAATATTTACGACACTTACCAGGCTGACCACAAGATCATTGATAGATGAGCTTTAAAATTGAACTGACTGTCACCTTGTGACGATTCTATTTAAATAGGATGACTATATTTATAGTATGCTGACAAGTAATTCGTATACATGTGGCAAGGTAGCTCGTGTAAGCAACTTGAGTAACGATTAGGAAAATTACAGATTCAGCTACTGGTGATGAGGTCGCGCATGCCTAGATCAAGGTTCCTATCTCTCAAGCACATGGATATATGCCTACGCCGATACTCTATAGGTATCGGGATGGCCGAGATATATCGTTGGAAGTGTCCATGCATGATGCAAGTGTTCATTTGTGTTGTCTTTACAAGCATATGGCAGGTGTTTGCTAATGCCGCAGATTGTCTATTATTAGCAGTAGGCTTGCATATGGTTTGGAGTTCCATTCTGCACGTGTTCGACCTTAACTATTTAATTTATTTATAGGTTACTGTTCTAATGGTCTGGTAGCGTATTTTATGGATTTTAATAAAATACTCGAATAATTTAATTTGAATTATTCTATTCGTGACACAGTGACATAAAGTTCCGCTTAACTTCCCACCTAATGCGCTAGGCATACCGAAGCATTCCGTATATAAATGAAACTCATACCCATTGGATAATCGTAACATATTAACTAGAAGGTATATTTGTATATGTATAGCCAACTTTTGTAAGGGGTACCATCACATAGATTTTATTACAATTTTGTGAAATAAGAATACACAAAACCCACCTTGTTTCCTCACGATGTTTCGTGATATGAGAACCGTAGAGTGTTAAGTGACATTTTTTTATTTTGGAATTTTCGCATTACGTTGTTTATTAAGGTCTTTATAGCTTTATTCCCATCGTTCTTATTTTCGTCTAATGTGTTTATAAACCTTTGAAGCATCCTGCTGCAAAATTTCAAAATTGTTATTTAGAACTACCTAAATACGTAGTTCTCACGTCACGCCAGTTTATCTAATGACTTGACTTGACCCTCCTTAACACAATTTTGTTTTCATAACCTATTTTGTATTATAATAACAAATGCAGAGAAGGGATGCCCCTTTTAAAACAATATTGTGTTAAATTTATAATTTTATTGTAATATTTTTCTCATTTCTCATTCTAACCTTGAGGACATGTTTTAATCTTAAAAGAGAGAACGGTGCTGCCAATGGTTTTACATAATCAATTACAGTAAACTATGTGAAAATAAGTAATCCTTTAATTATTTATTCAAAATCCTGGTGATATCAACATATTATACTGTTTCTTGTAATAATATAAATAACTGAAAGATAAGCTTATTCAGTCAGCGCTGTTTATCCTAGAACACCTCTCGTAGGCGATGTAAACTCTGCACACCCGCCTGGAACACTTCGGTTTTAAATCCTTTGAAATCAAATATTATTTAAAATGAAACTGGTTAAAAGGTAAGAAACAACGTAGCCGCGTTCCACTAGATGTCTTTTGTTAGAATTTTATATTTAACAACAACGCAAACCCAGATTTACTTTTATTGAAATAACAATAAATCTCTTATAGCTGCTGATTCGAAAACGTTCTGTATAAATTTAGCATATTCCAGGAACGTGGTGTTTTATGGTCGTATTTCTGCACTCTTCTGGAGGACGTGGTGTTTTTGTGAATTACTTTCTGGGTCAAAACGAAAGTGGCATGCAGAATTTAAAAGCTTCATAAAAGGCCAGTTCAAATGTTTATCTCTTTTTGTTAGATACTGTAAGTGTGTCATAAGACTGAAAATGTTTTAACAAGGGTTGTTCTCTTGCATAACACTGTGAAATATTTAAAGAAATTCTATTCAGCATTTTGAAGTTGCAGATATATCGTGCACGATATTTATGTCATATCAATTCTCTCCCTTCACCTGCCAATTCAAGTCTTCTGTGTGCTATAACTGATTTTTATATGCTTGAATAATTTTGTTTCCTGTTTCATTCGAATAACAACTATGTCAAGTTCTGCTTCCGCTTTTACAAGTCGGAATTCGAAAGCAATTCGTTTTAAATAGACGAATATAAATTCATTTCATCTTGACTTATTTGCGTAGTTCGATATACTTTCAGAAGATATATTTTATTATAATTTTACATAATTGATAATTTTAAATTTCTTGTATTTATTACAAAAATATGTTTCTATAAATTTCGCAATACTATTATAAACGAATTAGTATTACGAAACGTAGATATAACATATCACAGAGCAAGAAATCGTAATTGTTGTTATTTTTCATTATGCATGCTTAGAATATGTGAATTGATTTTCGTATATTTCATTATTATATTTTCCTTTCATAGCCTAATCTCTTTGGTTGGGCAAGAATAATGTGCAGAAACTTACCGGAGCTGCTGGAGAACATTCATCTTTGAGCTTCAATTGTAAACTAAATGTATGCTCGCAACAACTTGGTTTCACTGCAGGTAAGCTTTATATAGCGTGGTGAATCAGCTATTTTTTATATTTATCAGAGTAACTTCCGTTCAAATACATGGGGGTTTATTTATAGATCTTTTATCAGATTCTTCTCTTCTTTGGAATCTCCTCCATTCTAGTTTAAATAACTACTTTAATAATTTATTAATTTACATATTTCAAATATCCATTTGTGACAATATTATTTAACATTTAGACAGTGTGTAGGTAGAACTGCATGCCATGAGATATTCAACTTAAATCAATATCTGTTTGTGGCACAATTAAGAATGATTAATAACTTTGCTAAATATCAAACTAATTACTACAAAAATATTTCATTTGTTAACTTTGGTACAATTTGTACAATGTAGAAATATCAAAGCAATTTAAACCTTTTGAGTCAATTTGTTGTGTGGGTGCACGATAATCATATTAAAATTTGCTTAATTACTTTGCTGGGGTTTCTAAAGCTCTCGTATTTTAATCCGTTTTAGAAAGGTTTTGTGATTCTAGAAATTTACAGCATTGTCTGTTTTGTTACCGGTTTACAAGAGATCAGGGTTTTACACAGTTATTAAAAACTAAACAATAACGAAATATGATGTATTAAGCTGTCTTAAATTAAGAATACATCTAGCCGTATTTATATTTAATTCAACCTCATCGTAGTAAAATTGGGAAACAAACATTAATGTTTTATTAGATGATACCCTTTTTAAGGTCTGTTGTAAATTTTTAATTATCGCGACACAGGGGAACTACCTCAGTTAGGAAATAAAGAAACTTTTCGAGTTTCAGTATTTATACTGAAAAGTGAAAACTTCAATACAAACATTTTTAGAAAATCTGCTCTCCTTTCTCATCTTTATAACTATCCCTACCCAAATAGTCGGATAAGTATTTTACATAAGACATTTTCATACATTCTTTAAAACGAAATTGCACGATTAAAAAGATTTATGTTAAGGATGGGATGTTTTCCGTTCCTGTATAAATTATTAGCCAGCTTTATAGTGGTTAGGCCAAAATATATCTTTTTGGAAACCTTTTATACGAATAAATTTCCATATTTTTACTTAGGGCCTTTAAAAGGATTGATAGAAAATTGACGAATCTTTAATTCATTTTTCAATTTCTATCAGGCATCTAAGTAGGTCAAATGCAGGTAGCGATATAAACGTTTATTAAGTAGATGTGCAAGTATTGCTAGTGCAGCATGCTTTGTTAATAACGTGCATAATTGGAGTTGAAATCCTGTTTAACAACCAATTACACACGATTAAATAATTAATAAAGTGTTGCTTTTATTAGCAAGCTATTGGTCTTGTTATATCCTTAATGGTAATTATGTAACAACAATTATATAGAATTAAATTTTATTCGGCGCAAAGATACTTTCAGAAAGCTTAATCAGAAAGAACTTTTATTATCATAAAAAAAATATTATTTTGTGATATATTATTAATATATCACAAAAAAATGTGTATGAGACACATAGCCATTAAATCAAATCTGAAATTTAATCAATTTTAGAAGGAACAAAACGACATAAAGGAACCCTGTAGCTGCAGTGTAGAACTGTGTATGCATATAGTACCTAAATTCACTTGAATGACTGTACATTATATCAAGGTATATTAAAGTATATGAAAAAAGTAAATGGGCAGGTAATTTCTTTGTCAGAAGAAGTGTCAAAGAAGCACCGCAAAAGATTGAGAATTTACAAGAATTAATGGATTTACACGCTAGAAAATAAAAATTCTTACAGAAGATTAGTGAAAATGAATTAAATTATTACGAATTTAATAACAAAAAATTAAACATGGATACATTAAATTAAATCTTAATTTAAGTACAATGTTAACCTATAAATCAAAAAAGGTTGATCAAACCACCAGTTACGATCCTTATGTCCTTGAGATGAATTTAAATTTACAGAAACCTGGAAGCTATGCAGCTATCTGGCCGAGAATCTTTTCCTAGTTAAAAGCAAAACTATCGAATAATAACTGTACACTACGATCATTACAAACGTATAAATAACACAACAGACACCTCAAGGTATCAAGTAATAATCAGATTTTATTATTAAGCTGCATTAAAAAATAAACATAATCTCTTAATGATTCACTTTTGAATGTAGGTAAATTGTCTTAAATTGACCTATTGTGATCCACAGAGTCTTGTAAAGAGTACTGAATTTCGAATTGCTTTATCAATAATACTTAATTTAATAATTCCTGAATAAATATATTAATAAAATTATTATCAGTCATTCCGAATACGGGAATTTAAAATAAACTTAAAAGATAAATACACGTTATATAATTTACTGTTCGTATAAAAGTGACAATCAACTGATTTTTAATTGTGGATTATCAAAAAGACAAACGTATGCTCTGTATAGTGCAGTAAGTTAAAAACATAATTCTGTAAATTACTAAACGTCGATAAGCACTTGAAATATTGATCGAGAGAATAATACAATAATAATAATTGCTACTACCCATTACCTGGAGAATCAGGTTCCAGAAGTTATGAAGCTAGCCGACTTAACAGATGGTATAACATAAATCCTACATTAGTGTCACAACTAAGGAAACCTACAGAAAACCTTAACCATATCTGCCGGTGCCAAGCCGGCAGTACAATAATTAAAGAAAAGTCGCGTTTAAATTTTGTTTTTTAAATATTTATTGCTATGTTAAACAGTTAGGAAATGATTATTTCTTGTCTAATTATAATAATTACGAATCCTGAAAGTGATACCTCTTTATGTAGGAGCTATTATAGTTTTTCTAGAACCTTCCATTTCGACTGTAACTGCTAGTAACGGTGGTTATATAAATCAAGTTCTGCATGAATCAAAATGAACTAACTTTACTTGATCTATTTCGATTAAAGCGGAATCTTCAATTTCATTGAATTCATCCAGATTTAAATCCTTGAATGAAAACAAAATCCTAATTTACTAAATTTACCAATAAAATCTAATTCTTAATCCTTGTCTAGAATCCCTATAATATCAGACATTCATTAGGAAGAAACATCCTAAATACATACTTGCTGAAGACTTTCTACAAAAAAAATTGCAGTCATTTCATAAAACAATGTGGAACTGAAAAATAAATAGAAGAAGAGAATTGATCGAAAAAATCAGTTCGGGCAATTTTTATCTACACTTATTACACGTCATATTATGCTATCTACTCAAATTAAGGATATTTTAAAACTATTGCCTAAACATTAAACAGAAATTCCAGCAGCATGTATTTACCATAAAATAGTTATACATTCGTATCCCCTCACAAAAAAATTGACCTGATATGAATGTATCAATATGGATGAAGCGACAATAATTTACTGTTTGTGCAGCGTACACATTTTATATTTTTATATTGGGATAACAATCTTCTTTATCTGCTTAAACTTACTCCCCTCAATCCATTTGCCTAGAACCTTGTACCTAATGGCTTAATCTCCCATATTCTGTAATGTACAACAAGGAAATTAATAATTCACTTTCCATTCTGCTATAGCCTCAATTATTGATGACATCGATTTGATTATTGCCAGAATTATCTAGTAGACATGTATTCGATTATTCAACCCAATCATCCGATCCTATTTCAAAGCCACATAAAATATTATATTTTACAATATTCTGATTACATTAGAAAACTACAAAAGTTTTCACAGCAAAAATCCATTTGGTTGCGTTTATTATTTATACAGAGAAAAAATGGAAATCCGACATCGTATTAGAATATTTTAAAAACCTATTTATTCAAGTTTTGAGTTTCTTTTTATGGTTGATAAAATCCTAACATATTGCAAACGAGGTTATAAAAGTTTACTGCAGTATATTTGAAACCAATATAAAGATGAAAATATGATAAAATAAAAATGTCGCTCTAGTTTTCGGTTTTTCCCATAAAGATTTAAAACCGTCTATGTGTTATAAAATATTATTAACAAAGTTGCAGTATAGTTTGCTGTATTCTAAGATCTAGATTTGGATTATTACATTACAGTTTGTGCAAATCCATTTTTATCTACTTGTGTTTCTTATTTACACATTAAGAAATTCAGTATGAATTTGCTTAAAAAGCCATCCTTCATCGGTTTATGTCGTTTCACAATCTTTAAATTTCGAAATGTTACCTTTTTTGCATTGTAAAGCGCGATAAGTTCATTTTGACGGTAAAGGTAAGGTAAAATAATGAATTTAAAAAATAATTTGTTTTAAAGTTTTTTTTAGAAGTTTTAAATACAAGTTCTTTTGATAAGTAATAATGATTTTGTATGATAATCATAGTCACAACAGCGTTTCTCAAAGTATGGAGTACTCCACGAGAGTAGCGGAAGATTCAGTTTTTAATAAAGGAATGCGGTTTGCTTTGAAAAAAGTCAGTAATAAATATTTGTCAAAATAATGAAATAATGAAATACACCGTTTTGTGAATCCTAAGTTGACCTTGCTCTATACAGGGTGTCTCAAAAATAACGAACAATACTTGAATACGAAATAGTAAATGATGTGTAGAGAAAGTCCCGGTTTTCAGCCCGGTCCTGTACGTTCTGCTAGATATTCTACTTATGTAGCATAATAGTGAGTTGTAGTCTGTTGAACTTGAAATAATTTGTAAATAAAGCATGATTTTGTTTATGCCGCAGAATACTAAGAAGGAGACTGTTGATCTTGAAATACTTTCATAAATAAAACACATGTCCAACCATAAAAAACATAAAAACCATTCGGTTTTATAAGCAAATTGGATTACGAATTGTAATCTGCAATGTTAAAGTCAATAAAACTGAAACCATCATGGTTTTCCGATTCAGGAATCATCAACTAACCTTCTTTGGTACTATTCTTCAGAACAGTCTTTTATCACTTTTCCAATGACATATGAACATATATGATTTTTATACGTAATCTATCGATAGAGATTTTTAGTTAGCAGTAGGTACTATGTACAATTCTGATATTTCTTGGTAAAACAGCCTATTCCAAAACGTTATCAGCAGGAAAAATTTATCTTTAATTTTTATGTACAGAGTATAGCTAAATGTAGACTTACGCTAAGAGTTAAGAATAAGGACGTGTGTCAATATTAAAAATAATTCTATGAAGGAAGGTTCAGAAATCCACTATTTCAGTATAGACTCCTAAGATTCCTAATTTATTACGATAATTGATAACGAAATCGAAAGGCACTCCAACAAAACGTGTTCAATCTAGCAACCAAAAGTGCTATTTGTAGTACAAAATTTGGTAGAAGATAAGTTTTCTTCTCTGCATTTTGCAGAATTCTTGTAGCACAGTCATTTGTACGTTTTTGGTAGTAGACCGTTGAAAGTAGTGAAGAATGACCCGTGACTATCGTCAGCCAATTATAGCTGCTGTTTATATTTAGATGGTGATCTTTATAACGGGGGTTATAAAGAATACAGGAATAGAAATACTTTTTTTTACTAGGTTTAAGAAGTTAGAGAGTTGGAAGTTAGAAGAAACCTACCAAACGTACATCATTATATTAGTAAAAAAATCAACTTGAAATAAAAATAATAGTATTAAAGCAAACATTTTTTAATCCAGTTGGAAAGAAACTGTTGTTAAATTTTAAGTGAACTAAAAAATTGCATCAGTTGTAATATCATCCGACGAAATATCACAGTTAAAATACCACATAACAAAATTTCATGATAAAAGATATCCCAAGAACAAAATATTACCTTAAAAAATATCCTAGTAAGAAAAATCAATAATATATTTGAATCATAAATCTTACGTATATTAAAATATAGGGCGTTTTGGATTTGCACTGGAGACATTCTTTATTTGTTAATTAATTTTCGAATATTTTCAAAATTCTTTGACGTAAGTTGTTTTATAGTAAAAAATACTATCTTTTGTAAAAAATTGATTAAGGCACCAGAATGCGTTACCCTCTATTTCATAGAATCACTTGAGAAATAATGGATATATCAAATTAGGAAAATTCCCACATATGTACATACAACACTATTAGCAACTTGCATATAAAACTGCATTCAATTATGTCTAGTAGTTATTGAAATATTAATTATTAAAGATATACTTTACATCAAAACTCGCAAAAACAGAACCTTTTAAAGAATTTATTTTTAAATTTTTTAAAACATAATCCGCAAAAATTCAAAAGTCTAAAATCAGATATTTTACTATTTTATGCAAAAATAAAATGTCTATGTGTTTGAATTAATTTGAGCAGTTTGTTTTGCTATGGGCATTCAAACTCGGGCCAAATGTTTTGCAGGCGATAGTAGTTACTTATGTTGTTGTAAACTTCACCACATGTTATAAAGATTGTTGGTATCTAACGGTTTGGTGAATAATAATAAAGTCGATAAGGTATTTAGTGATTCATCTCTGTCAACAACTGTCCAAGTTCATTGATGTAGTTTCTGTAAACTGATACGTACGTAGGTAAGTTGTTATTAGTGTAGAAGTGTGATCATTATTTGCTTGATCAGTAATTCATGATTAAAATCTTAAAAATAATCCATAGTCGACTCGTGTTTTCAAAATATGCAGAGAAATTCGGAAAAAGTTGTTGATTTTTTCATTTTATGAATTCTGGGATTTCTGAATGGTCCCCTTTCACCCCCTAAAAGCATTGCATACTTCACTGGAATACCCTGTATAAGAAATATCCCAAGAACAAAAAACACATGAAGAAATATCCTAGTGAGAAAATATCAATAAGGTAATATAAAGTTTATCTTTAGCTACTAAAGGTACAAATATTGTTGACTTTAAAAAGTTTCAAATACAATTTAAGTTAAGACGGAAAGTATACAGTATTGAATCTTCAATTGTGTCAAAACGACAAACGTCAATTAAATTTAATAACTTTTACCTATAGCACCAACCTTACAAAAAAGTTACTATATTGCAAGCTTGGCAAATATGCGATGATATCTCTCTTTCTCAGATGTATTGCTATTCGCTATACACAAAGTGTTACAACAAAGTATTACCAATACTGTATTAGTATTTACTAAATATTGAAAGAGGTTTCTATTGAAGAAAATAAATAATTATTAGATTTTAAATAGATATTTTTTATTAGAATATTTTTTCATAAAATATTCTGTCTATAGGATATATTTGCATGTGATATATTGTCATGTGGTATTTTGACCATGTTATATTGTCGTGTGACATTATAATAATTGTTCACTTTAATTATGGCTTTTATTTGACTGGAATTGGGCTGACTGAATTTAATAATTATACGTAGTAGTACATTATATACCTTTGAAAGTTCACAGCAGAATTGTTTGAAATTATTGCTTCTATTCTAGTATTATATTCTATTCTGCTTTGTACTGACATATAGTTTGAGGCCATTATTAATTGTAGTTATAATTTGAGTTTGTATTGTTTTGATTCACAACCCATTGTTTGTTTGATGGTCACAGTTTAAAACCAAGCTTCTCCGTTGTGTGGTTGTCACTGGTTTTCCCATTCTTTCTGTTTATCGTGAAGTCGCTCCTGCGCGGTTAAGCTTCCTTCTCAATAGTAGAGTTGAGTAACAAAATGGCTGTCTGGCAGTAGAAGTTGAATGTTCGAGATACGTTAGAAAATTGATTTTGGATATAATTCGCTTTAGCGGAATAAATCTCGCATTCAACAGAATGATCGCTTGATTAGTTATATGTGATCAATCGTCAAATTAGACGGATTACGTTCTGGTGCCAACCATTTTAGGTAAATTCTTTTCGTTTCATTTCCATGCGCTAAAATCTTACAAATGTCTTTTTATTTTAGATAATATTATTTCCCTAGCCGTCACCTTGAGGGAATTGTATTGTAAAAGACCTTTCAGTTAATAGAAAGGTAGAAATCTTCAAATATTTAAAATTAATACAATATACAGGGTGATTTCTTTGTAGGTCTTTTTTCTTTTGGGTTTTGTGGCTCGTTGTCTTTTATTCGTGTTCCTGCCTCTCTGATCGTGGGTTCATTTAGAAGGTCCTACCCCTTTGGGTCCGTACCTACATTTATACATGTACCGGGTCAGAACAAAACAACCAAATATCGAAGGGTGCAGCGAAAACCCCTATGCAAGGCTTTAAATAAAACAGCCGTGATTCTTCGAATGGTGGGATGTTTGTCGAAACTTGTATGTATTCTGTGTCATTTTATTTGTGTTTATATATATTTATTAAATGTGTATACAGTTTGTTCGTGCATGTTAATTTTAAGAACAACAATTTATTCATGCATGTTAATTTTAAGAACAACACGAGATCTCGAATAATGAAATTGTCTTAGGGTAGTTTTAAGCTAACTGTGATACAAATCACCATTCACCTTTTTTTTATTAAACATTAAAATTTTTGATCTGCACAATAAACAATAGTTACAATTAAAATAATGCCCTACTTAGAAAGTTTACATTTCACTACGTGTGTTTTATTTATTTATTATTTATTTATTTGTATGATTTTAACATTGCTTTCCAGTTCGTCAGTTGTAAGTATATATGTACGGTACGACCAAAATATTGGAAGTTGCCCATATTTTAGTAGAAGATCTATTTCTTCGTTTGTCTGATAAGCTTGAAGCTTTAGTAATAAGCATTGTTTCTAAACGAAGTGGCGCTTGTTTTTTTAATCTTTTATATCTTGTATTACCCCGTCCCTCTCCGACTTATTGGGGGTTAGCCGGCAAAAACTAAAGCAGTGTTATTTGGATCAAGCTGATACTTCCAGCACAGCTATATTTTGGCAGGTTAGGTATTTATTTATATAAAAATAGCCTTTGTGTTTCTGTAGGTTATAACATGCTTTTTCAATATATAGATTCTTCAGCATAATGTTTCATTGAAGTTTGATTGATTAGGGGGTGCGTTAGTATCTCCTGTAGCGCCATGAGCTTTGGTATTTTGTATTTCTGTTTGTAAAATATATAGTCCAGTCAATCTTTAGAAATACGGGCCTTTGCAAAAGATCAGGTGGTTCCTGAGTTTTAGACATGTTTTGTATGTTGAGGTATTTATTAGAAATCCAAGTTTTCGACATTGAAAAACATGTTGAAGCATATTTAAGCAAAAACGTTTCTGCTTAAAGCAGTTTTGCTGGACAAGTGTGCATCCAACTTATATAGGAATATTATAGGAATACCGCACACGTATCTAACGTACCTAAAAAAACGCTGTACAGCACGTTCAAGCTGGACGCACACTTGTCCTGCAAAACTGCTTTAAACAGAAACATTTTTGCTTAAATATGCTTAAACGTGTTTTTCAATGATTATTATAGGAATACCGCACACGTATCTAACGTAACTAAAAAAACGCTGTACAGCACGTTTAAACAGATTTGAGCAAAACGGCGAATGCTCGTAGCACGAACATTGACCATTGTTTGAAGGCCATTGTTGCAGCGTGTAGTTATTTTTATTAAAAATAACTTCATAAATAACTTAATATTGATATCCATCGGTATAATTACAAATCAACTCTTTATTAGGCAACGAAAACTCTTGTTTTTTATTTATTTCATTCTAATTTAGTTTAAAAATGGATATAATTAACACAGGATTTAGGTTTCTGAGCCTCCTTATTATCCCTAAATATTGTTTTATATTTTGAGAAACTCCATTCCACATCGCAAGACGTAATTGGGGCATACTTAAAATTGTTTAATTCTACAAGCGAATAATGTTTTAGCTCGTCTAAAATATCTTGGCCAGATAATGCATCGTTTATGCCTTTAATTAAGTGAAAACCAGGATTTTTGTCTATAACGGATTTAAATTTTTGTTTTATAGTCAAACCCTTTGGCCCTTTTACTTTATTCAAAGAAACACCTAAAGATTTTACATGCTCAAGAGATTCATCTAATGAATTTCCCTGTCAAAGCGAAATTTGTCAAAACAAACAATAATTCTGCCCTCATCTCCTTAGTATTAAAAGCATCCTGTGCGCTTTGTATGCATAGTGCATCGTGTTAATTAGGTTTATGTACAAATGCTTTAATAATATCAAAATAAGTTGCATAATATTCTGCTGCAGAAAGCCAAGTACCCCACCTTGTTATTACAGGCTCAGGTGGGAGAGGCACTTCTTGAGCAGTTTCCCTAAATATTTGTATGCGATATGGAGCTTTACAAACAATTTTTTTTACATCTGAAATTATAGAGTTTACGTTAGGATATATTTCCCGCACTTTTTCCGCAACTCTATGCATTGCATGGCCAAGACAAGTTAAGTTGATCATTTTTTCGTACAGAACTTGTAAGCCTGCTCCAGCCTTGATCATGTACGGTCCCACGTCGGTGACGAACAGGAGTACTTTGTTGTACTGTATGCCGCCCGGCCACAAAATAGCCATCGAATCATTAAACAATTTTGCCACAGAACAATATTTGGTGCTTTTGAAAACGTCCATTGCTAATAGATAGGATTTGGGATTGTTCTCCGAATTGAAAACGCCAATTATAACGTTAGCCACGTATCTGAAAACTAAAATTTGATTTTTATTTTATCGAACTACATAATTAGTCGGTTACAAACAATTAGCGCAAAAAAGTTATTTAAAAAAATTATATTTTAATCAAGCAAAAATACTGTTGTGCTTAAATATGTACTAACAAAATAGAAAATAAAACATCCATAAATTGCTCTGCTGTCTTTAATTAGTTAAATTTTACTAACAAAACGAAGGAAATCAAGTTTCTACGCACCTTCCAGTAGTGTCAGTAGATTCGTCAATGGAAACCCATATGTAGTTAACTATTCGCTACATGTTTTCTAATTGATTTTATGGTCTCTTTGTATAAACGAGGTAAATAATTCTTCCTGAGTGTAGACTCGTCGGGTATTGGCATTTTTGAAATTTCTTTCAGAAAATTACGAAATGCTGAGTGATTAATTTTACTTAACGGGATATCTGCAGCCACTAATGCACTACATAGTTTTCTATTATATTCGATCGATTTGCTGGACTCACCGCGAATTATTAAGGTACCCCGGTAACAATGTTTGTTTTTTTGATTTCAGGGCAACACACTTTGATGTCGAACCGTGTTCAGCTGTTGTGTAACTTGAAAGCGTTTTGTTGCAGTCACTTTATCGTCGCATACTGTACAATACAACACCTTATTGTCAGTTGTAAGAACACTGAATTCCTTAACATAACTTCGAAGTGTAACAGACACAGACCGTTTTTCTTTACCAATCTTTACACTCTAAAATTTCAAACTGAAATGCAGTTTGCAATTTCTGAACTGTCTTAATTGAAAGATTACAAGATTAGTAAACAAAAGTACAGGCAAATTTTTCTATGAACAGGAAGTTGTCAAAGGGTCTTTGGAATTTCCTAATACCTATTTATCACAATACCGCAGGATGTAACTATTTAAATTTTAGTTGAAACTTTTTCTTTCTTAGAAAATATTAACAAGTACACAGATGGTTAAGGCAGTAAAATAATTTAAAGCCCAGTATTTAACAATAAGCTTAAATTATGGGTTTCCCCTAGACTCAACTAAGCCGCCCTTGGTTGGTTGTCTAAAATGCTAAAATATTAAAAAATATTAGAAATTTCATAATTAAAGCATGTAAAACGCTCAAAAAGTGATAAAATATTGACATCATGACAAAAATCGGATCAATTAAGATTATGGCAAGCGCTTTTCGACAGAAGAAAATGTTTTTGCTTTCAGCGATACGTTTCTGCTTTAAGTAAAAATGTTTCTGCTCAATGCAGAAACGTTTCTGCTGCAGGCAGTTTTGCTTTTTGACAGAACAAAATGTTTTTGGTTTCAGCAAAAACGTTTTGCTTCAAGCAGAACCGTTTCTGCTTAAAGCAGTTTTGCTGGATAAGTGTGCGCCCAACCTTAGGAGATATTCTGCAAAAATCGAAGAAAGGTCAAAATTTTTGTTTCTTCAATATGACGGACCGCGCGGCGACACATCGTGGTCGAAAACTTAGTTTATTAATAATGGTTCAACATACAAACTTTTGCAGGGTAAAATGTATAGATTGATGGGACTAGTGAAAAATTATAATGCAAAAATAATACATCAAAAATTGACTTTGTTCTTTATTTGTAGGTACCATTTTTAAATACTACATACATCGCAAAGCTGGTTTTAGATGCTTAATTTATTGATATTTACTTTTCTATGAAATACTGCAAACAATTCAGTTTTTAATTTCCGTATTCTTAATTTTCCAGCGATACAATCTTTACTAAAATATAACCTGTTTGTAATGATCACGAAAACAAAATAATAATTAATTTTATAACTTTATTATAACTACACACAGTATAGTAAATTAATTCTGTACATAAAATATTCATGAGACTTCAAGTTTATATCTGGACAATATCAGCAGCATAGATTTTCCTAATGTTTTGATAGAAATTAATGCCCAAATTGTACTAACGCTAGTGTCTGTGAAGATCAAAGATAACTGCTGACTTGTTTAATCAGCAGTTCTGTAATTTCCGCTATATTCGGCGTAGTTATAATATATACAATATAATGAAAATTATAATTGCTGAAAGTAAAACAACTTTTAAAAGTATCTAAATTGGGAGTTTATGCTAAAACTTTATAAAAAGGATAAAATAATATAACTGTATAGTTTTTATTGGTCCCTTCAAGTTTTCATGAGTTCAATAACCTCTTTAATAATAGATATTTGTTTCTGATATTTATTATTTAATCTATAGAATTTATATGATTATTAAAAAACTGGCTTCTAAATGTAAAAAAAATAAAAAAGCCTTGCCCTTTATGATTACAAAAAATAAAAGAAAAACTGAACTCTGTGCAATTAGCGAATTCAAAAGTGTTTGTCTAGAAAGTAGTGTTAAGGACGTTAGTCCCTTCGCGTGGGCGCCGCGGTGCCTGGCGCCGGTTCGCCGTGTTGGCGCCGTGCCTACTGCCTTATATTGATTTCCACAACCCTCAGCAACACGGGGTCGGCTCAGTACCGCTGACACTCTGGCAACATACGCTGTTCTTCCTTTTCAGGGGTTTCTTCTTTTAGGATAGCCAACAAATACAACGTAAGCGTTAGGGATTACTTCTCCCTTCCTGTTTTATGTCCAATAAAAAGCAAAAATGAAAGATATGACAATTTTATGTTATAAATTTTGTGGATTTAATGGAGTAGGTTTTTGAATTAACTTCATATTTATTATTATTATGCACTTTTTTATTTCCGATGTTATTTAAATATAACTATATGATTTTTTGCAAAGTTTTTAATTATTTATTATGTGGAAAACCTTAATGCGTTTAGAAATTCACTTTGAACACTAGGGAGAGTGTTAAAGGTGATTATCCCCATTACTTACAATAAATCAAATCTTTGGGTTTAGTGCTCTTTTTTAAGGGGTAGTTGTGGGGGACTTATTGGAATTTACGACAACGACTTTCGAGCATAGCAATGGGGCTATCAGGTACAACCTGTTCCAGATAGTACAGATAGGAAACACAGTACAAACTTACAACAACTTCCTGAAACTGTTTTACCTCTAAAACCCTACGCATTACTTGGGGTAATATAACTTAATAGACGTAAGCCTTCGGTTTTAATGGCTCAATCTAGATAGTAAAGTCGACGTAAGTATTCGAAACTTTTTAGAAAACTTACCTATATAATCGAATCATATTGATATTGAGTGTAAAGTGAGCTGCTCTACTTAACGCACGTCATATTAATTTAATATATTATGAAGTTTGTGCGTTAGAGAAGCTTTTTGGTGTAAATATATTCTGAAATTAACTTGATGAAAGCTTTAGAGGTTGATGTCAAGTTTAGATAGAGTTTTCCCTTTAAATATAGATAGTTGCAATTTTAGAATTCACTTTATTTACTTATATTTTAAATAGCATATTCACACTATGCAAATTATTTTCTTATATTGGGTATTTGATGTTTAAAATATCATCCGATATCCATACGGAATTTTTACAAAATTTAGTTTACAAAAAGATTATTTCATATAAACTTTGTCTTTACGTGGATACTTTGAAAAACTATTTACTCTATTAAAAAATTGTTATTTAAAAAATTTAAATTGACTATTTGATTTCATCCAGAATTTATTTATGGTAATTCCAGTACATAGAATTTAATTTAATTTATTAGCATGTAATCTAGGAAATATTAAATTAAGTTTTTGAATATAAGATTATTAAATTACTAGGTATGCATTTTAGACATAATTGTTGTTTTTGGTTCAGAAATGTAAAATAGTTGTGGCACATTATGTAAATAGTTAGTAGATTGGGTAATACTTTGATTTAATTTTTTAATTAATCAACTTTATGAATTTTTATAAACAAATAAAATTTATTTCATTAATTTTTACTTTTGTATATAAAATTAGAAATTATTTCTTTCTATAATTCATTCCTTGTTCATCATATGACAGCACTACTTATCATTTAATGTCACGCAGTAATTAACAAATGCAAACAATCCCCTGTTATTATTTAAATAATTAATTACACTAAATGAATAATTGCTTTATATTTTGCAACAAAAAGAAACCCAAATAATTCAAGAATTACATTTACGGGAAGCATGTTTTGCTACTATAAATTAAAAATATTTACTGCTGCAAATCTCGATCTAGAAGTTGTATGAAAACGTTAATTTATAAATTACTTTATGTGAACTGACTAAGTTTTAATTTATTTTCAACAGAAAACGGATTTCTAAAGCTGAAACTCGAGAAAATAATCAACAAAACATATTATTCTAACAATGAAAAGTTGTTCTAGTTTTAATGGGTTTCGTGTACATTTTTCATATCTGATAATACCAGCTGACATGTAATGAACGTTATATGTATATGTATAAATACAAATAAACTTTGGAAATGAGCTTACTAAAGAGTTTTTATTTATAATGCAAATTTTCGATTGTTTTTATTTTATTCTACTAACCCGAAAGTATGGCTAGCTATTAGTAGAAGAATTTAAATATAAATCTATTTTAAGAACATCTTAATGTTTTAAATGGTAAAAAGTGGGTAATTAAACCTTTATATTTCATTTGACATAAATTGTCTATAATTCAAATTTCTTTATTAAGACAAATGCATACTAAAATGGGGTTTATAATGGTTATTATGGTCATTTTATTTAGTGATCATTATTAATTTTCTAAATGTTGTTCCATCCACTTTCTATTTTAGAAGCTTGGTTGTTTTTAAACAAATAAATACTTACTCATTTCGACATATAATTAATTGAATGTATAAGTGATTTTTTTGCTATTACATCAAATCTTCAAACTTGCAGAATCCAAAATGTTAAAAATCTCCGAAATTCATAGATCTACAATGCATCTGGATTAGCTATTGAAATTCTAATTACATACTGCAATTGGCATGTGCGGTCAAATCAGCATTACACAGGATAGTGAATGCCATTTAGAATCGTTTTAGATCTCTTATACAATATTTGCATTTTTTAATTAGATTCTTGTTTACCCTTACTTTCCTATTCTAATACTTTTCTTGCTATTTTATCTTTATATTATAATTGTATTATTTAGATTCAAAAATTCATTTAAAATAATATTTAGAATGTCAAAGGTAAAAAAAATAAAAATTTATTGAAGTCAAAATTTTTTACTAATTTTTTCTTTTCAAGAATGGCCTTTGATTTTTTATTTATTTATTATAAGATGACATCTCGGCCTAAGATCAAAGTGAGATTGATAAGAATTTTATTAAAATTTGTAAAGAATTTATTCGACTTAGTTAATCTACTTTGTATAGTGTGTCGTCAGATGCGCTTCACAACAGCAAGAACTTTTTTATTATTGATTTTACGACAAAAATTCTGTCCATAATAGTTTTTACTTGTTTCAAAACTACTAAAATTTATAACACAATTTCAATATTATATAACTTATACTAAATTTAAAATCCGTTCGGGTGGGCTAGCGGTAAATATTACTCTATGGCAGCGTTTCCCAACCGCCGGTCCGTCAGAAATTCTTGCCGGTCCGCAGAGAAATAACATTATTCAAAATTTTACTAAACGAATTTTTTTATTCGTTTTATCCTGGAGCTAACGTAGGGTCAAATAGTTTATCGGAGGTAGTATCCAACAATAGGTAATAAAGAGGATTTCCCATTTTAGAATTTTTAAGCGGGTTTGGCGCGAACGGTTCTAGGCATACCGGTACCGAAAGAATTTTCTCCTTGCATCCCCGATTAACGCGAACAATCAAAATCCGGGTTTCGCGTTTTTGAGGGGCTGCAAAACTTCGATCCAGATCGATTTTTGCGTGTTTCCGTCTGAGATTTACCTCTCCGGTAAACGGCTTAGGCGGAGGCAGGAAAGAATTGACCCCGCCTTACGGTAGGTCGTAGCAAAAATCTGATCGCAGTGACATGGGGTTTTTGGAGGCGATCGAACATGTGTTGGCGCATTTGATATCACGCGGCTTGCTACGAGCGGTGCACCTATTAGTTTTTCCGTATCTCTAGCCCTCTCCGCCCGTTTTTGAGAGGCGGTATCTCGTAAACTATAGCAACCAAAACTACAATCTTGGCGTCAAACGACGAGCAATCTCAAAATTTTTCCTTTTTTCTCCCGAGAATCGTGCTAAAGCAATATCGCCACCAGCCTTATCGGGATCCTAAGTGGAAACTACTTCTGGAGGTCTTATATGATAGGCTGCTGGGTCGTTTAAGCCAATTCTTGCCAGCGTTTTCGGTTATATCTCCGCTCCATGTGTCGATGGACCGCCCTATGTGTCAAGAACCTAGGTATGGTCTTCGGCGACGCACCCGGGCCTGCGATCGTTTCTTCGTTCGAAAAGAGAAAAACTCCTGCCTCTCGGTACCCGCCGATTACAGGCCGTCTTGGTCGTTCGAGGTTTGGTATGCGGGAAGCGGATGAGATACGAAAACCGACTTTTGTTATTATGAAGAACGGATATTTATTTATTTTAGATTGTTTTTGTACCGTGTAAAAGTAAATTTATTATTATAAGATTTATTTTGCGAAATGTGTTCTTTAATTTTTTACCTTACCGGTCCGCAAGCAAATGCTACGTCGTTTGGCGGTCCGCAAACGAAAAAGGTTGGGAACCGCTGCTCTATCATTATGTAGACATAATGATGCTAAAATACTGGAAAGAATATATTTTTATTGTAAATTGAAGAAAGATCAAATTTACATAGGACATACAAAAACTCTGATTGTTTTTTAATAACAACACTTTTTAAAAAACATTACAGAATGCCTACTTGATATCTAGTTCATGTAAACTCATTTAAATTGACTCTCAACATGGTACAGAGTAGAACGACGGGCGGCGTTTTACCCTTTCTGGCATCTGGGAAAAAAAGATCAAGAGCAAGATCGCAATGCCATGTTTGCATCAATGCAGCAATATTAATAATACTAAGAATACTAGAAATAATAGAAAAAACTACAGAGGTTCTGTACAACACTTTTGAACAATTGCAGTGGATTGGTCGTAGTGTTGTAAATGAAAGAACATTCTAAAGATGCTGATGAGAATGTTCGCGAACGTTATCGCGAAAACCGTAAAACGTTTTCTTGGGGAGCATAATCAAGCACGTTCGCGAACGTTCTCATAATAATTTTCGAAAACTTTCAGAATAACACAGCACAAACAAGAACATTGAAAAACGAGAATAAAATCGAAACTAAACGATCTTAAATCTCATGCCCACGCAAAATGAACACGTGTTACTCGCAGGTGTTGTCGGCGTCGTGTTCCAAAGACATACACTTTTATAAGCATAGTTTTCACAATTTATGCTTTTGAAAGCATTTTCAAGAAATTTTGGATACCGCCCGGTAGCACATTTTTTTGGTAGCACCACGGTAATTAACATATTATTAACTTAATAGTGAGATGTGAATACGGCACAACGGGTTTAATATTTTCTAATTTTCTATTATTACAATACTGCTCAAAGCATTACCTTTAACAATCACATTAACTACAGCTAGCATTATAAATGTCAAGAGGAAAATTGGAGAACATTCGAGCATTTTCAGCATTTTGAGAATATTTCGAGAACTTTTAAGATTATCCTTATTTTGAGTATATCTTTGCAAGTTGAAGGTACATTCTCGAGTCCTGTTCACTTTTGAGGGTTTATTCTCGTTTTTTCTCGTTTGTGCTCCGGGCATATTCTCCAAAAATAAATAATGCTCGAGCATTTTCTAACACTAGTTGGTCATAATGTGATTATTGAGGAACATCATGGTTTTATCAAGACAAATCTACTATGTCTAATTTAATGTTATATTACACTTATTTGTTGACGTCTTTGGAAGACCAGTGTCAGTTAGATACTGTCTACAATGAGTTTTCAAAGGCCATTGATAAGTAACCATAGTTTGTTAAAAAAATAGATTGCGCTCATATGAATTTAATGAATACATCTAAATTAAAATTAATTGAAAGCTTTCTAAAAGACAAAAAACCTGTAACTAGTCAAGATCGGTAATACACAATCAAGAGAAATATTGGTTCCATTTGGAGTGCCTCAGGGCTCCCATATGGGTGATGTGTTGTTTTTGTACTTTATTAATGACTTAAAACAACACTGTATTTTAAACAGTTACTTTTTGTTATATGCGGATGACCTCAAGATTTTCCATACTATAAAATCCAGCGATTATTATTATAAGCTGCAAGATAATCTTGATCGCTTATATATTAATTGGTGCATATTAAATGATTTATACCTTAATATTAACAAATGTAAAAGCATCACTTTTTGTAATTGTCAGGATGCATTGATTTTTGATTGCAGAATTAATTTAGCTGTTTTAGAACGAGTTAGTGAAATAAAGGATCTTGGTATAATTTTTATTAATAATAATTTAAGTTTTAAATCACACGTACAGTATATTATTAACCGCGTTTTATGAATTTTGGGGTTCTTACTAAGAGCTGGGAAGGACTTGTTAGTTGCATCTCTGAAAATCTTGTATTGTTTCTTTATTAACCTGAATTTTAGAGTATGGTTCTAGTATGTGATCACCATACTATAAGAACATAGCTAAGTCCCATTTAAAATACATGTAAAAATTCAACCTTCCAGCGGCACGGGTTATTCTTGTTTAAAAACTTTTATATTTTGGGAATCGCATTTTTTTCAACACACTAAACCATATTTTAGGGTGAGATCGATAAGATTTTGACTTTGCGCCAAAATAGGGCCACCCTACTGCATATATTTGTCAATTGTCTCATTGTTATCCTTCCCGATCCCGACTGTTCTAGGTACTTTTCACTAGACAGTAACGTAAACTTTTTGAAAAAAGATTTTGTATTGTTTTTTAGTGATGAAAATATCAGAGAGAATAAAACACATATCGAAAACCAGGTTCGAGAGTTAAATTTTACATAAATTAGTTTACAGTGACGCAAAAAATTAAAAAAAGGAAAATATGAAATGACAGATACACATTATCCATCATTGCAGAAATATGAATGGAAGCGGATTGTTAAAATATCTAAGGGTAACTAACTTTTACATTCACGAACAGTTTATTAAGAATATTTGCTATTTTTCAAATTGGAATGCTTTTCTGTACAATAAATAGATTAATGGATCTTGTAAAGAAAAAATAATAACTAGAATTCAATTCTTTGAATAATTTTAACTATTGAACAATAAGAATAATTCATCTTTAGTAAAGAAAGGTTAGTTGATTTTCATGATTTTAACGTACATTAGTTCTCTCGTTCGTATGTTATAAAATAAAATTTCTGCCTCTGAAATGGCCGAACTGTGCAATAAATCTAATTACCTGAACAGTACGGTACAAAACGTACACTAAAAGTAAATCGAGCGTTTGTGCAACACACTTTTCGTTTATTCATGCATTTGGTTCAGACAACAGATTAATTACACGGAAATCAAATAAAACGCTCACAATTATTACACTGCACAACAAAACTGTGACAAACTATCCTAATGTATTGTCAAACATGATTTATCAATCTATAAAAAACCTAAGATTGATTTAATTATATGTTTGCAAATAGTTTTAGTCGGTATAATCCATAGTATAGTAATCAAGTACATATAATTCAAAATCAAGTTAGTCATGTCCTGCCTTTCGACTTTATTAAAACTCGTCAGTGTATCAGAGTTATTCTAATAAATATTTAATAGGCAGCATTATAAAACGTCACGATATTTATTCTAATATTTTAAAATCGTTCGAGTAGAAAGCATAAATAAACTTTAAAAAGTTCGATCTGGTTGGATGACTATGTATGAATAAACAAAACCTGAAAATATTTACACCCGTTTACAAATAATATTTAGTAGTCATTCAACTAAAAATTCCACTTCGGTAAATATTACTTTTTTATGCAAGTTGTGCTCGTACAATATGCACACTAAACTTACTATTTATAAATCTACCATTACAAATAATAAAACAGCTGAAAATAAATGAAGGATCGTATACAATTGTTCTTAAACATGAGAATAATTTTGAAAGATGAGTGATAAATAAATTTTTTGATTTTGCTCAAGAAAAAAACCTCCTTTTAATTTTCAACATACAATTTTTACTAGTATTGCAGTAATTATTTCTAGAGTTTTCGTTTTTAAAGCGATGGATACATTTTCAGATTGCAAGGAGTGATCGATACTCTCTAATAATGCTGCAATAACGCAATTCAACCCATGGTTTGGATTGAACCTGAATTACACTAATAGAATAGTCTGGGTCGGGTAAGCTTGGAATGATTTGAATTACTTACAATGGACTGAACCATACGAAATTAAATTATATGGCCCGTAGGAGTTTTTTGTCGTGTTTAGGAACTTAGGGAATTCAGTTGGGATGTTTTTATTTCTTTGTGTTGCATTCAGTGCAGTAAGTAAGTTAACCGAACACATTTGCTAAGTTTTATAGGTTAGTTAGACTAATGAACCTGATAAAGGCAGCTAACATTTTGACGCTTTGAAAGATTTAAGAAGAATGACTATTTGTAATTTTTCTTTTCGTTTAATAGTGGTAATCCTTTGAATATCGGCATCCACTTCTTATGTATATTAATATTTCTTAGCAAAATGATATTACTGTTAGTACAGTGTAAGTTCTATACTAAATGCAGTGCTAAGTCTTATGTTTTGTAAGTATTATGTAAATAGTATGTCTTAGGTAACTTTTATAAAATTAAATTATTTTATTTCATACTGTCCGGTAAAAGGGTATTTACCGGACTCATTTGAGTCCGGTAAATGAATTATTACGTTACAAGGCCGGTAAAAAATTTTACCGGACTGAAAATCCAATTTGAGTCCGGTAAAAAATTTTACCGGACTGAAAATCTAATTTGAGTCCGGTAAAAAATTTTACCGGACTGAAAATTTTAAATGCATTTTTTTAAAAAATGAACAATGTGAGGCAGTATGAAATAAAACGCCTTACGTCATACTTCCGGTAAACCATTACAGTAGCTCGTTTCAACATTCGAGACTCGGCTCCTTCGTCGCCTCGTCCCGAAACGTTTTCAACTCGCTACTGTAAACTTGGGTTTACCGGACTTATAACGTAATATACTATAACTTCACCTTATTAATTTTAGTTTTAACTTATGTATTTAGTTATTAGTAAACTACAAACTGCTAATAATGTATTACGGATATGTTATAATATGTTACGGATTGAGATGGACACTTGCGATATGATAACAGGCGTCAAGAGCTAGTAAGGATTGAAACACACGTTTTTTCTGCACGATAAAACAATACTAGACCCCGCGATTGGGCAACAGTGAAACAAAGGTTTTTTTTAACCGGACTAAATAAACAAAGCTTAAACTTTCAAACGAAAAGTTCACTTTACATAAACTAATTTAGGACACAAAATATAATACTTACTGTATATAGAATGCTCCGACTTTCATTAAGACGTCTTTTCACAAATTATAGCTCAGGATGTAGGTATCAATTTCCATGACACACAGATTATAAGGAAAAATAAGGTTTTTAAAAGTCACAAAAAGAATGGGCGCCAGTTATTCGAAATTATTCTAACACGCTCCCAAATAACAAAGGGCTAGATTAAATTGATTCAAAATTAAAAAAAGAAAATAATTAACATTAGTTTGGTTGACGTTAATACAAATTAAGTTATCAAATAATTTCAATTAATGCTAGGCCCATTTCAATACGGTAAAATTTAATTTATAAATTCATCTATTCAAAAGTAAAAAATATCGGATTATCTCCGATGACAATAAAGAAATTTTGATGGTTATAATTTTAATAATAAAATAGAAAACCTTTATAGGAATTCTTATTCAAAGGACCAAAATACGTAAGAATACAAAAACATTCGATAAAACAAAAACAATGCAAATAAATTTCACAGTTACATAAACTTACTCTTATCAAACAAAAAATCCTTAATATCTTTGATGCTGAAATAGAATTTTACAATTCTTCAAAATGTCACAAAACACCTCACATTAAAAGACCTTATTCACTAAACTTTAGAACCTTGAATTTTGGTAAAGATGCTGCAACGATGAACTGAGGTTTCTTGAATGAAGTTACTGAAGTTATGTCTATAATAGTTCGGCACTAAATCACCATAATAAAATTCTTAAACTGCAGTAATTCCAGAAGTTTAATTATTAATTTCAAATTTTATCAATAACTGAAATTCGTTATTAGAAGGCTGTACTTTCAAATATTTTAAATTCTTTTCTTCAAATATTAACTAATAATCTTCTGTATTATTCTTTAATGCGTTAACCGAAAAACAAACTTTAGAATTCAATAATAGATTGAATTTTCACTATAACTATAACGAACGGGAGCGAGATTTGGTTAAATTTATTAACACAAAACTAAAACGATAGATTGAAACCAATAATCTGTCTGTATTTAGCGAAAAAAAGAACGCAAAACGATATGGTTCGTTACCACTTCACCTCTTTTTTATTTCTTTCTTTTGATATTTAGTTATTAATTTTTTTGTGTTATTTACTATTACTAGTTTTACTTCAACTACTTTAACTTAATGTATTTTTTCTTAAATATGGTGTTTGAACTGCATTCACAATTTTCGCGATGCTTTGTTTGTACATTAATAACTTCTCTGTCAAAAGTCTTCGAAAAGCTAATCGAAAACCGTCTCCAAAATATTTAAGTAAACACAACTTGCTTTCACCACAACAATATGGATTCAGAAGACAAAGATCAACTGAAGATGATATACTGGAACTTACGAAAAAGATCTATAGTGCTCTGGATAACAGTAAACCTTGTTTATGTATATTCTTAGATCTTTCAAAGGCCTTCGACACAGTCAGCCATAGCTTACTACTTGAAACGCTAGAACAAATTGGTATAAGAGGAGTAGTACGACAATTTTTTAAAAGTTACTTATCAGGTAGATCTCAATTTGTAAAAAATAACAAAACAGATAGTGAAACAATGGAGATAAAATATGGTGTTCCACAAGGATCAGTTTTAGGACCCGTACTGTTTAATGTGTATATAAACGGCCTTTTCTCTGTTGAGAGTAAAGGAGAAATAATGGGATTCGCTGACGATACTGCCATTTTCTACTCTGAGGACACGTGGCAAACCTTAAAAGAAATAGTAGAATCAGATTTCCCAAAAATCAAAGATTGGCTAAATTATAGACTATTGACATTAAATGTGGACAAAACTCACTACCTACCCTTCCACTGCAATTCATCTTCAGCACCTTCTTTCAACACATTACATTTTTCCACGAATATCCAAAAGTATACAATTAAATCAGTCACCAATACCAAGTACATGGGAATATATTTTGACCAATATATGAGGTGGGATATCCACATTCAATTTACTTGTAATAAACTACGAATGATGTTGCCAAGATTTCGATTCCTTACCACGATTTTGACTTACAATCAGCTAAAACTCCTTTATCAAGCACTGGTTGAAAGTCACCTCCGATACGGACTTATAGGATGGGGTGGTGCCTTAAAGACACACCTGAATTCTTTAGAGGTTATCCAGAAAAGACTTTTGAAAACAATCCTGAAAAAAGATTACACGTACTCATCTAATTTACTTTTCAAAGAAGCAAATGTATTCAATATACGACAACTTTATTTTTTCAAAGTTGTTTCTCTATACCACAAGAAGAAACATTTTCATCTACAGAGACATACGTACAACACCCGACAAAGACTTACGCTCGTACATTTACCTTGCTCCAAAGTTTTACAATATAATTCCTGAAAGCATAAAAGTGATCACTAATATACATCAATTTAATTCAGCATTAAAGCAATTTGTAACTGAACAGCAATTGGTGTGTAATGCATTTCACTAAGAAGATCCAGACAACATGATGCGCATGCTTCGTTTTAAAGCCTTATTTTTTATTATTATTATTTATTATCAATTTAAGTATGTTACCTTAAAGAAAAAAAAGCAAAAAATAAGTATTTATAGTGATATAATTATTAAGTAGTTTTTTTACAAGTAATAAGATTTATAAGTAAATTACTAAAAAGAAAATATGTATATTGTTTAAGCATATAGTATATACCTAAATATGGTATTAGATGTATACACAGTAGAGTTAGTTTACAAATACTTTTATCATTCTTTTCCCTCGAAACAAGCGTCAACTCGCTTATCGAGTATTTAATATTTATTATTTTTAGTAGATTTAATCTTCAGTGAAGAAAATGTATGTATGTTATATTATCTATAATAAATATTATTATTATTATTATTATTATTACATTTATTTATAATAAGAGACCCGCTATCTAAATTAAAGCTCTCGTTGAGACTTGCTTTATTATTAATTTCGTCCTTTGACTTATTAACTTTATTGTTATTAAATATTAGCACGGGATCGGAACCCGGCTTTGTCTGTACTCTTGTTACTAACTATAAACTGTAAATTTTAATTAAAAACTGAAAACTAACTGAATACTGAAAAATAACTGAAGGCAAAGCGCCAACTCTGTAGCTTGACACGACGTCAACTGTACTGTCTGAAGACTTAGTTGAGACTGAACTAAAAACTCAGGGTTATTTTACTATATGCGGAATATTTTTTTAGCGGGGTGCAGTTTAGCATAAGCCAATAAAAGAATCGCATGATTTCGGGTTGACGAATCAAGATTAGTGCTTTCAATACAAAGGAAGTCTGGAACGCAATATTCTTTATAACAAAAATTGCCAACTGGATGTATTCCGGGACACAGATGGCCTCTTTAAACAATACCATTTAACACGTACAAACTATAATTCCTCTCAGCAAAATAGATTTTGACAATATTTTCGGAAAATAAAATATTAAAAGGTTTATGAGAAAGCTTGAAAGCATACAACCTAAAATGTCAGTATTTTAAATTTTAACTACGGAATTGTTTGGCACTGCAGGCACCTGTCTAAACAATATTCTTATTTTCAACAGAAACCACAATTCTTTATCATTTTTTTTTATACGAAATGACTCCACTAGTCTAAAAGGATTTTTAACAGATGACCTTTAATATATTTTTATGAGGTTTACTTATACCGTATGGCGATATAATTTAAAATGCAAGAAAGACGCAGATCTGCAGGACCGCATTTAAGATTTTTTTAGCAACTTTGCGCCAAAATTTCAGTAATTCAAGACTGGTAAAAAAATACCGTTACAGGATATCAGCGGTTGCGCAATTTAAAACATTTTTAGAAATGATTAAAATAGCCAACTGCCAAGTATATTAGGAGTATTAATTAAGAATTTGGTGATTTAAATTTGATATGGTTAATATTCCAAGACTGCAAAATTATACACATACTATTTTTAAGTTTTGCCAAGACCATTTACCGCTCTACTTTGTAATGAAGAAAAATATAAAAGTCTTTTATGACAGAACTTTTAAGCGCATCTTTTACATTCTATACATTCTTAAATAATTTTAAAATGATATCACCACTTCTAGCAGCATACGATTAATGAACCCATAAATTCATCGTGAATCTTCCTGTACAATTTAACAAAGCATTTTATTGCTTGTCTCTCCATATCTAACTATGCAGATTTGAATTACACAACTTACATTAAGCTTCAGGCCTTTAATAATACTATACTGTCTGTACAGGGGTTTATATTGCCTTCTGCTACATGAATACACTTCAGATGTCCACAATTTCGACTGAAATTTCCTGAATTACATTCCACTTGTACTTACTTGTATTTACAATAGCAATTGAATCTACTCCTTCAACATGAACAATTTATCCAAGAAGTTTGCAATTTTGTAATTTACATATTCCAATTTAAACAATAACAAGTTCTGATTTTCTAGCAGAATTTATGCGAAAATTTGTTGCAGTATTTATTATTAAAGTTTAAATGAAAATTGTAAAGAAGAGTTAAAATTTTACATTCTTGATTAAGCTTTAATGCAGGTAATTACCTTTTCGTCTTATTAATATATTGTCGCCGTGTCAGTGGTAAGGAAAACTTTAGCAAGCTTTATTAGGGAGATGAAACTTTCGAGTTTATAGTTTATAACTAGTTTTCGTAATTCAAAGTTTGCGTTATACTTAATTTTATAAACACGAACAAGTCTTCTATTAGTCAGTAAAGCCATAACTAAGTTTGAATTTTTATTTTACAGTCTTCGTTTTAAAATTGAACTTTGATAGTTTGTATATCCAATTTAAGTATGTCGTTGCGTCAATTGTAATGAGGATGCTAAATTTTTTAAAGAAGATTATAGTTTACGAGCTATTGTGTACACTTACATTATCTCTCTATACCCTCATTAACTAAAAAAAACTCCACACTCAGAAGGACTCTAGAAGTAACATGTAGCTCTTACGATGTCATCAGCATTACACGTGACGTAAACTTTAGGTAGAAGAATTCACTTTGAAGACTGAACTCTCTCATTTTGAGAAAATTAAATTAATTAAACTGCTATTTTCAAATACACATGACTGCAAGAGCCATACAGTTTTTTACTAAAAATACAAGGTGTACCGTATCGGTATGTTCAAACTTTGAGAGCATAATTGCGTAATGGGCGTTGTTTACACTCCCGAAGTTTGAACATAATTACAAGAAACACCTTGTATATCCTTGAAAAAGTGGAACTAACTTTATATACAAGTCACAAAATTAATTGGAATTCGAAGGGTTGTTCCACAATCCAGAAAATAATTTGCATTTACAAATCTATTGATCAAGTTATAGCTAAATCTGAAAATAGGTGTTTTTATATTCTTATTTAGTTCACAAATACTAAAAGTTGAACTGTCAGTGTTAAAATAAATGATACATTTCTGTATATCACGTTAAATAATAAACTGCCAACGTAGAGTTAAGTTATACTAGAGATTGTATTTGTTTTGTGTAAATTTAACTTGAACTCTGATGTGGAAGACTATTGAAGGAAAAAGAGAAGATGAGACATCCACCCACAACAGTTGTTTAAATTACCCGCATAGAATTCTCCCTCGCCCCTTCCCAGCTTTCTTTATATCAGCACGACTTATCTCCTCCTTAATCTGCCCTTGGAGCTTGCAGCAACCATAAAAATTAAGCACGCAATAAATAGGGAGTAATTAATTACTTCCCTGATAAGTTTTAACGCTTTCACAACCAAACTTTTCTTCACCTTCGTCTTTTATGGATTGTTTTTAAGTGTGGAAAACTGGAAACCGAGAGACCCCTTTAGTGATTTCCTGACATTTCTCTTCCAATGGCTCGTAATTTTTAGTATTAACGAGTGAACTTGCTTTTTTACGATAAAATTCCTGAAACTTATATTATTTTTAAACTTTTCCATTTTCTATTTTAATAAGTTAAGACCCCTAACATATTTTATAAAAGATTTTTTAAGTTCATATTTCACTGTTGTTATTCTTTGATGTATTTCTAAATCCTACTCTGAAAAAGCTCATATTTTTACATAGAGATAACAGGGCGTGCTAGTCATTTGTCATAAAGATTTGCTTGTTGCCATAAATAGTGGACGGGTAGTATTTCATTCTAACTAAAATTCATTATTACTTATTTTTTCCGGTTTTAATAAACAAATTAATCCTTTTCAGACAGAACGCTTGTTGGAACAATTTTATTGTTAAGAAAGAAATTGATGCTAACAGAAAAGTTCTCCTTTAACAAATATCTTTTCTGTTAAATTACCCATTCCATCACCTACTATGAGGAAAAGGCACCTATTCGACAAATAGTCTTTTGTCAGAGATTGCATCCTTCTTTTAAAAGGGGAAAGATCAAGCAATTTTTTCGATTGAAGTCGAAGATTAAAAAAGGAAAGGAAATAAATACTGATGGATTTTGCAATCATTTGATTTTATATACTTTTTAGTTGTTGTGATACTTAATTACACATTATCTGATGTTGGTTTAGGTTAGTTGATTTTCACGTAAATCATAATTTTTGAAGTATTATTTTCTATATTTGGTCTTAGTATTCTTTTGATTGATTAAGCGTTTGACTATTTTTTAAAGTATTTGAATCCAATGGCCTGTGTATCCGTTATGTTAACTTTGAACGTTTTTTTAGGATTTTATAGGTTTGATTTTAGAATACCGATTAGAGGTATGAAAGTAAGTACACTCAATGCCAACTGAAATTGAAAGCTAAAACTAACTTCTACTATATTAAAAAATGATTAACTGGCTGAAGAATAATTGCCAACACTGTTTCTGATCTATGGAGGCCGCAGCAGCATAGTGACTGGATACCAGTGAACTAATATTTCTAATCAAAGCGTTCTTCTTTTCCCTTACTTTTAGCCCCATCTCGTGACATTCATTATAACATCAGATCGCAGACGCAAGGAATAACAATTAACATAACGGTAAAGTATGATGACTTGAAGCTAGCTTAAAGAGTCAGTACTTATCATTAAAAGATTACGACTTCCCTCTAGGCCTAACAACTGTTATTGTTAAACGTAGGCAGTCAGTTTTTTGGACTTTTATGAGTTTTACGTTATCAGTAGTAACATGTAGAACAATCACCACGCATACTAAGGCATATTACATGTCTCACAACAAAATAGATTTTGCTGCTACAAGGAAGCATACTCGAATAACAGACATTTTATGAAGGAAGAAGAAATATTTGACTTACTTTTGAAAGATTCTTTAATATCAGGCATTTGTAAACTAAAAGGTTTTTCGTTTTTAAAACTAGATAAGTTTAACAATTATCTTTGCTTTATTGGTGAAAGAAACCCAGAAAAATTATGGATAGAACTATTTTAAAATGGAATTAATGCTCATTGGCCACCTTTGCGCCCTGACGTTAAATAAAATAACAACAATATCAAAGATGTGGCTTTTACTATTTGATTTACTGGGTATAATAATAATTTATGCACAAAAGAAAATTTTCACTTTGTATATCTTGTATGTCTCCAAATCTCAGTCAAGTAAGTTTTGGACACCGCACGTGTAATTTCAAACTATAAATATAAAAGATAGCACACCAAACACCATCACTTTGTTGGAGATTTCAGGAAATCTCTTAGATTTATTAATTCTGTTCCCATTCACCTAAACCAAAATCTCTGGCATTATTGCCTCATTGCTCAATACATGATTTAGCCTAAACTCATAGATTGGACTCATAGATCCTCTATTCATATTAATTCCCGTAGATTTATAAAGCAACATGGAAAATAAATTGTACAGTTTTGAAAATCAGATGTGGCATGGTGATAATTTCAAATGTATGGCTATACATGACGCTTGATATTGAAATACACGCAGTTCAACTGACTGAATGCACATGACTAAAAATATCTGTTATGTAGCAGCTACAGCTCTTATCGATTTGGCAGAACATTTTTACGTTTCGCTAAAGTGGGTAAATATGTTATTCACAGGGTTGATCTCGAGAGACAGAAAAAAGTATGCAGTTTAGGGTGTGCAAAATGAGGTCAAATGAATGTAGGTTATCGTGTCCTATTAGCGTAACAGTCTGCTCATTTTTTATTGTCGCAATATAATTAGGTGCAAAACTCATGCCAGTCTTATTTATTCTTTTGTATCACAATCTAAAAATTGCTGGATATGATTTACGTACTACGGTAACATCAATTTCATGTAAATCCAACGTCCATATACTATATCTAGCAATCGACTAAAATACATCCAGAAAAAAATGTTTTATAGGGAAATAAAATAAAATACATTTTACTTACAACTAATAGCGCTCTTAATCGTCCGTTTTATTATACGTCAAGGACATGCAATAAATTCTTTGTTGTTTCTAAAAATAAGTCGAGTTAGAAATTCGATAACAATAATTTTATTTTAACGTTTTTTATTCGATCGCCTCACAAAGACCTTCTCCAGTCGTAAACCACGTACAATGGATTATTATTTAATTTTTTTCTTTTGAAGAATCTTCTTTTGCAGTTTCCGCCCTTTTAATGTTGCGTAATGGCCTAGCCAAGATATGTCTTTGCCAAGAGCGCGGTAGATTGTCCTTTAGAGACGTCAGATAAGGGTTGCTTTTACCTTGAGTCAAATCTGCAGGCACACTCAGACGTACTCCAATCTCACTCTCTCTCCAAGTCTCCGTGAATATTAAATTAGTAAATGATAATCTAGGGAGGATAGACGGTTGAAGATTTATTTTAGCAAACTGAAATTTTATTCATTTGAAATATTTTAGTTCGTGTGTAATACATTAATTTGTCGAAGCATTTCTATTTTGAATTTTTACTTTTGGTGTTTTTGTGCCCTCTTCTACACTATATTTCTTGTTGTATTACACGGGGAATGTTGGTAACCAATATTGACTAATGGATTTATTGTAGATACGTAAACCGTTTTAAATCTTCAGCACAATGAATATAACCAACGAAATGTATAACAACCTCTCAAGTCAGTACAACAATATTAATTACACTGTTTCAGCAGTGCAGTGCAGTTCTAGAGCTGTAATTTAAGTAATAAATAAAGATTAAACAATAAATAATAAAGAATTTTAACAAGTTTTAATTATTTAAGTAACAAATGACAATCAGGTACGATGCGATATTTAAATAATGTGGTCATATTAAGAAAGGTGTAACGGTTGACGTAAGAAAACACAGTCGTTCTAACACTTAAAACTCATTGCATTTCAAGAGCACTAAAATGCTTCAAAACTAATCTTGCAATAACTGAGGAGCGGTTTTGCTACTGCTACTATTAACCTATTTTATTTTAATTAAAACACCCTAAATATTTTGAAGTTTTTATTCTACACTTTATTTTCAGTATTTTTGACTGGAACTATATTGAAATTCCGCGCAGTTTTTTCCTAATTTCGTATATTAATTTTTTAATGCAATACCCTATATATATCGATGTTCCATTTAAATTAAAAATGTCGATAGTAACCGTAGAAATACCACCCATCCTGTATATTCAAAAATATTATAACATTAAAATAGTGAAAATTGTGAAAGTGAAAACGATTTAATAATAAAGGCTATTATTGAGTCATTTTCGGAATCTGTTTTGTAAGATTGGTAACATTTGTTTTATATACGGGGGACTCAACTGAGGAGACGAATCGGCAATGGGCGTTCCAAACATTTGCGTACCCAATGGCCTGTATTTTAAAAAATTTTCGTTAGAGGGCGCTTCGGTCCTTGACAACGCTCAGACCACGCTGGCCATTGTTGACAGTTCGCTGGAGTGCCATATGGGTCGCAATGTTTCATAAAAATTAGCCAGATTTGCGATAAAATTTGCGATAAATCGCATAATCTGTCAACACTGTCAGCGTTGTCCAGAATCGTAGCGCCATCTAGAAGTAACGTTCAAACTTGAATTAACGTTCAAGGTCGGGGACGCTTTATTTGACTCGTTTCGTCTCCTCAGTTGAGTCCCCCGTAGTTTTATACCACATATAAACACAATCTGCCACATTTTAACCCCACAAAACGTGAAATGTCATTTGATAGTGTTATCATGTGATAACACTGTAATATGTATTACACGCAAAAATCGCTAGATTGTAATGAAATGCTTTTAATAGCTTCAATTTACAAATTTCTATAAAATTAATGAAGCCAAATAGAAAAAATAGTATATTATACTTGTTTTATAAGCCGTATTGTAGCACTCGTTTCTTTGAAACACTCCTCCCCGGTTTGTGCTACAATAGACCGACTTCTACAACTCGTATAATAATATACTATTTTCTTGTCTGATCTCACAAAGCTTGATTAAGTTCTGATTAACTTAATTGTCATTAAATTCAAAATTCATAAATTTCATTGGCTGAGATTTAACAGACCTTGAATCTTATCCAATTATATTTCTAGATTTCAAATTTAATCATAATTAAGTTAATCAGAGTTTAATCAAGCTTTGTGAAACCGGCCATCTATTTTGCGTCTATAATAAAGCTGTTAAATCACCTAAAACAGTGTGTTAATAGCTCATTTGAGTGCTTTAATAGCCCAACTTTTTCAAAGTTGGTAGCATTAAAAATAATTGAAAAAACAGAAAATTGACAAAAAGTTCACTCAATTTTCTGTGTCAATCAATGAATTTGTAAATGTCACATCAGTGTTGTCAACTACCACAAAAATCCCTAAATTTTGAAATTGCGATTTTTTTATTTAAAAAGGGAATAAAAGACGCAAAATAGAAAAAATAGCATAAAAAACTCGTTTCATAAGTCATTATTTACTTGTCATTTAGAAAACTTGCCGCAAGCGGCCCGTTTTCTAAATTTGGACTCGTGCAATAAATCTTGCCTTATGAAACTCGTTCTTTAATATATTAAAATTACACCAAACAACTTTTCCTATTTAACTTTTTCCTAAAAAAAAGGAACACTTACAGTTTCGATGATAATATACACAGGGTCATCTTGTGAGCCACCCTGTACAATTGTTTAAATATTGTGCGGTTTCACTATGATGCGAAACTGTTCTCTTAAAGTACATTTTACGACTTGACGTATTTAATTAATTTTACCCAGTTCGCAGTTACAATTCAGTGGTAAAACCTTTATAGTAATCGATCTTCCGTCTAACATACCGTACAATCCTTTGTACTTTAATACTTCGTATTTGTTACTAAAAAAATAAAATTGTTGCATAAAGGTCGTAATAGATAGGAAAATTTCATTGTATGTTGGCAGGAGATTATTTTTTATTAATTGTTTCTTGCTAAGTAAAAATTTATTTACAACGCCCTCAAAAAACTCAAAGACTCAAACTGTTGTAATGCTTTTGCCCATATTGCTTCACGATAGGTAGAAGATCCATTAAACCATGACGCGTAACACCGCGTCAAAACTCATTCGAATTCTTCGCCAATCACCTGGATTTTGCTGAATAAAGAACCGCATTTTTAAATGCCTACTTGGTTAAAGTTTCAGAGCTTCATCGTGAAGCCTCCATTTTGTGAATTGAGAAGAAAGATTGTAGTAGATTTATCGTTAAATGTAACGATATAGTTGAATTTTAATCCATTGTGATGGATAACAATTGTCTTGAATCTAATACTCGTATTGTTTGGAGGATTAATAAGATTATATTTGCTAGTACCAGTTTTTGAGCGAATTGTGTATTTGAAACCTTCAATAATCTGTGAAGGTTTTTACTCCGAGTATTTCCCTACAGTACGTCTCTTCTTCGTTTTTTCCGTACAAAATCTTTCTTTGAGTAATACGAATTTGGATTGTTCCGAAGTCAAATTAACCTGGTTGTAACTTTGGAATTAAACTGAAATGAAAATCTAAATCACTCCAGCAACCGATATAACCTACAGAAACACAAAGGCTATTTTTATATAAATAAATACTTAACCTACCAAAGTGTAGTTGTGCTGGAAGTATCAGCTTGATCCAAATAACACTGCTTTAGTTTTTGCCGGCTAACCCTCAATAAGTCGGAGAGGGGCGGGGTAATACAAGATATAAAAGATAAAAAAAACAAGCGCCACTTCGTTTAAAAACAATGCTTATTACTAAAGCTTCAAGCTTATCAGACAAACGAAGAAATAGATCTTCTACTAAAATATGGGCAACTTCCACAATTTTGGTCGTACAGTGCATATATACTTACAATTGACGAGCTGGAAAGCAATATTATAATCACACAAATAAATAAATAATAAATAAATAAAACACACGTAGTGAAATGTAAACTTTCTAAGTAGGGCTTTATTTTAATTGTAACTATTGTCTATTGCGCAGATCAAAAATTTTAATGTTTAAAAAAAACGGTGAATGGTGATTTGTATCACAGTTGGCTTAAAACTACCCTAAGACAATTTCATTACTCGAGATCTCGAATGCATCGTAACGTGAATACATTGTACACACATTTAATAAATATATATAAACATAAATAAAATGACACAGAATACATACAAGTTTAGACAAACATCCCACCATTCGAATACCCACGGCTGTTTTATTTAAAGCCTTGCTTAGGGGTTTTCGGTTAACCCTTCGATATCTGTTGTTTTGTTCCGACTCGGTACATGCATAGATGTAGGTACGGACCCAAAGGGGAAGGATCTTCTAAATGAACCCACGAGCAGAGAGGCAGGAACAAGAATACGACAACGAACAACAAAACCCAAAACAGAAAGACCTACAAAGAAATCACCCTGTATATTGTATTAATTTTAAATATTTGAAGATTTTTACCTTTCTATAAACTGAAAGGTCTTTTACAATACCATTCCCTCAAGGTGACGGCTAGGGAAATAATATTACCTGAAATAAAAAGACATTTGTAAGATTTTAGCACATTGGAGAAAACAAAAAGAATTTACCTAAATGGTTAGCACCAGAACGTAATCCGTCTAATTTGACGATTGATCGCATATAACTAATCAAGCGATCATTCTGTTGAATGCGAGATTTATTCCGCTAAAGCGAATTAATATCCAAAATCAATTTTCTAACATATCTCGAACATTCAACTTCTAATGCCAGACAGCCATTTTGTTACTTGACTCTACTATTGAGAAGGAAGCTTAACCGCGCAGGAGCGACTTCACGATAAACAGAGGGAAAGGGAAAACCAGTGACAACCAAACAACGGAGAAGCTTGGTTTTAAACAGTGACCATCAAACAAACAATGGGTTGTGAATTTCAACGTTATACCGAATTAAAGAAACTTATCGAGATAAGTGGTGCAACAGTAAACAGGAACTTATTCTTAGGAACTTATCATTCAACTGAGTCCTAGAAAAGCACCTGGATTTGATCTCATTACAGGTGAAGTATTAAAACAACTTCCAAGAAGAGGCATTGCTGCATTAAAGCAAAACCAGGCAAACCACCTACTGAGACCAAATCTGGCCTATTTTTCTACTATACTGAGCATTTCTAAATTATATGAAAAACTTTTACTCAAGTGGATTAAACCTATTATGATACCAAAGCCATCGGTTTCAAACAAAAACACTCTACAGTCAAAGAAATTCACAGAGTAACAGACATAATTGAAAAGGCACTAGAAGAAAAACAAAATCGGCATAACGCACCCTAATGTTGCGTGTGTTACTGCTAAGAAGCAAAGCTAGGTATATGTATATATTTATATTAGACATTAGTGGATGAACTATAATTTCAAATATTTTTAAGCAATCACATGTAGGTTGATGGCTGGTTTTCTAGGCTATTTCCAATGCAAGCATGTGAACGCAATTAAGAAAAGTAATCAGTGAAGATTTTAATATATGTTGCTGAAGAATAAAATCGTAGGTGACAGTCTTTAAGTTGTTTCATTCTTTATTATACCAAGATACTTAGTTTGTAGCAATTAAAGAAGTACAGTTTATAAGAAAGCGGAATCAATCGTAATTCATAAAAAGTTAATGACTTTAAGATAAATATTAAGATAAATCTCGTTTTAATTTGGAAACAACAACAAATTTTTGTAAACTAACGATAGATTAAAGAATCGTTAAGATTATTCTTAAACGAGATGACGTTCATTAAGGCAACCATAGTTCATTCTGAATCAGCCAACCTTTCAATTTTCCCATTCCTAAATAGAATTTTGTTGCTGAACTTGGCTAGCTATGCTGTGGAAATGAAGTTAAGCTTGAGCCTAACGTAAGTATTAAATTGTGTAACTTAAACGTTTTGTTACATTATTAGTACATTTTGCCTCTGGTCTAATTTAGTAACTGAATGGGTAGATCATTGCATCATCAGTAAATTAACACGTATGATTTAGAGAACTAATAGGTAATCTTTTTATGGTACATAATAAATTAACGAGCAGACAAATTAGGTGTCAATATAAAAATGTTAAAGCAACAAAATTATAATACAACATCTGAGTAGTAAGTTTCTTTATCACAATAAGAATCAATAGGCATATCTAATACAGAACATAAAATAATAAAATATTGTTACTCAGAACAATATCACGCTTTATACGCAATATTTTAATTACTTATCTTATAACTTATCTCTATTGTATCTCTACAGTCATTGTGCCCAAAGACTATTCTACTTTATAGGATATATAAGTAATAATAGAAAAATCTACTAGAATATGTTTGTTTTACTATTTCTAGACTTCAAAGGCTTCTCAGCGACTGGTTTCCTAGCAACCCCTTTAGCGCACACATGGAATAAAAAGTTTGTTGTTACCAACAAGGATGTTTTCAAGGATGCGTTCGAAATTGTGTTTCAAGCATAGTTTACCCTCTTACTGTGGCAGTCAATATTTGTATATAACATACCACATCAACATTTAGGGCGTAAGCGTAAATTTATCTTCATATATTAACTTCGCGAAATAATTAAAGGAGCCGTAAGCTTAACTGACATATTATAAATTCATCAACATAATAATATTCTAACTTCTAACAAACAAACAACACAAAGAAAGCAACAACAAAGTTTTCTCCCTTTTGTGTATGTATTTGGCATCGCGGTTAGAATTAATCAAGGAAATTTTAAATTATGTTCTGCAACCCTGAATGTGTAACAACGAAACTTTAACAGTTTTGTGACTCACATCGAAAGTCTCCCTAAATCCGTAATTTGTAAAATCGAAACCCCCGCAGCACGTGTCTATCCACGAATCTGATTCCACGCCCCTCGTGGCAGTAATACAATAATCATCCACCCCTATAATCGTTATAAATAATGTCGGCTTCCCCTTTGCTAGACGCCATCTTGTTTCTTTGGTCGATATAAATCGTATAAAAATGCAAATTAAAGTTGTACTAGTCTTATAAAGAACAAAAGATGAATAACGATCGCAATAATATGCAGGATGATGCACACAGGGAAAATATTAATATAAAATTAGTAAGAGTTTTCGGTTGGAATCGGCTTCAAGGAGACGATTCAAATTTAAACTCAAGCTTTGACATTTTTCCCTTTTCATTTCGAAGCTTTAATGAATTTTAATTAAGAAATGACTACTTTAATTTCATTTTAAAGCTTATATTCACGGTCTACTAAAAACTGCACGTTGATTCGTTTTAATGAATACTAGAAAGTTTTCTGAATGGAATGTTATATTTTTCAGTGGTTTTTTTCCTTAAATTAAAAAGAAAAAAAAATTGAAGAAACCCAAATCTGCTTTTTGCATAACCGTTGCTGAGTTAACGAAATTAGACACGTATTCCAAGCTTTTTTTTTCATAAAACTTATAGCTATGTTTGCATAATCAATATATTTTTTTTATTTTTCAGGACTTTCTATAACAAAATGATTTTAGCTATTTCCTTCAGCCTCTTCATGCATTTTTGATTTATTGCAAGATTATTCCGTTGACAAAACGTATTTTATTCCAATATGTTTTTGTATTGAAATACGACTGACTGATTTTTTTGTAAAAATAAAGTTTGTAAAGAATAATCGAGGGTCTAGAATTTGAAGATAAAGGAAAACAAAAAAGAGACCAACTTAAGAGTCCTAAAGGGATTGCAGTTGCTCGAAACAAACTTATTGCAAAATACTAAGCAATTGTTAAGAGAAAAAGTGGAACAAGTGGCGTACAAAAAGCGAATAATCGTATGAAGCTAGAGGTTAAGTTGAACGGAGAGAAAAACGAAAAAATTAGAAATATTTTCGAGAAAATCTAAATGAATTGTATGTAAAGGAACATTTTTACAGTTACATGCAGTTATAGAACATGCTAATTTATTGTAGTAATTACAAAAATTTAAAAAAAATTAAGATTTATATGAAAATTTAGATCAGCTATTTCTAAAGTACCTATAGGTCGCGACCCACTGGTGACCGTAATAAATAGCTACTGCTTTAATCTTCCTGTTAAACATAATGATGATGGATCGAAGAATAATAACGCGCATTCTTTAAATATATCTTTTAATAAAAAATGTCTGTAATAATGTGTATAATATGTTTATACACATGATAGTAACTATTTTTACATTATTCCTATTTATGGCATCAATTTGTTATATTTTATTGAATGTTACAGCTTAGTTACAGAATGTTAGCTTTTAACAATTAGAAGAAATTGCAAATTGATTAGTTGTCTGCAACATCTTACAAGTAAATATGGAGTGGTTTTCAAAAAGATCATCTTAAAGTAGTAGTCAAGTTTATGTCACTTAATTATCAGTAACGGGAACTAAACAAATTCTACTTCAAGGTTGTTGTTACCACGAAGCATAAAATAAGTTTAAAAAATGTGGAACTTTCAAGTAAATCTTACTATAAAACGACGTCAACGTTTCCGTAGCCACTTTCTAGTTCCTAATGCGCTCACTGTGTCACTAAGAGTTCCCATTGGAACTTTACAAACGTTTAAGTTTAACCTCACATTTAACCATGATCATTATATTTTCTATCCTGCTGCATAATAATTATATGGCGTATTTTAAGGTTGTGACAACCAACGAAAAAAAACGGAATATACTTTACCGTTGTTCTCTATACGAGGCTCGCTGTTAAAATACACGGAACATGTAAATCAAAACACATATTACGTTATGTAAATACCTTTATTGTTTCTCAAAATATTCGACTTTCGCGTCTTTTGCAAGAGATCACGTACACTTTCGCATTCGATCAAACCAATCTTCAAAACAGTTTTTCCGCTCTGAACGGCGTACCTCCGAAAACGGCTCCTTTGTCAGGCGTTGAAAAACGCTAGCCACGCACTTTATTTTTGATGTATCGGAATAAGAAGTCATTGGGCGATAAATAGGGCGAATATAAGCAATGAGTCAGTACTTCGATGCTGTTACTGAGTAAAACTAGACAGTTCGTTGTGCTGTGTGCACGCTTGCATTGTCATAATGAACAATGATTCGCCGGTTTACGTTCTTTCTTCTGATTTCAGCGATTACTTCCGGCAAACAAATTGAAATAGCGAGTGTCTCAAACGGGATTATTTGCAATTAAATAATTCATACAAACATCAACTTTCATTCCACTTAGTGCAAGGTTACACTTGTCTATGCAGCAGCTGCCCACACGATAAGACCACCTGCAGAAAGCATCGCATGCGAATCACCATTTATATGATAATGTATGCATCTCATTATAAGGAATATATTCATTTATAAGTATGCATTTATATATGCATATAATTATACGTAATATATTCATTTATACATTAACGGCTTCCGCAATATTCATGAGGATACAGTATGTGAATTGACTTCCATCCTACCGTGATCTCGAAGCAGACCTGGTAAGAAACTTTATATTTAATTAATTGTAGGGGATGTAGAAGCTGGCGCCCAGCGGCATTACTAACCTGATTCCCTAATGTGCTTAGTTGTAGTATCTTAGGAGCCTAGAAGCTAGTACCCAGGGGTACCGCTTACCTGGTTTCCCAGTACTTAGTTGTAGGAGATTGTTGCTAGTAAATGGTGGTTCCGATCACTCTCATGTTTAATGTTAGTTTTAGGAGGATCTATCCGTTCTCATACTTATGTTTGTAACCTATTGTTTTGTGTCTTGTTATTGAGTATATAATTAATTTGTGACTTGCTTTTACTTTCTATTTCTACCTCTGACCCTCAGTCACTAAACCCCACGTGTCAGTATACCATTAACTGCCCTTCGATCTTCTAATGCAACAGTTGCAACATGACCCGTTTTTCCGAAAAAACAAGTAATCATTTTTTTGACACGCTTCGTGAACTTTTGTTGGTTTAGATTCACTTTGAAACATCCATACAGTCGATTGCTGTTTAGTTTCAAGCTCATATGAATAAATCCATAGTCTGTCACCTGTTACAATGTTATATACAGAATTTGAACGACTACCGTTGAGTTTTTTTTAGCACTTCCTTGCACCACTTGACACGTCTGTTTTTGCGGGTCTTTCAAATTGTGAGGGAACCATCGACTGCAAAGCTTCCTGACATGTAATTGATCGTTCAAGATCGGATGTATTTGTTTAGCCGCAATGCCTAAGGGTACCTCTATCTCCCTATATGTCACATGCCGATCTACTAAAATCATTTCACGCACAGCATCGATATTCATCACGTAAAACGTTGGTCTTCCATGCTTGAATTCTACGAACCATTTTTAAACCATAGTCTTGGATGGTGCTTTATCTCCAAATAACGAAATAAGTTTTTCCACACAGTGCTGTGCTGTTAAACCGTATCGAAAATCGCATTTTTCAGTTTCGCATTTTCGCACAGTTATTACTCTGTGAAATTTTGTTGAAACGAAACTGCTACGTTTGAAATCGAATTGTCAACTGAATTATAGGTGAAAAATGTCAAATTTTACGAATATGACAATTGCAGAATGTTGGGGAACTTTGTAGTAATTTTGATGTAAAACAAGTAGTAAAAATCACTTTCAAAAGATTCTTCTGGATAGCAAAAACGTAAATTTTACTATCAATACTACTACAATAAGGTTCCCTTACTTTAAAGGTTAAGTAATGGTTTCAGACAGGTGGCAAGAAGTTCCAGTTCTACTTTAAAATTGTGAAAACTTTAAAAGAGCATTGGGCAAGTTGCTGCTACAATCATAATACCACTTTCACGTTGCAACAACTTCAAAGTAATTATTATAGGAAACAATACCGTTCCACACACTTTAAAAGCTACTTAGAAGTTATGGAACTACATAGATCCAATAAATAGTAGAAAGAACTACATAATTACTAAAATATTCCAAACTGGAGTAATTAAACTATAAAAAAAATCAGTTGTAGTTATGTAACAACTACTCAAGCTAAGTTCAGATCGCAGTTACTGCTACTTAGATCCTGCTTGGGCACCCTCTCGTTGAAGTACTACATTTATATTTACTGTGTTGGACAAGCCGTTTTTAGTAGTTCATGATCATAATGAGAAGAAGCTACAAGCACTGGACTCTTTAACTAGCACTACCTTAAAGTTTTAACCGTACATGTATTGATTAAATTACATAGGTAGCTCCTAAACTTGTTAAACTATTATTTGATGTGGTTCTTCTATCTTCGAACGAAATTTATTCTATAGAATGGATTTTGTTGATACACCTTTGGTTTGGTTACTATGCTAATAATATTATAATATTTATTCTGAATAGTAATTATACAGAATTACAAGGTGATGATTCAGCATAAGCTGCTCTTTCATCAACTCCTTGGAGTACAAGAGTATACGATTGGTGTTCGTTGGGTATAAGAGAAAGATGGAACAGGAATTTTTACAATATATTTTGATACTTTAATTTAGTAAACATTTCCTTAGGTTACAATAAGTAATTTCTTATTTCCTATATATCTTATAAAACCTTTTATAAAACATAAAGAGAAAGAAACGTATCTTTTGCAGCATATTCAAAATAACTTGTAATATAAATGAATGGTTTATTTTCATAAAAATGAAGAACATATAACTATATACTATATTATGTAATCAAAGAAGCAAGAAATTGCCTTTAAAGTTAATATTTCTCATTGGATCTAAAATCTAACATTTAATAAACAGGCTCTAACCTAATTTAGTTAAGAGTTAAGAATTTTTTCTGGCCTCTTATAGGGGCCTTCACTAGAAATTTGGCATTTCTAAATACCTTTGTAGCACATCTTTTCTTACTAAAGAAAAACCTTAACTCGCGAAATTGGTGGTTATTGAGCTCTCCTTTATCTTGCAAAATTCAAAGCGTTCAAACGAAGTACAAAGAACGTCAGTAATAAAAGTAAAAGAAGCGTTGTGTACAAAAAAGCTAACCATAGCAGTTCACAAAATATAAATAAGGGTGACTTAACGAGTTTTGCAATAAAAGTAGAAATAAACCTTGCAGTTGAGAGATCCATCCTACAGATTCCTTCTGTTACACATGATGTATTTAATATTAAAATTTAATTGTTTCGTGTGTTTAAACCTTAATTTAATTTGCAACAGATTACTTGATAAGTAATGGGACCGTTTTTAATGGGGTTTGCTTGTTTTGTTCTACAATATGGTTCTTACAGGATATCCTGTTAGTTACATTAGACGGAATTGTTAATAATGCAGTAACTCATTGCAGCAATGCACATGGTTATTACTGAATTTTAATAATAGGGTAAAACCTCCTGACAGTACTTTAACGTTTTCGTTTCCGGTTATGATTCATAAAACTAACGAAAACTCAATATAATAATAAAAATTTGGTTAGTTAGTACTGCAAGGTGTTCACTGTGAACTATATTTATTATTTTAGAATTATCCTGGCTCATACCCTTTTACATATTTGCAGAGTATTTTATAATTTTTAATCGTTATATCAAATGTTAATTGGTATATTAAAGTAAATTCTTGTTTATTTAAAATTACTATTTCTAGCAGTATATTTCTAAAAATATAACTCAAGGATCGGTATTGGGACCGCTCTTGTTAAATATGCATGGAATATTGATATTCACTCGTCATGAAAGCATTCCATTGTCATGCTTTGGTAGATTATTCAAACTAAGCTTCCTCTTTGAATTAACCTAATGAAATTCATTTAATTAAATTAAATATAATGATTGATTTTAGTTAAGGTGTTATACACCACTTTTTCTCAATATAGAACTTGTGTTAACATTTTCGTATTAATTTATCCAATGTTAACCAAGTGACATCACCACAATAATTACTCCGGCGAGGGAAATGGAAATTAATTTTGTAACTATAGACGTTGACCATAAGGGTGTAATATGTGAACACATGTAACAACCTTGGCATTGTTAGGTCTTGTTCAAACTTTAAGGTTCAATTAGAGGAAATGACAGTTAGGTCTTGATAATGAACTAACTGTTAAATTTAGTGAGCTATAAATAGACATCTTTAATCTGAATAAATTAATATTATGACATAAAATGAAGCATTTTATTTAACAAAATATGTATTATTTATTTTAGCTAATTTTACATAAAACATTAATTAAAACGATTCCATTTGATTCTATTTAGTTTTAATTATTTGACTAAAAAACATCTTTTTACAAAAATATAAAACCAATAGATTTTAATTAATTCACATCAGAGAAAATTAAAAGCTGTTTCGAAAGAAGCTGAACGCTATCAAAAGGAAGAATAGTGCACACTTAAAAACATTTCAAGTGCTTTATTGCTTCTTGAATGTCTTGCAATTCTAAAACTTTTAAGATTTCTAGAGAAATAGTAGAAAACTATTCGTATCTATTAACTTTAAGCCAGATCTCTTGAGATATTACGTCGGACTACAATAGCTGGTCTCGTTTAAAGATAAACACCATTATATAGTCTATTGAGGTTTTGATATCCAATTTAGTTAAGTCATTTTAATCTCCAAATACAAAAATATCTAATAACTGCTTTAAATTGAAATTTATTTGTTGTTAAAATGTTATTACAAAATGTTAAACATATGTTGTTTTTTGTATGTAAGGTTTTCATTCATTCACTAACTTCTAATTATTAAATTACATTAATTAGACTAAATTAAATAAGAATAAGTAAGAGGGAATGCTATACACCATAGTTAGTAAAAAGGCGTTCGTTTATAATTGACTATATGTACAGCCCATTTCTGCAAATATATTTTTTTTTAGAAAATCAAACAATAATGGTAGTATGTCAACTTCTTTTATACAATTTTAAACTAGAAACTTAATATTTTATTGCGTTTTTATAAATAATATTTAAAACTTAAAGTTACGGTTATGGTTTACCCCACTATCTTAAATGGTTTTAGTATAAAATAAGAGCATTCGTCCTAATTGCAGACATTTATTACTCACAGCCAGAAATTTAAACGATCCTTAGTAAATATTCCTTTACATAAACATAGCATAAACAAAGTTTTTGCTGATAATTATCTTATTCGTATATTATTTGCACACTACTTAGCAAAGTCTGTTTGTTTAAACCTAGTTAAATCCTTGCCAAGTCAAAATGTTTGTCCTATTTACACAACAAAAATGCTACCTTTGAGTACAATGTTTTTTATTTAAAGAAAACTGATAACTCTTGCTATAGGCGTTTGTTGTATGAAATAAAAAGGTACACCAACTATGCAGGTTTGTTATAGGCAATGAAATATTTTTATTTTAGACATCTTTCTTTGACATAAAATTTTTTTAAAAATTTCTTCAATAACCTTAACAGATTTTAACTTCTTGAATATTAAACAGATTAGATGATTTCATATACGGAAATATCAGAAATTAGCATCCAAAGGTATATATGTGTATTATGCACACATGTCTTTTTAGAGCAGAATATTAATTTTAATAAATAGCTTATATACCAGTACCAAATATACATTAATAGCAACACAATATATCACCTGGTATGTATGGGAGACGCATAGTCTATAATCTATAATCATTGTTCTAAGCCAGCCTAGATCTTATGGTTTCGGCAAGTCTAGTTTCAATTCAAAACTGGTTTGCATGAAAATCATTTTTAAACCCTATCTTCTCCTCTCAAGGCCGCGGTATTAAAAATGAAGCAAAATGAAGTATTTTTAAATCAGCAATAAAGTGCAGTGAACTTACATTCCTTACAGAGTGAACGATCCAGGAAATTCATTGTTATAGTATAATGAGTTTTCAACAGAGGTGGAAATCTACTGCACTTTAGAAGGAATAGTTTGAATTCGGTGACCTGGCAAGTATGTAACTAATATACACCAGTATCTGGGATCGTGTCGCTAATATCGATGTTATGAGTGGTTTCTAAAAGCGACAGTCTTCAATCTAAATATTTACATATACTCATAGGTATCGAAGAAGACATTTGATAACTGTTTGGTTGTTCTTGCCATGCATCAATCCCATCATGGTAGTGATTTTAATGAAAGCACATTGAATACTATCTGAATTTAAATCTATCTATTTGAATCTGATCTAAGCATCAGTAAGGCTAAATTATTCAAGTTTGAGACCGTAGTGCTTCCTGGATTAGCTGTGGAGTCTATAGGCGTTTAGATTTTATACTTGCTTCAGTATTCGTGTGCAATACTGAACCTCGTACACAACGCATTGCAATGCAGGTCTTAAAATTTCACAGAAGTTTATAGATTTTCTCAGGACTTATAAATTCACAAAGGAATGAGATACTAACTTGATACTTATCTTTAAAAATTGTTTGATTATAAAAAATATAAACCCATTACTTTACCAAAAAGGTCAAACTAAATTATGTAAATAATCAGTTATATAAAATTTAATAAAATCACTAAAAATATTAAAAATTAATAAAGTGGAGATACTAAATTGATAAAATGAATATAAATTTCAAATCAACAGTTTTAATCTTTTTAAAATTACACTTAGTATAAACATTTCAAGGTTTAAACGTGTGATCAAAGTAAATTGTGAATAATGCAATATTTGACTAACACCTTGCGAACCCGCTTGAGATGGACCAGATTGTTGAAGTATAATTATACCGTGAGCAAGCCATGAACTCTAAAATGTGTCGAAACTTCGAATATCTCAAGAACAGCTAGCACAGCTTACTGGATGTTAATAATAATTAGTCATATTAACCCTCTATTGCATATTCATTTCTACATCTAATAATGGTATTGCCGTATAGAAGTAACTATCTGGATGCTACATACAAGAATATGCCTAATGTATACCCAAATCTAACAGTTTGGACGTTGTTCAATTGTTTCTAGTCATTCATGCACTCATTCCTGATATGCTCAGAGCTTAATGAATTCTAGGGAAAGTGTGACTGCGAGAAATTTCGTTAATGTAATAAACTTCAATACCATCATTTCGCTTGCTTGTTAAGCTTTTCTTGGCATGTCTTGTTTAACGGCGGTGGCAAAAGTTTCCTCCATATCCATACAATCTTTTCCCGCATGCACCATCAACTTTTACTTTAATTAGGAATGCTTTGTGTTTCTATGGCGTCGTCTGCCTCAGCTGTTAGCTTACTCTCAAATTCCCCAGCTTCCTTTACATTACTCTCCATTGCCACCTTCATGATATGCCATATTCAATTCGACTTTCGACCTGATAACTATATATTGTCATAGATCATCGGCATCTTCAACCTAGCGAGTAAAATTTTAATAGAAAGGAATCCTGTTCCGACACCGAGAGCCCCTGTAACCATGGTAGTAGCATATGCTAAATTGTGGCAACTGTCCATCTTTGTTAACATTGATCAGTTCTCCGTAGACATGCATACATACAGTTTTTATGAATAAACGATGATTGGAGTCGAAGTAGGCTGAATTCCTGTAACTCGTACAACTGAAATCAGACACTTGAGTCTAGGACATATCAAGATCTTGCCTCTCGTTTTGATTCTCTTTGCTTGCGTTCATTCTTCAAACTCCGCGGCATTGTCGAAAATGTTAACCCGTTTAAGCGAAGAAATTTTTAAAAATTTGAATTTAAATTACTGTGATATTTTCTTTATAAATTTAAATAAATCTCTTCGAGAGCTTTAAAGAGATACCAGGCATAATAAGCTTTTCACTCACAGTTATCTAGATACACTTCGATATTGTCAGAAGTCTTCACGGATTCACTAGAAAATAATTTTTGAAATGTTCACTTCAAGCCACTGCAGAATGTTCTTCGTATATTTGAATAGATCTTATTGAGAGTTTTACAATACCACGCACAGTCGTCGCGGTCACTGTTGCCGATATAAACTTAATTAAACGCGGCAGCACACCTAGAAGTATTTCGCCACGCACGGGGAGCAAAGGAAGCGTCATCCGCACGATGTATTGAGCGGTACGCGAATTAGACTTCATGTTGTTTACGAATATGTTACGACCATTATCGTTCGGCACGTATTTCTAACCATTTAGCAATATCAATTAGGACCTATTTTTGTTACATGTGGTCGACCGTGCTCATTTTATCAACGGATTTAAACGTAGTCACAAGTCAGAATTATCAGCAAAAATTGTAACGACATCAGCTAATCAATTTTAATTATTTTTCAATCGAAAAGCTCTCCAAAAAGTATTTTTCAAATATATCAATATATTTTCTGATAAAGAATGAAATGATGTAATAAGGTCATTTTCTTTCTTTTGAATGGAGAGTATAAATGTTTGAATTGAACGTCTGATATAGTTTTTTTTAAATATAATAACATAAATGACGTAGCTTATCGTTTATCGTAAATAGTATATCGTTTCGATGTAATTGGATATGTTTCATAAATGTGCCCCTTATTAACGGTAGAAAAGACGCGCGCAAATCGTTTGTTTGTCTTAATAAGCATCAGAGCATTGAAAGTTATTTGATTATTGAACATTGACGAGATACTATGTAGTTGAAGGTATTTGTAGGCGGATATAGAATCAGTATTTCAATTGTTAGTTTATCAGACAGACTGGAATTGCAGAAAAGAAAACGTTTTATATACTTACCTAAATATTTTCTCTATAGCTATCGCCATTTTTTGTAATGTTTTAAGGAAAATGTTTGAAATCTGTACCATTAAGGATTGTTTTATATTCCCCATATAATTATTCTAAACATTGCTTGTTGGACTGAAGAATTGCATTTCTGTCAACATCAATATTAAAAAAATCGTTTTTGTTGTAATAAATGTCTATTGGTACGCAGTATACACGCAAATATTTGATTTCTGTCGTTTCTGTTTAGTCAGTAATATTAATGTTTATTCAAATATGCAAATTTCATTGTATATGCTAGCACTTAACGTAATGAAGATTAATTCCATTTTATAATGAAATTGGCAGTAGATTAGAAATTGAATTCTATTAATTTCATGAGCCTTTTTGATATGAAGCTGTTATTAGTCCTCCATTATAGACTTCGAATTGGACGAATATCCAATTATCTTTTTTTTAAAACTTGCTGAAATTTTAAAAATGTACCTTATAATAATAAAAAGAGTTGAATTATTAATTAGTTGTCAATTCATAATGCAATTTTGTTTATTATATAATAATCAATTTTTCATCTATGTTTTCGTCTAGAAAATTGAAAAATAAATTCAGTTTTCCTCAAGAAGATGAAAGGGTTTGCTAACGAGGTTTATATTGCTTACATTAACCGGTACTTTGAAAGATATGCGGTTTTCTTTGAAGTTCATTTTCTAACGCTCTAATGCATTTCCAAATTATAGTAGTATATATATAGTATTTCGATTGAAATGAAAAAAGGTAAATAAAGTTAAGATTTTTATGATTTCCCCGCAATTTTGTCTGTGAGGTGTGCTTTTAATTATTTTAAAAATTTAATTTTGCTTAACAAACAAAAAAAGACTATTTCAGGCATGTAAATTAGTTTAGACAGGGAAAATATTGCGGTTTGCGTAGTATATTTTTAGAACACAACGTTTAGAAATACCTTAGTAACTGGTAATCGATAACAGGTACACAATGAGATGACACATTGTCGACGCAGGTAGTGGGGTTGTGATTTAAATCCGTTATTAAGTGATATTAAATGGAGGACACAAGATTATATATGGTCAGACTGAACCCAGCAAGATTTTGAAAACTTTGATACATATACGACCCTAGTTGAAGGATATGTCAGGCCAAAAGCTAGACTGTGTGATTTGGGGTGTTTATATTTTAGTAGACAAGAAATTTTGATTACAAATTTTTTTATATTCTTTGTGTATTTTAAATTAAAAATCTTAATCTTCATTTGCCATGCGGCCTATGAAAACAATAGCAAGGCCGTTTACCTTTAAATTTTGATGAACAATTTCAACATAGGCGATGGTATATTAAATAAGAAACTTTCTTGCTGTCAACTAGATTGCAATTAAAAGCGCAATTATTTCTTAATTACAAGATCTAGTGCAATTTTGGAGCTCTTTTATTAAAATTTTAATGGTACCTATCTTAGCTGACTGTAATTCTAATATACATACATATAGGTCCCTGGCGGTCTATAGAAACAAAGGAAAACATTCTGCACACCGTGCATTCTAATATGTAATGTAAAACACGGTTTCCTCTATTTCCACTGGTTCGAAGCTGCAACTAGAAATAGTAAGAATTTTAATGGAAGTTTCTTTGATAAAACTCGACCGCTTCTCTGAATTTTGACTGAGAACTTTATAACTACTGTGGTAAATTGAAGATACATCTCTTGGAACCTAAAAAAACTTGGCTGGCGGTAGATACTGTCTGAAGCTGTGGAATCGTCTTAGAACAATGGAATAGAACAATTAGTCTTAGTAAAGTCTCACAATGGCACAGAATTATAGGGAAACGGAAATTACAAATGAGCGCCACTGAGTTTGCAATATGTGTGGCCGATGATTGACGTTGCAAAGGACTGATTTAATATAAAATGATACATTATTAATTACTGCATCAGTAATCTTTGACCTTGAGATATTTATATTGAAAGTTTAATAATTTAAATTGCAACCAAAAGACTTTAAAATGGTTATTGTATATTGTGATTTAGAACCGACAACATATGCTTTATGATTTCGATTAATTGATTTATTAAAATAATTACGAATGTAAAAAGCTAAATGAAATAAATAATTTTTTTATTGAATCACACAAGACAGTTCTCCAAATGAGGTGAGTTATTTCCAAGATTTATAATAGAGGATATTATTCTTAGAGGATACATTCATCATGTCATTTTCAACCCACGTGATAAAACAATCCCTGATAAAATCAATTTACATCAAGAAGATGTACACCTGTTAATATGTAGTAAAAAGATTTACAGAAAATAACAATTTAATACAGCAATAGAATAAAATTTATATTAATAAAAAGAAATAAACAACTCTCATTTTTCTTTGTAATAAAATTGTTGAAAAAGAATCATAAGGTTGTATCAATAAATTGCAATTATTCACTTCAAGATAAATTATAAGAATGATTACAAAATTATACGACAACTAAATTCAAACAGAAGCTTATTGAAATAGCTTACCCTGAAAATCAATCGAATATTTCAAGTGTACACAATTTACCTTTACAATTTTTCACAATAAGGTCGCATTCACTTTCTAACGCACACCTGCTCAAACAGACACATTATCAGACTGTAAAAATGTTGGCATTATACTAGAAGTACCAAGAAGCTATACGGACTATGGAGGCAAATTAAAAAATCAGTTGCACTGGCACAGTAGCATTAGCGAAATATATTGAAGGCAAAAACAGTATTGAAGATGTATCAAAACTATTTTATTGAATAGTACAGTGATTGTTAAAGATATTGGATCAGATGGTGTTTAGAGAACAACGATACAATCGTATTCTTTTCTAAACGTTAATTACTCAATTAAAATCAGTCGCTCGCATATTAGTATGAAAAGAGAATGAAAGGTACTAGTAGTCATTTATATTGAAAATAATCGAAAATTCTAAAACATTTGTTAAGTGTTAACGTAAACATTACCATTGATTTTTTTTGAACAAATTGGATATTGACGTGTTAAAGAATGTTTACTCTTAACATGATTCTTTATTTAAAGAATTCTTTGTTAATGTGTTTGCTGAGGTATATTTAGACAAATTAGCTTCTGCATCAATACCTGATCGCTTTACAAAGTCTTACTTTTTTAAGATAATTGGCCGGTTTCACAAAGCTTGATTAAGTTCTTGTTAACTTAATCATGATTAAATTTGAAATCCAGAAATATAATTGGATAAAATTTCAGGTCTCTTAAATCTCAGCCAATGAAATTTCTGGTTTTCAAAGTTAATCACGATTAAGCTAATCAGAACTTAATCAAGCTTTGTGAAACCGGCCAAAAATTTTACATATTGTCCTCATATATTAATTAAAGCATATTCAAGCTGGTTACAAGAGCCTCTTTTATTTATTTTTAATTTATCGATTAAGACATGTACGTTTACATATATTGTGCCAATATATAAATCTGGTGATCGCTCAGAAATAGTAAACTACAGACCAATAGTTTTATTACCTGTTATAGCTAAACTTTATGAACAAATATTATACAATAAACTTTTTAATCATTTCAATCAATACATTACAAATTTTCAGAACGGATTTACTATTAAGAAATCAATTGATACGAATTTGGCGACTTTTACTAACGACGTTATTAGTAATCTAAATTATAGACAACAGACCCACGTAATTTATACAGACTTTAGAAAAGCTTTCGATAAGGTTGACCATGACATTTTATTACAAAAATTGTATAAGTATGGAATTGCAAAAAATACACTGGATCTATTAAAATCATATCTTCAGAATAGACGGTTCCTAGTTAGACATGATGGCAATATATCGGTCAAATACAAAGCTAACTCTGGTGTACCTCAGGGATTCAATCTTGGGTCGCTGCTATTTTTGATATTTATAAATGATTTGCCTGATGTTATTCATCACTCTTAGTGCTTACTGTTTGCTGACGAATGAAACTATATAGAAAAGTTTCAGTCCTTAACGACTGCTACTTATTACAACGGGATATAGACAATATTTATAAATGGAGTATTGACAATCAACTACACTGTAGACAAATCGTAGACATTGTAGACATCAACAAATTGTATGAATTTGGCCAATGAAGCAGTATTATTAGGTGATCTCGATTATACTACACAAAATCGGACAAAATTTATCAAACTGTTAAGGAACTATTTACACCTAAGATTTTCATAATAGTATTATAGAATCTGGACTACTGCCTATTTAGCTGTCTGCTATGATTTTGAAACTCGTCTCCTCTTGTTGTACATATGTACAATGTACATTAGGGTGGTCCAACAAAAAATAAAAGTCGGAAATCTTACGCTCTCACCCCCTAGGATTATTGTATATCGAAAAAAAAGGTACCCCTATTTTTTTATTTTTTTTTTGAGATCGGTCGATGTTTAGGGGTGCCTCAAAGCCCTTAAAGTTTCCCATGTATTTTATATGGTAAAAAACACGTTTTCGTAGATTTGGTATAGAATCCTAGAAAATCAATATGTTTCAACCGGACTACTCTGTTTCTCTTCAGAAATGTTCAGAGAATGACATCCAATAATTTATTTGTTATATTAATTAATTTTTTATATTAACTATTTTTTGCAGACCCACAAAAAAACCCATAAATGAAAGAAACACAGAAAAATCGTTAAAAAATATTTATTAATATTTTTTAATATAAAATATTTTGATAAATAAATTATTGGATGTCATTCTCTGAACATTTCTGAAGATAAATAAAGTAGTTCCGTTGAAAAATATTGATTTTTTAAAATTCTATACCAATTCTATGAAAAAGTTTTTTTTCCCATATAAAATACATGGGAAACTTTAAGGACTTTGAGGCACCCCTAAATATTGTACAATTTTAAAATAAAAAATAGGGGTACTTTTTCTCAATATACACTAATCCTAGGGGGTGAGAGCGTAAGATTTCCGACTTTGCTTTTTTGTTGGATCACCCTAATGTACATACATGTATACACTTTTTGTTTTTGGCGATAATTTCTGTAAATTGTTTGTAATAATCATGATAGTTATGAAATAACTGTAATAATTAATTATGTGGTAATTTATAGCATATTTTATTGTAATTATTTATTGAGCATGCATATTATCATTTAATCTCACAGAATGAAAATTAATTACTGTATGTCTCAATGTAATTAGGCGAAAGCCTGTTTTGAGGCAAATAAATAAATAAATATTGCACAACCAATTCACTAAATTTATTAATTTTAAATCTGAAGCCAATAATAAATAAAAGAATAAAATTCTTAAAATATTTAAACAATTATAAAACAACAAAATTGTAATTACCGAGAGCGGAAGACCTGGGTTCGATTCCCAGGCAGGGTCATAATTTTTTATATAGATTTGAATTTGTGACATGATTTAATGTCACACCTTTACTTTATGTTTGTATTTTACCTTTACTTTGATCGTTACTGAAAATTGCTCAATAGAACTCTTATATTTAAATTTCTGTAACCTGGATGGCAACCTAAAAATAAGATTTTCATTATATTTTAAATTTAGTTTTATTATACCCGAAAAATTATTGGTTTGTCGAAGTTGTATTCTAATAAATAATTTTCTTGCTACGAATAAAAATTTGAATCTTTGAAATACTAGTTTAATTATTTAGAAAAATGGTTAATGATGTGGTGAATTATTTCTTTGGATAAACCTTTTACATGTTTTATATTTCATAATATATTAGTTTTTTTCTAAAAATTAGGAATGACTATTGATTTAAATTAACTCTTATGTAGGCTAGTGATTTACCCATAATTTAAGCTAGTAATATCGCAAATTATCAAAGCCATGTAGTAACGATTGTCTTTCATGTCACCTTGCCAGTTTTAGTGTACCGTTAAACTTTTATTTAGTTTTTATTAACACCTAGGCTAGTTTTCTATTTGTAAAAGTGTTATATACAGATACATCTACGTAATTGTCATACAGTTGTAATTTTTTAACTTAATTATATTGATTAAGTATGTTATTAAATTATTCGGTATTGTTTAGTAGCATTATACTTCGTCTGTTTAATTTCTTGACTACATTTAATGGAGGATTTCATCTCCTCAACATTAGAGCATTGTTTTGTTGGTTTTCCACTAGGGAAATATTAATATTATTTTTTAGACCAGAACACATTATCCAATTATTATCTTAGTATTTAATTTATCAAAGACTTATTTATATACGGAATTACTAAAAGGTTAAATTGACAGAGCATTAAAATAAATTATTGAAATTTATATAGTTCAACTTGATGTAATACAAGTACAGTAGTACAAATACAACAAAGTTTAGAATTTATGTTGAATTATAAATTCGCAAATAATTTTGTTTGAAAATCCAAATTAAATCAAATATTGGCAAAACATATTTCAGGAGTAAATATTTATTGGTAGCATACTGAACAGATATTTAAATTTAGAAATTCTGTCTGTTTCATTCAGATTTACTTTATAGACTTACAATATAAATAAAAAGGTTATTTTTCTTTTTTGCAGGTAAACCAAATATAGCAGCTTCTAAAATTACCTCATAATAAAGTTTCCGGGTTCTGGTAAGTTCTCGTTATAATCGTTTTTGATATAAATATTAATTACTTTTATTGATTTTACATCAGTTAATTAATGCAGGAAATAACGAAACAGAAAACGCATATATCAAAACAAGTTAACTAAAAAAACCTTTTTATAAATGAGCGTGGTGGGTTATTTATTTTCCTGATGAGCTTTTCAGAACGTGATTACAAGTCGCTACGCGTTTTCGTAATGTATAAACTTTCTATAGCGTTCTCTTCCGTGCTAATGAAAGGGCCAACGGTTATCTAGTTGAAATTAACTACATTTTGAAAACACGAGCAACGTAAATTAATAAATAGAAATGGTCTTTTGTTCTTACTTCTTCCATGGTATTGATTCTGAATAAGAACATAAAACTATATATTCAACAAGCTTTCTTCTTTAAAACTTTTCCTTCGCGTTTTAATATTCCTTATATTTAGTTTACATTCCAATTGCACTCTCTTCTAACAATTTTTCAAATAACTCGTAAATCACGTCATAAAGGATTCATGTAAAGCCTAGAAAATTGGAAAATATATCTTCAACGGCAATGTTTCATAATTTTCGCCCCTGTTTACGTATAGTCTTGTGGGTAAAGTTTCAATCATTTATAGGTAAATATACCAAGTTCGCATTTGTATGTTTATATAGGTCTTCATCAACTTTTAATAAATTCTCGTTCAATTTTCAATGTTTCCCTTGTTGTTTGATTTGTACGTTTATACATCATCGGGTTTTTTGTAGCAGATTCTCGCTTATATTATTGATAAATAATAATATTACCAACGGTAAACCGCAATCAAATGATTTATTTATTTAAATAAACGTAGTTGCTGGCGTTATTCGGAATAGTGATAAATCCAGGTTGAGTACTTATTATATACCCAAATATTTAAATACATCTTTTTATAACTTTAAATACTTATAACTTTTTATTGTTCAGAAAAACGCGTATTTTCAGCTCAGTCTGTAATTTAATTATTATTATAGAAGTGCCATTTAAGATCGCATAATTTATCTATATAAACAGCAGTTGAGTTTGTATTGATTAATATAAAAAAATCCTGAAATATTTATATCTTAGTTTAAAATGAACGAAAGGGGCAATTATTCTGAGGTGAAGAAATTTATTTAAAATTCGTTATCGTATTACTTAGTTAATAGTATATTATGCAACGAGCACATAATGATGATTATTAATACACGGGCATGACGTAATTCACACGAGTATATTAATAACCACTATTTGCGAGTTGTAAACACTAGTTTTTCTTCGACCATAACTCATTTATTACTTTTAAAACTGTTTATAAGCTGTAACCTCAAATTGTTAACTGAGTGACAATCAGACGAGGGTTTTCCTATGCACCTACTAGACTTTCTTAACTCTCAGTTATTATAAAAAAACGAAATTGATAAATTTTATAATTTACAATATTTAATAATTAACAAAAAGTATAATTTATTGGGCCAGATTTAGAAAAACGACATTTTGATTATTATCAATAATAATTATGAACGAATGTCTACCACAACAACTATTGTTGTCAGTTACCCAAAAAATAGTACCAATTCTTTAGTAAAATGGATCATAATCAAGAAAATGATTCGATTCTAGATGAAATTGAAAAAGCAGCTAATAGAACTAGTATGATTTGTTACTCACAAAGTCAAGGCAGCAGTGCGCGATCGCTTATAATCATTTTCAAACTAAATTTACTTTTAACTCTGGTGGCATAAAATGACATTTTTTACTCTGACAACAAACGTTAAAAGTGTTTTAATAGGGTTTGTAGTAAAATATCTTTTTGTACCTCCGTCTGAATTCATTATAATGGAGATTTTCCGGCCTAGGCCGACAATTGATTTTTGTCAAATAGTAACTTTTACTAAATTTGCAAAAGTTAAACAGACATGAAATTTTAAATTCCAATGTTTTTGTTGTTAAATTGTTAGTAATATGCAAACCAAAAATCTTAATAGCACACGACATCTAAAGTCTAAGTTTATTTTATCTAAGAAATTTCTACAAAAAATATATGGATCACGCGTCCAGAAACTACGTTGGCAAATCTATAGTTTCTGACCTAGTGATCCAAATTACTAACTTTCTCAGATGTATTACTATTCGCTATTTTTCCTTTGCTAACATGTGAAAATCCTAATCCAAAGCAAAGTTTTACTAACACAAATAGTTATTTGGTCATTAAAAACCCAAAACGATAAATGCCGTTGGAGAGAGAAAGTTCTAGGAATTTCTAGAGAGCGACAAAGACACTTGTCTTTTATTTTACCATCGCTTTTATAAAACAACAATATTAAGTATTATTAGTTACTACACAATATTATGCAAACAGTAACAGCTGTTTTGCCGTTGTCATTGGATACCACTTACGTCCACGCGTTAGGTATATCAGATTTAGAGGTTATAGTCTGCAAACTTTTTACTTTTTTGCTTTTAAAAAGTAAAATAGCAGTTCTCAGAATATGTGTACATTGCGATGTCATTGCGATTGTAGATTTGTAGATAGTAATACATTGCACAAGTTAAGTAATGGTGCAATACGAAGCGAGTAGCGAGTTGTAACTATCTGTACAGTGTCCATATTCTACACAGCTGTGTACCATGTGTAATTATGTACTATAGAGGAATAGCTAACAATACCAAATGGGTTTCTAAACTGAATGCCATGACAAATGTGATTGAATCATGGTTCTGAAATACAAAATATCACATTCAACTTTTCCTTCTTAGTAGTAAACATACGTATACGTAATACGTCCTGTAAATGTCATCGAAATGATCTGCGAGAGCAGAAAAGTCTATCGTATAAAATAATTGAAACTTTTGCACGTTTACACCCAGCACTCGTCTGTACTTCAAACACCTGTTTGAGGATTTATGTGATCAACTGACTCAGTCCCCTTTTGCGCAAGGAGTTGAAATACCCTCAATTAACGGGATATTTACTTATGTGTGGATCCACACATAAGCGTGGACTTGGCTTGAATAATCTTCCACCCGATACATCAATAATTACATGATCTAATGTACCTAGCAACAGCGCCTTCCACTTCTACTTTAAGTAAAGACCCAGCGGCTTCCGCTGGGAGGTGGACGCTGTTGTACTGGTTTGGACGAGCAAACTGTTTATATTTCCTCCAGGATCCTTGCAGCATCCAATCCAGTAATGAAACAGTGTCCACCGTTTTTTCTGTATGACAATATATACAAATATGCTCTGGGAGTTCTATAGAGTTTTGGACGCAATTAATCGTTTTTGATATTGTAGCCTGTTTCAGTTCACTGCAAGGTCATAGTGTAATACCGTCTAAATCACAATAGCAAAACCATTACCGTATTTTCTACAGGACCCTACGAATAGATTGTTTTAAATTCTGCCGTGCTTCAGTTGCTCTTTTTATGTAGAGTTAAATTAGATGACCTAAGCTCCTTAACATTAATTTATTGTGAACTTGTTAGGCATTTTTCTTCTGAAAATAATTGAATACATGAATGGATTTGTTATCTCTGAAAGTAGATCGAGATCACTGGATGCCATTTTAGGTGAATATGTTGTCCTTGCTAGTAATATTCTACATCTTCTTTCTTTCCACCATACAAGGGTTGCACGTTCGACTGTCTCCTCAGCTGGTATCCTTTCATTGCAAAGAAAAGTTAAAACGGTGTGTGTTTCCCGAATAAGAAAATATACCGTAGATTTATTTTTTTATTTTTAAACAGCCAATGTGATGTTTGGTGTGATCTCTGAAGTCTCTGCTGAGGCTGGGATTCCCCAGATGTGGCTTAATTCTAGTATTGTGCCAAATGATCATAGTAATTAGTGCCTTGATGTACGAGAGATGTTATGCCATCTCAATTCTTCGACCAAAAGCAGATATATAAATGTAACCTTTCCTAGACGTTTTTGATAAATATACTTGTACAAATGGTTCAGTTAGAAGGCGAAAATAATGTTTCGTTCATATTGTGTGTTCGTTCATTTACACAATACCTTTGATTGACTCAGTTTGAAGTATGACATCGAAGTTTTATCGATTTTGTTAGTCGACAATAAAACAATCTACTATGGTGGGCTTTAACGTTTAGAAGAATCCGAATCCGAAGGATCCGGATCCGAATAATTCTTCTTTGGGTTCCTATAGTAAAGGTCACTAATGACTGGTCCAACTTACTCCAAATTCCTGTTTTATATCAACGACTCTATAGCAATCTTGAGTTTATCTCACGAATAGTTGTTATTTGTTTGTCTTGCATCAACATTGCATTATGTGCAATTATGTGCGTGTTGCTGCTAGCAGTTGAATTTTGATGTCGGATTTTCTAGGGTTATTATATTAAGTTGAAATCGATCTACCTACAATAAACATATCCTTATAGTTTTCTAAGGTGTTAAATAAATGGTTACTTGTAATTTATGACTTTTGCTAATTTCCTAAGTCTTAAAGTATGAAATAAAATTAAATAAGTATGAAACAGACGTCTATTACTCATATCGTCCCCTTCAAAAGTCATAACTCACATTTTGTTAAATGTGCGTTTGTAATAAAATTGCTAACAGTTTGTAGAGATACATCCTTTAATATTATGAAGGGGACGATATGTAGTCATTCAGCCTCCTTGAGTTTATAAGATGTATGATGCCCGCGTCGAATGAAATTTATATAGCGTAGGCAAAAATTTTGAACAACTTGAATCTTTGTTGCCGTAACAGCGATCCGTAAAATACGTCACAATAATTATAGTGAGATAACACTAGAGCTTCACACAAAGTAATCTAGCTTTGTTGATTTAGCATATGTCGGTTATTGTAGAGAATTTTAAGGTTAATTGATATCATCTCGAAGTCCAAGTTTTGTATCAAGTACAACTACCAAATTCTTTAACCCTCAAAATCTGAGTATAATTAGCATATTGATGAGACTAGTAGAAACAACTAATTAATTCTGAAGTATAGATACCATATAACAACGGCTTGAGAATAGATCCTTGCAGCACCCCATACTTAACAGATGTAATACCAGAACTGCTATCATTCAGAACAACGCATTGTTGACAATTATGCAAATAATTCATAATTAGCAAAATTGCAGAATCGTCAAAATTAATATGCTTAGAGTTTTGAATTAGCTAAGAGTATATTGTGATTTATTGTACCAAAGGATATAATTTTACATGCATCACTTAAAATATTAATTACAGCAATTTATATTTTCTGTCTTAAGAAAAATAATTTTTTTAGTAGGTATGCCTTACTGTTTTGTAAAAATTACTTGTGCATATTCCATGAAAAATGTATTTCGTAGTGCCTTTATCAAGATTGCAAACGCTAATCAGTCACTTTCAAGTACATAAAGCTTAATTGTTAATAGATTTTTTAAATAGTACATATTTTTCTGACGTTTTAATAATTAGCTACATGGTTTGATGTTACCAACTCGACAGGCTATGTTAACTATACAATTTTTTGTTTTGCTTGTATTTCAAAGTTTTAATTACCGGTTTACACTAACAAACTAAAAATCAAAATTATAAAGTTATTTAATTATACTGATCTTAAAGTAAACAGTCACGTTTGATATATGCTAGTACGAATAATTTTTGAAATTTAATTATAAAATTGTTTTGTTATCATCCTACGTTGTTAACCTGATGTTTGTTTGAATATCGAAAAGTTCCGAGTTTGGTCGTGTCAATTCCACTAAAGGAAATATAATTGACATTATGATGAATATCATTTTTATTTCAAGTGCTCTGTCAAAGATAATAATGAATGCTCTATCATATATGAAAAAAGGGAAAAAATTTACAAGGGTAGGATGGTTTTTATTATAAAGTGAAAAATGAACCCAGACAAGTTACGTTCCTGGAGAGAAGGACTAGGTTTCCATTTCGGCTGTAACAGATTCGAGGATCCTATATATCTACTTTGAATAAAGCATTTCCATTTTTAAAAGTGGAACCCAGTCGAGTAAAAAAAATGTACTACCACTTTTCGTGTTTGAATTTCAACCACGACTTTTTTATGTTATTAATATTTCGTTTTCGTATAGGTTTGTTGGTGAAGTAACTTTTTTCACACTAAACTTATTGATTTCTTAACCCCCCTGGACCATTTCCTTCTTGGCATTTATATTATGTCTTTTCAACGCCAAACTCACCCTGGTGAACTGCCATTACTACAGACGTAGCAAATATATATAAGAAGTCTTATATGAACATGTAACAATGGGCTTTCCACCCCAATTTTCTCTTTTGAGACATCCTGCATCACATTTATTGTCATGGTTGTAAGAGCTAGCTACGAATTCCTTAAAGCTATCCTTATTTCCTACCCAAAATATCCCAATATACTATCAGACCAACCACTATTGATCCATTTTCCCCTTTTAGGCTGTGCCTCTAAGCAAACAAATTCTTAGGTCTAAATAGGGAAAGCAAAAGAAATTTTAATTTATTTCTTTCCGTATTGCGATGCATTCCTTTCAACTGTTCTGCGCGTCGTGCAAAAAGATGTTAGCCTGCAATTAAGATCAGATATAATTTGTTAGCGGTAGCTTCCGTCCAAAAAAGGGTCGCTTTTTTGTATGTTCCCTGTTTCTTGTTAATAGGCCATTTTCTTGAGACGCTTTTCCGAATTCTCTTTTTATCTCTTCTTATACTTAATACATCTCTTCCATTAAAGAAATAGACTTTTGTCTTTATTAGTGTAAACTTAAAGAGAGTCCGTGACCGTTGTGTTAATTTGCTGTATTTAGTGAACTTGTGTTCTTCAAGTGTGTGTGACTCATTTTGATAGTAGTGTTTTAAGTAGTTCTAATTAATCTTAATTATGGCAATTCATAAGAACAATACATGCAAATACAGTGTAGTTCGTTGTAAACAGAAACAGCATTTTAATGTTATTTGTGAATGATACTCTAAACTTAATTCAAATCATGTACATTTTGAATGCAGACGGACTAGAGTGTGAATACAAATTGAGTTTAAACATATTGCAATTGCGGTGGATATCTTTACTTGAATTAACGTAGTTTATTCTGTCTTTATAAAATATGTATTAAAGCTGCATATCTTTTCCATTGAATTAGTTGCAGATTCAATTTCGAATTCCTTAAAATAGTATTCATGTGCAGATGGGAAAAAAGTAATTTATGAAAGAAAATTTCAATGTACCTTTTAAATAATCAAATGCACCGAAATTTAATGATGATTGAGATTCCAATGATAATTACTTTTTTTACAAAAATAAAAATTGGAATTGAAATATCAGTTTTAAGAATTTACAAACACGTCAATGTCTAGACGTAGATGGAAGACATCATTCTATCAGAAGAAACGTTTATTAGTTAAATTGATTGCTTAACAGTAAATATACCTCTATAATACTATTACGTATGTAATGTAGGAGGGGTGACCATTCTAGAATTAAGCCGAATCTGGGGGAATTCCACCCCCAGTAGGGATGTTTATCGTGTTAAACATCGCATTGACACGGGACCTAAACAGTTTTGCTTCCTATCCGAAAAGAATGTTTTAATTTTTCTCCGCTATGAGAAATTACCAGCTCGGCCGAGGATCGAACCTGCGACCCTTGGATTATAAAGCAAATGTTTTTAAAATTTATTTAAAATAATTTGTGTTATAATGAGTTGTGTTATAGCATCTGTAAAGCGGCTGCAGCCGCACGATGGGCCTGCTTCATAAAAATAATCGCCCCTCCCTCCCGCAGAAGCTTCATAGCTTCTGGGGTTTCCAGGTTATGGGTAGTAATCATTATTGTTATTATATTATATGTAGCCATGGTAGATCAGTGGGTATGGCACTTGACTACCAATCTTGTGGTCCTGGGTTCGATTTCCAGAGATGATACATTAAAATTTTTAAAAATACCTGAGGTTTTCAGGTCGACTTGATCCAAGCTTGTGGAAAGGACTTGAGACATAATTTTCCTTGGGTAATTGGGTAATAATATGGTCGGTACGTCAAGCTAGCCACTTGACCACCCTTGGTACGTTGGTACCGAACAGCTCCAGTAATAGACTAACCTGCTATGTCCTGGGCCGATGGGCCTTTATGTCCTGTGAAAGGAGACTATTATTAATTAATTCTCGTGCACTGAGAGAAGGAGAAACCACTTGTTGGGAAATAGAGACATTATTATGAATGATGAGAAATATTTTACTCTTGGTAATCCTGAAATGTTTGTACACTAATAACATCAGCGAATGTCCAGATAACGTAAAACACAAGGCAAAAGCTAAATTTTCGGAGTGTTGGTGCGTTATCGGAAGCAGGGATTTCACGGCCGTATGTGGGACGAATAACAATAGATGCGCAAGATAACAAAAGCTATACCACCGATGTCTACCAAAGCTGGTTGAGTTTAATAACAATTATCCTGAAGATGATATAATGTTCTGATCGGACCTAGCGTCATGCCATTACACTAGAGAAACTCAATAATGACTTAATCAGCTTAACCTACCATTTGAAAGAAATGGTAAGTTGATTTCCAAGAAATTAAAACTGAAACTCGCTCGATTGAGAATTTTTGGACGCTTTGGTCTAAAAAGGATTACGATGGCAGTTGAAAAGCTGAGAGTTTCTTAAACATTTCGAGAAATGAACCTTGACACCTCTAACAATTGGACATTTTGTTATGTTAGAAGAAGCTGTAGTTCTACAAATAAATTAAAGGCGAAAATTAATTTTCAACGGAGCACTTCCATGTCCACAAACGTTCTTGATTAACTTGAAGAAAAATGATCTTGGTTAACCAAAAAAAAATCCTTCTCTGAGGTAACTTAAGTGATACTGCCTTCACAAAACAAATAAAACGCTTTTTTGACATTTTGGTCTGTAGCACCTTCAGTCGAAAAACTTACATATATTGTGGAAAATAAAGGAAGAATGAGCCAGAGGTTCGATTCTGAAGAATGTTAATCAATAACACTGTGCTACAAATAAAAAAAATATAAATATACAAGACCTCCCACCTACATAACTGTTTTGATATTCAAGAATAAAGACTTTTCTTACTTGCAGAATTTTTCCATTACTTCGAGTTTTTTAGAGTATAGTAGAGAAAAGACTTCCAAAATGTAACTACAAATAACCAAAAGTTTTGTTCATTAGAGTTGTGCAAGGCACCAAAACTGGGTGAGGTACATTCAGAGAGCTGGGAAAAAGAAACTCGAAGTAATGGGAAAAGTCTGCAAGCATGAAAAGTCTTTATTCTTTAATATCAAACCGTTTCTATAGGTAGGAGGTCTTGTATATTTTATGTGTAGTGTAGCACAGTGTAATTATAATCAACTACTAGTTACACCTGCAATCTGAACAGGTTTCTGTAAGCATTATAAACAAGCTTTGTAAGCATAGTTGGAACTATTTGCAGGACTGACAATAAACTTACCTCCACACCCACCTTCTCCCATCTTGTTAGCTTCTAGTGCAGTCTGTAAATCAATCAATCATAGTTCATGATATTGCATTTCCAATATATTAAATGAATAATAAATTATTATAGTTATCAGCCAACCGTGTTAATATTTTTCTGATAAAAACTCCAATACTATTATGAGTCTTAACTAAGTAAAAAGCAATTCCAGGTACAAGCTTTTAGGGATTTATTATTTAAATAAATATGGCATTGTGTAAATTTGTATACTTTTTTCACTCCCAGAAAAGCAATGATTCTATTTATATAAGCTTGTATTAAGTTTGGATCTTCAATTTGTTCTATTCACTTAAAACTCCAATTAAACGAAAAATACTTATATAAAAACCGATATTTGTTGGCTGTGTAAATCAACATTGATACTCATCTTCAGTAATAACCATCATATTTCTAATGGAAACAGGGGCGGTAATATTTTAGAAAAAACCAAATGGACTGAAATCGGAAAGCTTTTCGTATTGCCTGCATACAATGGAAAATTTCCGATTTCCGGATGTCAAGAGTTGTTGCTCGAGGAATCGTTCAAATCGCAGACAAGTTTATGCTTATGATTGATTATCGTCCTTCTAAAAAATGTGATTTCGCGGAACGGAACTAGATTTTTTGCTGCTTTTTCATTTTTCGGATGTTTGTGATCAACTTAATTGCTATTACATGGATTCAATCAATTTGAGTAACCTAGTTTTTATGCAATTATGTATAATTTGAATGTTGATATAGAAATTTTAGACAAAGCTCTAAATTAGTGTGATGGAATATAAATGAATTTCCTGTTATTAACGTTTTAATTTCAAGGATGTACGCATTAGGTTTGAGAATACATGTAATATTAAAAAATGGATGTTTATCTTTCTGAGCTAATTTTGTCGAAGTATTGTGTAACTTTAGAAATAAGTTTTGCAGAATTTTTCTGTAAAAAAGGCATGTTTTAGGTATCTCTACATTTTGTAAACTTTACGTCTCGATTTAGCCACTTTAGAAAAATAATTCTTATTAAGATATGTTTCTGAATCTAGATCTAAGCTCTACTGAAAATTATACGAAATTCCAATAATTGAAGTGTAGTTCAAGAAAACTCTGATGATAAATTATTATTATACGTGACCTAGATATGTTAAAGCAAATTTAAAAATTCCTTATTACTTACTGGTCTACCTAAGAAATACTATCCTCCTCGGTTTTATAACTTTCAAGAATATACTCCTAGATGATTAATCGTGTTAGCGCCATCTGAACATATTTTAAACTAGAACAAAGTATAACACGATAAGGAGTATACCAAAGGGAATTTTCTCCTAAAGTGATAAAAATAGAATTTTATTTACTGAATATTACTGCATACTGGTTAGTTTCTCTTCTACCTGTTAGCATATTACGCATATTAAAAAATAAGATTGCAACTATCCTACAAAGTCAACCACACATCAATTCAATAATATGAAAACGTAAAAAAAAATTTCAGAAGAGAAATTTATATCTGTACCTCTGAGAGTGATAAGTTTTATTTCGCGGAAAGACAATGCTTGGAGCTCAGATAAAGTAGAGGTATCCATTTTCAATAAAATCATGAAACTCTACCTTCTTAAGGAATAGCGTGGTGATGGAAAGAAGGAAAGAACTACAAGGAGTTTAAAATACACCTTTATTTATTTACCTCCAAATTTTAAGAACAGATTTTAGTCAGTAATTAAGGGAATTACAAGTAAGGTGCATATAAATTGCAGATAAGACATACAATCTGCGTAATATTTTATAAATTATTTTATATACAGCAGCCAATTGATATAGTTGCTGGCCAAGAAACCGGATACACAGTAAAAAATCTAGTGTAAAATTCGAACACTAGATCACTCTAAAAAGTGTGTGTTTAGGCCCAATACATTTAGAGTGAAAAATTTCGTCTGTACCTTCGTGTAGAGCCATAGGTTCCCAACGGGGGCGGTAGCGCCCCCTTGTGGGCGCTGGAGCTTTTCGTGGTGGCGGTAGCGGGTCCAAAGGCAAATGTGGGGCGTTATGACAGTCAAGGGGACGGTCGCGGCGTACTTACCTAATTAAAAATTTAATATAATAAAATCCTTTGAAAATACATCTATTTTCATGAAAAAACATTTTATCTAGCCGTCTAAGATATTTATCTTATTATTATGGCGTAAATAAGCATTAAAACATTTAAATAAGTATAAAGATAAACTAACTAATCGATTCGGTTTAGGACTGTCGGTAACAAGTCTATGCAAGCTGGTAAGCAAAGACGTGATTAACGCAATCAAGCATGTTTCGACAAAAATACGGGAACTTGTAACAACCCGTTTGCAGGGCAAGTGCACCGGGGCACCGCAAACAAACAAACTCACACAAGTTGTTGTGTGCTCGAAATCAAATCTTTAAAAGGCAGGGATAGCTCTTCTAATGTCTTATTGTTTTTGTGTGCTTCGCCAGTGATCCATACTCGCGCGTGACTGATAAAGTAAAGAAGTCATTATAGCCATTAGTTTTATAACTTTCTATAAATCGGTTGAAAAGTTAATGTATTGAAATTGTGAATTCCAAAATGTCATTGAGTATTTGAAATATGGATTTACGCAATCTCCAACAAACCAATTATTACCTATGTGTTTAATTTGCCAAAAAGTATTTTCAAATGAAGCCATGAAGCCTTCTAGGCTCCAAGAGCATTTGAATAAAATACATGCTGATAAAAAGGACAAAGATTTATCCTATTTTCAAGGACTTGAAAAGAAATATTTAAAACAGCCCACTTTATCAAACCTTTTTGCATCGTGTTCTAAACAAGAAGATGACGGACTACGAGCTTCATAGAATATTTCATTATTAATCGCAAAAGCGGGAAAACCACACACAAGTGGTGAGGAATTAATTATGGCGGTAGACAAAGAGGTAATCAAAACTGTTCTTCATCATAAGACGCCATCAGATATCATCAAAAAAATTCCTTTGAGTAATAATACAGTGCAAACAAGAATCGATGAAATGGCTAAAGACGTTGAACTATCATTATGTGACTACTTAAAGACTTCCAAATTTTCCATTCAACTCGATGAATCAACTTTACCAAATAACGAAGCACTACTCTTGGCTTACGTCCGATTCATAAAAGAAGAAGAAATTTGTCAAGAGTTATTATTTGCAAAAAATTTGGAAACCGATACAAAGGGAGAATCAATATTTAATACCATGCACGTTTTTTTTAAGAGAAAGAAATTCCTATTCGAAATATTTTGTCAGTTGCTACAGATGGTGCTCCAGCAATGACGGGGCGTCATAAGGGTTTCATTGCGCATTTAAAACAAGCAGTACCAAATGTACTTGCTGTACATTGTGTTATTCATCGTCAGCACTTGGTTGCAAAAAATCTTAGTGAACGCCTGCATACGTCGCTCCATTACGTTATTAGAGCAGTCAACAAGATAAGAAGCAATTCATTAAATGACAGATTATTTGGGCAACTTTGTAGTGAAAATGATGAAGACTATAATCGTTTGCTGCTGCACACAGAAGTACGATGGCTCTCGAAATATGTTTGTCTGAATCGCTTTTTCAATCTATTTGACTCAGTGCGGGACTTCCTTGAAAACGGAGACGATGAACTGCGCGGAAACTTGATTGCGTCCAAAAATGACATCGCTTATTTGACAGACCTTTTTAAAATATTTAATGACGTTAATTTACAATTGCAAGGTGATGAGTTGAATTTAATAAAAGCAAAAACGTCATAGCTGCTTTTGTGGAAAGACTTTTTCTATTCAAACGAAATCTAGGAAGAGGTGAATACAGCCACTTTGCGAAATTATCAGCATTATCGGTAAAACAGTAAGATTTACTTACTTACTTACTGCCAACATCTGAACGCTCTTCATGGTGATTTTACAGAACGATTCCAGGATATTTTAAATATGAATATACCAAGCTGGGTTTTAGACCCTTTCGCAAATGCAGATACAGCAGAATAATCAAATTTAGAAAAAGAACTCGTAGAACTCACAACTAATGAAGAATTAAAAGTAAAATTCAGAAATGGATACCAAGAGTTCTGGCTCCAAAATCAATATCAGCTCTCCACCCTGGATTGTGGGAAATAGTACAGAAATTTTTAATTGCGTTTCCTTCATCATATTTGGCTGAGCGTGGGTTTAGTGTAGTAGCTAATTTACTGTCTAAGAAAAGGAATAGACTGCAGATCACCGAGCGTGGTGATTTACGACTGATGTTAACTAAATTGAAACCCGACATTAACAAATTGTTAAAACTCCACCAGCCTCAACCGTCTCATTGATATTTATGTTTTCTTATTGAATTTTGTTTTTTTATTATATTTTTTTTTACTAATTTTGATTAATCGTCTTGTCTTTGCCTTTGTGCAGTACGCCAGTGCGGAGTGCTCCAGCTTTGTGTATTGTCTTGCATTTGTTGGTTAAGTTATAATTTTATTAATAACACTTTGTATGGTCTTTGTCTGAATTAAATGTTTTTATTATAACATATTTAACATTATAACATTATAACAGACATATAAAATTGGTATAATTAACTATTATGTAAAGGGGGCGGTAGTCCATAAAAGGTTGGGAACCTTAACAAGTTTATTGTTAGTGTAGATTTATCACACTCAACTCAAACAATTATATTTTTAATCATTTGTAACATTTTCAACTAAAACAGTCAAATTTCTAATCGTATTGGAATAAGATTTTACTGTTGACTTTTGAATCTTTTACTCCGCATGGGAATTTTAGAATTGATTATTATAAAACTTTTATATAATTTGTTTTCTATTTAGATTGAAATTTTAAGAAATACTAAAATTAAGAGTGAAGGTAGTGTAGTTTTTTTGTTTTGGAGGTGGGGTCAATAATTAAATAAGTGATTCATTTATTTATTGCAATGCCAACATACATTAAAAGTAGTTAGGAGTATATAACTAATTAAAACATAAGAATATATTGAACAGAATTTATATACGAGACCAGGCTCTTAATAGTTCGGACACTTCTATTTTTGTTAAAGGACACCCCGGAATTTTTATTTCGAATTTTTTTCTTGCTGCACCGTATGGTTACTCCTTGTTGCTAGAGTGAAGTGCAAGCCCCTGCATCTACTTCATGTCGAATTTCATGTAATTCTTATAGGAGATTCCCTCGCAACACTACGTCGAAGTTCAAGATTACTCTTTTGTTCTGCGAATAAGATATACAATTATTGCTTTCACTTACCTAATTTTTTCATAGACGCTAGACTACTATACTCGACTTCGACTAACGTTCGGCAGTCAAACTAACAGCCTCAGCACAAAAAACTTTACTTAAGCTCTTTATAGAATAATTTACTATTATCTTCCAACGTCAGAAAAACATGACATTTCTAGACTCAGTTTACAAGGTAAAAGTCTGTTTTTTACGTTTATCAGCAGCGGCAGATAAAGTACTTTATCTGTCGCTACGAACGGCTTATAATAGCTATTTGTCTATGTCTGCTTGGATAAGATGTCATTATGTTATTCATTTGAGTTAAATAATGAAGTTTATTATCAAACTCAGTGATATAGTTGCTTGGTTGCTATGGCTTCGAATTATATGCTATTCTTATTTTAAATAAAGAATTTCATGATCTACGTCAAAACACTGTTTCAACTTATTAAATAATACTTATTAAATAATTCTTCAATTATGAGCAGATGAGTAGATAAAAGTTGTATCTTAACACGTGTGATAAGGCCTACTAACATACTCATGCTCTTACCCGACTCGGGCTAACGCCCTTGTGCAACCCAACACATTCGTATGTTAATAATGCCTTTATCCCACTAATAAGATAATAGTTGTTTATCTTATCGGCTAAGTGCATGAGTATGTTAATAGGCCTTATCACACGTGTTAAGATACATATTTTATCAACGACTGCTGATAATTAAAGGAAACTGTTTTATTTAATAAATTGAAATAGTCTTTTGTCGTACATCATGAAATATTTTATTTAAAATCATAACAGCATAGAATTTGAAGAACCAGGCAACCAGGCAAGTATGATCATGATTTCCGTATGCCACCTCAGTGTGATAATAAACTTCATTATATCACTCAAATGAATGACATGAATTCTTATCCAAGCAGACGTAGATAAAGTATTGTAAGTAATTATTCAAAGGCATTAATTAATTTTGTTCTTACACACAAGTCTATTTCCTCTTCTATTACCATTACAACAAGAGTTTTCAGTTTTTACAAAATTTACTTGCCACAATAATATAATTTTACCTAATACGTCCTTACTTCTTGTTTACTACTGCATACGTAGACGATCATTTGTGGGCGTGATATTCGATATTATAACTAGCTTAACGACTTCAAGGTGGATATGCACACACATGCCAACACGCGAGTGGATATGCTGTATGCCTTTATGCTTTGGTCGCTACTACTATAATTAGGTACATTAGGTACATAGAAATAATGGGTTTTGAAAATTTCCGAATTGTGATGAACATGTTGTGGTGTCTCATTCTTAAAAACTTCTAGATTCAAAAAGTCTTCTCTTCTATTTATATAGTCAGCTGTTATCAATTACATGAAAATATAAGTAATTTCCATATGAAAATAATGGATCTTTTGAAAGTAGTATTCCAAAAATAACTCTTATTTTGGAAACGTTTCCAGTAATGATTCAACAATAAACAAAACTACATAGACAATTATTTTCTGAAATTATAAAGTCTAGCAAACATCACAGTAAATTGTTTTATCGCTTCTTTAATACATTCCAATGCTGAACCCGTATTAACAGTATAATTAATACGGTATGGGTCAATTGTGTAATGGCTTTTTAACTGTTCTCATTTAAAATATGGTCCAGAAACTGAACAAATTTATTAATGCAGGTCAAAAAGTATATAGTCTATTCTTTTTCTAAAGTGCATCTTCAGTTTTCAAATGGCTTTTATCTATTCTACATTTCAACAGGTTATTTTTAGTATTCTGGAAGCTCGAACACCTTGAGAATATATCAGTAACTACACTACCATTACTGCTACAAATACATAGTGCTTTAAAAGGCCTTGTTGAAGACCTAATCCTAGTGCCGTATAAAATGAGAAGCAGCGAAATAGGGAGTAGCTACGAGATTGAATTATTAATCAGTGTAATGTTACAACAGGCAACAGGATGCGGTAGAAAGCATTTTAAAGAGAATTCACGGAACTTTTAGTACAGAAACACGCAACAACAATTACATTTACATGAAATTACTGTTTTTGCTAAGATTACTTTAACAAATACTCATGGCTATAACTTCTCCAAGAAAATAAACTACGTTTATCGACATTTAAAGAGACACGTTTATGACTATCCGAGTTTTAATTAAAGTCAAACTTATAAAACGTAAAATAATGGTTGTAACGTGAACTAAGAAATAGTTTATAACTTTTATCGGCCGTCTTCATAAACCGAGAGTAATAAAAGCGCGAACTGTTAGTTCGGTGTTTCACATAGCAATTTAGAACTTGAGGCAGTAAATTAAAGAACAATTAAAGTGGCTTGTTTCCATCTCTTGGAATGATGATTGCCCACAGAGCTTCTGTGATGAATAACAGCCCAAAAAAATCAACTCTCCGAAATACTTTCACGATCCAGGACAGTTTCATTTCGTTTTACTTTTCTTTTATACTGAATCGCTATTCTTACGGTCGTTTTATTGTTTAGCAGAAGATGCCCTTTGCGGCCAAGTTTCTTTCGTTGACTAGTGGCTACCCTCATTTTGAATCATATGGAGATTTTATTAATAGCATGGGGTCTTACCCCTCTTTCATTCCTTTAATGGTATTAAAATGTTTAAAATTCAGTACTTATTAGAAAATTAGAGATATTTAGATGTAAATTGTCGTTTTATGTAAATAAATGAGAAGTTTTAAGAGTTAGGTATATTTATATGCAGCTATTTGTACTAACATATTATTAGATATTTGAATGGAAATTCATAAATATATATAATTTTAATATAATTATATATCTGTAGTGCATATCGAATTTATATTTATAATGTATTGAAAGCACTGCACTTGAATAATAAATTCAAATGAAGTGCTATTAATTACTATAAAATTCGATATGTAATGGATATTAAAATGGATAACGAAAACTGATCCTATTAATATTATACATCAAGTAGTTTTAATGAACACTACTACATTAATTCGACTGATTTGCAACATTGAAATAAGTAATTACGTACATGTGTTATAATAACGTACACAATTAAAATGAAAAATGGCGTTAGTTAGTTAATTTCGATTTATTAGTAAAAGTTGTTGAATACTTACGCGGAAGATGACGTGATAAAAGTTATGTAGATAAGTCCAGGCGAAAAATCGAAAAATGAGATTGATTTCATTATAACTGACAAGAAGACTATAGTACCAGATCTAACAGTACTCAATCGAGTCAATATAGGAAGTGACCACCGAATTGTCAGGAGTCAACGAGGATCAATATATTAACACGAAATTACAAAATAGAAACCAAAAAGGAAGTGATAAAATCCATATAGTCTATTATGAGTATCAACAAACACACCCTATAATGCAATACATTCCCGAAAACTTACAAAAACCTACTAACTACTACTAAGACCTACTAGAAAGCTACATACAGAAAAATGAAAAACGTAGAAATTGAAGAAATAAGTAAGCAACTAACTTAACGACATCTCAAAATACATAAGATGCTATAACAACGAACATATTGAAAAGATTCTGAAGGTTCGAATTAGAAAACTGAAAAACGATTAAAACGAAATCCTAAAACCTACACAGAGAGAAATACTTCATAAGAGCTTTGCACAATATTGTTCAAAACGGTGTTGGAGAAATTTATATTATAATTGTAGAATCGTATTGTCCAGCGTTGTGTAGGATTTCGTTACTGAATTGTCTAACAGGAACTTACGACAATTATTTAACACAGTCAGATTTAGTTCAGAATTCTTTGGAACAATGTTGTAGAGGATAAGCTAGCATATTATGTTGAAGTATAATTGTAAAAAATGTTTAGAAAAATACAATATTTTGTTTGAATGAAATCATAATCCAGTGTTCAAACTGCTTGCTACTAATTATTGTGTTTCGCAAAGTTTATGGATGACATCCTATAGATGTCACCACTTGTAATTGTCGCTATTAATGTAAATTCGAGATTTATATATAAACAGCCGACGGCAAAAGAAAATTTTAGTGTTATATGTGTATATACTACACGTTGTATAGTATGTAAATACTATACATTGTATAGCTATATACATATTAGTTACATATATTTTAATATATGTAAAAATATATATTTTATTTGTGATACCTAACCTTCTGTATGCAATATTTGTGCCAGAGTATTGCACAATTTGTATAAATGTGAACAAGTAATTGTGTTAAATAGTATTAAGTAAATGTGGCACAACTAGCGCATCAATTGTACAATTTTGTATAAAATTGTATGCAATAACATTACACATTCTGTTTTAATAAGTAACACAATTTGTTATGGAAACTTATAGACAACTATTCATTTGATTCTACAAAATTACTATTGACTTCCATAAAATCTTGACAAACTAAATGACACAATCTTGTTTTATAATTGTACACAAATTGTCCCTGTCACTTTTTTAAGACCAATTTGTTTTACAATACCACACAATTGTTGATGAAATTTAAATACATTTCTCTCTGTGTAAAAGGTAAAAAGAAAAATTTAAAACTAATAGAAAACATCGACTCCAAATTGTTGAAGAATTATATGCAGAACTATACCGAAGCAGGAAAGAACCTGGAATAAGGACCAAACTAAACAACAAAAATAAATGTTCTAAATAACTCCCAGAAATTACAATATGGGAAATACAAACGTTTATCAAAGAAATGAAAACTAATAGTGCCCCAGGTGAAGACCAAATAGTGATAGAGGCAATAAAACTAGGGTGAAAGACCTTAGGAGGCAAGGATAATAAAAGATCTTGTCAACCTATGTTTAGCTGATACTACCACAACACCTGGAACCTGGAACGAAACATTCATGGTTGTAATCCATAAAAAAGAAGACGCGGCTGACGTCGAAAACGATAGACTTTAAGCTTATTCCACTTACATGCATATATAAGCTGTTTAAAAAAATAATTATGAAGCTATTAGAGACACATTAGACTATTATATGACACTTTTGACATACACATTAGAGACTATCATTTATCAAAATTCCAAAAATTTTAGCTGTGAACCATTTTCCATAATAATTCTTCAGGGTCGTTTGGACTTTGCGAAAAACAGCGAAAAGCAAAAATCTATAAAATTGGATAGCGATATCATAAAGGAAGTTGACGAATACAAGTATTTGAATCATCAAATCAAAATTAATAAGGATATTCGAACAACTAACTTGCAAAGAAGATCAGTTTAGCATGAGCAGCATATGAATGGTTAAAAGATGTTCTCAAGAGCATACATACATACATACATACTACAACCAGGTGTTTTCCACGGTACGGAAACACTAACTCTAACTAGAAATACTGACATGCTGCGAGGTTCAAAGACGATAAATGCTCATTAAGTATAATAAACTGGAAACCCAGAACGGACAGGAGGAGTAGACAAAGACTCCCGACACGTTAGGATGATGATGTTAAGAGAATTGCGCATCATTGGATTAAAGTTGCTCAAAACGAACTAAATGGCGAAATAGCATCCGATGCTATTTCTCGGCACTCACTAACCTTCGTTTAGGAGTCGCGTATCTCTCTTTATGACATAATATTAGATTGTCCTTATGACGTAGTACTACTGAGGCATTTAAGATTCGAAATGAGTGAACCCAACATGATTGAGCTTTAGCCATAGTAATAAATCATTAATTTTATTTAAAATAATGTTGGAGAGTTGCATCTTAAAGACGTTTTGCCTTGACACGTAAAAACTAACTTTAATAAATTTATATTTGCAGAATAGTTATATGCAATACGTTATTAATGTTATTTGATTTTAATGTGTGGTGTAAATGTGTTTGTTCTATTTAGAATTGAAATTCTGACTAGTACGACTTACTATACGAACCATTATTTTATTTTTCCATACTTTTGACTGACAGTATATCTAAGCGAACAAAAGTGACAGAATTTCCTTAAAACAGTCATCGCTGCGGGACTATGGTATGCATTTATAAACACATAGAATCACTTGGAATTATAGGCGTGCAACTTATAAAACAACTATTTTATAGTCCAGTAGAATCAACTATCAATCAAAATACAGAGCTTAGAACTTACAGGTCAATTGTATCTTGCATCCTGGAATAGAAGATTCCAAACTAACTGACTTAGCTCTTCAAGTATATCAGCTCTTATGTTAGTGTTGTCAATATGTATGTCAGAAATTATAATACACCGATCATGTAGTGTCTGTACTATAGTTTCGGAAGTTGTCTTTTGCGATATAGGTACCATTCGCATGCCATTGTGTAATTATTTTTGTTTCAAGCAATAACGTAACTTGGCTGTATATAATTTAATACAGGTTGAAAATCCATTTATGGCAGTGTACAGTGTACGCACAGAATAGAAACAAATTTTAAATAAGAATACGGCTAATTAAATGAATTAATTGTAGGTGATTTCGCGGTAGATGTAATAAAGGTAGCTAGCTTATCATGAGCTTGGGTGTCTTACAAAATGTTCTAGTCGAATGGTACCAAAGTCTACTTAATTTGTTACAATTAATGCAAATTACGAAAAATGGCAATAACAAACAAATTGTAATTATTAATACTAGAATAACTCACTATGAGCAAGTTACAATTGTTAAACTGAACGTGCGTAAAGTATATATGTACGTCGAAGTCATAGACCTATAATAATCTATTGCAAAATAGTAGCTATCGGGTACTTTTAAACACAAATAGGTAAACAGTAAATAAAGTTCATAAATATTAATTGAGTTACTATGCGATTCTATAAATGTGCTTAGATACTAAGGTACTTAGTATTTGTGATATGGTGCAGAAAAAAGACTATAACGGAAATTCTGGTTTTCATTTTCTTAATAGCATGTTATTCTGCAGACTTAGACATTTAGATAAAAGACACATTGACCGGACACGGATTACACAATTTATTTTTTAAAGTGAAGTGAGTGGCCGCACGGTAAAGAGTCCAACTCTTACTCTAATCGGCGACAGAACTTGCTGTCAGATCGGCACGTTAAGCAGTCGGTCTCGACAATAATAATAAACATCTTTCTGTTGTTGCCGTTAAAAATAACTGCCCTATACCATGCGCAAGTATGTATTTACTTCAATGGTTTGGCAATGTTAAGTACAATTAACATTTATATAATACAATACAAAGATTGAGTAATATATAACTCCTATTTTTGAAAGGAACGATCTTAAATTTTACTTGTAAAATAATATTCCAATAAATAAGTAAGCCTGTTATTTTCTTCTGGGGTTGTTTTAAAGAATAGTAAATACAAATTATTACTGTGATTACAAACCGTTTAGATGTTACTCCTATGAGCTGGCATTAAAATCTGAACTCGTTAGCTAAAGCATTTCTCAAATATGTATATGTCCAAATAAACAAATCACGAAATGCACATTTAACTTAAGAAATAAATCACCAGGCAGGATTCTAGATCTGCCAAAAATACGTGTCCAATTACAGAAATTAATTTAAGCCATTCGTAGTAAAGTTGGTGATGAACAAATTTGAAATTGAAGAATCTTCTAATTCTTAACTTGGGATAACTGTCAAAAGCTACCTAGAACTAACTGGAGGCGAATTAAAACCCGAACATGGTACGAACTTTAGTATAGGGGAGATTGGGAAATAAATGTGCATATTCAGTGCTTAATATTCAAAGTAGAATAAAATTATTGCTTCAAATTCAATATTATTATTCTTAAAATTTTCGAAATATTAATAACAAGAATCATTATTTATAATTAATAAGATATTGCGGAAATTTAAATAACTGTGGATATCGATAAATTGAAAGCAGTGTTCATTATGTTATTTCTTTCTATCTAAATACGCTTTATAAATCTTTTCCTGTGAAATATATTCGTATGTTGTTATCAAAATAATAAAATAGAGAAGTATTGGATATTCACATCCAGACCATGAAAACCAACTATTTGTAAACTGTCACCTCCGTTTGTGTGATCTCAGAGGGTATCCTCGGCCAGAATTTATAGCTGCCAAGAAGAATTTAGCTTTAGCGGCGGATTTTAGGTGAAATCGTGGAATATCTAGGAAAAAAACCTCGACAAGTCATTAATTATTATTTTTTTCCTTGAACAGCAGAGATTCGTGTGAAAATATTTACGGCAGTTCCTTTCATCAGCAACACATATTTAATGTTACGTTAATAAGCAAAACGAGAGCAATTAATAATGTACTATAATCCATTAGAAGCGGGCGACGAGAAAGTTCACGCTAATGAACCCCATTTTGTTTTTAACCAAAGCTGAGGCTCCAGGCAAAAATATTCAGTCATTAAAGAGGTCGTGAAAACCGTATCTTCCGCTTTCAACGCCTTCACTCTATTTGTTGATAAAAGCTTTGTAATGATCCATCAAAAATTTTCGACAAATATTTGATGTAAAGTTTGAAAGAACGTTTTCTTACATAAAATTTGTTATACTGTGGAAACTGGAGATTGAATTAGGTGGTTTATTCTCTTCTTCTTGCTGACGGAAATTTTAATTTATATAGGGACACAATTTTTCACGATAGGAGTTGCGTAAATGAGAAAAGTCGTTTTCCGAAAATCTCTTTTTTCATTTAAAAGAATATATTCCCTTAGGGTATTTAGATGGTGAAGTTTAACTAAATTCTAGTAGAATTCCAAACATGTTTATCAGCCAAACCACGATTAACTCTATTTTGTATGTTTGGGCATAACAGTGTTAAGCCAAATTATTCATTGGCTGATTGCCAATTCATTGATAACCAACGCTAGCAAAACATTAGGAGGAATGAACAATCTTAATATTGAATCATAATCATAGCTATGAATATAGTAACTTCCCTGCTTATAGAGAATTATCAGTGTTTAGCTAAATTGAGACTTAAAACCATAAGTGCAGTAGTACTCAACTTTTTATTGACCCAAAATTGGGTTACTGCTTGCAACAATTGGGAATGACGTCATCTGACCTTTAAATTCTGATAAACTTGATAAAAGTTATGAGTCGGTATTGTCTGAAGTGATGTACTCTTATTTTATTTAAATTAATTAATGGCTTGGCTTTATCCTATTTTATCCGTCAATGAATGAAAATTTAGCAAATTAAAACTGGAAATTGGAATTTATATTCGCCACTGTTATTAGAGGTTGAATAATCTAAATAGCAAAACCATAGCTATTTTAAAAAAGTATAAAATGTTATTTGTATGTAAAAGCAGTCTTATTATGTTAGTCAGAAATTATATTATAGAAAAGGAGGGATTACTAAAAGAAACAAGGAAGATCAAGAATGATACAATCTTTATTTTCTGGCATTACTACAATTGTGTTTCATTTAAAACTAAACAAAAAATACTAATGCAAAATGGAAATATCTCTTAACCTAAACGGAATAAAAGGAAATATTTATTTACTGAATTATTAATATTAAGAAATCAAAGTAATACCTGTTGGTAGATATCTTGGATTTTATAAACAGCTATATTGAATTAACCAATTTATAACAACATTGTATTTAAATGTTTTGTTCAAAAAAAAAGTTATCAAAGGATAATTTCATCTCGAAAATATATTGATCCAATAATTGTGTTACTATAATATAACTTTGAATAAAGAGTACCAAGTATCGTTTTTATTATTGTATCTGTTGGTTTTAGTGGTCTTTCCTTTTCTGTAAACCACATCCTTAATTTTTTAAACTAATTATTTTATATACAGGATATACAGAGAATAAAAACGAAATCATCTTTAATATTTGTAACTAAATGCAGTTACAGTAAAATTATGAATCGGACCACTATAGTTTTAACAGCAAAATATCGTGCAACTTATAACAACTCTTTTTTCTCTCATCAAAACAAAGCCCCGCGATGGGCGACATTTATAACAACGTTAATTTAACACAAAAACAAAAAAAATGCCTTACGATCTCTGATTATGCAAATTTAAATACAGGTGTGGGCGTTAACTCCAAAAGCTTCTAATTAATTAATGGAATCAGGAACAAAATAGAAAACATGTTGAGCGCAACAAAATTGATAACAAAATCTAGGAATTTCAATTTGGAAAAATTCCTCTTTTAAAATTGACGTTAGTTTAATGAAATACATATCAATCGATACTACTGAATTTTAATAAAAGACAAAACAAAAATATCAGCAATTTGTTGGGGCAAACTATATCATACGATAAATTAATTTGAAATCTGTATATTAAAACATAAAAGAAAAAGTTGAAGTAATAAAAAATAAAAAAATACAAAATTATCATTATCAAAGAATTATCATACTAAAAGTAATTTAAATTTCGGGCTTCCAAATAGACTTGACAAAAAAACTTAAAAAAATTTAATACCTTACACTTTCAATAATCCATCAAAGTTCAAGATTTCGTACACAAATAACTTCATACACTAAAAACAATAATGACCATACGCAAAGCACAATCACAAACTGCTGACCTGGAAAACCAATACGGGAACAATCTTCTGAATTCTCAACTATTATTATTTTTCTCGAATAACGACGAGCTTCAACATACGCTAATTTCCAATAACTAATAATTCTTTATTAACACAATCAACAACTGAAACGGTAATTATTTTATTAGCACTAACTTCCGAAGGGAATAAATTTTCAAGAATTTTAACGGTAACTGTATTAAACAAACTGTATACTTGAAGATTACTTAATAAATTCTTAATTGGTAATACGGAGTTATTTTCTTCGTTAAATTAACAAAGCTTTGCGAAACTATTCTTATTTTGGATATATTTCCAAACAACGGAATCGGTACGATACAATACCAACTTAGATTGAGGCATTAACAATAGTACCAAATATTTTGCCAAATTCTCCAATTCCGAACTAAATATTTATTAATTAGAGCGTACATTGCGTACGCGTACATCGTAACGACTCTTTTTGTATCACTGCAGCACGAAGCGCCCGGAAATGCCTTAAGGCAACACAGTCTTCTCGATGGTGGTCTATTACAAACTTTTCAACTAAAAAAACTTCAACTAAAACTCTAATTATGGAATAATCCTCCACTGAAATAATTGTATTCGATAATAACACGAGAACTAGAATACTGGGGCAAGCCCTCTAACTTGAGGTAGAACACCCAGTGTCCGAACGGACTACGCACGACCATAGATAAAATGTCTTAACTTCCAATTCTATTGAGATACCAAGTTGAGATTTTATTACAATGATAAGGACATATCATGCAATAGTTCTGATTGGAGAAAATTAATGGAACATTTTGAGAGTCACATTCTCTGTTCTTAATACAAGTGCATGTCGTTTCAGAACATTTTATTCGCACGACTATAGAAGAAAATTCATAACTTCTGATTCCATAGAGATACCAAATAGAGATTTTAACGCAATTATAAGAACATTGCATACAATAGTTGTAATTTTTTTGAAAAAAATTAATGGAACCGATTTTGAGAAAAGTCAAAATTTGTTAAAAACTCAGATAATATACTATGTTACAAATGTTGGAAAAACGAACAAAAATTAACGTAGATAGTCCATTTCATTCTCTTTAAAATTCCAAAAACCCGACCTTCCTAACTAATACGAAAGCCGAGTAAATACCATTTGAATATAGGCATGGACGTTTAAAACTGAAAAAATAAACCTCTATATCTCGCGAACGGTGTATTTATGGGCAGTAATATTTGAGCTTTATGTAAGTCTTGGAAAGGGTATTACTTGAACAAAATATAAAAAAAATCTATGAGGGCACCGCTCCAACTTTGATCGAATCGGCGTGGAATTTATTTATTACTATTGAAAAGGGGTGTTACCACATAATGTAGAGTTTGCAAGATTGAGTGATGATGGATTCCATGACATTGAACATGACCTTACACTAATATCTAAATAGTGATGTGATGGCTAGGTGTGTAATTTTGAGGATATAACTGATTCAAATATGTGTCTGTACATAGTTTTGTTCAAATACCACCACCACTACAAAGAGGTAGACTCGAATTTAAAGAATATATTTTACACATTGCGTATATAAATCATTTCAAAGCTGAAGGGTAAATTCAGGTACACGTCTACAAAAAGAAGAAAAAGAAAAGAGAGAAGAGAAGCGAAGAGTAGTTGAACAGGTATGGACACATTAAATGATACTAATACTTCTAGAAGAGTCTTTCCAAATTTTCAAATCACATTGAAAAAACTGAAATTGATATAAATTTAATTTGTGGATTTTTGATTATATTACGAGCAAAAGATAGCGGTGCTCAGTTAGACCTGGAAAAGTTCGGCCTTTATTGCTTGAAACTGCCCAGCTGTGGCTCTATAGTTAGTATCATATGCCAGTAACAGTGTACAAAAAAATATTAACTAATGCATGACAACATTTAATACGTAGTAGCAAACTAATCACTGTTGCTGATTTGCCAATAGGAATGCTAACAGAAGAGCCTCAAGAAACCCGGATTAAACATTGCGGGCGTTATCTATTGAACCATTTTAGGAAATGCAACAAAAGATTTCTAGTACATGAACTTATTGTGTGCACACATGCTTTTGATTTTATTAGATCTATATACTAATAAATTCTGCGGAGATCCAGAGTGACAAGTCTTAGATTTTGATGATGTGAACGATTTAATGTTAGAATAATATATAGATTGCTAAGTGATCTAAAAGCTTCTCATTAGAGATGCCACATACATAGAGAGATAAACATACACTATATGTGAAGAAATTATTGAGAAAGTAGGTCATCTTAAATTAATACAGTTGTATTAATTAACAGATAGTTAATGTTATCTGACACTTTTTCTTTGTTCTCAGTTGTCTTTCACTGTAAATTTCACTACTATGGCTTCAAGCGACCCCGTTTGAAATCCCATCATGGGCTATTCTGTAATCATTCGATTTTGGCAAACATGATTGACAAAATATTTTTGTTGTACCCCGTTATTTATTCAGAGAAGAATCGGGATGCTGTTTTCTTGCCCGATTCAGCCCGCCATATTCTATATGGACAAGGACTAAGCAAGTGCAAGGGGTAACATAAAACTATGGCGCAAAAAATAATGTATGCCGTTTTGTTGTAACTTTATTCTCTCACAATTACCACCCTTGATCCATTTGAATGTTTTTTGTCCAGCATTAATTAAGTTCATCAAATCCGACATGGGGAAGGGTCGATATTTAACGACACACTTATATTGACTTTAAGAATCGTCCTGACGGTGTGTTCGACTAAACGATTTGCATCCCTTGGCTAATCAATCTTTTACTGTAATCTTTAACGTCTAATTTTCAATCTGATGATGATAAGTAACTTGTACGGCACCCCGAATGCACTGAAAAAGCATATGGATCGGTCAATAAATAAATAAACTTCTGATCTGATGGCAGGGTTGATTAATATAACGCTGCTATGACTATTTTCCTTTACATGATACTTTATTATTTATCAAATTATTTACAAAAAGAAAAGTTCTGTACAGTTGCAATACAAAATGTAAATATTTTGGACAGTCATATACTACTTGTATAGAGAATGTATTAGGTATAGACGTTGATGCCTCTCATATACTTTTAAAGGCATGTGTTATTCTCCAATTAATTCTCATAGAGTTTGGTTGTTAAAAACAGTTAGAGGAAAATATAGTATGTCTAATACCTACAAAAAGTGAGTTTTACTTTTTTTTTATTCCTCCCAAAAACATGCACTTTTTGTATTAGTTAATGTATTACTTAATTAAATAAATAACTGTTAGTGTCAATTCCAAATTTTTAATATTATTTTTTATTATTTAAATAATACGACGATTGAACATTATGAATATATTAGCACACCTACCTAAGATGAATTTTCGCAAAATTTGCGCTATATCCTGAGATCGTTATTTCTAAAATTAGCTCTGAATAGTTATTTTTCCGGCGATATACACGGCACCCTTAAGGAATCTTATGGTGAAGTCTTCGATACCGTATTTGTGACTTGATATTAAATATCGTTATACATATTTTTATGTTTATTTTCTCAGTTTACTAAAGACATAAATGGCGCCCTTAAAAATTCTTTGAAGCTGTAAACACAGTTCAACAAAACTGGAGCTTTCACCATTAGCGAACGTGTGTACGGGAGTAAGAGGTGTCATTAGGAACGTTTGATATAAAATATGGAAGGCTATTTATTCTCGCTCAATTTTTACACTCGCCTTGACCTCTACATGATTTCCTGTTGATGTTTTATGACCATGGAGTAAGTACCCGTCGTACCGCTAGTTCATTTTATTTAATTGAATTAGAAATAAAATAAAATTAAGCTGAATGCGAGAATGATTGAAGATTTTTTTTTGAAATTTGTTTGCACTGTTTGATTATTCTTTGTGTATACACATGTTTTTAGTAAGCCGGTTTTTAATGGACTATTTTATGTTTTGGTTATTGAAAGAAGATAGTGAATGATGATTGTGTCAATTTTATTATTGGAATTTTTTGTCTTTTACATTTCTTAATGGTATAAAATCCTTTTGATTACTTACTTGTTGAAGTTTAAATTTAGTTTACCTATTGTTATCGGGAAACCAATTATTTGTCTGGACGCATAACATCAGGGATGATTACGTGTAATAATCTGTTTAATGATTATTATTAAGTTGATTAATTATGATTTAATTCTTTTTAAGCTTATTGAAATGTATCTCATAAAAATGGTGCTATTAGCACAATGTTTATATGTATTTGTAATTCACGAGTTACTGGAATCATTAGTTTTATGGTTTTGTTCCAAATGTTGTGTTGTTAGGTCAGTGAATGATGTCATCAGAAATATGTATCGATGACACGAGAAAAGGATTTGGCTGGATGTTGCAAAAGTGTGGCAATATTAGTATTAGTCAGTAATTAGCAATTACTGAGCAAGGATTGCGGATGTATGGATGCAAGAGAATAAATTCGTTTGTCGAATGCATTTTTAATTTACTGGCTAACACATTGAACAATCAGTTTTATTTTGATGTAAAGGCAACCTCCTTTTACAAAGATTGTCACACACAATCTATTAAGTGGTTGTTTGAAGTTGAAGTTGATTTTCGAGACCTCTTAGAAGGTAGGTTTTTATCACAAAATCGAAATCAGCATGTAATAGATTCAGCTAGAAAATGTATTTTTAGTCGATTTCCTAAAGCATAGTTAATCACACTGTCAAATTGTTTTTATATGAAATTACTGCCTAGCAGAAGGAAGAGGTCTGTCTTGAACTCTTAATTGAATAAAGATTAAAACACATTTCTTTATTAATTGATAATCGTTGTTTAGAAAATGAACTAGCTGTGCGATTTGTATGCCATGGTCAAAAAGCAGCTAGAAAATGTATTTTTAGTCGATTTCCTAAAGCATAGTTAATCACACTGTCAAATTGTTTTTATATGAGATTACTGCCTAGCAGAAGGGGGAGGTCTGTCTTGAACTCTTAATTGAATAAAGACTAAAACAGATTTCTTTATTAATTGATAATCGTTGTTTAGAAAGTGATCTAGCTGTGTGATTTGTATTCCATGGTCAAAAAGCATCAACTGTTAGGTAATCATGTAAAGGTTAACCTGAGTTTAGAAAAATAGATCAGGGAAAATAGCTAGGCCTTCCTAATATCTCTCACTTCCGTAGATGTATTATGCTAACGGCAAAAAGCTCCAGTTTTGCCGAACTGTAAACTACCTACGTGTAAACATACTACCTACTGTTTCGGGCTCTAGTGTCCTTGCGTCCTAAAGTCATCGAGCCCTCGTGGCCGTTATTGTCCGGACTCACACCTCGAGCATCTAATCGATCTTCGCTCCCAATAAAAAAACTAATTAAGATTCTGGTTATTTTTTTGCATGTCCATTATTTAGAAACTGCTTTGGATATGGTTTAATTTTTTTGTATCAGTCAACTTCTCATTCCGTCATTTCATAACTGTCTTTATTTAGTGAGGTAAAATATAATTATAAAAATAGGTTGCACAAGGAAAATATTAATTTATTTAGGTACTACTAACAAAATTCTATGATTTTAATACATAAAATCCTCATTGGCTTGGTATCTTATTCTTGCAACATTTAAAACAATACTTGACATTTTTCTGACATTTTCAATAAGTGTAGCAATGATTCTCAGTTCGATATATGATTAGCAAATAACATAAAAAAGGTACACCCAAAGAAATACAATCTTCACAATGACAAGAAGTGAAACTGTACCTACCAATGTCATATAATTTTGAATATATTTTACGTTTTAAATTATTAGTTTTATGTCTTTTGATTACCTAATTTAACAAAGGAAAAAGAGATAAGAACAATAAATAAGACCTACAAAACGACTTAAAAAATTAGAAGGTTATGAAATGGGTTCCACCCGAAAAGAGACAAAAGGGACACTTGAGAATAGCAATGATAAAAGGAAGATAGAATGGACGCTTGAGAATTCAAACAGAAAATTACTTTTTAATAAACAGCAGCCCTTCTTCGACTTCCTTTTGTTTTATCATTAAGTTGGTTACACAAGCTGCTTACTTTGTCGTAACATTTAAATTTTGTGTAAATTTTAGGGCGGGTACATGATGTAGTATGTACATATTTGTTTAAGGCGCAGTGTGTGGTCGGTGCATAATAATCCGTCCTGACCGCCCGGTAGCACGACGTGGCAATTATTTATATAAATTATGAACCCTCTGGGAGTTGGTGTAACCTTCAAAGACAGAGAATACTCGCCCGAACATAAGCATAGCAGCATCCCTTAAATATTAGCGAGCTTAATGTAGTAAGCAGAGCTCAACTAAGACATCGAATGTTTATTATAAACCTGCACAGTTTTAATTAACTTACGGGGCTATTTACCAACATTAATGTTTCCTACCAGTTTAATGTAATTTAGAAGTAAATTTCTAAAGGGATACAAATATACAACCTCGTTTAATTTAATATAACTTCTGGGTCGCTCGGTTAAATATGAAATTTGATTTAATTGTTATAAGGAAATCCTAATGTGATTGTTGGGTAAACATTTTAAATTTGATGTGGAAATATCGGTTTATACAAAGAGAATGATCGAGAAACAGGTTGTTAAAAAGTTCTTCGCGCGATGAAGATTAAGGAAACTGTGAAATCAAAAACAAGTCTGCAGAACGGAGAAACAACTTTAACTGCTCGAGGAAGTCTTGAACAATTCCAAAGAAAAGCATCGAGATTAATGGTCTTCAAAGCTTGGAAAATGAAGCCTAACGCAAATTAAACGATCCTTGAATCATCCAAACGAAGGTTTCCTAACTTTTTCTCACTTCTTCCAAGACTAATCATCATTAAAAATTAAAGTAATATTTTCAAGCTACAGGAGCTTACACAATTTAATAGAAGTAAATAGGCTAGATTAAGAGAGCTTTAAATCCTCTACCTATTTCAAATTTCATTTGTCTTGATTACGAACAATGACAAGATTACCTACAAGTCTTTTAGATGAGTTAAGCTTGAGGGCATTTCGATGGAATGGAGCAATCCACAATAGATTTAAGGTCTCATTTATTTTAGTAACGGCGGTCTTAATCCTTTCAAGATAACGAAAAAAATAAATCTGTCTGTCATCTGCATAACCTCTCAGATTACACTGTTTAAAATGGGGAAGGAATCGAATATTCAGACCCCAAAAAAGTTTTGAAATTAAATTTCTGGAAGTTTTGTTATCTTGTGATCGTTGTGTACATTTGAACTTTCTTTATAAAACTTAGATAATGAAAATTCAAGTTTGCTTAAAGCATGAGAAAAAAAATGTTGTTTTTACAGAAAATTTGTTTATGTGTCTACAAAGTATGCCGTTTCGTTGTTGCCCTTTATTATATTTTATAATAGCTAAAGGGATAAGAGAACTCTTAAAAAAGTTATTTCAGATTTATTCAACGCACTTGTAAGTATCCTTTTCAACACTTTTTATGTTATGTCAATATGTTTTTATAACTTTTCAGTAGAGAAAAAACATTCTGAATACAAATTTTTTATGGTGTCCAACAATATTTGATTGTCATCTCAAAGGTCATCGCTCTGAATGAGGAGTAAACATATTTTTGCGTACAATGGCCAAGAAAACATTTTATGAAGAATATACTTAAAGAAACATTTATTATACTCTTTCGACTTTATACTCTTGTTAAATAGTAACAATTACAACTAATCTTAGTAATAACAAAAACAGCTTCGCATTAGGAAAACCTTAATATTAATTTTTTACATAATGTACCTATGTAGGTCTTGGAGATAACCTATCCTAAATAAAAGGGTTCCGATTTGATTACTATAAGTCATTGTAGGTATAATTGCAGCTTATCTTAACGGTTTTGCAAATCACGACACTGCAAAGAGGACAGAATAAGTTGTAACAGAGCTTTTTTTGTTGCTCTAAAATTCCAAATACTAATTTAAAAGTCCCACAAAGGACTGTCACTGTAATCTTAATAAAAAACTCAAATCACTAAATACTTATACACACATGGCCTCAATGTGTTTTTTTATACGTCTGCACTCGGGAGAATTTTTTTAAATAGCACGTACAGGAACTAATAAATTTTAACTAAATGTCTTTTTTGGAAATTTTATTCCTTTGTTAAAAGGGTGATACTATTGCTGAATTTTGATAAATATAATATTATCTAAATCCTTACTAGGAAAAAACAATTCGCAACCGTAGGAACACTTTATTTAGTTGAAAGTACTGTCTGCTTTTTTAAGGCAACTGAAATATTTTAAACTGAACAGGACCGTACTCAGGTTCCTTTATTATTTATGCAGATAAAATGCATTTACACTAGTTTGAAAATTTCTGTCCGTTACAAAGTACATCAAAAAAGATCACCGTTCTTCTTGACTATGTTTCAGCTTAAAATATTGATTCTAAGATCAGAAATCACACATTATATGTCTCCTTTTTAGAGGATTATGGCTGGTAGATGGAAAGACATGAAAAGACTAAAGTCACTACTAATCAACCAGGTCATGCTGGTGGATCAGAGTATCGCAAACCGCTGCTATATTGGGGCGAAAGAAGCGCGAAATTGTTTATTATTTTTTATCTATATTGAATTTAATCAAATCCACGCTTAATCTAAAATGGTTTACTACATAATCCGTATTTTAAAGTTCAAACCTTTATTTATTATGGCAAATACGTAAAATGTGATTTTAATCCATTATTAAATTTATGTCCATTATTAAAGACTACACTTTCTTTGCCCCAATATGGGGACGATCTGCGGTACTCTATTCTGGCAGTATGGCCTGGCTGATTAGATGTAGTGTCTCTAGAAAATACTAGTGTACCTGTATATACTTATATAAAAGACAAGAGCGTAATCCATTCTGATTGATTGGATCACTTTTTCCAAAGGTCACTTACATTTTTATTCAGTAAGGATCAGTCATTGAAACCGTAGAAATTTAATTTTCTTGGCAGTTTCACATTATTCGTAAAAATCAGTCGGAAGATGATTTAAATCTATCCCTAAAAGTACTGATCAAGTTCAGTTTGGGTAAAAAATATGAATTTTTAAATTATAAATGGTGACAGGCCTACGAAATACATTTTTTCTGAAATAGTCCGTAAAGTAAACACTTTACGGATACATTTGAGTCTGTAAGGTAGCACCTTTACGGACTCACCTGTCACTTTTATCTACATTGATTCACATGTATTTGACATACCTATCGCACACAGCCACGTTGAGTTAGTTGCCTACTCTCCTCTTAAAACAAACACATTTTGTATTTTAAATTCTTAATTTCACGATTTCAGACAAAACGTAATATACACCTCAGCACCAAAGTTGATTTTTTATCACTCATTATGGTTGTTCTCAAACAATCTCCATATTCGTGATAAAAAAGTACAACTTTAGTGCCTTGGCATACAAATAACTATTTCAGATGATCAACGATAAATTAAAGGAATCAAATTTTAATCCAACCTGCCGTTTTACAACAATCTCCTATATGCTTGTAAAATATCGTGGATGGATATTAAAATGGATCTTGGATTACTACATGTAAAAATTTACATAATATTCTGGTATTGAGTGTTCTGATATTTTAGGTGTTTATTTTAGGCTTCTTTTACATTTTACTCTTTACTCTCCATCTTGGGACCGATTTACAAGCAAGTTTACAAGCAACATCCAGAGTACACCAAGTGACCAAGGTTATCTGTGAACCCAAGAATATTAAACATCCTGATACAAAGCTAAAACAGGTAAATTTAAGTTCTTGGAATCAACTAATATACTTACCTTAAGTATGATCGGATAAGATCAGAATTACTAGATTTATTTGTCAAATATTTGTTTACAATGTATTTGTCATTTACTTGTAGAGATGCGATACGAATTGAATTAATTATAAATCTTACAGTTGCTTACGTTTTTGTTAATTATTTATTTAGCGAAGAGATTTTAAGATCGAAGTTTCATTGGGTATGGAATTTGGTGCCAATGAATTTATACTATTCGATTTATGCCAAGGCCTTATCAATCACTGATAGTCTCTTTTTTCTTGCTTTCTTATGCCTTCGCAGTATAACCCTGAGCTTAGGTAAATGAAAGAGATCCTCAACAGTGGTATGTTTCGTTGGTGGTTATTTCTAAAAGTTAGCTGTCTTAGATCCAATAGCGATATACTCTGTAAGTGCTTTTGGAATGATAGTTTATATTAATAAATGCAATAAACATATTGTATTGAATATTATACAAAGCGAAAACCCACCGAAAACGAAACGAGCTCGTTTCGAGGTACTAAACCGCAACTTTTCGAAAAACGACCGAACATGTCAAATTTATTACAGTAGTATTGTTATTTTTAGATTCCGAGTATTGCGTAATTCCTACGAAAATGCAATTCAAGAGAACAGTACATATACACATTTCAAATCGCACTAAGCCCGAAGTGGGCTTGAATCCACTCTCCAGAGATAGTCGAAGCATTGTCTTCTAACGCCGCCAATGAAACGATTCCATTTACTTCCCAGGTTATTATAAATAAATAAGCATGCGCTTGAAGTATACGTCATTGGCGTAGATATAGGAAAAATGTAATTATTATTTATTTATAAAGTATCGTATAATATTTTACGACTCACTTTTTTAGCAATAATTTGCTACTCTAGGAGTAATTGTTTTGCGATTCAACGAGTCAAACGTTTGCAATTTTATTACATTCAGACTTATTTCCCCTTAGACGTTCACATGCCAAACCCATAAGTTCTTGCTGTGCATTATTTTCCTTATTATTTCTTTCTAGCTTTTCCGTGTTCCCAGTTTGACTTGACGGCAGTTCATCCTAAAAGTCAATCAAAATTATTAACAATACCGAATGTAAATCAACACCAATCATTACTTCTGGTTGTAGGTCGAAAATCTCCAGAGCAATCTAAAGAGATTGCAGAAGTGTTTGAAAAGCTTTGGCAAGCCAATTGAAGAAACTTAATACTTTTGGAAGAAAATTTCTTAGTATTGTAACGTTAAGATTGTCAATTAAAGCCATGAATTTATAATGGTAGATATTGGAATGAATCGTTGGAATTGAATCATTTACAATTTGGATGTTTAAATGAAAATAGTCTGCAAATCCCGACATCTGTTCTGCTACCAAATAACAAAGCCATATAGGACCAACAGTTGCTCCCCGTCCCCGACAAGGGGACAAATAGATCCAATAACACGGACAATATTACAGAACGCCTAGTCTAGAATAGTCACCATTGTGACCAACTTCGTTACATTTCTTGTTTAAGACCTAAGAGTTAGTGCAAAAATTAGTTTGAACTTCGTCGATTCGATATATTTAGATAGAGGAAAATTGAGTATGACACAAAAAAGGCATGTGTACTTGTACTTACTCAACTTTCGTATTTTTTGTGTTACTTCGACTGAACGACAATTTAATAAAGTAGTTTTTCGATTAATTTCATCACCACGTTGAACTAAACTTTTGCACTTTCTGATACTCCAAAACCTAGAAGGGTACCGTTTATGTAGAAGAAAAGTATAAAATAAACCACCTTTCTTAATAGGCCTGTTTCAGATTAATCAGGACAAGTTTTGATGAGTCTGAGAAAGTTTGGTTTATCAAGATGATCGAAGGAAGAATTAGCTCGAGGAAGATTATGAGAAGAAGGATGTGTATATGGCCCTATTCGAATTCTATTCATTAGTTAAGTAGGTTTTTAGATTTTCCAGTTCAGCTTGAGAACCACTGATCTCCAATATACTGTTAAGCTACGGTACGTTTCTAAAACCTTAGAAGTACTGTTTTTCTAATGTCTGGAATAAACCGATTTTATTCGATTTGTGCGCTGTAAAAAAGGTGGTTTCTTAGTCGATTTTCGGAAATTGGCTGCCTTTTAAGATTCGACATTAGTTACATAGGTGACTTAAACTAATGATAGAAATACTATAAAATAATGTAGCATTATAATAAATACCTATCGATACGTAAACAGAAAATGAATAAAAATAAACAAGAAATAACTATTAACTTGAATTAATTATGAGATGTAATTAAAAATGTAATTAACTGTAAACAGTTTAGTGGTAGCTTACGAAAGAAAAATTGTGCGATGCCATGCTACGAATATCATTTAAAAAGAAAAGTCGTCAAACTGAACAAACCAAATCGATCATAACTTTAAATTCCCTCGTTTGTCATATTAATGCCGAGGTAATACTTGGTATACGTACGTAGAAGTGGAACTGCATCAGAACTTCGCACATAAATTCCTATTTGCACTAATAAACTCATTTTGTAGCTTATCCTTAACGTATTTCGTGGCAACTTGCCATCATATTTACTCGTTTCCTGTCTAATCAGACTACATAACCTTTTTTCTAGATTCCTCAAGTTTCTTCGTTTCTGTTACTTCAGTAAATCTTGGTACTGTTCAATTTTACGTTTTAAATAAAATGGTAAACTACATCTACTGCTTGAATTGAATACGTTTCAAAGCTATTTTCATCAAAATATTCAGCGTATAAAAGTTTATTTAAAGTGTAAACTATATTTTTATGATTGCATCATAAAGTTGTGGTTCCACTGGGATTTTTGAAGTTATATTCTGTCACTTTACCCGTTATTCTAACTTTATTAAAAGTCTAACGTATTCTGAAATGTCTTGTAATAAAATGCATTGCAGTTTTAGAACTTACTTAGAACAAAAATTTAAGAAATTTTGTAGGGACTTTTACATATGTAATGAGAATATATTTAAATAAAGGAAGACGTAGTTAAATAAGATGAAACGGTGGAAGTACAGAGCCCTCTGTTAACTAATTTACATGTTCATTGTACATGAATATAATCAAGGAACACCCGTTTTGACTTACATACATTTGTTAGTCTAAGTAATGCACAATGTTATTGTTGAAAAGACTATCAACTTTTCTTAATTTGCAAATTCATTTGAACTATCTTTTTAAGTGGTTCTTTTTTCTATCTGTAATAAAACAGTTTTTCTTGTAAAATTACGACTTGTAAGCTTTCTATTTCAAAATTCGCTTAATTATTATATATAGATATAGCAATTGATTTTTCCTTAATATTCTTACTGTCGTGGAAAATATCTTGTTAAGGGATAGTCACGCATCAACCTTCTTGCTCGATCGGCAGTCCATCATTCTGCCCTATGTGATATGTATGTTCTATTTCATGTAACAACGCAATTCAAATTGGAGATTTCCGTAAATCCTCCCTAATACATTAGTCTTGTAAGCATAAGTTGTGATAAATTTACGAATATTGCTGGATGTTATCTTTACACTTATTTGCCTTTTTCCTTCATTTCGTTTTGGAAGAGCCGCAATGGTAACAGGAAGAATTACAATACGAAGAATTACAATGAAGCTAACTAATCTCCAATCATTCCTTAGGTAATTCAGGATCAAAATATTTTGACCAGTAAAGTTTAAGGAACTGTACCGCTCGTAAACCACTCGCCATAACTAGACTTGTTCGTCGAAAGGACTAACAGGTGTAAGTCTTCAAAGACATTCCTCACAGTATGAAAAATAAAGGAAAAGATATTTAGCATATTTCTGAGAATTTTCTATCGAATATATATCATGAGAAAGCAGACTGCCCTATTGTTGAATATTAACCAGTATTTGCAACGACGATTATTTGGCTTTTTAAGTTTCCTTGGTCTTTGTTTACTAGAGGTCTTACTAGAGGTTACTTTTTCTACTAGAGGGACTGATGTCTTGTATCTGCCATTTTTACGCAGGATTTAGTTGTCAAAGTTCGGTTTTATTTAAATAATCCTTGTTAAGGTAATTTTCAGTTATCTTCATGACTAAATAAACAGAATGTTAACAAAATCATACAACTTAATAATAAATACAATACCAATCTCAAGATCGTTAAAAAAAGGTTCTCGAATATGGGCCGCAAAAGTTAATCCAAATCAAATAGGTCCTATCACGAGAATTCTTAAAAATACTGAATTTTGTTTAACCATGACAAATTAAACCAATTAAACATACCAAGTAATGAACAAATAAATGATGTATCCAGAAAAAGAAAATTTTGTTTTATCCAACCAGGCTTCAATTCCTTTTTTTTCAGAAAGATTGCACGGGTTCTATCCCAAACTACCCTTACTAAAGTGATTACCTAACCTACTATATACATACATACATAATAACTATGAAACGTACTATACTTTAGAAATATATTACATAAATTGCAAAAAAATATATTTAAAAAAGTATTAAACAACTTCCTACTAAGAAATATTTAAACAATCATTAATTTTTAAACATGATGGAATTATCTCATTCACTTAGCTAACGAAAACCGTTTCTATGCAAAACTAATAATTGAAAACTATTTAAACAAGTAAGTTAATTAATTAGTTATTATGGATATAAACACACTTATCTATATTTATTAAATTACCTACTATTATGATTACTACAAATATACAGAGTGAAAGTAGATACGACGCGTTAATTTAAAGTGGTAATAGAAGACATCAAAAGGACCGAAAAACTATTCTTGTCTCATTTTTTCTATGTTGATTAGCTTTCGAGTAATTTAGAAAAAACCTTGCTTAAGTATAATCGCTTTCTACAGTTGGGTCTTGAGACCTTGTTTTAGAATTCAGATCGTTTAGTCTAAACAAAGCGATGCTGAGAGCCGTTGTTTAACAATAATAAACACTCGAAACACATTAGTCGGGTGACTAATTCTACAAAAATTGTAATCAGTACTGTTCTTTAGTAAACAAAATATTAGGTACGTGCTTAATAAACACGCTGATTGATAACAAACCAACTGTAGAAATAAGACAATAATTGAGCTACATTTGCATTGGAGAATTATTTATTAATTAATTTTCGGAATATTTTTAAAATTTATTGACGTGTTTGTTTTTCTTTATTAAAAAAATACTATCTTTTGTAAAAAAATCTTGATTAATGCACTTAAATACGAAAAAATTAAAGATTTTATTAATGTAGCCAAAACAATGCAGTGTTCAGTTCAGAGCAGATTTTATTACAAAATTTACAGGGTTGTCACGTTTCTTCGAGTAAAATAAATTTTTAGTTCAAAGAATTCAATTTTACGTGAAAACGACTAATCATACGATAAAATGTTATTAAGGTGTGTAGCAAGCTAGCTAAGTTTGTGCTAGATAAGATGCATCTGCCGAAAAGTTCCATAATTAAATTACTATTATTAACGCAGTAAAATGATGTTAAAGTTTTCAACATTATTATTATTTTTTCTAAAAAAGTAGTGCGTTTTAGAACAAGCTTGTATCAGACATTTTTGTTTCTTTTGATGTCTTCTATCACCACTTAAAATTAACGCGTCGTGTCTGCTTCCACCCTGTATAAATGTAACTCATTTTAAATCTATTGAGATGAATTTACGTCAATAAATAATGATTAATAAATAAAAAAATCGGCATATTTTAACAATTTTAGATAAATAATAAGTAGTTCAAACCCTAATTAATTTTAAAATTAAAAATCATCTCGTAAAGGTTTTACATATGTATTTAACTGATGTAAGAAAAATAACCAGTCTTGAACATTTTGATGTTAAATGTGAATCAGCGTCGGACTGGGCATAAGGGGCCCGGATGGCATTATGACTTGGATCAGGGCATATGATACCATCAGGTAAACCAACAAACTAAATAATAGATGATGATAATAATCAAATAAGCAAGAGTTTTTAGTAGTTTTTATTTTCAAAGATATACATTTTTATGTAAAAAGTTCCAATTAGTTAATTAATAACTGAAGCAAGCCAATCAACATTTTTTAAAGAGGAGAAGTTTCAGCTAGATTGTCAATAACTCGTTCGTAAAAGCTGCTATCATTGTCATTCTTGATAAGATCCGATTCTGTGTTTAGGATAATCAACGAGTCCAGTAGTTCTTGTCCCAGTAGAGAACGAAGTCTCGTCTTAATGCACTTCAGCGCGAAAAATCTTCTCTCGCAAGTTACTTGCGTAAACGCTTTTCGAGACAAACAAATACCATCTTCGCCGATCTCTTTCTCTTCGTCTTCTTCCTCACTCTGAGAATCTGAATCAATTGTGTGTTGCTGCCTAGGTGGAACGTGTTCGTCCCAAATAATTTTAGAAAGTTCATTAAAATTTTACGACAGATATTCGAGTTCTTTTGAAAGTAGTTCTCGACTGACATTGGCAATTGATGCGATAGACTTTAATGCAGTATTAGGAATTCCGTGTTTGTCAATTCCGTGGAAGTTTTTCGGATCCAAACAAGCGGCACCCTTCCTTAGATACTCGTAGCAGTTGAATTTTTCATCTATTTTAACTAGAGCCGTGCTGATGATGACTTTTTACGCGGTGATAGAGTATAATCTCTTTGGACCCGCAGAGTCCCACTTCGTCTTGGCATAACTCATCGTGTTTTCTCGGTTTTCTAGATGTTTTCCGTAATGACAGCGTGGTCTGTATTTCAAGATCAATGTTTTCAGTTGAATTAATTCTTGAACTTGGGATGTAAACAAACTTGCAGCACTGAAAACGTCGTCAAAATGATCCAGTTGTTTCCGCAAATTCTTCTCCAAAGTTTTGATAAGTCCCCAAGCTTTAACGTAGTCTAGTGTAGGAGTTTGGAGGTATTGGCTTGCCGGGGTTGATAAGTCGAACATTTTCTTTAATGCGAATGCTGTCAGAATAGTTTCAAATTAAAAAAACAGGAATCCATTAATGCCTTTGCTTGAAATGATACCAGTGGCTCGAACTCCGTGCTCGAACATACGGCACTTAGGGTCTTTATCAACGCAACGTATCGAGTCTTTAAATGTCTTTGACCCACCATCTCATTTTTCCGATGTTCTGCAATCGTCTCAACTTTTCTCTACCAATTGTTATTTCCGCGACTTTGTCCACCCACACACAGAAGTGCGCTTGAATAATTCGTGAATAAATACACTTGTAAACTCTAAGAAGCCGAATAAATCCTTTGCTTCAGTACAGCTTCCCAGCACTAAATTCGAAACATGCGCGTAACAATGAGTGAAAATTAATTCAGGTACCTCTTTTCTCAGTTTTTCTTGAAGACCAATATATGGGTTCGTCATATTTCCTGCACCATCAAAAGATACGCTGATAAGATCTTGCAAATTCAAGCCTGACTGTGCTAATTCTGAGGTTACAAGTGCTCGGTAAGTTTCGCCTGTCGATTTCCGGACAGGCACCATGCTGCCGCTCGTTCTTGTGAGATTCAATTCTTAACATAGCGAACGCAAATTGCAGCCTGATCAACAGCACGAATATTCTGACAAGAATCCACATTGAGGCTAAAAGATTTCACCTTCTGGATTTCTTTTAACGATCTATTGTTTGACTTGATTTATTAATTTATTTATATGTTTTTTGACAAGAAGGTTAGGACACTACCTCTACCCTTACCTTTTCTGGCTGTTCTTCTTACTTTCAGTAATGGCCTCGGATATGTGGGTCTTCAGAACTGGATCGACTTCAATAACAGGATAACTAAATTTAACAAGTTTCCGTGATTCTGGTTCTGACCCTTGACCATATCCGTCAAGGAGACAAGGCCTGACTTTTTCCAGGATAAGCGATGCCTTGCATATATATGAATATTACTATGTCAATGATTCTTTTTAGAACTTTACTCCTATTGGAAATCTCTTGCGTATTTTTTTGCCTAAGACGTTGTTCAACATGGCCTTTCATTTTTGCTGTTAACAAGGTAACCACGGCAACTTGATGATTGTGGCTTTCCTCATGCTTGACGAGTTGTTCATAGATATGTTTTTTGGACAGAGTGACACCATCAACAAAGGGACGTCCTGGTCCTTCCTTCTTAGTATCGTCAGGTGCGAAGCACATGCAGGCGGTACTAAAGATCTTATTTAAATCTAGAGAGTATGAGACCGATTCTCGTCGAATTAAAGCTACCGTTGGTAAGTTTCGGTAGAAACTCGACTTCCATCAAAAGGTAAGCTGTTCTTATCACCCGACCGACGGCTGGATTAGGTGGACAGATAAAAAAAAAGTTTTGTTTACAATTTTTTTCATGAAATCGATAATGTTTAAAAATACTAAAACAGCCTTATTTTTTTCTTCAAAAAATTTATCTATTGGTGTAGTTTTAATTGTTATTAAAATTTGAAAGTATTAATTTTTCAATAAAAATTTTAATTTTTCACTTCTATACCAGACTCGCATAATTAACTTTAAATATTATTTACTATTCTTTAGACTTTATGAACAATCGTCTTATATTATTTTTTTTTATTATTTTTGGAAAAAAAATATTTTTTTACTTACTTTCAATATAGCTATAGAATCGATCCAAATTCAATTCTCTATCATTTTGGGGACACATGTTTTTTAAATTTTTTCAATTATTTAAACTTTTATTGGAAAATTAATAAAAAACAAATAATTATTTATTAATGGAAAAGTTCTTATACGGCTTAAGAAATAGTATAAAGTATTCCGTTCAAATTAATATGCGTATCAATTGTCCAGTATTAATTCATCTATTTTTAATAACGAATACAAAAAAAGTTTAATTAATATTAATTTTTATGTTTCGTGTTTCTCCATGTATGAACTATTTTGCGTGTAGGTAGTAAGACTGGGGGCCCGCGCAGGCTGGGGTCCGGGTGGCAGACGCCACCCTGACATTATGTCCAGTCCGACACTGATGTGAATATTCGGTTTACTTCAACCACATAACTTAAAAAGGCATTTTTCTCCTATAGAAGGCCCAAACACACCACCCTAATTTGCAAAAATATACCTACAATTCTTGGTGCAATGGTGCATAAATAACTAACTAATAACTTCTTTGAAAGGAAAATGAAAAATATCTTAGTTAATCAACCGTTAACAAAAAGGAAATCGCAAACATTCGTAATTAATATTTGTCTCTGTTTTTGTCTCTGTTATTATATTTCGGTGAAAACGCAAAAAAATTCTCTACGTCTAAATAATACTATAGTAGAGAAGGTAGCTATAGAAAAACTTACGCGTTAGTATCTAAATTTGTATTACATTAAAGTTTAAATAGTGTATAACATGAGGGGTTGCGTTATTCACAAAAAAATCTAATAAAAACAAGCTTGGTTTTGTAAAGTTGTCTACGACACTGGGATCCCACTAATTAATGATGTTAGAGAATTCAAGCAAAGTACGGGTTTGATCTTTCGCCATCAACAAGCTGTTTGTTGATTTTGCTTTCGTTTTGCGAAACAATGTTTATTTAACTGATTTTGATAGCTAAAACATGTTACAATCGATCTTCTTCCTCTATGTATCTCACCTCGACAAATTTATAAAAGTACTGCATGATTTTAATTTTTAAATTGAAAAAAAACTGAATAGATAATAATTAATCCCATTATTGCTAATAATTATTGCATGACTACTTATTTATTGGAAATAACTCGTACAATCCATATGGGATTCACATGACCGATAAATTATCCGTTGGTTTTGCTGAAGTATCCCAGGTGTCCAATATCGAAGTCTTCCACGTTTCTCTATTATTTATAATAGCAACCGGAATGATCTTGTATAGTGTTTCCCAAAAGACCTACAGCTTTTATTAATGATAAACTAGTGAGGTGTTTTCTGTACAAAGACAAGCGTAAACGCTTTCAACACATTTTTCTTTTATGATCAACCAGACAGGGAAATTCTGGAACTGTTTAAAAATGAAAATAATAAAATTCACTTTACATATTGCAGATTTCTTTTGAAGTTTTTGCTGCGACCATACACATTCTATAGGCGAGACCTCTCTTCACACCCTCTGTATAATATAAAAGTCAAGCTTTGATTTAGTTGCCTTTAAGAAAAAGTTTATATAAAACTTTTCGCAGCACCACTACTAGAATACAAACTTCATAAATCACTTTAGTTTGATATGAAATATTTTGCATCACAAGTTTGAAGAAAACCTAATAAAAGAATTGATCATACCATTTTTCGATTTTTCAGGTTCAACTTTTGACATGTACATGCAATATTAGTTTTCCTAGTTGTTAACTACTACTTTTTTTTGTGGAACTTGTAGAATTGTAGATTACAAATTATTTTAAGAATATCCAAGAGAATTTAGTATTCAACCACTAGCGTTGACATAAGTGCATCCACAGTTTCTTAAGTTTCCAACTTTGTGTAAATAAGTATCTGCACTCGCAAATCCAACTTGGATGGTTAAGAGAATCTTACTGTCTTGTGTAGTTACTGGACATTTATAACTAAATTCTCTTCAGAACAAAACTTTCTCGAACTTTCGGTTTGTCTTATTCGGAATTGTGAACTATTAACTAAATTAGTATTTATTTCAGGACTTTTAAATAGTTATTGAGCGTGTAATGATCTCGTGATAACACAAACAAAAGAGTAAAGTGTAAAGTAATTCTTTTTTCTTGTTAATTACTTTAAATTAAAGAAGTTTTCAACAATTGTGATGATTTCAAGGAACTTGGAAAGTTTGTACAAATTTCGTCGTGCGATCACTGAAAAAAATGTTCAGGTTAAATTAACCAAAAATGAGTTGCAGCAACCCGAAAATATGGTACAAAAAGTGACAACAATACTTATGGGTAACACGAACTAGACGATTTTAGTAAAATGTGTTTGGTTAAATTTACCCAATAAGGTTAAATCAATCACACTCCCATATGGTAGAAGCAACCGGTAAATAGTTAAATTTACCATACCGTGTTAGGTTGTTTCAGCCTTGCATATAGTTAAAATAGTCTTAATAGTATAGTTAGATATACGAAATGAGACAGTTAGAAATGAAGCTCATATAGTTAAATCAACCTAGTAGACTAGTAAGAGTAACTCACGATGTAGTTGCATTAGCTTGGATTTTCTTGCTAATGTAATAATATTGGATAGTAAAAATACCTATATGTCAAGTTAATTCAGAATCTTTCTAAGGTGGAATCAGCTACATATGATAGCAGTCATGACCATTGCATATAACTAAAATACCATTCTGTTTAGTTGATTTTACCCATCGATTCAAGTTCACATTACTATATTTTCTGGTTGTTTCTACCAGATGACATTGGTGATTTCAACTCACTATTTTTGGTAGTTTGCCTAATTTTCTCTTCATAATCTCCAAATTTCTCCCACTCCCTCAAAGTCTTATTTTAAGCTAATTCTAGGAGAAACCCTGTAATGATATGGGAGGAAAATGCACCTTGAAAATATGAATGTTTTCAATTTTTATACCTCATTTCAATGTGTATTACCTTCATCTGCTATATAACGTTTTCTCACAGAGATAGCTGAAAATATTTTGAGAAACTGATGGAAATCTAGTAATTCTGAAGCGCAAATATGGCCAACTATAGCAATAATAGTGAGTTCAATATCATACTTACACAACAAAAGAAACAAATTCAATAAAAAAAACTGTTATTATTCAAAAATGAAGGCAAGACGAATAAAATAAAACGGTGTTTACTTAAAAAACTTACATTAGAACAATTAATTATATTGTATTCATTATAGTCAACATCCTGAAATAATTATCCAAATAATTATAATTATGATAACATGTGACAATTATAAGTACAAATTACTGATTCCAATAAAAATGTAAATCTAAAGACGCGACTTTTTTCCTTGGTCCTTGCTTAGCTCTCGTCAACTATAAGGTGGCATAACCTCTTTCTGGCTGTCTGATCTAGGATACCTTTCTCGAAGTACAGATCTAATAAGATTCTGCCCTGTGGGGCTAGTTGGACACTTCCTGCAATGAAAAGAGAACATTATTCAAATTTCAGAAATGGAAGTAAAAAATAATAGTCAAATCACTATAGTACAGTCAAATTACAAAAAATAGCGGAAAGTCGAGGTAAGTCCGTGTGGGTTGTTAAATCACCCCCTCAAAGTCAACACCTGTAGGTGGTGAGCTCGAAGAGATAATGAGAGTAAACCAGGTCCCCTAACGGTTTTTATCGTTTTTCTCGGAAACTATTAAGTATATTGAGATGGAGATTAGGTAACATAATGCTTATTTAAATCCCTACCAAAAATGCTTTTTCGTACCTCGCCTTTGTTTTGTGTATTCGAAGAAAGAAGGTATGTCATAAATGGATCAGCAATTTGCACCAGTAAATTTGCTCAAGGAACATTCGGGCGTAACTTTTTTGGTCTCATATTCGTCATGAAGTAGCTAAGAAAAATTTGTTGAGATCCAGACGCGATTGTGGTCCAGTCATCTTTTACCTTAGCATCTCTTCGTCAAAACTCATCAGGCGAGATTATCGATATTCTTGGTGTCAGTCGGCTGAATAATTCGTATTAGCAAGTTAATTCTTAGGAGAGTACACTGTACCAGTTAATTTTTGTATTCAACCCAATACGTACAGGGTGTTTCGCCTATTTTGAAATTCTAATTTTCTTTATTTATAGGACCTTGGTATCGAGTAAATTTTTCTCTTGAATGATTTTTGATGTAAAATTGAAATACACGATTTAATTCCTGATTTGCTCGTATTGATCGGGCGCCACAGTAAGGCAACAGTTTCGTTTTAAATCGTATATTTCAGTTTTACAGCAAAAATCATTCCAGAAAAAAATGTACTGATCTTATAAATAAAGGAGATTAGGATTTCAAAACAAACGAAACACCTTTACATAATGGGTTGAATAAAAAAATTCACTAGTACAGTGTACTCTCCTAAGAATTAACTTGCCAAAACGAATTTTTCAGCCAACTGGCACCAAGAATATCGATAATCTCGCCTGATGGGTTTTGACAAAGGGATTTAAATAAGCTTTATTTTACCTAATCTTCTTCATCTCGATAAACCTAGTAGTTTTCGAGAAAAACGACAAAAACCATTAGGGGGCGTGGTTTACCTTTATCTCTTCGAGCTCACCACCTACAGGTGTCTCTTACAATCTCGAGATCAGGAATATTTTGAAAAGTGCCCCGAGTCACAGATGAGGAATAATTTTCTTTAAACATTCCTGATCGAGACAGAATTTCTGGTTACTAATTCAAGCGCGTGTGAGATTCGGTACGAAGATTTCACACCAAACTTCAAATTCAAAAAAAATCAAATATGAAAATAAATTGTCAAGAATTTTCCAGTGTAATTAACTCCTGTCAATCAAAATAAGACTATCGTAGTGGTCAAAAAATACTGGTATGGAATTTTCTAAGATATGTATTTCTGTTTAAAGAGGTTTAGATCGTGCAACGCTGAAATACTTTACCCTAAGCAATGTGTTAAATTACTGAAATATCACAACTATTAATACTCACACTCATTATTCCCTTCGACTTGGGAGATGGTGTAGGAATGCTGTATGTATCTGCGGCAGGATCCAAAGAAATAATATCCTGGCTAAAGGATGGATTAGAACTATAGGTGGCCTCAGATTGACTTTCAGTAGTGCTGGTGAACTGACCAACCGGTGATGGCAAGTCTCCAATATCTACGTTCTGAAGATCAGTCGTAGCAGCTGACTGAAAAAGAACAATGTAATTCTGTTACTGTAATAAATAGTAATTATTAGTTCTTGAAGTTCAGTCTATAATACTACATTTCTTATGGCAACATTTCGAGAGCCCTCCCTTGCAGACACCAGGTCCAGAAATGTTTATTTAAAAGGTTATTGCCCAAAAATTATTAAAAATCACGTTTTTACGTTGTAGATAATTAAATTTCAAACGTACTAACTATACTTTAAAGCGTACTAACCTTCCTGATTGCTGTCCCTTGGAATGTAGATTTCCACTGCTATAGGTTAAAAATAAAAACAGAGCGGTCCCCTGCAACCGGTATCAAATCTCGGGAGATGACTGCTGTCAGGCATTTCTCTAGTAACAATAAACGGCATAATTAATTTTCAATAAAAATGAAGTAGTGAGAAGTTCAAGTTCTAAAGAATGAAATACGATAAAATTATGCTTAAAAACAAATACAAGATAATTCCGAAGAATCAATCTTTACACCTAGAAATCCGATGGGTTTGCTCTTTAAGAATTTATGAATTCGCTGAGACTTGAAAGCCGGAACAGTAACGAGATTTTACGCGTTAATGACTGTCGAACAAGTTTATTAAAGTACATAAATACATAATTAATCTATGCTTAAAGACCCGACTCATTGTCAGATATCGAATTTTAAATTTTTTTTCTTGTCATTGTAAGACAGTTAAATATTATTGGTATCATGAACAAATAAAGTGACTTACCTTTGAAGGTGTCTATGTACTCCTAAAGCCCCTCTGCCAATAAACCATCGCAATCGAATGATAACTAAGGCACGTTGTAAAAAACTTTATTCACTTGTTGTAACAGCACTCGATAAACTGAACTCGCGTTTGAAAGACACAATATAAAATGTCTTTTAATTTTCGCAGGCTAAAGCTGATATAGCATTTTTAATAGGAATGGTTATAAAAGCAACTTCACAAATACCCAACATAAGTTGTATATTTAAAACTCGAAAATAAAATTTAATTCCACAGACGTTTTATCAAAACATAAATGCATATTGTACGTGACTGATATATGCTATGGATATCAAATAACAAAGCTACTTTAGTTTTTATGTACGTATGTATGACATCATTATGCTAAATACAACTTGTTACAAAGTGAAAACTACTATTTCAAATGGTAAAAATTTTAACCGTAAGGTTTGGTTTATTTTACCTGTTTATATAGTCGATTAAATCAATTTTTTAAGCTATTTTAGCCTGAGTTATAGACTTAAATAGCCAACTGTACGTGTAGATTTAACCCAATTAACGTAAAATCCTTGTTAAGCTGACTTTACCCATCCTAATGGTTGATTTTACTAGAAGCCGAGTAAGATCTGCCAAAGACCGATTGACCGATTGACCATAAGCAAATAGTTCACTTTACAAATCGTTTGTTTATTCTGACCTAGATTTTTAGTTAACGCTGCTAAAATTAAGTTAGAACAACAAAAAATCGGTTTACTATAATAGTTAGTGATATTTTTCTCAGTGATTGTGAATGCGGAACTTGAAACGAGAATCCTTAGAACTTTCACTAAGTAACCCATACAGTATTCAAATAAGCAGGTGAAATAACTTTCTAGATGCTTTATAAATATGTTACTAATTAAATACAAATATTTAAATTTGCTACAAGGTTTCTGCATAAAAAAACGAAAGGGCAGTAGAACATAGTAAATATAACTATATTTTTTTTAGTCCAGCAAGCAAAAATTAATATCAATATTCAAGACTTATAGTTTAGTAGTAACCAACCACGTTTGTAAATTCTTGACTCAGGTTGCAGTTCTTCCACTAAATCGAACTTTTTATATAAATTTTACTCGATATTAAGAACGGTAATTTTTGTAATTCCTTGTTATAAATGTTCATGTTGTTATAAATACCTTATTATCTCTAAGATAGTAAAATAGACCTCTAGTACAGTCATGCATATTACAATGTTGTAGTATTAACACTTCTGGCAATTACTAATGTTGATTCAAGTTGTTGTACTCTTATTTAATAGAATTTTATTTTTAAATTTCATAAAATTGGAGTAGTTTCTGGTTTTACCATCCAAAAATCTTTAGTGCTAGTTGTAACAATATTTCTGTAATACGCATCTAAAATAAACACTTCGTTATTTTATTTCATAAAGCCTCCTTCAGTAAGCGTTCAAATCATATAATATATACAAACGCCTTTTGGTGGCGAGACTACCCCAATTGCTTATTTTGAATATCTCCATAACGGCAAAAGCTAGAACAAAGTGTTTTTCTTGACAGAGAAAATGTTACACACTCGGAAATATTTAAGTAAAAGAGACTATTTAAAATAGGTCTGTTACATGCTAATTTCGTAGCACCCTGTATAGCTATGCATTTGTGTTAGTTTGTATAGCGTTTAGGGATTTTCGCATTTTCTCTTCTTGTAGTTGCCATTTTGTTATGGAACTAATTTCCTGTGTAGATAAGAGACTGTCACTTGGTTTTGTACGCTCGTGAAGCTAGTACTTCTTTGCAGAATATTTTTAGTGGACATCGCCGTTTAATTAATCTATTACCTTCTGTTGTGAATTGGGAATTGCGTTGGTGCAGATCTAGGATTTATTGGGCGGTATTTCCAATTTAGATTGGAACCTTAATGGGATTTTCCACTGTTTGTTTTTAAGGTTAGAATTACACATTCGTAAGTGTTTTTAGGTTAAGTTTTCTATAATTCGGTTTCTTATACTATAATTCTTTTGATAGGTTTCGATTTATAATCGTCGTTATATGGAGGCGATATAATTATCTCTTAAGGTCACATTACACCGAAGGTATTTATAAAGTGTTTGTGTAGTGCGTTCTGGTAATTTGATTCTGTTTGTTACAGACCTTTTTCTTTTCCTTTAATAAATCTTACAATAATTACATACACTACGTTGTTATATTTGGGTTGTTAAGAGACCATTACGCAGACTTGGTTGCTGTTGTCTCGTTGGATCACGCTACGTTCGATCTGGTTGGTGACGTTCTTCTTCAGTTCGAAGAACACACATCTGTATCGTGAGTTAGTTATATTGTAGCAACTATTTACAACATCAATAACGTTTGACAACCCTTATCGTATATAAAACATTACTGTATATTTGTATATTATGAATTTTATGTATTAAATGGTTTTTGCCCAGTGTGTGTGTAGCACTTATATGTAGTATCTGTTTCATATATACACCGTGTCCGCGTAAGTTGGCTACATATGGAAAACTTTGTTATTATTGATTTTATGAAAAACAGTTATTCTTCATAAAAAGTTCTGCATGTTCTAAAACCCAAAATTCAAACATCAGATATTAAATTATATCAGTCGTATCATAATAATAATAATTATATCATTTTTATTCAAGAGTAAAGTACCTTCATTAGTACCTTCATTTTTGACCATATCGAAAAATTTTAATAAAAAAAGATGTTATGGATTAAAAATAATTTTTAAATATTCAATATTGTTTATAGATATACGAGGGTAGATTGAAAAGTTTCCGGAATGGGCAAGAGATGGCGCGCGTATCGTGAAATTGTTATGATGGTTGTCAAGGCTAACCTATTTTAGGAAAGCTGTCAAATTTTCAGACACGTGCGTCGTTCCGTTTATGTTTACTAGGATATCTTGTGAAGCAATTCAGGCACTTTTGCAAAAATGGATAAAAACGAATTTCGTGCAGTCATCAAACATTTCTGGATGGACGGGAAAACGGCGACGGAGATACGAGATATTTTGCAGAAAGTTCATGGCACATCCACACCTTCATTTTCGACTATTAGTTTCTGGGTGAGCGAGTTCAAACGTGGCCGTACGAGCACCAAGAATGAACCACGCAGTGGACGTCCAAAAACGGCCACAAATGAAGAAATGGTCGATAAAGTCCATGATCTCGTGTTAGCCGATCGACGAGTGAAGTTGCGCGAAATAGTAGAGACCACGGGCATCTCATATGAACGTGTGCAAAATATCGTGCACGAACATTTGGGCATGAGGAAGCTCTCGGCGCGATGGGTGCCGCGTTTGCTGACTATGGACAACAAGCGAAATCGTGTGACCACTTCGAAAGAGTGTTTGGCCTTGTTAAATCGTAATCCAACGGATTTTTTTCGCCGATTCGTGACCGTGGACGAAACATGGATCCACCACTACACACCAGAAACCAAGCAGCAGTCGAAACAGTGGATTTCTCCAGGCGAATCTGCTCCGAAGAAGGCAAAGACTGTCCCATCTGCTGGAAAGGTCATGGCCACCGTTTTTTGGGATTCGCAAGGTGTGATACACATCGACTTTTTGCAGAAGGGAAGAACTATCACGGGACAATACTACAGCGATTTATTGGATCAATTCAACGGCATTTTGAAGGAGAAACGGCCTCATTTGCAGCGAAAAAAAGTGCTCTTCCATCACGACAACGCGCCGGCCCATTCATCCCGAATCGCCAATGCTAAATTGGTTGAATTGGGCTACGAGGTGGTGCCGCATCCCCCGTACTCTCCAGACCTGGCCCCGTGCGACTTCTTTTTGTTCACAAACATGAAGACTTGGCTCGGAGGCAAGCGCTTTACGTCAAATGAGGAGGTCATCGCCGCCACTAAAGCTTATTTTGCAGAGTTCCCGAAATCATATTTTTCTGAAGGCTTAAAAAAGTTGGAGCACCGCTGGGAAAAGTGTATCGCCCTGCAAGGATATTATGTTGAAAAATAAAAACAAAAACCTGTTCAATTACTGCGTTTTCTTGCCCATTCCGGAAACTTTTCAATCTACCCTCGTAGTAAATAAATTTCTCGCATTAATCCTCACCCTGATCAAATTTGTAAATAGAAATCAATAACTTGTGTTTAATTTCTGCCAAGGCTATATGTCCTTGCCTGATTTATTTTGATTGATCTACCTGATAATTTGTCTAGTTGTTTAATTTAATAATAAAGCACTGTACATCCCTTACTTGCCGACTTATTATTTATATGTTTGGTATTTGTGGTTTATATTTTCAGCTTTCGAGGAGCCATTATTGGGAAAAGTCGACCAGATTGGTAGTAGTAGCAAATGTGTTGTTCCTTTCAGATTTTGTCGGCCAATATTGTAGCTATTTTAGACGATTCTTGGCGCCCATTACAGAAGACCTTTAGTGAGACCCACGACCTCCCACTAGTTAGGTAGCAGCCGACAGATTTGACTGCGGTTAAAGGTTGTTACCATTTCCCAATAAGCAGTCCCCATTTTGTGGGTAACAAGTCTTTTGAAAAGTAATTAATTGGCTAAGGAACAAACTTTACCCTCAAGTAGGCAGCACTAGATAATATTAGATAACGAAAAAAATCACTACTCGATAGGTGCTCTTTCATAAAGCTTCAGAACACTTTCATGATTTCTTGACCTCCAACGTGATTTACTTTACGTTTAACCCGTTTTTTTTCAAAATGCGTATACAAAAACGTCTATCATAGAGTGCATTTCCTCGGTGGCTTTAAAACTAAATGACAAAACGATGGTTTAAAGTTTGCACCTTCCTTCCTTCTTGCCATCCTTACCAAAAAGATCCCAACCTGATTTCATTTATCGCTACTAGGGGGGGTTATTTTTCACCAAATATGTGGTTGGGTTAGTAACTGTATCATATGAATTGACTGTTGGTATGAAATTGATCTATCAAAAAGTTTGTTTTTGAAAAGCATGAACGTATACCATTCTAGACAAAAGATGTTGTCTAGGAGACCTTGAAATTTGTTTTAAAAAACTTATGTTAGTAGCACCACCGCCGATCTTTCCTTTTCTATCGATATCTTACATTTAACAGTTTGAGGTTATTTAAACAACATTTTGCATTGAAAGTGAACGAAATAATTTTATGTATTTACTTTAGTTGTTCATAATAACTGTATTTTTCCTAACACCTATGTAAGTATATTTAAACATAACTCCAAACTGCCAGACATGAAATTCCAACCAAAAAGCATAAATAGTAGGTACTCGTGTTGCCAAAAAGTTTTAAAAAGTAAATTTCGGCACCACCTAGTCTATCTTTTTCTCGATAATATCGTATAACGGACCTATGAAGCTTGTGCTGGAGGAAGGGGCAATTATTATTATAATGCAAGACCATCGTGCGGCTGCAGCCGCCTTGCAGGTATTATAGCACAAATCTCACATTTATGCCATAGCTAAGAAAAACTGCAGAAAACCTTAACCAGATTGCCACGCACAAGGGAATATAAACAAAAATAAATCAATAATTAAACACAATATACGAGAACTGATTCTTAGTTGCATTTAGTAATTGACTAATAAACCACATAAATTTATAGTACGCTAAAAAAAAGAGGAAAAAAATAAAACCATACAGTTAATTGAGTCCTGGATCTTAAACAAGCTAAATTGTTATGTAATAAATAAACAGCTTCAGCTGCCCTGAAGCTTACACTCCAAAAGTAAGTAACTGATCAAGATATTTTCTAAATGGTTTATTCCTCATAAAGCAATTAATTGTATGGCGTTAAAAACTGATTTGTGAAATGGTTAAGTACATTAAAATTCGTTAATACTAAAGAGGTTAAAGAAACAAAAGAAAGAATAAATTAATAAAACAACTACAGTCAATTCACTTAGCTCGATAAACTGTTTAGTTTTCCCCCGATCTTGCCGCGTAGCGACGGGTGGGTTTGATGTTCTCGGTACCGCTTTACACGTAGGCGAAAAGATCTTTGTTCCAGCGCCCCAAGGCGATCGAGATTAACCAAGGCTTACGACCCTAAAATCGTAGAAAAACCACAAATATTGTAGGGTGAAAGATCGCTGATTAAGACAACACTTATCCTAATAGGGGTGAAGATATGACGTTAAAAAAAAGGATTGAGTTCTGGTGACTCGCAGAATCCTCCCAGCGGAGTTTTCTATGCGGAAACCACCACCACACAGATAGTAATACTTCTATGGGTTACAAAATTAATCCGACTTTTCCACCTAGTCGAGGGTGGCTAACTCACACACCCCTAAATTTGCACACGAAGAAGAGACGAGTCCCAAAACTATCTCACTTCAAAGCGAGCATTTAAAGCAGAATAATCCTAAAATTCATTCCACCAACAATAGCGCGATAACCAATAAGGCCAGAACTTGATAAAGAAACACGCATTTTCAACTAATGCAAATTTATAAACTATCGAAATTTAACAAGGTCGCCATGAGTGCGAAGAGGACAGAAAATTAGACGGTCAATAAATTGAAAACAGGAATAATATTCGTTTTTTGAATTCAATTATGCCTAATAAGAATGAAATTGTTTATTAAAAGAAAATAACCGTCACAAGATTTGTCGGCACCGGGAGTCGATCCCGTTCCTGTTGGGTGAGATACTAGCACGCTAGCCGCTACACTACCAAGACTGTATAAAAGTTTATTTTCTTTTGAAAATATTTAGGAAGAAATATTTGTATAAAGATAAAAGTTAGTATAGGCGATATATTTAAATGGCGCTTCTATTAGTAGGATCGTACCTATATTAACGATATAGATATATTAATTACTTGCGAATAGCTACTTATAAATTAGTTAGTATAAGTAACTACTTATAATTAGTATTGTTGATTATAAAAAAAACCTATACTAAATCTATTTATTTATTTTCAGGTAAGAATGCTAATAATATGGATTCCTTTCTAACAAGAAGCACCTCACTAGTCTCTGATGCTATGAAATTAATAGGGTAAGATACAAGGCGAATCTAAATTTGTATATAAACAACAGAACCCCTTAGAAGACTAGGACAGGCGATTAATTTTGCCGTTGGACTTTTTGTTGGTTTTGGAATTTGTTTTGTGAAAATTTTGTTGATACCTTATACGCCTCTCTTTGTGTATTATTTACACAACTTAAAATTGACCACATTAACTAATTTAGGCATTAATAAATAAGATTGCGTATAAATCCAACAGACGTCTTGCAGCTATCGTAAGTAATTAAGAAGTGCCTAGTTAAAATAGTTATTAAAATTACAGTTTATGCTATTGCTATTTCAGTCTTAATTATTTTACTGTTGTTAACAACGGTTATAAGATTATAACTATAGCTTACCATGTAAATCTTGAATGAAAGACCACCTCGTTATGTAGGATGTTTCAGCTTAATAACCGAAAAATCGTTTTGAAGCATCTTTACTGTTTTTAAATTGGATAATCCTCTTTCATTAATCCTTAAAAAATAATTTCTTATTAATATGTACTTTTTCAATTTGAGAAATTCAAGCCCTCGAGCTTTTTGTAACGTAGATTTGCTTATATTTATGCAATATTTCATATATATTACATTAAAATTGTTGAGATTTGTAAAAGAAAGACTTCTGGGCTATTAGAACACTGTATTAAATTTTCTTAATCAAGAATCTTTCCGTCAATCTTAAAAATTTAACGGGTTTATAAGTTTCTGTCGCCGATACCTTTTGTAAATGGATTTTAAGTTGGACTCTGACTTGATAGGTTTTTCGTTTAATTCTGTAATTTTTTGTAATAAGCATTAACTAGTTTTGCCTTTTTTTCTATTTTTCTGAATATACGACATCGGTCTCTTTGAGCTATTATCACGTAGGTACCAGGTAATCCTTTCCTGGTTTATGAAATTTTCCACAATTTATTTTACATTTAAGTTAAGCTTCTGTAGATGGGACATGCGCAACAAGTACTGGAGGTTTATTTACACATTTTATTTCAGCTTTTTTTATGTTTACTATGCTCATATTTTAATATTTAATAGCAGACGTTATTTATTGCAAGAAGCACCCTTCATACTGTATAATTAAGTTATTGGAAAAGTTGGATGGGTCCAAATAATCTTTAATTACTGCTTTTTTCTAAGGCAAGTCTTTTATTACATACTTTTTCAAATACCCCTACCTCGATACATCCCATTCAAAAAGAATAGAACAATCAACAAGAAAATTCCATTGTTTACATGTTCATTAATTCAAAACAAAAAATAAGGGTACTTTCATTCATTACAGCTACCGCTCAAGAGGGTTCATTAGGGAATAATTCTACTGTCAATATAAACAAATGAATAGAAATTTGAAAAGTGGCTTTTGGTTCACCGGAGCTCATTCTGTTTCATGAAAAGGGTTAGGAGTTTATTACGGAAATTTGTTGGACAACTTACGGAGAATATGAATTTGTGAATTAAATCTATATTTTCATAATTCAAAATCAATAATTTATAATTTTACAGTAACCAAATATTTGTGGATAATGGAGAACGGCTAAAGCTTCTTTTGGAATTTTAGAATTGAAAAAATTAAATCCCTCTTATATATTTACTAAAAAAACGGTTTTATTTTCTGTATAAGCAATTTATGGTAAAATTAAATTAAAAACTGTAGTTGGTTCAGCTCTTAATTACCTACTTTAATTACGAAGGGTTTAATTCTTGTCTGCCGCCGGCATTGCGGATGTTTGTCCATTAGAGGAACATCCTGACGCCAAGAGCCGCTACATATCTCAGGAAATTGCGAAGGGTTGTTTAAGCTAACCTGGGCTTTTCATATATACTCGAGTATAACAATATCCCAAACTAAGTCGAGCCTCTCTATTCAACCGTGCTATACAGCCCGGAAATGTTGATTAAGAAAGGCCAAATCGAAAGTTCGAGTGCTGCTTCTCGTTATTTGTTTCGAGGATACCTCTTCTCATAATATGTAATACATCGATAAACACACGACGCCAACGGTTAGATAAGAAACTGTATCGAAAATTTATGAGCTCAAGCCTAAAGCTTCGCTTGATATATGATTTAAGATAATCATAATGGCAGTGGCATTAAAATGAGCTTACAAACGTTTGAGCTTAAATTAATTCCATTGCTTTACCTACTTCATGCCGCTGAAGAAATTACTCCCAGAAGTAAACATACCTACCTTTTCAGAGTATAATGAAGTGTTTCTATGTATTGTAGATAGCTTCTTAGGTACTTACAGCTGAGCTTTAAAAAAAGATTAACTTTAATAGCAAATTTCTACGTCTCAGGTCATTGCTCATTCGCCATTATACGTTATAAGTTTTGTATATAATTTTTAGAGCAATGGATTTCGCTGCGTTAATGAAAGAAAACGTAGCTTATAATACCAACTCGAACTTTTAGAAATAAGAATTTCTGGGATTAAACACCGGTTTTAACAACAAAATCTGTTGTAAAGCTGATAAATGGCTAACAGAATCATCTTAATGTTGATATTTGAAATCGATAAGGCACCAATCTTCATATATAAAACCGTTTAGATCAGTTAAGGTATCTGTATGACATTACCCATTCCAGTACAAACACAAACTAAGAATTGGCTGCAGGTGCCAATTTCATCCACTTACCTCTCAACTGTCGATTAAGGCTGGGCGCCTATACTATCTAGTCTATACTATATTAAGTCTTATTTAAGGTCCTCTATTTAAAGAAGTGTCTAACTGTTGTACTAGTTAGTGTGCTCTACCAGCAAAACATTTTATCAGCATTTTTGCAATATTTACTTCTCTCCTACTTATTATTGATTCGTTGCTTGTTACTCAAAGCAATATTCAGGCTTCAATCCTTCTTCTTCAGAGGTTTCCCATGAACCTGTTTTCTGTAAAGAAGATACGCTAAAATATTTTGGAACAAATTGGAGTCTTGGGTCAGATTATTTTCTTTTAAATTATGGAATTATTTATTGAAATTATTATTATTTGTTGCTTCAAATTCTTTTACCACAAATAAATTATTTATGATACAAGGACGAAAATTACAACGAATGCGTAAGTTGCCCACCGAGCGAATGAGTGGCCGGCGAGCGCATGAGTCCGAAAGAAAATGTTTTCGTCCGTGTGTCATACATTATTTTTTATATTATTGTAATCAGTTTTAAAGAATAATTTAGTATTTATATAAAAGATATCCTGCAAGTTATTCTTCCGTTTCGTTTCGTTTCTTTCAGATGAATATACTTTATAAAGCTGCCATAATCCTTCTTTTGATGTGTCTTTAGTAAGTGTTCTTTCAAAAATTCTTTATAAATTGTTTAATACATATAATATTTATAATTATAAAGGATTTATAAAAAGCTAAAATAAAATTTCCTATGAAATAAATAAAGATTATTAAAAGTTTCACAGTTTTATTAAAATACAACCTGTCAATATTGTTTCGACAGCTATGCTTTCATTATCAAAGGTAATATAATTATAAACAAACACGTCGCTAAGGTAGATACAAAAATAGGTAACTAGATAAAATAATAATAATAATCAGAATTAAATATCTAATACTTTCAGTAACGGAGAATTACTGAGCTCAAGTTGTTCATTCATTAAAGGTACCCTGAGTTTGTGTTTGTATATCTCAAAGGCTTCTAAAATGTCTAATTTGCGTTTGTTATTACAAAAATGTAGGAATTTAATATTATGTTGAGGAGTCATTGTGTGATTTTGTTCTAAAAGGTGTTTGGCGTAATTCGATTTTTCATGATCTTTATTTTTGTAATGACGTACGTGTTCTTTATATCTTATATTAAAATTTCGAAGTGTTTGCCCAATATATACCGAACTACAAAAAGAACAATTTAAACGGTAAATGCCCGATTTCATGATATCATGTGTTTTCATGATTCATGAAATCGGGACATAAGATAAAAAGAACACGTACGTCATTACAAAAATAAACAGCCTGAAAAATCTAATTACGCCAAACACCTTTTAGAACAAAATCACACAATGACTCCTCAAAATAATATTAAATTCCTACATTTTTGTAATAACAAACGCAAATTAGACATTTTAGAAGCCTTTGAGATATACAAACACAAACTCAGGGTACCTTTAATGAATGAACAACTTGAGCTCTGTAATTCTCCGTTACTGGAAGTATTAGATATTTAATTCTGATTATTATCATTATTTTATCTATTTACCTATTTTTGTATCTACCTTAGCGACGTGTTTGTTTATAATTATATTACCTTTGATAATGACAGCATAGCTGTCGAAACAATATTGTCAGGTTGTATTTTAATAAAACTGTGAAACTTTTAATAATCTTTATTTATTTCATGATTATGGAGTTCCACAAGGTAAGGCTGGAAACAATAAACAAAATTTCCTATAGTTAGGTCGTTTTACTTTACGTCATGTATCGTTATCTACTTTACCGACAATCCATGATAATTTAATTAGCTAATTAATTTAAGTTAATTAACTTAATATTTGAAAAAATCAAAATATAGATAATACCTATAAACCTTAAACGGTCTTTTAAACAAGTATCCGAAAAACATTATTCAGGACAAGGTACTTTTTTTGTAGAGAAAACACTTCTTATTTGATTGTACGTAAAATCTTGTTTTAGGATTAGAATATTTGGACATAAGATTGAACTTTTGATCAAAAGAGAGGATTTCATTTGTTTTTTGATTGCAGCCTTAGCATGAAAAAAAATTTTCGGACACTTGTTTAAGAGGCTGTTCACGGTTTACAGATATTAACTACATTTTGATTCTTTATCAAATATTAAATTAAAAAGTACTTGCGTTAATTAAAACTGTTTTAATTAGCTTCTCATCATTTTAAGTTTGTTGGGCATTGTAACCTCATCCTGTCATGTGATTGCCGGTAAAGTAGGTAACGATAGATGACGTAAAAGGAGCTAACTTCATGCCGTATGATTAAATTATACAGAAATTATATTTTAGGTTTTTTATAAATCCTTTATAATTATAAATATTATATTAAATATTAAATAATTTATAAAAAAATTTTAAAGGCAAAAGAAACCAAAACACTTATTAAAGACACATCAAAAAACAAATTATGACAGCTTTATAATATGTATATTCATTTTTTTTAACTGTGGTAAAATCCGCTTGTCAAAGGTTACGAGACGAAAGAAGAGAAACGAAAAGAAGAATAAATTGCTGGATAGCTTTTAACATAAATACTAACTTATTCTTTAAAACTGACTACAATCGAATAAAAATAATGTATGACACACGTACGAAAATATTTTCTTTGGAACTTATGCTTCCGCCGACCTCGCATTCGCTCGTCCGGCGATTCCCGAATTCATACGAAAAATTGTAGTTTTCGTCCTTGTATCATAAATTACTATTTTAAGTTACAGTGATCGCAATTAAGCCTTATCGGTGCATACAAGCTACAAACAGTTATCAAATAGTGGGATTTACAATTTAAAAATAAATAAGACATGTGATATTTCTTCTGTTCTAAAGCTTGTTAACTTCTTTGCAAGATTATTTTAAAATTCATAATTCACTAGCTGGGATAGTTTGGCAAATAATTTCCTGTATTTTCTGAAACTTCCTTTACGTTCTTCTAGTAGTTCGTAACACTAACGTCGCTACCTCCTGAAATAAAGTCATCGAAATATTTAATTTCTTTTTTATTTTGGTAGAAGCTGTAGATAATCTGATTATGCGATAACAGCAAGTTTTTGGCGAATTTTGCTTTCTGTTTATTCCCATGCATCTTACTTTCAATGGTTTAATTTTTAATACCAAATTAGCAGTAAGAAATTGGTAATTTTCCTCAATGAACTTATTTACATCAGAAGAAACGCAGAGACTTTGATGAAGTTTGCTTTCTTCCTCATTGTAAAGATAGTTTTTGGGGTTACTAGGAATCTGCCGCCATTCCCATGTTTTGCTAAGAATAAATAAGCAAAATTCTTTTGTCTCCGACACGTTACCTGTATTTAGGTATAACAGTGAGATAGATTAGGTTATCAGCTGAGAATCACCTTTTCTATGTATTCTGCTGATTAACCTAATCTTATCTAGGTTCATAATGTATCTGTTTCGCCTGAAGTATCACACATTTGTTATAGTACGTAGATATAGTACTACGATCTTTTGATATTTGATCCTTGTTTAAGAAGGTTTTCTGGAATAGGCAACATTAATTATTGTCTATAACAAAAAGATTGTAATATGATATTAATTGTATAACTGCTGTAATGTCGGTTTTCGTTGGAATTCAGTAATGATTCGAAGCTCTAGAAGCATTCATATATTACAGATCTGATATTGCAGACCACAGGATATGTCGGTTTGGGTTTCTTGTGATTTAAAACTTTTTGTTCTTTTAGAATTTCTATTTCTGTTGTTTTTTATAAATAATTAATTTATAGATAATTAAACTTAATTAAATGTAAACCAACCTCAGAATTCTAAAAACTAATATCCTTCGAGGATATGAATACAGTGAGGACTGCTTTTTAGTGCGTGTGTTAGAATCAATGGCATTTAAATTTTTAATAGTGGGTTAGTCCACTGTTCCAACTAGACGGATCAACTTTCAAGAGTAGGTAGACAGAATTATAGAATTTGCTTGTACTAGTAATTATTAAAATAGTTCCAAGCATAATTAATAATTTCAACCGTAAGGTAGTAGGGTATGCTGAAAAATAAGCGAGTGCTTGTTTTTATTAACTTCTTTCTTTAATAATATAATATTTTCTATTTATCATTATATCAGTCAAAACTAAGATATTTTAATTAATTTAGCAATACCAATGTATTTTTACTACCCTGTTAGATTTTTACCATTTGTGCTTTGTGTTTAAAAAACAATATTTTTCGGAGATAGTCCTGCAGAATGTCCATAAAACACAATTATTTACTGAAACGTATTTATAATTGAGAATTTTTAATTTTCAAGTAAAACTAGGATATATCTAAATCATAAAACCACCCTCTAAGTAATCTGCATACTGTAGGAGATATTTACTGGATAAAATAATGACGTAATAATTCATTTTCATGTGGTTCATTAAAACTTATTTTTTGTTTATGTTATAGCAGATGATATAGGTAATATAAATAATAGAGGCAAAATAAATATTGTAGGCTGTTTTTGAAATAACAGGTAATTCATCAACTGTTAGATTTGGTATAGTAACTGTGATGAGAATAAATTATAAAATTCACGAGAAGTATATCTCGATGATATCTCGTTTGATATCTCGTCCCTATACATTTTAAGAATATTGTTGTAGTAATCATGGGAGTTGTAAAAAGGCGGAAATCTGTTGTTACCCACAAAAGGTGATCGTTAATTGGAATTCGATTAGGTACTACTATTACCCACAGTTAGTTCTGTCGTCTGTTAGGTAGTTAATGAGTAATCGTGTTTCAAGCATTTTTAAGTTCAGGCACCAAGAGTCAACTGACACAAAAATAAATACCTACAATACCTGTAAGATACCAAAACACATTTGCGACTACCAATATGGTAAGCTGTTCCCAATATAACATACCTGAAAGCTTCCCTACAAGAATTAAAACCACTACAAAAACAACAGTGTCACAAATATAATACAAAATGCCTTCTTATCAATAAAAGAAAATAAAACAGATTGCGTGTGTGGGGCATAATTTTTAGACAATAACATCATAATTAAACTAAATAATGGAATTATTTATTAATATCTTTGAATTACTGAATTATTGCGAGGGCGGATGTTTAGAAAAATAATACACTAACTAATTGATTAATATTAATCAATAAAACTCTACAGGAGATTCGCGGATAACTAACACGTCTACTGGTAGTAATAGGTTGGCCTAATTGCATGCCCCTAGCAGATAATATGATACGATGATGCCAGTATTTGATAAACTAGTCACAGTATATAAAACAAACAAAAATGAAAAAACAGTTATAACCAAAAATACTACTAATATTTTCAAAAAATCAGTTAAAATACGAAATTGATTCTAGCGTTATTTGGTGAAATTCCATATGAAATATAAAAAACTGATTAGTTAAAAATTTCACAAATTTGGTATAATTTTCCTGACAATTGTTTCGACAGCTAAGCTCTCTTTATCAAAGGTAATATAAATATAAACAAACACATCGGTAAATACAAAAAATAGACTAGGTAAACTAGATAAAAATAAGAGAAAACTAATATAATCTATAAAAGTAGATATTTACCTAATTAGTTTTATTTATGTATTTTATTAAAACAGAAATGTTATTTTTGAGAATTTTTTGTGATGCTAAAATAAAAAAGACACCATGTTTTTATTATATTCTCAAGCTTAACGCAATACAATAACAAAACATTAAAAAAAAAGTGAGAAATATTATTATTCGTTGTTTCGTAATTAAAAATAGCAATTGCTTATTTTGATGCCCTTTTCTTAGACGAGTATAAATATGTTGAACCATCACAGCAACTTTTAAAATTAAAAAAGAAAATTGGAAATTTTCCAATTAGCTTATTCAATAATTCAACCATCGATGTTTTTTCAATAATTTGAAATGCGATTAAGTTAGCTAGCAATATACCCTAAACCGATTGTAACTATCGAATCCAAATTGAACAACAAAAAAAAGTTTAAAAACCTTCATAAGCGGGAGTGCTGGGGGTAATTGGTAATATGGTACAATTGCGGCTATTTCATCATTGTATGTATTGGTCCATATAACGCGATTTTTTTTTCTATATTATGCTTGTTACATAACAGATCACCGCCTAGTGCTTAAGGTCCAAGTGTACCCAAAAAAATTAGTACATTAAAAAATTCTAAATAAAATCACAGTGGATTTACTTATATTGTGAATAACTATACCAAATTTAAAAAAAATCATTACAAAGGGGCCATTTAGATACCCAAATACGGTGCAAAAATCGTAACCGCATGATTAAAAATATACTCTAGGAATGTTCAAACTTGCTTACCTAACTTGTTTTGAAAAACGATGTGTATTAATTAAATTATTTCACATTTTTTAGGTGAAACATTAATTTTAGAGAAGCTGTAATTCAAAGTTAACCAAAAAAATACCTCTTAAGTTCCATAGTATTTGAACTATTTCCCCAAAATTTTAAGAAAATCGTATGTCTACTAAACTGCTGTTTTGCAAAAAGCAGGTAATAATTTAATCCCTAGACATACGAAAGTTTTGGGCAAATACCTCAAATACTATGAAACTTAAGTGGTATTTTTTTTGGTTAAATTTGAATGTTGGAGCCGGACATTTGGGTGCGGTCGTTTAGGCTCGGCCATTTCGGCGCGGACGTTTCGGCGCGGGACACTTCGGCGCGAGGACACTTCGGCCCAGGAACATTTCGGCACGAGAAATTGTCTAGTATTATTGTAATGAACAGAATCTGTATGTACTTATAGGTAATAAATACAGTATTCGATAAATACGGTAAGATGAGAAAAAATATTTACATACATACATACATACAATCAAAAACCTTATTTTACCGTTAGGTGTTAAGGTAATACAAATACAAATTTCTTTATATTACAATTCAATTCTAATGTTAATACATTACTTCTATCTTAAGCTTAACTGTAAATTCTTTTTGCCCATTCTTTTTTATTCTTTGCTACTCTTTTTCCTTCTCTCCATGATAATCCTTTCTGTCTTAAATTTTCTTCTACTACTTTGTCCCATGTTTTTCTCGGTCTGCCTCTTTCTCTCTTCTGATGTGGTCTTGCCTCCCATATTCTTTTAGTTGTTCTATCCTCTCCCATTCGGACTATGTGCCCAAACCATCTTAGTTGTTGTCTTATAATGTTCTTCAGGATCGACTCTACTTCTAGTTCTTCTCTTACTGTTTTATTCTTAATTCGGTCCCTTCTCGTAATTCCTTTTATAGCTCGCAGGAACCTCATTTCCATTGCCTGTATTTTACCCTCCATTTGTTTTGTTAATACCCAGCTTTCGCTTCCGTATATGAGTATTGGTCTGATAATTGACTTAAAGACTGTGATCTTCGATTTCTTCGATATTTCCTTTTTCCTTAGGAATGGGTTACTGAGCGAGTAGTAAACCTTGGCCGCACTTTCCAGTCTGTCATTTATTTCTGCGTTGATTTTCCCATTATTTTGTATGTTCACTCCCAGATATTTGAAAGTTTGTACTTTTTCCACCTCTATGTCATCCAATCTTAGCACTATGTCTCGATCCTCTTTTCCTATTACCATCACCTTAGTTTTCTCCCCATTTATTTTTAAATTTCTAGTACGTAGTGCTTTCTTCCATACTTCTATGTTATGTATTAGGTCTTGTTCGCTCTTGGCATATATAACTACGTCATCAGCGAATACGCTTTCCGATACTTCTATTAGTTCCATGTTCCTATGCCCTACCTTTAGTTTTTTTACTTTATTTTTTATTTCCTTTAAAACATCGTCCATTACTAGGTTAAACAGCGCCGGGCTAAGTACTCCTCCTTGTCTCAGTCCTTCCTTAGTTGTGAACTCTTCTGACTGCAGGTTACCCGTTCTTACATAACTTCTTGTGTTTTCATACAGACTTTTTATACACCTTATCAACTTTCCATTTACTCTTCTCCTTTTTAAATTACTCCACACTTTTTCCCTTGGGACAGTGTCAAAAGCTCTTTCAAGATCGATAAAGGCTACAAATATTTTTTCTGCAGTAAATTTTTCCATTAGCTGTTTTATTACGAATATATGATCTTGTACTCCTCTACCTTTCCTGAACCCACACTGTGAATCCTCTAGATAGTTTTCTGTTTCTTTCCTTAATCTCTTTTCTAGAATTCTTTCGTATAACTTTTCTATTATAGATAGCATAGTAATTCCTCTGTAGTTTTTGCAATCCTTTTTATCGCCTTTCTTAAATATTGGTAGTAGTATCCCTAGTTCCCAATCTTTAGGGATCTTTTCCTCCTGCCATACTTTATTTAGTAGTTTAGTTAGTGCTTGCATACCCTCGCTACCCAGGTTTTTGACCATTTCTGCCGTTATGCCATCGTGCCCAGCTGATTTACCCCTTTTTAACTTTTTCAGAGCCTCTGTTACTTCTTCTATATCAATTTCCTCTTGCTCTTCAAGTTCTTCAATATTTCCTGTGTTATTTGCTTCGATCTCTTCCTCGACTAATATTTCCTGTAACTGTTCTATCGTCAACATTTCCTCAAAATACTCTTTCCATCTCCTTATAATGTCCAATTCGTTTCCTAAAGTTCTTCCATCTTTAGCTCTTATATACTTAACTTTGTGGGATTTTCCTTTCCGAAGCGACCTGATTACCCTGTAAAATAGTTTTTGATTTCCACGGCAATCCCGTTCCATCTTCTCCCCAAACTCTTCCCATGTTCTTAGTTTCGCTTTTTTTACCATATCCTTAACTTTGGTTCTCTGGTTTTTGTATCTGTCATACCTTTTATTTGTTCTACTTCCCAAATACTCTTTCCATAACTGTTTCTTAGTTTTCGTTTCTTTTCTTATTTCGTCGTTCCACCAGCTTGTTTGTTTTTTTTCTTTATTAATTACTGTTGTTCCACATATTTCTTTTGCTGTTGTTATTAGTGTTTCTTTGATATTCCTCCATGTTTCTTCCAATGTTGCCTCATTTATAGTTTCATTGATTTTACTCATCTCCACTTCCACTCTTGCGTTGTACGCACTTGCTATCTCTTCGTCTCCCAATTTATATGTTTTGATTTTTTCTTTAATTCTATTACCATTTCTTTCTGTAATCTTCATTTTCTTTCGTATTTCTGGTTGAATCTCCATCTTTGCTACCACTAAATAGTGATCAGAATATATTTCTGATCCCCTTTTCACCCTTGTATCTTTTATTTCTTTTCTGAATCTTCTGTTGATTATTATGTAATCTATAATAGATTTCTCCTTTCTACTTACTACTTCCCTAGTATATTTATGTATCTCCTTGTGTGCGAAGAAAGTATTCGTTATTATTAGATTGTTCTGGATACAAAAATCTATTAATCTTGTGCCATTATTATTTCTAAAGTTCTCGCCATGTATTCCTATTGTTTCTCCCGTTTCCCCATCTTTCTTGCCCACTCTACCATTTAAATCCCCTATTATTAATATTCTTCCGTTAATTTCTTCTACTGTTTCTGATAATTGTTCCCAAAAGTCTTCTTTATTTTTTACCGCCTCGTCTTCATTGGGTCCATAAACCACTACTAGCGTTATTTTTGTTTGTCTATCCATTTCCATTTCTATTTTTAATATTCTTTCCGAAATCCCGTCCCATTTATTTATGTATTTAGCTTTCTCCTTTTTAAACATACAGCCCACCTCTTCTTTCGCTCGATGCCTATTATCTACCCCGCTATATATAAGTATATGTCCTCTTTCCATTTCCATTTCTCCCTTACCTTTCTTTTTAGTTTCTGTTAAGCCCAGTATATCCAGGTCTGCTTTCTCAAATTCTTCTTCCAGTTCATATTCTTTTCCTGTTAAGCTTCTGATGTTCCATGTACCTATTTTCCCGATTTTATCCGTTTTTCTTTTCTCCATCTTCTTTCTTATCTTTTGTTTATCCGTATTCTTGGTTTTTTGACCTAAGAATTCCTTTTTCATGTCCTTCATCTTTGCCATGTCCGTCATCGTATAGCCTGCCCCTTTAGTCCTGTTTAGTTTTTTGTCTTGTTATTTGTTGATCTCTCCTGGTTCTCTTTCTCCAGCACACCCTTTATTTTGTTCCATTTCCATTCTTTCCCATCAACGATCAATTTTAGGTGTCCGATTTTAACATTTTTTCCTCTTTTTCTCTCCTCAGCTGCTATTCTCCTAATCTGTGCCTCGATGTCCCTCTCTTGCCTTGTTAGGTCGTTATTAATGAATATCCTATCTCCTCTTAGCTCCTTTAATTTCGATTTGTTTTTCATTACCTCTAATTTATCTTCAATGTTTACTAATTCAATCAAGGTTGTTTTCAGTCCTATTTTAAAGGCTGTTTTGATCAGTACGTTAATTTCTAGAAAAAATATTTACCAATCACAAAAGCTCCTATGTACAGCCAGATTTAAAAAAATTAATTTTTCTAAGCTACTAAAACATTAAAATCAAAATTCTTCTGCCGTTTCTAGACAATTTGAATGTACAGTTTCACTAAAATTAATTTTTCACATAAAATATGTGAAATAATTTAAAAATAAATATCGTTTTCCAAAACATGTTAGGCAAGCAAGGTTTAAACATTTTTTGGGTATTAATTTAAAACCAAAGGTATCACTAAAGGCAAAGCATAAAACCACTGTGTCAACGGAGCGAAGCGATTGAAACTGCTATACTGCAATATAACACAAACGGGCGCTTGAAAACGATGGGTTTTTAGTACCCTTGCCGCAAAAAACATAAAGTGAAAAGGGGTCTATTTAAAATAAACAACTTGAGTTAAAGAAATTGTGAGTGGCGTGGCTGTTTATATAACAGCTTTCGTATTTGTAAACTATATATGTCCTATAACTTGTAACGACGGCGCTTAGGAAAGATACGGATTTTTTCAAGCGAGGTCACCTAAAATGCACGACTTTAGTTATCACATTATTATATTATTTATGAAAATGCAACCCGTTTTTCTGGGTACACTTGGACCTTAAAGTAGGGTCTTGAGATCATCCCAGTTGAAGGTGTGAAAGGTTAAAACCTCTACTGGCTTATTTCTTAAATATTGTCCATTATATAAGAAATAGAAAAAAAGTAGTACGAATAAACAGATATGACTATTCAATACACATGCACTATCGACAAATTCAAATAATGAGAATAGCACTAATGCAAACACATATTCATATAGTCCAAATTGTATTTATTTAAACATCACCGTCTAAAATCCGTTAATCCTCTTATCGGAAATTGCATCACTTTCCACCTACTAATAACAAAAACGCAAAACCAATTAACAAGTCATGATAATGAATGGACGATTCATGTTGAGCTTTCTTGAATTTGTGCAACACGATGCAGGTATTTCAAAACATTTTTTAACCATTAATAAAATACTACAATACTATATCTGTCAACGCACGCATCTATTATTAGAGTTTAACGTTCCACAAACTCATCACTGTCACTGAACTTTAACCTTTTAAATTACTTTTTAAACGAATCAAATAGACGATAAACGAAAACGTCAAATCAGGAAATGCATTTGATGACTTAGCATTTTACATTCTGTAAACATAATGCATCTATAGTATACTCAGCGGAGGTATAATGGAAGAAGATAAATATTTGAAGAATCGTGAATGATACTATTTCATAGGCACACAAAACAATAATTTATTTCTTTTCATATCTTGGAAGTATCATTGCAGCCTTATAAGTACTAACTATTATTTTTTAACTTTTTTATGCAACTAAGTAAATAATTTCAGACGATCATCCACGATTCCTTGTATTCAATTAGACTGAGGTGAATTGCTGAATATTCTCGCACTTGTAAATTCTCTAGTGCTTATAACATTTACTAACAGTGGTTTCTATTCAAACGAAATTGTATTCACAAATACATATGGTTTCTGTTTGTTTTTCTCGAGTGTGGAATCAAGGTGGCGGAACATCACTTTGACTTATAGTAGAGTGCTCGGAGCCAAGAAACTTACAGAAAAGCACATTTTGTGGGACTGAGGTAAAAATGTAAAAATTACATAAAATTGTAGCTTTGGTTCTGTAGCTTCTAAAACTGCAACTTGTCAAAAAGTTGTTAGGTGGGAAAAGGCACTATTTAGAAATTTCGAGTTAACTATATAGATGAAAAATAGAAGATATAATCTCTGTAATAAAATTTTTTTATATTTTTGTACATTGTTATAAATTCTAGTAGATTCTTATTAATTTTAAAGATTTAATAAGGGCTTGTGTTTGAAAATACACATAAAATCCATAAACGCAAATTGAGAAGGTTTCACATTTATGCAAATTTCTGGTTTTAAGCACTGCACAAATCCTAATTAAATTTAACTAGTTTTTGCTTTACACCGTAAGTATTCTCGGGAAATGTAGCATTTACCAAAGAAATGCTTTCTTGTGGAATTGTAAGCTATTTATAATTACGAAGGTTCTTGATTTATAAGTATTGTGTATAAGTATTAACCGAAATATGTAATAAAATGTAAGACAATGTATATTGTAGTAGACCAAGGCGAGCAGCTACGGCCGGTGATTTTATTACATACCTTGGTTAAAACTTATCAAAAATGCATAAATCAAGCATCATTGTACCTTCTCAATTTGCGCTTATGGGATTTATATAGTATTGATTTCATAATGATCTAGGAAAGTAAGGCTAATATGACGCTATTTTATTCTTTTTTTCAGTGTAAATGCATAGCCTTGTTGTCCTAGGTCATTGTGAAACCAATAGTACTTAAGAGATGACATTTACCTAATAAGTTAAAGTAGACCACTTAATACATGACAAATGACAAATAAATGCGACACTTGATTACCTACCCTCACATTGTAAAATAAAATAGATGCCGATGAATTCATTAACTACCTATGAAACTCAATAACAAACATAACCTCCATTTTTCTCTCTCAAAGCCACTATCCTATGCTTATCGCTACAATAAACTGCCCTTATCGCAGCAACAAGTTGTTCGTTTGTATCGTACTGCTTTCCTCATTCATACATTTTCTTAATCAACCATCTCCAGAGATTTTCGATTATGTTCAAGTCAAGTGAGAGGGCAGGTCATGGTAAGACTTCATGACGTTGTTTGCAAGCCAGATGGTAGCAACCCTGGCAGCATGGATTGAAGCATTGATATGCTAAAAAATCCATTAATCTTCTCCAAATAAGGCGTCAGTATTAACTTGTTGATGTTGAAGAAGTGCCAAGTACTGTTGATCCGTTTTGTTTGCCTTCTAAGATGATTCGATCTTTCCACGGTTGGAGATGGTAGCCCAGACCATAATACCACCGCCTCCGCTATGGCGACGCGTTAAATATTTTTTCCTTTCGCAAATCATGAAAATAATACTGAAACCCATCTGGTCCATTCAGGTTAAATTTATATTCGTCGTTGAAAATAACATTTTTCAATTCGTCGATCCAATTTCTGTGACGGCGGGCAAACTGTAACTTTGGTTCTTGGTGATGAAGTTGTAGCTGCGGTTTCTCACGTAATCTTCGTCGTTGTAAATACGGGAACTTCGTAGTTATTCTTTGAACAGTTCGAATACTTGCGTTTGTTCCAACCCTTTGAGCAATTCTTCTTGCCGTCTCACTGGAATTGGAAGGTTCCCTTAGGATGACAAGGCTATCCCTTACAGTAGTAGTCATTGAAGTTCGACTTCTAAGATTTTTGCTATAATTAACCATATCGTTTAGGTAGTTATTGAGTACCCAAGGACTTCTTCCAATTTTTTTGGGGTGTTTGACGATTTGAAAAATTCTCAAGTCTCAAAGCTTCTATTGTTCTCATTTCTTGAGCAGACAAAGCATTTCCACGGCTCATTGCAGTTACTGCTTTACATAATTTGTTTAGAACAGTAGATTAAACAGTCGACGTGTTACTAAGCAGTCCCCAAAGTTGATTTGCAACTTGCTTTGATTATTTTCAGTCATAGTATATGAGTGAGAGTTGTTTTTATAGGTATCTAAAAATTTTTTTACTACATTTGTCTTAAATTATTTTGCCACGTCCAACATTTTAAAAATGGACCAATAGAACATTGTAACTACTATATTGAGAAATAATATTGATATTTTGAAAGATTTGCCATAGTTGTAGGGTGAGAGTAATCAATTGTCGCACAGTGTATGTACTATTGATTTCATAATGATCTAGGACAGCAAGGCTAACATGAAGCCATTTTATTCTTTTTTTTCAGTGTAAATGCATGGGATAAAATAATAAAAAATAGCATCATATTAGTTTTGCACTCCTAGATCATTATGAAAGCTAAATAGCGCCCCTTTACACCCTAAATTTTTTTGACAAGTTGCAGTTTTAAAATTTACAGAACCAAAGTTACAATTATATACAATTTTATACATTTTTACCTCGAAATCCCACAAAAGTCAAACTGCACTCTACTATTATGGTACCGATTGCTTTGATCATATCACTGATCCTGCAAGAGTTTAGCCCAATCCTAATTAAGTTCAACGCCAGTAGGAACATTTAACTATTAGCAGGAAGCTACATAAGGAATAAACTCACTAAATTATTGAGGAGTTTTACTGTAATCATCTACAATACTAATTCGGAACGTAAACTGGCCAGAACCTGCACTATTACTTACATAGATACTAAATAGATTTAGGAAAATTATAATAAATACTTCTTTTTGATAGTATTATTTATAAAACAGATACGTAGTTGACATACTGAAGTAAATATTAATCAATAAATTGCATTTATAAATATTCGTATAATTAAAGATGGATAAACTAAGAATAAAAATAACCAAAATAAAACCAAGCATAAAAAAACTTGTAAGAGAAATGTAGACAAACAGAATAATGCAAACAGAGCTATTTGTAAATGTGAAATAAATAAACGAATTAATAAAAAGTTTCACTTTAATGTACTTGACTTTAATATACTGTTTCAACAGCTATGCTGTCATTATCATAGGTAATGTAATGCTTTCAGGAAAGGAGCATTTACAAGACCTATTCAGTACACAAAATCAAATATGTCTGCTTGTAATGTAATAGACTTAAAGGAGCATGACTGCTTCTGGGCTTTCGTAGTCTAGACAAAGGGATTCTTATTCTGACAAAACGGAAACCCGATTCTGTTCTCTGGAACTGCATCTATTATAACTAACTATATTACTTAACTATAAATTATACAATAAAACTTGACAAGCCTATTATAAAAGATGTATAATATAAGATGTAGTTATTAAATAAATCGCCTAGTTGCAACAAATGCCATAGATTTTGCTTTGCAGAATTTTTTGAGATTGCAGTTAAAACAGCAGCTTTAACGAAATAGAGGATATCACATTGTTTACGAATCTAGTGATTTTTATTGCATAATGAATTTCTTGAGAAATAGTTTTATTAACTATCTATATATTTAAAACACAAGGCTTATTTTTGTTCCAGTTCGTTTGAGAGTTCCACGAGTTCGCCGATCTAAGCTATTTTTTTTATATTAAAGCTTTCGTTGTGTAGATTAGTCAACACTACTTAATTTCAAAAATTTTTAATGTTTATATTTTTAATTTGAAAAACTAAAATGTTTAATTTGAGACGGACGAATCGGACATTCACTTGGGGCGCCCTCTCACTTCCTACAATGGTGACTTTCGTAACTACTCCCGCTTATAAATATAAAAGGGTAATGCAGCCGTCCACTTCCATCATTAATAAGTGGTTAATACGCGGTTAATGTTTAAAGAATTGTTAGGTTGCGTAGACAAAACCCGCATAGTTGAAAATTATTGCCAACACTATGTTGTGTATGTCATGTTTTTAAAATATGTACTAATAGACGTTTTCAAGAATATTTTAAACAAGATCGATTTTTGATTTTATTCTTATCATTTCGTAAGGTAGAAATGCTGCCGATTTGAGTTGATTGAGTTTGTTAAACTCAGGTAAAAGGACGACTACCTTTTTTTTGATAAGTTTGGTAGCATTCATGGGTTCGTCGTATTTCTTAAGCTCAGACTTACAATTGAGATTACAATTCAGATTTTACGTAACGGTAATTGTTAATGTGACGGGCTTGATAAGTGATATCTGTCATTCATTATATATCTACTTAGAAAAGCTTTGGTTTCATGATTTGCGAATTTCAGAAAAACTTCAGGTGCTTGGATAAATGTTATGCAGACGTTTTTGTTTCTTCTGGGTTGGTTCGGGTCCACGTACCATCGGGTTTTTGAATAACTTAAAAGTCTGTGATTTTTAAACATTTTTGTGACTCTTCAGATCGAATGGCAATTTTGATTTAAGTTGGTGTTAAAGTTAACGTAACTTGATGGATTAATCTATTTATCTATATACTCGTTTATCGTTAGGAATTTTTGGCCCTTGGCATGTTTTTCTTGCGTTTCTCGAATATGGCTTGAATATGCTGTGGTGTAGTTTCATAACTCACTTTTTCTACAGTTGAGTGTGATGTTGCATTAGAAAACCGCTACTTAAGTTTAGTAAGGCATAATCAAGATATACGTAGTTCCCTTGTAGACTTGGATCGCGGGTATTACGAGGTTCTAGTTACAAAGAAGTTTAGTAGATCTAGAATCTTGCGTTGGTTTGTCGAGAAATATGTAGAATTCATGCCTTTTGGCCATCCGAGCAATACCATATTTCTTGAAAGTTGATTAATCTACAATTAGATATTTTTTAGTATTTTGATGGAGACAATATAATCCCCAACTGTACAAATCTACTTTTTCTGAACTTTCCAAATTCCTATAGGAAAGGACACGAGAGAAAATTAATTATTTGGGAAAGACTTGGACTTCTATTCTTTTTGATAATTAACTGTGCATCGAAACTTAAAAATAGCAACAGTTTGCATAAAACTAATAAACTACTCTAATTTTAAGGGCATAAATTAATTCTATTTAATACCTGGAACACCGATCAATAGCAATATTGTAGCGTAGTTAGTACATCAAGAATACCCTTTGATGTACAACACAGCCCCATAATGGAAGTTTATTAATTAACTAGTTTTTTTATTTATTTGTATTATAGTATTTAGTACGTTCAGTTCATCAAAGTTCATCAAAACAGTTCACAACAGCGCGTGTTGTTAGTACACGAAGAAACAAATTGATGTTTGACAATAAATATTTAGTTTTAAAATAATTTTAAAAGGAAATTCAGCTTTACAAATATTTCCTGTTCATTAACTTTTGTGTTCTAACGCGTAATTAAGAAGAAACTAACATTGTAATTAACAGTATTAACAAGAGGAGATTATTATTTTTATAATACTAATATTTCATTCATCATTAAATCAATATTGACCAAGTTACAAATAAAACAATTTTAATTAATCTCGCCCACTGGCATTTTATTCGGAAAGGGATGAAAGTGTGAAATGGTAATCAAGAAGCATTTCACAATTAGATGTGATTCAAAACTATTTTTAAATCGAAATTAATTGGCATGGAAGTGTTCTGGTTGTTATTAAACTTTCGATAGATTGCTTCTATTCACTAAAACTAAAACTTGTTTCATTTAAGGTAATTTATTTTGTTTACAATATACCTGGTGGCTCACGTAAGATGACCATGTATCTTATCTTGGAAACTTGAAAGAGTAATTATTTTTTATAATTAAGTACACGGTCTTTTAAAATGTAGATGAATCTGAGTTATGTTGTTGAGGCATTTATGATCAAACTGAGAAATTAATTTTATTGAACTAACAAGACAGTATACAAACGCTGATATTTTTGAAACGGTTCACTTTTGAAATATAAAATATGTATATATTAATTATAATATAATTAGTTAACTATAAGTTGCAGTAATTCTTTAGGGAATGCTGCATTTTCAAAAAAATAAAGAAATGAATTCATTTAAAAGTACAGAATTTTGGAATATGTGTATAACGAAAAATACTTATAATAAAATGTGGGATCGGAAAATAGTTAAAATATACAGGGGCTCCATTTAAAATGAAAAAAGTTAATACTTGCCACAGCGAAACTCACCCTGTATCTATAAAAATATTATACATAACTATAGAATTTAACTTTTTTTGTAATCCTTACAGCTTCCAAGATAAGATAAAAGGTCATCTTACACGAGCTACTCTATAAATACGTACATATATAATGCATTCTACATATACTCTACTAGCAAATACTTTACACTCCCTCATACTCCATCAATTACACAACTTTTACACCTTATCCTGATGAGTCCAAATATGATTGTCGTGAATATTCCTAAATCAAGTCGCTAATCTGAAACGATTTAAATTACATATAGGAAAGTAACCTATTATCATATAGATTCCTAGCCGCATATTTCAGAAAGTAAGAATATTGCTAAATCTATTGATTTGTATGAAAGTAAAAAACGAGCGAGAGAGTCTGCCAGAACAGTCTGACCTATGGAACAAGCTGTTAATGCTGTGAGAATCATGAAGTAAGGCCATTTAAAAGTCAGAAGAACGTTTAGGAATACTCTGAAGTACCCTTTGGTAAAGGTAAGATTTGATGAAAATTCTAAACCATAGTGGAAGAACAAACTTAATTGAGAAAAATAAAAGGTAAGAAACAGCCAAAGAAAAATCTTACCACAAAGAGACCTGCCCTGCAAGTTTTAAAACGGGGCCCTGTAGTAAACATCTAAGTAATAATTTTTGTAGCATTATAAAGAATCTTTATTAAGTGCATTGTATATTTAATGTATGTTTAAACAATAAAATATAAATACTTAAAATATAAAATAAAATATAAACAACACTAAATAAATAACTAGATTACAATTAAATTATTTATAAAAACCTTTTCTAAATAACAATGCAGAATAAAAATGATATCGGATGGAGTGCACTTCATTCTCACGCATAGAAATAATATTCGATATATTGATGTTAGTAACAGAAAGCGGGTACATGTCGCCTATATTTACATTTATATTCTAAGAAGTCGTAACTCAAATTCAGAGTTCTTTAAAACGTTACCGAAGTGGTGATTACTGCTGACAGGTACTACGTTACATTTGATGATTTTTTTCAATAACGACTGTTACCCACAAAATGGGGACTACTTATTGGGAAACGGTAACAACCTTTAACCGCAGTTAAATCTGTCGGCTGCCAGCTAACTAGTGGGAGGTCATGGGTCTCACTAAAGGTCTTCTGTAATGGGCGCCAAGAGTCGCCTAAAATAGCTACAGTATTGGCCGACAAAATCTGAAAAGAACAACAAATTTGCGACTACTACCAATGTGGTCGACTTTTCCCAATAATGGCTCCTCGATGGCTGAAAATATAAACTCCAAGTACCACACATATAAATAATAAGTCGTCAAGTAAGAGATATACAGTGCTTTATTATTAATTAAACAAATTATCAATTAAAACAAATTAATCAATGTGAAGTAGCCTAGGCAAAAAATTGAATATTGGTTATTGATTTCTATACACAAATTGAAAGGGGAAAGGATTAATGCGAGCAATTTATTTACTCTAAATCTGGCTTGACTTCATGCCTCAAAACACAACTGGCACGGTAAATTAACGCGAATACCTGAGATGTAGATTGCGGAACCGTAACCTCAGAATTTAATTCTTTAACCAATTAATTATGGAGCAAAATCATACGTGTTCACTCGCAAATATTCCTAACAATATAATACAGTAAATAATACGTGACAAAATTATATATATGAAACAGATACCTAGATATAAGTGCTACACGCACACTGGGGAAAACCATTTAACACATAAAATTATAATCTACAAATATACAGAAATGTTTATATATACAATAAAGGGTTGTCAAACGTTATTGTTGTTGTGACCAGTTGCTATATTATAACTGACTCACGATACGGTGTCTTCGAACTGAAGAGAAACGTCACCAACCAAGTCGAACGTAGCGTGATCGAACGAGGCAACACCAACCAAATCTGCGTAATGGTCTTGTAACAACCCTAATACACAACGTATACTTGTTATGCAACAAGTTATAAAATGAGTAAAGGTATACCCAAAATAAGAAAAGGTCTGTAACAAATAGAATCAACTTACCAGAATGCACCAACAAACACTTTATAAATACCTTCGGTGAAGTGTGACCTCAAGAGATAATTACGTCGCCTCCAAATGCTGCTAACGACGATTATACATCAAAACCTATCAAAAGAATTAAGTAAAAGAGACTGAATGATAGTAAAGTTAACCTAAAAACACTTACGAGCATGTGAGCTTCCATAACCTCAAAAGAACAGTGGAAGATATCCCATAACGGCTTCCAAACTAAATTGGAAAAACTATCGCCACAAATTAATCACAAATCTGCACTAAGGCAATTCCCAATTCACAACATAAGGGAAGAGATTAATTAAACGGCGACGCCCACGAAAAGATTCTTCAAGGAAGTTCTAGCTTCACGAGCGGATTGAACAAAGTGACAAAATCTCTTCTCGAAAACAACCGGACATTAGTTCCATACAAAATGGCAACTACAAGGAGAGAAAATACAAAAATCCCTTAACGTTATACAACTTAACACAAAAGCATAGCTATACAGGGTGCTACGAAATTAGCACGTAACACGACATCTATAATAAATTTTGGCAAACAATGGCCCAGTGCCGTTTTGTAATGAATATAATGTACTTCTTTGTAATATCATTGCTGAATTGGTATAGAAAATTAAACTGATCGAATTATTGTTTATTTTGTAAATAATGATCAGTTAACATATTAAACAAAAAACAATTTTAAGTGTGTGGAGGGGCTTTTGTTTGATCTTCTACCGCATTGCAGATGCTGCGTGGGTGGTTGTTAAGCTGCTGTATAAAGGATTCCAAGCAACACACAATAGTTGAATAAACGTGTAATTTTGTTTATACCAGTAGTATAATTATGGTTGAATGTCAACTTCTTATAAAGGATAAAATGTCCGCGAGATAAACGTTGAAATATAGTGTACAATATACAAATAAATTACGTTTATGAAACACGCTAAATAGTTGTTGATGCAATAGGTTTATACTCGGGTTTATATTCAATACCAATTAAACGTCAATGCAGGTAGGTGGAATGGACGTTTCATGTTTATTTTGTATACTGTAATTAAGAAAAGATAAAAACAAAATTGCAGAAAAAGAAAAAAATATTATTTATTTACTAAAAGAGTATTCGTTTTTAAGAACAGCTGATCTTGCAGGTAATTTGATAACAGCTACGGATGGGATATAGTAAATATACCTTGAAAAAAAATTCAAATAAATGTTACTGCAACATAAAAACAGTGACAGGATATACATATCAAATAATCTTCACACAAACACAAAAATTGAGGCTGAAACAATTAAGTATACATAACAAATATTTTAAGATATATACCACGTTGACTTCATTATAAAAAAATTATACAAACTTAAATCCGACTAATTTTTATATATAAATACATAAAACCTAACTTTAATCGGAATTTGCCGCGTAAATTGTTTTTCTTACCTTCAGCTGTCAAGTTACTAGTCATTAATGTTTTTTTATTGACATTTATAGAATTTGCGAATGCTGTTAACAATGCATACACGTTTTTATCATGCTATACAACATGAGGCCGGAATAATGATTATCGTAATATGGTGTGAAAATTTACAGAACGAGCGCGTCCATTGCAGCAAACACCGTTGAAAAAACTAGCCAACAATAGCGCAGGTAGCTTATAACAAAAGATTAGTTATGACATATAACTATAATAATAATAGTACTCACCTTATTAATACTCCACTCCAACTTTAATAACCTACTGCTACAAACTACAGTAACAAAGCACAAATACTACATACACGTATTGAAACAAATACTACATACACGTGTTGAAACCATCAAACGCTATTGGTTTAGGCAAACGAAGAAATGCGAATAATACCGAAGACGGCAATAAACATGATCGAATGTAGACGTTTAAATTACGTATAGCGTATAACTCAATGAAAAACATTTATTAGTGTATTATAAGTACCATTTTTAGTGAACCTTAGTTGACCACAAATGCAGTACGACACAAAGAAATACTAATCTGGCGCCAGTACATGAAATATCACAAAATTTCCACCGTGCCTGTATCAAAATGGTTAACAATACACGTATATTACACGTTTCAAAACATATCGGTAGATCTTATACGTTTAATAAATATACCATAACTAAAAAGTTACCAAAATATGATTTAATACACGTATATTAAACTATAACGCTGATTCCTGTGTTGCTTGGGATGACACGGGTTTTCAATTGCCAAAGGTGCCAACGTAAACGTGTGTATGCACCTGATGCAACCGCAGCACAATGCTCCTAGTTGGATGAAACGGGCAATATATAATAAAAAATTCGAATTTATTTTGTGTTAATTTTTACGGTTAAATCTAAAAAGTTACTAGCTATATTTTTTTCTGTTTCTGACGTAAATATTATGTTATGGTGAAAATTTTTATTAAAAATTAATAAAGTCATTACCTTAACCGAAGTATCACAACAACTTAAACTATATTATTACCTAGCAAAGCTAGTTACCATGAATTTGTTGTGTAGTGGATAGCCACCCGGTAAAGAGACCAACTCTTAAGCAGGCTCTCCAGAACTGACGAGAGAATTTTTTCAATGACATATAAACGACAATTTAAAACGATTGATAAGTATATTATCTAACAATTTGTAATAGATAAAACACTTATCTACAACCATTAAATCACCTACTATTATGATTAATACAATTATATAATTGAGTATATAAAGGAATAATCATATATGAGACGCACGTAGATCTATCTTTTTTTAGTTTATTGCACTTTATTCCATCATTTTGTAGTTAGTGGAAGCCGTTATCTAGAATAATAAACTGCCAACTATGAAATAACGTTTTCGTACTTAAACGGATTTGTTTAACTACAACAAAAGTAAGTCAGTTAAATTATACCATATTTAAAGATAGCAAATTACTGTTATTTTCTAAAGTTATATAATTTCGAATAAAGTTGCAATAATTAAATATTGGCCCAGTTAATGTAAAATGTGTTCCAGTATATCCTTCCATTAGCATTCACACTTAATAAATCACCATTAATTAAAGCCCCTAAAAACCATATGCAAATGCTTTTACAACACAAACGTAATACTTTTGCCAACCTAAATAGGTGTGCCTTTGATTTATGTTTTATAACCAGAACATAAAATTGGTTCATCCTTGCTATTAAAATTCTACCCTACTTAAATTGCGTGCAATGTTAACAATGAAAGGCTTTCTCAGACAGTAGGATAGTCAGGAATTGAAAATCAATTTTGAAACTTTTGACCTGGTTGCATGATAGCTAAGAAATATTAAGATACTTCTTCTTCTTCTTATAACTTCTTTGTTTACAAATGGATTTTCTGCAAAGTTTATCTTCCTGTTTCGTGTGGGAGCAAGCAGCTTGCGAATCAGAGGCAATCAGCTTGTGCAAAGTTCAACCGATTTGTTCTATAAGGCGAGAAGGGGTATATCCCCGATTGTCTAAACTTATATCAGTTCGTTGGGTTCTATAGTTGGGTTAGATAATCCTAATATATTTTAAGGTTCTCTTTTACCAAAGAATCAATTGCGATATAAACGATAGGTTTCCAAGAATCAAAATTTAAATTTGGTACAAGTGTAGAAGTATTTAAAATATCCTTTAAAAATACAAAAAAGGATCAGAATTTGAATGGGATGAAAGAATTAAAAGCCCGAAAGCGTGAAAAAGGGTGGATGCGAATAAAAAGCAATTTGTTAGGCTTTGTTTGTTTAGCTTAATTTTTCCCAGCACTTTGTTTCTAAAATACATTTCGTTGCTTTTAAAATTTTGTGAAAGCTTGGCGTTATTGGATTTTCTGGGAAAACTTGTATTTTACGTTATCAAAACCTATCGTAAAGAAACTGGGCGTGCTTGTTTGCGCTATTATTTCGTTTCATATTTCAAACACACACACTTGTTATGACACTAAAGTATATATAAATTTGTGTCATTTTTCTCACGTAGCGTACGCCAAAAAATAATTTATCGTTATATTAAACGACGATTTAAATTACATTTCTGTGATATATTATTTAATACTACTTTGACGGGAAAACAGTTGTGTTTTATATTTTCTCTCATTCTTTGTTGTTCCCTGAAACAGCGTCACTTTAGTCGACGTCTTGTTTTTGATCCTTTTGTTTTTTCCTTCCGGCATTATTATTTTTTTTCCCTTTTTATTTCAATTAAGTTCTTAATCAGATTTGATTATCTTGCAAACAAAGGCAGTTCTTTGCGAAAATTGTATTTGTAATTTTAATGGAAACCCGCTTATCTTCAGTAAACGTAAAGCAGGATTAAGCGCAAGATTTTAAACATTTATTTTTCCTTCCTCGTCTTTTCTAATCCCCAAAATCATACAAAATTGATTCATCTCGAAACAAGCAAGCATTATCGTTTGTCAATTTGCGATAAATGTGTGGGTTATGTATACTTGAAATAAAGCTTTAAATGAGAATTTTCTCCGTACATGGCCCAGTTGAGAGGATTACACAGGTCTTGACGGAGGATTACGTTTTCCGCTTGTCCTGGTGTCCACGGTTCTTATAAGCGACGACAGCAGCAGGTAAATCCTGTCTGCTACAGAAATAATTTTCGTGCTCTTGTGGATTGTAAAGCGTATAATAATACAATGTTAGATTAAATTTGAAGTAAAATTAAAATTAAAAATATTCTCTTCTGGTGATGACGTTTAATTGGTACAAAATATATAAAAATACATTTAAACTTTCTGTAAGAGGTGAAGCAATTAAGAAACTTGAAATAGGCATTTGGATTTCTACCACATTTCTTTTTCTACGTACTCCATATTTTTCCTATTTCAAAAGGAAAACTTTAATTTAGTTCAGCTGAGAAATTCTGCAGAAGTTAATAAGAAGTACCTTACAATTTCTAATAAGAGATTAAAAAGAAATCGGCATCGCTTCTACTACTGGCTGTAGCTCGTTAAGCATAACCTATACTCGTAGGTAATATGGTAGTAATTATATTGACAGCTGAAGGTTTAATTGGAGTAAGCCACATGCAACAAATTTTGTGAGGCACTAAAAAGTCAATGAAATATGGGAAGAGCTGTTGCTTACGCCCTTTGACCAAACAAATGTAAAAAAACTCTTTATTTTTATCTTAATATCTTATCACAACTAATATCTTTATCTTAAAGTTGTTTGTCGATTATTAGTAGTTCATTTCAAGGTAAATGAACTAAGTTTTCTTTCTGAAAAAGAAAAAAAAAGTTACATTTTTATAATTTTCGAAAGATGTAAACTTATTTAACAATAATGTTTGCGAAAACATCGTCGTCGATAAAATTTAATAAAAACATGGACGATAGGTGGTTTTATTGTAATTATAACTTCTATAAATTCATATTACACTACCATTAAAAGTGCTACCTATCAAATTATTACATTAACGTAATACTCCAGGCATCTTAAATCAAAAGGTTTAACACGATTGCCATTTTTATATTTACTATTATTTCATACAAACAATTCGTACATGCAAATGGCATACTGATATTTTTAAGTACTCAAGTAAATTACTCTCGAAAGAGAAATAATTTTGTGATTTGTGACCTAAAACCTTTCTAATAATATTTTGTGGCGGAAGAATTTTAAGGGTATTTCTTACTTTCTAGTTATTAACATGATTAAATCGGTACGCCGACTAACACAAACGTAAGATGTATTTTAAACCTAAGAAAAAATTTCAGGATGATAAATATACGTTAAAATGTTATCGTGAATAAAGTAAACAGATTAAGCTAAATGTTTTGTCACATATACATGAATTATTGTGACGTCAGTCATATTGTACATGATCTACTACATATCTTACAGGAATTAATTTAAAACTCTCCAGTGTGGATCATATACAATATTTCATAAATTTCGACCGTGAACCATTTTCTGTTTTCGCTATCTTATTTTTTCATTTAACCTAAAGCAATTGACCGCGTACGGATTTCTCCACCCTCTTCTATAGGCAGGCCTTGTTTCATCTACCTTTTTCAGGTACAGCAATAAAATCGAGCATACTTGGTTGCTACCGCGTTTGTCATCTTGCTCTCCCCATAAGTAGCAAAATATATTTCGGGTTCCTGACTCATACGATATACAGTTTAATTCTAATGAAAATATTTGTTATATATGTATACCATGTGAAGTGGATGATTAGAAAAAAAGTCACGTTTAAATTTATATGAATGCACCACTTCATAGCATTCTATATTCAGTAAAAATAAATCGATTAATGTTTAGAGGTCGCTACAAGCGATTTTTTTAATTATTCTACAAAAACAGAAAATATCAAAATATAAATATTTATAAAAGCATTTATAAATTGTTCAATATCTTTCTGTTTTGCACATGGAATTTAATGAAATTAGGCTAACTAATTTATTAATTTTAATTAATACCCAAGAAATGTACCTGAAAAATTTAATTTTTATGTGAAAATAAAACGTGAAAGCGTGTGTCTGATTGAGTTTTTAATAATACAAACAATTTCTACTCAACATCGATGCCGCCAAATTAACGCACATGCAAATAGTTGTAATATAGTAAAAAAAGTTTATGTGAAATAATATGATTACCTAAAGTGACTGTTTGTCATTTAAATTAAACATATTTTGAGCATGATCCTATTTTACCACACTGCCTTTTCATTCCTTCCTACCCTTATGCAATTTCTAGGCTAGTTTACTGTAGTTTGTTTCTTTATTTATTTATTTATTAAGAAAGTAAACTGACATTAAGCCCAATTGCATGCTTTCATTAGTTTTTATAAAAGTTTACAAAATTGGAAGTTTTAAAAATAAAACTTTTTAAACATCAAAGATACCTAATTTTAAATTTCATAGTTTCTGAAGTTCAAGCTTTAAAAGCGGCTCTTTCCACATAAACACGAGTTTACCTCTAATATAAATTCAAGGGATAGTTATTATAGAAACCAAAGCTTTTACGAATTACTGTTATTTATAGATTCGTGCAACATCAAGTTTTGTTAGTTATTGTGAATAACATAACCAAATAATTTAAAAGCCGATACTCGGCATAACAGATTAGCATATTCTTCAGACAACTTACTTTGTAGCGTCATTGTAGCGTAAATACTGTGCAAAATCTGAGGATAATCCTCTAAGCCATTTTATCGTTAGAAGTAAAATCGCAAAAATTAATTATTTGCCCTCTTTGTCAACGCGGAAAAGTTTAGTCCAGTAGATTTTAAAACATGCGTAGACGAATTAATATTAATTGTTGATTACTTAACATTAATCAATGAAGTGAATATACTGTATTTAGTAATTATTGTAAAAAATCATCAAAAAGTAATTAATAATAAAAGAGAAAAAAACAAATAAATAAGAAAAATCAGATTCATTAAAGAAGCAAACAACGTCAATAGACAGCAGTCCGTTCAATTTTTTTTAATAAAATATTTAATATATTTCATAAATAAACATTTTTTTATAATTATGATATTTATAAAACAGAGTAACTTACAATTAAATACTAATATGGTATAATCATTTAGTTTTATTTTTAATTAACATAACTATTACACATATGTAGTTTAAACAATGACTATATAATTCATAGGTTCCCAACGGGGGCGGTACCGCCCCCTAGTGGGCGCTGGAGCTTTGAGCTGGGAGAGAGAGGGAGAGAGAAAGAGGGAATTAATTTTGAATTTGTGATTATTAATAGATAATAGACAGACATATAAAATTGGTATAATTAACTATTATGTAAAGGGGGGGCGTTGGAATTTTTTTTTCTTGTAAAGGGGGCGGTAGTCCATTAAAGGTTGGGAACCTATGATATAATTAATGGATGAGTATAGGAAATTATTTTTTTTTATATTTATTTATAAAATAATAATTCCTTAAACAAACAAAAAACGATAAAAAAATTTCATTCATTATAGAAGCAGGCAGTGTCAACAGGCAGCATGGTAGCGTGGGATTATCTTCGGATTTCCAACCATAAAACCACGGTTCAAATTCCATGCAGTTCGATTAATTTTTATTTTAATAAAATATTTAATAGATTTCACAAATAAACTTTTTTTTTGTTTTTGTTTCCAGTCTTACTTTGTGGAACTCCATAATCATGAAATAAATAATGATTAGTAAAAGTTTCACAGTTTTATTAAAGTATAACCTGACAATATTGTTTCGACTGCAATACATACATCTTCTACCACATTCAAAACTTGTTAGTTTTGATATTTGCAACATGTTCTTCAGAATACCCCCACAAGAATTTATTAGATGGTTTCTTGGTCAATAGTAATATAGAATTAGTTAAAAGGTTCGAGTTAATTCAATTATTTGACCTTTGTATAAGTCAAAATTATTTCACTTTTAATAACATAATTTATTTACAAAAGGATGGTTTACCTATGGGTAATTCTCTAAGTCCTCTATTAGCTAACATATTTATGGACAAGTTCGAAATCAAATATTTGAATTAAACCTCTCTAAACACATTATCTTCTGGTTTCGTTATGTTGATGACATTTTAGCTTGTTTTGACAGTTCTTTTAAGGTTATCAATGAATTTTTAATTTTTATTAATAGTATCCACCCTAACATAAATTTTACACTAGAAACAGAACAAAACAGGGCTATAAAGTTTCTAGATTTAAATATCAAGATTAACGCACACAATCTATTTGAATTTTCCATATACAGAAAACCAACACAAACAGACATAACAATACCAAATGAATCTTGTCACCATAATACACATAAAATAGCAGCCTACAGATCATTAGTACACAGAGCTTTAACTATTCCACTAACAAAATCAGATTTTAGCAAAGAGATATCAACTATTAAACAACTAGCACATGCATATCATTACAATCCGAACATTATTGACACTTTAATTAAACAAAAAGATTATAGGTTAGCTATCAAAAGAATATATCCCATTGACAATCAAACAGAACACACAAATTACATATCTGTACCATATTTTGGCAAAATATCAGAAAAAATTGCACATATACTAAGAAATACCAACAATTATACAAAAAACATTTAAAACCAACACTAACACTTTTTCATTTTTATTTAATGCTAAAGACAGAACACATGATATCATGAAATCGGGCATTTACCGTTTAAATTGTTCTTTTTGTAGTTCAGTATGTTGGGCAAACACTTCGAAATTTTGACATAAGATATAAAGAACACGTACGTCATTACAAAAATAAACATCCTGAAAAATCTAATTACGCCAAACACCTTTTAGAACAAAATCACACAATGAGTCCTCAAAATAATATTAAATTCCTACATTTTTGTAATAACAAACGCAAATTAGACATTTTAGAAGCCTTTGAGATATACAAACACAAACTCAGGGTACCTTTAATGATTGAACAACTTGAGCTCAGTAATTCTCCGTTACTGGAAGTATTAGATATTTAATTCTGACTATTATTATTATTTTATCTAGTTACCTGTTTTTGTATCTACCTTAGCGACGTGTTTGTTTATAATTATATTACCTTTGATAATGACAGCATAGCTGTCGAAACAATATTGTCAGGTTATATTTTAATAAAACTGTGAAATTTTTACTAATCTTTATTTATTTAAAAACATTTTTTAATTATAATATTTACAAAAAAGAATAATTGCATAAAATTATCCCTTAATTTTATAGTCATTGTTTAAACTACAAATGTAAAATGTTAATTAAAAATAAAACTAATTGATTATACATTATCGTAGTAGTATTTAATTGCAAGTTATTCTGTTTTATAAATATTATAATTATAAAAAAATATTTGTAAAATATATTAAATATTTTACTAAATAAGAATTAAACGAACTGCATGGGATTTGTCCAAACTCCAGCCATCCTTTATCTTACTTTTTTGTTTGTTTGTTTTGATGATTTTCTACAATTACTAATTACGGTATATTTACTTATTGTTTAATATTAATTATTCAACAATTAATATTAATTCATTTACGCATTAATTCATTTTCTGGTATCAAAAATCTCAACTTTCTTTAAATATATCCCTTTCCAAAATTTGTGGTGAGGGCCTAGTTTTAAAGGTTCCCCTCTCGTTGTCTCCTTATCGCTGTCCACTCCCTAGTAGATGATTCGGGATTGTTTAAATATGGCCTTAATGCTTTCACTTTGCATTAAACATAGTACTTCCTATTGTTTTAGCTTCATCTTCCAGACCTAATATATCAAACTGCCAAGACAACAGATTTATGAAATCTAGAGTTTTAGTAACTCACAAGTTCGATATTGGAAAATTTGGATATTGAAAGATTTAAAGATTTGTTCGGAAATATCAACCACTATAAAATTTATAGAAGATAATCCTTATATATTATATAGCAGCAATAGTTATTCACATTATTAATGTTTTGAATTTTAACTGTTTAAGAATTCAAACATTTACGAGGATGGTCTGAAAAGTTTCCGACCTTAACGTGAAGATGGCAGCACTCGTCAATAAAAGCCACGGCCTACTAGATTCATATAAGCTTCTAAGCGAAGCTTATATGAATCTAGTAGGTCGTGATAAAAGGTAGGGAATTTAGTTGTGCATTTTTTGACAGGTACTCACCCAAATTTCAGCCATTTTGGACGCGCAGTTGTTATTTCACAATCGTTTGAGTGAGTCGAGGTGAGTGTTTTTGTGAAAATGGGAAAAAATCGAGTAACGAGCTGTCATTAAATATTTGTTTTTGAAAGCCAATACGCCTACGCAAATCAAAAATGAGTTGGACTCTGTATATGGTGACTCTGCGCCATCATTTACCACAGTGAAATTTTGGGCAGCTGAATTTAAACGTGGGGACGTCCAAAAACTGCAACCACTGACGATAACATCACTAAAGTTTACCAAATGGTGATAAACGACCGTCGAATTAAAGTGAGAGAGATAGCAGACGCTATGAATATGTCCAAAGAACGTGTTTGTCACATATTTAATCAAGATTTAGGCATGAGAAAGCTGTCCGCCCGTTGGGTGCCGCGTTTGCTCACGTTAGACCAAAAACGTGTTCGAATGAACATTTCCAACGCTCTGTTGGCGCAGTTTAGGCGCAATAAATCAGAGTTTTGGCGCCGATTAATTACTGTAGATGAAACTTGGATACACCATTATACGCCCGAAACAAAAATACAGTCAAAACAGTGGACTGCGAAGGGGGAATCGGCTCCAAAAAAAGCAAAAACTGTTATGTCGGCTGGGAAAGTGATGGTGACTGTTTTTTAGGATAGTCATGGAGTTATCTTAATCGATTATCTTCAAACAGGAAAAACCATTACAGGAGCCTGTTTCACCATCTCCGCGGTTACCATGGCGAAAATCCACAAGTTACGGTTTGAACTGCTTGACCATCTTCCTTACTCACCAGATCTAGCCCCAAGCGACTTCTTTTTGTTCCCTCATCTAAAAATTGCGCTCGGGGGGCAGAGATTTTCGTCAAATGAGGAGGTCAAATCACCTTCGTGAACAATTATTTTGCAGAGAAAAACGCCGAGTACTATTTGGACGGGTTAAAGAGATGGGAGCATCGCTGGGATAAGTGTGTAGACTTACAAGGAGACTATGTAGAAAAATAAAAATAAATTTAAAGAAAAAATGTCTTGTATCTTTGTTAGGTCGGAAACTTTTCAGACCACCCTCGTACAGTTTTGTATCAATGTTCCAGAACCTTCAAAATGAGGATTTTCAGCAATTTCTGATTTTGAATGTTCAAATTTCATTCTTTGTGAATTTTAAAAACTAGTTTCATCGTTTCCTCGAAATCTTTAGGTATGTTAAGTTTCGCGTTTTAAGAACTTTGACAGTTTCAAAACTTTTTCCGGATCTTCCACTTCAAGTTTATAGCTTCAGAATCAGAATTACCTGGTTTAGGCTTTGTTTGACAAACTTTGTTGAACATTTCCATTTTGTAGTAGCAGGTTTTCGAGAGCAGGGTTTCTATGGTTCCATAGTTAAATATCAGTATTTAATAACATATAAATAATGATTATAAAGATATTAAAATGGCGACCAGACACCGGCCTGAACAATTTGTTTTTTGAAAACCTGCCAAGTACTGCTTTTGATACTTTACTTAATAACTGTCTCACAATTAAAAACACCCGCACATTCAGAATCTTCTCACTGACTGGCGTCCATCCCTGTTCAAGACATAAACTGTCACAATCGCAAGTAAATATATAACCTTCAGCTGCATTATTTTTGTTTGTTTTGTAAATGATTCAAACGCAGCGTTGCAGAAATTAAATTAAATTATTTTGTTCCTTGATAACAATAAGCTGTATAGGATATTCCGAATAAGAGCACATTTAGGACGGGTGTACGCGCTATGGGCACAAACTTGAAGATATTCTTGTATGATCTCTTTCCCAGCTTGCAATTGAGTTAGTCAAATATCAATTATTATTCTACACTAGAATTGCTAAAATGTACCTACCTTACTTAGGGTATCAGTGACAGAACGATATTGTCAGAATCATATTAATTAATACATATTGAAGTAATCCTGTGTCAGTAATTCACTTTTTTTCCAGGTTGTTTCTCCAGAATCGTCACCCCAATCCTTGCACAGTGGCGTAATAAATGTAAAGCTAGATAACTATTCTCTCATAAAAGAAGGATTAATATAAAAATACTGATCGTAGATCACAATGAAACCAAAGCTTGCATGAAAAAAGGGTATTATGCTCAGAATTCTATATTAACGAAATCCAGAAAGATAAAAAAAATACAGAATCGAAGGTATCAGTTATTCATTATTATATCTCGTAACATTTGCGTAACCTCTAAATTTGCAGTTACCAAAAGACCAATAAATTTAATTTTATACTGAGCTCTTTTTCTTGGCGGCATACTCTAGGACTATTTCACAATTAAATGGCCAACAAAATGAAATTAACTACGAATACACATTTCTGTGTTTGCACATTTAAGTGCCATTATCATTGTTTTTTCGGCCATTGCAGTTTCCACGAATGGTATTCTAATGCAGTGATTCCATTAACTTTTCCTCATCAACTGCAGCTCATAAAATATTATTAGTGTAATAATATGTATAACTGACGTTTCTCCTGTCTGCAGTCTGCGAGTCTACTTCGAGATGTAATTTTATGAACATTTACAGCACTGCTGGTGTGTCATAAGATTTCCCTTTGTCTGCAATTTGCAGACATTAGTTACTAGAGTAATTCGGAAAATTACATCTAGAATTGGATTTTTCTATCTTGAGGTAGCATTAAGGGCACTATTTTATAGATAAGGCTATTTATTAGATTAGATTAGATCAGTATTTGTTAAAATAACAGCAATTAAGTTTACCAACCCATAAAGATAGACCTCTTCTCTTATTTAGGATTATGTTTCGGAGCAATTTAGTTTTCTTTAATTTATTAGAAAATACGATTTTCACTAGACAACAATTTTGTTAAAGTTAAGTACAGAAACGGGCATTTACAAAGCTGGGAAGTTCGTAAAATTACCCTTATAAGCTTATGCTGCTGTATCTCAATGTAATTATCGAAGAAGGAGAACGTACTTCGAATTTTCTCTCCGTTATTACCACCTGACGTACAATATTAATGTCGCAATTTCAACTCTAACCCTAAACTTTGTTTAGTTTACTTTCGACTAATTGCTGTTTGTTATCCATTAATTAAGGATATTTAACATAGTTGTTATAACACCCGACTTTAATGTTATTTTCTTTTTATATTTATTAGCTCTTCCTTTTAAACGTTTCATACCTGCTTAAATGAATATTTAAGTAAAAAGTTATTAAGTTGTTTTCAAAGTTTTAAAATATAACAGGGTGCAACACAATTGGCCTTTTATTATTAATTAGTTAAAATTTAATCTAAAAGTCGAATCATGAATGAGTAAGCAAGAGAATTGAAGGGAAATTATAATAAATAGTTCAGGAAACTTAGCCGGTGAAAATGTTCCATGGTAATTAATAATGAAATTAATAACACAATTTTCAAGTTGCCTCCTTCAAAAATTACTTGTAAATTCTCTCTTTTCATTATCACAAGAAACTAATTTGAAAGTTTTGTAAATTGATGATAGCATAATGAAAAGTCAAAGATTTTCAAAGATGAAAAGGGAAAACAAACCAAAGTTATAATTATAAGATTCACAGGTGTGCCTGAAACGAAATTATATTTTCGAGTTTCTGTTGTTTTCGTCATTTTAACAAACCTCTGACACCTTTTCTTTGTTAAAGTTATTAAAAGAGAAGCGGCTTTGTTGGAAGATATAAAATGAATAACATTAAATACATATACTATATAAATGGAACAAATCCACAATTTGATTAACTTTACAAATAGATTTTATATGTTACAGTTCTGAAGCAACCAAGAAGATATAACTACTACGAAATTATTTAGAGCGCTCCTTTGTGAACAATACATAAGTTTAGCTTTCATCTTGAATTGAACTAGTTATCGTGAGCAACTGTGTATGTATGTATGCTACATCCAAAACTGCTCGAAGGTATTGTTCTTTTTGCACATCCTGAAGAACTTTGAAGTTTTCTTTCAATATTGGCTGATTTATATTTTCTTGATTTAATTTACTCTTGTCCTATATTTTATCTTACTATTTCTCTACTATTTCTCGTTCTAAATATGGAAGTCAAGTGCATTTTTTCGACAGTAACCATTCAATGGCGGTTCGAACAGAAAAATGCCGTTTCAAGCTAAACCGATACGACATCTCCCAACAAATTCACTTCGTTGCAAAAAATGAGAACTGCTCTATGCTATAGAGTAGTACCTGCCTAGTAGTGTTTCACGAGAGTCGCAATCCGTACCGCAACACAAGACAAGAATTTTTTCTGCAAGAATAGCAAGGTTTCTTGCATTTTCTTGCAGTCTTGCTAAAATACAGATTTTGAAAAGATATTGGTATGTTTGAATTATTATTGGCAGTGTTTGTATACATATACATATTATGAATTTATAATATATTTTATTTATTTATTTAAAAGCTGTTTTAATAAAACAAAAAATAGAAAAACAATATATATAAAATATTTTTCCATTCCACTATTACACATTTGGATGAGCACTTAGTCTGTCTTTATACTTTTTGGCATAGTTTTGAATTTCACTTTTCACTGTTTGGATGCACAAATTACTTAGTAAGACTGTATTAGGTACATACCACGGAGCATTTGCAATAGTACCAAGCACTTGAAAACGTTCCAAGATGTCAACATTGGACTTGCACGTAGTTCCCCATAGTGATATTCCATAAGTCCATATGGGTTTTAGGGCGACTCTATGTACTAGGAGTTTGTTACTCAGTGATAGCTTTGAGCTTCTTCCTATTAGCCAGTACAGTTTACTTGATTTAAGGCCCAGTTGTTTACGCTTGTTGAAGATGTGGCTTCTCCATGTCAGCCTACTGTCTAAATGAAGTCGAAGGTACTTGGCGGATTCGGCGTGGTTAATCTGTTGACCATTGAAAGTTACTGTTGGACAGCTGCTCCTTTTCATCGTAAATGTTATGTGCTGGAGTTTGACTTCATGTACTTGTATTCTCCAGAGTTTGAGCCATTGCTGTATTTTGTTTAAGTGTGCTTGTAGATATCTAAACGCTAGAAATGATATGTGGTACATAGGGGAGAGGCCCAGATTGAACCTTTTTTAGAAAAGAATTGGTATTTCAGATCATTGTCGGTTATTTAAATTAAAATTCACACTAAGGCATACTTTATAATGTTTGTTAGATATTCAATTAAAGAATATATTGCAAAAACATAAATTCTCTCTTAAAATAAAGAACTTAAAAAATGTGCAATCAGTTCAATTTAAGGAACCAGTTGCCTAAATTAAATAAACCAAGAGTTCCCTAACTTGAACCACCAGCAGATATTCAAATAAAGCTTTCTAAATAATAAAACAAAAAAAAACTTTATTATTTATTAAGACACTGGGTAATACTATACTAGAAATCACAATAAACCTGTAAGTCTAGTGACTGGAACATGGAAATCCTCATCTTCTATCCCAGCACATTCTTCGTAGGCCCATTATGCACTACTTAGGTACCATGCACTCATTTTCAAGTTAATTCAGGTAGTTATATCGTTACAATAAAGACATGAAGCATCTTCTGAACACGACTTTGCCAAATCATCAGAAAAACTGCCATTTGTCTTTTCAATGAACCTAACCAGTTCAATTTTGACAACACTCATTTGTTTTATTCAATTTAACCTCAATTTTTTTTTTTCAAATTATAATTGGCGCCGAAATCGCACCGGACTTGTAATATTTTGTACGTTTGGTTGCCTATAATTTATCTTATTAAAAACTTGCAATCAAGGCGTTAAAAAAACAAAATCGGTTTTGACTTTTTCTGAAAATGCAATACTTTTTGCATTTGAAATAATTCTTTTCCTTTTTTGATTGGAATTCATAAAGTTTGCCGATATTACTTTGCCGCACTGTACCCTTCTTGAAAGGTAATATTTCGAGGTAGTATTATTTTGCTATATTCATCTATGTTCTTTTAGGGACTTACGAAGGGATTTATTTACATAGAGATATTTCGAAATAGTCATCCCAAGATATGCACAGAGATTCCTTGTCAAGTATTTGGTGATCTATACCGACCAACCTTCTTGAGCATTTGTGGAAGACTTACTTTTTATTATTGAATTAGTAAACTACGTATGGCCGATGTAAGAGTGCCGTATCATGTCGTCATATCCAGTGTGTATCCCATTCTATCCAAGTTTCGTTTCTGCCATTACATCTATGGAGATTGAGAAACCAACCTGTCAGAATAAAAGAACTTTATGAAAATATTACCCGCTATAAAAAGAAAGCTAAGTGAATTTTTTTGGACATTTACAAAACATAGCCGTTTCAATGTTTTCATACTGTATATTGTCAGAACTGCGAGTGACATAATTTTCTTTCTTTAAAGTATCTATCTAAAAGCATAAGCATAAGCTCTTAAATTATATCAACTTATAAATATTCTTTTGTTAATATAGAGATCTGTATACGTCACTTTTAAATATTGTCTTTACAATTAATGTGTATTAACTTTATTACAAATGTCAACTCGCATACATTAACAATCGGGTACCTGAGTACTATTAAACCCTGTGATTCTTTTAGTGACGATAGACTGAGTAATTTATTGCTATTTACCATAACATTCACAGTAAACTGGTTTCAATATTTTCCAAAATAAATATTGTGGCGCCCATTACGCACTCTCAATATTGTTGTTATTGAACCAAAACCCCAAGAGCAGCCCGAGGCTACAGACTTCTTAAAATAATATAACAAAATAATGGTATTTACAACCTTCCAAACGGTTCTGCAATTTTTTGCACCAGCCTTTACGAAACACGGAGAAATTACATAAATGAAGGCATAAACATACAATTGCAATTACATCGACATTCGTGGGAACACTGTACTCATATTGAAACTACAGCATTCTGTAGTCCTCCTGTTACTATTTTCAACGATAGATGACATAGCAATAAGGGCCGTATCACGGCCTACTAGATTCATATAAGCTTCTCTTATATACGGCTGTCTCATTTCCAGTTTTTTCATTGTTGAAAATTTATTACAGATTCGTACGTTAAATGGCGCCCACTGGCGGTAATTTTACAACAAAGATATTTGAAGTCAGAGCTCAGTCGTTAATTTTTAGGTTATACTTTATGTCAATTGTGTCAAACTGCCTCTGATTAAAGAATGTTTACTTGAATATTAACAGTAATTACTAATAAGAAATTTACTAACAACGATCAAATATGATTAGATTATGCATTAAAAAACAATAGGTACATTATATTACATTACAAAACGTTACATTAAAATTTTATTTATTATTTTAATTTATTATTCTTTCGGCATCTTCATTTTTATAAAAAAGGCTACCAGTCCCCAAATCAAATTGGTAAACTATTAAAAAAAGTTACATTAAAACTAATAAACATACTTTTTCCACTACTAGCTATGAAGTTGACAATTATTGCGTCTCCTAGCCAACTGAGAAGTTGAATTTCTCTAGTAGTGGTTAATAATTGTTTCTATTATTAACCTAGTAGTCGAGAGGTACTGGCAAGAAAAAGGCCTCGACCCGCCATGAGCTTTAAAAAAAATTTTTTTTTCTGAGATCATAGAGTTGGCCCTCCTCTACAGACTAGGGATAGTGCCGAACAATTTTTTTTTTTTTTGGGGGGTCAAATTCGCATGCAAAGAAAAAAAAATTGGTTTTTTGCCCATAACTCATTGAGTTCAGTTCGGATCGAAACCGCACAAGAATAAAAAAATGACGGGCTCGCGATGGCGCGTAGAACGCACTTTGATTTTTCAAAATCGGTTAAGCGGTTCCCAAGATATCAAGCTTTGACTGTTCCAACCCTTTTCGTCCGGGTTTTGCCGCGGCCGGAGGCACCCCAGCCGTGTTGATTTTTTTTTGCAAGGAAGAAATCGACCCAGCGACTTGAAAATTTTTTCATCACTAGACAGTGAGGACCAGAATACTGTGTCAAAATTTCAAGTCGCTAGGTCGATTAGGGGGGGAGTGGGAGGGGGGATCGTAATCGAAATTAAAACCGCTGTAGCTTGCGCAATTTCCAGGGGTTTTCGCGCAGCCAACGGGGGATTACTGAGGACGATGCCTACTTTACTGGGTCATTTTTTTTTTCGATTTCGCCAATATCAGCCAGTTACGGGGCGAAAAACCGATTTCCCCTCCCCCTTTTTTTGATTAAAATTGATTTTTTGATATGAAAAAAGGGTTGGGGGAAAATTTTTTTTTGCCCACAAAACGGGGAGTTTTTTTATCTTTAATTTGAGCCCGGCCAGATTGCAATCGGACCATTAGGGTGGGAGGGGGAGGGCCACAACCCTTTTGCCCTGTAGCGGGGCAACGGAAAGGGTTAGGGACTTCGGGCCGGGCCCATTTTCAAGGCAAAAGAATTTCCTTTCATGCATTTTTTTATCCCGAATCGCTATCTGTTCATCGGCGTTTTCAGACGAGTCAAGAAGTTTTAACGCGGATGATACTGATTGGGGATGGCAGTACGAAAGTACTGATGACGAATTGGATTCGAACGAGGTAGAATGTGTAGTTCCACCTAAAAGACCTCGTTTCACGCCTGTATAACATTAATGTGATATTAATTTGTATATACTAGTTTATAACTAATAAACTAGTTTAATAAATAGTTTATAAGTAAGTGTATAACTAATGTTTATGTTTAATATATGATGTGTACAATAAATTATTAATCGTATTATCGTAATTTCATTACATGCATAATCAACGCTCCTACGTCCTTGGAGTCTCCTGTCCTCTCGCGTTAAACTTCCATACATTGGAATGTTCTCGAAGATTTCCATAATAAACTTTCGTTGGTAAAATCTGGCTGCACAAATGCAGTCAGATCTATAAGCATTCAGGTATATCACTGTACTCTTCTTTAAACGGCAGTGGCGCTGCCACATTGGTAGACAAAAGGAGGCGGCCGACGAACGTGAGCCAAACAATAGGTGACGGTCACCTCGTTCTATTACAAACAATAGAACGAGGTGACCGTCGATCTGAAGATAGTATATCTTCATAACATATTTAATAAAATATTGGTCGCGTGTGTCCCGAGAGCTTGTTTCTATCTCCTTTTATATATAGATCGTCCCATGCCTTACCATTGAAATGAGTTAACAACAAGGGCGCGCGGAGGAGAAATCGGACTCAGAGTGAAAAAAATGTAAACAAACTGCAAAAAATGCATGAAAGGAAATTCTTTTGCCTTGAAAATGGGCCCGGCCCGAAGTCCCTAACCCTTTCCGTTGCCCCGCTACAGGGCAAAAGGGTTGTGGCCCTCCCCCTCCCACCCTAATGGTCCGATTGCAATCTGGCCGGGCTCAAATTAAAGATAAAAAAACTCCCCGTTTTGTGGGCAAAAAAAAATTTTCCCCCAACCCTTTTTTCATATCAAAAAATCAATTTTAATCAAAAAAAGGGGGAGGGGAAATCGGTTTTTCGCCCCGCAACTGGCTGATATTGGCGAAATCGAAAAAAAAAAAAGACCCAGTAAAGTAGGCATCGTCCTCAGTAATCCCCCGTTGGCTGCGCGAAAACCCCTGGAAATTGCGCAAGCTACAGCGGTTTTAATTTCGATTACGATCCCCCCTCCCACTCCCCCCCTAATCGACCTAGCGACTTGAAATTTTGACACAGTATTCTGGTCCTCACTGTCTAGTGATGAAAAAATTTTCAAGTCGTTGGGTCGATTTCTTCCTTGCAAAAAAAAATCAACACGGCTGGGGTGCCTCCGGCCGCGGCAAAACCCGGACGAAAAGGGTTGGAACAGTCAAAGCTTGATATCTTGGGAACCGCTTAACCGATTTTGAAAAATCAAAGTGCGTTCTACGCGCCATCGCGAGCCCGTCATTTTTTTATTCTTGTGCGGTTTCGATCCGAACTGAACTCAATGAGTTATGGGCAAAAAACCAATTTTTTTTTCTTTGCATGCGAATTTGACCCCCCAAAAAAAAAAAAAATTGTTCGGCACTATCCCTAGTCTGTAGAGGAGGGCCAACTCTATGATCTCAGAAAAAAACATTTTTTTTAAAGCTCATGGCGGTTCGAAATCCAGTACCTCTCGACTATAGGTTAATAATGGATAAATTCAAATGTTTTGAAAATCCAGGGATAGTTGTTTAACAAAAACTTGTGCAACATAATTTTGTATACCCAGGAGATTATCTTTAACGTATTTGCTGCTTGAAATTACCTAACACGATAAAATTATTTGACTATTCAACTCACATGTCATTTATTAAAAATTGACCAATTAAAATGCAGCATTTGATATTTTTAATCCAATGAAAATGAATTGTATCGACAATTCTCACTAGAGAAAATTGTCGACAATTTTCACTAGTGATAACAATCGACAATTTTAATAAAACACAAATATTTAACAACATTTATTTTTGAGTATTGAACGTACAATTATTAAATGTAATTTAAAAAACAATTTGATTTTTTAAAGCGTGTTCGTTGAATAGTCTCTCGAATACCATAAGTAGCCAAAGTTAAATAGACTATTTTTGTGGTGCTTAACACTCATGTCTATCATGCTTGCGAATACCACTCGTGCAGCGCACTCGTGGTATTTAAATGCAAGCATGATAGACATTCGTGAAACCACCACAAAAATAGTCATTAGTAATATCCCGAGTGCATGTCAAATTGTCGATAATTTAATTTTCTCGAGTGCGCGAACGCGCACGAGAGAAAATTAAGAGACAATTTGACATGCACGAGAGGACATTTTGGCAGACTATTTCCCGAGAAAAATTTAAATGGTACAAAGAAACTTACTTCTGTGTTAAAAAAGGTTTTTTCTTTGAATTATTGCACCGTCGGTGACGATCATGTTGGTCTTGAATCGATATCTAGTGCAAATTATCGATAATTTGCACTAGTGCAGTATTATCAGTTTTAATACCACGAGAGCAAACGAAAATAATCGATTATACCTACCGAGCGACAAGACGTATTCTGCGAAACACCACGACAGCGTAGCTGGAGTGGTGTTTTAAGGAATACGTCGTGTCGCGAGGTAGGTATAAGATTATTTTCGGTTGCTCTAGTGGTATTCGATACGATTATATAACAAATAAAATTTAGAATCAACTATTATTTTTGCTATCAAAAGCGATGCTTTTTTGACAGATTAATTTAATTTATTGCATGCACAGGTATGTCGATGACTTCAAAATAATTGTTACTCTGACAACGATTGCTTGAACCAATAGTGTTGCAGGCTTGGAAATACCGAAACGATTATACAACGTCGTGAAGCGTATATTCACTTATCTATATGTGGTAACTAGGATAATTCGCAACTACTATTGGCTAATTTTATTATGAGTTGTATAATCGCTGAAATTTGATCGTTGCTAGGTTAACGTAGAGTTCCTTTATAATAATATTAAGAGTTGGGACATGTGGAACCAAAGTCAAAGTTAACCTGATAACATTCAAGCATTTTGACAACAGTTGACAAATTTTTATTTAATGTCACAATGACATCACTTCAAAAAGCAAGAAAAAAACTTTCATGTTTCAGAAATTTTATTTATAAAGCAATATACGTAAGTTATTATGATGAAACAATATAAAATACATTAAGAAATTATTATTTTACCTTTGAGGCTAAATTTCTCATTGCAACACTTTTGCTACTATAAGTCTCAATTTTATGTTTTCTTAAATCTCTTTTAATTTTTGCACAATAAATTTTTACCCTAAATGTAACATAATAATTAATTAATTTTTCTTTTATATTGTGGCAATTAGGATAGTCGATTTTTTTTACTTCTGCGTCTGTTTTAATTTGGTCTTTCAAAAATTTTGAAATATGTTTAAAATTTATGCTCATGGAGTTTAGAGTGTTTCGTAAGTTTAGAAATATTGTTTCCATTATTTTGAATAACTGAAAAGTTTTATAATTTACGTAATTTAGTTTTTCTGGTTTGAATTCTTTCAGTCGGACGAATTTAGTAAAAGTTTCATTTAATGGTGTTTTGGAGCCCAAACTGGAAATACATTTGGCACAAACTCTTCGTTTTTTCAAGTTGCGTAAAATATAACCGGCACAATTGTACAAAATGTTCTCCATTCTTAAATCAAAAACTTGTGGTACGCACTTCCAATTTTTTGGGAGGATAATAGGAGGCTTCTGCTTTTCCTCAGTGTTTTCTTTTTTCTTGGTTTCAACAAGGATGTCCAAAAAATCACTCACTTGTTTGCGATCATCTTCTTCATAACTGCTGGTTATTAAATTAGTTTTTAAATACTGCGCAACACAAAGGAGTTTTAAATTTTGTTTGAACTGGAGTGGAGAAGGAAGAGGTTGTTTGCTTCTTAACTGTGAAAATGAATTTTCCAAACAATCCTGTGTAAATCTGCTGGTAAGTAAAAAATCGTGTTTTCTCAAATTCAAAAATTTGTCTTGTAGGTCTATTATCGACGTAGTTGTTAAGATTACACCGGTTTGAATAGGTTTCCATACAGTTTTATGACCTATTTTCATATGAGTAAATAAATTAATTACCATGTGAAGAAATTCGATGGTATCGTTGTATTTTTCTGTGTTTAATTTACTTAAAGCCAAAGTAGAATTTCTCGATGTCATTAATTTAAACCATTTGAAAATGGTTTCTACGAACCATGCAGTTGTCAAAACAGTATTATCATCTTCATCAGCAATAAACTTTAATGCAGCAGCAACATCGTGATGGATTACACTATAAGAATTTGGAACCTTCATTTTGTCAAAATGATTATTATTTTCCAATAGCTCTGACTTTAACTTAGGAGCGAATCTTAACTCCAGGTTATCTTGATAACCTGCAAGATTTTTGATGTGGGCTATCTTTACCACATTAGTAGGCAAATTAAATTTCTCTTGTAGATCAGTTGGTATTTGAATTATTTCATTTATAACCAGGGATTGCTTAATATTTTTATATAGATGTGTAGCGTCTGCTAAAAAATACAATCGATCGGATATCTCCACTGGATGTGGAATAGAGTTAACTGTTTTTGAATGTTTTCCAACAGTTATACCAAATTTTCTCCACATGGCTTGGTTGCTTGAACCCATATCTGTGGTAACACTGTTAAAATAAAGTCCAATAGCTGAAGAACGCTCCACTACATCTTTAACAATATCACAGTAAACGGATCCGTCGGTACTCTTTCCAGTAAAATAATACCCCACAATTTGCTTCCAACGGCCCGTAATCCCTGCTAACATGATAACTAACGCTCGACTTGCAGTACCATCATGTTTTGGAAGTGTTATTTTACCAACAAATGAATCGGAGGATACACAATAATCCATCGATTCTTTTAAATCCATTTCGTCCATAGTAAGAATGCATTGTTTTTGAAAATCGTTCATGATGTTAACTTTAATTTTGAGAAAATTGAACACTTCATGCAGAATTCCGCTTTCATATTTTAGTCCTTCGAGTCTTCTATTGAGGGTCCTCACAGATGGATATGGCAAACCAAGTTTCAATAAATTATTGTAGCCACTTGTCCCACATGTAAATTTTATTCCTTTTTTCTTTTGTTCTCTCAATTTTTTACTTAAAATTTTGTTAGTTTGTACAAGGATATGCATTTTTCTTTTAAGATTGGCTATCCTTTCTTCACATTTCTCATTTGCACATCGGTTTTCGGAGCAAACGTTTGTAATATTTTCATCAAAATTAGAAAAATTTTGATCATCAATGACATCAGAAATAACCACCGTTGGTATTGCATCTTGTTTGAGTGTGTTTCTTTTCAAACCAACCAGCCATTGATCATGCGTAAAATGTTGACTGCAAAGTCGGGACCTCTCAAAATAATTAGGAATTTTTGATTTTTCTATCCAAATTTGTCTGAGAGCTGAATTTTTTGGAAATCTATGAAACGAAAATCCATCATTTGATCGATTTTTGCAATTCAATGCTGAACACCCTGTCATGACGACTGAACTGAAAGCACACTAATTGTTAATTTTAAAGATCTTGCGACCTTTTGCCTTAAATTTACACTTTTTGGAAACCAAATGCTCCACAATTGTCAAGATGACAGCAAAAAATGTGCCAAAATTTTAGTTGTACGTCAACTTCTATTATTAATGTCATTGTGACATTAAATAAAAATTTGTCAACTGTTGTCAAAATGCTTGAATGTTATCAGGTTAACTTTGACTTTGGTTCCACATGTCCCAACTCTTAATATTATTATAAAGGAACTCTAGGTTAACGTAAAACATTACAGCTTTTTGGTTGGTTTAAATTTTTCGAGGGAAATAGTCGACATAACTTTGACTACTAATGGTATTATAAGTGATTAATACACTCCATTAATATTCGACCAATCACCGTGGTGATTATTTCAAAATTTGACCAATCAGATGATTTGTTAAGTGATTAAAAAGCTACTAGCTTTTTATCAGCGATAAATACGCTACTAGCTTTTTATCAGCGATAAATATGCGAGTAGGTCGATTAAAATGCATCTAAACAAAGTGTACTTTGGAAATTGTTTGACAATAGCAACTGTCAAATTAATTTGCATCAATTTCGCATCATTTGTATTCAAAATGAATTCAAGTCGTTTTGGACAGTGTTCTATGGGTGAAATAGCGGTGGCAGTCGATAAGTCTGTCCCAAAAAGCACTATTAACACAAGGAAATCGGTATGGAAGCAATTCACAAAATTTTGCAACGAGCGAAATTATGCCATCCAAGCCACGACTTCGAAGGAAGAGTTGGGGAAAATTCTAAAAGACTGGGCCTACAACATGCGTAAAGAAAACGGAGACAATTACAAAGAAAGTGTGGTAAAAACATTCTTCAATATCACAGCAAAAATGTTGCAAGAAAAGTTTTTTAATGAGTACAATCGAATAATCGATCCTTTCACCGAAATTGAATTCAAAGGAGCAAGGGATGCCAGAAATACAAAACGAAAGGAGCTCCAAACTATTCTAGATAAACGTAAGCAAAGTTCATTAGCGCTGAATAAAAACGATATCGAAAAAATTTTAAACATTTGGGATGAAGAAACACCAGAAGGCCTACAAAGAAAGTTTTATCATGTAGCAGCCTACGAACTCGCGTGGAGAGGAGGTGAGGCAGCAAGATGCCGAATCCATTTTTTCAAAGAAGAAAAAAATAGTGACGGGACTTTATCAGGTCGAATTGAGTATAATCCAATCTTCACTAAAACGTGCCAAGGTGGGTCACAAAAGTGTGCGGACAGTAAGTGGCTTGCTTCGAATTATGAAAATCCTAAAATCTGTTCAGTACGGTTATATAAAAAACTAATATCTCATCGTACAACAAATATTACAACAGATCGATTATTTTTAACTCCAAATCGCTACTGGAACCAAGAAAATTCTGTCGGATGGTATAAAAGCATGCCACTTGGAGTCAACATAATTGGAAACTGGACCAAGCAAGCAGCCTCAAAAATTGGGTTAGATGTTTCCTCTAATAAAATTACAAACCATTCAAACCGATCGAGTGCAGTCTCAAGTTATGCTAAAGCGGGAATTGGGGAGCAGCAGCTTTGCAAAATGACAGGACATGCCAATGTAAAATCGCTAACTCCCTATTTACAACTAGATCAAGAACACCATGCAGCTCTCGTCTCAACTCTTTGAAATGGTTTGGAAACAGTAGATAAAGAAGTCATTTCTATTCAAGAAAATATTGTTCAAAAAAACAGAGAAGAATCTATCTCAAGCAATAATAAAATTGTGTATAACAACTGTTCTTTCAATATTCAAAACATGAATGTTAATTAAACATGCGTAAAATATAAATAAATGTGTTTGTGGAACTGTCTTGTATTAATCTCCCTAAAATACACTCGAACTTGATTTTAAATCAGGATAATTTTATTTTTAATCCACTCAAATTTTGTTGCATCCTGGAAAAATCTCTCGATCAAAAGCATAAGATAAAATCGCTCCAGCTAAAGCTGTCGCGATTTTATCATGCTTTTGATCTTGAGTTTTTTCCGGTTGCAACAAAATTTTCGTGTAAAAATAAAATTATCCGATTAAAAATCAAGTTCTTGTGTATTTACCCCGAATAAAAATGCCATTAGTTTAAAATTCGCGCTCAACCAATAATGACTGATGACATCCCGTATTACAACATGGCGGAATGCGGGAGCCGGACAGAACCGGAGCTTGGTTATGTTAGAAAACTATCTAAACAACAGAACTTTATTTAAACAAGTATTAATACAATGAACACAAATTATTGTTTCCCAAAGTTGTAATTAATTGTGCAATTGTGTCAAGTCATAGTGATTGTTGCACCCGAAACCGTATTATGTAGAGTACTGGTTTCATTGATGTTATTAGGTGGAACTCTTAGCGGTGAAGATGAGGTTGATGGAAATGCAGCCGATGAGGGTGAATGCTGTGACTCGACTGATAAAGCCGCAGAAGTTGAAGATGTAGAAGGCCCTTGGAAGATATCTGCGATTGATCTTTTGAGTACCAGTGACTCCTCAATGTAACCTTCTGCTACCGTTGCAGATTTCCAACCCCCATGTTGTTTTAGTTGTAGTGTGTTACCGTCACTACCCGCTAAAATAGTGGCAGAAGTTCTTCCAAAGCTATGACCAGTGAAGAAACCAGGGTCTGCCGGATTCAGGAAGGTTGCAATTTTATTAGGCATTTGAGCAATTGTATTGTGCCCAATATACTGCCTTGTAGCTTTTCCATTCCTAATCCCAACAAATAATCGAGGTAAGTTTACATGTGATCTGCATTTTAAATATTTCTTTATAATTTCAATCCACCGAGCGTCTGTGACAACAAATTTTCGAAAAGATCCATTTTTACTCTGACGAATATTTATAAGAATTATATCATCTTTGTCCACAACATCCGTCATTAGCAAATTGCAGAGTTCGTCTCCACGGCATTCCCCCGCAACACCTATTACAAGAACTGCCTGTAATTAAGGAATATTTATATATTAATATCAATAAACAATATGATGTAAACTTGTACTTACTTTAATCGCTTTGTAAAGGTCGTCAGCCGCATGCGTTAAAAATTTTGTAATGTCTTCTTTTGAAAACACAGAGGACTTTCCTGGAGTATAATTCTTATTTTGTCTTTTTAGATAACCGATTAATTTAAAAAATTTCGAAATGCTAATGTTTTCTTTGAGCTTAATGGTGGCTTTCAACATGGAATAGTGCGCCCATAGAGTAGATGCCTTCTTATCATTCGCGTATTCATTGAAATACGCTAGAAGTACGTTTTCACCAATTCCAGCAGCGCCTTTACTTACACACCAATGTTTAAAAGTTTCGTAAGGTTTCAAATACACGCTTTTAGATTTTTGGGCAGTAGTTCGTTGTTTAACTGCCCTACAGCTTCCCGCATTTCAGGCGGTGTACAATTAATTTCTAACATATCCATATTCAAAAAAACACCCAAACACGATAATTACAAACGTTGTTTGAAAATAAGTTTTATTAGTGGATATGTCAATCTGCATCAGACTACTTGATTTTTGTTTTATTAGTGGAAAGGCGAATTTGCATTCCTGAGCTACTTGATTTTTACAAGAAAAATTTTAATTTTTAATTTTTGCCTTAAATTTGACTAGTAATGGAAAAAATAGTATATACACCACGGCGGTGAAGACATTAATAGGCCTCGCACCTTATTCCGCTCGGGGCAAAGCCCCTCGCGAAATAATCTTGGTGCTCGGTCAATAATATTAGTGTTCACCACCTTGGTGTATAATATACTATTAACAACCACTTTACAAATACACCTATTTTTATGGTATTTTTTCCGGTATGCTGTCAGTATTTTCTTTATAGTCAATTTTCTATAGCTGGAGCAACCTAACTTCTTTTATTTGGAGTATAAATTGCAGTCTAAGTCTAACTAGGGTGTTCTTTCCTTCGATCATGCTTTCTATTATTATTTTTAGATAATACCCGAATGTCTTAAAGTATATCATATTAATCTATCTCTGCTTCTCATGGTCTTCTTCATTAACCATCTTTTTTCTTGTACTTTTTCTAGTATTTCATTGTTCGATATTCGGTCAATCCATCTCGCCTTAGCATCTTTCTATAGCACCACAACTCAAAAGCCTGTAGATGTATGTTTTTAATGTGTGTAAAAGTTTAATAGTACCTATTGACTTGATTCTATACCGTTTAGATCATGCATTCAGTTAGTTCAGAAAAGTTTCAAACTCCATCTTCTTCCTGGAACACTTCCTCTACCTTCCTACTATAAAATCTGTTAAGACATTACACGAAAATCGTTATTTAATTATTCGTATCCTAGATTCTTAACCGGCCTTCTATATAAGTTCTATATAAAGGTAATGCCTTATGAAGCAAATTTTGTCAGTTTTATATTTATTTTACTGAAACGATTGGTCTTAAAACTCAAGTAGATTTCATCAGCTCTTATGCCTAAAAAATATTTATTTTTAGTAATGACTGCCACAGTTAGAATTCATAATTCCATGAATACCTACTTCTAATACTGCTAATCATAGCTTCAGTTCGTAGATCGTGCATTGACAGTATGTGTTTACATCATAATATATGTTGTGTGATGCTGTGGTAATTCAAGTGCTACAAAACCCAAAAGGGCATTTGTAATTTGCGAAATATGAAATTGTACTTATTTATACTGTGGCTATCATGTAGTTATTAAGTGGTTCTAATATTCTAAGAATTGGGGCATTAGTAAACATTAGGCGTTAACTCAGTATAATTTTCTAAATTTTATTATACTATGTAGGATATTTTGGCTTCCAAGTTTCTACTGTAACATATTTTTGGCATATTTATGTACATTATATCCAAATCTATATGTATAAATACCAATAAATTAATGAAGTATTTATTATACAATAGGAAATGACAATTACTGACATGATGTATAACCTAAAAATTAATGACTGCAGTCTGACTACAAACCATCTTTGTTGCAAAATGACGGTCAGTGGGCGCTACTTAACGTACGAATCTGTAATTTTTGGATTCTAATTTCAACAATGAAAAAACTGGAAATGAGACGGCTGTATATAAGCGAAGCTTATATGAATCTAGTAGGCCGTGGGCCGTATTTTCATCTCTCTATTAGATTTAACAGCATGTTTAATTACCATGGTGACCAATTCTAATCTTTTCCCACCTATTAAAATTAGATAAAGCTATCTCTATTCTTGTTAATTTTAAACGAAACTTTAGTTAGAGACACCTTTAACCGGAGCTCGTAATACGAATCAAAAAAAGATAATCGACTGGTTCAATTTAGAAGGCGGTTCAATTTGGGCGACTCTTTCCTATTTATAGATAATAAAAAAAGCCTATGATAGTATACCACAAAGAAAGCTGTGGGAAGTACTTTATAATAGCAACATTAATATTGTTAATTTGCTAATCAGCTAACAAAACACTAATCAGATATGTGATAAATCTACATAAATATCGAACAGTAAAAGATACGAACAGAACTGACTGCATCATTTAAAGTAAATAAAGGCATAGAGGCAGGTTGCTGGATTCTATGCTGTTTAAAATATATGTAGATGAGCGAGTGGAAGACTGGAAGAGAAAATGTTGAGAGATGGCAGTACAGATGATAGAGGGAACACAGTATACAACGCAGTTTGTGAATGACCAAATCATAATAGCATAGGACAAAGATGATACTGAATATATGACGAGGAAGATGATTGGAGAATGTGGCGAATGTACAGAAAATAAAATAAATACTTAAAAATAGCGACAGACAGAGGGAATATGACGTGGAAAATCGAAGAGAGAGTGTTAAAGATTGCAAATAGATGCAGAATAACAAAAAAGGAGTTTTTAAGATTGTGGTTCAAAGCGTTACGCTGTATATTTTTTTAAACAAAATAAAAAATGGTTTAAAATGCAGTTATAGTCTAAGACTCTAAATATCAATAATACACAAATTAAAAAACATATTGTTTCATAGAAAAAAAATATAAGAGTAAAAAAGTTAGAATTTTTCAGTAGTTAACTACAAACTACCCATTGTTTGACCAAATTTTTCCCAGTAATTGACCAGTGTTATAATATAACGAATAAAACATCAGTTTTTTATTATTTTATTATATATTATTATAGAGCCACATAGTATGTAGTGCATAAAGAAAAACAAACATTCTTAAAAAATATCAAAATATATGTATATTATTTTTGATGGCATTATGCTAAAAACAAAAATGGAAAGCAAAATTACCAGTAGTTAACCACTTTACGAAGCCACTGGTTGAGCAGTAGTTTTGTGCTAACAAATACTGGAAACAGCTATTTATTTGAAATTTTAGTAAGAAAAACACGAAGAAGAGTAACTTACTAATCTTGTAGGGATGACAAAAAAACAAAATTCTTTATTTTGCATAAAACTAGCGGTTGGTCAACTACTGGAAAACTGATAAGATTTCGAATTCTGTAATTGACCACCACATTTTTTGCAAAAAAGTGTCAATTAAAGAAATATATATAACAAAAATTTATTATTTCGACCTTTCTATTACTTGCACAATATGTATAATATAACGATTTTCATTAAAATTCCGGATGATTGCAGATTTCAATAGAGTTGTTTACTTGCCATGCTTACTGTAAACTCACAAATTTAGCTGTCAAATAAACGAATACAAATTCCACATGTATTTAGACCGTTTGACCAAGATAATGCAGCAATGTGGCACCATATAGTAATTAGAAGTGCAATAATCGCTTGAGAAACATAAAATATTCATAAAGATGTACAGGTATCTTATTTTTTTCTTTTTGGTCAACTACTGGGTGATGGTCAATTACTGGCTTACTGACCCTATGTATCGCAAAATAAGTCAAATGATAGAAAGATACAAGCAATAAATTTCTGGCTAAAGATGGCAAGCATATCAAAAAGAAAAACAGTAAGCGATATGGAAGTAAAATATGATAATTATAATAGAGGAGGTAGAAAGAAGATAACTGATGTGGTACAGAGATTTCCAGAATTCAACTGTAAATACAAAGAGTGAAAAACACAAAATTTTAATATTCTGGCAAGTACCCGCTTTCTTAATAACGCAATCACTTTTTTTATTACCTTCCCTTGCTCATTTTTAACACATTAAGTCAGATTTTATTCAAATCTAATTGGCGCTAGTTCTTCGTTTGCTGATGATAGTTTTCTAAATACTTTGCGATATAGCGCCCGCAACCTTTTTGGTATTCAAGACAAAACGATACAACTTAGGAAGGGATAAAAGGCACAGTCACATCTTATCAACTAGAAGATTTTCTGCAATGTCTTTCTACATAGCATGACTTTTTATGTTAACATCGTTTCATTCAGAATATGCACTTCAATCCAGTAACATCGTCATGCTATTAGATTCTTGAATGCCCCTGAAAAAGATCCTAAGCCGGAAAATGGGAAATTTCAATTGATTTTTCGAAGTTTAGATTAGAAACACATATTTCGACTACAGATGGATAAAGGTGTATATGGACTGCGACTCCCACACTTTCGAAACATTCAAAGAACTGTACACAAATTATTAGTTACAATTAAATGACAAGCAATGTGTGTGTGTGTGTTTTGTTTACTTAATTTTGTTCTTGTGTTTTGTTTCTTTTATTTTGTTTATTGTCAGTAGTGTCCGTAGTTTACTAGGACGAATGATGAATCCTGATTTTAAATATATGTGTATAGGAACAATCTTTTCACCTCCTGAGAAACATTTATAGCCATGGGACTGGTGGTAGGCGAGTGGTGTGAGAGCGCTACGCGCTGCTAATGTACTAATGTTCAAATCCCACTTGGAGCAGTAGGATTTTTCTAAATTGGAAAATTCGACTACCTCAACCATGGGTGGGTGTCACCCACACGCGTTCTACTATGTTGCACGCTAGATGGGGAATATATGACCTTTCCCCATAGTTTAGAGTAGTAAAAAGAAATTGTAACCATACCAATTAACTTCTAAAGAAGTTTAACAGAAGATTGAAAGACTGGCCCTTAGTCAGATTGCGATAAGCAGTGCTACAGTATGAGGAACGATCGTCAAATGGCAATTTTATTTGTTTTGTATAGGTGCGACGTCAAGTAACACAATACTCATTACCTCCCTCTGTTCATAATTCATAAAATTTGCAAGGCCCGGTAGGAGAATGTTACTATAAGTTTTGTAAATAAAACAAAACATTTTGGGTCAAGTTTGAAGCGTAGAAGTTTAGTTATATTTTATCATTAAAAATATTAAAAAGTATTTTAATACTTCTATACAATAGGCACACTCAGTACTTCAGCACTTTTCAAACGAGCTATCTAACGATTTTAGCTTGCTTTTCAATAGAAATGTATTCCTAGACTGATCTATCAGTAAATAGGGTTATATCTAATAACAATGGATTGTAAGGACTGTGGCTTATCACAGTGCTATATTTATGGGTGTCTCCTTACCACACATCTTTTTCTCGGCATGAAACCGTCTTACCAAACTGAGTAAAGAAAACAGATATGTTTAAACCAGCTCTTTTTTCACTACTTTAGTTTAATGAAGCATAAAATGTTGCTCTAAATTTTTGTAGACTACTAGAATCAGTTAAGCACATACGTACTGGATAGACAAGGGCAAATTTGAAATGACAATGTTAAGGATGTTTGGGAGGTACAATCGGAGGCAATAGGAGGTGGTATGTCAAAATGCTACGAACCTACAATTTAGTAGAATGTTTCTCATTTAATGCTAAAACTACAGTGAAAACGTCAATCTGATCGACTAAGCCGTTTAAAAGTTATTGCAATTTAAAGTAACTGTAATTTTACATGTGATCTTATGGAGATTCGCGCACATAATAGAATAGTCATTTCAATTACAGGAAAAAGAGCTACCAAGCGTCCCAAATTTTTAAATTACGTTATTTGAACTCCATAGAACCGATTTTGCATAGTTTTATAAACATCCACTAAACGGTTGTTGAGGAAAAAATGATAAACAAACCGAAAATCTGTTTTTTACTCGATATTATTTATTATTTTCTATTTCATTAAACATTATTAGTAAAAATTTCTTTTTTTTTTCAAATAATATATTCTTTTTAGCATTGTAACTATTAATTTACTTCGTAATATGCTGCAACATGAAGATATTCAAGAATTTCTAATTTTCAGTACTTTTGCCTCCGATTGTACCTTCTAAACATTCTTAAGTCTACTACAATCAGAGAGGCGTCAGTTACTGCTACCAGGTGACACAAATTACGCCATTTTAGTATTCATGAATCTCAGGTCGTAGTCGTAGTGGTTGCTTCTTCAGAAACATTATTGCTTCGTGAGAAAGCAGCCTCTTCCCGACAAACGCCCGTACTATATGCGTTATATCTATACTGCAATTACCATGATCTTCAATGTAATCTATTCAGAATGGTGATTGTATCGAAATTAAATACCCATGATTCAAAACATATTCTAATTGCATATTTAATCGGTAAACACGACGTAACAGTTCGAATCACAACAATAAATATCCCAATCTACAGACAAGGCAGATTTTTTATTGTTAGGTTTTCTGAATAAGAACCAGCACTTCTGGTACTGAGCCGCTGACAATCCAACATTTTAAAATCCTTCAAAATTATTTATAGCTAATTGCTGAACTTTAGTTATATCATATCGTTTCATCAACAATCCGAATCAGAATTAAATTGCCATGGTCCTAGTCTTCACACGATATGTGGTATAAGCGGGACAAAATAATTATTTATATATAGCTGACGAAACAGTAGCTCTGCTTCGAAAAATGATTCTGATGATGAGCCATAAAGTTTTTCTGATCCCGGTTTCTGTATGTAATTGCATTTAACTACTTCCCGAGGCCTGATATATAAGGAACAGAGACAATTTTAGAAGAGGCAATTGAAATGATTTCGATAAATGATTTACAAGTAATGAATGGAATACATGTTATTTTTCTTTATACAAAAAATTTATTTTAGGATTCCACATTTTGATTTCTTAAACAATCAAGGTACAAAGGTGTCAAGGCTGAGTTTGTTTAAATATCCAAATAGCTGAAGAACATCTATGATTGATCGTAAGCAATTTTAATGATGAGCAGCTGTTTATTTAAAACAGTTTAAATTAGCTTTTTTCTGTTTTTGTAAACAGACCGTAAAATACAGACTGCTGGAAAATTATTTTAAATAAACAGACATAAGAATAGAATGTGAGGTATATGATCATTTTTGTTTTCATTTTTAGTAGATATTTTTGTTGATAATGTGGGGGTGACGGCTTAATATGTGAGTTTTTCCGAAGATATTTTTTATTCTAGGTTAGTTAATTAAATGTCTAAAAATATCTTAAAAAATGTAAAAGTAACATAAATCCATTAATCAAAACTATAATTTATTAACCTAACTTCTCTTCACAGACTGAACAAATTTCCTTCTCATATACATGTTTTACATGTGGACACCGTATTATTTTTTGGGTACTTACACTGTATATTAATTAACATTGTAGCGCCACCAACTTAATTAATGAAATGCTCTATGTTAAGTTTCAGCTGTCATGCACTATTGATTTATGTCATTTGTATCAAAAGCTTATTTTTAAATCTCATCGTAACTTGTACCCGAAAGAATAAGTTGACTGAAAGTAAGGCTTTATTAAGTATAACACATGAAAAACTGTTGGTCTTTCAAAATAAGTTTCTATAAATAATTCAGACGGGAAAAGTATAAATTACGTAAAAAAAACTTTTCAGATTATTAATTATTATTTCAAAATAAATTGAAGGACAATTTTGTAAAATACGTATATAAGCTCCTTTGCGGTTAACGTTGTACGATGATTTTCCTTTCATTACAAATTAATTCATAAGCTAAAAAGCTTCTTTGTGTTTATTATCATAATACATTCTCCATGGAAAACCATTGTCAAGCAGCATTACCGTATAAAAGCTTACATGATAAAATTTTTAACTTTTATGACAGAAACATTTTACAGATTATTGCTACATCATTATCGTCTATTACTACTTTGTTTAATAAATTTCATTTGCCCATATAAAATTCAGTTCGCTTTTATTAGATTTTTTCCATTTTTCCTGGTATAAATTCTTAGTATAATATTGTACTGGCTGTACAGAACTAATAAATGTTAATTTATATTTTTTTGCAGTTTATTACTTTTTTATTCCCTGTATTTTATATTGTGTAATAAAACTTTTTACTGTTTGTTTAGTGTACATGAATCCAATTAAGCTGCAGCTCTCCCATCAATAATTTAATTTCATTTTTAAATGTGAATACGCATTATTTTTATTAAAAAAAAGTTAATATCACCATAATTAAATATTAATTTTCGAGATGCGTGAATCAAACAAAAAGACCCAAACGAATTTCTCTGGTATATCTGCATATAATGTCTAATTATTCAATATTAATTATAGCCAGTAGACGCACAATTAATATAGGACATACATTTAATATAGAGGCATACATTGCTGTTATAAATTCCACTGAATAATTTGAAATACTAGAAATACCTTTTCATATATGTGTGTAGCCTGTGTACAGGCTAATTGTAATAACTACTGTAGATAAATTATAACAAAAATAACACAGTGCTCATATAACAAATTATAGATGTTGTAGAAAGCTTTAAAAAGCATTGCTCATTTTTATTAATAGTTGATTTTTTTAATGCATTATACAAAGCTTTAAATTAATTTCCATGTAAGATTGCGTCGATTGATATTCTGCTGTTGGCATAAAAATAATCACAACTCCCTACAGCTATTGTTGGCGCCTCTTATAGGTTTGAAGGATGAAGAGGCAGAATAGAGCATCTAGTGTTCTCTATTATCTAATTTTGTTAGTTAAAATTATTTAACTATAGAATATCGTATTCTCTTCCAATATCGTATTTTTTCGCTATTATCGCATTCAACGTTTCCAGTACTTCTTGATAAGCTGAGATAATACCAAAAATAAAATATCTTGTGTAAAAAAAATAAAGTACATGTTGCAATAGTAAACCTAGAAATAAATTGTGAGAAAAATGCAAATATCCACAAATATGTTTTTATTGCTATCAGACTCTACAATAACTATAGGATATTTTAGTGAGTTAGACATGGGGATAATTGAAAAGCTGGAGAATCTCGGTCCAGAAGAAGAAAAATATAATATATATTATTTAGCATCTTTAGCGAGTAGACAATGAGGAAAAGTACTTATCCGTCTAACACATGTGCTTTCTGAGATAATCTAGTCTATGGTTGACATTGAAACAAGACACAAAATAATTCTCCGTCAGCACTGATAGGCACTTACTTGTATTTAGACAATGAGAGAAAGACCGAAGATATAATCTTAGTTTTGCTTGAGGGCACGATTGTTAGAAACCACTGAAGCCAGACTTTTGTGTGTGTGCAGAACGATCTTGATTGCCACGACAGTCAAAACGGACAAGTTTGTAACTGTATAGACGATCATAGAAATTTTCAATAAGAGAAACTAAGTATATTTCGAAATTTCTGGAAGACATTATCCTTCCTGTGGAAAGTGTTGTAGGCCTGGAACTTATCTTGCAACAATGTGAAACCCTTACTGCGACGATTAATAACAGTTCCTAGAAGATCACGATGTTGAAGTGTTTCGGTTAAGGCGTGAGAATTTGAAAGCGTTCAGCTGTTGAAGCAACTGTTGTTTGTACATTTTCTGACTTACTACTTACTTTTACTTATTATATTCTAAGTAAATGCCAGTTATCTACAAGCTTGGCACATAATGGTTTAGCGCGATGAATGATTACATCTTCTAAACTATAAGTCATTCAAGACTATGAAACTTAAGAACCTGAATCTAAATTGTGCATGTATGAAACCCTGAAATCTGGGATTTAAGAAACTTAGCTACCATAAATACACAAATGCGGGCATACTATGCAATTGGCGCCTCGCAATATATTCTCTATTTCTCTTCAAAATCAACTTATGTAACTTGGTAACTCTGCTATCCTATCCCAGAAGTTTTAGTTCTATAAAGTGCAAGGAAGGGACAGAAATGGCGGGAACGTATTTGCTATACTATAGTTAATACCACTGTTATTTATTAACCAATTTCCTTTGGAGTCCATACGTGATATATATTTTATATCAAGCAAATGATTTTGAAACAATCACGACCCTAAGATGGAATAGTTGTGAAATAAATAAGGGGGTCCAAACTCCGCGCCTGGAAGAGAGAGAAGCTCATTTTTAGGATATCAGCCCGAACTTTTACGTTTTATTGAACTTAGAATTCTGTATCCTACCATATTTGTTTTCTTTCTGTGCAAGTCAAATTAGCACTGCGGACATAATCAATATAATGCCAGATAGCGTGAACTCTAGCGTGAATATTCTAACTGAACTAAACCTCAAAATATCTGTAAGAACTCTACACTAAGACATGGAAGAAGACACCTCGACGACTTTGACTAATTCTCACATATGTTGTAGTTTGCAAACTTCCGAATAAAAAGTCTCCTGAGCAGTTACTGAACTATTGCTTCTCAAAATTGTAGCGGCCATGCTTTACAAATGTTTACGCCAATGCTAGGAAATACTGCAAAGGTCATGGGAGATTTTATAAGATCTCTTCTGCTCGCTGGATTATCCACAGCCCGATTTCAACGCATTTCTTTTGACGAAGTCGGGCCGTCGTTAATGATGTTCCAATACAACCACGATGAGTCGTTAGATAAGCCAGCGCTGGAAACGAAGATGCTTTTTGTTTTCAGCTCGTCCAATATTTCCGATATAAAAGGTGTTTCAGGTAAAATGTCGTTATTTTGAAACAACTATAATTAGTGTGCCTTTGATGCACCGTCATGTGACGATAATGTCATTTAACACGTTGTTAAGTATAGAAATAAAACTGGTGCTTAGTGTTGAAAATAGCTGTAAATGGTACAAGAGTTAAGTCGAAGTGGTAGGCTTCTTGAAAGCTAAAAACTGCAATTTGTAAGTAATACTGATAACCTACCAAATCTATGTAGTACCTCAGTATCGAAATGTTGAGCGTTATTGAGCTTTCTGTAAAGCAAAGTATAAGCGTCTTAAGAATCCAATGAAAGGCTGTCCAGGATTTAAGGCGAAGGCGGATTCAACTTGGCGAAGAATCTTAAACCAAATGATAACAAAATCGAGAAATAATCTGTTTATGGTCTAGTTCTAAATCTCGTTTAATTATTATTTGTGGCCGAAAATAGCGACACTTTACCTGAAACGCCCTTTAAGTAAGGAAAGTAAGTCATATTAGTTTTGCTTTACACATGTGGAAACGTTTCCATCGACTTACGAAACAGGACTATCATGTAACTAAAAAATAATTCCTTTGAAACTAGATCTCTTGAATACAATTATGAATTTCTAAACCTGCGGCACTAACTTCTGAGAAATGTGGACATAATAAATTCTGAAACCATTGAAGTTTAAATCGTTAAAACTAATTTATCTGAATCTGCAACTGGAGATCACATTTTGAGAATCACTGAAGCACGTACACACAAATTTAATCTTGATATCCGTAGTTCTGAACTTAAAAATGCAAAATTCATAAGATATTACTGAAACTGTACTTTACCCATACCACACATACTTTTAATCACTCTGGACACGTATTTAAGTCAAGTTTATGCCACAGTTTGAGTTTTTTCTTCTGTAAAAGATATCAGTAACTTTTACAACCAATATCTAAGACGGTATTCATCTATTCATGACGTAAGCTAGCAAAAACCGGACAGAGGTACACTATAATGTGCGTCAATTTCTATACATTATATCTTATTACGCAGACTGTGTCATCTGTCCCCGGAGACCAACATCCTTTATTGTCATCTGACAATAAGTGAGTGCGTAAACTAGTTTTTCTAGACTTTACCAATCTTTGTATGCATGTGTGTAATAAACTTTTTACAAAAAGCATTTTGCAACAAAAACAAACATTTGAAGGATATTTAAAAAGAGCTTGATGCTCTATTTCCGGGAGCCGATACCTTACCACTACAGTAATGAATTGTCTTTACCTTGCGGTCAGTCGCTGAGGACTACACAAACTGAATTCACATTAAAATCGTGGGCAACCGTTTTATCAGTTCATTGAAAGTTACTGCTTTGGCGTGGCTGTAGCTGTTCGATGTGTTTATTTAACAACAAAATAACTTGGACTAAAAAAATTAATTACGCAAAGCTTATTTGTGCTTACTGCATAATGTAGTTAGTCTAGCTTAATTTAATTTTTGTTTGAGAATATTTTAGTTGGTTGTATCTTTGTGGCTTAAAGTGGAACTTTAGTTTTTTAATTTTTATCAAGCATCAATTTATTGGTACTGTTACGGTATTGGTAGACTAATATTGCTTTATGTTTAAATAGATACCGTTTATTGTTTCTAGCCTAGTTGGGCGAAACTAATCATGAAATAAATAAAACTGATTAGTAAAAAGTTTTACAATTTATTTTAATCTACCTGACAATTATCTCCTCAACTAATCTGTTTTTATCAAAGGTATCGTACTATAAATATAGACAAATATAGTCGCTAAGGTATACTATATACCAAAAATAGATAACTAGATGAAAATAATAGAAATTTTTGTATTTACCTTAGCGACGTGTTTGTTTATATTTATATTACCTTTGATAATAACAGTCGAAACAATTGTCAGATAGATGCAAATAGATTTGTGAAACTTTTTACTAATCATTTTTATTTAGGTTGGTTGCAAAAGATTGCATTTCATGCACTAATGCATATCGGTCTCCAGGGACCAATACTTATATTTGTAAATTTTGTTGTCCGTTGTCGGAGTCTGATACAAAACACTGCAACCATCATTATTATTAAACGTCACAGCCAACATGTTAATTTTACATTAGGATGAATTCTATTTCGTCGCACGCAAAAAACAATTTCTGTGAACATTAAGTTGCTTCACTGTCAGTTAATGGCATAATAGCATAATTATTTAATATCTTTGCCATAAAATATATTTGTTTAATTAAAGAGAACACGATTAAAAACTTTTTCTCAAGAAGTGACAGCCTAATAAGCTATGCTTAATGCCACTATCAAAATTTTACTACTTTTCACTTTAGCACTGAACTTTCGGCGGTATCTTAATCATTAACAATTAACGCCCCTAATGTTAACGGGTAAAAGCAAAATTAAGTCATGATGAAATAATTAATCCATTCATCAGGCTTTAACATCTTAGACCATATAATTAAAATTATCCACAGGGAAACCTCAACTTTTGCCCTCTCTCTTATTTTATAATCATACAGCTGCCGTCGTCGTGGTTAAATAACGAATGTCTGAAGAACGTTAACCAACAACTTCCGGCGCCCACTGTGATGCCACTGCCCTATTATAGGTCACTAATCGTGACCCCCTGTTATAAAGAAGTTCATAAATTATATGTTTGGATATCTTTCAAGTTTTAAAGGTTTTTTAACAGAATTTTAGGAAGTGCAATTTGCGAAATTGGTCAAGGTTGTTTTTACTACAATTTTAAATTTAAAATAATAAGGATATGCAGATTATAAAATTGTCTATTATTCAAGTTGAATTTCCTGAAGCTACTTTTGGTTTAATTGACATATACATAATTGAATAACATTTTTAATACATAATCAGACCTCAAAGGTGTTTTATAAGCTTATATTTTGTAAGCGTCAAGAACTTTTAACAGGAAGTGTGACTGAAATGTTTAATGGTATTGTTGCAGCATGCGGAGCGAGTTTTAGTCGCGCTTCTGCTCTGTCGCCAAAATCATTTCCATTAAAAGTGCAAATTATCATAGGATTAGTTTGCTTCCGGGCGTGTAGATTCAGTGGCAGAGGTTCTCATTTAATTCCAACAGAGCGAAACCAGCGAAGTGTTAATATGTATGCAAAGTTCGATTCCAAGCAATCCTTTTATTAACAGATTTTCAATGTAATGGATTTAACTCAAAGTATTGAAAAGCTAAATTTACGCAGAGTCACGGCTACCATCCACCGTACTGAAACTAAATCCAAACTTTATGGGGACCGTAGATAAACCGCCGAAAATACTTCTGTTCCAATTTATTTTCATGCTAGGATATAAAGTGAAATCCTGGATGTCATTTTTCCTTAAATCCGAGTGGATATGACAAGCTATTCCATCTTCTAGCAAAGTAAATCCAAACACTACTGTGTACGTCGATGAATTTTGCTTTCAGATTTTCATGAGTTTTCCTTTTTCTTTAGTTATATTAAAAATGGAAAAGAAAGCTTAAAAATAAAAAAAGATATTGCTTGGGAAGAACCCGAATTCGCGAATAAAATTGAAAAAAGATTAAAATTAAAATCTTTTAATAAAATTTTCTCTCCTGTATTCATTCTTTTAAATAGAATCATCAAATTCGTTTTCGTATAAATGGCCAGGATTTTAAATTTACTGAAGCGCAAAGGATTCACTTAAAATTTAATATAATGAAAGTTCAATTAGCTGTTGCTGAAATGTTGATTAAATGAAACAGGTAATAACTTTAAATGAGGTTTAACTTTAACTAGACGCTATTCGTTGAGGTTATGTTGTTTTTCTTTAAATTTTCAGAAGTTTGTAGAGAGACCTTTGGGTAAACTTATTTTAAAGGTCAGTTTCAGAAACTTTGAAAGGTAAAACAAGCGTATACCCTTCTGCTTTACCTGGACTGGCATTTATTATTCCCATAGCGAAGAAAAGCTAAACAAGTTTATTTAAAAAATGGTTGCCACATTCCTAGTAAATACCAAAAAGACGTTAATCGTTATAAAAATATGAGTCAATACAATCAATCAGGATGTTTTAATTCATTTTTTGAATTCAAAGTATAACGAAAATCAAGATAAACAAACTAACTTATCAATAATATATTATTGATAAGTTATTTATCTTTATATCTTTCTTTATCTTGATATTTTCGTTAGATAGTTAGTTAATAATGAATAAGTAATTTCGATGACATGAATAATGACAACGAAAACACTTCATATGAAATACCTATAAAGATAGACATTTTTTATAAAATAAAATTTTTAAGGTGGCTCTCTAGCCAGCAGTTGGAAACTTTTTTAATTGTTATTGTTATTAGAGATGGATCAATAATATTTTAGTTTTGTATTACTAAATTATGTATCTTTAACGCTACATTGAGCTTTTTATTATACTTTTCTAAAAATTAACTGTGTTATTACAGTTATATTCTCTTGAATTGAAATCGAAGAACATTTCGGTTGCATATAGAAAAGTCACTTGACAAAAGTTAATTAACCATGGCATAACACATCACCATCCTACACAGTTTGGTTTCTTGTCCTGGTAAGAAGGGTCATTATGCAAGCCACAACGTTTTTCGTTCTTCACAAGATCAAAAAATCATTCAAATAATTATAGCTACACACAGTAGTGGGTCGTAAGTTTTTAAGGGTAAGGACTACAGGAAAAAACTCAGGACTACAGGAAAAATTAATGAGAAAATTTTACCTTAGTTTCATTAATAGCGGAAAATAAAGTCCATACGATGATTTTTGTAACTCGTAACATGTCTATGACTTGTATAACTTTTGATAACTTTCTTTAATAGAAGATTTAATATAATTTTTGCATTTTTAAAATTTTTTATAATAAACCATATTTTTTGTTAAACACGTATTCACACTTCCTTCGATTCTAGAATAAAAAAATGGTTGCTAATGGAGCGAAGATACGAACCAATAAAACATGTCGACTAAAAATATTGAGATGTTATATATGATAATAAAAATATTGTACTAGAAATGCCTCACGTTCGGGCAACATTAAACTATGTGGTGATATTTATGATAATAAAATATAAACTTTGATTTTGGCTAGCTTTAATACAAATGAAAATATAACAACCCAATAGCTTTTCTTTTTTCCAATAGACTAAATTAGGTTTATTTCGATTGAGCACTAGATAAAAAAAATCTTATTGATTCTTGCACCTGGAAGAAAAGAACTTACTACAAGCCACACCTGGAACTTACTACAAGCCACACCTGGAACGAGAAACTATCTTTGACCCTGTACATAAATTGAATACTTGCATCCACAACGAAATAAAAATAAACACTTTTACAAATTGAAACACAGATTTTTATTTTATTAAACATAAATAAAACTTTACCATAAGAAAAACAAAATCCTTCAAAAGATATTGAAAAGGATAAACTTCCTTAAGATTGTTTAAATGAATTAAAGGTAGTTGCCAATCTGACATTGGGGGTTGCAACTGCTTCTATTTAAACAAAGTAATATGAAATAAATTGATCCAATCAAATAAAATATTTACAATTCAATTGATAAGAAATTTTAAAAATTGTTGTTAAAACAACAAACTTTGTTCATACAAAACCTTTTGACTTTAACAAGAATGAAATGAAATTGTTTAAATAAATGGTTCCCAATGAGTAACAATCCTTATTACGACCAACCTTATATATGCAAATTGACACACCAAATGTCAATGAATATAATAATATATATAATAACTACTACAACCCATAGCCTAAACCAAGGCCCCAGAAGCTATAAGCTTGTGCGGGAGGGAGGGGGCGATTATTATTATTATGTAGGCCCAATGTGCGGGCCCCAAACAGCGCAAATCCCACATTCGTGTCACAGCTAAGGAAAACTGCAGAAAACCTTAACCAGATCTGCCGGCGCCGGGAGTCGATCGCGGGCCGCTTGGGTGAAAGTTCGGCACGCCAGCCATTACACTACCAAGGCTGTATAATGCACTTATAAAATGTTTAGTTTGTTGTACAATCGATAAAACAGCGTTTATCCAAATCAGCTGTTCTTAAAAATCCATATCAGTCGATAACCAAATCCATACACATCGATTAAAAAGAAAATCAATAATAATAATTTCTTCTTTGATTTAAATAAAATAAATCGATCACAATTCCCAATAATTGTTTTGATAAGTGAAAATCAGTTTTCTTCGATTTATGTACCAGGTAAATATCCTATTCCATATGATAAATTTTATTTACGATATAGTTTATTTACGAACGGACAAACATGTGATTCTTCATAACCTCACTTTATTTTTGGGAAATGATTATACAAGTCGACGTGGGTTTACCCAATAACTTTTATCGACTGCCTTTGTTAAATTTCCAAAGCCCATTTATATATTTATGAAAAACATTTGAAGACACAACGAAATTTTTCAAAAAACAACATCAAAAATTGTCATGACGTCACAAATCCGAACATATTATCACAATTAACTCTAATCTTAATTCTTAACGATCACCTAACCGATTTCATTAAAACTAAATTACATTGAAAACCCATCACTCGCCAGCTATCTCTGAACATGAAATATGTACATAGTTACACAAAGTACCCTAAACATATGAAGTTTACACAAGTTAAATTACATACTAATAAAGACTTAACTTAAAAATCTGTTCACAACTTTTTAGATAACAACCGATGCTTTTGCAAGTATAAAATAAATAAGAACATAAATGAATTCAAATATGCATTAAACTTGTCCAGAATGCAGTACTCCAGGTGCCTGCATCCAAAAAATAGTGCAAAATATCGAAATAAACTCAAAATTTGGAAAAAACAAAGAATATCAGGACAGCTGATATCTCGACATACTTGACCTCACATCTTCCACATACAAGAATTAGTAAGTTAATTGTAACATTATAAACATTAGGGTACACATCTGATATAACTATTTCCAGTGAAATATGTACCAGAAACTGACTTAGCCTTATTGGGGAAAGAAATACTTGTTCTGCGTAGCTTAACGTCAAAATACAAATCTAACAAGAAGACAAAACCTTCTAGAAAAGTGAATAAACTATTCTAAACATGTCACCTGGATTACATACAACATGTTTTACTATAAAACAACATAATTGATTTATATCCTTTTTAGAAATTCAATACCTTTTATAAGAAGTAAGGTTAAACACTGACGATAACTATCGCACTCCTTCATTTCTATTTTATGCTAATAATCCTACACGTAACCTAGCATGTAACCTTTAAGCTGAATAAAACTAGTATCCTAGCATGTCTATCTTTTATTTTATGCATAATATGATTATTCCTGTGCTTTCGGAGTCTAATCGTAGCCTTTAAATATTTTTAATGTGTTAAATTCTCAATCGATGATACTGTATCATCTTATCATCTCAATATATCACTGCAAGTTAATCATTTATACTAAATTTTATTGACAAAAAACAAAATTATACCAACGCCATAATGAATTTAGATAATTCTACAACGATAAAAAAGAAAACACTATACGTAAACACAAATCACAGAATAGATAAAAAAGTGGACCACGTATTTACAACACAAATCTTCGTTTAATGGTAGTAACCTGATCCCAAATTCATTGTATAAAATTCTTGATTTATCAAAAGTTATTAACAATAACATTTTTATGCAACGATTTAAGAAATAGATTTTTTCGAAGCTACTAAAACATTAAAAGAAAAATTCTTGGGCAAATCTCCGCATAAGGGAATATAGAATGAAAAGAAGTGAATATTTTTATCAAACATGATATTTTTATAAACTATAAGCGATTTCTAATAAAAAAAAAATTAAATTATTTATGATTTATCATTTGCTTGGTTTGTTTTTCAAAATAAATTTGAAAGTTTAATCACATTTTCTTTGAACTATGTACCTGTCAATTCCGAAAAATAAACTTGATCATACGATGTGAAAAATTTTTGATCGCAAACGTGCACCGTAAACAGAAAATAATTTTGTTTCTAAAAATCTACATATTTTTGGAATCTTTTAAATATACTACCATTAGCTTAAAACTACAGGTTACGCTTGGTCAAAATAGATTTCTAGCTTTATTCTTTGCTGAGAAAATGTTTTAGAAAGTTTGTTGTAGAAATGTTTGCTGAGAAAATGTTTAGCAACTATTTAGTAATGAAAGGTCATTTTTCAGTTAGCCATTAAATTGATGAAGTTCTATGTTACAAGATACCGATGTCACTAGCAAACTGAAATCCTATTTAAGGAGTTACTTAAAACAAATCTAAACTTTCAGAAAACATTAGAAAAAAAAAAGATAACCGCATATTTTAGAAATCCGCATATCACAAGACGGCCAAAAGCTTTATCTTATGTTTTTAGCATATGGTAAAGCACGAAAAGAAGAAACAATTACACAAATATATGTGTTCTTGCATCTTCATCAACATACATTTAGTTCGAGACTGCATTATGGTAGTATCGCCACTAATTGACAATTCATTGTAAATTCTCACTCCACGATCACAATGCAATCTATGTAATTGAAAAGTAATGACTTTTTCATCTTGTCATTATGAGTTCTTCTGGAGACGTTTGGTACATTTGACCTGATTGCTGTTTTTTGTATATTTTCTGTGGCATCTAACTTGGACTCTACCTATTTGTTACAATTTTCTGTTCAACTGCATATTCTCCGAAAACTTTCCAAAGTGTGGTTATTAGTTCTATAAACCCCTACATCAATTTTGATAAACGGTAATACCCATGGAATACCCCCCTTCCATACACATGGAAGTATAATTTGTCAAAATTATTAGTAGTAAGTAATTGCTTGCACTTTTGATACATGCCACACATTCATTGAATTAACTCATCTTCTCATGGCAAACATTAGACTAGAAACTTAGCGGTTACAGTAAGTCAAGATAAATAATTTTTGGTTGCATATACCTTCTCACTTTGTCTTCGGCTGTTAATTTTTGAAAAATTTCTTAGGATTTGGTTATTTTGTGGTTCGGCATTTTTCACCCTTAGTTATTATTTTGTTGAAAAAACAATCTTCCAATGTTTTACACTGCGAACAAGATTATTTTCAAGATATGTGGGCGTTGCACTCACCGAATATACACTCATGAGCCACAATTCGATTTTATTGTATTTACCACTGTTTGCACTCTATGGAGTTTTGTTAATTAGTTTCCACACTAACACTGATTATTAATAAAAATGTAAACACACGGTCACAGTGCGATATGTATATCTATCAACTAGATTTACATAAGAAGCTATCTGAATTGATTAAACGAATGAATTTAAATAAAAATTATCTGAACCTATCTATTCAAATAACAGAAACCGAAAAAGAAAAGGAAATGTTATTTAAAAACTGCTATTACAAAGTGAATCAAGTCTTTTTTCTACTAACATTGAGTAGCTTTTTATTTAAAGGAAGTCTTTTATTTACTTGGGCTTTTGACACGCTTAAATATTTAGTTACATTGATATTGTGATACTTCATTCAATATATAAACAAAACAAAGGAGCTTTGGAGTGAACGGCCTTCTAAAAGTAGAATAGATTGAGGATAAAAATATCTCCAAATGCTACTCACACCTTCTTTTTGGGTTTTACCTTTTTTATATGGTTTTCTGCGTGACACTAATAGGTCTTGAATTACGGTTTATATCTGAAAATCTAGAACTATTGGGTTTTTATCTTCGTAAATCGAAAAGTTTTTAAGGTTAAACTGTTTCTCTTTCTTTTTTACTTTTAATAAAATCGTTGCCAATTAACCTTTTTAAAATTTCATCTTAATTGCATGCAATTCTATTTTGAAGTTATAATAACTTTTTTAAATTATGTTCATCTAAATAATTTTTCGTCATTAAATATATGGCTGAAGGGCTTGAGTTGAAGCGTTGTTATAGAAACTTCGTTTACCGAAGTTCTGAAACAAGCTGGAATTACATTATTGCTGCTTTTGATGTTGAAAGGCCCAGTATAAACATAGCTATTTCATTGCTATTTTCGAATATTTTCCAATCGAATCACTGCCAAAGCTTGTTTCTTGTTAAGTGAATGTCTTTTTGTAATAGCTATTTTACTCAAAGCTAATATTAGAAAAACAGAAGGTACAATTCTGGAATGAAACATGATTTGTATTAATTTTAAGTTGGTCCTATTATACTTTTCTTAACTAAAACTTATTGCTTTATTTAGAACGTTTACCTTAATATCCTGTAAAATCGATAATACATGTATCTTGTAAAATATATCCTGTAAGGTGGTAAAAGTAAAACAAATAAAACTTAATTTTTTAAATTCTCAACATGTAAATAGATCAAATGTGATCGAGCTGGCTAAATACTAAAGCACTTTACTTGTAGTACTATTAATTTTACCATCACTATTTAGGTTTTTCAAGTATTGTTACAAAGAATAAATTACCATATGGGTGAAGTAAAAGTTATTAATGTTATGTTTTTTTAATATGCCTAAAATATTGCGATGATATGGATCATCTATTTGAAAATTTCAGTAATTTACGACATATTAAAAATAATCAATAGGCTACGATAGGTATCGGGTTTAGCCAGATAGCATTTATATAATTATTCATGCAACTAATAAAAGGATGTACCTGCTAGGACAGTAGTTTTATTCATGCTAAAGACTACATGCGTGATTATAGATAGTTTTATCAAGTAAAAATAGTAAAAATAGGACCATGATAGGTGTCGATAATATTTAACCTAATTTTATTAAAAAGGATATTTTATAAAAAGGAATATCATTTAATTGGATTGATTAGTACTAAAATATGATGTATGTAACCCATGTTACATGTTTAGGATAGCTTGTCCATTTCTTTGGAAGATTTTTATCTTTTCTTAAATTTGATGTGCCGATGATGGGACCGCAGTATTTTCATTATCCTAGTAAGCTGAACCAGTTTCGGGATTATATTTCACTGAAAATATGTAAAATAGATCATTATTATGATGTCTATAGTAGTACATTTAACCTACTAATTCCTGTAATTAAAGGAATTGTATTAATTATTAAGGAAAATGAGCTGTTTTGGATATGTTGGAGGTTTTTCAAATTTTGATTTTAATAGAACATTTTTACCGTTGTTTGAACACAAGCACTTGGAGGACTGTATGCTAGACAAGTTTGAGTATAATTTGATTTCATTTATGTTGATATTTGTGTAGGATGTTTTATAGCATCGTGGAACTTCTAAAACGTGTAAACAGATTTTTTATTTGAGTTTTTCTTTTATTGTAAATATTTTCCTATGTAAATTTAATATGTATGAGTTACCTAATGTAGCTATGTGTTCATTTCTTGTAAAAATATAGCTGGAGATAATGTGTTTCTATTGTAATTTGAGTTTTAATGAAGTTTTCATCGTTAATCGTCTTTATTGATTTTCTCAGTTATGATTGATTTTCGACTATAAGTGTATTACATTAATTTGTTCGTCTTTGTGCCAGCTATATTGCTGTATTTTAGATTTAAGATTAATGCTAATTTTAAACATATGTTTTTATCCTGTGACGTCACGAATGTAGCGAGTAGATTTTGTTTGTGGAATTTTGTCATAGTCGTCAATTGTTTTGAGAAAACATAAAAAGGCCAAGGAAAATTAATAAATTCAGTTGACAAAACGTATTTGAAAACTCTACGTCGCCTCGCATAAAATTTTCTAAAAAAATAAAGTACGGTTAAGTTATAGCCATATGTTTTGATAAACATACATCGAATGTAAACAAAGTATTTATGGAATAGTTACCTGTTTATAAAATAAAGAAGAAATATTTCTACATTTAGAACAATTATTTGGGATTGTAAATATTATTATAAACAATAAAAAGAAGATTTATTTATTGGTTTGAAAAATCGATTAATTGGAAGATCGATCAGCTAACTATTGGAAGCAGTCTGTATTACCAACAATGCAATTGGAGTAATTTAATAAAAGATTTTAAAAGGATTCGGACGATTATATACAAGGTATTTCAAAAGTGAAAGATTTTGTTCACATAAAGAACTTTAAAGTTATAAAGAAAATTTTTATTTAAATCTAGAATTTGATTTTGATCATTTTTGAATTGTTTTTAAATAACAAAGATATAACAATTAAACAATTTTGAATTTGTTTATTATCAAAGATAATTCAATTTAGGTTCATAGATTCATTTAGCATTTGTAAATAATTATTTTATTGACTGATAAATTTATTTTATTTTAGTTTTTTGAAGTGGATACTTAGTTTCGACCTCCATTGTCAGGTTGTAACTAAGACCTAAAACACTTGGACAAACTCTAGGAAGATTTTCCTAATTTTGAATTCTTTTGGTTAAACATTTGTGTTGTATGTTTAATTTGAATTGTTGATTTTCGTTTTAACCAAAAATATAAATAAAAGTCTGTGTTTGAATTTATTCATGTTTTTATTTGATGTTCATACAAGTATCCATTGTTCTTATCTTCATACAGAGTTTATGTTCCTGTTGTCTAGCTGCAGAAGTCCAAATGCTTTGGTAGTAAGTCTCGTTACAGGTACAGGAGTTATTAAGGTTGAAGTAAATATTTTTATCTCATGCTCTATTTATGTAAACCATTCAGCTTAAAAGGGTAAACGAAATTTACTGCGTGATATTTTATTTGACCTTATTGTTGGGGTTCATCGCAATATATTGCAGTACTTTTAGTAGCATGGTGTTTACATGAGATATGAATAATTCTTATTTACTGATATTCTTTTATTTTAAAATTGATATTGAGAATTTAGATAAAAAACTTAATTGTAGCAAGTTTTGTTGTTTATAAATATATATGTAGATGTAAAATATGCTATCTAGTACATATATTACACTAAGTGAAACGAATTTCCTAATAAATTAGAAACGCACTTACTTTGAAAAACCGATTGACACTTATAAATAACATTTCAACACCTTAAATTATTAAACAAGTAATTTAAATTAAGTACACCTAATTTTGACTCTAAACATTCGTTTAGAATAAAATTATAAGCTTCATAACTTTATGGATCCATAACTTCGCTGCAAATGCTGTTTTGTAGCATGACTTAACGATATCTGTAGAAAAGCATATCCCACATACTGTGACTACATTCCGTATGTTTTCGTATATTTCTTGTTCCTTTCATAGTTGAGGCGACCAAACTTTCCAATTTAGAAAAATCCTGCCGCCCCAAGTTAGACTGCAACCCATGACCCTTGATACACGAGTGATGCACTGACACCACTCGTCTATTACCGGCCGTTATTTAGGTAGTTAATTGTCAAATTACCCATGTAAGAAATAGTAATTATAATAAGCCGGACATTTGTTTACATTTCATTAGCCGCATAATTTCCCAACTATATTATGAGTATATAAAAACTAAAATTATTACACTCCAGCAAAAATAATACTCAGAAATTACGAAATATAACACACGGCAGTTAATTAACATTTTACTTGTTCTCCTTTTCCCTTCATTGTTTTAAGTATGCGTATTGTTTAAGTTTAAAGTCTTGAGTTTTAGCAGAAGAAGCTGAAACCCCCTTTCCAGTACTACTTTAAGAACATCTGACGTTTCAGAATAGGGGGGTTAAAAGGTTATTTCCAAGTTGGAATTCTCTTCTCTTTGTTATTCAACTTTTAGTGATTTGTTAAAATAATATTGACGGAAACAATAAAATCAAGAAAAAGTATATAAACGGGTGTATATATTATTATTAACTGTTTTAGATTGAATTTTTATAACTGGATTTTATAAGAACGTTTCAATAATTTCAAGAATTGTTCTTGAAGTTGCGTAGTTTAGAAGCTTTTTTATTTTTTGAAACTTAAAGCTGTTCCGTTTAATCTGAAGTTCATGTATTATTTACAGAACTCTTGAAGTAATCAACAAATTCATTTAAGGAGAAAGACAAAAATTGTGATTTATTATTTTAAAAGTAATTTTCTAAAATAAACAAGATTCCCTTGTGTGTTTCGTGTTTGTTGTGAGAGAAAATATTATGTTCGGAATATTTTATATATCACACAACAGGGGTAAGTTGTTTGGTTTAGTAACACACATTTTCTAATAAAAGAATTTATTCATATTTTTATCCAGAAAAATGAGTTTTCAGAAAAATATCTAAATAAAAAATTTATTTCGAAATTTACCTTCCTGAGCTTTGCAAATATGTTGTTTGATACGAGAATGAGAGCAAGAAATATGTAGAATCTGATAAAATTTAGAAAACAATAGAGGTGACAGAAATGTGAAGTGAAAAATTACAAGTCTCTTACCGACACTGAGTGTTCTTGAACGTAAATTCAATTTTGGATGAGTTTTTTGTCTTTGAAGCACTAATGGGTGTTTCATTGAAAATTTTGTATATTTATACTTCTTAAAAGCAGTTTTGAGTTTGTAGCCACTTCGGAAAATGGAAATAATTTCTAGAGAATTATTAGAGGATGTTTTAAAAAATTTGATTATATTCGTTGACGAATAGCAAATATTCGTACACAAATACGTGAAGTGTAGATAAAACATTCCTATTTGTATAGGAATATTTGCTATACGTCCACAACACAAGCACGATCCGTCTTGTAGCGGTAAATTACCGCGAGTCAAAGGGCTCAAACATTTGTCTTAACCCCCACGTGATGGCCACTGCACACTATACGCGAATATTCGGTTACCCCGGCTCCACACATACGTATACGAATATTCGTGTGCAAACACGAATATTCGTGACTGAATGTTCGTTTGCGAATGTATCCGAACAATTCCCTACAGACTTCGCATACTGTAACCGAATATTCGCGTATAGTGTATAGAGGCTATCTCGTGGAGGTTAGACGAATGTTTGATCCCTTTGACTCGCGATAATTTACCGCTACAATACGGATCGTGCTCGTGTTCGTGGACGAATACCAAATATTTGTATACGAATACAAAAATTCCATCCACACTTCAAATATTTGCGTACAAATAACAAACATTCGTCAACGAATAACGCATGTGTGGAGCTGGGGTTATTATTACAGTATGCAACATTCAGCCACGAATATTCGTGTTTGCATACGAATATTCGTATACGCAAGTGTGGAGCGGGGGTTAGGATATGATTCGTGGGTTTTCCAATAAATAAATTAAATACTAAATAACCATTCAGATAAATTTATTAATAATATGTACCATTTTTTTGACGTTTACAACTAATTCATGAAGCAGATTCGACATTAATCACTATTCATTTTCTATTATTTTATATTAATTAGTTGGTGTGCACCACCACCTAGATTGGAGCCTTTAATCAAATTTTACTGCAATCTGTCACACTGATTCCTTGGACCAAGGTCAAAACAGTCTGCATAAGTCACTTCAAGTCAAAATTTAATGTAGTGGCATTTAAAAGCCTTCGAAAGTCTGTGAAAGACTTGCAGAAGTCGTTCAAGAAAAATCGTTCTATTAGTGACGGTAAGAGATCACTTCATCGATCATAAGTAAGTGTATCTTTGAACAATCTTAAGCTACTGATATAAAATCCTCTCTAAAAGAATCATCCAAAAAGCCTCTAGAAGCCTCCAAACGTTGTTGATTGGACGTTGGAGGTTGTTTAATAAGTAAAAAAACCAATTAAAAGATGTTTATACAGCTCATATGAAGCAATGAATTGTGCCAAGCCGAATAACCGTAAAATTAGAACTGCATTTTAAGTGTTGAGAAAGTAACAGATGTCTTGCGAATATTAAAAATGAAAGACTTGTAAGCGTTCCGTTTGTAGCGTTTTGTGCTAACCCGTAAAACCTTCTTGTTTCGCCAGTAAACCCGATGGATGGGTTTAAATCGGTACTAATGATACTTTTTAAAATAAGATTTGTACATAGGAATTGTTGATTTGCTTGTCAGTATTTTATACTTCCATATATTTTTCACACCAAATACAATCTAAAGTATTAATTTACTAGATCGAAAAATAATTTTTCTCTTAGTTTTTTTACTAATGTGATTTTCTAAACCACTTTAACTGCTTGGCCTAACCTGACCTAGATTTGCCTTACCTAAGATTTACTGGCCTAACTTAACTCACCCAAGTCCAAAATTGCCTCATAACTTTTGCTGTTCTTACAAAAATACAAGTTTCAAGTAAAGATGTACAGGCAATCAACGCACCAAATATGAAGTCATAAATGCCATCATTTTTATTCCGCACGAAATGAGAAGGTTTCAGATAGACTTCCGTCGTCGAACGAAACTCGACGCACAAAACATTATATTACCAAATGAAAGAAATGAAGTTATGAGGCCAGCTATTCTTTAAAATCGGCGATGTTTATCGAAAAACAAAACCGGCGATCGTCTTTCTGCAAAACCTTCACGAAATACTGTAACGGGTACATTTTCCACCGGCATTTAGTATATAGAATTTTGTATTAATTCTTGATAAAAATCTTAAGTTCGGTCCTGTAGATATCGCTTTGTTTGGGTATGCAGTTCATCAGGCAAACATTTCCTACAGAAAGCATTTATAGGAAGGGAATGTTTAATATTTGCTATAATGAAATAATGTAACGTCATATTGATGTCGTTTTTCGTATCTTGCGACCTGGCATTTTAAAAATAATATCAATTTCTTCAAAAAGAAACCTTGAAAAGAAACCATGAGAAGCGCTTCGTCATCTCATTTATAGAAATGTTTCGGTAAATATTTTGAGTGTATACGATTCGTAAATGCACTTTCCTTTGTCTGTTAGTTGCGTTTTAAATTTTAAGTCAATGCGGCGTAGAAATTCTCGTCTCGACAGCAGTAGCATTCCACACTTTTGGCGGGCAGAATTTTGGTACTATTTTTTACACGTAAGGTCTAAAATCCTATAGTAGGCAAGCAACAAGCGCCCTTGCCGCCTAAAAACAGATGTCTATACGCGGAGTAACGTAAAATGGAGTTTATAAAAGGGCTTCGCTCGGTTTTGACAAGAACAGACAGATTTTTGAGGCAGAGCTTGACGACAGCATCCTGCAAGCGAACGGTCGATATTACGATTCGACCTGGGTGCGCGGCTATATTATCGATCAATAATGATTGATTGCTTTTAAATCAATGTCAATGGATTACAGTTCTTTAATCCTATAGAATTGCAAGAGATTCTATTTACCGTTCCGTATAGTTTTACTGATCTTTTGTGACTTGTGAAAGTTCTAAAGTTAATTACGTTTCACGTTATAGGAAGAATTATTTAAAGCAATCCTAAATGTAGTGACCGATTCCTGTGTTTTTTGGTAAAATTAAAATTCCTCTTAAAGAATTTGAGTGTAGTTAATGCAATCAGTGAATTAAAAATAACTGGAAGCTTCAGAACAGTTCCATTAGTTTTTTTGGGTGAAAATTAAAGACGTTATTAAATAAGCACCAATTAAAAATCTTGGTTATTTTTCGTGCTGGATTTTATCGGTTTATGAAAACATATGGGCTGTTATTATCAATTAAGATTGGATCACGTTTTGGTATGCAGAATCTATCCTTCGATACAACGCCGAGATTTATCACAATTTCCTCAAATGAAAAGCGAATTTCCAATTTCTACTGGACTTGATGTATGGTATTCTATGAGTTTAATTAAGGAAAATGCAAGGTACTGTAATATTAAGTGGTATTTGTTGTAATTCAAGTATTAAGAATGTCATGGTTATGAATTTTCTTTAGGGAGAGCTCTCCTTGATAGTTAAAAAATCTTTAAGCTTTAACTTAATTGCAATTCATTTGTTTTGATACTGATGAACTGATATAATTTGCCTAATCTCCTTTAGAGATTTGTTTATAAATTTTGTCCAGGAAAAGCTCAGTCAATACAAAGGTTAATATTTAAATTAATGTGTTTTGAACAATTTTTATGGGAGATCTAATCGATTCTTTTGAAATATTTTGCGATCATGATCAGTCAATGTAAATTTCTAATGTTGATAGTATGTGTTTTGAACAATTTTGTGGTCAATCCAATAAGTTTTCCTGTTTGTTTTCTTTATTAAAAGAAACGTTCCTGGTGAATTTTTTTATTGATTAACTGTTGGACATAATTATACTCCAATAAAATTAGATTGGATTAGTAATAAATATACAAGGTGTGTTTTATTTGTTTATCTTTGTATGTGTATTTTACCCATTCTTTGGTTAATAAATGTTATTATTGCAAAACTGATGGATCTACAAAACGGAACCATATTGGTTATGAAAGCTTATTTTCATTTCTTCAGCACTTGTAAATAAACAAAAAATTTTTGTTTCAACTAAATATTTTATTCATTTTCTGGTTAATGGATTTAGTAAATTTTAATGCTTATTCAAAACAACATCATTGATTGGTTAATTTATAATTAACTTAAAGCATCAGAACCAGATGGCGCCCTTTTTGAGTTTTTAATTGTGTTTAAAACCCTTATCTATTCCTTTTCACAATTTATACAGCTGTGGAACCAATACCTACGACTTGAATAATTAATTTGTAAGAAAGAGTTTAAATCTCAAGCTGAGGCAGACATATGAGTTTTTAGTTACAGTAAGTATGAGTGTATTTTTATAGCATTTTATAGTTCTGTTCTCGTGCAGATAAACGTTTGTTTCACCGGCGCCCAATCGCGGGGCCATTTTGTAAATTGTATTTTCGTGTAGAAAAACACGAGTGTTTCAATACAATGTCTAATTTTTTAATATTATTCGTCTAAAATGGAGATTTATTGTGCAAATTATTAGCTCCCACCATAAATAACCACCTGGACATCTAGAAAAAGAAACTGTGTGTCTGCGCCTTCTACTCACACAGCTATGTAGCAAGAACGTTTACAGGTTAATAATATTGTATATCCTATCCTATTGTATTATGTATCCTAGAAATGGTAATGAATTGAGACAAGTTGTTCTAATAAGAAGGGAGTGTTTGAAAACGTTTCGAAAATGCAATATTTATAAAATATGTCCTCCATTTAACATGCAACACAATTTCAGCAGCAAGCCGCAGCGGAAATTTCCAATTTAGAAAAATCCTGCCGTCTCAAGCAGGACTCGAACCCACGGCCTTTGGAACATGAGTAATGTACTGACATCACTTGTTTACCGCCGGCCATATAAATGTTAGTAACTGCGGAAAATATTCAAGCTGCACAAAATATAGTTGGATTGAAAAATTACATCGAGTCGCTAAGCCAGATGGATACACTCAACAATCCGATAAACATAGTATGGAACATATGTATGTAGATAAAATCAAGAAATAATAAAAGATCTCAAAGAACAACTAATAGATTAATTTACAGCAATACAAGAAATAGTCAAATACGACTAAATCTAACTACCATTGATGACTATCGCAAAATGACAAAATGTTATAACGAAAATGATGTTTTACATATTCAGGGATCCTGAAGTTAATAATAGTTTATCATTTATTATTCGTAATTTACCAGTTTCAGTAACAGAAGAAGACATTATAAGTGTATAAAAACAGACAACTTACTAGCACTGAAGTCTGTTCGTCTTTATAATAGAAACATATATCCTACCTATTGATGGCGGTTGATCTCGAAAATAACGAAAACGGAAAGAAAATATTCCAATTAACGAAGCCGTTTTATAGTGTAATAAAATTCGAAGCAAGAAGAAAATTAAAGGAAATACCCCAATGCAAAAAATACCAGCGATAAAATGCACAAGTAATTATTGATACAGTGAGTGCACCAAAAGTCGCGAACAGACACTACAGGTTAAGGCACTAAGACTATATGATATCATGGCATACAAATATCTGTCCCTAGTGAACATCCTCATTATTCATACAGACCTGTCCGCCAGACAGAGTACTTGGAGTGATCCTGCATAAAAGTTTCGCAAAACCCAACGCAAACCATCCATCATGAACTAGACTCCGACCACTTACCTATTACCATTTCCTTTATCACCTTGCCCTAGTATGTTCCTCCCCCACCCAAACTCATCTATGGAAAAAAATTCATATCTGCTTTTTAACAGCATGAAAAATCGAGGACCCATTCTAACACCTGAATATGTAGATAATGCAGTTCAGCAGTACACTGAAGTAATCAAGAACAACATTCTTCCGGCAAATACTCCATTCAAGAGTAAACGAATCACAATTTAAAAAACATAATTAGACGTAAATGGCAACACAAAGGTTACTAAGGCAACCTATTTATATAATCGATGAAGAAAAAAACAATGCAATTATTGTAAATTATCTTTAAAAAAGTTTTCTCCCAATGAACTAGGAATGGATGATCAAGACTTTATACAACAATTACAAGACTGCATTTTAACGAGATTAAAAAATATATAAATAACTTACGATTTAAAAAAATCTCCGGACCTGATTCAATTAAAATAATAATGTTGTAAAACGTATGAAGCTAGAACAATATACACATAAATACGTTTGCAAATGTTTTTGCTGGCTTATAAATTGTTCCAGATTTAAAAAGATTTTTTTATGCTATCATTATGCTTTATTTACGCTTTTTCTAACAATACTGTATGTCGGTTTAGTTAATAAGTAAACGTAATGCTTGTGTGTCAGCATAATTTCTATTGTTAGGTTAGATTTTAAGTGATTGTATTTGTTTTAATTTTTCTGATATTATCAAGAAAAGAAACATGTTACACTACATTATTATAAAGTTATCCTAGAAAAATTTAAATTTTTATGCCGGTATTGCCGACATCGTAACGTGCTAAAAATTCGAGATCTATTTTAATACATTTGAAAATGTATTTATTGTAAATAATCTTATTACAGCCCTGTATATATAAATATATTTTTGTTAATTTAAGATTGCAAAGTTTATTCTGAACCTAATAATGTTTTTCGTTAACAGAAAAAGCTATCTAGGCGTTTTCACGTATATAAATCTATTTTTAGCAATGAAAATACTAAGATAAGAATTGTTTTCTAAATAAAAAGACACGTATAAATGTATTTAAGCTAAATTTATGTATCCTATATGTGGTTATTTTCATTTCTGTTGAATAGATTCTTCAGAATATACCGATAAAAAGCACGCTTGCAATACCCTTTTAAATATCAGATTTTCGATAAGTAACAAGCCTTGGATGTTCTAAATTAATATCCATCGAATATTCTAGAAGGATTTTTCCTATTGGTACCAAATGTGTCATTTTGGTGCTTGATAGGTTGCTATACATTTCCCTCTCTTAGTTTAAATAACCAGAGATAGTTTTGCATCCCTAAGTGCTAAGTCAGTTAGAGTATGTCAGAGAGAAAGGGTCAGTCAAAGACAGCGGCCAAAAATATGCACTGGCGCCTTGGATAATTCGCCAAACCGATGCGAGGTTCTGTTACGGGCCGCCAAGTAAAATTTGAGTTTTCCCGTTCCGTTTACCGAAAAGAAATTATAGGGCGTTAGATTAAAGTTTAGTACGTTGTTTGTGACGTTCCCAATTTTTATTTAATGCTCTTGATTCCTTGGAGTCAAGTTTCCTTAAAACAAAAAAAAAAAGAAAAGGAATTGTCTTTATTGTATGATGTGCCTACCTAACTAATTTTAATTATTATTTATTCTTTAAATTAATTCGGATTTTTCCTTTAGGGGTGTTTTCTGATATTTTCCCCTGTGTATTTTTGGTTATCTTAATATAAACAATTGTCAGCCATTTCTACTTTCTTTTTATCTTTTGGTGTGAAAGTTTTACCAACTATGTGTAGGAGGAATTCTAATCTCTTTTTGATAATGAGAAGACATTTTAAAATTTTTCAAGTCTTTTCCTATTGAACTTTTGGCCCAAGAACATCTAGGTAAATATGTTTGCTAATTTTTGAATTTTTCTAATTCTCTTTGATTTTCATTTGAGATTTATACCTACTTTTGCTTGGGGGGTAATTTTATTATTTTATTTTTAGGCCATCTCTTATATACCCCACATTTTTCACCTTAATGGTTGAGGGTTTTTTCTAAGTTTATTGAGCTCTACTTGGCTAATCTTATTGGCTTGCATCATGGAAATGGTTGCTTTGGTTTAAGCAAGTTCTAAAAGAATGGTATTTTTATTCTGCTAGTTGGAATTTTCATGTGAGAATCTTACCCTCCAGTGATGGTGGTTTAATCATTGAAGACACCTGTAGGCCAGAGCAGGGGCGGCAACTTTTGATTTCGCCGGGTGGTGCGCACACCTGCTAAATCAACAATATAAAAATTTGTACAAATATAATTATGTACGTAGGTAGTCATATCAAATTAAGGATATTGTTGAAAAAATAAAAGTTTTCTATGCTTTACATACGAGTTTAATGTAATATATAATAATAAATTAATAGTGAATGGCAAAGTTGTTTACTCTGACACTGCATTTTAAAATCCATTCCTGGATTAGTTTTTGAATATCTAGATTTTCGGTGTAATTTCTGTGTATATGGAGAACAGCAAGATGATTTAATCGTTCTTGTTTCATTGTAGAACGCAAATACGTTTTTATCCTGCGTAGTGCAGAAAATGATCGTTCAGCTGTGCATGTTGACTAAGGAATTGTTAATATTATTTGTAGCAAAGTTGTTATTTGCGGAATTAGCGTTTGCATCCCAGGCTTTTCATTTAAGAAATCTATCACATCTTGCAAAGAATCTGGAAACTTTTTTTTTTCATGATGGAAAGTATCTATCAACATATCCCGATGAAGTGTGAGCCTGTTTTCTTCAAAATCGCAAGTTCCATCGTTTCCATTATAAAACTCGCAAACGTTCTTACATGAATTATTATCCTTTTTCAAAATGAAATTTTCAAGTTTGTTTAGAAACTGAAGGGTTTCAGAGTCGAAGCGCTTCTCCATAGTAGACACAGTTAAATCCAAAATTTCATAAAATAATTTTTCAAAATATTTAGAAGGATTTGGAAAAACATGAGACGTGGAGCCAGTGTCATATCGACGTGGCATTTTTCTGTTTCTTGGTACTACAGGATCATTGATTTTCAAACACTGCAATCCATTCTGCGTTTTTTCCCATATCCTGCTAAAACCTGGCTCTCGAAATGCTTTTAAATTGATGATGGTACTATGATAATATATACAGACTACTAATTGAATTCAAGTTCAAACTTTTCATAAACACGACACGTTGTGTGTTTATTTCTTTTAAATAGATACACATATGTGTTTTTAATACTATGTAGTAGGGCTGCAAGTTAAATCCGGATTTTCAGAAATCCGGATATCCGAAATCCGGATTCGTAGATAATATGACATTTCAAGTTCGGATATCCGGATTCTAAATGGAATCCGGATTTCAAATGGAATCCGGATTTCAAATGAAATCCGGATTCCATTTGAAATCCGGATTCCATTTGAAATCCGGATTTCATATGAAATCCGGATTCCAAGTAGAATCCGGGTGTAATGCATATCTTTAAAGTGTCCGTAAAAAAAAGTTCATCCCCTAAAAGGCTTGAAAAAAAAGTTTCTTACAGGGAAAAATATTGATGTTATTAAAACAACAATAAATGGTGCCGTGCCGCAAGAAGATTCGATACTTCAAAAAGAAGCCGCTTTTGCAATCATTGTTTTGTATTTTCTTCAGAATATAACCATTGCAAGAACAGCCAGAAAAACTCAAAATGTACAATTTTCTATTCTTTTAATTGAGTATTTATTTTGACGACTAATTTTTTTACGGGCACCCTAATGACTATCTTACTTTCTCAATGTGACGTATTATATGGATAACTCGCAACATCTATGCGCATTAATTATTTTTATAATGATACTTAGATTGTATAGTACATAATAATACTTTTTGTGCATGTTAGAAATTAAAAAAACCGTCACTAATCTAGACTTAATCTAATCTAATTTTTAAGATTTTATTGGAACAACTATATTTTCTTTTGATTTTTGGCTTTTGGTAGGACTTAGTCAATTGCAATAATTATTTGTCAATTGTTTATTGTTACCATAAATGGTAACTAATTTCACTAGAGACAATAGTGTATTACATTACAAGTCATGAAAGTGAAACTTTGCAGAAGAGGAGGCTTATTGAAGAGTACGAGAATGCGTAGCATCCGAGTATCTCTTTAAAGCCTCCGAGTCAAGCAGAGACACTTTCATGACCAGTGATGTATTATATTTTTTCTGAAATCGTTTTTCAAAACTAAAAATAGATTTAAACTGAAAAAATATATCAACATCAGAGTCGTATGAGAAGTTAATATCCATGACAATGAATCAACAACCAATCAAAAATATTTTGTTGTACTATTTGATTGTTAGTGTTTTTAATTATATTAAATAAACGTTTCATAAGATAAGTGACGATTTCTAATTCAATTGCAGTCTAAAAATGACAGATGAGTCTTGTAAAGTGACAGGAGTCTTGTAAAAATCAAGAAAGTGACTAGTCTTTAAAGTGACACTTTCATGACCAACCTGAGTTCTGTCATGACAAGCTTTCTTGACGATTTCAGAAAAACTATTTTAATTTAAAAATGAAAACTGTTATTGTATATACCAAGTTCAAATCCGGTTTTCAAATCCGGACATCAAATCCGGTTTTCAAATCCGGTTTTCAAATCCGTACTTCAAATCCGGATTTCAAATCCGAAGTATTCGGATATCCGAACTTGAGATGTCGGATTCGTTAAATCCGGAGTATTTTTAAAATATCCGGATGTTTACAGCCCTACTATGTAGTTTAAATCTTTATTAGGTAAAAATCTTTATGGATTTTGTTCTTATCACAATTGAACAGGATCGTAAATCAAGCAACCCAAACGTCTAATTATTACCTACTTTGCTACTTATGAAATTATCTTAATGGCTAGTAAAATCGTCCAATAAAGAATAAAATAATATTGCTGTAAATGTAGGATTTATTAGTTACTCCTTCAGTTATATTGTTATAATTTTTTAAAATATGTACATAATCCCAAACCAAACATTAATTTTCAATTTATATTTATCATTTATCTAAATATTTATTTAAACGTGCTACTACAAGGAATTTAACTAGAGGTGGGAGCCGCGTAGGGGAATAGTGAGGGTTAAGGACAACCCAAATGACTCAATATGATGCAGTAGTGGGAGTTAGACACGCGTAAGGGGCCCCTCCGGTGGCCCAGCCTGACTTATTTACTTATTAAGTACAATGCACATTGCACAATGCACGTACATTTGTATCTACACACCGGGAGACCGGGATTTAACCACCGGGTCACCGGGTGGTGCTTAGCTTCACCCGGGTGGTGCTCAAGTACGTGAGCACCACAAGAGATGCCGCCCCTGGGCCAGAGCACTGTTTCGCAACCTAGAAGCTGGTTGTTGTCAACTTATTTTATCCTGCTATTTGGATTGTGATGTGATAATCTTACCCTCCGGTAAAGGTGGTTTTTCATCTATGAAGACATCCGTAGACCACATTGTCTCACAGCCAGGAGTATTGTGTTCCTGCCGTTTATTTATGGTAGCTGGTTTTGTCAGCATTCGACATCTTTGGTACTGTTATATTTTGGTAAATTTTGAGAGTTGTAACTGTAAGTATTACAGAAGCGTTTTCCCTTCTTATTATCCTTATTCCTAATTAAAGCTAATTACTTACCTTCGTTGTGTTCAAATCTTTATTATGTGGTACTGATGGTACTTGTAAATTCTTTGCTTGGGTTTAATTATTACTGGTACGGCGCCTTATTAAGCAAGCTTGCCTGAAATTATTACAGGTTATTTTTATGATCTTTTTGCATTTATATTACTTGTTGTTTGGTAAAGATTTAAGGTTATGAATTGAGTTTATGTTTACTTACCTGATATTTGTTTCCTACCTCACCTCTCACAGTTTCCAACAATTCTTTTATTATTTTTGCACACTCCTGTTCACTGCACGTTGCACTTTATTAAATATCTTGATTGTTGTATACAAAAAAAGAATCTTTCATTATTGACATTTTTTTGTTATGGATTATTTATCAGAAAATCTTGTAGTACATTTATTATACTGGCTGTTAGTCATATCTGTGGTCATTTTTCATACCTTAGTGTGGCCATTTATTCTTTATTATAGTAGGGTGTTTGTTTAGCCCTTGGTGACTATTGTTGTTTATTAAATTTTTGTACCTTTTGTTATTACTTAATTGTTTATTTGTTGTACTACTGTTACTATTTACATTTATATTACATTATTAAATCTTTATATTAATTATACGTTTTACATGATCGTGTTGTGTTTTAATGATTGTGTGTATTTGGTCATTCCCCTTCTTTCTAGGTTTCTAGAATGGCGCCCAGGCAGCAAATCGTTATTTTTTAGTAGCTATCATCGACGAACCAACCTACCAGCTCTCCTTTTAACCTTGAGCACCGCGAGCGTTAATATTGTACATCCTGGCTACTAGGATGTCACATGTTTTAGTAAAATTAATAAGTAATCCAGTGTGCCGTTAGTTTATGATTTCTGAAGTTTATTCAATTGTGAATTGAAATTTAAAGTTTAGTAATTCGTGTTAACGAACTTATAAATAATCCAGTGTGTCGTTAGTTGACAATTTGCAAAGGGAATTCAATAATAATTTGAGTTTTAAAGCTAGATAACCCAACCTTCTGATAATTAAATATGTGAGGTACTTTGTACCTAAAGTTAAGTGAATAATAAAAACATTATTGTGTGATGTTATTTGTGGTTTATTGTACTATAAAATCGACCATTTTATAAAGGATTAGCTGATAGATTGTATACTATAGTAAGTTTGTAAATAAAATTTATTTGTACCATTTCTATGAAAACTTTTTGCAAGTAAAGCAAGCATGCTCTTCTAACTAAGTATTCTTATTAGAACATTATCAACATAGTTTTTAATATTGTCTTTTTAGACAACAGATATTTTTTTATCAGCGAATAAATGAAAATTTAAACTATACCTTATTGTGATAATGCTGGCTCAATCATTTGTGGGAGTTATTTATTCACATTAACCTGCTTCAACGTCAACCTGACTAATAATGATTAGTAATTTAATTTAATTAATTTTGATCAATCTAAAATCGGAATCTTTTTTTACTTGTGGGTTCCGATTCTATGATATAATGACTTTCAAGTGAATGGCTACCATATTTTTTATTATTTTTTCTTTAATAATCTATGAGCTTAAGAAACCAGTACCTACCCCTTGAATGATAATTTGTCAACAGAAAGAGATCTCCGTAGGTACATAAATAAGCACAGTAAGTATCGTTCTCTGTTTTCAGTGCATTTTTAGTGATGTTAGTTGATATCCAAAGGTGAGACGTTAGTAGTATTTTGAGTTAGAGCAAGTAAAAAGCGTTTGTTACAACATTTGACGGTAAGCCCATCCTTAATTATTAATTGTTAATTGTTGTACAAAGCGGCAAGATTTTATTAGTTGTGATTTATTAATTCTTAGTTGTTAATTGTTGTATAAATTAGGAAGTTGCTTTACTCTTACGTGATAATTCATTTATTTAATATCATATTCTAATAAGATGGATAAAAGCAATATTTAAAAATACAATTTATTGAATGAAAATTTGAAGTAAATATGTGTAAGGCAATTTTAAAGGAGTTGGTTTGCATAATTTGTATTGTACTTGCAAGTACTTATTTAATATCTAGTACTAGTTGTATGTATGTTTAATTACTTTCCTCACTAATAGTTTATTTTCATCACTTGTTATTTAAACGCCTACTTTCATCTCTAAAATTGAATGACGAAAATGTCATTTTCACATTTAAAGTTGGAGGAAGTAATTAGTAACGACTAATTAAATGCTACCATTTTTTCATGCAAATAAAGTAGTACGTACAAACATATACGTTCATACAAAATTGCACAAAAATAATAAAAACTCGAAAAATAGTAACTAGGTATTAGCATTTCTAACAAGGCAACCTCATGTTGTTATCCAACATAATACCAAAATACATACTAAAAGGGTTACGTGAAAATGCTAAAAATTCTAAATTTGGTACTGTTAAAAAGAACATCTTGCTGGAACGTAATTAGCAAAATCTGACTTTAACTACTTGCTGCTTCTAAATATAATTTTTCAGGAATATTTTTTAACTCTAACTTTAAAAATTTACATTGTAATAACCGTTTGTAAATGTTTTTAATTCTAGAATAGAAACGAGATCAAATCAAGAGATGCTGTAAAGCACGGGGTGACATAAATAAGTTGTTTTACGTCTTATAAATGTCTTTTCAGAATTTCAGGGTAAAATGTATTTCAATTTAGTGGAAAATAAATATTTTATCCTTCATGGATATTTTACAGATTTCAGCCATTTTTATCGCACTGTTCTTTATTGGAAAAACCGTTTCAGAACTATGTTCACTATAGTTCTGATACATAAGGTTGTATTTTACAAAAGAGATGCTTATGTGGACAGCTTTTTTAAAATGAAAGAAAATAGTTGATATCTTCACTTTTAACATTGTTTTTCATTTTATTCTGAAAGAAACAGAGGTAGCATTAGTATTTTAATACAATCACGTCGCAAACGCATCTAATTCTATAGAAAACAACAAAGGAAGATGGGTCTAAAGTAATCACATTCCTGCTGTGACACAATTTCAGCCTTATTTGCGCCGACATTCCTGGCATAAATAAACGTCCTCTGTATATGTATGTTCACTCCATGTTGCCTACAAAAGTTGTGTGTATAAATAAACGTACATTAAGGAAATATTTGTCGATTATTTTAACCCCCTTTCCGAGCTTTTTCAGGTTAAATCCGGGTTTTTCCTTAATTATGCCATTGCAATTTATTCTATTGTTATTATAATGCTAGGATTGCGTGTTTTAACGACGTTAATGCTTTAGATTTTTATTCCTTATTGGTAAACATTAAGAAATCGAGGCACATTTCTCTGGATAAAATTATTAACGCTATTCTTTTGTTTCAGTTTTCGTATATGATCAAGAACAACCAAGAAGCAAATGTCACCTTACAATTCAAGTCCGTCACGCTTTTCGCACCCATCAATGCTGCTTTTCAGAAGTATCCCAAGACTATCGATGAGAGTCAATTATATTTGGCTTTATATCATATGGGTAAGTGTGTTTGTAATTACTTACAAGACTAAAATAATTTGTTGGGTATTATTATCAGCAAATAAATACTTCCAGCTACGCCAAAGGTTTAGAGCCTCATTAAATTCTCATAAACAGAACTTATCTAGAAATTCTCAACTAATGTGTTTTCCACATTTACTTTGAAGTAGATAACGATTCAGTAAAACATAAGGTACGTGATAATCTCATCAACCCTTCCGCTTTTTAGCACTCATATACTGCTGAATTTGGTAGTTTTGCCTGGAAGCGGAACCGAATCTGCATTTACAATTTCCAGATAAAATCTGTTTGTGTTTATTTCCTACTTACATATAATTTGTGTTACACAATGTCCTTATCTACCTTGTACCAGCGGCGTAAAGCTAATAAAATAGCCTGGGATACGTTTTAATGGATTAGTGATAATAAAAACAGTAAAAAGTTTAATTACATACTTTTAAAATTTTTAATCGGCCATGTTTCACTCCTGAAAATACAGAATAATGTACATAGTTGATCTGGAGTTTTAAACAAGATTCGTAGTGGAATTTAAATAAAAATTCCTATTTTCTTCTCGTAATACCTATGTACACAATGTAAACATTTCATTTTCTATGCGGTTACACTCGTTTCGCTGCAGTCTTTTATTTGAGTGTGGTATGTTATGCATGTACACATTGTATAGGTTGGGAAGCTTTTACAACTAAGCAGAATAAAAAACATAAATGGAAATTGGAACCTGTAGGTGTGTGCCTATTCTACCAAATAACGGTACCTACCTTCACTTGCTATTATATATGGTCACAACAAATTTATCTCTCATATTTTATTGCTTGAAACTTCCCAGATATTACAAAAATAAAAAATTGTTAATAAGACTTTATCAACCTGCATCTCAAAAAAACTGTCTAGAATTGGCCAGATTTTGTAACAAAAAATGTTTGAATGAACCTACTGAAAGGTGCTCAATCTGTATGCAAATAGATACCACCATACATACATACATGTAATACATAAATTCTGTTTGATACAAGCTTATCAGATTGAAGCTTCTGCTTTGATATTTTCTTATTTACTTGACTGTAAGCAGTTTTGATTGAAATGTTCTGTTCTATTTTCAAGGATGGATATTAAAATTAATAAAACGGATGGACACTGTTGATTTAAAATTTTATTATAAAGTTATTGTCACTGCATGCTATTCAACAACTTTTTCTTCAATAATTGTAGGGATTTAAGTGTATATTTAAGACATCTTGATTTCATTACTGGATAACTGATTTCCTGTTTTTACCTTTATTGTATTCCCTTATTCAGATTAGGTGATGCGTAACATAACGCAAATGAAAATACAATGGAGATGTAATTATGCTTGTTCAAATGGATGGAAGCAGTACTTATGTAATTTTGCTCTAATTGTATCCCATATTGTAAAATAAAAATTATGAGATTTTACTTTATTTCTACTAATTCAGTATTACTTGTAAGGAATTTACAAACTACACTTGACATTAAGTCTACTTCCAAGGTAAGTTTCAGGCGAAAGAAATTTTCTAAAATCTAGAAAAGATTTTTTTTTTCTAAAACTTTATTAAAATAGAAATTTAGCACCTGACCAAATCTGGTTATTCTTCACTAATAGTAAATTGATTTATTGTATGGCAATATATCACAATTTATATAAAATTTAATAAAATACAATGGTTGCAAACAACCATCTAATAAGTTTTGGACGTATCAGTTGATCCATGAAATCATTCAAGGTGTCAGCAAAGGGTCTCAAAGGGCAAGCTTCTTTTATATGTCAGATGCCGGTTTTACAGTTGCATTCCGGGCATAGCACCTTTCTCCATTTAAACATTGAGCCAGCACATATTTCTTTCATGATTCATCCGGATTCTATTCAGGGATGACTGTTTTTTCGTGGGAGGTTAAAGCCCGATAATTTTTGCGTTATGTCTTATATACTGTAACTACCATCCGGTAATTTTGTCCCCAATATTCTCTGCCATTATAACTTCCTGGTCGGTTTGCTGGCGGTCGCGCTATATTTAAATTCATAAAACAAAACATTAGAATGAAACTTGCTAATTTTTGGGTCCAGCAAACTACAAAATAACAGCTACCGTTTTAACTCATCATAAGCACAAATAGAATTAAAAGACACAGGTTACAAAGGAAACATAAACCGATCTATTTAGTAATAAAGTAATAAACCAATAATAATTCAATAGTATATTATATCAAAGAAACAAAGTTAAAATTTTTAATAGTTTATAGAAAACTAGAATGCAAATATGTCACAAATATTCTCTTTAATCATAAATCAATATAAAAATAATTATTCAGTATTATTGTAAAGGACCCCGCACCAAATACATGGGAAAATGTATCTCGGTGAAAATCTTTCTAACTCGGGGAATGAATCCGTCATTTGATGCTGAAAAAAGTTTCCAATACAACTTGGGTCTAAAAATCCCGGTGTCCAAAGTTACAAGCTTATCAAAAACGTCTGTTTTATGGCCATTAACGTGCAATATATATACAGGGTGATTTTTTGAAAACGATCCGCCGGAGATATTTCAGAAACCAAAAGGAAATTAAATATTTCCGAAAACAGGTCCACTTATATGTCAAGGGGGAAACGGTTTGACCTATGATTCACACTTTTGACGTTTACCCCTGCGCCCCCACCAATACCTCCCCAAAAATTTTAAATGGAATGAACCATCGTGTGGTATCTCAAATGAAAGCTTATCTTATCAGGATTATGGTGATGTGTCACTTGCGCATTTTTTTATTTTCTCATACATTTTATGAGAAAGTTTATCATTGCCACTTCAGGAGAACGGTAAGCGCTATCGAAACCTAATTTTAATCAGGTAGGCGTGGAAAAAAAAGAAAGCAAGCCGTTGACGTTTTGTCTAACAAACTGTCACATTAGTTGTTTCCGTTTAGTCAACTTCACCTACATACTACACTGGTTTCCGTAAAAATGGTGTACTCTACTGCTGAAAGGATGATAGTTATCTACATTTATGGTGCCGCGCAATGTGCTCGTGCCACAGCCAGAGTTTTTAATCAAAGACATCCAAATAAGCATATGGAGCATAAATACGTTCGCGAAAAATTTGAAGCAACTGGATCGGTAGAGAACAAGAAAAGGCATGCTAATCAGGTAGTAGATGAACTGGCGGAGATGGAAGTAATTGGAAATTTTACCATGGAACCAACCAGTTCTTTGCGTCAGGTTGCAGCATCCACCGGACTTTCTTACTCGTCGGTACGCAAAGTGACAAAGCTGCATAACTTTTACCCTTACAAGATGCAGATATTGCAAGAACTTAGCGACCGCGATTACGACCGACGACTAGAATTTTGCAAAAGTACGACCGAAATGATCATTGCGAATCCAAATTTAGTAAAAAACATTTTCTTCAGTGATGAGTGCACTTTTTACTTAAATGGGCACGTGAACAAGCAGAATGTGCGATATTGGAGCGACGAAAATCCGCGTATGACAAGAGAGGACCATACCCAGAGACCTCAAAAGATTAATGTTTGGGCAGGAATAGTAGGTGATAGTTGGACGCATATTCATTAATGAAACGCTAAATGGTGCCGTCTACTTGAATATGTTGGAGAACATCATCGATCCTCTAATAACTGAAGAAGTGGAAAACCAGCTTGATGAAGAAGGTAATCAAATACTCGACGAATATCAATTGTTCTTCCAGCAGGATGGTGCTCCACCGTATTATGCTGCGAATGATCGTAACTGGCTTAACCGGAGATTTCCAAATACTGGATTGGTAGACGTGGAACAATGGAATGGCCTCCACGATCACCGGACCTCACAAGTCTTGACTTCTTCCTTTGGGGTCATTTAAAGTCAGTAGTTTATAAGACTAAACCCATAGATTTAAATGACTTGCGTCAACTAATTATCAACGAGTGCCGAAACATTACACGAGAAACTTTTCAGAAAGTAAGGCAAGAATTTGAAAACCGGCTTTACTAATGCATGGAGGCCAATGGTGCTCATTTTGAGCAGTTACTGTGAATGTTCTTTTTTCAATTTTGTTAAAATGTTATTTCCGACTTATAACCAAATGTCGTTGGGTCGTTAAGAGTCGAAATGGACATTTTAAAAGCATCTTCAAATTCTTGGATCATACAGTAGAACAAGCTCACGTTGTCCATCTCCGGGAATTTTTTTTGATCAGCTCTGCTATCCTAAATAGGTTTCACCCTGAACTTCTGATGCAGGGAGCTGATGAAGACTTAGCTAGAAGCATGTTGGAAAGATCTGAGGAACCAAATGTCCTCCAGGCCAGAGTGGAAGTGGAAAATCTAGAGAGAAGAAGAGGGGACTGGGTACCATTGAATGCCGAGCATGATCCTGAGTTTCCGCAACTATCTGAAGAACAGTTACGGGAGTTGACTTACGGGACGTATCAGATCAAACTAGCTCGAAGTTATGTCCAAGATAAAATGTCTCGAGATAGAGAGGATGAGTTCCAGTTAGATAGGCTCTTGCATGATAATGGCTTTATCAGAGTAAGCGTCTATTCTCGATATCAGAACAGGCGGAAGCACGTGATATTCATAGCTTTTGATCCCGAATATCTCCCCGGAGCTGACCAAGAATACGATATATATGACATAATCTTGGGATATTATTGTACTTGCCCTGCTGGAGCACGAACTCTTGGATGCTGCAGTCATGTTGCAAGTGTTATCTGGTTTTTGGGATATGCCAGACATCAATAGCATATTAAATGGCCGAACAATGTTCTACTGGATAATGTCCTCGATGCTGAATAGGAAGCAGTATATTATCAACCCTTAAACGGCCCTTTTCAGGGCCACACGATGTGCGAAATCCGACCGCGCTACCTCCTCGTGGTGCACATTGGATAATGTTAATGCCGGCGGTACCGAGGTGTTTTCGATGTAGGTATCGGCGAGTTGTAAGAAAAGAGTACTACTGACTTATTTTTATGGGACAAAAACGTTTTTGTATTTTTATATTATTGATTTTATACAGGGTGATTTTTTGAAATCCGCCTGAGATATTTCAATAACCAAAAGGAAATTGAAAATTTCCGAAAACATGTCCACTTATATGTCAAGGGGGAAACGGTTTGACCTATGATTCACACTTTTGACGTTTACCCCTGCGCCCCCACCAATACCTCCCCAAAATTTTAAATGGAATGACCCATCGTGTGGTATCTCAAATGAAAGCTTATCTTATCAGGATTATGGTGATATGTCACTTGCGCGTTTTTTTTATTTAGCATGGAGAAATGATCAATTTTACATTACGATAAGAATAATAAGTCTTTAAACATCTAAGTAGGCGTTGAAAATAACATTTTAACAAAATTGAAAAAAGAACATTCACAGGAACTGCTCAAAATGAGCACCATTGGCCTCCATGCAGTAGTAAAGCCGGTTTTCAAATTCTTGCCTTACTTTCTGAAAAGTTTCTCGTGGAATGTTTCGGCACTCGTTGATAATTCGTTGGCGCAAGTCATTTAAATCTATGGGTTTAGTCTTATAAACTACTGACTTTAAATGACCCCAAAGGAAGAAGTCAAGACTTGTGAGGTCCGGTGATCGTGGAGGCCATTCCATTGTTCCACGTCTACCAATCCAGTGATTTGGAAATCTCCGGTTAAGCCAGTTATGAACATTCACAGCATAATACGGTGGAGCACCATCCTGCTGGAAGAACAATTGATATTCGTCGAGTATTTGATTACCTTCTTCATCAAGCTGGTTTTCCACTTCTTCAGTTATTAGAGGATCGATGATGTTCTCCAACATATTCAAGTAGACGGCACCATTTAGCGTTTCATTAATGAATATGGGTCCAACTATCACCTACTATTCCTGCCCAAACATTAATCTTTTGAGGTCTCTGGGTATGGTCCTCTCTTGTCATACGCGGATTTTCGTCGCTCCAATATCGTACATTCTGCTTGTTCACGTGCCCATTTAAGTAAAAAGTGCACTCATCACTGAAGCAAATGTTTTTTACTAAATTTGGATTCGCAATGATCATTTCGGTCATAGTTTCGCAAAATTCTAGTCGTCGGTCGAAATCGTCGTCGCTAAGTTCTTGCAATATCTGCATCTTGTAAGGGTGAAAGTTATGCAGCTTTGTCACTTTGCGTACCGACGAGTAAGAAAGTCCGGTGGATGCTGCAACCTGACGCAAAGAACTGGTTGGCTCCATGGTAAAATTTCCAATTACTTCCATCTCCGCCAGTTCATCTACTACCTGATTAGCATACCTTTTCTTGTTCTCTACCGATCCAGTTGCTTCAAATTTTTCGCGAACGTATTTATGCTCCATATGCTTATTTGGATGTCTTTGATTAAAAACCCTGGCTGTGCACGAGCACATTGCTCGGCACCATAAATGTAGATAACTATCATCCTTTCAGCAGTAGAGTACACCATTTTTACGGAAACCAATGTAGTATGTAGGTGAAGTTGACTAAACGGAAACAACTAATGTGACAGTTTGTTAGACAAAACGTCAACGGCTTGCTTTCTTTTTTTTCCACGCCTACCTGATTAAAATTAGGTTTCGATAGCGCTTACCGTTCTCCTGAAGTGGCAATGATAAACTTTCTCATAAAATGTATGAGAAAATAAAAAAATGCGCAAGTGACAATAATCCTGATAAGATAAGCTTTCATTTGAGATACCACACGATGGGTCATTCCATTTAAAATTTTGGGGAGGTATTGGTGGGGGCGCAGGGGTAAACGTCAAAAGTGTGAATCATAGGTCAAACCGTTTCCCCCTTGACATATAAGTGGAACTGTTTGTGGAAATATTTAATTTCCTTTTGGTTTCTGAAATATCCCTGGCGGATCGTTTTCAAAAAATCACCCTGTATATATATTGCACGTTAATGGCCACAAAACAGCTGTTTTTCATAAGCTTGTAACTTTGGATACCGGGATTTTTAGACCCAAGTTGTATTGGAAACTTTTTTCAGCATGAAATGACGGATTCATTCCCCGAGTTAGAAAGATTTTCACCGAGATCCATTTGCCCATGTATTTGGTGCCGGGTCCTTTCTAAAATCAATCATTTAAGTCATACAGTCAATTAATCAACCCTTTTACAGCAAACAGAAAATTATTTAAAAACGCAGATATTTACGCTTACGATTTCTGCAGAAAAAGTTGCTTTAAATTAAATCTTGGAACTGTGTAAACGCACAATTAGACCCAAATCAAATACGATAACAAGATTTGTATATTTAATACGTAACCTAAAATATTTAACAAAAATAAAAGAGTTAACAGTAGTTGGTTTTGATTTATTAAAAGCCACTTTATTAAAAAAACTGTTTTAGATTGCTGCTGCAATGCTTATCAAGGGGTAGTAAATAAAACACGAAAGTTCCAGAGAAAGACTTTTAGAGAGTGTAACGAAGAAGCCTAAAAGAGAATTCTGCAATTAATTAAAAGGTTTATCACCATAAACTAAGGCACACTGAAACAAATAAATTCGACTTCAAAAATATAGGTCCAGAGAGGTACGATTTGTCACTTGTGTTTTAGATATGGTTTTCCTGCAAAAAAACAAGGAATTCATAGAAATAACTCTAATAAAATACATTTTAGTTTAGAAAAATACCTTGAAACGCAGCGATTAAATCCTAATCGAAATGGATTTCCGGTAAATTAAAAATTCACCTACGTGATTCCAAACTTTAATTAATTCACAAGAAATATTTGAGCTTCCACCCATTTAAAAACCTCAAAGAGGGAAATTATATTTAAAACTTCATAAGTGAAGGGCATACACACTACTACATGTTCCAACATGTGCCAAGCTGGTAAAAACCGTATTATAAATGCAAATTGGTAGTATAAAAACAATTTTCATCTTGACTGGGGATTGAACCCAGGTCTTCGACTATCCAGGCGGGGCGCTAACCAACCAACTAGATATAGTAATAAAATTACTTTCTCAAGATCTGATGGATCAACAGTTTAATCAACTATTAAAGCTAATCTAGCTAATCTTTTTTAATAATGCACTAAGGAAGTTAATTATTAAATTTAAGATAAACACCAGAAAAGAAACCACAAGTTAATAGGGATTCTGGATAAATAACATCAAGTCCCGAGACCTGTTGATACTTGAACAGTTTACAAGGTAATAACCAGGTTGTTTTCTTGGATTTTGCTAAATGCAAATTCTCGGCCGTCTTCATCCACTTCTTGCGTCTACTGTATGGTTCATCGCTTCTCTCGTTTCATCATGTGATGTACTCCAATCTGTATCCCCTACGTATGGCTTTTTTAGTAAAACTAATAATAGTTCCTACGAGTCTTCCATTGCATATATCTGTGGGATCATAGTAGGCATTTATCGAGTTAATTTGAAAATATCTTCCACTTTTCTGTATTAATGTTTCTCCTCGGTCGCGGGAAGGATGTTACTAAATAAATACTCAGTTCAATCTAGGACAGGATGATGCTGGCTCTGTGGGATATCGTCGGTAGTGGGTGTTTATTAGTGTCTATTGAAACGAAACACAAGTATAGATTATATTCTAGCTTCCATGCTACGGATTTGAATTTGCCTCGATTCTTGGCATCGAAAACAGTATAGAAATTGCATTCCTTAGTCCAATCCATTAGCTTTTTACCGTATCATTGTTTTCGATGTATTTCCATTTTGTCTGGTGACTATTAAAGTTAAGAAAACAGGCATTTAACTTGTTGCGACCATATAGAGTTGCGGTGGTTTGTAGATATTGCTCACTGTGATCTCTCCAACCTGCATTGTAACTTCGTGAATATTGTTATCTGCTGTAACGCTGCACAGGGAGAGATCCTCAATTTTACTTCGTTTGTATGTAGCCAGACCGGATATTCTATAGCGATATATTGTGCACTAGCATTATGAGTTTTCGTTCGCTTGATTAATCTCATATCGGATGCTTTGCCTATATTTGAAGTTATAACTATCCTACCGTTCTAGTAGCTAGTTCTACGGCCTGTTGGTGTTCAAACCCAGCCGATGTGTTTGATTCAGTCAAATGAAGCTACAATAAGATACCATGGGAATTTATCGCATTAGATGCATTGCCTTATTGATATAGGTATAATTGTGAGGCTACACTAGTCTAGGATTAGGCATTTCGTCGATCGTGTGATATTTTTTTGGGGTTCTAACTAAAATTGAATGCTGCGCTACCAAATCTAGCATAAGCAATAGCTTGATATAAGTTTACAGTCAACGCGTTTACCTGCCGCCCGTTTTGAGTACATAATTTGTGTTACTTTACCCGCCATTTTACTCGATTACAAAGTCTGTTTACTATAGTTAGTTAGGCCCTAACCTGTCACATACTCTATACTTTATTTAGTTAGTACCTATCAGTAATGGATAGTTTATAATTGAAATAAAGTTTACATTAATCAAACATGTATACTGCTATCGTGATTCACGTGTGTCCCTTGATTTAAGAATTTCGATAAGTTTAGTGATTCAGCAAGTTCCAAGCATAGTAACTATTTCCAATTATTTATTGTCATTATTGTTCATATATCTTTGCAGTTGCCAAATGTACTGATCAGTATAAGAAAATATCTTAAATATTTGGAAATATCTAATTACAGTGTTTGTTAAACGCTGCAATTTCTTTATACTTAATAAAGTTTACGTGTTCAGGATATCGCATCTGAAGATTTTTAAAAGTACTCGCGCAGTAATTTCGTTTGCACATTTAAAAATTTAAATTCTTTTCCCTTATGTTTTTTAAAAGGCTAGCATAAATGAAACGTTTAAAAGACCAACAAACATTCATAAAGCTTATTTTACAAACGATCAAACTTCTTCCTAAATTGGAGACAAGTGAGAGCGGGAGATTAAGAAAAAAATATTACTTGGGGAAAGATTAAAAGCGCGAGGCCGAATAAAAAAGGAGGATGAATAACCCAAATTAGACGTGGAAATGAAGTGACAAGGAAAAAGAAAGGAAAATTTTTAAAAAGTACTTTCAAACGATTAATTTGCACTTACTAATTTTTATAATGAGTGCTATTAGCTTTAGGTAATTAAAAAGAAATTTAGTAAAATGACCTTTTTTAAAGATAAATTTGATTGGATACTCTTCATCTGTCGCGTCATATTTACTATTTTTTCTGGTAACTTCTAAAGTTGCTTTGGATGCAGTGGAAGTAGAAGATTTTTTTATGTACACTTGCTTTTATTATGCAAAGTATGTAGACGACTACAAGTGTCTAAATCTGAGGGCGGATGTGTCTAATGTTAAGGACATGTTAAAACGATAAACATAATGTTTTTGGGACATAGAAATAAACTAAACTAATGAACTAGGATTAATTATAGTCAGAATTAGATAAAAATGGGAAAAACATATTTATTGATTGTGGAGGGAGGAATCAAATTATTGGAATATGACTTTCTAAAAGTGCGAACTGAATGATTAATCTATAATTCACTCAGGGAAAGTTTAAATTAATATAAAAGATGAAAATATTTCCCCTCTAGATGAGTCCAGGCTTTGATGTTGCGTAACTAGGTTAAGTTTAGAACATTTATGCAAAGCACTCTTTCAGAAGATGGTACTCGATAATTAAATTCCACATTCAGTTCAACTACCTAGGAAGCAAAGCGTCAGTACCAAGAGGAAGTAGAGGAAATTAATACAACTAACAAATCATACACCTTCATCACAGAGGTAAGCCATCTCAGATTGTTATTGTCCTCGTGACAAAATCAACACACAGTGAAGTCCATCCTATTCGATATTAGTATAGCCTCGCTGTTAGAATACCTCAGAACAAAGCTATAAGTTGCGCCATCTAAACATAAATTTATAGATACTCAACAACACATATTAAGTAACTATAAAGTGCAGATTATTAAAACACCGCAACACAAGAAGCATTAAGCACAATAGTTTAGAACGATCAACACCTAATTCAAGATGTATTTAAATGGGCTTGCTGTAGAGCACATTTATCTAGACTGGATGCTTTCCCCTCTATGTTCTCATTAACTTCACAAAAATCCTAAAGAATTCCATTAATAGTTCTATCACAAAGGGGAAAAGTACTACATATACAAGAGGTGCACCAGCGAATCGAGATTCATCACAACAATCCTACTATACAGGGGACAATGACGCAATGTAAAAAGGAGGCCTAGAACGAAGAAAATACCATGCATGCTTAGGCATATTTACATTTTTATGCGTTCTATTCATTTAGAAAATCGTTACAGCTGTATTATATGTGGCCATTAAATCAGAAATATTTCAATATAGCACAAGTCTATGCGACATGTAACTATACAAGATTGTCAAGTATGTTAAGTTTTGTTTTAAGGTGGGTACACATACAGCGAACGAAGGTTAGTGAACGAATTCGCGAAGTTTGTTCGGCATTCGGTTCATAAATTCGCTTTGCCGTCCACATTTAGCGAAACGAATATTTTCGGGTGTGTTCGTTGGTTTTCGCTGGTGTACCTACCTAGTTGTTATTTTAAATTATTATTATTAGTCGGTAGCAATAATATATTGGTGGTATAGCTTATTTATTATTTGCTATAATAATGAGTGAAGTAGATTGTTTTTCCAGAATGTCTGATGAAGATTTAATTATAATCGCTAGTGCATCATACATAATAATCAGTGAAGAAGCTCATCCACTCCATAGCCGTACTTAACATTATTCTTATTTATTATTAAAATTAAAGAAAAACGCTCTTAAAACCATGTGATCTCAAAGCGAACGTCGAAATGCGTATACATTGCCAACAGACTCATAACGAACTTCTTTTGATGTACCGACCTGTGAGCGAACCTTGGCGAAGGCGAACAAATGCTTTCGGTGGCGTTCATTTTTACGTATACATTAAGCGAACGAATTCGTTTGCCACTCTTCGTTCGCCTTCGTTCGCTGTATGTGTACCCACCTTTATGTGGCTTACCTACGTCGAGCTTATTGCCACGCCCCCTAGCTTTAACGAATTGACATACGCTCAATTGCAGCGTCACTTATGTGGGTGCTGCTTGTTCTCACTGGTGGTAACGACGTTACTATTCACCCTCTATTAGCTCTCCAGGCTAGTTCCGGTGCTATTTATGTGCTCACCCGTCGTGGTTCGTCTTCGAGAGAGTCCCTTCATCCCTAGTGCCCTGCCGATTTCAACCTCAATGTGGCTTCGCTTGGTCCAAGGTTTCCCTAGGGATTTGCCACCCAAGTCTACCATAATAAAGGCTTGGTGAGCCTTCCGACTGAGCCCTATCCGAGTGTTCCTGAAAGTAGAGTAGTACTAGTAGTAGTATAGCAGCATTAGTAGTAGTAGAGCCTTGGGTGTGAGAAGTTAAGTGTCTTAAGACATATATTCGCATCAACTCTTAAAGGTGACTCCCCGGGGTAGCCCTCCTGGGCTCAACCGTACCGGATCTTCAAGAGATCGATTGACTGCCGAACGACTCCACAATAGCTGATCCACAATCGTGACTACATCAGGGAAAGCACCTGGAAAAACGGTTTCTTTCGCGAGAAATCATTTATTTTCTAAATAATTGGACTTATAATTGGAAAAAAATGTATGTTGTTTATTTAAATATGCTCAGGCCTCTTCAATATCCCAATTATATTCGTTTTCAGATTCACTCATTCTCACGAGTTTGACAAATATCGTGACATTCAAAAATAATAGTAATTACAAACGTATCCATGGTAACGACAAAACCTACTTAATGTTTGGTGGATATACAGGGCAAAAATAAATTATCTAAAATCTATTTTTTTTTTCGGGGATATTTCCTTAGTTAATACCTTTGTATTCATAATGGTCGTACAAAAAATAGTATAAGCATCTCAAACAGTAAGGAGTTTACCGATCTCCTCCAATATTGGCGACTTCGCTTCGCTCAGTCGCCAAACATTGTCGTCGATCGGTAAACTGTCCTTACTGTTCTTGATACTTAATATACTATATCATCTGATTCTAGCTTATGGATTAAGCATTAAAGACAATTCTAAATGTGTGATATATCATTTTAAGATACTTATTCACCAATGACATCTGTTCCTGGTATTCTTAATTCCTGACCAGTGTCGTCATCAGCATTCATTCACTGCTGGCGCTTCTTGCTTCTTAGCTTCGTGCTATACTGTTTTTGTGCATGTTAGATTTACTTTATTCTCCGTGTCTGCGCAGTTCGTTTTCATACTAGATAATGTTCCTGGCCTGTAAAAAATGGATTAGGCCTTGTGGCGGGTTAAATACTAGATTATCAATGGATTGGAAGGTTCGGCGGGCTTTATCGCACTCAGAGAAAAATGATACTTGCAATAAGAAAATCGTACATTAAATTAAGAATTTTGATGCTGTTTTAGAACCTAAGAAGTTTCTAGTTTCAATTTAAGAAATTAATAAGAATAATATTCTTGTTTGCAATTCAAGAATACGAGAGCTTGAATGTAGAATAATCTATTTAAATTATGTTCTTATTTTTACATGAATTTGTTTTAATTTTAACATGAAAATTCTTAATTTAAAACATTCAACTTCTTTACTTTAACTTTAATTGTTTCTTACTTTAAGAAATGACTTAATGATGTTTTAAGCATTTTCTTTCTTATTTGAAGAAATTAGTAAATGTTGTTTTAAGCATTATTATCTTGAATTTAGTGATTGGTTTTTAGGAATTAGTATTCAAAATAAAAGAAAACAATGGCACATGAAAGATTTATTTTAGATGCAACTACTTAGAAAAATACATACACATATTTCTTTTCAAAATAGAAAACTTGCCAGTCTCGAATCACATCTTAAACATACCACAAAAGAGGATTCTTCAGTAAATAAAAACATTTTTTTTGTATGGTCAGTACAAAGATGTACCTTGACAACGTTTATTTCCTATAAGTCCAGGCTGCCAGCTTAAGCAAAGTACGTTTGTACTTGCTATACAGTATATAGCATATTTCTAGCGTATTTTTTACATCTTGATTTAAAAACCTCCCAGTTGTTGAGAAAAGGCAGCAGAAGCATTTTTTCTGCATAGTTTATGCCGAATGAAGTCGAAATTAATCTAAAACGGTAATTATTAATACTTTAATTGATTAATTATGACTAAAGTTATAGAAAGATTACCGTTAGCACACTTAACGTGACATATTTGTAAAGGAACCATTCTCTCAAAATTTCTTCGAATAATTTACTGTGGCAATCTCTTTGTCCCAAATTTTCTATTTGTCGCCATTCTGATATCGAAATATATAATATTGGATATAATTTATCAGTTCACCCATTGCCTTTGACAAGTTATCACTGAAGGTTAATACTTCACCACACAGGAAATGTAGCGCACACGTGCTTCTATTTTAACGTAAAAGAACCAACTACAAAAAGTGCAACTAAGCAATATTGAACTAGTGTAAACAGCGACGCAGCTAGAAGCAACACTTAACGTTCTTGATTTAACTGCACTGCACTCTCATTTCCAGAAGAATTATTGTAATATGAGGAATTTAACGTTTTAATTTCAGAAATGTAAATGTTAACTAACTTAATTCAGCATAACATATCTTATTTCAAATTACATTGATTCTTCTCTCAAGTACTGTAGTGCTTGAATCAATGCACAGTTTTCAAGAACATATTTGTTCTCACATTAAGTACAAAATTTCTTGAAACCAAAAGTTAAAAATTTTGTTTTTGCACACACCTGTATAAATTGCAGAAAATAATGTTTATTTTTAAAATGCAAAGATTCTTATTTGAAGTGGTTTAGTGCTTAAAACAATACCTAGATTTCAAGAACATATTTGTTCTCACATTAAGCATACTTTTTTTGATACAAGAAGTTAAAAGTCTTCTTTTAAACTTGCTTCTCTGAATAGCAGAAAACAATGCTTAAATTGATAATCCAATATCTCTCTTCAAGCATTTTATGTCTAGAATTAAAAATTATCTGGATCATTTTGATTTAGACACCACGTTTCTTGACTTTAGATTACCTATATTTCTTTGAGTGCGGAGTCCACCGTCGTTTCCATTCCTCCTCTATTACCATTGTGGCTTCCCTTTTTGTTGCCACTCGTGTTTCTAGAACTTGCTCAACTCTGTCGGGATTTTCTTTCCTATCCATTATAGGGCGATGTTCTTTTAATTTCTAAGTCCAAAGAGCAGCTTCCTGTGACGACTAACAGGGCTTCCGTAAATGTCGTACTGAACGTTTCTGTCATAAGTATTAGGATTCCTCTTTGTGCTCTGTGTACTTTTTCCTTCGGTTTTACATACCTCAATCTGTGGGCCCATACACTGGCTCCATATCATACTATAGACGCTGATATGCTGTTGAAGTACAATCTTACACAAGGAATCTTGTATTCGCTTTGTGCAAGACTGACAAATTTATGCATAATCTTGGGCGTCCTGGAGTGCAACCTTGTTCTGGGGCAATCCTCAAACAAAGGCGCGGGAGCCCTAAGATTAGCTTAAGATTAGCAGTCCTGTCATAGTGAGATACATAACGCTAGTCTAATGTAACTGTATAGTGAGAATCTTTTAATTTGGAACTGGGAATCCCTTGGTACTGGTTGCTTTGATCATATGGCCTACTCCAGTAGAATCTAGATGGATCTGCGGAAATTGTACTCTTAGTAGGCATTTCTAATGTGCCAAACATCGTAATAACACGGGGCCTACAACTATAGAATAAAGAATGGCTATAAAAGGTTGCCAACCCAAACCGATAGTCGAATTTTCAATTCTTGCACTGTGTGATGACGATCAGTTAGACTCCACTCTGCCATGGTTTGCAGGTATTTCAATAATAAATTAAATTTCTGAATGCTGAAAATTGTGTCAGCAAGTGCAGCTTTTAAGAAATTAAGTCGTGAGCATTATAAAGAGGCGCTGTTATTCGCCAAGAAACACGTCTCGACAAAAAAATGTTTATTAGAATATTTATTATAGAAACAGAAAAGTATAGTAGACATTCGACACTTGAAAAGCTTGAATACTAAATAACTATAAACAGATTTGAATTATTTTATTTATGATGTGTTGTCATAACATTTTGCGTTTTGGTCTTAAAGTGCGATTATCATAAGTGCTATTTTATCAGCATCAAAGCTTTCTTGTGGTACCTTACCTAGGAGAGTTATTAGGAATGACATTTAACTTTGAATATCTCAAGAAGACGTCTAGCTAACTTTTGCTCAGCTGCTTGAAATCTACCACAGATCGAAATCATAGCGAGCTTGCGTATAAAGATTTATAAGAAAAATGTTAAGGGAGATTTGTTAAGCAATAAGTATATTGGCCTATACTAATAGAGAGCAAAACAAGACGTGCTTATAAAATACAATGCCCATTATACCTATGTATTATTTGAAAAGATACGAATTTTACAACTCATTCGGTTTACAGTGTTACACCGACAAACGTGCTATTTGAATGAAAGGGCTCTATTAATCACATTTGTAAATTTTCTTCTTCAAGAAACTCATCAGGACAAAAAGAATAACCTCACTACGTTCATTTTAAAAATGATTTTATCGCGGTTTAATTCCTACTTTACGCTAGTCTAGAACTAATGGGAAGCAATAAATTTCAAGCGATAAGGCAATACTATGTTATTCTTACATGTTCAGGGCATTCGTCAATGTACTTACTAAATGAGAAAATCGCAGTTGCAGAGTTTGTAACTTCGTTCTATATCATTTTCTACATTTAATCACTGCAAGCATGCAAACCACATGTTTGTAATGACGTAGACTTCAGAACTATCCTCCCTGTATATACATTCCCAGTCGCTTCCTTCCATCGAACATGCAGTTCTAGGCAGCGTTGGCTAACCATAGCACTGTATAATTTTGAAAGTGTCGATTCTACATTCCGACTGTGGCTTTTCATTTCAAACCACTGGAGTCTAATTGAATAAGTTTACTACTAATAAAGTTAAATGATATATGTTAGCGCCCACATTCTGCCTATTTTAACATCATTTTAATAAGAGCGAAAGAAAAACTTTCAATTATGTTACACCGTGAAATTGTGGTTAGATGAAAAATCGCGCCTGTTTATTTTCTGCAAACAACTCGATCAATATGTGTTATATAGGAATGAAATTTTCTTCGGTTTGTGCTCATTTTATTTGTTGAAATACCAGACAGGCCAAAAAACTCAAAAGAGACGATTGAGCAAATGACGAGTTATTGCAGACGTGCTCCCTCGGAAATGTGACAGTTCATTTTTCACTCGCTGGTGCAACATTTTTCTATTTGTATTGGTTTTTGTGTAACGCTGACCTTTTTCACACTAGGAGTTAACATTTCGCCTGAAAATAGAGCTTTTAGTAGCACTTACTTCAACTTGAAGTTTCTAAGCGGTTACAAAGCTATAGATGACAATTAACTAAACAGTTTGATTGGTTAAAAGTAGCAACAAAAGGAATAATCAAAAGTTAATTGGAAAATTGTAAAACACAGAGACAGTTCGAGAAAATTGGACTGCAGTTATGAAATAATCAAATAACGACTCGTCCGCAAACGTTGTTTGTGTATGATAAAGCACTGAATGAAATTATAAATGCCTTGTTGCATATATTCATGACCCTTGTTACGGCCTCAACTGGTGTCTCTCTACTTGAACATTGTAGGTACACTGTTGTAGTAGCAGCTTTATAATATATACGACTAACTGGATGGGTGGCTCTCTCACATTTGCATTTAAATTAATTATGGAAGATTGAAATTTAATAACCTCGTTATAACTGTGCTGTAAAAATCACATTTTTCATCGGCACTTTGAACCCCGGAATGAATTTGAGATTTTAGAAAAAAAATATGTAGTCGTGTTTTTCGTATTGGCAGAATTAAGTAGAAAATATAAGTCACTGTCGGAAGATAAACGTTAAATTTAAAGAGATTTTAAAAATAGATCGAATGTATTTGAAACTGGAAACTAAACAGTGCCATAAGGTAATTTCTGGAACCACCTCTTCTATACAAATTTAGCAATTAGAATTGCATATATGGTAGACATGATTACCACCTCTCATCTAAAATACTCGAATATGAGCTTTCATTTCATTAAAATAGGAAAATTTTAGAGCCTCGAATACGTTTTTAAACGCCTCTCATCCCAACTTGGTAAAAGCTGTTTCTCCATTGCACATCCAGCATAGAGTACTATCAGAATTTATTTTTGATAAGTAGTTTTTACTTTGAATTCATTTAAGTGTATTTATTCCGGAAGTAACTCTTTAGTCATCTAAGAAATTCAGACAGCCAGTAAATGATTGTTCATAATTTTTATCAATATGGTTTTATAAGAAAATAGTTTCTTTATGGCAGCGTTTCACTATTTTTATAAATGCTTTTAAATACCTACATCAAGCCCATGCGTTTCCAACCGGTATACACAAACAAGAAAAGTCGTGAGAAATATCTTCTAACTATCTTTATTATGTTATAAAAACTTCTTGCAATTTCTTCAAAAAAACATTTATTCTTATTGATAATTCAATAATAGTAAATTAATGAAATTGAGTACAAATTAAATAAAAAGAAACAATAATTGGGACAACAACATTGAAAAAAAAACAAAAATTTTTAGTACTGTGTGTAGAGTACTTGTATCAAAACTCTTCATACATATACAAGGTAAGTGCCATAATAGCTTGGCCTAAGTAAAAAGCAGAAAAAATACAAAAACGAGATTTTACTATTTCTCAATATAAATAATAGCTATTAACTGAAATACACTTGTTACTAGGCATAATAAACGTTATATGCTTTTATAAAAATAGTCTTCTGCTTTGCTACTGAAATGATCTATCGCTGCCGTTTTTAACTGCTTATCATCACTAAAACGTCGCCCACAATGGTTTTTTCTTCAATAGGTAAATAGAAAGTAGTTGCTCGAATCCACAACGGGACTGTAAAGGGGATAACTCAATTGTTGAAAACCGCAACCTTGAATAACAGTTTGTGATGCACGTGATAACTGGATGTTATGAACTGAAGCATTATCATGCAACAACCTTAATCATCTCGAGTCAGCTTTCTACGTGGTTTTTCTCGAATACAGTGTTGCAACTTATAAATTAGTGATGCATGATATGGGTAATTAACAGTGATATGGGGTTCCTTGAAATCTATAAGCTATATCCCCTTACAGTACCACACAGTCCCATTTTCTGTTTTGTGAACTGATATACTTTGGCTTTTCTTGGTGGCGCTTCTCCCGCTTACCGCCACTTCATCGACTCCTTTTCTTGATATGGGATCGTAATAAAGAACCATTGTTTCGTCCCCCGTTATAATGATCTCTAATTGTGTCTTCGCATCTGTCCTACAAAGTTCTAAAATTAACTTAGCCAATGTATTCAAGAACATAGGCGCTCGGAAGGGGGGACAAGAAGGGGCACTTGCCCCCCTCCTGTAAATTGAACAATTTGAATTTTATTGAAAATTTTGTTTTTGAAAATTGGCTTGCCCCCCTCTAGCAAGTCGTGTATTCTAGGCTTGCCCCCCTAGCATGCCGTGCTTTCTACGCTTGCCACCCCCCTAGACAAATTTCTGCGGGCGCCTATGTTCAAGAAAAATATATTTTTTTAAGAATAAGGATTTTGGCAATAGAAATAATGTCTTCTTTGTAATAAAACCAAATTTCAAGTCTCCTATGTACGTCCAAGTGAATTATGATATACAGGGTGTTTTATGACCTCCAGGGAGTAAGTGTAAATAGAAATATGGTTTTCTTGGACTTGTAATGTATATAGTTCATTACTTAAGTTAGGGTTTAATACAATATAAAGAGAATTATATGCATAAAAACATTTGAAAGATGTGTTTTCATGTATTTCGAATTACTCAAATGTTACGTGCATACATATATGTATACGCACATTGAGCCTTAGTAATAGTCATGTGCATAAATGATATGTAAATCTCAAATCTATGCGTGGATATGCACGCGTGGCTAACACGTGGATTCGTTCGTAGTTATATAGGTAATTCCACATAATTTATACGCGTATACATTACGCAACAGGAAACTTTGGAAACGTTGCTAGTTTTAAAATCGATTGCCTAATAATAATTGCTACTACCCATTGCCTGGCGATCCAGACTCCACAAGCTATGGAGCTTGTGAGGGAGGAAGAGGCGATTCTTATCATTATGCAGGTACAACGTACGGCTGTAGCTGACTTACAGATGGTATAGCACAAATCCCACATTCGTGTTACAGCCAAGAAAACTGCAGAAAACCTTATCTAGATCTGGCATGCTAGTCGCTAGACTACCACGGCTATACTCATTTATCAAATTGGAAATGGAAAACGAGAAGGTAAAAACCAGCAAACGTCCAAAGAAGTTCGAACTTCTTTGGACTTGCGAAAAAAGGGAAGAAAGGAAGAAGTCGATACTACTAGATTTAATGTGTGAGAAAATTGCCGTGATAGCAAAAAACAGATAATGGCCTAAATAAGAGACGAAAAACAACTTGGAATGATCTAAAAAGGCAAAGGCTAAAGGCTAAAAGGCAATGACTAGGGCTGATTATGTACAACCCACATGCATTACAACTAATATGGGGCTTAATGTATGCCCTACACTGGCTTTTAATTCGATTTCATTACAAATCACATAGGAAGCTGCTGCCATAAAATTACTTATTCGACACCTTTAAGTAAACAGGCATGAATCTTGATGTTCTTAAGCAATTAAAGGTAAGGTTTACTCACTAGTGACTAGAAATAACTTTTTATCTAATAACTCTAGACTGATGACTGGCTGCTATGCTAGGTAGCAACCAATCACCAGCTTAGATTGTTGAATATTATTAAAATCCAGTCATCGAGCTTTAGAACTTAAATAAAAAGGTGTTGGATAAAACGTTGTATGGCACACTTGAGTTAATGATATTATCCACTCAGAAAAACTCAATTTAAGTTCTTCATTCGTGGATACTATCTTACTTAACTCATTAGTAACATAAATAGCTATCGTTTGACGTTTGATAATTGTACTATTTAAATTGGCATAGTTATTTAATGTAAGACAGCATAAATATATACGGTTTTTTTAATGCTGAACTATAACAGGTCTCATCAAGATGCACGTTCAGTTGTTTGTTACTGTTGTTTTAACAAAGCGACTAAGAATTATCGCCGTGTTTGTAAATGATAAATATATTACGTTAAGTTTTAATATTGGATACCTACATATATCACAAGATAGATAGAATTAAAACTTTTTAGCACACATAAGAGCTCGAAAAGTTGTTTAGCAACATTCCTACGTCAATTTGAATATTGACCATTTACTGAAGATAATAGCACTTAAATGCGACACCAAACTGAAGAAACCCATATCTCTAATATAGTTAAAAATTAAAGTCTTATTAAAGAAATAATAGCTATATTTGATCACCCCGTATATAATCAGAAAAAATGTGGCATTACTAAAAATATTATAAATTATTTTAATAGAAACGACTTTTATATAAAATGATTTCCACGAAACCTAAAAGTTTTTGATATTGAGATAAGGTGTAGGTTCATAATAAGCAGGCCAACCTGTACACATGAAAATACTATAGAAATATTAGCTGCTTTTACTAATCGGTACCACCAAATTGATATTTTCCATGACTTTATCTGGAAAAAGTAATCGTACCTTAAAAGAACGATTAAGATACATTTTTAATATGGACATAAAAATTTAAATATAATTGAATAATTCACTAAATAAAACATAATTGAGATTACCTCTAAAATCCATCTTAATTAAATGAGAATAAATCGATGTCTACAGGTATCACTTCTAATGAATATTAGGTAAGCAAAATCCTTTGGTGAGAATTTTATTTATTTTGAACCGATTTGAGGGGCGGCTAGTTAAGATTCCGAACACCGCCTATTCAGGACCGCCCTATATAGAGATGTATTTACATATTTTGTATAATATCGACTTCATAATGATCTAAGATAGCAAGGCTAATATGATGATATTTTATTCTTTTTTCAGTGCAAATTTATCGGATAAAATAATAAAAAATAGCATATTAGCCTTGCTGTCATAGATTATTATGAAATCTATAGTGCGTACATATTTACATTACAAGAAAAAACAGTTATTTCTATTTAAATCTCCCCTTTGGTTGTAAGTCATACAACACCCCCTGTTCATTTTCCTCTTCAAAATGCTTTTATGTATATAATTCTCTTCATATCATATTAAATACTAACTTAAATAATAAACTATATAGATTGCAAGTCGAAGAACAGGGCATTTCTATTTAAAAAGTTACTCTCTGGAGGTAATAAAACACTCTGTACATCAGAATTCGCTTGGACGTATTTACATAGAAGATCTTAAATTTGACTAGGGAAAACTCGCCAAGATATGACGGTCAAAAGGATTGAAGGATTTCCTTATATACAACGTTCGTTGTTTGATTACAATCCTTCGGATTTTTATGAAAGATTATTTAAATAAACAATCAAACATAACCATTTGAAAATTCTAAGCCTAACACTCCTCTCTTCCATCTTACCCTCCTCTCTTCCGATATATTATCCACTCTGGCTTGCCCTTCTCCCCCGGTTTATTCTACATACATACGGAAATTCTACCTTACGAAATGATAAGAATAAAATCAAAAATCGATCTTGTTTAAAAAATTCTTGAAAACATTAATTAGTACATATTTCAAAAACATGACATAAAAATAGTGTTGGCAATTTGCGGAAATTTATTTTTTGGTAACTTTCTATGGAAATATTTTCAAAAACTTATTGAAATAGCAAATGTCAAAAAAAGGTGATTTCCAGTGTGTTCCGTGACACCCTGGAGTTTCGTGGAAATATTTTGGGGGCTGCGGGACCAGTTGTCTTGTAATATAACAAAAGGAGACCACTTGCAAACCTTTAAACTTTCCTACAGTAACGGCCTAATTAGTATTTTATTTGTTGGTGCCCTTTGCTAGCACATATTCATGTGAAATACAAAACAAAATATCGCGATGCGCTGGATGCTACACAAAAATCAGCCTTGTATTTACAGGAATGAATTCCAAGAACAAATACTTATATATGAAGACAGTATAATATGTAACTAACAAAGGCTAAATGAATGAAACATCTAAGTAATAGAATTTTCATTAATTATATAAATATTATACTAATATATGTTATTATTATTATTATTGCATTTATTATTATTATATAGTTCGGTATATATTGGACAAACACTTCGAAATTTTGACATAAGATATAAAGAACACGTTCGTCATTACAAAAATAAACATCCTGAAAAATCGAATTACGCCAAACACCTTTTAGAACAAAATCACACAATGACTCCTCAAAATAATATTAAATTCCTACATTTTTGTAATAACAAACGCAAATTAGACATTTTAGAAGCCTTTGAGATAAACAAACACAAACTCAGGGTACCTTTAATGAATGAACAACTTGAGCTCAGTAATTCTCCGTTACTGGAAGTATTAGATATTTAATTATGATTATTATTATTATTTTATCTAGTTACCTATTTTGTATCTACCTTAGCGACGTGTTTGTTTATAATTATATTACCTTTGATAATGACAGCATAGCTGTCGAAACAATATTGTCAGGTTGCATTTTAATAAAACTGTGAAACTTTTAATAATCTTTATTTATTTCATGATTATGGAGTTCCACAAAATAAGGCTGGAAACAATAAACAAGATTATTGCATTTTGTTATTAATACACATATGCGTTTAAAGGAAAAAAATGCAGTTTTCAACTAATGCAGATTTGTCTAAAATTTAATAATCGTGGATAGTTCCAAAAGCTACCAACGCTGGGGACTGAGAGGGCGCTGCAAGTAGATTGTCCTCTTGCGTATCGAAATAAATATTTTGGATTTTATTTATTTAAAAATATAAAACTTATAATACATATATTAAGTAGTGTTGACTAATATACAAAACGAAAGCTTCAATATAAGAAAAGAAACACGTAATTCGGCCCAATAGAACTCTCAAACGAACTGGAACAAAAATAAGCCTTTTGTTTTAAATATATAGATTTTATTTCAAAGAGATCATTGTTTCTATTACAAAAAACGTATCTTTACAAATTTTTTTTTTCTTGAATACATTGGTTAAGCTAACAGTTTGCGTACTCCACTTGACGCTGAACAGATAACAAAGTTTTAGTACCCATCTTGTACTAATTAATTCCTAAATGATCGTGAATGATATAAGACAATGATATAACATAACACTTGTATGTGAAATATCAGACATTACTGAATATTTCTTTGACTTTGGGACAACGACCACTCAGCAGCAGTTTTTCCACAGGCAATAGAGTCAGGCCTTACCACTTGTACTGGCCGAACGTGAACGTGATTCGTCTTCAAGAGACCTTGGTTACCATACAGAATCGTTTGGACTTGTTCTTAACAGTGAAATATGAAATTTAACTCCTCGTGGCAGTTAAAATAATAATGATCTTTTGTAACAAACTAAAATTAGTTTGATGGGTTTTCATATGGTGTATCTAAGGTGCCGCTCTTCGATAAAAATGTTAAGCCTTTCAATGGGTACAAACTGATTATCATGAATCTAAAGATCTATTACGCCATAGCTCCTGCATTTTTACCTCTTTTCTCCCATTTATCATCACACTTCTGGTTTTCTATACTACAATATCCAACAACCCGTCTCGGATCAAAAATAATTATAATTTATATATCTAAAATTGGTATGGGTTTTATTCAGCTTTGTAATAGTTGATGCTTTTTTATCATTTCCACATATATGTGTCTGCAAATCGATAAACTGTTATATAAGCAATCTGCGCTCATAACCTATTGACAGAGTTTTTAAATAAAAAGCAAAAGACTCGTTCAGATGAAAGAGTTTTAATTTAAACGAGCTTTTAAAAATCCCCTGCTTTGGAAAAGTGGGTTTAGCAAAATCTAAAGTACTGCGTATCTAAAGTATGTTATAAATGCTGTAACGCGAGTAACTTACATTTTTAAGATATTAGTCGAAAACAGTAAAATTTAAAATTAATCTTTGAGGCAGAAAGTTCTTAAAGTAAAGCATTTTCTCGCACTACGTTCTCAAACGTTATATTGCATTCGTTTTAGAGTTTTTCCACGATTTTTTTACTTTGATGTTTAACAGAAGTTCTCGTTATTTGGATTTTTAAACATTTCCGCCCCTTAGTCCTCTTTGCATTCTACTTTTAATGAGGTCTGTATAACTAGGTTGTAAGAGATTTCAGATTTTTGTATCTTTTTAATTCTAAATTCGGATATAGGGTATAAAATCCTGGTAAAATTCAAAATAAAATAAAAGAGATACATACTTGAAAGTATGTGTACCTGCATGCACTTGTTCTCGCGACAAGAATGCCCCTTTGTGGGTAATAGACAGAATTCTTATGGGACATACTACAATGCCATGTGAGAACAATAGTATTGACTTTGTCACCGTCACTGAACTCTTGAGACGACACTACTTGAAAAGGTTAAATACGTGAATACCGGGTGGTGCTAAATCAAACTAATGTGCGCGATGATTTAATGCTTCCTAACATACAAAAGAGATAATAGGTGTTGTGTAGACACCTGTTATTGAGAAGGATTTTGTTCGAGAGCTGATCGAAGAAGTGGAGATAATGTAAAACAGTCTTTGTTATTTACGCCAGAGATGTGAAAGGAAAATACAGAGCTAATTATCTAAGAATTTTAAATATGGTATACATTTTCCAAAGCAAAATTAATGTTAAAATCGATTGGAGAAGCTTCAGGAAAAATTACATAAGAGTTGCTTTTACACCATTACAAATTTATCAAAGTCTGATAAATTGAAAGTGCTGGTAATGTTGCTTAAAGTACTACTGTCATGAATTCGTTTTCAAATTTTAAGTTGTAACTGACCAAAAATCAAGGCCCACGTTGGACCGTCAATTGTAACACTCAAAATCCACTAACAAAATAATAATTATGAAATTATCGTACTTACTTTAACAAAGGTGCTCAAGATTACCACGGCTTGATATTTAGCTCTATCTTACAAATTTTTAATTCAGGTCGTAGGCATTGGTTCTGCAGTTGTCTTATTTATGAAAAGGAGTAGATAAGGGTTTCAGGACTCAAATAAAAACTCTAAAAGGGCGCCATCTGATTATGAAGCTTAATGACATTAATTAAGCCAAAAAAAGATGTTAAATTCACTAATCAGAAAATGAATTAAATATACCAGGTTTTGAACAAAAATTTTAGTTATGTTTAGAAATTTTTAAATTGAAAAATGAATAAAACATTCATAATTATATGGTTCCGTTTAGATCTTTGATATAAACTGAAAAAACATATTTATTGGATGATAAGAAAATAAAAATAGTCAAATACATATATAATAAAAAACATTGACAATATAAATTTATTAAACTTAGATTAGTCATTCAGTAATTAATTTTCAAGTTACTCCGGAATTATTGAACACAGAACAATTCAAAATTTAGTTAAGATTTATTCAACTTAAAAATTATTAGAAATTATTTAGATCTTATTGAATAAAAATTATTCAGAAATTTAGCAGGATCAGAGTTTATTAAACATAAAATCCTTTGAAAATTTAACAAACAAATATTTGTATAGAGTATTACGGAATTGAATCTACTTAAATATTACTAAAGTTAGAATATTTGAATTTCACAAGAAGTAACAGACTAAAATTAAATCCTATTAGAGAGCTCTCTTCTTATAGAAAATTATAAAAAATCATTTGTTCAAATAATTCGTAAACACAAAAAATTACAAAAATAAATATTTCTTAAAGTAACTACAATACCTTAAATCTTATCCAGTTAAACCATTATTTATTTGCCACGCAAAAACAAGTTACTCTGGTCTGCTAGAAATTGGAAACACCCCTCCTTGAAAGACCGTTGTTGATTCTTAATGGTTTTGAATTGTTGTTTGAAGGTAGCAGGTTCAAAGAAATAATTTTTATTTCAAATACAGTTCAATTACCCATATGATTTCACCAACCATCTTTATTAAACACAGTTTAAATAATCCTGTTTCTATTATTGTTTTTGTTTATAATTTACGCACAAGGAATAACGGTAATGTCTTTTAAAAACTTAAACGAATTTAAACACAGATAGCACTTGCTACTTTGGGTTCTTCCAATAAAATGGATAATTGTTTATCTTTATTTGCATGTAGAACGGGAATTTATTATTTAAATTATAAGTCCGTCTGCAAAATTTTTAGTAACAAAACTGCACTAATTTTAAAGCGCGATCGAAAGAAATTATTGTTTTTAATGGTCCATCACGATAAAACAAACCACAAATGTTTATTAGCGGTAGGGTATATTTGAATCTCTCAAATTGAATTAATCGACATTAAACTATATTAAAAGCTCACTTCACAACAAGTATCAATTAAACTGTACGAGAACTATATTTAGAATTTTCAATAATTCTAAATAATTAGATTAAACGGTAATTCTATAATATCGACCGAAGTCAACTATCTTCTCTGGAAGTTCGATCGGAAGTGTCTTTAACATTTTGGACCCCTGTTTTACGCGGAGGAACTATGTTTTTTCGCTGAAGATGTAGATCGAACCAGACCAATCAAAAGCCTGTATCATTTTGTTGGAACAAATCAAAACTATGGCAAGCTTAGTCCACGTGGACTCCTTAGGGCGGATTTTATTAGTTTTTATGCGAGATTTTCGTCCTAATGAACAAAAATAGAACTGGAGTAGCGCGAGAGCGGGTACAAAGACACTGCCTGCCATCCAAGGGGGTAACATCTGCAGGCTAGACATGCAGATCATGCAGTTTTCAAGTTAAAACGTAGAAAAACCAAACTGAATTCGTCAACACGTGTTAAATGTCACCTTCTAAACAAAAGGGGAAGTTTACTTTTTACCATGCTTTCTCAGAACGCAGACTGGAATATTTATATAAAGCAATATAAACTTAAATACGCCCTAAATTTTATCAAGGTTTTTTGACAACGCAACCAGTTTTAGCGGATACACGTAAACAAGCAAAGCACTAAAGACATAATTTATTACTTCGACGTCCTCTAATTTTATAGAAGTTCAAAAACAATCGTTTAAAGTATTCTTTGTAAATATGTTTATATGAACAAAATTTTAGCTACGAATAGAATATAGGTTTGCAGGACCGAACTTTAGATTTTTCAATAAATATACATGCAAAATTACACATATTTGAGACCGATAGAAAATATACCGTTACAAAGTTAACAAAAATCGTATATAAGATTCCTTGAGTTCATTATTACGATCAACTTTTCTACAAACAGCTCAAGTTGTAACGGTATATTTTTATCAGCTCTGAATAATTGTGGTTTCGTCCACATATTTACAAAAATCTTAAGTCCGGTTCTGCAAATTTGAATTCTTTTAAAGTGTAAACTTGCGTTACCATTCGATATAAACAACCCCATAAAACTTATTTTAAAAAAGGTTGGTTTCAAATCTTAGAATTATAAAAAAAATCTCTTTGGTTAGTTTTGGAATTACTGCAGTTGAAGAAGTTTATTATGGTGATTTAGTGCTGAACTATTATAAACAATTCCCGAATTCCAGTCAAGAAAGTTCAGGTCATCATCAATGTTCTAAAGTTTACTGAACCAGGTATTTTATTGTAATGAGTTTTTTTGATATTTTGAAGAATTATGAAATTCTATTTGTGTATCGAAGATATTAAGGATACATTTGTTTACTAAAATCAAGTTATGTAACTATGAGATTTTAGTTGTATTGTTTTCAATTCATCGAATGTTTTCTTTTGTAATCATAAGTATTTTGGTCCTTTGCATAGGAATTCTTATCAAGGTTTTCTATTTTTACTATTAAATTTATAACCATCAAAACTCATTTATAGTTATTGGAGATTATCTGATATTTTTTATTTACTTTTTTTATATTGGAATAAATAAATTTACAAGTTAAACTTTATTGTACTGAAAATGGACCTAGCTTAATTGAAATTATTTGATAATTTAATTTGAGTTAACGTCATTCAAACTATTATTAATTAGTTTTGTTTCTTTTTAATTTTGAATCAACTTAAGACTGCCCTTTGTTATTTGGGGGCATATTTAAATAATAATTTGAAATAACTGGCGCCCATTCTTATTTGTGACTTTTGAAAAATCCTACTTTTCTTTTAATCTGAATGTTATGGAAATTCATACCTACACCCTGAGCCGAAATTTGAGAAAAGATGTTTTTATGAGAGTCGGAGCATTTATACAGTAAGTACCAGATTTTGTATTTTAAATTTTAGTTTATGTACTTGTAAATTTGCGTTTGAAAGTTTAAGTTTTGTCTATATTTTTATGTTTGTTTAGTTTGGTCAAAAATCTATCGTTTCAAGGTTTCAATAAATTCTTCGAAATCATCATTGCAAATTTTTGCCACGGCTACCATATCAACTCAATTTCCGTTTCTTAGATTGTTTTAACTGACTTCATAGCAGTTTGCAGTTTTCTCTGTTTTTCCTCTGGCTTCGACTAGTAAGTTTTGTTGAAAGATGGCCTTAGTACTCTTGAATGCAACTTTTGACGGGAACTTTTTTATAGCTTTATTAAAATTGTAGAAAGTGGAATCCTGAATGTATAAGGTTGAAGTACTGAGCTCGGTAGCATTTAGCCATACTCTGGGGATCGCATAGTCCTCTATAGTTAGTTTACACAAAGCATTTTAAACTAGTTTTTGCATATTTTTGTTGTTGCATTTAGTATATGCTAAGTCACTCTTTCCAAATTTATCAGGATTTCACGGAAGACCAGATGATTCTAGCTGAACAAAATCACAAGATTGTTCTTTAATAATTGTCACCTTTTGAAATGCCTTGTTAGCCAACTCAGGCATGTTGAGCTCTGTAATTATTTCGTGATGACTAGAAATCCTGTCTAATGGTTGTTCCTTATTAAGACAACTTCTAAAAGACCCAAAGAAGGTTAAGTCAGATAAAATACATGAGAAGTGCGTTGAGGTAAGTAACTATCGTGATAGATTTTTCTCTACAAAACCGAAATGTCTCTAAAGAGGTGTGGCTTGAATAGTTATCCAATATTAGCAGAACCCTCTTCGATGTTCTAACAAATTCTTTTTCGAATTTTATTTGTTGAACCGCATTATACCGTAATTTCCTTTTCGGGAGGTCTAACTTTATGGATGACTTTTTCCTCAACATGCTCGAAACTTAAACGATTGCCTAGTCATTATTATTTAACCAGGTCTATTATTTTTTTATATTTAATTATTATAGTTAGCAGTAAATGCACCTTCGATACGCGGAACTGGTACCACGTTCTTGGTAACTAAAACCTAGTGAACACGACTACAAGTTTTTGTACTTTCGTACTAATTACACTGTGCTACAAATAAAAAAAAATAAATATACAAGACCTCCCAAATACATAACCGTTTTGATATTGAAGAATAAAAAATTTTCATACTTGAAGAATTTTCCCATCACTTGTAGTTTTTTTCCATCCACTTGAATGTGCCTCTCCAGTTTTCGTACCTTGCGCTGCTCTAACAACTAGAACTTTCCATAGCAATTTTTTGTCACATTTTGACATATACATAAGGCTCTACTTTACTCCCTGAAAAGAGGGAGTAAAATAGCTGTTTTACTCCCTAGGAAGTAAAATAAAGTAATCGCATTACATCTAAGTAAACCTAACTTATAATGCTAAAAATTATGTGATTTTGGTGTTTGAAAATTGTCAGAATGGCATTTAACAGTATTTTCGAAACATTTGGAAATTTTACAATTAAGTCCTTTAGATCGTGCAAAAAATAACGTGTATACCATAGAACTAACGAACCTTTTAATCTCGTGTATGGTTATATGGTTATTGTCCTCGCTTACACTCGGAAAAATAAACTTCACATTCTTCATGCACTTTTCTATGTCGACTGCGCACATCTCTATTTGTTGACATAATGCAAGACATGTTGACATAATTGTAAGAAATAATGGATGCTGCTCAATACCATAAATTCACAACTGAAGGAAATTTCACCATCAGGCAAACAAAAGAGTTTTGGTCCAGTATATCGTCAGATACGACTATAGAACAAACACTAATGAATACAATGAAAAGATCTGGAGGACTGACCCGCGGTCGTGGGGTCACAGACAATGTGTTTACTCGATAGACTCTAGAATGGTAGATCTTCAGAACATCTTTGATGAAATTAAGAAATACCGTTATATTAACTCAGTAACATCTGAGCAGCATGTAGATATGAAGCCTTCTTACATTACCCGAGATAATGAGAACATGAATATGCTCAGAGGCTATTTTTCTGAACACCCCCCCTCCCATTTCCCAAAACAGTCTTGATAATTGATTATAATCAGAACTACCAAAACTTTGAAGAGCTGTATCTTGGCAATTATTAGGGTTTATTTTAAAATTAAAAATAACCACATTCGTCGTAAAACACATCGTTTAGGAGATATTCTGTCAAAACCGAAGAAGGATTGAAATATCTAAGAACCAAAACTACTTAATTTTTTGAAAGGTAAAATGTATAGATTGAATGGTCACTGGACTATATTGACAGATTAAAATAATGAACAGAAATTGTTGTTTTGCACATTATCGGCCATAACTCGGTCATTTCTTAACCAGTTTGAAAAAAATCCTAGAAATGTAACAAAATTTATCATCAATAAATTAAGAGATAGAAATTCTACTTGTTGATTAAATATCATTTTGAACTGCTGAAACTTAAAAGTTTCCAAAAAACTTTTTTCGTAACTGTTTCAAACCATAACTCAGTCATTTCTTTACCGATTTTCATTGTTTTTGAACTTCTGTAAAGAACTTTTTATCTTCTCGGAGAGAAAAAGTGACAATAAATTGATAAGTTTTGGTCATTTGAGTAGTGAAAAGCTCCAAACCTGAATGAATGACATTCAGTGGACTAGAAAAAAGAACCTCGAAAAGATGCAAAAATTCTGCAAGTGTGAAAAGTCTTTATTCTTCAATATCAAACCGTTTATATAGGTAGGAGGTCTTGTATATTTCATGTGTAGCACAGTGTTATCTTAGACACAAAGATTATTATTGTTAATATTAATTATAATTAACACTGCCTAACCACAGAAGTATATGATATTCTCATTATCTGTATTACATAAACTTGTTTCATATTTTTTACATATAGAGGGTTCTCTTGTTCAACAGAGAGCTTGTTTCATAAATCCTATATTTATCTTATCTTACTTACACCTGGTATGAATGCCATTAATTCTTATAGAAGAGAAAGTGTCATCCTCCTGTGGGTTGTTCTTGATAGTTCGCATTTGGTTGGAGCATTGGCGCGTAGAACTAGAAGACCTGGGTTCGATCCCAAGTCAGGGCGATAATTTCTTTATGCGAATTTGTATATACTACATGTAAATAATTTAATTTAAATCATATACAAAAAAGCGATACTATATATCAATCGTTTCGAAAACAATTTGTGTCCATCTATTCTCATAATGAAACTATTGACTTGAAGGGTTAAAATTGAAACTGATGCAACTGCAAAAGGTTTCTAGTTGTAAGTTATAATCAAGGGTTTAATACTAAATGGGCTCGAGATTAATTATAAGAAAACTTTTTGCGGGACTAATAATTCCATATTATTGACTATAAAAGACTATTTTATACTAGGAATAACTGCTTTCACTTTTTTCGGATTTTTAGGATTTAGTCATTTCTGCATATTTTTTCCTTTTCTTCTATTGATTACGCGAATGAAAGTTTGTCTTACTTTTTATGTGCAAACGACAATCTACAGACATGTACAAATGTACATCCTTTGACGAGGAATACTCACAGTGAAATATATCGGTTGATTTACTTCGTTCCTTTGATCAAATGAGTACATAAGGTTTCTTTTTTTAAAATGTCTGACAGTGACAAGCAAGCCATACAAATAAAGGGGTTTCTCTTTTGCATAGCTTCTGTTGTCAGAATCACAGTGTACCGTATTTTAAAGTCTATTATAATCTATATTTATTATAAAAAGAAGCTGGTTATTCCTTTGAATTGAAATGCAATAAAGAGATCAAACCTAGTTTTGACAGTTTTCAATTCAATTGACAGGGCAGTACTCTGTGCCTCCTTTTTAGTTTTGTAAAAGTAGTAGATTATTGACCAACTTTGTAAAATGAGCCAGTTATAGATATTTAAACAAATACATGCAATTTATCAATTATCATTGAAAGATTTTGGACTGTTAACCTCTTGTGCCGAAATGCGATAAGATTTATTTCAGGAAAAGCTGTTTTATTCAGCAGAGCATCCCTTGTCAAGTACAATTATTGATATTCCCATTTAGGTAATGCAAGGAGAAGGTAATTTAGTGCTGAAGGACTGGCTTATCCATCCCTAGGTCTACCGTTTGATTCCCAACGGGAACCCGAGGGCTTCGTGAGAGAATGTCCCCTAGGTGCTTTGATGAACTTTGAACTCACGAAACTACCTACACTGAGTAGGTTTTCTACATAAGTTTTCTACGTAAACACTGAAACTTGTTATAGTATGGGTATATTGTAGAAGAATGTCTTGAATGTTATTTGAGAAAATAATTTATTAATTTTTTTACCGAAAGAAAATATATTTTATGAGGAAAATTCAATGAAATAAAAATAAAGAAAATAAACTCGGTATAATCTTCCCCTCTATGCAATATTGCCTAAAAATTATAGTTTTATCTACTGCGAAATGTAATAAGGAGGAGAAATAATTTTACCCAAAACACCAAGATGTAATTACGTTTTTAAAAAAACGTGCTTGAAAATTTTATTTGATAGGTAACGTAATGGAATTGTTTAACAACAAGTAGTTGAGCTTTTTATCTTTTCCACTCCATGCCCAGAAACTTCGATTTTTCTCTTGCGAAATAATGAGGAAAATGTATTTTTCTTTTCTAAGGAGGAAAATGTATTTTTTCCCTCTAGGGAGGAAAATGTTTTTATTCGGAATCATATGGTAATATGTGCATTCCTAACCGCCTCAGAGGGTGGGAAATTAACCATTCCTAACTTACTTTTAATTCCCTCTCTTGGTCAGGAATGTAATCATTCCCTACCTGTTATCCCTCTCTTGGTCAGGAATGTGATCATTCCCGACCTGTTGTAAGTTCGTAGTTTGCTCGGTAGAGGGCGGGTGCATTATTAGGTCAAGTTTGTCACTTCAGTTGTCAGTTGTAAATAATTATTATTTGTTAAAAAATATGATGATTCCGAATAAAATAGTATACAAACCTCGGCGGGACGTTTCCTCCTGTCTCGAGCATTAGCTCACCTCGGGCCTGGGCCCTCGGTGAGCTATCTTAGCTCTCGACAGGAATGAAACACTTCCCGCCTCGGTATGTAATCTACTATTTCCTCCCTAGGGAGGAAAAGTACAAAATAGTGAGAGATTAATTTCCCCATCTAGAAGGGAAAAAATTGGAGTTGCAAGTTCTTGGCAATAAATATGTCAAGAAGCAAATCTTCGTAATGAGCTAAAGTTTTATCGACCTGTTAAGTTATCAGGTTATTTTCTACGTATATTTATTTACCTTAATTAACTCTATTGTTGTCCTTTGACCACTACTCGATCCAATAATATTAATATTTTTTTTATTATTTATTAAAATCTTTTACCTGCTCATGATATTATTAGCGTCTAATGAATCCCCTTCCCCTTTCTTCTGCTTTACTTCATTCTTTTGTACTACCTATATGATATCGTATTTTTCTAATCATCTTCGAATCTAACCTGTAGAGTTTGACGACATATTTTGTTAATTTTTTTCGTGGTTTCTGTTGAGATTTGTAATTTTGCTGACAGAGGTCAAGCAAATTGTTTCCCAATGAAATATTGTATTGATGCTGTCAGAGTGAGCTAATTTGTAACTTTTTATATAATCTTGGTTGTTGTGTTATTCGGAGAATTTTGATCATATATTCATGTGCACCCAAGTGTTTGTATTTATTACCACAATCTTATAATTTTTTAAGCGATTTTGTAAAAATAACGTAGATTACTTTTTCTTTTGTTTAATAAATAAATTCAGTTGTTTTTTTTATTTTGAATTGTTAACGATCTTATACTATTTCTGCGGAATCGTTAACAAGCACACTGATGTGATTTTATTTTATCAAGATTTTAGTTCATGCAGGTTTGAGTATCTACAATTCTTGTTTAAATGAACCTACTAAAATAGTATAAAGGAGCATTTTTGATTTAATAAAAATAATAATTTATTGATATTAAAGTACATTTTATAATTTAATAATTCAATAGAATAATCAGAAAATAATTACATATTACGTAGCTCAACCGTTATTAGACATATGCACGATTAATTATGAGCGTTGATAAAGAGAACAGAGTTAGAAATTGTCAACGATGAGTAGTTGTAGTTATGCATTTACATTTTTATTATGGAAGTTACCTTTCTTACTTGATATGAACAATTTATATAAAACTTTTACTGCTATTCAAATGTAAGATAAAAGTTGCATTTGTTTTAAATCATTATTTTTACTTAATAAAATAAGGTAAGAACAGGTGTAACGAGATACAACAATATTAGCAAGAATGCCTGACCGTCGCACACATTCTCCGACTGGTGTAGGGAAAGGTCCGCTGGTATCGGACACCTTAGCTTTTTTAAAGTTTTCTTCTTTAGAGGTAGCTATAATTAATCGATTATTTCTGGATATGAAACTGTAATATCTTATTAATGAATAGTTTGAAAGTGGTTTGACTTAGAATAATAATACTATGATTTGGCAAAACTAATAGTTACTAAAAATTGACTTCTATCGGTCAGAAGTAAAACTAAGGAAAACAATCTTATGCATCATATTGTAACAAGAGAGAAAAGGAACGAACCTCTTTTCGAGCGACAGGTGGTGTGTTCTGCCGCCTTCGAGAGAATGACGCATCGTACAAGCATGTAAATCAGACGCGGTTTATTCTAGCATTTTCTAGAATACATAGAAGGTTCCAGCGATTTCTGGTGCGTTTATATGAGGATATAAAAGCGGATTGCGGATAAAAGAGAGGCAGTCAACAGCAAGTCATTAACTGTGTATTACAAAATAAATAGTGAATATAAATGTTGTATTAGAAATTCATAGTCTGTAAATAATAGTTTTTAATGGTTTATAATCATAGCGTTAATTTATAGTGTATTAATTAGTGTATAGAAATAAATATTTGTTTGTGAATAGACGATTTAAACAGCACTTGTATTATTATTGTTAGAAAGAACGTTACAGTGTTGTCAGGTGTGGTGTTCTAAAATAAATAAAATCGCGTAATAATTAAATAAAGTGCTGTGAGAATAAATTTTTAGCGTTAAAATTAATTTCAACAAACGATTAAAATGGTGATGAAACTATTGAAAGATCTCTTAGTAATAGATTTAAAACGGGAATTGGACGAGAGGGACTTGGATAGTAATGGAAAGAAAGAAGTTTTGATAAATCGGCTAAGAGAATGGCTTTTAGAACAGAAGGAAGATGAAAATTACCGCTTCGAAATACCTGGACCCGCAATTGATACTAATTTGTTATTAAGTAAAATGAAAGAAGAGTTACTGGAAAGTTCTAGAAAGTCCGAAGATAATGTTAGAATGCTAAAAGAAGAACTATTGGAAAAGCACGAAGAGAGTTCTAGAAAGTCCGAAGAGAATTCTAGAAGTTTAAAAGAAGAATTACTGCAAAAGTCCGAAGAGAATTTTAGAAAGTCTGAAGAGAATTCTAAAATGCTTAAACAAGAATTACTTGAAAATACTAAAGCACTGGAAGAAAATGTTAAAATGCTTAAAGAAGATTTACTGGAAAGTTCTAGAAGGCTTAAAGGAGAATTGTTGGAAAATGTCAAAGCGTTGGAAGATAAAGTTTTCGAAGAATTTTTGGAGAATGCCAGTGCGTTAGGACTATTGGAAGGTAGATTGGCGGAACAAGATAGGGTAATAAAGATGGTAGAAGAGAAAATAGCCCAAATGCAATTACCACCAACAACTAAGAAAGACGATATGATCGAAATGCTGGAAGATAGAATGAGGCAACTACGGTTTCCCTCAACTTCTGAGTGGCCGTTTAATGAAGTAAAGAAACAATTTAAAGAAGAAAAGGTTCCTGCCGTAGGGATAAAAGTAAAACCACCCACGTTCGATGGAAAGATACCTTGGTCCACCTACTACAAACAATTTGAGGCGGCCGCTGGGGCCAACGGATGGACAGGCAAGGAAAAGGCCGTTTCTTTAACTGTGGCTTTGCGTGGAGACGCGTTGAACGTCCTGCAAACAATCCCAGCAGGACAGGAAAATGATTATCAATTGTTAGTGTCTAGATTGGAGATGAGATATGGAGACGCACATCTTCAACAAGTGTATCACGGGCAAGTGAAGAATCGTATCCAGAAGAATGGAGAAAGCCTGCAGGAGTTTGAAGCCGATGTTGCGCGGCTTGTCCGATTGGCGTACCCTACGGCACCCGATTCATATTTGGGACAGCTCGCTGTGCAGACCTTTATTGATGGGTTAAGAGACGGGGAAACACAACAATCATTGAGGCTAGCACGACCAAGAACAACTGATGATGCGCTTGCTCACGCTTTAGAATTTGAAGCTGCAAAACAAGCGTCCCGAGGTCACGGGCGTGTTCGGGCCGTTGTGGAGGAAGAAGAAGGTTCTAAAGATCACCTAAAAGAGTTAGTACTGAGAGTTCTTCGGAAGGAAGAAAGCCGTAAGAAGAATCATCAAGAAGTTCGAGGGCCTCGTTGTTGGAATTGCGGCGAACAAGGTCACATACGACGTCGTTGCCCTAAACCAAAACAGGTTCAGCAGTCGGAAAACTAAAGAAGGTCGACGAGTGGGGGCGAACGTTGACCTTGAGTAGAGATGCCCCGAAGATCACCATCCATGCCGTAACATCAAACAATAGTACCAGCAGTTTGTTCGTAGATGGGAAAATTGCTAATCGTACTGTTCCACTACTCATTGATACGGGGGCGACAAAGTCCATCATACGCCCTAACGTTCTACGAACAAGTATGAAGCTGTTACCAACAACTACTCAACTCCGTACAGCAACAGGTGAAGTGATACCAACACGCGGAGTGGTGAAGATGAAGATTGGAAGATTGGCATTGGAAGTGAAGAACGTGATCATGAGGTGCTGGTAGCCGATATTACTGATGACTTCATCATTTGGTTTTACGTTGGATTTGAAAGAGGGTGTTTTGAAGGTCGGTAACGAAGAACTTCCGTTGCACCCACGAGAAGATCCGGTTGTAAGGGTTTTGCTGACTGAAGATGTGATATTGCCGGGTCAAAGCGAGATGGTTGTCGAGGCGGGTTTGGATGGAGATCTTCGGGTAGGATGTGTGCGAATGATGGAGCCTGTTTGTGATAAGAAGATCCATAGTGGCATACTGGTGGGAAAAGCGCTGATCAAGGTTGGAAAGAGAGTACCGGTGAGAATTATGAACGTTAATGTGGATCCGGTGACATTGAAGAAGAGTACCCTTGTGGGACAGTGTGTGCCAGTATTTCGAGTAGCCAGGTGTATGGCTGATGATCCAAAACCAGTGCCCAAAGACCATGGTGGAAAATTAGTGGGTATGGTTATTAGTTCGTGCGAAGACCTTAACAGAACGGAAGTGAAAGAGGTACAGGGTTTGGTTCACCGATACCAAGATATCTTCGCTCTTGACGATAGCCAGAAGGGACGAACAAATATAGTAAAACATAAAATCAATACAGGCAACTCTATGCCTGTCCGTCAGCAGCCGAGGCGTCTACCTCTAGCAAGGCGAGCAGAAGCCGAAAAGATTATTACTGATATGGAAGAACAAGGGGTCATCGAGCCATCCAGCAGTCCATGGGCATCACCGGTGGTCCTGGTCAGTAAGAAGGATGGGTCAACGAGATTTTGTGTGGACTATCGGCAGCTCAATAACGTGACCAAGAAAGACAGCTATCCCTTACCACGCATCGACGACACGTTAGATACCCTGTCTGGTTCACGATGGTTTTCGACTTTGGACTTGAAGAGTGGTTATTGGCAAGTTGAAATGGAACCTGAAGACCGGGAGAAGACCGCGTTCACTATTGGTTCCGGACTATGGCAGTTTACAGTTATGCCTTTCGGTCTATGTAACGCTCCGGCCACCTTTGAGCGTCTAATGGAGACCATCCTGAGAGGGCTGTCGTGGAAGACCTGCCTGGTATACCTGGATGATGTGATTGTAGTCGGAAAATCATTCAACGAACATTTGAACAATCTGGAGGAAGTGTTCCGAAGACTACGTGGAGCCAATCTGAAACTGAGTCCGAAAAAGTGCCACATATTCAGAAAGGAAGTGAAATATCTCGGGCACGTCGTATCACAAAATGGAGTGGCAGCCGACCCCGATAAGATTCGTGCAGTTCAAGAGTGGCCAACACCGAAAGATAAACACCAAGTTCGTAGTTTTCTTGGGTTATGTACCTACTACAGGCGTTTCGTTCCTGGGTTTGCCAATATAGCGAAACCTCTGACAAGGTTAACTGAAGATGGGCGCGAGTATTTTTGGAGCGGAGAGTGTGAAACAGCTTTCCAACAGCTGAAGCGTGCCCTGACAACAGCACCAATATTGAGCTATCCACGGACAGAAGGGAAATTCATACTTGACACAGATGCAAGTAATTTGGCCATTGGGGGGGTACTTTCTCAGATACAGGATGGACAAGAAAAGGTCATCGGCTATTTTAGTAAGGTTTTGTCGAAAGCCGAAAGGAATTATTGTGTGACCAGAAAAGAACTATTGGCCGTCGTGAAGTCCGTTGAGCACTTCTACAAATACTTGTACGGACGGAAGTTTTTATTGAGGACGGACCATGCAGCGTTGAAATGGCTGTTACAATTCCGTAATCCTGAAGGCCAGGTCGCAAGGTGGATCGAACGATTACAAGGATACGACTTTGACACCGAACATCGAGCGGGCACTAGTCATCGAAATGCCGATGCTCTTTCAAGAAGACCCTGTCCAACGGATTGCCGTCATTGCTCTCGTTTGGAAGAGAGGGTTTGCCAAGTATTAAGGACTACCATCGTCAACGACAATTGGTTGCCGGAAGAATTGCAACGACAGCAGGAGGCTGATCCCGAACTAAAAATGGTACTGGAATGGAAGCGCGTGGGAGAAAGGCCTGCCTGGGAGGCCGTCAGCCCTTTTAACAGAACGCTCAAAGCATATTGGGCCCAATGGGAGTCCTTGAAGGTGGAAGACGATCTCCTGAAGCGAGTACTGGAGAGTGAAGATGGCATCACCATTAGGTCTCAGTTCGTGGTTCCAAGAAGCCGAGTGGCTACAGTATTGCGACATCTCCATGACGGTGCCTCCGGAGGACACTTCGGTGTGAAAAAGACCTTGGAGAAAGTTAAGGAGCGTTTTTATTGGGTCAAGTGGTGCCGGAAATGTGAACTATGTGCCACTGGCAACGGACCCTTGGGGAAACGAAGAGCACCTATGAGGCAGTACAATGTGGGTAGTCCTCTGGAGAGAATAGCTATAGACATTGCCGGACCATTTCCCGAAACTGAGGATGGGAATAAATACATCTTAGTGGCAATGGACTATTTTACCAAATGGCCAGAAGCATATGCCCTACCAAACCAGGAAGCTGCGACTGTTGCTGACGTACTAGTCAAAGAGTTTTTCAGTCGCTTCGGAGTGCCCATGGAGCTGCATTCGGATCAAGGCCGCAATTTCGAGTCTGTACTCTTTGGAGAAGTCTGTCGATTGTTGGGCATTCGCAAGACTCGGACCACACCGTTACATCCGCAGTCCGATGGAATGGTAGAACGCATGAATCGAACAATGGGCAAATATTTGGCCAAGGTCGTCTCCGATCATCAACGAGACTGGGACCAATACCTGCATCTGTTCCTGATGGCTTATCGTGCATCGGTCCACGAAACAACCGGTCAGTCACCAGCGTCTGTGATGTTTGGACGCGAGTTACGGTTACCGTGTGATCTGGAATTTGGGTCTCCACCTATAGAGCAGGAGGTAGCCGGGAATGATTATGTCATCAACTTAAAGAAGAAGTTGGAGGATATTCACGACCGAACCCGAAATAATAGTCGAATCGCGAGTGACCGGATGAAGGCTACGTACGATGTGAGAGCCCAAGAAGGAGGGTTTCAACCTGGAGAGCTTGTCTGGTTATACAACCCGCAAAGGCGTCGTGGCTATTCTCCAAAGTTACAGCGAAATTGGGAGGGTCCATACCAGGTGAAGAAACGAATAAATGACTTGATTTATCGCATCCAGAAATTGCCAAGGGGGAAACCAAAAGTGGTACACTCCAATCGTCTGGCGCACTATGAGGGAAATAATGACGCAGTCCCGGATCGGAAAGATGAGGCTGAGGTGGCTATCAATACCGTAAGGCCTGAAGATGATCAGCCAACCTTTAGAGAATTTATGGCTGCGTTCTCTGGAACTAGAAAAGCGCGATTCGGAGTCACGACTGAGATGCAACAAGATCTCTTCCGGGTCCCCGGTGATTATTCCATTGCCCACTGTGTCTCCGAGGATCTCCGTATGTCTAGGGGGATCGCAGTGGTGTTTAGAAATAAATTTGGACGGCTGAATGAACTTCGAGAACAAAATCCCTCTGTTGGTAAATCCTTACGCTTGTCTGATCATGACCGATCCATTTACTACTTGGTAACCAAGCAGTTTTACTACCAGAAACCGAGTTACGCCGACTTGTGGAGGGCACTATGGAATTTGAGGATCGAGTTGCTTACCAGGGGAATTAGCAAATTGGCAGTTCCCAAACTCGGCTGTGGGCGGGACCAGCTGGATTGGAGAATCGTTAGAAACATGCTGGAAGTTGTCTTTAGAGGTACGGACGTCAAGATCTTCGTCTGCAGTTTTGACCCACAGCCCGCATTAAGGCCAACGAAGAGTGTACACTGTTATTTCTACCGTAATGGAACGTGTAGTCGAGGTGAAGACTGTCGATATCGTCATGACCCGTTCTACAGGAACCATAGCATAAAACCTGTTCTGGGACAGAACAGACTTGAAGAGGGGGGCAGTGTAACAAGAGAGAAAAGGAACGAACCTCTTTTCGAGCGACAGGTGGTGTGTTCTGCCGCCTTCGAGAGAATGACGCATCGTACAAGCATGTAAATCAGACGCGGTTTATTCTAGCATTTTCTAGAATACATAGAAGGTTCCAGCGATTTCTGGTGCGTTTATATGAGGATATAAAAGCGGATTGCGGATAAAAGAGAGGCAGTCGACAGCAAGTCATTAACTGTGTATTACAAAATAAATAGAGAATATAAATGTTGTATTAGAAATTCATAGTCTGTAAATAATAGTTTTTAATGGTTTATAATCATAGCGTTAATTTATAGTGTATTAATTAGTGTATAGAAATAAATATTTGTTTGTGAATAGACGATTTAAACAGCACTTGTATTATTATTGTTAGAAAGAACGTTACAATATCTTGGGTGTTAAATCAAATCTATTGTTAACAAATACGTTGTGTATTGACTTAACAATTATATATTACTATATAATATTAACAATAATAATTACAGAAAATACAAATTAAATCAATTAAATTTAAATACGAATTAATCATAAAAGTACTAAATAAATTTTACTAGACAATAAAAAAGCAACATGTCGTTCTTTAGAGGACAATTTTGATTGACTTCATGTTCAATTCGTAACTATGCAAACGTCGCAGTAGTAGTAAAGGGTGTCTTCAATATTGGTACGATTTTCCTTAAGTCCATTCCTTACAGGCGAGGCATTGGATCCGGTTTTCTTCAAATGACTCTCCGCAGATGATGCAGTTGGTAGCCGATGTTGATTCCTCTACATGGTCTTTAAATTTACGATTTTTTCTTGCTTTTTTCTATCTTTCTTTTGTTGGACTGGAAATCAATTTCCTGTTTTTAGCTTGTTTATTTTAGCCTTCGTCAGGCTCAGGTGAATCGAAACTTTTGGAAAAACCTGCTGTTGAAGGCTGCTCGTGTATTTGATGAACAGGTTGTCTAAAGGTTTAGGTAAGCTGGAAATATTCGATGCTGGAAGGAAAGAATGGTCGCTTGTGGTCTGACTCATGGTTGGGGAGCTTTCTGCTTGTACTTGTGATTCATTGCAGAGTGAAGCAGCAAAGTCCAAGTCACAAAACATGTTGCAACTGAATCCAGATTGCGCCAATTGCATTCTGCAGATTCTTGAAAAAGTATAGTTGACCAACCCAAATATATCTTTTAAAGCTATCTTCATATTGGGATACAAGTTCTCATCCAAACTCACGCTTTATTGTAAGCATTTTTGAACGGTTTCATGGTTAATATGTTCAATGGTTGGAGCTTGTGAGAGGTGTATGGAGGTAGGCTAATCATGAATAAAGATTCTCGAAGGAGCTAATTTGTATTTGCTCATCAACTCGCTCAACTTTTCAAAAAATCTTGTTTCCTTTTCTTTACTAAATCCAACAGCATGCTGCAGACTTGTAGACTCGGCGGTCCTCAACCTTAAAATCCGGTATCAATTTATACAATTATACTATTAATCTTTTCCTGCCATACGTTTCTGTTTATTGAAGCTTTATTGAATTTTCAACTCCCAACTCCGAACTGCTTAGCGGCATCAGCTGACTTTACATGGTCAAAAACCTTTACATGGTTGTATAATGTCTTTTCTTGATCGCCATCAAAAGTTTTTTGAAACATCCTACTATTGTCTGAGCAGCAAAGCTTAGATGTTATTTGTCCACCCTCTGTCACTGTATTAATTCGATTTTCTAATGTTTTTTAGGCTCTGAATATCTTGAACTTGCTTGCTTTATGGTCATTTCTTTACATAAAACTTCCTCGATTGCCGACTTCATGTTGGCTTCATCTCATTTTATACGAATTTTGCCCATGGTTTCCTAAAAAAGCAGAAAAACTTTGTTAAAAATTCTTGAAATTAAACTTTTACCAAGCGCCACTATGTCCGATACCATCCGAATGACACGCAATGTTTAGCAGGCTATGAAACAGAGAAAAACGACGCGGCCGATATTATATATGGATACAACTTAGACTAAATATTATATATATACTAGTAATAATAAAAAGTGCTTATAGAAAACTTCCAAAATGACAAGGGCATGGCTAATTCGTTCTGGTAAATACGCAAACTGCATGACAAGTGCTGCCTCAAACGGCAAATACCATAAACATCCTTGTCCTATACCATTGCCATCTAAATACGGCATTGCCTATACCGCCCGCTGTCCGATACCAGCCGATCTTACCTTGGTAAGAAGTAGCTGACCGGAGGAAAATCCAGTGCCACATCGCACTGAAAATCCGTCTCATTTTGACATACCTTCTGGCATAAGGCATCTTCTTTCAATGTTTGCGCAGAATAACCACTCGTACATATGTTTAATACTAATGGTTGAGCTGTATACTACTAAGTAATATAGACAAAGCACCAGTAATAAAAAATATTACAAATTTCACAAATTAGAAAATCAAATATAAAGTTAACAAGTTTATAAAAACTAACCATACATATTACAATAGGTATAGTATAATATTGTGAAGATGAATTTTGTTGTCAATTTCATTACTATAGAAAGCAACTATTTGAAGTATTGATTCTTATGTTAAGATTTAATTATTTAATTTGTAATAAAAATAATTCAAGGTCAGACATTTATTGATGCAAGAAATCAATTATACGTTTCTAATGCAAATATAATAAAACTGTTAGCACTAACAACGTTGACACTTCTTTCAAGTTGTTTGTTTTATGTTAAGGCTACCAACTAAGATATTACGTAAAACCTTTAATATTAATCATATACCATAAATATTGTAATAGCAGAGGCGCTCAATAAATATTCTAACCTAGGTATGTTTGTAGTTCTAATCTAATTAGTGTCTGTAGTCCTAGTCCCCTTAGAGTCCCTAGCCTTGACCGTGGGATTGTGGAAGTTAGCACATACTCGAACTTTTTTTGAATGTCCAGGAAAAAACATCTACGATGTGCATAGGAATAGTGTCATTTAGAATTTGTCGTAGGAAAACTGAAATAGAAAATTGAGTCTGAATTTCTCATATATTCAGTGTTTTGGAACAATCTAGAAAATATTGACACATCTCTTTATAGAGCAAGTAAAATCTTTTTAATGTAATATCCAAATTCTATCATAATGAGTTAGCTAACCAAAAACAACTACATAAAAAGAATATCCTGTTTGAGTGTTCAGTTAATTGTATCGAACGCAGTTGATTTCTGCAAAAAAAATAAATTACCAAATTTACCAAGAAAAAGATTATAATAAGATAATAGTAACTCTTATAAAGACAGAATATGAAATTATTCAAATATTTATTTATAAAAATGCAAGGTAGATTTCCTATCTAATACAGCCTCACATAAAGGATTAATTAAAACCGAATTTGTATGCACCGCAAAATGAAACCGAATTTGTATGCAATTGAACGAGTGGGCCGTTTTATACATGTTTGTTAATAGAAATAGGTTCGCTAGATAATTTTCGTTGCGAATTGAATAAAATTAGATGGATAATTTAAACAATAAAAATTCATATATAACCATAATTAGACATAATTAGTTTATCATAATTAGACAGGTAAGGTTCCATGAATACAAATACTCAGATAGCTTACTAACAAGTGTTTATTCGTTGGAGTTATTCAACATTATGGAACACACTGACCATACGCAAATTATATTTTCTTAATGTTATATACGTGTTTCTGTGCTGAAGCACACATATTTGAATATCTGGATATTTTTAACGCTAAGGTAGATACCTGAGATCAGATAGCTTATCTAATAAATGTAGATTTCACTCCTATTGGAAACAGAGAATTTTCGAAGATGATCGGCTAGAACTATTGCAATCCCCATGTAGAATTTTAAATAGATTTCTCTAGACCTAAAGAGTTGTTGTGAAGGTCTCAGTATGAAGTTGAACAGGAAACGACCGCCAATACTAAAAGTACGAAATCAAGATAATAAAAAATGCAAAAAATAAGCTGTTAGGTATATGTTACTATGTAGGGCACACACGGTCGTTCCCGACCACACCCCCGACCACGTCGATGAAATATTTAGATTTGCTGTAATTTATTACATAAACAACTTGAGCTTCGAACTGGTGTGTATAATAAAATTCTAAGTATCGTATTTCTTTGAAACGTGTATATCGAAATGAAAGAAATAATTATTGAGTTCATAATAAACTGTTTACTGAAATCTCTTTTTTTTATTTAGAAATTATGCAGTCTATATGTCTATTAATGCCTTTTATTGTGATAAAAACATTTCATACAAATACGATACTTGATTATACACACCTGCTCGAAGCCCAAGTTGTTTATGTAATATTTTACATTAGTTTTTTGCTAGTTTTACCAGTAACATCGGTATCATCAGGAGTAATTATTAGGACATGCATACAGACCGAATTAGTCAAATAGGTTGGCGATGGCTCGTAATTATTTGGTATTATAATAGATGGTCAGGCTTATGACAGCTGAAAACGGCCCAGGTAATATATATCCCCGTAAATATTCCCTGCTCCCGCTAATTGTATCCTATCTAAATCTATCCTAGTTTGGATCGCATGCCACCAAAACGTGCAGCCGTTACTTCCTTGCAATCTATTTAATCCACATGTCACAATTCTACTTTAATTTACCGATAAAACCTGCCAGGTAAAATTTAAATATCACTGTGTCAGTAAATTTATTAAAATGTCATATACTCAATCAAACTAAAAGTCAATCTCAACTTCTTTCTGAGTAGATTGTACTTTATAAAACAGTTTCACATATGAAGTTTTTAGTTCTACGAGTATTCTTTGTTCAACTTGCATTTTCTACCATCAGCTCAAAATACGTAGGTGGTCATTTTTATCCGTTTCATTTTTTTTATTCATTCACTGCAATGAATAAAACATAATTTACCCATGAATAGAAATGAATGTTTATAATTGTGCGCTATATGAAAACCTAATTAGCCTGCAAATGTAAATGTAAACAAAATAAATTGTACAAATACAGCTGTCCGGTTTGTGACGCAGACGACATTCTCGAGTAGATTCCATTAACTTGCTTGAGAAATTTTCATGAAATTGAGAAATGTATTTTTCACTTCATGAAGTACACCGAAGAACTTACCTAGACCATGAACGAACTTTAAATTACGGCTGCAGTTCCAGATCATTGCATCATGGTGTAGTTACATAAAATGGGCAATTGCACTAAAAGTGGGTGCAAAATGCGCATTGAGATTGTGTCAAAGAGCTAAGCCTTGCTAGAATATTACACAAAATCGGTAGAGTGACAAAAATGGATTCTACTGTTTTTAATTAAATTGATATGATCACATTTAGGAAACCTGTTACAAGCTTTTCAATTTTTTAAGATGAGTGTATAGCGTATTTAATAACTGTAGATAAGTAGATGGTTTCGTTTTTTAACGGTTTAATCAATGTAATTTATTGTATTAGTTAAAATCGATCTAAATTCTATATACCTACTTTCCAGAATGTTATCTTTCTTTTACTGTCATTAATTTAGAATGAAAAGGTCTCAGTTAAATACAAATGGCAAATTTAAAGCTTAAAAATATTAGATTAGTCCATCCTGAATATACCTTCTCCAACTACACTGGTGACATTACCTTTCAATCTATCTTTGAATCCCAATACCAAATTTAAAGCTTAAAAGTATTAGTTTAGTATATTCACTTGTCTAACTACACTGATGATATTCCTGTCATTTTTCACAGAGGACTTATTGTCTGATACAGCATTTACCTTTGGTTAATTATGAATGTATTGTTTGATTTAGCTATCCACCAAAAGTCATATATTTGTCATAGTTTTTTATTTTGGGATTTAGATCAATCGTAGTTTGCATTTCCTGATGTACTGTACGTAGAAACCAAATCGAATTATCTTATCTCTTACAGTAAAATATATAACGTATGTCCCAAATTTTTCGGAAAACTTCTGTCACAATTTACTTATAGCAAATAGTGATCGATCCAGTCTAGATCTAGTCATTGGAAACCAAATTTGGCAAATTGCCAGTTTTGATAAATACTTGTGAATTTAAGTTGGTTGGACAAGTATCTAAACGAGAAATCGTCAGAATTTAAGTAGGTCAAGATATCTCGGTTTCGACAATTTACCAGACAATTCAATAATCGAATCAAATCAGACGTCGAATAATATTTTACGTTGTCTAACTTTGAGCTCAAAAGTAACGATAACACGGATAATGTACAATACGCTCCAGACGAACTTGGATTCAAAAATAAGGTCACGTTTGTGGATAGAATTTTCATGTGATATGCCATTTCGGAAGCTAGCGTTTCGCAGCTATAAATACAGGCATCTACATTAGAAGATGCCTCACAATATTGCATCAATTCATAAATAGCCTTCATCTTAATGACCCAGTAATCTTCTGACTCGATCTAGCAGCGTGTCTTTATGTCAGAAAGACGACAGACTGGTTAGGCGCTCACAACCTCAATTTCGTTCTTACTGGTGATTACCCTACATGTATGCCAGGCGAAACAGAAGATTTTTGGGCTCTTTTGAGTCGGAAAGTTGATGATAACGGATGTGATTCCCAAAATGAGGAGCAGCTAAGAAGTCGAATATAGCAAAGATTTTGTGAAATCGACAGAGCTACAGTCCAAGAACTGATGAGTCGTTCGAATAATAATTTTTTCTCCGAAAACTTTTGGAACATACTTTATTATTTCTAAAGGATTGTGATTCTTTTCCTTAGCCTGCTCACTAGAATCTAGAGATGTTAATTTATTAAACGTCGACATGTCCAACAAAAGGCATGTTCTAATACATAATAAAATTATATTTAGGTCTAACTATATTGAATGCTTTAATCTACGTCGAGCAAATGAACACCTTAAACACGATCCACATATGTATAACGAAACAAAAATAAATAACAAACGCTTTAATAATTGGCATAAGAAAAAATATGGACAAAAAAGTTATTTTTGCTGCTGCATGGTGTCGCTACCAACCACACTGGAAACAAGAAAGTGATTTGCTATTTGGTAAACAATTTTTGTCCTTGATACAGATAGCAGATTTTTAACCGACAAACTTTTCTTATCACTGTCGAGCCGAAACTATATTTTGTTTTCAGAATGACGTAATTATGGCAATATTTTCAATATTTTAAACAAAACCAATTAATAGTTAAGGAAGTTGTGATGGGATAGTCTGAGCCAAAAGTTATGAAGCTGCGCTATTTTGACAAATAGAAATAATTACATGGTTTTGCTTCAAATACTTCAAATAATGAATCTATGCTGCATGCTAATCGATGCTAGTTTTATCAGAATGCATGTTTTTAGTTAATTATTAGTCTTTTTAAAAGCAGAGGTTAACTTTGAATGTCTAAACTTAAGAACGTGGAAATAGGGCGAAAAAAATCTTCTAATCAAAAATTTCATTCAGGTGTACTTTTTGTTACTAAAAATAAAATAATATTACTATGTAAACACTAAAAAATAAAAAAATCTCTTTAGAATATAAATAAATTGTACGTTTCGAGACTAGTGAAACACTGACAACGTTGCCTTAAGTTAGTACCAGTGTTTTGTTTGTTGTTCTGATGAAAACAAATTAACGCAGTCAATGACTTTGTCTCAAGTTTTGAGGTTATTTTTGCAAATATTACAAATATAGGCATATAAAACGGTGGATCAAACACTATTTATTCAGATTTATTTACAACGTAACATCAAAAAATTCTGAGTCTTGTATCTTTTTATTTAACACAACTAATTTTGTTTTCGAGATACAAATTACGAGCGGGCAGTGCGGCTGCATGTATTTATATAAAGCATTTAAATTTCCCGCTCGTTTGCCGTAATGCGACGCTGTTACTTTGCGGGCTATATCAAGCGTTTAATTGACAAATTCTTGGTATTAATGTTTTTTGGCAAAACCACTCCCTAACAAGTTTGAAATTTTAATTGCACAATCTTACAACGTGTTTATGTGAAATGTTGTGGTGTCAAATTTTTTATGAAATTATTATAATAAATGTGTCAACAATTTACCATTTTGCTTAAGGTTGCGTGTTATTTTTAAATTCTTAACGTAGAAAATCAGTGCATCCCCAGTCAAATAAACATTCGAATTACAACTTTTTTCATTAAATTTAAATTCCGCATTAAAAATCACCTTATAATTCATTATTCAAGATTCATTATTGTTAGAAAATCTCTCGTTCTAATAATTTACTGACAAATGTATAGAAATATTGGTCTTGTCTTTGACTTGCGCGTTAGGACACTCCTCGAAATATGGTAACGCGGCCGGTCGGCTTGTTTACATTTATGGCATGCGTTTCGAGATTGCCACAGCAAAATGCCAAAATGAGTGAGCCTGAAAAAGATTCAGAGAAGCCTCAACCGCGAAAAGTTGAGCGTTTTGTAAATTCTATGAAATTAAAGAATTTTAATGAATAGACTTTTAAACGAGTTGAACGTTGTTCAATTTCAATCAAGTGATTAACTTTCATTTACAACAATAATAAGTTATTTATAGTTTGGTTTCAATAAATGTAAAAAAAATCAGCTTGAAGCCAGAATTTAAGTCACACGTGGAACAGCCGACGGCGTTGCTGCCATATCGTAGTTGGCTTCTCGTGCGCTTGCACACTCACTCGTGGTGTATTTTGCTCAACCGGAAGTTGGGTTTTATAAATAACTAAATTATCTAAACTTATAGATGGTAAAAGATGTTGCTTTTCACGGGAATCTAATCAAAAAATATTCAATTATTATTCCATAATTTTCCATGGCGATGTACAATTGGTAAGATAGTATACTTTTAATATGTTTGTGCCTGATACATTGCAATATTCTATTGCAAAAATGTCACATTTCTTTAATTACTTTTTCACGTTCTAGACGGTAGATTTTTTTTCTCGCGATCAATCAATTCCTTGTATTTTTATTAACAACATATCCAATTTTCATCAACTTGTGCAATTGTAAAGTTAACTTAAGTAGTGGTAGATGGCCGGTTCTGGACCCTCACCTCCTCACCTCGGGCAGGCAACCATGTATACACGCTAACATATGGGCTAATGTACAGCTATCGTTCTCATACAGGTGCGTACAAGAGAAAAATATGAAAGAGGGTTTGAATTAAATGCTATAAATCAGGTCAGAGGCAAATATCTCTTAATACTCACCCTGCTTCTACGTTTATGAATCATTTTCATTCCTTTTCTTTATTATTAACATATTACTTTTGATTAATTCTCATTAAGGAGGGTTCTAGCGCAATCCTTATGGAAATTAACATGGGAAATCGCCAAGGTCCAAGATAGAATTTTTGGTCAATTTCAAGGTCATTCGCGGTCTAGCGCGTGACCGCACCGCGCTCGCGTTATACGCGGATCAGCATGCGATATTACCACATATACGGATCAACTCTACATATTACATTAGTTATACCTTTGTTATGTACAGATACAATTGATGTAATACGTGCAACATTAAACTCATTTCTTTTCACACCTCATCATTCAAAACATACTGTATTTATGTATTCCCTTTCTCTGCTGATATGTTTTTTTACAGTGTGTTTTAAATATTATACCCCGTTCTCTCAAGAATGCATAAAATTTTCGAAATATCTGTTTATTATTTTACTTAGCACATATAAAAGTAGCAAAATGACTTTCTATTTTAACCTGCTAACTTTTATGTACTTTATTTTGCTATTCAACTTGACCCTAATTATGATTAAATGAGAAAACATATTATCAAGCAGTTCAAAATTCGATTGTCTAGAAAAAATGGGTAGCTCTTACTGAATATACGAAGAATACGTTTTAGGTATGTATTGAGATACATAACATTTCTCTCATATATGAATTTGTATACATCGAGTAGTGTTTCGTAGATAATCGAACTTTGTCTAATTAGGAGAAATCTACTAGCTATATAATAATATAAGATTTTTATATTACATATCGGGTTTCAATATGGAATATATTCATTTATGATATCTAGTTAATCCTATTACATATAACCGTATACGGTTTTCATTAAATCAATTAAACAATCGCATATAAATATTCATAAACACTTTTTACATTATTATTCCAGTACACGTATCAAGCTAGCAATGTTTTAAGAAATCTGCTGCTTAAAATTCCTTTGCTGTAAATTTTAAATAAAATGTTGTCTCTTTCAAATTATTTCCGTATTCAAATTTCTACACATCTAACTTGTACAGATTAACACAAGGGTGAGTAATTGTTATTTAAAACAATAATTTATACCGCTTTTAAGATGACGATCTCTTAACAAATTTTTAGAAATCTAAATTCCTTTGAATTGTTCAGTAGGCTGTAAGAGCGCTTTGTTTATTTACAGTTGAAAGCAGTTTTAAGGAACGTTGAAAACAACGTGACTAACTACCTTGTATGTAACTTTTAAATAAATTTTTAAGAAATCATAACGAACGACCCTTTCCTTGAAAGCGGTTAGTTATTATAAAACAGTCTAATTAGGGAAAATCTGCAAGCTATATAATAATATTGGATCTTAAATGATATATGTTGCGATCCTGATTGAATGTAATCTTTTTTTCCTGTAAGATGCTATAAAAGCCTTATGCTTCGTACTTAATATTTCTTAATATGTAGTTTAGTTTAATCAGTGTATGATAGCAATTAGATGATAACCGTTTCTTATAAACGTTAGACTTGATATTAATTTCAATATGACCACTATTTTTTTTTAATAGCTTACACTAACAACGCGTTTATGATATATAAAGCAATAAAAGTTGCACCTTGCTATAATGGTATCAGTGTAAAACAATAATCCCTACTTATATATTTCCTGTTAGTGATTCGTAGATACTCGAACTTTGTCTAATTAGGGAAAATCTACTAGCTATATAATAATATAAGATTTTTATATTACATATCGGGTTTCAACATGGAATATATTCATTTATGATATCTAATTAAAGGGGGTATATTGCGTTAAAGAGATAATGAATCATAGATGTAATCTACCTTCATTCCTAAGAAATATGTAATACTAAACAAGTGACTATATTGAAAGTAATTAATGTCAAGAGTATTGCCACACAAAAACTTACTGTAACAAGCCCATTAGCTGTGGAGGAGCACATAGCATGTAAAAAGAGTAAAGATACACCTGCCAAGTGTGCTCTTTGTGGAGGGAATCACCCGGCTAACTACAAGGGCTGTACAGTATATTAAGACATACAAAAAACCAGAAACGCGTCATTTAGAGAAATATACAACATAACCCGTAACCAACAACCATCCCCTAATTAAAGCAATATCCCTCCCCTCAGGAACCAAACCATTCAATTAACTAATGAATCACCAAGACCCTCGCAAAACTACTCTCAAGCATGTACAAAAAGAAACAACAACCTACCCGCCCATGAACAACAGATAAACATAAATGAAATACTCTCAAATTTCCTAACAGAATTCAAAACGATGTTCTCTCAACTGATTAGCCAGAACGGCATGATTTTGAACATGCTTTCCACAGTTATCGAAAAACTAAAGTAAAAATGGCGACTTCACTACGCATTGTCCTTTGGAACGCCAATGGCATCTCAAACCTCATCCCGGAAATAACTTTTCTACACCTGCAGCAAATAGATATTTTATTAGTATCCGAAACCCACGCAACTCATAGAACAGTAATCTAAATTCCTCGGTACAACATCTATTTAGCTAACCATCCAGATGGAACAGCCCACGGCGAATCGGCAGTAATAATTAAAAACACTATTACCCACTACGAACTAGAATCCTTTCAAACGGAAAAAAATCCAAAGTGCAAGCATAAAAATACGAGTTCTTCCCAACCCGTTAACAGTCGCTGCAGTTTATAGCCTTCCTAGACATCCCATATCAAATGAAGAGTATGAAGAGCTTTTCCGGTCTGTAGGTAACAAATCTATAGTAGGAGGAGATTGCAATGCGAAACACACATCATGGGGTTCAAGATTAATCAATCCAAAAGGACGCAATCTAACAAGGACTATTCAAAGAAACAATCATAATTGGCTCACCACTGGGCGGACTACTACTGGCCTAGTGACCCAAGGAAACGACCACACTATTAGACTTTGCAGTCTGCAATGGTATCGCGAACACATACATAAAAACAGAAGATAACTATGACTTATCCTCTTACCACACCCCAGTTCTTATCACAGTCAGTACAACTATTATTACTAAAGAAATCCGTATTAGAATTTGCACCAAAAACACAAACTGGACCTACTACCAAAATCTCTTACAAGAAAATTTCTCCTTAAACATCAGAATGAAAGACAAACAAGACCTAAACGTAGCAACGCAGCACCTAAAAACTATGATACGTTCTGCTGCATGGCAAGCAACACCCGCAGTAGCCGCAGTTGCCTCCAACTCCACCGTAACTAATAATATCCCCCGCCATATACGAGATCTCATCACTGAGAATCGGAGAAAGCTGGGAAAAAATGGCAGAGAACTAGAAACAGACAGGACAAAATTTCTTACAATAGACTTGTTCATCAACTGCACAACACATTAATGGCAGCACGCAACGCATCTTTCGAAGAATATACCACAAAACTTTCCTCCGAAGATCACTCTACATGGAAGGCAACAAAAAACCTTAAAAGACCGGTAGTAGCTAACCCACCAATAAGAAAACCTGACAATAGCTGGGCCAGAACGGACGAAGACAAAGCAAATATTGCTCATGTATTTGCAACCCCCCCGCCCAAGACAAGATGGAAAACAATGAAATTGAAACTTTTATAAACGCTCCATGCTAACTTCATTTTCCGATGTAACAATTTTCTCCAGGTGAAGTACGCCAAGAAATTAAACAAACAAACACCCGAAAAGCTCCAGGATAGGATCTGATAGTAGGAGAAGTTCTGCATAACCTCCCAAGAAAGGCGATAGTGCTACTTACCACTATATATAACATATTAAGACTAACATACGTTCCAATACAATGGAAACATGCCGAGATCATAATGATTACCAAGCCTGGAAAACTTCCCAACCAACCCTCATCCTACAGATCTATAAGCCTCCTATCACTTATGTCAAAGGTATTCGAAAGACTGTTACTAAAAATAATTAAACAGATGGTAGACCTTGACGAAATGATTCTATCATATCAGTTCGGATTTCGTGAGCACCATTCAACAACACATCAAAGTCACCGAATCATCACCCAGATAATGGAGAGCCTCGAGACAAGAAAGGTATGTGTGGCTGCGTTCCTAGATATTAAACAAGCTTTTGATAAAGTATGGCATAAGGGACTACTATACAAGAACAAGCTACACATCCCAGGCCAGATCTACCTTCTACTCAAATCATACCTCGACGAACGATCATCATCTCCGAGTCAAAGTCAACAATGCATTATCAGATTACCACCAAATCACGTCTGGAGTGCCGCAGGGTAGTGTGCTGGGACCACTACTATTCCGACATACCCACCACAGACAACACTCTAATAGCCACATTTGCGGAGGACACGGCCATCCTGGCAGCTGATGAATCGCCACAAGTAGCAGCAGAACAACTACAGCAGCACCTAGATCTACTACTGGAATGGACCAACAAATGGAAAGTTACAATCAATAGTGAAACATCCACTTAAATCACTTTCACAAACAGACGCTTAGCAAGTCCGCAGGTCAGATTCAACAATATCCCAATACCGATGAAAACCGAAATCAAATACCTCGGGATGCATCTCGACGAAAAACTTTACGTGGGCCGCACACATCAAAGCGAAAAGGAAACAATTAGACGCAAAAGCCAAACAAATGTATTGGTTATTCAGAAGATAGTCCCAGCTCTCCCTCTCAAATAAGCTCATGATATAAAATTATACTAAAACCCATATGGACTTACGGAGTCCAACTTTGGGGCTGCGCCAAGGCATCCCATACAAAAATGTTGCAAAGGTTCCAATCGAAAACACTCCGAATGATCGCAAACGCGCCATGGTACCTCAGAAATGATAATCTTCACAATGACCTGAAAATTCCCTATATAATCAACGAAATCCAATGAATGGCAAGTCTCTACAATCACAAGTTAGCAGGACATAGTAACAACATTATAGAACAGCTATCAAATCAACCGCCAAGAAGACTTAAGAGGGACTGGCCGCAGGACCTCGTATTACAACCATATATACAATTTGTATATATAGATATATAATTATATTACTTGTACGAGACAATAGCAATAGCTATATCCCCTCAAGTCATGTAAACGTTATTAAATTTATTACTCATTACCAAGCCCAACCAACTGGGCGCTGAATGGGTAGTTAAGTGCACAATTTCGTGTAGTCGAATGTATAGGTATAAAATTACGGCGAGTCCAGGTTTTTAAACTGTAATAACTAGAAACAGTAAATCAACTGTTCAACAATTCTTTATAATCATAGAATAAATTACGCAAAAAATTAAGGCATTTAAGGTTTAATAGTTTCCCTATCTATAATTTAAATTATAATTTTTCCACCTCCTCAGCCCAGGAATACTTTACGATGTATAAATTTCAAAATTTAAATCAATTTCGAGAAGAAACATTTCTGTCTACGGAATTAAAAAGGTTCGTTAAAAAAACAGGTCGCTACATTTTGTTTTAACAAAGATGCAATAATTTAAAATTCGTAAATTGACGTCATGGCGTCGGCGTCGTCTCACCGACTAATGTAAAACAATAAGTTGCATTATCAACCGGTCTGGGCCGTATTGTTTGCATATACGAAATGCATACCAGGTAAGTTCAGTAAGATTTAAAAATCTTATTTAAAAATTTAATTCAATAATTGTAATAAATTATCCATCTTTGTTTAAATATTGCTTTACAGTAAGCATACAGTCGTGCACAGAAATTAGTTAAATATGGTTAAAAAAATACATAACTCAACGGAATTAAAAAGGTTATTTAAAATATAATTATAAAAAAGTAAATTGGCGTCGTCGTCTCGTCGACTAGGGAATTTAAAACAAAAACTAAAATGCATTATCAGCCGGTCTGGACCGTATCGTTTACACATGCGAAATGCATAGTAAGTTTTAAAAATTAATCCACTAAATAATTTATCTTTTTCTAAATATTGCTATCGGAATAATCGGAATAAGCATTCCGTACTTTAGTTTACATAATCGTAAGTACGCATAACAAAGTATAGGTAATTTTATACCTATACATTCGACTACACGAAATTGTGCACTTAACTACCCATTCAGCACCCAGTTGGTTGGGCTTGCTCATTACTAATATACTAAGAGTAGATTGTAAATATGCAAAATAAAAAAATTATTTGATTTGTCGGCAATCCAAACACAGTGGCGATTAACGCTGAATCGTATGGAAACTTCAAATTTGAATACTATGCAGCCCAGACAAAGTCCAATACATCGTAAAGAAATCCGTCTTAATTCACCTACTACTACAAAATTAATTGAAAATTATTAAACCATCGGTTGCTAGTTATTGTTAATTAAGAAATTAAAAAAGTATAATCCACTAGAAGTAAGGTTAATTCACGAGATTAAAATTAGGTTTTCTAATGCTATAATCGTATCACAAATCTGGTAAGCTTACCCTGTTAATTAGTAATTGCATCAGATTCTAGTTATTCAGTAAAATAATTGTTTTATTTCCTGAATGCAAGGTTGTAAAATATATGTCAAATCTTTTTAAAACTTATACATGACTATCACCTCAAACCCAGTTTAGATTAAAGGTTTAATCGATATTTTCCTATTAAACGCTACACTGCAACATTCGATTCCAAGTCTCACTATTACAATATTAAAACAGTTTTCATTTTATTTTAGATTCGCATGAAATTGTACTGAGACAGAGTTGATTTAAATTTCTACTACGTCAGTCCTGAAAAATAACAAACCATCAATATTCAAGGACCTTTGTTATTTTAACAATTCCATTTTAAAACTAGATTATTGTAATGTAAAATACATTTTCCATTTATTATCATCAGTATATTCATATAAGGAAATCGTGGAAATATGTATATTTTGAAAATGAAATGGAAAAAATGCTAAAAATTATTTGCAGGTTTGTTCTTTCAGACGGAAAAATAAAATTCACTAAATATTCATGAGAAAGGAAAAAGGAAAACGTAAAGAACTACTATACATCTGCTTTTATGCGCCGTTGTAACACTTCACGCGGTGTAATAGAAATGGAATTACAAATTCGAGTTAATTTAAAAGTAATTTTTTGTTCATTAAAAAGCACAACGGAACATATGCAGCATACATTTTCTTTTACAAACCTAAATAATTAATAATAACAATAATAATTCACAGCTGCTTGGGTTTTTTCCAAAAGTGAGTTACATAGGATATCTCAAGAATATCCTGAAACCCACTAACTTTTTTTTTTATTGTATGTTGCAAAATTCCAGTATGATCTGAAAATCTCAGTTTAAAAAAATAGAGTTTTATTGATGCACATTTTTGATCAAATATTGTTTTGAAAATTTAATAAAGGGCTGTCGTTTTAACTTCCGGAATTTCGTCAAGCCTTCGATTCCGTGCCGTGGAAATTCTGCATAGCATTTCAATCGATTTAACTTCGGCACGTTATTGGACCTTTTAAAGGGCCAAGTCCCAAGTATCATAAACCTCTTAATTACAAACTTAGTAGTGCATCACTTTAACTTCGTAGTTAGCACTATATTTTCTCGTGTTACAATTTCCTCTCAGTTTTCGTACTTTTCGCAATAATACGTCTTCAGAAGTCGAGTCAGCATATTTCAACAAGAATGCCGAAGGCAAGGGACCGCTGAAAGCTTAAACAAGCTAAGTTCGTTTAATGCCCTAAGCGACCCTCTCACACCAATTTTCAGAAAGGCGGAGCTTTTGTTAGTTACGAAGTAATAATAGTTGGATAAATGGTTTTGACGTGTGATTTACAGCGAAAGTAAACGTTATTTCTCATTTTACTGAGCTCTAATGTTCGTATGTTATTACGATCTCCCACTTCATACGCACTAAAACGCTTAAATATTATGTATGAAACTAGAATTGTAATTTTGAGATGTTAAAGGGTTGCGAGATATTAAATATAAAGACGTAATTAAATATGCTCTTATAACAGTTGAGAGTTCTAATTGATGAAGAAATAAGTAAACAGAAGCTAATAAATAACTGGGTACGTATGTATATGAGGCATTGCAGAAAAAAACAAAATCGATTTAAGGTTTACTAGAATCATCAGAATTTATTGATCTCTACTTTGTTTCAGACCTCATATATTTCAGTCGTCTGTCACATGTATTAGTACCTACATCATATAAATCTAACAAAAGATTAAAATGGATGTGAAAATGTGACAACAGCAAGTTTCGTTTGTAAAATTCTAGCTTTTTTTAAAGTAAAAATACGGTTACGTAATGCAAATTCTAATTTTTAAAAACATTATTTACGAAGGCCGTTATTTTAACCAGCTTAGATTTTCTCTAAAAAATCATCTAACCGATAACACGTCTAAAACAGTTAGGACGAAAGTTAGGCATGATTATAACAAAGAATGTCTTCCCTCCCTTTCTTGCAACTTATGACTAATCGTCATAACAGTTTTATATTAATAAAATAATACTTGCAAATCTTCTAGAAACGTTTTACTACTCGTATTATTAATTTTTGGTTATGAATGACCGCATAAACCAAGCCTAAATATTATTTATTGATTAAAATCTGTTTGGGACGTTACTGCACATCTCGAACTCATCGTTTCTTTATCTTATCTTTTATGATTGGTGGTGACGCAATTTTTGTAATTGCGGTTACATTATATATAAATAGACATAGAATTTTTTCGCATACTTAAAGGGGTTCGTTATTCATTTTATCATTTTACATTTTATTTTCAATCAATTATCATCCAAATTTTGTTACTCTTGGTGCTTATTTGTAATTGTTGGGAATAGTCGATAAAATGGATAACAAGCCACGTTCTTCAACGAACAATTCGAAGTGTAATAAATCACCTAATTTATTCTGTTTTTTTACTGTATTCATTGCTACTAAATCAAATAGTTATCCGTTAACTGAAGAAAATCATACGTTGTATTCAGATTGCTATCGAACGGATGTTATACAAAGTGGTGCTGATAAATGCTATTCATCTAATGTGTTTTGTGTTTCGTGTATTACAAATATGAAAGATCATATGAAATTAAATAAAACCAAATCGTTAAAGTATTCATCATCTGCAATTTAGAATCAAACAAATTTTTCATGTAGTAATCATGAAGATACATGTTTTGTATCATACAAGATCGTCGTTTTCAAGTTTCTTATCAATGGCCTAGAAATTGTAAACATAATGTTACCCAACCTATTCTGAATTTGTTTTGAACCATCGTTGGTTATTTTTCAAAAAGAAATCATGAAATACTTAATTTATTTGATGAACATAATGGTACACCATATTTAAAAAAATATTCATGGTCTATTTAATTGGTTAGATTATGAGTACGTAACTTTACCTTTACCCCTCCACCACCAATTACGACTTATCCTATCTTCCTCTTTTAGTTACTCCCGTCTTACTGTTTGAAATATAGAGTTTCGTAAAAATGCTCCACAGTAAATGCTGTGCAACTCGACTGAGAACTTGTTAGTGACAAAGTAAGCAGGTATAGGGAGGATGTTTAGTACCAAAACGTGACGAAGCAATCGGCCTTGGGAATATTAAAATGCATCGTCTACAAATATTGCTTAAAAATTAAAATAAATAAAAAATCACAAAACTAAAACTCCACAGACGAAAAAAAGGTTTTAAAAATATATAAGTTCAATAAAAATAAAAAGTAAGTAGTGTTGACCAATCTACAGAGTTAAAACTTTAATATAAAAAAGAATAAAGCAAATCGGCCTTATAGAACTCGTAGAGTGGAACAAAAATGAGCCGTGTTTTAAATATATAGATTAGTAAATAATAATAATTGGTCAGTCTATTCACTATCGAAGGACATTAGATGTTTGTAATCTAAAGCAGTGTTAATGGGAACACGATAATTCTGATCGCCAATAATGAAATCTTTCTTTATAAAAATCGCCCCAGTCATTTAATAACTTTTGTAACAATTTGCAAACATATCTCGCGATGATTTGTTTTAACCAAACAATATGAAACAGCTACATAAATAAGCAATTGTCATAATCTAATATTTGAACAATTTGTTTGCTTTCCATGGGTTTCTCTAAGCAACCTAATAACAAATCAACCGTTAACCGCAAGTGGTGGTTGCAGCAAACTTTTATAATCGTGAATAGTTCTAAAACTTACCACCGTAGAAAGTGAGATGGCGCCGCAAATAAATGTCGGATCTGTGTGTCTTAAATTAAACTTTTATATTTATTTAATTAAATATCTATTTATTTAAATTAAAAATGTAAACATTAAAAATATATAAAAATTAAATAGTGTTGACTAATCTATACAGCCAAGGCTTCAATATAAAAAAGAATCACGTAAATCGGCCAAGTGGAACCAATAATAAACGAACTGAAACGAAAATAAGCCTTGTGTTTTAAATATATAGATGGGTTCAGTCTATACTGGTGGAAGAACGTTGAACTGAGTACGGTCATAAGAAAAAGGGTAATGTATTCTTAAGAATATCACAAGACGGTATTATTTTCAGATAGGATAGCAAATATTTTGTGAAACTTTTACTAATCTTTATTTATTTCATCATTATGGAGTTGCACAAAGTAAGGCTGCAAACAATAAACAAAACTATTATAGTATTTACTCTTGTTTTTGCAGTCTACATTCACACGAATCGATTGGCTGTAACGGTGAAAATCTATCAAATAAACTCAAGCCCCACAAATGGGCATGAATTGCAACATTATCAAAAAACTAAAAGGTTCCAAATTGAGCTCCAATATGTAACTTGAACATTAAACAATTAACAATTAAGTGGACAATTAAAACATTCATAACCAAATAAAAGTATTGTAACGTTCTTTTTAAAATAATAACAAAAGTGCTGGTTAAATCGTCTATTAATAAGAAATATTTATTTACAAACACTAATGAATACACTATAAATTAACTCTATGATTATAAACCATTAAAACTATTATTTACAGACTATGAATTTCTAATACAACATTTATCTTTACATTCACTATTTATTTCGCGATACACAGTTCATGACTTACTGTCGACTGATCCCCTTTTATCCGCGAAGTCGATTTTATACCCTCCTACAATCGTACTAGAAGCGGTTGGAACCTACTATGTATTTCTAGAAGGGGCTAGATAAACCGCGTCTGATTTACATGCTTGGTGCGATGCGTCATTCTCTCGAATGCTGTAGAATATTCCATTTGTTGTGTGAAGAAGAGGTTCTTTCTTTTTCTCTCTTGTTACACTGCCCCCCTCTTCAAGTCTGTTCTGTCCCAGAACAGGTTTTATGCTCTGGTTCCTGTAGAACGGGTCATGACGATATCGACAGTCTTCACCTCGACTACACGTTCCATTACGGTAGAAGTAACAGTCTACACTCTTCGTTGGCCTTGATGCGGGCTGTGGGTCAAAACTGCAGACGAAGATCTTGACATCCGTACCTCTAAAGATAACTTCCAGCATGTTTCTAACGATTCTCCAATCCAGCTGGTCCCGCCCACAGCCGAGTTTGGGAACTGCCAATTTGTTAATACCCCTGGTAAGCAACTCGATCCTCAAATTCCATAATGCCCTCCACAAGTCGGGGTAACTCGGTTTCTGGTAGTAAAACTGCTTGGTTACCAAGTAGTAAATGGATCGGTCATGATCAGGCAAGCGTAAGGATTTACCAAGAGAGGGATTTTGTTCTCGAATTTCATTCAGCCGTCCAAATTTATTTCTAAACACTACTGCGATCCCCCTGGACATACGGAGATCCTCGGAGACACAGTGGGCAATGGAATAATCACCAGGGATCCGGAAGAGATCTTGTTGCATCTCAGTCGTGACTCCGAATCGCGCTTTTCTAGTTCCAGAAAACACAGCCATAAATTCTCTAAAGGCTGGCTGATCATCTTCAGGCCTTACGGTATTGATAGCCACCTCAGCCTCATTTTCCCGATCCGGGACTGCGTCATTATTTCCCTCATAGTGCGCCAGACGATTGGAGTGTACCACCTTTGGTTTTCCTCTTGGCAATTTCTGGATGCGATAAATCAAGTCATTTATTCGTTTCTTCACCTGGTATGGGCCCTCCCAATTCCGCTGTAACTTTGGAGAATAGCCACGACGTCTTTGAGGGTTGTATAACCAGACAAGCTCTCCAGGTTGAAACCCTCCTTCTTGGGCTCTCACATCGTACGTAGCCTTCATCCGGTCACTCGCGATTCGACTATTGTTTCGGGTTCGGTCGTGAATATTCTCCAACTTCTTCTTTAAGTTGATGACGTAATCATTCCCGGCTACTTCCTGCTCTATAAGTGGAGACCCAAATTCCAGATCACACGGCAACCGTAACTCGCGTCCAAACATCACAGACGCTGGTGACTGACCGGTTGTTTCGTGGACCGATGCACGATAAGCCATCAGGAACAGATGCAGGTATTGGTCCCAGTCTCGTTGATGATCGGAGACGACCTTGGCCAAATATTTGCCCATTGTCTGATTCATGCGTTCTACCATTCCATCGGACTGCGGATGTAACGGTGTGGTCCGAGTCTTGCGAATGCCCAACAATCGACAGACTTCTCCAAATAGTACAGACTCAAAGTTGCGGCCTTGATCCGAATGCAGCTCCATGGGCACTCCGAAACGACTGAAAAACTCTTTGACTAGTATGTCAGCAACAGTCGCAGCTTCCTGGTTTGGTAGGGCATATGCTTCTGGCCATTTGGTAAAGTAGTCCATTGCCACTAATATGTATTTATTCCCATCGTCGGTTTCGGGAAATGGTCCGCCAATATCTATAGCTATTCTTTCCAGAGGACTACCCACATTGTACTGCCTCATAGGTGCTCTTCGTTTCCCCAAGGGTCCGTTACCAGTGGCACATAGTTCACATTTCCGGCACCACTCCTTCACGTCTTCTTTACAGTTGACCCAATAAAAACGCTCCCTAACTTTCTCCAAAGTCTTTTTCACACCGAAGTGTCCTCCTGAGGCACCGTCATGGAGATGTCGCAACACTGTAGCCACTCGGCTTCTTGGAACCACGAACTGAGACCTAATGGTGGTGCCATCTTCACTCTCCAGTACTCGCTTCAGGAGATCGTCTTCCACCTTCAAGGACTCCCATTGGGCCCAATATGCTTTGAGGGTTCTGTTGAAAGGACTGACAGCTTCCCAGGCAGGCCTTTCTCCCACACGCTTCCATTCCAGTACCATTTTTAGTTCGGGATCAGCCTCCTGCTGTCGTTGCAATTCTTCTGGCAACCAATTGTCGTTGACGATGGTAGTCCTTAATACTTGGCAAACCCTCTCTTCCAAACGAGAGCAATGACTGCAGTCCGTTGGACAGGGTCTTCTTGAAAGAGCATCGGCATTTCGATGACTAGTGCCCGCTCGATGTTCTGTGTCAAAGTCGTATCCTTGTAATCGTTCGATCCACCTTGCGACCTGGCCTTCAGGATTACGGAATTGTAGAAGCCATTTCAACGCTGCATGGTCCGTCCTCAATAAAAACTTCCGTCCGTACAAGTATTTGTAGAAGTGCTCAACGGACTTCACGACGGCCAATAGTTCTTTTCTGGTCACACAATAATTCCTTTCGGCTTTCGACAAAACCTTACTAAAATAGCCGATAACCTTTTCTTGTCCATCCTGTATCTGAGAAAGTACACCCCCAATGGCCAGATTACTTGCATCTGTGTCAAGTATGAATTTCCCTTCTGTCCGTGGATAGCTCAATATTGGTGCGGTTGTCAGGGCACGCTTCAACTGTTGGAAAGCTGTTTCACACTCTCCGCTTCAAACATACTCGCGTCCATCTTCAGTTAGCCTTGTCAGAGGCTTCGCTATATTGGCAAACCCAGGAACGAAACGCCTGTAGTAGGTACATAACCCAAGAAAACTACGAACTTGGTGTTTATCTTTCGGTGTTGGCCACTCTTGAACTGCACGAATCTTATCGGGGTCGGCTGCCACTCCATTTTGTGATACGACGTGCCCGAGATATTTCACTTCCTTTCTGAATATGTGGCACTTTTTCGGACTCAGTTTCAGATTGGCTCCACGTAGTCTTCGGAACACTTCCTCTAGATTTTTCAAATGTTTGTTGAATGATTTTCCGACTACAATCACATCATCTAGGTATACCAGGCAGGTCTTCCACGACAGCCCTCTCAGGATGGTCTCCATTAGACGCTCAAAGGTAGCCGGAGCGTTACATAGACCGAAAGGCATAACTGTAAACTGCCATAGTCCGGAACCAATAGTGAATGCGGTCTTCTCCCGGTCTTCAGGTTCCATTTCAACTTGCCAATAACCACTCTTCAAGTCCAAAGTCGAAAACCATCGCGAACCAGACAGGGTATCTAACGTGTCGTCGATGCGTGGTAAGGGATAGCTGTCTTTCTTGGTCACGTTATTGAGCTGCCGATAGTCCGCACAAAATCTCGTTGACCCGTCCTTCTTACTGACCAGGACCACCGGTGATGCCCATGGACTGCCGGATGCCTCGATGACCCCTTGTTCTTCCATATCGGTAATAATCTTCTCGGCTTCTGCTCGCCTTGCTAGAGGTAGACGCCTCGGCTGCTGACGGACAGCCATAGAGTTGCCTGTATTGATTTTATGTTTTACTATATCTGTTCGTCCCTTCTGGCTATCGTCAAGAGCGAAGATATCTTGGTATCGGTGAACCAAACCCTGTACCTCTTTCACTTCCGTTCTGTTAAGGTCTTCGCACGAACTAGTAACCATACCCACTAATTTACCACCATGGTCTTTGGGCGCTGGTTTTGGAACATCAGCCATACACCTGGCTACTCGGAATACTGGCACACACTGTCCCACAAGGGTACTCTTCTTCAATGTCACCGGATCCACATTAACGTTCATAATTCTCACCGGTACTATCTTTCCAACCTTGATCAGCGCTTTTCCCACCAGTATACCCCACTATGGATCTTCTTATCACAGACAGGCTCCATCATTCGCACACATCCTACCCGAAGATCTCCATCCAAACCTGCTTCGACAACCATCTCGCTTTGACCCGGCAACATCACATCTTCAGTCAGCAAAACCCTTACAACCGGATCTTCTCGTGGGTGCAACGGAAGTTCTTCGTTACCGACCTTCAAAACACTCTCTTTCAAATCCAACGTAAAACCAAATTTTCTCAGGAGGTCCATTCCCAAGATGAAGTCATCAGTGATATCGGCTACCAGCACCTCATGTTCACGTTCTTCACTTCCAATGCCAATCTTCATCTTCACCACTCCGCGTGTTGGTATCACTTCACCTGTTGCTGTACGGAGTTGAATAGTTGTCGGTAACAATTTAAGACTTGATTGTAGAACATCAGGGCGTACGATGGATTTTGTCGCCCCCGTATCAATAAGTAGTGGAACAGTTCGGTTAGCAATCTTTCCATCTACAAACAAACTGCCGTTACTATTCTTTGATGTTACGGCATGGATCGTGATCTCCGGGGCATCTTCACTCGCAGTCAACGTTCGCCCCCTCTTGCCAACCCCTTTTAACTTTTCCGACGGTTGTACTTTTCTTATTTTGGGACAACGGCGTTCTACATGTCCTTGTTCGCCGCAGTTCCAACAACGAGGCCCTCGAACTTCTTGAGGATTCTTTTTACGGTTCTCTTCCTTCTGAAGAACTCTCATTAATAATTCTTCTAGACGATGTTTAGAACCTTCATCTTCTTCCACCACGGTCCGAATACGCCCGTGACCTCGGGATGCCTGTTTTGCAGCTTCAAATTCTAAGGCGTGAGCAAGCGCATCATCAGTTGTTCTTGGTCGTGCCAGCCTCAATGATTGTTGTGTTTCCCCGTCTCTTAACCCATCAATGAAGGTCTGCACAGCGAGTTGTCCCAGAAATGAATCGGGTGCCGTAGGGTACGCCAATCGGACAAGCCGCGCAACATCGGCTTCAAACTCCTGCAGGCTTTCTCCATTCTTCTGGATACGATTCTTCACTTGCGCGTGATGCACTTGTTGAAGATGCGCGTCTCCATATCTCATCTCCAATCTAGACACTAACAATTGGTAATCATTTTCCTGTCCTGCTGGGATTGTTTGCAGGACGTTCAACGCGTCTCCACGCAAAGCCACAGTTAAAGAAACGGCCTTTTCCTTGCCTGTCCATCCGTTGGCACCAGCAGCCGCCTCAAATTGTTTGTAGTAGGTGGACCAAGGTATATTTCCATCGAACGTGGGTGGTTTTACTTTTATCCCTACGGCAGGACCCTTTTCTTCTTTAAATTGTTTCTTTTCTTCATTAAACGGCCACTCAGAAGTTGAGGAAAACCGTAGTTGACTCATTCTCTCTTCCAACAGTTTAGTTACGCTATCTTTCTCAGCTGTTGGTGGTAATTGCATTTGGGCCATTTTCTCTTCTACCATCTTTATTACCCTATCCTGTTTTTCCAATTTCATTTCTAATAGTCCTAACGCACTGGAGTTTTCCAACAATTCTTCGATAACTTTATCTTCCAACGCTTTGACATTTTCCAGCAATTCTCCTTTAAGCCTTCTAGAACTTTCTTCGGACTTTTCTAGTAATTCTTCCTTAAGCAATCTTGTGTTTTCTAATAAATCTTCTTTAAGCGTTCTAGAATTTTCAACAACTTTTTCTTCCAGTGCTTTAGTATTTTCAAGTAACTCTTCTTTAAGCATTTTAGAATTTTCAGAAACTTTTTGTTCCAGCACTTTAGTATTTTCCATTAGTTTTCTAGCATTCTCTTCGGACTTTCTAGAACTCTCTTCGTAATTTTCCAATAGTTCTTTTAGCATTCTAGAATTCTCTTCCATTTTACTTAACAACAAACTAGTATCAATTGCGGGTCCAGGTATCTCGAAGCGGTAATTTTCAGGATCTTCCTTCTGTTCTAAAAGCCATTCTCTTAGCCGTTTTATTAAAACTTCTTTCTTTCCATTACTATCCAAGTCCCTCTCGTCCAATTCCTCTTTAAATCTATCACTAAGAGATCTTTTAATAGTTTCATCACCATTTTAATTGTTTGTTGAAATTAATTTTAACACTAAAAATTTATTCTCACAGCACTTTATTTAATTATTACGCGATTTTATTTATTTTAAACTCCACACCTGACACCACTGTAACGTTCTTTTTAAAATAATAACAAAAGTGCTGGTTAAATCGTCTATTAATAAGAAATATTTATTTACAAACACTAATGAATACACTATAAATTAACGCTATGATTATAAACCATTAAAACTATTATTTACAGACTATGAATTTCTAATACAACATTTATCTTTACATTCACTATTTATTTCGCGATACACAGTTCATGACTTGCTGTCGACTGACCCCCCTTTTATCCGCGAAGTCGATTTTATACCCTCCTACAATCGTACTAGAAGCCGCTGGAACCTACTATGTATTTCTAGAAGGCGCTAGATAAACCGCGTCTGATTTACATGCTTGGTGCGATGCGTCATTCTCTTGAATGCTGTAGAATATTCCATTTGTTGTGTGAAGAAGAGGTTCTTTCTTTTTCTCTCTTGTTACAGTATAAAAAACGTGTGTTGTAGCTCCGACTGAGACTACTTAATCAAATTAAATCTAGGTGTCGTGGGTGTTAATGGCTTAGTAATTACAGATTAGACACAGGAATAAATATACAAAATAGAGGGCGCAATCCAAGTTGGTTGTTATTATTATTAAAAAATTGGCGACGGGAATCTATAATTTTGGAAAAGAGTTTCAACTAGTTCATGTTTTTTAAGGGATTGAACACAAGCAAGTTGTTAAGCAATCTATAACAAGCAGTTGTGTACTTTGAATTTTTATTTATTAGATCAAGTTCACGATTCAACAATAATGACACAGTAAACTTACTTAGGGATCTTCATCTAAAATACAGTTTAATTAGTACCTAAATAAAGAACATAAATTAAAAAAATAATCATTTACCAAAAGACTCGATTTTCATATTAATCCAAAAAACACTATAAGACCTAATAATTTTTATTTCAACAACACAAAAATACCTCCACATATTGACGTTACTGCTGGAAGAATTCAGAACCGTAACTGCTGAACTCTGACCTTTTTGAAATCTTCGAACTTTACAATCATTTCCGGTTTCTAAGTTCTTGACGTTTTTATTATTTATGGTGTTACTATTACATGATGGATGGAATTGTTGTCAATACAAATTCAAGGACTAATTTATTGGTTGGCTATCAGATAGAGAAAGGGACGTTTACTTAGGTCGTTATTGATTGAAACTGGACACTATCAGAATTTCATGATTATGAAATGTAACTGTTTACGCAGTATTTTCATATAGTTATAATACAATACACTCAAATTTAGTTAATATTAATAGGGGAAATGATCTCACACGAAACTAGTACAATGATCTTCCACAATTCAAAGAGCCAGATTACACCACGAATCTTTTAAAATTGTTTTATCACTTCAGCATTAAATCTCAAAGAAAAGACTTCTAAACTGAATACAGGAACACTCGATTTCTCATAAAGGTTTAATAAATAAACCTGACGGTAATATAATATTTCTAAAAGCTCTCTAACACAAAACCAAGCGGAAGAATTTTACTAAAAGTTGCGAGATAGATTACATCACAAAGAACTACCCGGCTCTTAGTTAGTCCGCTTCAGGACGATGAGTATTCACACTACTAAGGGAAAACCGCTAAATCGAAAAGGTTCATCTCTTTTTCAAAATTTGTAGAGGGGCGATTATATTCCATTTATAGAAAGTTCCAACCAATCATATTCTGAAACTGACATCATTATATAACCAATAACCAAAATTAGACCAATTTCTATCATATTCCTATAAATAGGCGCAGACTGCTAAAAAATTTCAGGGCCAGGAACAAGCTTATCAGAATGTAATCCAATCTGCAGTGTAATTAAGGCTCTTAAAATGTAAAATATTGTTCCAAAAGCAATATGTTCATTTGTGAGCATTTATGTAACATTCAAGAAGTTTAGCTGAAGATAAACCATTTATTTGCCTGAAAAGGGCTTAACATAAAATGCTGTATGTTTTTGATAAAACATTCTTTTACTATGCTTCGAAGAATTAATTTTTATTTTGTTCGATTTTTTTTACAATACCATAAAAAAATGGTTTATATATGCGACCAAAAGAGGAATGTGATACTAAGGTGTCCTCTAAACACTATTCCATAACATCTCAAACCTTTGCTACAAATTCATTATTATTAGCGCTGCTGATAACCATAGATCTAAAAAGTAGTGTTGCTGGTTCTAAAAAAAAGAGAGAAAAGAAGAAAAAATGGGATAGGAAAATAGGCCAAAAAGAAAGGAATCAACGAAAAATAAGAAAAGAAAATGGCACTGTTTGTCAGGTATAATATAAACAGTTGAACATCCACCAACCGATTAATTAATTAAATTAATTCTAAGTAAAAACTACTGTGCGAAACGAGTTACATGATCTGCCATTTATTTGCTTCAAGATTATTTAAAAAGGTGGTTTAGTTACTGGATTTTCAGGTTTTGCTGACTTTTGTTAAGTGTCGGATTTTGTTTTGAAACAAAAAAATACCTTCATTTGTTGTTTTTCATTTATTCTAGATTAATATGGAAGGTACCAACCTATTCGTGAACCACGATTGTCACAACCATGATCGTAGTGTCACGACCGTGGAGTATGATTTTTTAGAGTAGATTTTCTCGGGGTTTAATGAAATTTGAGCTCAACGAAGCATATGTGCTAGTTTTGGCCTATTTATTTTAGAATAGAAACAAAAAAAAATAAAACAAAAATATTTTAAATTTATTTTGTTGACCCTTGAATGAAAATAACCGTTATCTGCTACTGCCGCTCAATGTGTTGAACCTTTGAATTATCAGAATTAACAGTCGATTTGTTTGAATATAAAAACTTAGAATCGTACAAACACGTGGGAAGACTAGAAACTCTAGAATCATAGAATAAATTCCGAAGAAGCGATTGGACTGAAGGACTGCGCCATATGTTTAAACAACGACAATTAAATAATACAGAAATTCGTTCAAAGGTCATCTTTTTAATGTTCCTATCAATTCAGATATTACACAAATCAAAACATCGAAAGGGTAATTCTATACCATAAAATTATGTAGGTCAGTGGTATTCAACGAAGGTATGCGAAAAAATCTTAGATTACTCAGACGACTACCTTACACTACGCAACGCAACGCGTTTATACTAACGTTTAACGAAAATGTTAAAAACAATAACACTTTTGGTGTACGTAAAAATAAATTATACGAAACATGGTACGCAAGCAAAAAAAGGTTGAACAGCACTGGTTTAGATTGCTGAAACTGATAGAGCAATTTCTAAACAAAGTACCTTAACAAAGTTTATTCCTTAGAGCTTCGACTACGTGTGTACAAAATCCCATTTCCAGAAATTCGATATCTCCGATTTTCATAAACTCATGGCACACTAGTTAACAAGTTTATAATAGAATACCTGATTCGTATTAGAAATAATTAGGTATATCAAAAAGGACATTTGCATTAAAGTAGTACGGTGAGAATATAAACTTAGATTATTAATATTGTTATGTTGAAGAACTTCTACTAGAACTAATACTAGTTCTAAAGAACGTAATAATTAAAGTTAATAAGTAAAGAATACTTATTGACTCTAGTACTAAATACGTAGTACTAAAAAATTAACTATAGTTTTTCATTTATATTAACAAAAATATAAACTTCAGGTGTACAATAAATATTAAATGGTGATGTGAATTTCATATATGGTAACATTCAAAAGGTTGATCTCATACTTTTGTAAATTTAATATTGAATATAGAACAATTTCAAACTAAATAAAAGTTTGAAACATTTTGCAAAAAATCTTATATTAGAGATTTTATTAAAAATATCGGAAGCATTTATTAAGCGGATATATGAAGTAACAGTAAATAACTACGTGCAATTTGAATTTCATATTTTTTCTTTCCCCTATCTCTCATACTTCTTTTGAGCTCTTAATAATATCACAATTTCCTCTAAATTCCCAACTGAAACCATGCAAATATAATTCCAATAAATCTTAAAAACATGCAAATGATTCATTAACAAGGAACTCGCTTTTAATTTAATTTTACTTTTTTTTAATTAAACGCCTTTAAAATTCCCGAAAGGTTCTCACGATTTCCTTTTGTTACAGGGAGTTTGGCCAAAACTACGGATCAGCTATCAGGAGGAACAAGTTATATAAATACGGAATTGGAAGGGCATCCGCCATTGTGGATAACAGTTCGTGTTGGAACTTATCACGATGACATTTACGTCAACAACGCCCGAATTCTGTTGAATCAGTCCAATATAAAAGGGAAATATAATGGAAAGGATCAGGTACGCTATTTACATGTTCTATATGGAATTTATGTGACACGAAACTAGATAACAAATTGCGAACTCGATTGTTAAAGAGTTTTCGGGAGTTTAGTTTGCTGAACAGAACAAAATTTTCTAACTATTTGTATTCAGAAAACATTGTCAAAATAAAGAAGCCAGCCGAATTTTGTACGGGGTTAAAGTTTTTATAAAGTTTTGTGTACGTGAACTTTTTAACTTCCGTTTGTTTGTAAAACACAATATATTAGACATGTTAATTTATTTGATCGCATAATCATTACTTTGCAAAAAATGAAGAGCAAATTTCAGTTTATTGCGTCTGTGTACTTGGAAATAATACTTTGGTGTAATTTAAAAGACCACTTTTATGCTTACGTTTTTTAGTCTCTGTAATCATTGAAACTCTTCGTCCCACAATACACCTTAAAAAAGTAATTCTTTCCAACTTGAGCGTAGTTCAATAGAGACGTTAGTGAATAGACACAACTCAGTTCTACGCGACCAGATTAAATTAAATTCATTTCCAGTTACCTACGTTAGTAAATCGCCTTATAATTCAAAAGTGTGAGGTTCAGGTCTGCAAAGTCGGCATTTAGATTTTATTATTTTCATTTCCTCGTCGCTAGAGCATGCTTTTGATAGAAAAAAACGTATAACCGTGTAGTAGAAAGATAATTTCTTAGGTAATCTTAGAGAAGTTAAAAGTGCCTTTTTATTAAGATATAGTTTGAATTGGTGAAGTGGAGGTCTTTAAATAGATATCGAAAGGTTGAAAATTACTACTAAACAAAAGGCATTTATTTGTGTAAATAGCCTAGGACCACCTAGCTGTCTCTAATCTTGGATTCTTATGGGTTAGTTTAATTTTCACAAAGAAAACAAATACATATGGTAGAAGGAAGTCTGAAATAGTTATTTACGTGGCAAACTTTGTAAATTAATCTTTACGGGTGAGCTGGAAAGTATGTGGGGCGAGCGACGAAGGAGCAAGCCTCCATAATCTAGTGAGTCCAGTAAAGATTCATTGCAAAGTGTGCAGCGTAACAAAGTTTTATTTCCATCATCATCAGCGTTTATTAATTTGTTGTATATTTTGTATAAAAAGACATTTTATAATCGTAGGCGGTAGTATCAAATTATAGTTAGACGTTGTCACGGTGTTGTAATTAAGAAACACATTTATTTTTATTAACGTTTTGTTGATGAGCACTGTAGAACCTTACAAGTCTCTTTTAGAAGCCCGTAGAATTTTACATTTTACTAATCTGCCAGCTTAGCGTGGCTGCCTTAGATGTGGTGAATTTAATAATTAGTTAGGTATATTATATGACAAGATTTTCAGAAATAAACAAAAGTAAAAAGTTTAACTGCTAAAGTAATGGCAAATCGAGAAAAGCCTGTTGACGTCACCTGCGTACTAGACAAAACTACGTTTGGACTAGTTTATTCTTTGAATAGGTTGTTTTACTTGTCAAGTTATTCTAGAGCATTCGTCTAACATTATCCTTCGTCTGCAAATATTAAAATAATATTTGTTACGCCACTACTGCGGTGCTAGTGCGAAAACTACGCCCATCTTTTATGACGTCAATAGGCTTTTCACATTTTGCTACTACTCTACTAGCATACGATAAGTAAGACGGCTAAAGAGTTTCGAGTGACGTCGACGTATAATTTACAAGCCAAACTGTAGGTATATTTGTATTGGCACAGTACTCGTACTTTTATGGTTCTGCTTCATCCTCCCACGTAATGCCTTATATTGTGGACCTATGCGGGAGTCAATACTAGGTATTCGTATAATTTTACATATGTAGCTGTCTTCGAATCTGAATGCCCAACATTTGATTACGTCGCCTTTCTTTTCTGTCAAGTATCTCTTTAATAATTCTTTCTATTAGCAGACAATTTTTTTAAATCACTAATTTTAAGTTTAAGCAGCTTAAGTAGCAGTCTCTGTTCTTCAATTCTTAACTCTTCTTAATTTAGTCATTCGTTACTATATCTTCTCAGGTTATTCCTTCCATTTTCGCGAAAACATTTCTCAAAGCTTCCAACCTTATTTCATCTTTCTTTATTAACGTCGACGTTTCTATACCGCAAAATTATGCAACAATAGATGAAACATTTTGAAATTTTTGTTTAGTTCTTTATCCACGAGTTCATACAGCAATTTTCCTGTTCATACACTGTTTCACTGTTCATACATTTTCATACAATTATTTCTTTTAAGTAGATTTGAAACAGGACGAACGACAGGCAACAGCCATTTCTGGACTACCGATTACTTTTGATTTCTTATTGGGTAACTGGTCGTAATGTAGTTTCTTACCCTAAGCATTTTTAACGAACGTGGAAGTTCGATACTGAATTTCTAAGTCTTTGTGTATGTACATCCTCCGTGCATTTTTTGGAATTTCAAAATTTTGATTTCAGATTCGGATGGAACAAATGACAGATCAAAAATGTAGAAAAATATGTAGAAACACCAACTTTCTATCTATTAAGGAAAATAGCAATCGAATTAAAAAAAATGAGAATTTACTATTCTATCGGCAGATTGTTAACATTCAGGACAAGTTTCGTTCTGGCAACGTAGTTTGCGCATGCTGACTTTTTAGTAATGTATATAGGGCGAAGATTTTTCAGAAGTGTCAAGAGATATATAGTTTGGCTGGAGAATCTTCAACGTTATCTAATCTATCCAGTTGGTGAATCTGTTACAAGACCAGACTTTTGCATCGGATTGAGCATAAAGTTCCTTCTCCTTCCATGTTGTTTTGAATATCGTACAGCTTTTAATTTCCATTGCTAACCAATCCAGAATGTAACGAAAGTTCCCATATGCCGGCTAAATCGTATAACGTTTATTATACGTATAACCATTATATCTGGTAGCCCTATAAATAACGTATGCATGAGATCCAGTTTGAAGAGAATGATCTTGTATAATCATTTCATCCTCATTTGGGATCATAAGCCTGATAACTTGATTGTAGATTTTCCGTTTTATAAATAACAATACAAATCAGGTATAAGAAGAATTATGGTGAAGATGTGGGCAAGGATTAATGTCACATTTATTCGATGCCATTAGAGGGATATTGGATCAGAATCTCGTTTAAAAAGTAACAATAATGATAATCCGGCGGAGAAAAATTAAAAAACAAGCATTCTTCTCGGATAGGAAGTAAAACTGTAGGTGTCAATGTTTGACACGATAAAAATTCCTACTAAAATTTTGATAGGGTCGAGTAAATGATCATAGTAATCGGTGCCATAAGTATGATGGATGCTCCGCCATTCCGATTCCTTGCCCAAAAAATAAATAAATAAATGATAAATAGATAATCTTGATTTATCTAGCTATTTGATCTTAAAGATGTTAATTTAATATTGGTGCTCAAATAAAATTAGATGTGATTGGCGCTCATCCACAAAACAAGGGAAATTAGTAGAACAAAATGTCGATATTAAATTAATCATAAAGAAATAACGTTAAATAAAACAACCACGCCCAACCTTTCGTTATCGATTTATATCGATTGGGTTATTTTGCAATTATTTCTTGGGTAAAATGGAGTAAGGAGAAGAACAAATAAGGCGGTATATCAAACTATTTGCTATCCAAAGAAAAGAAATTTTCTTTCAGTTTCATGTGCTTTTATTTATAGACAACTTTGATACAGTTTTTGTGATCATTTGGAAACTAACATCAAAAAATAATGGGGATTCAAATACAAATCGAATGTAAACCGATAACTAAGCAAACGCATCATATAAAGACTTGGGGATTTGCCTTTCGAACAGTATTCGGAAGTTTAGTTTCGTTCTTCGAACCTTCTGGTATACCGAGGTATCAAAAATTAAGTTCTTAATAAAGTTCTAGAAATGAGCTTTTGTCCTTTGACGTTGAAATTTTACAACCTAATGTATTATCTCGGGTAGGACTTGTGTTTTACTAGTAACTGGAAAGAAGGCAAATCGATATTTAAACTCAAATCATGATATGTTTCTCAGCTACTCACTCGACGAAGTGGTTTCAAGGAATTTAGCACCTCGGATAAAAGCTACGCTCAGAATGGAAGATCACCCAAATAATAACAGCGATAAAAATTGCGATTAGTTATCTTTGGCACATCACTTAGATGGGCTACTCTCCGACCTGTACCCGAGCTAATTGAATTAGAAAGTCAGCCAAATTCGATATATACGAAGGAGGTTCACAAGGATTAGCTGCGTCCACATTTTCCTTTTTTGGATTTTATAGTCGATGCAGTGGTTAAGAGACATTCTCCATTATTTGTATCAGGTGTCATAATCTATTTCGAAATACTCTTTTTCAGATTTGGTAACTGCTTCTTCTGAATATTACACTTAACCTTACTTATTAAACATCAATTTGATAAACTCATTCATTATCTTACATGCCTAAATTCTGTAATATTTTTGATGGTGATATAACTACCAGGCTTTTGAGGAGCTTAGCGTGCCTGAGTTACTGACTTTGCATCGAGACTCCTTTATCAGCTTAGCTCCACATAACTGTTCCTAAGAAGAATCTTGGGTCTCCAATAAAAAGAAATTATCGTTAGCTGAACGTTATGAAAAAAGAACCATAGCACTCTACTTGCCCGTCTATCTCAAAATATTGCACATTATAGTTAATACATGATGAATTGTTGATTCACTTATTTTCATTGCCTAATGCAATTCATACCATAGAAACCAACTCCTTATGGTATTTTGAATGTTCATATAGAATCCAGCGCTCAATTGAAAACTTCGATCATCATTCGACGTTTTAAAAAGATTAGAAGAATCGATTTGAAAAATATTAACTATTGCAACCATTATTGTCTGCTGCATTTTTAAAATTTGCATTTTGGAGGTTTAATGACAAAAACACCATTTTTTGGTTAGACACTGATGTATTCCAATATCCGCCGTATACGTAGGAAGGATGAATTGTGTTATTGTGTTGAGAAAAGGACTTGACTTGGTGTTGAAAAACGACAAAATTCGAACAATGTAAGTTTTAACAAAAATGCGTCTGTATGTTGCACAGAGTGAACGGACAAGCAGTCGCTGGATATGTCGGACTTCCATAGTATCCGAGACTAGCCCGAAGACGGAGGGAGGGCAGTTGTTACAGGTGTCGGGAGGCACTAGAATTCGAGACTCACCTGACGTCAGGATCTTTTATGAAGCTAGTATCCCGCTGTCTGATCTAGACAGGTTAAACGGACAAGCAGTCGTTGGAGATGTAGGACTTCCGTAGTATCCAAGACTAGTCCGAAGATAGAGGGAAGGCAGTCGTTAGAGGTGTCGGGCATTGGCCCCAACTAAGGCTTGGTGAAAGAACCTATGGTTCTGATGTACCTAACCTAGGTTAGGGAATAGTCCTAATGCTGGAAGCTACTTAGCCCCGTATGAAAGAGGACAGGAGGGTACCGGCGGTGTTAAGTCGGTGTTAAGCACGTGTTAAGTCGCTCCGGTACTAACCTGGTTAGCTAGTAGAGGGTGGATAGGCAACCTCGCTCCGACCAGTGACCAGTAACTGGGAGCAATTGCTGTGCAATTGCACGCTGATTGAGCGTATCTCCATTACTTCCTCCTTTGGAAGGAACGTGGGTGTATGTTATCACGTGAATCCCACGTAAAGCACTCATGTAAATCATGTCTGATCTATATGAATGGAGGAGATTCAAGTGAGGTTTTTCTCGGTCAGGGAGTGCGCTCGTTGACCTATGAGAAACTGCAAGCCTCCAGGTAGCGTTTCGGAGGTGACAGTATGGGGTCCGGCAATGGCTGTCAGTTCCAGCCGTCGGATTCTCGGATCGTCTAGAAACCTACACTTAAGGGACGTTGATGCGAAGATACATAGCCTCTCACGTTGAACACAACTTCACCGGGGCGCTACTTTGATGGGCCCTATAAAGTAGCCTCGAAACAAAGCTCTGTCAGGGGCACATCAGGCCTATAACTGGGAGATCGGGGTGGCAAAACCGTTTAAAAACCAAGTCCCGCCACACTTGAGGTTGCCCCAACCCGTCGCGGTTAACCTAGGTTGGGGGAATAGTCCTAATGCTGGACGAGGCACTTGGCCCCGTATGAAAGAGGACAGGAGGGTGCCGGCTGGTGAGCACGTATTCGGTTAATCGCTCCGGTACTAACCTGGTTAGTTAGTAGAGGGTGGATAGGCAACCTCGCTCCGACCAGTGAGTAACTGGGAGCAATTGCTATGCAATTGCGCGCTGATTGAGCGTATCTCAATTACTTCCTCCTCAGAGAAGGAACGTGGGGGTATGTTAACACGGGAACCCCACGTAAAACGTTCATGTAATTCATGTATGTTGCAAAGCCGTTTATATTTTTTCACACTGCCTTACCTGCTTCCGTGATTTAATATAATTATTTTCTAAATACTCGGGTGTGAGCAATTCTTAATGAAGGAAATACCAGAAGAAAGCGTTTTTTCGTGTCTAATCCTTTGACCTTTCAGAAATGTGTGGGGCGAAATTTGATTATAGCGCAGCAGTCTAAAAGATCGTGCTTTGACGACTGTGATACCACTTGAGATTTAAATCACACAGTTCAAAGTTGCAATCTTACTAAAAGCAGATTTACAGAGTCTTGTTCTTAATCTTTACTCATTGATGGAATGAAATAATCCTTTTCTTATTTTTTTTAGATGTTAAGATAAATTTATAACTCCTTCTTAATTGAAAAGGATTGTTAAATAAGTACATATTATATTTTATCACACATAAGAGATTTATTAATTCGTACTAAAGTACATATTTTATTGCAATCACCTGCCCGTCGTTCTCTTTCAAGTTAACATGTTATGTACATATTGAAAAGGGTCCAGGCTGCTCTATTCAGCTAAGTCTCATAATTGATAGTTGATATTCCACGTTCCACAATTTTCTTGCGTATGCCACAGGGGAGCATCTAAAATAAGGCCCTTTCGTAAGCGCACAGTCCCGAATCTTTATGCAATGCAAATTTTCTTAACATATCCCTGTATCCACAACGTCACATTATAACTTAGGGTAACGGTGAACGTTTATAGTCTCAAGGGTGGCACTCGTGTCTTACGATACGCGTTTTCTGAGGCGAAAGTAAATTTAATGTAGATCTCCTTGGGATCCATGAATAAGTAGAAGATGATTGATAAGGAAACCCAAGTTTTTTTAATACACTGGATGGAACAAAACCCTTTTGGATATAGCATGTAACATTGTATGTAAAACAAAAAAAGGAGGTTTTATCCTGACCTTCTAAAATCTGACCTTCTATATCCCTTCATGTTAAAGCTTAATTTGATTTTTAGATTGTATACCTACTAACTTCTTGTATTTTTTATATTTGCAGGTTGTTCATAAAATAGATGAAGTACTAGTGCCCACAACATCACCAAAGACTGTAGCTAGCGGTATAGCGAAGCCAAACGCATTAGATTTTCTTAATCAGTTTGAATCATTAGATATAAATCCATATCGTGTTAGGTAAGCGTTTATTATATTAACTTGAGACCTTATAATTAACGTGGAAATCTGGAAATTGTAGGAGTTTTAGGCAGCGAGTTCAGCAACTTAAGAAAGAAGAAGTTTTTAGTAGCTTGGGAGGTCACACTTTCTTTTTGCCAATTGATGAAGGGGTAAGTTGATACTTCTGTATATGAATTAATGATAATGTTATTCTTTTTTTGTAGAACTTCAGATCAGAATTAATAGATGACAAAACAATCGACGGTCATCTCATCCCAAAGAAAGTTTTATTCACAGCACCCACTAAACAAAATGTAGAATACGAAACCGCTGCTAATGGTGATAATTTGAAAGTTTATATCACGTTCTTCCAAGAACCTAATGATAAGACCGAAACCAGTAAGTTCTAATTAAAGATTACTCTTTGTGTTAAGTTCCTATTAATTTTAATTAAGGATTAATAAGCACATCCAAGCTCAGGTATTAAATATAAATTTATGAACTTCCAGTCTACGTCAAGAGCGAAACCAAAGTCGGCGATGCTAAACACACGCCTGGGGTTGTTATTTCAGAAATTGTAAAAGCAAACATTCCCGTTGAAAATGGTGTTGTACATTTGATTCAAAAGCCTCTTATGGTGGTAGATATGACTGTTAAGCAATTTCTACAGGTAGGTGCTGTAAATTGTGTTGTTAAGTTTATTAGTAGTGTTTAAATTACAATTTTGGCGCAATTCCTGATTTTGATTAAGCAGCACTTTTAACAAATTTATCCACTTGTATTAAAAGTGTTTCAGAAACATTTCAAGTACACTCTTCTGCACATACAAACACATATAGACTTTTTACTTTGTAGTATATCTTGTATGATTTAGAATACTTTTGAAACCAGTAGTACTTTATTTGATTTACTAACTACTTACAAAAGAATAAACTTTCTGTGTAAATTTTCTTTGAACTCAATTAGGCTTGGATCAGAATTAGGTAGTATTAAATATAGAACTGGTTGATATTTAGGTCTCACAATTGTTTTGCATATCAGAGCAACTAAATAACGAGTAGCTATTAGATAGTAAGTATGTACTTAGATATTTTTTCTTTGCAATTTTGTATAATTTTGTAGATGAAATGGTATATAGTTTTCTACTTGCTAAATAATATTACTGTAGTAGATTGATAAATCGGAAGATTATACAGAATATAGATCTGTCGACTTTACGCAATGAAATAAAACATAATAGAAATGTTTCTTTACCTAAATGGTATTCTGCAGAGTACATCATGTTTTGTAGTAAGATTTTTACAGCTTCTTAATAGTTTGTAGTTAATTTTGCCTAAAGAGTACCTAAGATAAATTCTGCATGATACTTTTGCGTATTTCACACCGAGAAGAAAAACAAAGTTTTTTTGTTGCAATACTAGGATGAATTATATGGTATTGAGTAAGCTTAATTCTAATACAGAATTGCAGTGCGAGAAATTGTAGATTTATTTATACTCATTTTTTTTCTGCCAGGCCCAAACTATAGCGAAAAATAGGAAATGCAATAATTTTATTGGTCCAAACCAAAACGTTTTACACTGGCACAAAATAGGTTTTGTTTCTAGACTTATACATTGTTCTGCTAATTTTATAATAATTTAGCTGTGTGAACCGCGCTGGGTCTGACCGAAGAAAAAACGAAGTATAGATGGATATATAAAATGTATTCTGCCTGACATAAAAATTCTAGAGAATAATCCCCTGTCACATTGGTATATATGATATATTTCTCGATCTGTCCAGTATAGTAGCACTCAATTTATCTTGGTACTGCTTTACATCTACAGAATCTCTTGGTGATGAAAGTACTTATTATACTTATCATTGATACTTCTAAGACTTTCTCAGAGTCTTAAGTGGAAACTGTAGAATGGGGTATACAGCTTATATTATTTTCTATAATCACTTCTTACTATATTATGATAACTTCTTACTTCTGATTTTCAAAATAAACTAAGTGTACATCTTTGAGTAATTTCCTGTTTTCATTAAATTTTACATATTTTATGTTTCCTTGGCTCTGTTAATTGAGGGTCTAAAAATATTCTCTCTGGGGGATTTTAGCGTCATTATAACTTCAAATACATAAATCTATTGCTATATAGATTTGTTTGACTTGGCATTTTTTATGAATTAGAGTTTACTAAAATCTTGAGAAGCTATAATTTCCCGCTTCTTAGATCTTCCTATTCAAGAATGAGTGATTAATATTTCAGTCATGGTTTTGAATGAGATGGTTTTTTCCATCATTACTGCCCCATTCATACAGACAACAACAAATCTAAACTGTAACATTTCACAGATTTTCATTTCATAGATATTCATAGATATATGGCATATACCTACTTTCTGAGAAAGAAATTATTTAATTTGCTATTAATGAAATTGTTCCTAAAAATGGCTTCCTTTTACCTTGAGGACGTATCTTCCGATAAAGACATTAGTATAGCACTTAGAAATACAATATTTTATATTACTGTTATATGTAGAAATAAATTTACCATTTCCTCATTTTTAAAATATTTAATTTGGTTCAGTAGTTTACACCGCTTACAATACGCTTTCAAAGTAAGAGGTTTCTAGAAAAAAAATAGATAGTGGAAATTATTTCAGAGTATTATAAGTGCACAAATAGATTGGCAAGCAGTAACTGTAGATCACTCTTAAGCAAGCAATATGTCACACCTCTTCTTTCAACGTTTTCTTACACAGTTTTACCAGTGCCACAAATAAATGAGCTTTCTAGAAATAGGTTAGGCGGACTTATTAACTTTTAAAAGACCAACTCGTTACTGTTCTATTAAGAAATAAATCCAAGAATCAATTATTTCTACTAAATTGTTCGTCTAATGGAAGGTTACAGTTGCGACTGTAAATTCAGCCAGATTCTAACAACTAAGTTACTTGGAAATCAGCATTATAAGAACAATTCTTCACACTAACAATTTAACAAAGTTAGTTAACTCTACATCAATGAGAAACAAAAAGAAAAACCTCTTTTTTCTTCCTCGTCGTTAATCCCAGGTGGGGTTGTAGACCAGAGGTCTGGTTTTTTACCACCAGCGGTGGTACTATGAACCTCTTCACACAAAGGCCGAGCAGGGGCTAGTCTAGCTCCTGAGGTAACGTCAACCACAGATGTTTGCGTGGCTGCAGAGTCCAACTGTTTAACGGGTTCATCCGACAACACGGTGAAATACACAGGACATCCTCGTCGATTCCGACAATCAAATCCTAACCGCTTTTTTAAGAGCTAAATTGATTACCGCTCGGCTACCTACTCCACCCTTGACTAGTCTTCTCTTTTTTCTAAATACTTAGTGATTTTTATTTTTTTTTCCTTAGCCGTTAAAATTGGATATAACACAATTCCATCATTTATTTTATTAGAGAAATGGCCAAATGAAACTAATATTCGGTAGTTTCATAGTCGGAAATCCAGCGATCCTTTCACGCTGCATGCTGTATGTTGACGTTCATACCACAACGTATGTTGTTTGCTTCTTTAATGAATATCATTTATTATACTTTTTTGTTTGTTTCTCTTTTATTATTAATTACTTTTTGGTGACTTTTTTACAATTACTAATTACTCTACATTCACTTATTAATTGATTAATATTAATTAATCAACAATTAATATTAATTCATTTACGCAGAGTGTTTCTGGTATCAGAATTCTCAAAGTTTTTGTAAATCTATTCCTCTCCAAGAATAATGGGTGGTGGCGGCCTAGTTCGAGAGGTTTTCCTATCGTTGTCCCGTTACCGCTCCAGATGGCTCAGAACCTTTTAAATATAGCCTTAAAGATGGCCAGAGTTTAGGCTACAATTAAATACGTAGTTTAATTTATTTGAAAAAAAAATATGTGTGACACTCGCAGAAAGACTAAGACATCGCCACAGTAAGTTCAAACAAACGGCAATTTAAGGGGGTACCGCAAAAGAAATTGTGGGTCTTCTTACCACAATAGTATTATAGTTAGTAGTAGCGAGTATCCACTATTTTTATAAATACGGGTAACATTAAAAAGATGGTTATTAAAAATATTTATGAAAATGACCTTCATAAATGTAGTCGCAAATCTTTTGCAATGTTGCTTATGTTAGCGTGTCACTAATTCTTTTGCAGTCGTTAGTATTTCAAGGAGAAAGTAGTGGTTTAGAAGCACCGATCTAGAAAAGAAGGATTCAGAATGAATTCAACATAAATGAGTAAAAATGATTTACTTTGTGATGTTCACAACGATTTATGATAAAATTGTCATTATTTTACTGAAATTATAAAATATGGATAAAATTTCTTATATAAACATTTAGTTTGGGTACTTTTAGAGTATATATAATTATACACTGCAATTTTTAATTTTATTAAAGAATTAGCTTACTAATTGAAAATAGTTCTATGCTTCTTTTCTACCACACTTTTACGGTAGGTAATTATTAATTAATTTTAAAGATAATCTAAAAAAATTAAATGTTAATAGGATACTATTGCAGGATACCCTTAAAGCAAATTGTATAAACTTAAAAAATAAACAGATTTAAAATAGAAACAGCTTTTGGATGTACCAGGTATCAGTGCAGCTCAATTTATAACGAGATCCTATTATCAACTTTTAATTAACTTAAAACAAGAAAATATAAAATTAGCTATATAAAGAAGTGATCATATTTCATCTTTAGAAATTCAATGTACAAAAGATTTTTCTTTATGATACTTGTCTTCAAAGTTTCGAGGTAATTAGAAATATCTAATAAAAAGCTGAAAACAGAAGTAATAATATTTTATGAAAGATAATTACTCCTATTTAGTTTAAGTTGAAGTATGTAATTTAAAACTGTAGTTTCTTTAATGTATTCTAATTGTGAGTAAAAATGACTCTTAACCACTCGTCTCAAATTCATTTTGATTTTTTATAATTATTGTAATTCTATGGCTAACGAAAGTTTAGATGTAGTATAAATATAACGTTTAAATAGTAATTTTAATTGATTTCGTAAACATTTACTAATGCAGTTTTTTCAACTCTCAAATAACTCTAAACAATCATATGAAATTTAAAAATTTCTATCACGGCTGCTTTTTGGTATAGGGATACTTAGAGATTTGAGGCGCTCCACACTGGACCGTTTAATATAAGCTAGACGTAAAAAAGTCAAAGTCTAATTTCACTATCAGCCCTATTTCACATCGACCACAGATAACCACTGACCTCAAAAATGCATTTACTAATCCCCTACCCCAACCTGAAAATGAGTAATTACACCCCAAAGTTGGTTTACAAGAAAAGTTCAACAGGCGATGTTATGCATTTGTAGTTGACGCGCTCTGAAAGATTGTGTGTTTTAGGACTATGTAGGTGTCGGAAGTGTTTGAAAAAAATGTCATATGCAGGGGAAGGTATGAAGTATCTTATACGCTTACTTAAAAATTTGTATCGTGTGTAATATTGTTAGAAAAAAAATCTAAACTCAAGCTATATCGCAGTGTTTATTAAATGCATGTTGATGAAATATTTTGGAAAATCTACGTATGTATTCTGCGATATCTTACGATCATATTCAGCTTAAATGAAAGCTTGAAGTGTTTACTTTCCAATACTGTAATCGGTTGATTTCGCACGGGTTCGCATGACACTTTTTTTTTAATTTTCGGAGAGTAGGTTTTGAATTTCCCGCATTGAGTATTTTGAAGTTTGGTACTCTACTTCAAAATGTGAAGTACATGACAATTTATTTGCATACACTTCCAATAAAATAAACCTACCAGAAGCTACTGGTGACTTTGTACGAAGGATTAAATTAAAAAATCAATTAAAAAAAATTAACCACAAAGGAAAGTCAGCTGTTTACCGTAAAAAAGATACTACTACTGTAACAAAAAAAAAGTATATAACAGGAAAGTATTTATTGCGTTCGTACTGAAAGCAGTACCAAATGTGACCGCTTCTGAGAAAAAGGGCACAAGTTTTTCTTTGATTCTCTGCAAAAAACTCGAAAAAGCAAATCAAGTTCGGTTCAGCCGAAATATAAATCTGTTTATGTACCTATATTATATACTCAATTAATGACTGATGACAGCACTCAGGGTTCTTACGCTTTTGAAAATTGTAAACTCCCAGGCTTTCCCTGTCTTTTCCAGACAAAAAGATTTCCCTGACAATTACAGGTTTGTAATGTACTGCTGGTCTGTCTCAGTGCTCTCATTACTACAAATCATTAATTATTTTTTCTACTTCCATATAAGTAAGTTGTTAAGTACAAACGATTTACTTGACAAGTAAGGTATCATTGTCAACACTATTATGTAACGAAAAGAAAAACTGTTACGTAATCTGCATATTATGCTACAGTTGGTAGGAACAATTTTGTTTATCGCATATTTGTGTTGGGGGCATTGCCAGTTATTTTGTCAAAATATTTGACAAGCAGAAATATTCCAACTGTTATTTAAAAAATGTCACAATTTCGCAATCAATTTAATATGTGGTCGAAGAAAAGATACCGCACTAGTTGTGAGGCAAATTATGTACGCATGACATTACGAATTTCCAAGTGTAATTTGCTACTTACAACTCTCAAAATGTAATATACTATTTCTTTACAACATGATTTAAGTCTTTTTGTTAATATTTATAATCTAACTAGTGTGATAAACTACATCTTAAGAAAAAAACTTTGTTTTTTTGTCTGCACATATAAGCTTCTTACGTAAACCTAACTATATATTTTTTTTAGTGGTTAATTATACCGATTATTCTTGAATTACTTATACTGAGCTATATCTACACAAAATATGACGACTACAATCGTTTAAAGTGATATTAGAATTATTTACGTCAGGCTTGTATTAAACGGTCCAGTGTGCGCTCTGTGGTCGAGTAGCAGAGAGTCTACTTCTGTAGAAAACGACGTTCAAATCTCGGTTGCGACTGAATTTAAAAAATTTAGCACAATCGTATTTGAGATTCTTAGGATAAGGTATGAAAGTTGTATGAGTTATAAAGTATGGAGGAGCGTAATGTAGATATTTGCTACAATACCTCCGTTGCACTCCCAGAAGAGTTTCTGTGGAACTCCGACACCGCAAATGCGGTAAAAGGGGAATGGATGTACGTATACTTAGAGAAATGGTTTTTTAAGAATCACGAATTTTCAGTTTTTGAATTTTCATTTCTTGGGTACCAGACGTGATAAAATATTTCTTGAAGTTCATCAAGGCAAACTACCGTAATAGAATTACGAATAGGTGAACACTACTCTTGACAAACGTCTAGTAATGTAGTCTTATTACATGTAAATATTTTATTTTTAAAATTGCAAACAATCGTAAGTGAACTAATATCAATCATAATATATCACAATAAGTTATTTTTAACAAAAGATATTTACGCATTGTTGTATTTCAATTGCTTAACACAATGGTAAACAACATAATAAACGTATAATATTATCATCAGGAATTGCGCTAAAATACAATTGTACCTCTCCAATTAAATTACTAACAAAGCAAACCGAACTGTTATATATGTTTTGAATTGTATCACCTAAAGCACGTATCACTTCAATGTCTTTCACATGATCGTACACACCACAACATTGAATATTTTACATTACTATACAACTAACAAATACAAACTTGCAAATAACTGCACCGCCACCAATAGCACTAATCACTTAAAACAGCACAACATAAACATCCCAGCACTAAACACACAAATGGTGTGATACTAATAGTTTTGTTTTTAGTATGATTTACTAATCGTTTGTTTGGGCACAACACCACTTTCGAACATAACACACTGCAACTACTGCAATAATATTGCTTTTATTTGCGAACTTTTCGATGTGATTTCATTGGATAATGCTGTACATAGATTTTAAATAGCAAATTTCCAACTCACAGATTTGCAATTGGAATTCTAAAGTGCATTACAGAAACTAAGTAATTGTAACCGCATGAACATTACGTACACTAATTGCACGTTTCCACCAATATTAACGGTTTTGGATTAAATTTTCGCTATAAGGCAGATATTAACCGCCGTTTTCCTACAAACTGCACTTCTTTCAAGTTTAGCTGTATATATTACTTACACTCGGCTTGTATATATTCCTCACAGATTTATGTTTATATTATATGTTAATTAATACAAGAAAATTGCTCTGTAGTCATTAATTGAAAAGAATGTTTGAAATGAAAATGTAAATTTTTAAAGAATGTTAAGTTTTAATAGTAAAGCTATTCATATTTTAAATTTTGTAATATTTCCATCTAGATGCTGTAATGACAATTTGAGGCACTTATAAATATGTATATTAATATTCATAAAGGCTAAAAGGCAATCGTTAGGGTTGTTTAAACGTTAATTATACTGCCTGTTCTGTATTCTGTTGCTTGGTTGGTTAATTATTCAATTTAGAAATTTTAATTCTTTTAAACCACCCCATCGTAGCAAAAGTTTTCATGACTTTGCTTAGACCGTGCAATTTTAGTTTTTTTTTTATCATAATATTTTTATATTCAAAGTAGTTACGTTAATATAGTAAATCAGAATTTGTTAGACGATATACTAGAGTTTAGAAGGGACAGATAAATTAGTAACTGGAAAAGCACAAAGGTACGCAAAAAGTAGGCTATTAATTTCAAGAGGCTTTAATTGTAACGTATAATTCATTTTCTAAAAGTAACTATTATTTATCAATAAGCCTACTTATCCAGCTTACTTAGACAGTGTTTATGTACTCAACGTACGAATAGTTTTCTCCGAACCTAGGTATATTTTCATCTTTGGTGTTGCCTCAAAACAATTTTCATCCCAAACAAACTGTAAATCGGATAATCAGAGTAAGAAGAAACGAAACGACAAAAACGCGTGCTTCTCAAAAGTTAGTGCTACAATAATGCACGCCTTCAAGGTACGCGAAAACACGACTCTAGGTCAGATCCAATAATGGTATCAACGAATCGTTAGAATGTTTTTGGTACATTATGGAGATCAAAACGAAATTAACTAAACTGGTAAAGGCAAAGGCCTGGAATAGTGCACACAGTATATTGTTTGGAACTATTTTAACCTTACATGCCAGTGTGTAGTCTGCAGACTGGATATCTAACGACAATATAAACTTCAAAGTAAAGGGTTGTTCATTATATTTTGACCACCCGTTCATTTTTGTTATTATTGGAGATTAACAAAAGTTTCTTATAAAAGCTGTATTCTTGTGTGTGTTTTTAAAAGCATTATAAAAAATTGCATGTAGTATAGGCCACATGATATGAAATATTAGGTATATTTTAAATCGATCACGTTATGTAGTTAGTGTTATAGTATTTTCGAATAGCCCTTTTTTCCCTGATCCTTTTTGGCATATTTACCTGTATTGGAAGATCAGTAGACTATGCTTGTCAAAATGTAATTGAATTGAAAATAACAAGGTTAGTAAGGCTAAAAACGTCGTGTGTGTATTCAGTCAAAAAATTGTATGGTATGATTTTAATTGAAACAATACCAGGCACAGTCGTTTTGCTCCCACGTTTTTCCAGATAAACCGCGATATTGCCAAAAGCGTTCGCCGGTTCACGAGAAAACGATTTTTAAAATGTTCAGTTCAAACCACTGGAAAATGTTTTTTATATATTTGTATAGATAGTTTAAACTCAAATCTCGTCGATAGTTTTAAAACGATGCCACATACAGGCTGTTGCGCTCTCGGTTGCCGAGACAGACTAGGTCAAACGCGGCGGCACGCCCAAAAATATTGTATCATCAGAGGACAAGCACGCGCGCATGTATATTACGCAGTACGCGAACTTCACTCCAAGCTGTTTACGAGCATGCTAAGACAATTACTGTTCGGCACGAATTTCTAACAATAGAACATTTCGATTAGGATCTATTTTTGTTACGTGTGGTCGACCGTAAGTCGCCCCATTATTATCCTTAGAGTTAGACGTAGTACTATGTCAAAATTCGTATCACGTGAGCTATACATGCAATTATTTCTTTGATGACGCTGTAAGAATATAACCAGTTCGTTAGTAAATATAAATATAATCGTGTAATTAGTTGAAATAATAACATCACCCGAACAGGAATGTCGCAAATTAATTTTGCACGAAAAACATAGTTGTGCAGTGATAGACGATGAAACCTATTGTATGCTGATTTTGTACAAACTTTGGACATGCTTTTTATACAGACCCCTAACGGACAGGAAGCCTCAGAGAGCTGTAAAGTGAAAAAGAGACACGAAAGTTTAAAAAAAAATTCCAAATTCCAATTTCTGGTTTGGCAAGCGATAGTGGACTCAAGAGTATAGCATTCGTTACCGTCGGTGCCATAAACCAAGAAATTTATCGAATTGACTGTCTTCAAAAGCAGCTTTTACTTTTCCTGACGCAACACCAGATTCAATTTTTATTATGGCTAGACCTAGCTACGGCACACTATTCCAATACTGTAACAGAGTGGCACAGTAGAAATAATTCCGGTTCCGGAGAAAAAATGGTTCCGAAGGAGTAAAATCCCCCAAATTATCTGGAATAAAGGCTGATAGAGTAATACTGGTCTATAATATATGGGGGGATTGAAGAAAATAGCTGGTGAGGTATCTACCGTTCAAAATTGGAGTTAATGCCAATTGAAATAAAAATTATTACAATTTTTAGGATGTTGTATCTTAACTATATAATAAAATTATTATTTAATTTCAAAGTAATGCCGTTTTAATTTTATTTATAATCTTTGGTGGTCAGATTTTGGCGTGCACAACTTTTACTTAGTAACAACGATTCAAAGGACGTTTTTAATTCTTTTAATTTTTATTTTATTATTTTTTAATTATGCGTTTGTTTTTCTCCGTTATGAAAAATAACCAACTAGGCCGGGAGATCAAATGTACTACCCTTGAGTTATGAAGTAAACCACAAATCCACCCAAGTTGGCATATCCGACATTTAAACACAAGCTGTGCATTTGTGAAATACAAATAAAAATTGAATTTACTCGTTTCCACATAGTAAACGTTTCAGCAAGATTTAAACACGTTTAAAGCTAGTGGTGCAACTATGCGATGGAAGCATAACAGATTTTAATTCGTTCCAAAAGTTATGGAATTTCTGGGAAAAAATAAATATAAATATTATTTTATGAAACGCACAGCATCACTGCAAGCAGAATCACTCAACCATCTTGGTACTACAAGAAATTCTAAAAGAAATACTACAAGTTTATGATAACAGGAAAGCTAATAGCGGATAACCTATTCAAAATATTCGACTCAATTTCACTCAATTATTCGTTTGCTAATTAACTGCCTTAACAATTAACAATTAACACAATTAACAAATAACAATTAACTGCCTGCCTCAAATGGTTCAGAACTATCTAGTTGACCTTGAATGTTGCCAACCATTTACAAATACATATAACCTTGAGTGTTGCCAACCATTTTGTGACCTTGAACACACGACCTTGAGAGTAGTGGTGGGGGTGTTTCGTCATAAAATTATTAAGCCCTACTCAAGAACATGCGGATAAGATACGATGTAACAACGTGTCTATTTTACTATTCTTCAAGAAGGAATAATGTTAAAGTAAAATAAGATGTTTACGTAAAGAACGGCATGAAATTTGTATGTTACGATTTGTGAAAAAGTGTTATGTTATGTTCTAAGAAGCAACGAGAGCAATTTAACACAAGCGAAAGTAAAAAAGAAAATTATAAGATAAATGAAGATTATTATCGATTATTATCATAAGGAAGTTATCAATTTAATTGAACAAAAATCTCATTTTACGAAAAGTCCTATTGCACGTATCATTAGATGGAACAAAAGAATTTTACTAGAATTTGTTTTATTAATCTCTATTTTGGAGTGTTTTGGACGGATGTTTGTCTCCCCTAAAAAAGACGCTTTTATTGTGACCTTGGATGAAGCGGCAGCACAATTCGCCTGTTATAGACGGATTAGTGCTATAGAGGAAGCAGACTAGACAAGGTGTAAGTTTAACCTGCAGATCAAACCTATGTACTGTGTTTTTGACTCTTTCTTTCAGGTACAAATGGCAATTTTATTATAAATTCAAAACAGGTGGTGTTAATAGTTAATTTATTAAATATATCAATAGTTTAACTTTAATGTGGAGATTTTATTAATTACATCAACCAATGCATTTATTTACAGAACAGGAGATTAAAGCACCTGTTGCAAATATACATAGGTAGTACATTTATATTGAATAAATAAAGGTTTAGTTTATTCACCAAAGCACGGTAGGAATATTTGTTATATTAATGCAAAACCCATAAATTCATGAATGTTGAAAATAATTTCATTCGCTGCTCATACATAATAACAATTTGGTTAAATTGTTATTAAAGGTTACTTACGTGATTTTAAGCACTACCAACCAGTGCAGTTAAGTAATTTTTACATAAGATTTACTTTGCCTACAGAAATTTGTTCTCGATCTACTCTTTCAAAAATTTAATCGTAAAAGGATTTTTCTGCGTCTATTAAATAATACATTCATTCTTGTTAAGCAATAATATTCATTACTCACGGGTCGTGAGTAATAACTAGTATGCTTGTTTAACTAAAAAGAAGCAAAAAATTAGTTCCGATAATGAAATTTGTACGCCACGCGACATTTTAAAAGCGGCAAAAGTAACCTCTATAAACTTATTGTCAGAAAGATCACGAAAGAAGTACAAAACGATGCACAAGGCGAAGATTAAAAAAATGCAACTTGCTACTGAATAGTTGTAGAAAAAGTATAGTTATTCTACTTGCGTAAAATGGCTATTACTCATGAGGATGAAAATTGCGACGTGAGCCGCAGGCCAGCTTCGTAATTCATCCGAATCATTGTACGCTCGTTGAATAATATACTATTTTCTATTAAAAGACAGTAAGTAACCATAAAAGGATATTATAGGTATATAAATTATTGACGATCGACAAAAACTATTATGCGATCGATCGGTAGATCACGACCGACGTTATTGACATCCCTGCTATAGGCGAAGTCAATTATCATTTTATATTTAAATCTGAAAACCCTAATTTGGAAACCATTTTTTCATTTACTTCTAGTTGATAGCACAGGCAATACTAAACTGTAATAAAAACCGTAGGGCTACCTATGTAACAATGATGCAATAACTATTACCACTGAGCAATGAACCAACATAGTTTACAACTTTACAGAGCAATTTAACTGTAATACACAATTTTATTTTTATTAACTGTAATTTACCGAGTAATTTTATCCCTACAATGTTTTGTATATTCATCCGGTTGTTTCCTGCTCCTTTTTTGGAAACGCTGCCTACCTCAGTTTAAGGTAAAGTTGAGCAATTAATTGTGGCACAATTTTTATATTACAAATACACTGTTGTCTCCATCATACATTACATTTCTTTACACACTGCACCTTCTTCTTAATTGTGATATTTTATTTGAATAGAAGAGATGCATGAATTATAGTCAAAACTGCACACCTAAATTTATGTTTTTAAAACTTTCTGCTACTACACGAGCCTTATTTTTGCTTTTAAAGTAAAAGTGTTGCGGCTTTATATTTATGAATTTTTCACACTTTTACGGCCCATAAAACAAGTGTAGTTGAGTTTTCCTGCTACACCTGTATTTTAACTGCAGTCTTCGTTAGTCATTAATCACATTTTACACTAATGTGTATTTATGTTTACAACCGATAGCATGAACCGTGGGACGTGTTGGGAATATTAATCGTTGTAGTCTAACATTATCGTCAAGAATGTTGTGTTCTCCTCGGTTTTGCTATAATATTTGTATTATGTACATTACGTGGATGAACTAATTATTAATACTAAGTAATAATGAATGAAATACCTTGATTAATTGTTTGTGTAATTGTTCTGCATGAATGGATTTTCTATAGAATATGTACATGTCTAATGCAAATGAATGAATAAATATATTTTATTTAACTTAAATGTTCATTTTTACTCTTACTCTTTCTTTTCTTATAAATCTTTCTTAAAAATGAAATATTTAAAATAAGAATCTATGAAAAGAAAGTTATTACATTCGTTCTATTTTTTACATCTTCAGCCCTAGTCGCTTTAATAAACCTTATAAGACATTAGGAAAACAAGTTGTACATAAGACTTAACTCGCATTCTGTTTTGATTTGACAAAAAAAAAGCCATTATAAATATTTCTGCAACCTAAACAGGGATCAATACGATATGTAACTCGAGTTTCAAGTTGCTCCAATTTTAAATTTGGCTGCATGGTTTTTTGGAATGGAGTAGGAGCCCTTTTGAGTCTAAAGGTTCAGAAATAAAAATAGTGATAGTGATGGACTCGAACCCGAGCCAAGCTCGACTCGATTCGAAACTCGACTCGGTTCCGAGCCGAGTTTCGAGTCGAGTTCAACAATTCTTTATTTGAGTCGAGTCGAACTCTCTAGGAAAGCTCGGCTCGAGTCCATCACTAAATAAAAAGGCAATAGTTACAGTAAAAGCTAAACTGGTTCTGTGGTCCACAGCTTTTTTGTAGATGTCTTAATAGGCATTTAGATTGGGAAACCTGCATAATGCCTAAACCAATATCCCTGAATCACAGAAGCAGTTTAATTTTTACTACAATTCTTGACTGGAGTCTTTTAGAGAAAAGGGGCCATGGGGTGTAATTATTTTTCATCTGTCACTCAACATATCCAAGGGACAATTTAAGATTGATGCTAAGTACATACTATATATTTTCCCTGTTTAGATGATTTAAAAGTTTTTCAACTTGCATGTTGTGAAAACTGTCTTCCTGATTTTGAACATGTTTGTATAAATATAAACAACGAAATATTGCAGCAAGAGTAGTTAGTTCAGGGCCTGAAGAACAGAACAAATGTTTTAACTGTCTTAATAACGAAGTCGCCATTCAATCGACTTCCCGCAAATATTGAGTACCTTTGGTTTTCTTAAATTTGCTCATAACATTCTTTTTAAATGCAGTTTTAACTAAATCTGTTCACATCCATCACTTTACTAACTGCCTGGTATAGATGTTTTCCTAAGGAAGTTTTCAAGTTCTTTATGTTCTTATGACGTATGGAAAGAATATGTAAACAAGAGTGAAAATAAAAGCATTTATAATTCAATTTATGCTATTGCACCCGGTATACAGTCTAGTTCAATAACGTTATCGACATTTTATATATACCACATGCATTTTTTATTAGGTTAGTGTCTTCATAAATTCAATTATTTAAATGGTCAAAGCAATTTCATTTAATTAAAGGTCAATTTATTTCACCCTCCAGTAATATGCAAAATGTAATATGATATCTGAATTTTTCTCTCAACAAGGAATATTAATTTAATCATTCAGCTCCAGGCGGAAAATTTGAATATCTAAAAAAAGTACGTTTTGATAGTAACTTAGAATTTGGGTATTTAATGTGAAAATTTGTTAGGCAACAAGCAAAGGTTTACAATAAAGCAGACGTACCATTAAAATGTTGTAACAAATTTTATAAAGTGGAGACGTAATACACAACAAGATAACAGGTCAAAAGACTGTCTCGGTTATGGTAAAGCGTCAGAATCACTAATAGGTACACGGTGGCTTCTTCGGATGACTAAAACATACTAAACTAACTAAACTTGTGTAAAACTATATTTTTTGGAATTACAAAACTGCGATAAGCATACTGCTTGACCGTGCTTAGATGTAGATTAGGGAGGATCTACATCATCATCCTACAGGATCATATGTCAGAAACAAAACTCAAATTTTAAACGGTCTTTCCAAGTTACACATTTGTATTTGACAATGCAAATACGTATTTCTGAGGTTACTTGTTTCACTGCTAAAACCGTCTAAAAACACAGATGGCTTTAGCCGTTGTAAAAGGTAACCTCGTTATCAAAATACATATTGGAATAAGTCAAATGCAATGTGTGTGGTTTGTAAACATCGGTTAGAATATAGTACGATCGACCACAGCCCTTGCAAAATATTAGTGAGGCAAAACTACATGGAAAGCATTTTAGAAAAGCAAATTTAACTTTTGGTCATTTATTAAGTTATTTGAATTAAGTTTATTAATTTATAAATATTTTATTACATTTCTTTTCTATATGTAGTATTTTGTATTCGTTATTTGAAGCATGATTATCTTTTATTAGACGATTAGCAAAATATGAGTCGGTTTTCCTGTTAATAAAGAATTCTTGTGTTTTGATCGTTTTTCTCAAATATTCTTCGTGTTTGTCCTGCATATACTTTCGGACATATACTACAAATAAACTTATGTTTTTTGAATATTGGAGATCTATAAACAATTACTCTCTATTTAACACTTACAACACTCAAAGTTACTAAAAACAATGACAGTAAAACAAAGCCCCACGATTGGGTTAGCCCCTTTGTAAAAAGGCATTTCTCCACAAACGTGAAAAGTCAAAAGCTACTAAAAACAGATACTTACTTTACTACTGCTGAATAATCGTGCCTCGGCTAAACTTAAAGAACATCAACAATGATTCAATCTATATCAGATTAACCTAGGACGCAAGTGAACTGAACCATCGGTATATTGATTGAAGAACTATGGAGATGGGCGCCAACGCAATTGGTTTAAACAATAGGGAAATAGTTAGCAACTATCTCGTCGAAGCTGACCAAAGTTCGGCCAGGTACAGCCACGTAGAAGACGTGTGATTATTGCAATTGCATTCTTGAAATATTTCGGCTTAAGTAGCCAGAATTGCCAACTCGTGCCCAAATCCAAAATCAGAAGTCCAAGAGAAACCAATTGAGATTGATTTCACAACGGCAAGAATTACAAAAAACACGTACATCTCATATCAGTTAATCTCATTAACTCGACGATTTCAGAAGTATAATTACGGTATTAAGAAAAGTTGACGATGGGAGATAATAAAGAAACCTCCAGGAAAATGTTCCAGGAAAAGGGAAAACCCCTAAAGAAGAGAATAACTGTAACGTACCTTCAAATTACAGGGTTTTAAGATGGCATTCCATGCTCGATTTTCACACACAAAAAAATGCTAAAAACTTTAGTAATCTTGTACTTCAAAACGACAAACAGCTCTTTCTAAACTATGGGTTTTACTTCATGCAATTAATGCACACTAACGTTCCATGTTAATAGATAGACTAACACTACTGCTTACACAACGATCTAGGTAAAACATGGCTTTCTAACCGCCTGGTCGACGCTACTCTTAGCAGGGTGGAAGTCACCTGATTACCCAAGACTTCCTCTAATAGGCTAATTACAACTATGTCCTGACGCACGTTCTAACTTGTAGAAAAGTTATGACCCAATGGTTAATTGCAGAACTAGAAAATCGCCAATGCCTTCGATTTACTTAGATACTTTAAGTCACTTGACCTAAGAGGCACTATTTAAAATTTGAAATTTGATCAAAGGCAAAACATATTAAATAAACCATAATACATAGAATAAACCAAAGAATGAGAATGAGAAACGCGATGAATTAATGCCTGTTTTCATTTAATAATAACTTAAAATAGTTACACCTTCTTAAAAGAGAAGTTACAATACATTCAATTAACTACAAATGCCATCTGAGGGCGGACTTACATACAACTAATGGGGTCGAATAAGTATATGCAAATTTATTAGAGTAATAAGCACTTTATAATACAACCTGGAATCGTCAGGAATATGCCAAAAGAGCAATCACAAAATACTGTGCGTTGCACGCTACTAAATATTACTTTTTGTTATTGGAGATTTTTTTTTGACTCGGAGATTTCTAAACAGAATTATTATTAGACAGATAGAAAATAGTAACAGATATATAAACAATACTAAATATTGAAATAACAATATTACAACGGCCTACCCAGTAGCAAAAAGTAATAGTAATATTAATAATGATTAGCATTAGATCTCTGAGATTAAATATAGTAATCTTTTAAAAAAAATAGAACATTCAAGTAGCATTTAAAACTATTAATATCCTATCCAGATGCATTTAAAGTAATAAAGACAAAACACCGAATAGTAAATAACTAGGAGTCTATAAGTTGATCTGTAGTAGATACATACACGAAAGTATATACAAGACAAACAGGAAGAAAATTAAAAAAATATATCAAAACACAAAACCTATTCATTCATAATAGGAAAACTGACTAATCTTTTGCTAATCATTTAATATAAGATAATTTTAGTTTAATTTAGTTTAGATAACAACTTTCAACTGTCTTGACTAAACTACCTGGAATTTTTAGAAATTAATAAACTTAACAAATTCTAATAACTTAATAAATGACCAAACAGAACTGAACAATGCTCATTACAGGTTTATAATTATTTTTTATGAAATAAGCATATGACTTTGGTCACTTGTTTCACCAAGAATGCATCGATATTGGCCCAAAATATCTATTAGATAGTTATGGCATAAATAGATGATAAATGTTTGCTTGAAGACTTGCTAAGGCTACTCTAAATTATACAGAGTAAATTGGATCAGTGGATCTTTTTCTATAGTGGTTATAAAATCTACCCTCACAATACATATATTCAGCTTTAATTATCTGTAAATCAATTGCTTTACTTTGCGAATGCATATTTCATATTAGGAAGACTCACTTGAAATTGAATACAAATAAATAAAAAATATGATTTTAGACACAGCACAGAGTCAAATTTACTATAGATTACACATTGGTGATCAGAAACAACAATACAGCAGTTGCATGCATACCCAGAAATGTAAATTACTACTCAACTACGCAGTAATAAACGGTTAATAACTAAGATAGACCTCTACGAGTATCATACGTAAAATGCTATGATAGAGCTAATTCTTCCCGAGAATAGCTTCTATTTTATTTAAAGAAACTATTTCCTATTTGACTACCATTTCTGCTTAACTTTTCTGGAGGACCTTATTCAACAAACACCTTACACTAATTGAACGAGATATTGTTAAAGATTTAAACCTGCTTCGTAATTCTCAATCTGAAACAATTTTCAACAAAAGTTAAATAAATTGCAATAGCCAGATTTTACAGCATTTAACAAGCAGTGCTTTTGTGCAATATTCAACTTCGTTAATGGAGAAGTAGTTTTATGTGCCTTGGAGTTAATAATAACAGTTTAGATTTATAGACTGGAAGTTATTGTTGATGTTGCATTTAAGTTGGTTTAGGTGTTGTGGTAGAGTTCGGAAATAATAAATAATTCACGCCGTTGCACTACCGGTGCCGCGTTTCGTATTGTTTCTGAAATTACCAAGATCTTCAATCTTGTCGAGAGAAACCTTTGTTTCCGTAGTAGCTGAATAATTAATAACTACTTTACCGAAGGAAAATTTAGTCCGGCGTGATGTTTTTGCTTTATTTCCTATGGACAGATATATATTTTATTCTTCGAGTTTTTTCCTCTTTTTTTAATTTCTTTTTGGTTGACAGAATGTTATTAATGATTCTTTTATGATGGCGGTGGGTGTGTGTGCATGTATAGACATAAGAAACTTCTAGGTGTGTTATTTATCTTTTTCCTAACTACCTATCTTTTTTGCTTTTCTAAATATCTCAGCATATCAAATAATTTTATTGCGAGTCTTTTTTATTCTTTATATTTTCTGCATCATCAATCATAATTTCTTTGATGTGTTAAAATAGGTATTTCTAATACATTTTTTACAAAAATTAAATTAGGAAAAAGGAGATGGACCTTTAAGTAAGTTTGTGGAAATAATCGCTGATTCCGGGGATCTAGGAAAAGAATTTTTAAAAACCATCGAAAGATCCAGGGATGTCACTTTATTCGCGCCCAGTAATCAAGCTTGGAGTGATGGAAATTTGAAGAACGTGCTTGGTAATAAAGAACGGATGCGAGAAATCCTCTTCATGCATCTCATTGTGGAAGCGCGATTAACGAAGGATCAAATCATTAAGAACAACAAAAACCAAGTAAGTATTGTGCCATTAATGTTTATTCGTCCGTTTTTTATGTGTATCATTGTTTTGAAAACCGATGTGTACAATTTGCGATTTTGTTCAAATTAAGATTAATTTGGTTTAAGTAAAGAATTTTAATAATTATGTTTCTATTATCATTTTTTAATTTTCATTAATATTTTTACATATAAATCCCATGGCTTAAAACCCAACCTACAGAGATTGAACGTTAAAGTTTAAGGTAATTTTTATTTCAAACATTGGTTATGTATTAGTCTCTTTGTAATTAGCCAGAGCTTGAATGGATGTTATATTTGGATTATCTTAATGCTATTTGATTTCAATGTCCGGCAAGGAAATTCTGCCTTTGTAATGTTGGATAATTAATTGCTTGCAATTAGCTTTCATCGGTGCTTGCATCCCACGGTGGCGTTTGAATTATTCGGACGGTAGATCCCATATCAGTGATATTGTGTGATACATAATGTAATTTGAACCTTGCATGTGCATTTCAACTTCCAGTGTATTGATTTTTGCTTCCCAATATTTGCTATGAAAGTAAACACTTGGAGTTTCTACAGGTAAAGCTTGGATATTAGGTAGGAATACCTAATAAAAATATATTTTTGTTTGAGTTGTGGTTTTATGTTTGCTCTACTTTTACTCTAATATATAAGAAGATTGAAAAACTTCGAAACTCTAGTCTTTGAAGCAGTTGAGGATACAAGTGCAAAAACAAGGTGTTTTCGTTTTGCTCACAATTAAGTATTCTTCGAGATAAAGTCTAAGAAACAAGCCTGAATACCTATTAATTCTACTGAAAGAACACCTATTTCGGTTGGATATCTGTGATGAATACCACAACTTGGATAGAATATACATCTTATATAGAAATTGTTAATACTTTGAAAGTTCCTTTTTTAAACATTTGTTAAAAATGGCTTGTTTTCGCACTCTAGTCCTCAACGTTCAAGCAACACAATATAAAAAATTAGACCCATTTGAAACTATTCAAGTCGTATACATCATCTTATATTAGTTGCCCTAAACTTTAGTATAATTTAGAGGCTATATAAACCATTAATTGCCTTGGTCTGAAATTGGGTTTATACTTTATAGTAGGAGCAGAAATATGTATTTGTTACAGAACTTTAAAGGTCTTTGTTGCCACTTTCGCTTTTATTATAAAAAACATTAAGAAATCAATAGGTGGGATGGGAAAATAATTTCTTGCATCTTGTCACATGTTCTCTCATCATATCGTCGCTAATTTTAAGTTGATTGAAACGGTTTTTCCACGTGCCACCTAAATAGACCGGTTGGGATTTCTTGGGAAAAACTTTTTCTAGCGACAATTATTACAATTTTGATATTGGTGTGACACTTCCATCTTGTTGCTTGTGATCAACATAAAATAAAAGCGAAAGATATAAGATGTGTTTCTTCCCCTATGACATCATCTAATAGGGCTATAGATGATACAGATCAAAAAAACTAAGAAATCAACCGTTTCTTTTATTTAGCTTTTTATTTAGACGCATTTTATCTTATTCATCTTCAACTTTTAATATCGAGACGTATCCGATAGCGTCCATCAGATCTGCCCGCATAACAAATACTGAAGCTATATCTACATTCATAGTTACTAAACTACTACCTAATATAGTAATTTTAATGGTCAGTATGGAATTATCTCAGTCACTTAAAAGTTCTATTTATATCTTGTAGCACGTCTATATGACCACTTCAATTTGCCCGATTGATCTATCTCTCGAAGCCCTCTAGAAGTGTTTGTGTAATTATAAGTTGACAAAGTAGTTAATTGAGGTGAAAGAAATTATTCGAAATGTTAGCTGCGCTTTTACCACACGCTGTTGCTATTTTGTTTCACAATCGGGTCTGCTTTGTAAAAGGGCGTTTCTATTTAGCAATCTCATTATTTCAAATTACTTTTTATTTGACTATACCTTCATCGGGATTTGGATTTCGTCCACGGACAATAATCAAGATTTGAGTATGTCACCGAATTTCTTACTACTGAGCTACGGTTCGCTACGCTGAAAAGTTGTTCTTCGAGTAATCAGGCATTATTGAAGAAAAAGCCTTTACAGCTACAGCGAAGGCGGAAGAAGATGGAGTGGTGAATAAGCGAATACCGGATTGGTTTAAACGTTTTTCGTCTGATGACATAAGCCCTAAAGACAAGTCAGAAGTGGACGACAATTATTGTGGAATCAAATGGACTGTGTTTCTCGCAACGCACTATATCAACTTGTATCGAATAAGTTTAACATGCAAACTCCCTAGAGAGGATCAGTACAACATGAATTAGCCGAGACACAAACAGAGCGACAGTTAGATATCTGCAAAACACTTCACCAACGATCGTTTTTGGGGTTTTTGTTATAGTTTGGGTGCATGATGCGTTGAAGAAAAAAATGTCCAGCCTCGTTGAACTGAAATTGTGTACTTTTCCAACAAGACAACATTTTTCATGTCATCGTGCTAGTCAAAAGCAGGCTGAACTTTGAGGAATTAATGTATTCCAAGTTCTGCCACACCCAGACCTTGCACCATCTAATTACATTGATCAACACCATTTTGTCTCCGAAATAACAACAAGGAGATGAATATGGGATTGTTGTCTTTGTGTACCTTTGCACGAAAATTGTAAACCAAACCATCTGGTTTGTTTTTATTAGGGTTAAAAGAAGGGATGGTTGTATACTTATATAAATAGGGGACATAGAACATCTTAAATTTAGTCATTCCTGAACACCCAGCGAAATTTTGTTTCTAGGAAATTTTATAACCGAAAGGTATCTGTTTAAAATTATATTTTGTTGTGAGTATTTAAAAGAATATTTATAGGGTCCTCTCGGTGTAACAGCAACCCTAATAACTTTTGTTACGTTTGCGGTACGTTTACTCATTTGAACAGTGGCAAAACTATTACTTAAGATTAGTTCTACCCTTTGTGAAATATATAAAGTGTATTTCGGGATTCCTGTACGGCATCAAGATAAGCCATGTGTTTCACATGTTTTCTGTAGAACTTGTGCTAAATACTTGTGTGATCGGAAAGAAAGAAAACTACAAAGTTTACCATTTGGTATACCAATGATATACCAACGATATACCAAGATCATACCAACGACGGTTACTTTTGTAAAAGTAAAACCCAAGGACTAAATGTTCGCAAAAGAAGGAGTTACGAATATGTAGAGACACCGGCGGCACGAAGACCTCGACCATCATCTCATTCCTCAGATGCCAGCAACCTCTTCATCAGAATATACCGAAAGTGATAACCCAGAAACTCCCATTGAGACCGCTAAAGATGTCTATTTTTTACCATCCACGTCCACGTAACCCCATTTAATCAACCAGATAGAACTAAATGACTTGGTGAGAGATTTAAATTTATCAAAGTCGCAAGCAGAACGTCTTGCATCACGCCTACAGCAATGCAATCTTTTGGAGAAGGAGACAAAAGTTACTGCATTTCGTCATCGCCACGAGGATTTTGTGAACTTTTATAGTATGAACGGTAATTTAGTGCACTGCAATGACATTGGAAGGGTTTTCACGAGTCTGGGAATAGAACACAGTCCAGATGATTGGAGATTGTTTATAGATTCCTCCAAAGCAAGTCTTAAAGCAGTAGTCCTACACACTGGAAACGACTACCTTTCTGTTCCTTTGGGTCATGCCGCGTCGATGAAAGAAACATATGAAAATCTGAAGACACTGCTGGAGAAAGTTAATTACAATCAATATTCCTGGAGAATATGTACTGATTTCAAAGGCATTGCAGTAAGGCTACACAAAGTATTGTTGTTTTCTGTGTTTGGGAGAGTCGCGATAAAGAAAACCACTATCTTAAACAAGCTTAGGAGGGAAGAACATCCTTCACGCCAAAAAATCAAAATATACAACATTCTCCTTTAGTGAACAAAGAAAAGATTATAATACTTCCTCTTCACATTAAGCTAGGATTGATGAAGAACTTCGTGAAGGCAATGAATCGTGAAGGAGAAGGATTCCAATATCTACGTGCAAAGTTTCTTAAGATAAGTGAATCCAAAATAAAAGGGTGAATATTTGTTGGACCTCAAATCAACGAATTGATAGCTGATACAAATTTCGAAATCAAACTAAATTTAACAGAAAAGAGGGCATGAAGATCAATGGTTGCAGTGTTCAATAAATTTTCAGGAAACAGAAAATTACGAAACATTAGTGGAAGACATGTTGGATGCATTTAAAATAGCGGGCTGCAATATATCATTGAAAGTTCATATGATGCATCGACACTTGGATTTTTTCCCAGAAAATATGGACGATGTTAGCGATGAACACGGCGAACGCTTCCTTCACGAGATTTCAAGAATGGAACGACGTTACCAAGAATAGTGGAATCCTGTAATGTTGGCAGACTATCGTTGGACCTTGAGAAGGAAAGCAGTAGATATTATTTATAAGGGAAAATCTCAAAAAAAGCATTCTCCTTTGTGAATATGTATATATAATGTCAATAAATGTGTTTAAAAATTGTAACATTTTTAATCATGAATCTTTAAGAAACCCGAACTAACTTGAGCTAATAATTATGTATGATAGAAATTCTTCTTAGGAGTGTACCTTTCAAAATTAGTTGACAGAATTTCGGAGATAAAAGCTTTTTTTTTAATTTGGTGACCAGTGTTATGGGTTATTTTAACTAGACAACATTTTCTTCACGGAAGACGCTTTCAAAATGTGATCAAGGTAGAAACAGTCTCGCCGAATCGTGGCAAAGAGACTTCTGTCACAATTACCCGAAATATGTGTATGTTTTGGTATAATTTTATAAATTAAACGATTGTTTACTAATAGCAGGGGAAACCTGCAATTGAACCTGATCCAATCATGCGCAAAATCTGGTTTTGGATCATGAAGTGTAATGAATCAATACCCTCATATTCCTGGAAGTACGAACTTCTAGAAATTCTCCCAATTTGACGCATTTTAGATATTGCTTCTTATGTCCAATCTTTCGTAAACAAAATATATCTATCTGTTGATGTTTATCTTATTATTAATAAGGTTCTTTGTGCTTCTAATTAGTTATTGTAGCCTAATTTATTATAATTACAACAGAATTTAGGCTTTTAGATCATTTCTTCACTTCCATATATATATATATATATATATATATATATATATATATATATATATATATATATCCACAATTATATATAGCTTTAATGTTGATTAATATGTAGCATGTTTTTATGCTTTAATTAACCAAAACTAAAATATGATTCGTCCTCATATCGCACATGCTATATAAGAATTTGTTTATTTATTGATTATTTATTTTTGTTTATTTATTGGGGATTTTATTTGCAAATGGCAAAAATTCACAAACAAGGGAACAACGAGGAAACTCAGTGTTTCTGCAAAGTGATTATAGCATATTCGCATGAAAACTATACTAACACTTGAACAAATGGGATACAAAACTAAGCAAACACATTAACATCATCATTCAGTATAGATTTCTACTCAGCGTTTTTATTCGGATATTTTCTAAGGTGCTTTAATTATTCTTCTACCCCCCCCCCAAGGAACCCCATACAATTGTAGGCTATTGCGTTCCCTAGTTATTCTTAATATGGCAGAACCCAAACTACACAGTCATTCTTGTCTATTGCCTCAGGTCATGATTCTTTGTGTTTAATTGTGTCTATAATTAAAAGCAGTTAGATAAAGATAAAGTTATAAGCAGAAAAATCGTTAGTTAAGTTATAAGGGAGCAGCTCGCGCTTCTGCGGTTTATAAGTTTTGACAGTGATCACGAAAAGAATGTGGAAAATCTGAATAAGAATTAAAATTACGTATCCTTTAATGAAACTATATAATATCCATATAACGAAGTTTGGCTGTAAATTGACCTATCTGAAAAACTGTTACTGAAAATAGTAATAAAGTAAATAATTGATATTGCAGAAAACCTACCCACATTCAGTTTAAAATAAAATAAAATAAAACGAATCTATTCTCATCAATATTAATTAATATTCGAGGTTTGTGCACAGCATGGTTTGTTATTGAGTGCTATAAATACTTTATGAATCTTTCTTGAATGGCTAGAATAGAATTTTCCAGCCAAAGTAGGCTGTTTTAATAATATATGCGCTTTTTGTTTGTTTATTTCATTCGTGTCTGTTTAATATCGGATGTATTCACTCACCAAATTCAATTCAAATTTTTTTTTATATAATTATTTACTTTCCAAGCCAGTAAAGTTTTATAAAGCATAATAAAAAATACCGACTATTAAAGTTTTATGAATTCTCGCTAGCTCGGGCCATACATTTAAGATTTTGACATTGCCATTTTTATATATTTAGCTAATTAATAAGTATTACGAGGATGATGTATGTATACGACTTGACTCTATCGTAAGTATTAAATCTTAGCATGTATAAATCTGAACTAAATCTGAATGCTTTAAGGTGAAAACAGTTTCTGACTTCCATGTATATTTTTTCTTAACAGGTTCATCAAGTTCAGACCTACAATAGACGCAAGAGCTTGTATTTCAACGTGGTGACTTCTGGTGGCAACAGTACATTGACGGTGGAAGGTGGTGGTGTTAATGCAACCGTAATTCAACCAAACATTGCCGCTACAAACGGTATTATTCACATTATCGACCGAGTTCTAGGCGTACCCTTTACCACGGTGCTGGATAAACTTCAACAAGATCCAATGCTAAAGTAAATTAAGACACTTATAAAAGTTGTTCGAAAAATTTCACGTTGTCTTTTATTGCAGTGATACCTTCCATTTGGGTCAATTTGCAGACTTTAACGCCCAATTGAATCACACTCTTAAGAAGTTCACATATTTTGTACCGAGAGATAAAGCATGGCATGACGCGCGCATAGCTCTTCCGTCCACTGTAAAGAAACTCTTTATGAAAGACTTCGGCTATTATGTAAGGAAAATGAAACGTTAGTACTTTAGCATGTACTTGAATTTTTAATTGTAATTTTCAGGCACAACAGATACTGCAACGACATCTAGTCGAATCTGATGCACCTTATACAATGGAACGAATCAAGCAACTCACCAACGATACGCATGGTCCCAACAACGTTGGATTTAGAAAAACTATAGAATTACAGTCTCAAAGAGGAACTCTTCAGATTGCCGTTCAGGAAATGCCTGACCATAGTAAGTTTAATTGTTTTCTTAACATCTGAGTTTATGTGCCGATCTAAAGTTATAAATAATGCTCATTTCTGTACGAACAGTAAATCGCTCCGGTCCTTACAATAAATGTAAGTAGAAAAGGTTTGTGACAATGCTGGTTTTTGAACGTCTTGTGTTCGTGAGTGCTTTCACAATCTACTACATGCACGGTTTTTGCGGTTTTGTGTAACAAAGTCTTTAATCTATTAAATTATCCTAAATGCATAAATAATTTTAAAAACTACTTTATCAGATGTAGAATCTAAACACGAACTTTTTACATTTGAGTGACAAATTGCTGATTTCAATTTAATTATTTCTTAATTGGATTTTTTTTGAAAAAAAAAGATTTGATATTTACATTTTTATGAGTTTTGTAAAAAAATACGTTTTGATAATTTTTCGATTCCTTTTTAATCAGAGGTTTCTATAAATGTTTTGTAGATAATTTTATCTCAGGTATTAAAACTGAGTATTTCTGTGTTTGCCCATGATCTGGTTCTAAACCTGATAAATGATTATAGCATACGAAAAGGTTGTTTTTGTTAATTTTTTTAACTTTTCAAAAGGTTTTCGAATACTCATATATACTTTCAAACCAACGATACGTAATACTAAGATTACAAAAAAATACTGATGTGTTAATGTAAATATAAAACTTTAATTAATCTTTTGATTTTTATTATATTATTATGGAGTTCCAGAAAGCAAGGCTGGAGACAGTAAACTCTGTCAATGTAAAACTTCCAGAACTGATTTGTATTTTGTTAAATGCTTCCCAGCACGTTTCTCTTTAAACGAAAGTTAATCAAGCAATAAATATCTTTTTACCGATTTTTTTATTATAAGCATTTGTTGTTTTTCTGATTACTTTTTACATAGTCAAGGTTTCAAGGCCCATAGTTTCTTTGAATTACTTTTTCGAACGAGTTACTCTCACTCATTTCCAATTTTTTCTACATATGAACTACAAGTAGCTATGAGCAAACTCCAAATCATAAAGCAAGTATTTCAAATTGCAAATGTATAGTACGAAACATAAATATTTACTTTTTCATTATCAGTAACACTCATAATGTTGAGAATATTTGACCAATTTCCAACCTCCTTATTAGCACTAAGCTGGACCGACGATGTGGTCTTTGACGAATTTAAACCACGCCATCTTAGTGACCACACTAAAACCATTTACCATCCCAACCAATTGAGAAATTTTTACACAATCACAATCGCCGTAGTACTCACCTATAGAATATGATCTCGGCGCCTGATCTAGGTTAATGACACCTTAGAAATATACCCACACCCTACAGGACGTTGCACTCGATGCTAAAATGCTAGAAGAGAGGCGTATCTCTCGATTCTAACGTAGGAAGTGAAGTACGAGGTTTTCTTTATTCCTAGTTTTTATATCAATGAGACATTACACACAAACCATTACAGACAAAGCGAAAGTTGTAACAATAGAAGGGAAACACAATGCCCGATTGAAGATAATTAATGATGCGCCTCAAGCATACCTTACAATTCTTCAACTGTTATATTCATGGAAACTATGACTACATTTGACTACATAATTGAGGCAACGACAAATCTACCACAGGGATGGTGGGAAAGCACCCGATCTTATACTAGTGGAGCCCTAAAATTCGATGACGGTAGAACCAGCTGACTTTCAGTTCTAAAAATACTATTTAAAATGCATCGAGAACAATGTTCATAAGACGTCGATAATCTGGACCAGTATATTCGTTAGAGACAAAGTCTTACACTAGTTCTAAAGACGAATTGCGGCATCCAATTATAGATGAATGTAGACTATTAACATCAACATGCAATTTTAACGAGACACGCTTTCTTGATTTACGTCTTCGCTAATTGTGACGATTGATTGTATTGTCATTCTTCTTCTACAAATGAAACAACACATTAACATTCCTCATGGCCGCACCATACACCTAAAGATCGAAACTTCATATGTTAAAAGAACAGGTACCAATGACAGAATATATTTAGAGGTAATGCTAAAAACTAAAAAATATATATCTTGAATAAACACCACTATGACTGTCATTACTTCAAAAGACGTAAATAATTATAATCAAAACACGTTTACAGCATGTGCAGGTTCTCTAACTACCATGAAAACTGTTTAGTTTCAACACTACTCGACTCAATCACAGTGACTTCTATACTTAGACATTTCGCCATGATCTACCCTAACTTGCAATTTATACAATTTATACAATGTAACATTTTTCTGTGTGATGTTGAATAGTAAAACGTAACACAAAACAGTTTTTAAATACGTCGACTACGTTGAATACGTTGAGTCACTAGAATGTGCAGAAGATTACCAGCTTGTGGCTTCAAGATCCTACAGGTTTTGAGGCCTAGAGATTTTTTGGAATGTTTGTATGTTATGCTCTCCTTTTCACATGCATCCCATACGCAGCACTTAAGAATCTCCGAAATGTTGGATGTTGTAGTACGAACATGTAGTGTGCCCGACGATGATAACGATACCGTTACCTATAGTGTAGTGTAGTGTCTTACAGAGTAGTCCGACGAGTTAAAAGAAGAACTGCGTAACATTCTAGAGGTTAAAGAGATTATTGAAGAGTTTAACCAAACTAATCCAAATGTGTATAACCAAAATATAACCAAAATCCAGGATATGATGAGATAATGGCGGAAATGTTCAAATATGGGAATGAAAACCTGAAGCATAGTACTCATACTCATACTCATACTCATACTCATACTCATACTCATACTCATACTCATACTCATACTCATACTCATACTCATACTCATACTCATACTCATACTCATACTCATACTCATACTCATACTCATACTCATACTCATACTCATACTCATACTCATACTCATACTCATACTCATACTCATACTCATACTCATACTCATACTCATACTCATACTCATACTCATACTCATACTCATACTCATACTCATACTCATACTCATACTCATACTCATACTCATACTCATACTCATACTCATACTCATACTCATACTCATACTCATACTCATACTCATACTCATACTCATACTCATACTCATACTCATACTCATACTCATACTCATACTCATACTCATACTCATACTCATACTCATACTCATACTCATACTCATACTCATACTCATACTCATACTCATACTCATACTCATACTCATACTCATACTCATACTCATACTCATACTCATACTCATACTCATACTCATACTCATACTCATACTACATGCACGGTTTTTGCGGTTTTGTGTAACAAAGTCTTTAATCTATTAAATTATCCTAAATGCATAAATAATTTTAAAAACTACTTTATCAGATGTAGAATCTAAACACGAACTTTTTACATTTGAGTGACAAATTGCTGATTTCAATTTAATTATTTCTTAATTGAATTTTTTTTGAAAAAAAAAGATTTGATATTTACATTTTTATGAGTTTTGTAAAAAAATACGTTTTGATAATTTTTCGATTCCTTTTTAATCAGAGGTTTCTATAAATGTTTTGTAGATAATTTTATCTCAGGTATTAAAACTGAGTATTTCTGTGTTTGCCCATGATCTGGTTCTAAACCTGATAAATGATTATAGCATACGAAAAGGTTGTTTTTGTTAATTTTTTTAACTTTTCAAAAGGTTTTCGAATACTCATATATACTTTCAAACCAACGATACGTAATACTAAGATTACAAAAAAATACTGATGTGTTAATGTAAATATAAAACTTTAATTAATCTTTTGATTTTTATTATATTATTATGGAGTTCCAGAAAGCAAGGCTGGAGACAGTAAACTCTGTCAATGTAAAACTTCCAGAACTGATTTGTATTTTGTTAAATGCTTCCCAGCACGTTTCTCTTTAAACGAAAGTTAATCAAGCAATAAATATCTTTTTACCGATTTTTTTATTATAAGCATTTGTTGTTTTTCTGATTACTTTTTACATAGTCAAGGTTTCAAGGCCCATAGTTTCTTTGAATTACTTTTTCGAACGAGTTACTCTCACTCATTTCCAATTTTTTCTACATATGAACTACAAGTAGCTATGAGCAAACTCCAAATCATAAAGCAAGTATTTCAAATTGCAAATGTATAGTACGAAACATAAATATTTACTTTTTCATTATCAGTAACACTCATAATGTTGAGAATATTTGACCAATTTCCAACCTCCTTATTAGCACTAAGCTGGACCGACGATGTGGTCTTTGACGAATTTAAACCACGCCATCTTAGTGACCACACTAAAACCATTTACCATCCCAACCAATTGAGAAATTTTTACACAATCACAATCGCCGTAGTACTCACCTATAGAATATGATCTCGGCGCCTGATCTAGGTTAATGACACCTTAGAAATATACCCACACCCTACAGGACGTTGCACTCGATGCTAAAATGCTAGAAGAGAGGCGTATCTCTCGATTCTAACGTAGGAAGTGAAGTACGAGGTTTTCTTTATTCCTAGTTTTTATATCAATGAGACATTACACACAAACCATTACAGACAAAGCGAAAGTTGTAACAATAGAAGGGAAACACAATGCCCGATTGAAGATAATTAATGATGCGCCTCAAGCATACCTTACAATTCTTCAACTGTTATATTCATGGAAACTATGACTACATTTGACTACATAATTGAGGCAACGACAAATCTACCACAGGGATGGTGGGAAAGCACCCGATCTTATACTAGTGGAGCCCTAAAATTCGATGACGGTAGAACCAGCTGACTTTCAGTTCTAAAAATACTATTTAAAATGCATCGAGAACAATGTTCATAAGACGTCGATAATCTGGACCAGTATATTCGTTAGAGACAAAGTCTTACACTAGTTCTAAAGACGAATTGCGGCATCCAATTATAGATGAATGTAGACTATTAACATCAACATGCAATTTTAACGAGACACGCTTTCTTGATTTACGTCTTCGCTAATTGTGACGATTGATTGTATTGTCATTCTTCTTCTACAAATGAAACAACACATTAACATTCCTCATGGCCGCACCATACACCTAAAGATCGAAACTTCATATGTTAAAAGAACAGGTACCAATGACAGAATATATTTAGAGGTAATGCTAAAAACTAAAAAATATATATCTTGAATAAACACCACTATGACTGTCATTACTTCAAAAGACGTAAATAATTATAATCAAAACACGTTTACAGCATGTGCAGGTTCTCTAACTACCATGAAAACTGTTTAGTTTCAACACTACTCGACTCAATCACAGTGACTTCTATACTTAGACATTTCGCCATGATCTACCCTAACTTGCAATTTATACAATTTATACAATGTAACATTTTTCTGTGTGATGTTGAATAGTAAAACGTAACACAAAACAGTTTTTAAATACGTCGACTACGTTGAATACGTTGAGTCACTAGAATGTGCAGAAGATTACCAGCTTGTGGCTTCAAGATCCTACAGGTTTTGAGGCCTAGAGATTTTTTGGAATGTTTGTATGTTATGCTCTCCTTTTCACATGCATCCCATACGCAGCACTTAAGAATCTCCGAAATGTTGGATGTTGTAGTACGAACATGTAGTGTGCCCGACGATGATAACGATACCGTTACCTATAGTGTAGTGTAGTGTCTTACAGAGTAGTCCGACGAGTTAAAAGAAGAACTGCGTAACATTCTAGAGGTTAAAGAGATTATTGAAGAGTTTAACCAAACTAATCCAAATGTGTATAACCAAAATATAACCAAAATCCAGGATATGATGAGATAATGGCGGAAATGTTCAAATATGGGAATGAAAACCTGAAGCATAGTACTCATACTCATACTCATACTCATACTCATACTCATACTCATACTCATACTCATACTCATACTCATACTCATACTCATACTCATACTCATACTCATACTCATACTCATACTCATACTCATACTCATACTCATACTCATACTCATACTCATACTCATACTCATACTCATACTCATACTCATACTCATACTCATACTCATACTCATACTCATACTCATACTCATACTCATACTCATACTCATACTCATACTCATACTCATACTCATACTCATACTCATACTCATACTCATACTCATACTCATACTCATACTCATACTCATACTCATACTCATACTCATACTCATACTCATACTCATACTCATACTCATACTCATACTCATACTCATACTCATACTCATACTCATACTCATACTCATACTCATACTCATACTCATACTCATACTCATACTCATACTCATACTCATACTCATACTCATACTCATACTCATACTCATACTCATACTCATACTCATACTCATACTCATACTCATACTCATACTCATACTCATACTCATACTCATACTCATACTCATACTCATACTCATACTCATACTCATACTCATACTCATACTCATACTCATACTCATACTCATACTCATACTCATACTCATACTCATACTCATACTCATACTCATACTCATACTCATACTCATACTCATACTCATACTCATACTCATACTCATACTCATACTCATACTCATACTCATACTCATACTCATACTCATACTCATACTCATACTCATACTCATACTCATACTCATACTCATACTCATACTCATACTCATACTCATACTCATACTCATACTCATACTCATACTCATACTCATACTCATACTCATACTCATACTCATACTCATACTCATACTCATACTCATACTCATACTCATACTCATACTCATACTCATACTCATACTCATACTCATACTCCTACTCATACTCATACTCATACTCTACTAAATACTCATACTCATACTCACACTTACACTCACATTCATACTCATACTTACTTATACTTATATAAAAGACAATAAAACAAATTTTCTCAAAAGAAAGGATGTTGCAGAACTGGGTAAAGGCAGTATTGTGTTCAATAAAAAAAGGGCGACAAAATAAGGTGTGGTAAATATATGGGCGTACCTCACCTCAACGTAGCCTATAAGATACTGGCAACATAGTTGTAACCACCACTAGTGAATTGAGTCAACAATTCGGGCAGCGTTACAAAAGCTACCAGTACGTACTGGTGGGAGCGAAATTACTATCCATCCTTTACTAGCTCTCCAGGTTAGTGCCGGATGTGTAAAATTCACTCACCCGTCGACGCCTTCTCTAAGGAGTTGGTTTCTTGTCCAGCTTCGAACTATTCTCCAACTTTTTAGGGTTGCGGACCAACTGCCCGGTTGAATCCAACCTCAATTGTGGCAAGACTTGGTTTTATGGTTAAGCCTTTGACATCGCTTTGTTTATAGTCTGCACGTTGTACACTGCCGGTGTGCACCCGTTAGGGTGAAGTAGTCTTGAGCGTGAAAAGCTATGTATTCGCTTCAACACCCCTTAAATGTAGTGAATCTAGAGCTCTATTAGACACATACGGACTTAGACTGCATATCTCAAGTCATAATAATGATTCGGGAAGCATTTAAGACGCCAACTACCTGATGGCATGCAGTTTTCGTTTGTCTTGAATTTACACATTTCAACCAGGATAAACCTCACTTGGATTATCCGCCATCAGATTAGGTCAAACAGCGGATTACCACACGGTGCACAGTAAAAATAACTTCATCTTTCAGGTAAGAATCCAATCCACCTACACCAGTGCTCTACTCATGTCTGTAGAGCTTACCTTTCTCCACAACGGTAATGAGTAACCGGCGAGAACACTTACGTGAATCTCAACCACACATTATTTTCTGGTTGTATAATTCGTTACCCGGCAGTGTTTCCAGGCCGAATAAAAAAGAAATTAATATTTAATGTAAATGAAATAAATGGTAAATTCCACTGTGACTTTAGAAGAGGAAGAGGAGTCGTTGTCTAATTATTTACTCTAAAAGAAATTTAGGTAGAGCGCTATGAACATCAGGAAGAGACCACTGTACTACACATAGATTTTAAACAACCTTACGACAAGGTTAGCAGAACTGAATATAAGAAACATATGGCTTTAATCAGAATTAAGGTTGTTTTGATAAGCATTTTCTATGTAAAGAAAGTACTGATTGCAAAAACATCAGTCTTATTAAACCCACGCAAGACAAAAGTGCAAAACAAATCAAAATTTATTTTAGTTATTGTGTAATATACTATTTACATCAAATGAAAGCATTTTTTATCTAGAATACAGGTATGGAATCATAACGGAGGTGGCTGTGACTTTTGGGAGATATTTTGAATTAAGTAGCCAAAATCTAGATTTTGCCAGGATATCACGCTCTGGCAGGTTATAACTACACGTCTTCCTTCATTGAGATGGAAAAACCTAAACTATTCTAGATTTAAATCTGTATTCTACATGAAAAACGCCCTCGTTTAATATATTAACGTTCAGAACTTTTCTTTAATAAAGAAACACAGATTATGGCAAGGTACTGTGAAAATAGGCTGAAACTGCAATTTTGTTTTACGTGGACTTAATAAAACTTTATTTTTGGAATCAGCACTTCTTTTACATGGAAAATGATTGTCAATGTTACAAAAAAACAATTTTACGTAAAATTCTAATGAAAGCCATCTATCACCTGAAATAGAACTATATAAGAACTAGACGTACGCAAGAGACTACTTAGTTACAAATATGGTAAAAGTAACACTAAAACAAACCAAAGACGGAGTAAAAGTAAGAGGGAAAACATCAGATAAATTTGACATTAAAATAGCCTTAAGACAAGGCGACACTTTGTTATCAATCTTGTCCTAAAAAAAGAACTACTGTACGTCAAAAGAGATACCAATGCCTTGGGCATGTGAACGATATTGCTATACTAACGACAAGTGAATGCCGAGTACAAGAAGTTTTCAAGGGACAGAAACAGCCGACAAGAATGATGGAATCCGACATTAATGAATAAAAGAAAATACAATTTATGAGCTAAATGAAAGATACTACTAAGCTAGGAAAATGTACAAAGTTGCACCTTTGTGGATAGTATTTTAAATATTTAGGAACAGTTTTAACAATGACACCAGAGTGGAGAGAGGTAATACAAGCAAGAATAATGAATGGAAATAATTGTATCATTGCGTTTTAACTGTGCGTTCAAACGCCTCCTCAAAGTAAGTGACATCGAGGAACCTAGAGTTGTTTTTGTTAGCGAGGTCTAGACGAAGAACGACGGATATAATTGCTTGGGGAAATTTCTGGTCGCAAGCAAATTAATAACATTTGGGAAAGGATGACAAACTAGGAGCTTAAAGAATTATTAGCGAACAAGGCTGGTTCTTCGAACCTTGACCAAGCAAATTTACTAATTCGGTAACAATTAATTTACTTAACTAATATAATAATAATGTAGGTATGACATTAAGTGCGCTATTTTCATAACAAAAGAAAGCTGTTTTTATGTCAGGTTTTTTCTTCACTAGAATTTAAACTTTCCACCGCGCAGTGGCGCCAACTATAAGGATCACTCGGAGTATAGGATACATACCCCGAACAAGCTCTATATATGAATGGATAAATATAAGTAATCATAGAGCATAAAATCACGAAGAATAAGATAGCTGGAACACGTTAAGAGGTTGTCCGAAAGAAGACTGTCAAATAAATTAGTGACGTGTAGCACTGGCAAAAAGAATCACTGGGAAAGACCAAAAAGACGATAAATAAAGGAAGTGGCGGAGTACATAAGTTTATTACTGACTGGAAAAGGAAAGCAGCAGACAGGAAGAATTGAAAAGAAATAGTCAACCATACCTTGGGCCTTCTAGGCTTGTAAGTTACTGTTTAAGCTTTTGTCCGTTTTTGCAGGGTTTTACTACAACATTAAAGTAAACAATGAGGCATTTGCTCTACTATGCATTAACATACATAGGTTTTATTCATTATGTAGATCTAGCTACTTACATTCAATAGGAGTTTCAAACCTATATAATTTATTGAAGGTTTAAATGTTGGATTTGGACATTAATAGCCCTGGCAGCTTATGGATTACTAAGAGAGATTTTAATCTCATAATATTTTCACGTGCATCAATTTCTCAACAATTTCAGAAATTGTAGTTGAATCTGTTTATCGAACAACCTTTTACAACGGGCGAATTTTAACAGCGTATCTTGCTTTCTATCATTATATAATCTAGTGATCGCTCTAACATTAAGGTAGTTTTTGTTATTGAATTCAACTTATTTTGTACTCCCTACTGCTACTGCAGTTCGTATTTTCTGGTTTTGCTACTTTAAAGCCACTTTTATTTTTGTCAAAATCCAAATAGATTATTTTATTGGATATTTTTGAACTCCGCATACATCAAGATGTAAGTATTGGTATAATTAAAAAGGGTTGCTGAGATTTAAGTTAAAAAGAAAAGTTAAAAAAGTTAACATGCAACTATACAGGATGTAGATTTGAGAATGCAGTTTACACATTCATATTCTATTTTCATGTCAATATTACAACCTTTTCTGGTCTGTACTCCTTAATGTATTGAAACCTAGAACAGTATTGTATTTTTTTTATTTTGAAGTAGATTAATTGTAGTATTTAGTTTATTTAGATTTATGACAGTATTAGCATTTAATCAATCAGAACCGTCAACACGAAAATATAATTATACATCAACTAAAAAAAGATCAGGTTAATATTTAATGTCCGTTCAATTTTGCCACCTATTAAAAACTCGACTTTTAAATGTCACTCCGCCATAAATAATGAAGCTTCACGTCAGCAAAATCGATATTTGCACAATATTCACGCTTTTTCTATAAAATATAAAACTCCGATAAAAGTAGATAGAATGTAAACAGAAGTTCTGCTAGCCATATGGATAAATTTCCACTTCTTTTCTTCTGTAAAATGTAAGTCTTCCTGTTGCTTGTCGTAGCAAATAATATTTATGTTCAGACGTAAAAGGAACAAGGTGAAAACGAGTAATCCTTTAGAAGTTTAGGGGAAAGGTATTACTTAGGTGCTTGGGTGTCAAAGCTCATATAAATTAAAATTCAATTCAATATAAAATTCATTATTTGATAGTAGAGGTAAAAGCAATTTCGTTAAGCAATATAAAAGCAGAATTTTATTAAAAATTCTGTTCATCAGCAAAACAAAATAATCAATCTATAATTCATACAGACAAATCCAGCTCTCTAGTGTAATGAAATAAATACGGTCGCGTCTACAAACGCCCATTCTCCAAAGGTCGGTGATGTCGGCCTTCCAGTTGTTGTATTTAGTTGATATTCTTTAGACAGATTGCATAGTACTTTGGATATTGAGATTGATATTTATTTATGCATTTAAACTTTAACAACACAAGAATAGATCAATATTAAAACAAAAATATATATCAACCGTTACCTACATTATTAAATTTGATTGTAATTGTTAATAAAAAGCAACAAAAATAATTCTTGTGTCAAAACACTATGTAATAAATAAATAGCAGTCTCAACCTCCAAAGCACAACCCTATCTGCTCAAAGAATACTAACTGAACTCAACAACAAAGAAAAGATCAATAGCATCGACGTCATGTAGAGGGAATGTTCATTTTTATACATGATCGCGTTCATTACATGTTGCTGGAGGGCTGAACCTGTCTGTATATGTACGTTTATATTGCTTTTCTTTGTAAGAGATATTTGGTTTATAGTGCAAAGCATAGTTTTTTTACAAACACAATAAAATAATAATAAATTCTTTCCTTGTTCCTCTACAAACGTATGACGTGTTTTGTAGATTTTTAATTAGTTACTGTTGTAGTTTATCGAGAACAAGTTTCTATAGATTATTTATTTCAGCCAGGAATGAAGTAACGATTGTTTAATTTAAGTATTTGAATATAAATTTAAAAGAGATTCCTAGTGATTAAAACTTTGCGAAAGTTTCAATCCAATTTTCAAAACGTTTTTCTCGTTCAGACTGAAGTGGGCGTGACAAATTACGGCATTTTAATGCTAAAGCAAAAGACTCATGTTAAAATCTAATCACAGTGTCAAAATAACGACTTCGATTCTTTTTTATGTTTATTTTGAAATATCTTGTTCTTCTGTAGTAAAAAATAAATTTCAAAGAAAAAGTGTGGCAAAGAATGTTTTGTTGAGTTTGACTGCAGTAACTTGTTTAGCTAAAACATGTTACAGGGAAATTTTACATTTCAATGTAAATTGATTAGGTTTGATGATATTGATCATAGCTATATTTGTGTAGTTATATGGAGTTTTTGAAAGATAAACATTAGTCAAGTGTATCGGATATTGCGTGAGAAAATGCACCTACATAGAAAATGTAATAATACTAAAAAATATTGTGACCGTAGTGAAACCTGGTTGTCAATTTTTAGTTCATGACAGCACCTCTGACATGAACATGGAACATGCCCTAATGTAATGGTAATTTGTAGTAAGTGTTAGTCAAACCTGAACTGGTTTGAGTTTACTGTACAGCAACATATTAAGCATCGATTGACAAGTATTTAGTTTAATATTGTCCACTTTAATGTAGGATTTTCCTTTTTTCTTTCAATGTCACAGGTTAAAATTGGAATTTTAATTTTAGATTTCTTCAAAATTTAGTGGATGATTTAAAAAAGTATCTACAAATCGTAAAATCTTTTTATCTCTTTACAAGAATTGAACTAATTGCTTTGTTGAATCGTCAGGGGAAGCAAATACCTAAATAACGAATAAATTCATTTAGCGTATCAATATTTAATTCATTGTGCAAAAAACAATATCAACTAATTCTACCTGTAGTTATTCATCACATTAGGAGATCAATTATTGAATAAAGTAATGGTTTTTGCAAATTCATGTGTTTCTATGTATTGTGACCGCGCAAAACAGTAACGTAACAACTACCCCCGCAACTCAAATCTTGCCGTGATGAATTGAAAATAATATGAATTCTAGGAAACGACAACCTAATAGTAGCAAAAAATTAATTCCTCTGTATGCTAACGATATTTACTTTATTGTGTGAAAAGGCTTAAGAAAGAAATAAACAAACATCAACCCAATGGTAGTTTTTACATTTTTACATGCTCATGTAAATAGAAAGTTATGAATTAAAAAATATATCAAAAAAAATCTCGAAAATTTGTAAAAGATTGGAAAACCAACTACTCGTTATCTTTCACACAAATCGGATTTTTTGTAATATAACTCTTGTAGAAATTCCAGATGGGTATTTTTCTGCAAGTTCTCCAGAGTTAAAGGTTAGCACCGAAAAATTCAAAATTAGAATTTTTGAGCTCGCTCTACAAAGCAACTAACGGAAATAGTCATTTGCAGTAGGAAACCTGTACAGAAAAAGCATTTTTAAATAATCTAGCTGTTATCTAATTCACTGAACAACAGATCCACAAAATATGTTTATCGTGCGTCTCCTGCCTTATTCTTACACACACGTTCCCTTCAAAAGAGACGTAATTAAGATACGCTCAATCAACGCGCACTTGTTATTGCAAGTGCTGCCAGTTCACACTAGTGGGAGTGAGATTTCCTATCCATTGTCTACTAGCTCTCCAGTCTAGTACCGGAGCTATAACCGTGCTGACCTGTCGGGTTCCTTCCCCGAAGAGATGGGCACCTACATCAGCATACAGTCCAGCATACAGACTATTCCCACGACGTGAGTGAAACTTCACTGCTCGGCCGAATCCTTGAAGGTTATGTCACTGCGGCTTACTATGCTATAGGTCTGGTGTACCCTTTCCAGTGCTTAGTTTAACTCCATCTAAGCAGAATCCCACCCGTTTTGGTGAAGTTGTCTTGAGCATTAAAGGCTATATATTTGCATCAACACCCCTTAAGTGTAGTGATTCTAGACGGTTTTGTTGAATCCTAAAACTGAAATTGCACAGCTATAGCATGATCGCCATACTTCCGTCACCGAACTAATTTACCGGGTGACATGCAGTTTTACATAGACTGGTGAGGTTAAGACCCCCCCCCCCCAACCGGGACTCATGTTTGCAGAACTTCCTCAGCAACAATGTATAGTTTCCTGTACAATAATGAAAAAAATTATATCTAAAAGTTGCTGCATATATTGTATTTTTGAATGCTGTCTTCAGAAGTGCAATTAGTTTTGTTGTAGCACTCTCTGTTTTTAAAATATTTTATTGCTGATGCTTGTGGATAATTGTTGGACATTGATTACCAAAATCTACAGCAACTATAAAAGGCGAATTAAAAGAAATAATTTAAATCTCTGTAAATATGTTAAAGGACTAGAATAATTGAACACTAAGAAAACATGTCCCATGTGTTCGAATGAAACACGCTCTTCATATGTCCTCTTAAAACGACAATATTATAAGCAATATTATATGCAATACAATGTAAGTGTCCTAATTTACAATTGGTCATTTCTTGGAAGGTCTGGACATTACATGGAACGCCGCTAAATAATGTAATGGATGAACATTACAACATCAACAAGGCAAACTAGTAATGAAACGCTAATATGGTCCGTCCACTTGATGAAAATAATGGTAAATTACAATAGATGGCGGATTAGACATCCCATGTAATGCTGCGAGCTAAATTTGCGCTTACTAAAATTAATTAAATAAAATTCAGACCCATTTAAGTCAGTACATAAATTACTATTCAGTAAGTTTTAATAATTAGACTGAATTTAGATATCACCTATAGTATTTGTTAAACGTTGCCCAGCTGCGTTAGGTTAATGACCACGGCCTTCTATTGGGTCAACGAATTCAGTTACGCTCAATTAGCGCGTCACTTACTTTTGTAAGAGTTATCTGTTTACACTGGTAGGAGCGTGGTTGCATAACCACTTTCTACTAACACTTCAAGCTAGTGCCTGAGCTATTTACGTTCTCACCCGCCGTGGTCCGTCTCCGTGGGATACCCTTTGCTCTAGTTCAGTTTGCGGACTTTCACTGCCCGGACCAGTCCAACCTTAAGTGGAGCTTGAATTCTAGGTCTACCTAGAATATCCTACGGTTTAGCTAACTCGCCCTACCATAATTAAGGCTTGGTTAGCCCTAACGGAGCCTCCTCCGACTCTACCTAAAAGTAGATAGTAGGCCTATACCAACTAGGAGGTGAGTAACTTAATAACTGGGAGTACGGTTTTTAGCAGATCGTTCATCAAACCTTAATTCTGAATTGGTGAAGGCTCTCTCGCTCACACACACACAGACACACGCTCATGTGTAGGTGTAGCAAACTTACAATCAAAAACTTTTTTTTCAAACTAATAACAATAATGCTATCTATTTTGCCGATCTTTCCTGGTGCTGATGTAATTACAGGTTTTTCACCGCTATGTCCATTTTCAAATAATTTTCATACGCATTTACGTCACTGTTCAATCAGTTATCTATGTGTCCCGAGAAATTCGAGTTGACCGCATATTTTTTTGTCTAACTTTGTATAATGGTGTTTATCTTCAGGTGTATTAGTATTAAGCAAGCAGAGCCTCGGTTTGAATGAGTCGGAGTTCAGACTTGTTTAGCATAATGAGATAATATTAATAGGATTTACACAACACAGGCAGTTTAAAAGTAGATTAGGATCAGAACATCGGAGCGTTCCAACCTTCATACTAATATGAGTACAAGCCGTCTAAGTCACAATGTTTCTGTCATTATCAGCCTCTACTTTCATTGGACAGCTTGTTTCGACAAAAAGATACAGGCCCTAATATATATAAATCTATAATGTGAACTAATTATACCTATTTCAAGGAATAAAATTCCTTCAAATTCATTAACAATTTCATTTTTCTCCTACTGCTTTATTTTTTTATTGTGCTTGTTATTTGTGCAACCCATGAGCAAGTACAACTTATTTTGTCTCAGAAAAGCTTTGGAGTGATTTTTGAGAACGATGAAGAATGATGAGGTTCGACTTCTGAGGAAGAGTGAAACATTTGTGCTAATTAATTAACGGCAAAGATAGACTACGATACATGTTGTAAATTTCTCAACGCCTGATAGCCAGTTGACAGCGAATACAATGTTTAACCATAATTGTATACAGTATCTAATTTGTTTGCAGTGTGAACATATCGTTTTTTGAGTCATTTTAAAATGATTAGAATTATCTTAGGTTTAGTCACCATTCTGCATAAAACACTTGTACTTTTGACGATGAACTTATGAAATACACGTAGAACAATCAAAGTGATATAACAGTTTTTGTTTTGTTGAGATTTGGATGGTGTATGCAGTTGGGATTATAGATTAATGCTTCTTTTAGGTATCGGTTTTTCTGGATTATATAACATTTTTAAAAGTGCAATTTACGATGAACCTTCTCCTTGGTAAGAAATATCCCACATCAAGGGGTAACTTGATCGTGACATCTCACAAAATGTACAGGTATTACCTCTTAGTCGAGGAGCAGGCATCTCAAAAAATGCTTATTTAAAGAGTTGGCCCGGACTCGATGACACACGTGTTTTGAAAACGGTTTTTTATGTAGATTTTCCTACTGTATCCGAATACGGAGGGCGCCCGCCGGATTCAGCAGGGTAATCTGCATAAAAAACCATTCTCAAAACTCGTGTGTCATCGAGTCCGGACGACCATGTCGAATTTACGTACGCTGCTCCTGGAGTATTGGCTATTTATTCTATGAAAAGAAATACAAAACCTGAAAATATCTTGTTTCCAAATATTTTCAAATCGTCAAAGTTAACTCCACCTGGCATTGTGACTGAAAGAAAGAAGGAAAACTACTTTAAAATTCTTGTTAGGTTTAATAACATATACAATACATATACAATACACATGACATATACACACAGTATATGCGCATAGGAAGACTATATCTAGGTCATTGAGGGATTCTTGGGTTTTGTTCTGTCTCTTGAGGCAACTTCTCGGACTTACCGTACTTGCTTAGTGTGCAGAATTTATTGACAAGAACTGAGTCTTGAAAATCTCCTAGCTCCCGGCAAAACTTTCTGTAGCAACTGACCAATATCTGAATCAAGGCAATAAGATATTCATAAAAGCACACGATTCCGTCTACACAAGCTTATTTTAACCCCCCCCCCAGGTTATTATTATAACAGAATAAATATAAATGATCTTAGAGGAGACCGTGTCCATGTCTTGAAGGTTGATATCACTACTTAGTAGTGTACTGTCAATGTCGATTGTAAACACAAGGTCAATTTTGGCAGTTCGCTTATTTCTTCTTGCAGTTGATAATTACCTAGACCATACCGTAATTGCTTATGGTATGTAAGTTACAAATGCAAAACAATCAAGAGTTTAATAGGAAATTAGCACTCAATTATTTAACCGGAACACTTTAATCTAAATATTTGAATTTATAGATGTTACCTACCCGTTATTAAACCAAACTTGCGTTTACACAATGTTAAATAGTACACAATCTACTACCAGAAATTAATTTAAATTGAATAAGCTCGATGATTACAATGTTGTAGTATTAATTTAAATAATTACATAAACATGAAGTTATTGCATGTAGCGGGTTTGCTTATAGTAACCACGACATTGTATGTATTTCTAATTCATTTCTACTCATGTTTGCTTTTATCTGTGGATCAATAACGTTCATCCGTATTGGATAACTTTTCTGCTGACTTCTAATTTATAATACAAAGATTTTCATCTAATACCGCTTTCTTGTAAGAAGCCTTTGACAAAGATTACTTCCAAGGAGTGTTTTAACTACTTATTTGATTCCCTTCCTGCCGCGTACTGATTTACTTATAATTAGATTGAACCGGAAGGATCCAAAAGGAATTGAACTGTCTTATCCGGACTTTAATTAGATTAGTATATCGATTTGCTCGTCCTGACAACGTTATTATACTCTTTCTTTCGCAATGATATTAGTAATAAGTGCTTCTTGGTTTTGTAAATATCTACCATATCAGGACTATTTTACGATTTGAATACTTTTTAATAAGTGAAGCAAGAAAGATTAAAAATATACATTTTTGTAGCATTTGTAGTTTATATGCAAAATTTCTTGTTACCAAGACAGAGTCTGTGTATGTTTACGTTAGTATTTCCTCGCAGGAATAGTATGCAGTAAAACGTATACACAGAATTTAGCCGCTCTCGCTTCTTAATATTAGCGTCTACAAATAAGTATATGCACATGCAGTATGCAGTTATGAATCTGTGCGTTCATGCAGCCATAGGCATATCCGCCGACTTTTCAAGATTTTAATGATGACTGGTCAGATTAAAGTTTTACCAACCGTACTAAACACGGTCTGTAGATCGTATTAGTATTAGTATGCAGAAGTATTTCCAAAGGAATTATTAATTAAAGTTATACATAAAATAACAATAGAACGTAAAAATTCAAAATACTCAAATCGAATTTAGAGATTAACCTGTGCTTTTAATCATTTGTAAAATCTCCGCAAATAAATAAAATTATGATTTCTGTTTATCAGTTTAAACGGTACTTATACCCCGTAAATGACAAAAATACATTTAGTCGCTTTTTTTAAGAAAATCATTTAAACTAGTGAAACTTAACCACATGTATGGTATTGTCAAAAGCCGACGTGATTCCATAGTTCAGTTAGCCGGAGCGGGGTGATATTAACCCCAAGTCGCTGTCTTCCCAAGTTCGATTCCGGCTGGCAGAGATCTCCTTTTTCTATATTTTTACAAGAAATCAAATTTAAAATGACAGTTTTTCTATTCGATAATATTCATTTTCCACGTAATTTTAATAAATTGTAATTCTGATTCACAATATTGCACACGACTAAAAACAAGTTAAGTAGAAATGGTGATCTTTTTGGATTGACAACTTAAATAAGTACTTCATTAACGAAAATTATTAAATTTGTGATATTTTGTTCTCAGGAGAATGGCGTGCATTGTACTTCTGATTCAAGTACTATATAACTTGAGAATTTATCTTATCAAACTAAGCAGGTCAGTAAAATGGACCAGAAAATGCAAAAATTATTAAATAGTCAAAACAAAACAAGCAAAACTATGCAATTTATACAAATTATACAGAAAAACATTTTCGAAGATACAGATTGCATTTTAAATTGTAAAAAATAAATTTCAAAAAATCCTACAGCTGGAATCGAACTTGGGGTGGCAGTGACTTAAAAAATATTACCACCCCGCTCCATCTAACTAAGTTATGGTATCATGTCGACGCTCCAGCACGTCACACTTATTTCAAAAATAGGTTGTACTTAATTTAAATGATATTTGTTTAAAAAAAAGAGACTAAATATAATTTTCTCTGCCATTTTCAGGATACGAGTACTGTTTAAGTAAGCTAACAAACAAAATGATAAAACAGAAATAATAACTTCATTACTTGGGGAGTAATAGAAAGGTCAATCCTTAAAATGTATTCGATTTCCATACCATCAGATATACCTATGGCATTAAAAACAGAAAATATACACAGAGAAAAATGTATTTAAATTTCATCGACAATTGTGTGGTATTGTAAAACAAATTGGTCTTAAAAAAGTGACAGGGACAATTTGTGTACAATTATAAAACAAGATTGTGTCATTTAGTTTGTCAAGATTTTGTGGAAGTCAATAGTAATTTTGTAGAATCAAATGAATAGTTGTGTATAAGTTTCCATAACAAATTGTGTTACTTATTAAAACAGAATGTGTAATGTTATTGCATACAATTTTATACAAAATTGTACAATTGTTGCGCTAGTGTGTGCCACAATTGCTTAATAGTATTTAACACAATTACTTGTTCACATTTATACAAATTGTGCAATACTCTGGCACAAATATTCTATACAGAAGGCTAGATATCACAAATAAAATATATATTTTTACATATATTAAAATATATGTAACTAATATGTATATAGCTATACAATGTATAGTATTTACATAATATACAACGTGTAGTATATACACGTATAACACTAAAATTTTCTTTTGCCGTCGGCTGTTTATATATAAATCTCGAATTTACATTAATAGCGACAATTACAAGTGGTGACATCTATAGGATGTCATCCATAAACTTTGCGAAACACAATAATTAGTAGCAAGCAGTTTGAACACTGGATTATGATTTCATTCAAACAAAATATTGTATTTTTCTAAACATTTTTTACAATTATACTTCAACATAATATGCTAGCTTATCCTCTACAACATTGTTCCAAAGAATGCTGAACTAAATCTGACTGTGTTAAATAATTGTCGTAAGTTCCTGTTAGACAATTCAGTAACGAAATCCTACACAACGCTGGACAATACGATTCTACAATTATAATATAAATTTCTCCAACACCGTTTTGAACAATATTGTGCAAAGCTCTTATGAAGTATTTTTCTCTCTGTGTATTCTTACAGGAACGCAGAAGAATATAACAAAATTAGACAAAATATCGCCGATATGCGGTAGTTGATCATGCATCGCCATGCGGTTGTATGGCATACAACTACAATTACAATCACGCCTTACGTGCAAATGCGAAACGGAATGATTAATTCTATCTAAGTTAATGCGACATTAAGACCTTAAGCTTTAAGACCGATTTTTTACTTTAAAGGGGGTGTAGTGCAAAAAAATAAATTCTAGAATAAAATAATCTAAGAACAACAGTGAAAACCGCACATTTTTAAGATAATATAATAATCGAGCTAGAAGTTTGTCAGAGTTCGTTCGTGACACACCGACACGGAGCCGTGAAACCTCAATAGTATTACATGCATTTTAGATGCAGACGCTCTTCGCGTTAATCATATTTCTTTAACAATGGCGTTTAGGGTTGAACTAAAATATACACAGGCCCAATTAAGGCAAATAAAGGAATACAAAAAAAGAGAAGATGAAAATCAGTCGAATATTACAAGATTAAACAATCTAAATTGGTGCAAATGCAATAATTGTATGCTTATGTCAACTGTAATAAGGGGATGCATTTGCTGCAAGGAAAATGCTCTTGTCTTGAAAATGGAGTAAGTGAAGAAAACGTGCATTATTCTTCACGAATCATTTGTAAATGTAGTTTTACACTTAGATAGTTTAAATATGATAAGGCACAGCTTACTTTTAAAGTTTAAAACGGAAGAAGACAACCATACTATAATTGTTGCGGCATTTAGCTTGTCGCAATTTTGTCTGTTGCAACCAAATCTTAACAAACGCTTTTCTTTTGGTTAATTGGTTTAGTTGGATTTCAGTTGTACGATTTATTTTCATATTTGTTTTTGAAATGTCAAACGTCATTTATCACTGAAAATGTTCCTAATTTTAATAATAAAAATCGATTTTGATAAAAATCGATTTCGAGCCATCGATTTCAACAAAGAACGGTTTTTTTTTTGTTATTGCACTTTTATTGTTAAAATTCGGAACATTTTTTTAAAGAAAATAATGTCTACATACGAAGAGTGTTAATTTAACGAAAAAAATTTACGCTGTCTCCATTAATAAACAAGAACGCATAGTTCACTATTTTTTCATACAAATCTTAAATAAAACACTTTTTTGTCCGAAAATTAATAGGATAACAACCGAAAAGCTTCTTTCTAACCCCTACAAAAATCTCATAGATATATGAGATATACTTTCTGAGAAAGAAATATTTAACTTTATTTAACTAATGAAATTATCCCTAAAAATGGATACCTTTTATTATGTATCGTCCGATAAAAATAAAAGTATATCAGTTAGAAATATGATATTTTACTGTTGCATGTAGAAATAAATTTACCATTTGGCCGTTTTTAAAATATTTAATTTGGTTCAGTGGTTCTCGAGCAATAAGGTATCAAAGTCAGAGGACTCTAGAAAAAAAATGGATAGTAGTCGAGGCAGTCGTGTCGGTATGACGTCACACACTAAACTCCCTATACTTTAGAAGCCGATATCTACGAAACTACTATCACTAGAAAAGTGCGGTTTTCATTTTTATTCTTAGGATTTTTTATTCTAGACCATATTAAAAAATAATTTTTTGCGCTACACCCCCTTTAAGATAATGTTTGAATGTCTTTTTTGCGCAGAAAAGATAAATCGGCAGTATCGCAGTACATTTTGCAGATGTTTGAATTTTTGGATAGTCCTCGCCGATGTCGATGTATCGGTCGAATACTAGTTCTGTCTTAAGTGGACACTTCTTATTGAAACATAATTAAAAACAAGGCCCCGCGATTGGGCGCCAATTGTAATAAAGTATTTCTTTACACACAAAATATTTGATACTTACTGTACAACCCATAAATGCTCCGGCTACTCAAGACATCTCTTTAGCAAATTTAAGTTCAGGACGCGGGTATTGTTTTCATAGCTCACAGATTAAAAAAAGAAGGAATAAAGCTGGTTATAAACACAAAAGAAGTATATTTAGGCGGCATCTGTTTAGGAAAGTCCGGGGATTATAAAAAAATAATAATAATAATGACCTGATACTCGTAAACAGAAATCGGTATCAGATCTATTAAATTTAATTCAAATATCAGTCATGTTTAGTTATGTCAAAAATCAAATTAATTGAAATATATTTAAAAACTTTCATAAATATATAGCCCAATATCATTAGTATGGTTAAGTTCAAAAATAGTTTTATTTATAAATGAAATAAAAATAAAAGTAAAAGATAAAAAAGTTTTCATTTAAGACATAGTTGTAGAATTAAAAAATAAATACCCAACGTAAGAATTCTTAACTACGGGAAAAATATACGCACATACATATAAAAATCAATATTGATATAAAAAACAATATTGATACAAGAATAATTATACAACTTACTCAATCTTTAACAAAATAATGTCCTTCAGTTCACAGTACATTGATCAAGTTATTTGATTCGATACCACTTCACAAAATAATTAACACTTAATGCCTTTTTGTTCACATTTTAAACACTAAATACCAACATAGTAGCTTGATGAAGCTGCAAAATCTGGAAAACACCTCAATTACTGGCACCACTTCTAACTTCAGACCAAAGAATTAAAGGTCACAATAATTGTTTTGTTTTAAAACTATTTTCATTAAAGTTCCGTTTTTTTAAGTAACCGGAACAACCATATAAATTCAATTGTTAATTACTTTCATTTAGTAAGTGTTTCTTAAACCACCACTGGTTAATATGATTAATTGTTAAAATGTATTTCTTTATTAAAAGGTAGTACATCACTTAAATATGTCGATTTAGAAGTCATTAAATTTTAGGACTTTTTGAACCGTTTTGACCATTTTTGAATTATTTTAAAAAACAAGATCCTGTGTAAGAAAAACAAGAACTTAGTTCACGTTACGTTTAAATCGATATTTATAATTTTTCGTTAATAATAACTGTATTATTAATGTATGGAAATTATTAAAAGGACTGGAATATGGTAACAAATACTTGTTACACCTTAATTATAAATCTTTAAATTGTACGAAACTAATTATTAGATTTCGGTACCGTATTTAAAATAACGATTCTAATTATATCAAATTAGATTTCTGTATTTTTCACAACTAAACACGTTGCTGTATTTGGGAAGTGCCGTCGGCATACAACCCCTATACGTATACGGTAATAGACAGGAGAGCTCCGCACTCTTTTAGTGTTTATTACGGACTAACATTACTAAAAAGACTTTAACTGGAACTCTAATTGCGGAATAATCTTCCACTGGATTAATTTTACTCGATAATAACACAGGAAACAAAATGCTGTAACAAACCCGCTAACTTGGAGTAAAACACCCACCGTCCGACCGGACGCTACATTAGGGTACGAGACCCACTGCCCGACTGACTTGAAAAAATAGTCACAAAATAATTTTTAAGAGGGATAGTTCTAATTAGCCAATAGCAAAGCAACGCGGATTCCATAAACCAGTCAAAATTAATATTTTTAAACAAAGAGCGTACACGAAAGAGGGACATTACCCATAGTTAAAATCTGCGGCGTTTACAATAATAGATACGCTGAGACCGAAAGTTGTTTATGCAAAGCCCACTAAAAAGCACGTACAAGGAAATCATAAATTAAAGCCAAATGGATTTTATTAAAGTATTTTTCGAAGAAACTATATGCATGGGAACCAGGAATGCCAGGACCGTACTAAGAATTCCTTTATTATTTATACATGTAAAATGGTATTTATTGAATTGAAAAAACGTGACGTTACACGATAACCGGATATAGCCGTCCTTTTTATGCGGACGTCTGCAACAAACAGACAAGAAGTGTGGCACTGTCAGTGTCCACTTATGGAGATTTCAATATTTCACCGTAACTGGATATGATCATCAAAAATTTAATGAACTCGAAATATTTTTTGCGCTCGCACAGTTTATAGTTTTATAGTTTCAAATTGCCAAAGATTTCAAGTTTTCAGTGTTTCAAGCCTAAAACTGTTAGGTGAAAAATCGGCGTTTTGATTGTATACTCTTTCGATGGTTCAGTAAACAAAGTATCAAATAGTGAGATTTCAGAATTCCGAGACTTCTAGTCTGCATCTTCGACTTTCAGGTTTAGAGTTTTCACATTTTTATATTTTCGTAGTATTTATAGGTTTGAAATCCTAGAATATGGTACTTTCAGATGTTTATAAATTCCGACTCTAGAGTTCTTTCTAGAGTTCAAATTTAAAAATTGATTTGGAAACTTTTAAGTACAGAAGAGGAGAGGTAAAGACAAATCAAAAAACAATTAAATGGGATTGTAGTATTTTATTAATTTATTCTTAACCTTGAGCGCAGGAAGGACTGATTTACCAGTGACAGAAATCAAATGGTTAGTTTTGTAAAAACCTCCTTAAAAATAGCTAACCAAGAGTAATATACGTCAATGTTTCAAGTTTAATCAGTAATCAAAAAGTTGTTATTTAGATCGATTACAATGAGTTTTTGGTTAAATGAAACAATACAACTAATAAATCAATTTATAAAGTCGATAAAACTGTGTTTTTATATTTATGTCCAGCTAACAATAAAACGGTAGCTATAATTACACTACAAACATCAATAATCATTATTTTGTAGTAATATTTCCAATTCAAATTAAATAAAATTGTAATTTACAGTGCCATGTCAAAACAACAATTTGTTCATTTAATTATCATTAGATTATTGAACTATCTAAATTTTTCAATGGAGAGATTTAGGTTTCAGACTAATTTATGAATAGGCACAACTTTCTCAACATAAAAGGGAACAAATAAAATTAAACCTACGTGAAAGAAAATGCTGTTGAAGCAAAGACAAAAATAGCTACCTTCTTATTATTTATTTTTTATAATAATCCCAAAACAATAAACTGATAATTATGTATTATTTGATTTACGACTAAATAACTTTCTACAGCTGCTTCGATGACCACTGCAGTTATAATAATTTTAGTTCCGTAATTTAATCAACATAACATTCTTTGTCACGTTACAGAAAATATCAGTAATTATGCAAAAAAGAAACAAACGACTGTGGAAGAGTACTAACAAGTCTCAAATTATTTATTATAAAATAAATTCTTAATATCAGGAACAGCCTGTCAAGTGAGATCAAGAACACGTTTAACTGTTTTTCCTGTTAAATCGCATATAAGATAAGAACTGCTGTCCAGTAAGTACTAAAATCTTCTCTCATACCAAATCCACTTCGAATTGAGTGGCACAGATTTTATCTTTTCAATAGCAAACCTTTTTACTGCAAGAAGTTCTAAAATTATCGGAAGCGTTGCCGTATAACACAAGAAAATAATATTACGCTATGAAAACTTTTATATGTTCAGATTCTTATAGCAGCTAACTTTATAAAATTGAAACGACCGAATAGTTAGAAAAATAGGCATTTTAAAATAAATTTTTTTGATCTTTTCCAACAGCTTTCTTAATCCACTGGAGAGACCAAAAGATACCAGTATTCAGACCAAATGTGGAATGTACAAATGGAATAATTCACGTAATCGACGTGCCATTTTTACAAGAAGATGATATTCGTGTAATAAGGGATTCAGCAACAGGAATAGTTTTAGCACCTCATTTACTAATGCTGCTTCTTGTAAAATGGTTATTACTTTAATGCCATCCAGTCATATAGTACAGAATTGTCAATATCTTGTCATTTTAATGAAGGCCTATAATTACAAGAGACCGCGAAAGATTTATTATTTTAATTAAGGGATTAATTTTAATTTTTACCATATTTGTTTTATTTTATTCTTTTATTTTTGATTTTTCTCTATTAGGATTAGTAGAAGAGTTTTTAAATTTTAATTTTTTGAAAATTCAAATAATAAATTGAATTTTGAAACTGTTGATTATCAAAAAAATGAATAATACATAAAATTATATGTATATAAAATAAATTCTTCTACTAAAATGGTTAATTTATTATAAATAATTATGTTATGTGTACATAAAATGTATGGTTAATAGTTAACCAATTAAGAAAGACTTCTTTACTTCTAAGAATTGTATTACCTAACTAGAGAAAGAAAAAGAATGGTACTATAGGTGATTATTCCAAAAACTTTTTATAATTATATTTTTGTTTGTCATAAACAGAGACGAGAAAGATTTGCTGATAAGCCTGTGCAATATGTCGGATCATTGGCGTACCAATAATCATGTCTAGTAATGCTTCTTTATGTGATTTAAATTGAATAAAAGTATTATATAAAAACTGCACGCCACTGTTATAATTTTATAATATGCTTTAGCTGATAATGAGAAATTCAAAACAAACATGTGCTGCAGTGGAGCACCTGGTAAGTGAGTTGGTTTCTTTATAAATTAAACGAATATGAACATAGAAAATTGTATGGGCGATTATCTACATGTATCATTTCTTCATATTTGCCACTTTATTTACGAAACAAGGTTAGGGGTACATAATATTTCACATTTAAGTTATTTTTTACATGTGTTTTATTCCATTTATAAATAAATCGCTGCTTTGGACACACATTGCATTATTTTACATTAATTTCTTGATCAGCTTTTAATTCTCGTCTTTGGTCATAAATAGACGAATAATCGTTTTTGATAATATCAATGGAAAATATGAAAAATACTCGTATATGTGTGCGATAATTGCAAATATATGGTAATACTCTTAAATGTTGCCAATAATTAATACTATCTAACTGTTTTCGACAATATCGAACTATATTTAAAGAGAAAAAGAAGTTTAAAATTGGCGCTACTCGAGTAAAGACTTGTGATTTATAAATTATTAACTGAAATTTGAAGCATTTCAGTTATATTTAATTTTAATTTAAATTTGTTTAAAAATGTAGTAGTAATGTTAATGTAGTGTGCACTTTAAAAATGGAATTATTCAATAATTAAAATAGATAGAATTATCTCAATTTTATCGGAATATTTTAAAGCCTTACCCATTAGCTTAGATGTTGTATATTAATATCACAAAGGAATTATTTTCTATGTCCTTTTTAATAAATACATTCCATATTTTCAAGTAAAGAGAAATATTACGTTAAAAACTTCTTATAATTATGTACTGCTTTAGCTATTATAATAAATATTATATAAATATTATCGTAACATTTTTTAAATGAGAAGTGCGAGTCGTAAAATGTGTTGCTTTTTAGGTATTTATTATTTAAGGAAATAAAGAAATGAGTTCTTGTGTAAATATACGTGTGAATGTGTATAAATGTTCATATTTTTGACATGCAAAATGTTTATAAATGTTAGAAATTAAATTCTAATAAGACCTTATATAGATAATTATTATTAATGAATTTATCTATGTAATAACTATAAGTTATTATTATTTAGGTATTTTCCAAAACAAACCGCTTTGAATATTATATATAATATATAAAAAAAATTATTTGCAGCTGGAATAGGGTTGAGAAAGATTATATCCTGTTACAAAAATAAAATAATTTAAAAATTTTAATCACATTTTATATAGAGCTTTCTCTTATCTCAACCCTTCTAGTGGGCACTGAAATGCTTCATATTAATTTTTTCTTTATTTATATAAAGAAAATTATAGATCGTTTAAAAGTTACACGCTAGTAGTCAACAAAATGTGATAATTGACCTAGGTCAATCATTTAAATAATAGTAATATCAAAGCATGAGCTGAAACACTGCTAATCATGTTTGATAGATTTATATCGCTTAGGATTATTATTCATGCAAGTAAACCTATGAAAATTATCATATTTTGAGTAGTCAGTACCTGTTCATATATATATATGTATATTTATTAATGGAAAACATCATGTTCAAAGTGCAATAAAATAATAACTCTGTTAATATCAATTATATTTAAAAAAATTAAATGAAGTACTGAACACATCTTTCGATATTGTTAAATGCTGTAACTTTTAAATTTTATTATAAATTAAGGAAAAAGGGATTATGTAAACCAAAGATTCTAATGTTGAACTGTTTGCTGTGCAGGATTTTACTTATATGTTAAATCAATAAGCTATATCTACTATCATACGGTAGCAACAACGTAAATGTTTATAAGTAGGTTTAATAATAATTGTAAGAAAAATAATTAATAATAATAAATATAAATGTACAACTTTTCCGATCAATATTAAAAAGAATAATTCGAACCACTAAATAAATAAAATGTGTAAGGGCTTACTGTGTGAGTAGGGTATAAATTTTAGAATTTATATATGTGTAAAATATGTGCACTGCCAATGTAAATTTAAAAACAATATATCTACTTGTATCTGTATGCCCCATTTCTCTACCGTTTCTATATTTTTATTGTTTCTGAATCTTTGCTGTAACCCATTTAATTTGTTTCAGTAAGACAGTTTGAGTTTTTTTTTGCTCTGAGTGTGAGTTTTTGAAGTAGATGTTAATTATTTTGTAAATATTAGTCAACATTTTTATGTAATGTTTAGTTTTAAAGTAACTTGTAATCATTTGTATTCAATAAAGCATTCAGTGCTCTTAAACAATAAATTATGAGTGTGTATGAAAAATTGAAGTTGTATCAAGAAAATTATTAATAATCATAATTCTACAAAAGACTATTGGTGTTCTTTATACAGACTAACTAAAAATCATGAAACAACCTGACTGCTTAATCATAGGTAACTCTTCATGTTAGATTTGGAAATTAATATCACTAGCACAAGGGTAGGTATCTAATTTAATTCAATTTCTAGGTAAAGTTTTTATTGATTTATTATTCAAAAGCATGTTTTGTTTATATGATTAAATATAACAATTAATTAAATGTAACTCTTACTGTGGGAAAAAATTAAATGAGATACTGTTTGCGTATTTATATTATCTGTATAAATATAAAACTATAAGACATTCTTTTTAATCTTAAATAAAGTATTGCTTTATACATAGAAAGGATACTAAAAAGATTCCAAGTCTTTTTTATAATTAAACAATTCCTACATGAAAGAAAATTTTCACCATTTAATAGAAACACTATTAAATAAACTTCTTGGTTCGCTAAACCTTCTGATTGCAACTGTATAAGACTTTAGGTATCTCCATAAAATTGAATTTAATTCGTTTGACCCCACAGCATATATAACGGTAGACTTCAACCACTAGACAAATGTACGAGTGATAATTCTGCGCATGGGTGAAGAGGGGGTAAAAAAGTTACAAACAAATATCGAGGCTGTAGTTGTACTTATCTATATTTACATTTTTATTATGTAAATTACTTTTCTTACTTGACATTAAAAACTTTCTGAAGGTTTTTACTGCCATTCAAATGTAAGATAAAAATCGCATTTGTTATACATCATTTGTACTTAATAAAATAGATAAGAACAAGTGTAACGAGAAAAATAATATCACTAAGCATTCTTGAGCGTCACATATCGCACACATTTTCCGGCCGGCGTGTAGTGAGGAATAGCTGACCGGGGAAATCCAGTACCCGTCGCTCGTCCCGTTCTGACATCACTGATGTAGTATCTTTCTCTGTCTGCGCAGAATAACTACTCATTTATTGTTGTAGTGGTAATGGCCGCGTTGTATGTATATCTACCTCAAGTAGCATCTAACCCTTTGACATGTAACGAAACATCTCTTGATAACATAATGGTTAAATTGTAAATGCTGTTTTACTCTTTGCGCTTGATTAATTGATCAGCACCATTTTTTATGTTCTGTCTTGTGTTGTCCCGTATACTTAATTTATCTATCACTTTAAAGAACTTAAGATTCTTATACTTAAACTGTTATAAACTTGTAATAAAAAAAATTTAAACTGTCCAATAAAACTAAAATGTCCCATCACAAGTTTTTGTTTAGATTTGAGATGCCTTCTGTTCTCAGGATGCAAGGGGCAAGGACGAAAGGTAAGGTTACATGTGTATATACAGGGCAGAAAGGGTTACTTTGTGTTAATTTTAAGGGGTGATGGAAGACATCAAAAGGAACAAACAATTCTCATACAACTTTATTCCAGGACGTACCACTTTTTCAGAAAAAAAATAATAAGTTGGAAACTGTAATATCATTTTGCAGCGTTAATAATAGTAGTTTCATTATTCATTCATCATTCGGTCAGAGAATGCATCTCATCTGGCATAACAAAAAACCTTAATAACATTTTTTCGTATGATCAATTGTTTACGCGTAAAATCGGATTCTTTTTACATTTAAAAATTCAGTTTTTTTTCAAAAATTTGTAAATGTAAAGAGAGCCCGAACCGAACCTAAGATTGTATGCTTAAACGATTGATCATATGAAAAAATGTTATTGAGGTTTTTTATTGTGCTAGATGAAATACAGCTTTTGAAAAAGCTCCATAATTGAACTAATATGATTAACGTGGCAAATAATGGTGTTAAGGTTTACAATTTTATTATTTTTTCTGAAAAAGTGATCTGAACAAATTTGATTAGTAAAGAGTAGAAAACCAAATATTCTTGTACTCAGGGTCGGCTTTGACTATATTCCGTTTATTTCAATAATTTACAAAAGTTATGGTGAATTATATACTTTATTATAGGGGGCCGTTAAAAAAGAACGTTCACTGAAAAGGGCAGGGTGATTCATTCCAAACAAATGGTATCGAACGGCAGGGACTGTTAAAGTTAAAATGCGAACTTTCGTTTTGTTCTCGGATCATTTAGAAATTTTAAACAAAGATATAAACAAATAACGTAAACAAAAATGTGTTAAATTGCTGAATTTCCATTTACTCGCCATTTGGGGAGGCGGTATGAATCACGAACGTTCGGGGTAGGGGAGGTTTAAGGTTTGCGAACGAAAACGAACGTAGAGGGGAGGGTGCAAAAAATGACAATTTTTGCGAACGTTCTTTTTGATTGGCCCCATACTTAATGTTTTTATACACCCTGTACAGGGTGGCTGAATTTACTTATTACTGTAGGGAAACTCGGCTACTATAAGAGACAGAGAAAAATGGATTGCATATTTTCGATGTCTTTTTTTTGAGAAAAATCCAATGCTTAAAACAAACAAAAGTCGAAAAGTCATTGAAACGAATTAACTAATTATTTAAAAAAAACACTTAACAGACGTGTTTGAGAATTTTACTCAAAATCTGCCTTTTTACAAAATAATTAACTTTATTCCATACTTTATCACCATACTGTATGTATGTATTGCGAGAGGCAAATGAGAGAGTAGCGAGAGTAGCCTAACACCCTTAATCCGGCCCTGAGAAAAAAGGTTTTATTATATCATCGCTATATCATAAAAACTGCTGCTGTTTAAAGTCACGATATAAAGAATCTAGCTCCACGCGTGATTAATACCTGTGTAAACAGATAAAATCAGATTGCAAGCAACGCTCTTATATTATCTAAGTTGTTAAGAATGTCAATGGCGTATGACAGGACTACGGATAGGGGCAACAGATGTTCATTTTCATTACTGAGTTTACTTCTTTTCTTAATTAAAATTAAAAAGTGGCCCTACTGAATCCTTCACGCTCGTCTGCTGCTATCAGTTAAATTTTAGTGGCCATCACGTGATCGCTGCGTGATCGGCGATGTATTTTTCATTTTTGCCCTTGTGGTTTCTGTGACCCAGATTCTTTATTTCGTGGTTTTATTTTAGTTAGGAAAGCATAGTTCCAACTTTTATAACCACCACAAGTAAGCTACACGTGCATGTTTTATATCAGTGTTTCTTAAAATGACCCTAAGGTAACGTGACCCAGATGTAGTTCATTTTAGTTACCTTGAATATCCAATCACAATATAGACAGATACTTTTATTTTTCAAATGTTTAAAATTAGATATATTTTTAAATTAAATTAAAATAAATGTTTTAACTCGTTCTTTAACGGTTTTTGGTATTATTCAACGGTACTTTATATTTAATAAAGTAATGTCCATTAGTGTAAATGGACAATAACCAACACATTTAAAAAAAGTAGCTGCATACCTACAATAAAGTTTACCGAGTTTACTGCAAGATCAACAGTAACTGCCGACAATTTTGGGTTTATTTTTATCCATGTTTTTACTACGTACTAGACTTTTTGTTTCAGAAAGAACGAATAACTATTTCCAACGGAGTACAACTAAAGGTAAGTGGTAATTCTTATTACCTACTTTATTTGATAATTCGTGCTAGATCTACCAAAATTTTGAATATTTTTCATGTAAATAATTCTCTCCACAAATCTATTTTCACGTCTCTTGAGTACCTTACAGCAGTAAACCAGCGATAGCAACATTGCGTGTGTCCAATACCAAAAAGCGATGTAAAGTGCTACAATTAAATGCCGTTGATAACGTTAAGATGACAGCCTTTTACTGTTGTTTTTACTCTTTACAGCGATGGACACACTTAATTTTCTCTGTGTGATTTTACGTTTACTAGTAAATTAAAACCGATACTAGGGAAACCCCGTCAAGACATGACGGTCAAAAGGATTGAAGGATTTCTTTATGTACAACATTCGCTGTGTGATTACAGTCCTTCGAATTTTCATGAGTAAGTATTCAATAAACGCAACCAAACATAAGCAGTTGAAAATACTAAGCCCAACATACCCTCTCCCAACTTACTCTCCTCTCTTACGACATATCTCACGCTCTGGCTTACCCGTCCCCTTCGCTTCGGTTTGTTCTACATACATACATACGGAACTTTTACATGAATCCATATATCATCATATGCTTAATATACTAACTTACTAGTTCATTCTGGCTCTTCAGACATTCCTACTCTACTTTTTCATCAAATATTCAAATCTGATGAGAATTAAAAAATTTCGAAAAAACTGATAGACAGACAGTCACTTTTATCGAATTTCGTAAAAATGCTCCAAATTAAATACTTTAACACTCGGCTAAGAATTGTTTGTGATATGATTTGTAAGCAAGCGATCGATGACGTAGTAGGCAAGTAGAGGGAGGATGTTTACTTCTGACATGTGACGAAGCGAGTGATGTAAGTAAACATTCGGCCTCGAGCGTATAGAAATGCATCGATTACAAATGACGCTTTTAAAAATATAAATAAATAATTAAGAATGAACAACTTGAGCTCAGTAATTCTCCGTTACTGGAAGTATTAGATATTTAATTCTGATTATTATTATTATTTTATCTAGTTACCTATTTTGTATCTACCTTAGCGACGTGTTTGTTTATTATATTACCTTTGATAATGACAGCATAGCTGTCGAAACAATATTGTCAGGTTGTATTTTAATAAAACTGTGAAACTTTTAATAATCTTTATTTATTTCAAAATAATTAAGAAATCGCAAAGAAGGAGAGCTGACAAATCTAACGCAAAACCTTTAACTTAGAATTGCGTAGACCGGCCTAGTAGAACTCGTAACTCGAAAGGAAGCGTAACAACAATAAGTTTTGTGTTTTAAATAGTAACAAAGTATTTTAAGTTTATGGTTTTAAAAATTAAAAGTAAAGAAAATATAATGTCAAAGGTTATAAAAAGGAATTATCAGATCGGACTTGTAGCACTTATAAAGGAGAACTATAGCGGCATGCAAGGGTTTGTCTATACATCAGAACAATTCGAATACCTGTTAAACACTCAATGATTGATGATGGAAAGCTAGACTGTAGGGTCTGCAGTAGCCAAAGCCGCATGCTTTATTTCTAGCACTTGGAATTAATTTATTGTAGTACTGTTAAATACTGCACGTGTAAAAAAGAATAAAATCTAAAATCGATTTTGTTTAAAAAAAATTTTTACACGTCTATTAGAGCATATTTCAAAAACATGACATAAAAATAGTGTTTGCAAATTTCCGGAAATTTATTTATTGGAAGCTTTCCATGAAAATATCTCCGGAAACTTTCGCAGTAACTTATTGAAATGGCAAATGTCAAGAAAAAGTTAACAAAATTCAAACGCAGTTTAAGAAGTATCTAGGTCAGTGATTCGCAAAATGTGTTCCGTGGAACCCTGGGGTTTCGTGAAAATATTTTGGGGTTGCGCGGGACCAGTCCTATACAATAACAAAAGGATACTACTTACAAAGCTTTAAACGTTCCTACAATAACGGCATGGCTATTTTATTTGCTGGTACCTTACACAATACAAAAACGAAATATCGCAATAGACTGGATGCTGCGCCAGATATACGAATTCGCTATAAAATATTAAACCAAGTTTTCATATACGTGCATGTTTGAATCAACTATTTGTAGGTAATTTTTACTTTTTTAATACCTAGTTAAGATTAGGATGTTTGTAGATATAGTTAGGGTTCCGCGATATGTAAAATATAGTATAAGGGTTCCGCGGAAACATAAGTTTGGGAACCAATTAATAATTAATTTATTTATTTTATTAATTTTGAATTTTAATATTTTTGGTTGAACTAAAAATAAAAAAACGATGTACAACGTTTAAAAATGCGGTTGTAAACTTAAAAAATTTAAATGCGAGTTAACTTTTATTCATTATTAAAGAGAAGTGTGGCCTCATTATAAACACGTGCAAGATAACGCTTTGCAGCGGAGCGCCCACATATGCTAGAGTGGAAGCAGCTGCAGTATACAGGAACTTTATCTAATTGCATTCTATGAAAATGCTAGAGGAAGCAAAACGCTATCGTCACGTATGCACAACCCACCGCCACGTTTGCGCAAACAAACAGGGCGCGCAGAATCATATATAAACGCCGGACCTCGATGGGATCCTTCAGTTCAAGTTACCACGGGCTTGGGGATAGAAACTGATGACCAGGGTCATTGTTTACCTTCCTTTAAGCCATACTCACCCACAAAGCCGTAGAAACTGGTAGCCAGGGTTACTGTTTTCCTCGGTCTTTCTGAACATCATTATTACCAGTTTCAAGTTGAAATTGTATAATAGCATTTAAGTGATTATGCAAGTGCATCTTGTGTAATTTAATGACGAATAAATATGTTATTGTACTTAACAGTAAACTGTGTTCATTTTGGACTTGGACTCCGTCTTTTGCGTTTGTGAATGATAAAGTATTATTTTAAAAACGCTTCCACGTCAAGAAAAGTTAATTCGCGTTCATTAATTCAAGGTTAAGGCGGAAATTTATTGGACTGGAAATTTATCGATGTTTCCTTTTTGAAATATTTCCAAAGTGAAAATATTTCATCATGGAAATATTTGAAATATTTGCCAACACTACATAAAAGAGATAAAAACTCAAACTTTGGTGTCTTAATACAGAAACAACTACATATATGTATTTCCTATTTTTAAATTAATTTTTGTCTACTGTTTTAAGATTTTTATATTTTTTGATTATAAAATATAATCCCTGAATGACTAAAATATCAAGATGAGAGATTAAGATAATGACATAATAGCCGCAGCACATATCGATATTAGTGATGGAAGTGGTCTGTTTATAAAAGTAGTTCCAGAAGTTGACGCGATGGATTTTGAGATGTCGCCCCAAGTGAATGTTGGATTTCATGCGTCTTGAATTAGTCATTTTCCATTTATTTAATTTAAATAATAAAAAATATATATAAAAATGAAGTAGTGTTGATTGATCTACATAGCGAAAGCTATGAAGAAGAAGGAACAAAAATAAGCCTTGTGTTTTAAATATAGAGATAAGTATACAATATCTTTATCCAAGAAACAACTTACCAGAATCCAGTGATATTACAAATCAGATCATTCTATAATCTAATAATCACTAACACTATTAATACTAACAAATATCTAATTAAGTTAATTGGGCACTATAAAATTATTGTAGAACTACGAAGAATTTTAATTTAAGCTTTTTTTCGAAATTGAATGTAATTGTTAACCAAAGTCCTTCGCGAACCAAAAAGTAGTTCAAGCATTGTTATTTATTGATATTACATTTTCATTTATAATACTCTCTGATAGGTTCATGAATACTACACTTTTCTTTGTGGACGTCTTCCGGTTGGCTTAAACTATTTTCGAATCGGCTAGTTGGGTCTATGCTAGAACCATCTTCACTACCTCTGTCAATGACGAGAACGTCTGCTCTGCGAGTACTTCCAGTCTCTACCAAACCAACTACTTCTTCAAGCACTTCATACTCTACTTTCTTTAGTGCCATAGCCAGAAGTTGCCGTATTTCATTGTCTCTTTATTCTAATCATTTCCCCATAACTGCAATTTCCAAGCACATGAGCTAAGGTTTCAAACTCACCACAATGTCTACAGCAGGATGTGCTGGTACTAAGGTCGAGGACACTCCTAACGGCTGTTGTGTTACACAATCTCATCATTCAGAATTCTTAAAACCGCTTTTATTATAAATCCACATATTTTGCAGTCGTCACTTCTTTGAATAATATTAAACATTAAAAAAATAACAGAACAGCTAGAAAAACGCAAATTTAAAAATAAAATTTTTCAGTTTTAAAGAATCACACTATTTACATTTAGAAGGCACACTACTTTCAATTAATGCAAAAGTGTTGTCGAAATTATTTTTAGCAGCATTATAATTAGACGCAGAATTATTTTTTAAATTTCATAATAAAGAATATATTTTGATACATATCATTTTCACCTCCTGCTCACTCAACTTATTTCAGAGCATCTTCCTGACCTCAATATCAAATTAATTATTTACTAAACAATTGTTACAGATTAACGTTATGTTACAGAATGAAGCGTTTATTGAAGAAAGCCATTTCGGACCGACATGAGTTCGAACCTGGATTCGACAAAGGATGTTTCACTAACGTCTAGGCAGTGCAGCTGCTGGCATGCACTGTGGCTATTTCTAGTAGTTGTAAGTTTATATTTCAGTGGTTATAATACCCAAAAATATAAAAACTAAAATAGTAGAGACAAAAGCCAGCCCAAAATAGGAGAAGAAATAGTTAGTTCCGTATTAAACACCAAGGTTTCGACATTTTATCTAATGTGGATATTATTTTAAAAATCTACAATAATAGCTAACTTTACTGCCCATTTCAGAAAAAGTATTTTTTATACGTTAATGTTTTTTAAATAATTCAAGGCATTATTTTACAAGAACTGTCGATGGCTCATCTCAGCAAGATTAGGACATTCTAATAACTAGTAAAGTTACAATCTACAAGTTACTAGTAAGGTTTGGCCGACGGGGCCCAATACCGCAATTGGCTTCTTCTTTTATTTATTTGCTATTTATAAAACAAATACGTTGAAATAGTCCTATCCTTTTAAAATAGTATTATTATAAACGAAAGAAAATCTAAGTTAAACATGTTAGTTCACCCACCAGAATTGGTTCATAGACTTCTCAATCTCTATCTTGCCTCCTTCTTTGTATGATTTTTTTTCAAGAAAAGAACAGTTCGTATTAGTAACAAAACGGACCTTGTTAGGTCACGAAATGCGTTTTGATGACGGTGATGGCAGATGCTCATAGTTCTGGATCCTTCAAAAATAACTAGAGGTAAAGATACACAGAAACTCCATAAAGCAAAAAAGTGGAAGTTATAGTAAGCTTATTTTTCAGAACCTTCTTTGCTTTCTGAAACACTAACTTTTGATCCGATTGTCGTAGAGTTTTGAAATTTTTATCATTTTTTAATTTTTTTACTATTTATTAGGTTTCTTAGAGATTCTGTAGATATCTATAAATCTCTGGATTTATTTTAGAAATATCTCAATCTCTAGATAGAAATAATGTGAAGAAATTTTGCAAATTTTGTTTACGATAAAAAGATATACAGACCGACGGCTTCACACTTTTGTCAATAGATCTTGGTTGCGGAATTTCATAGTTATAGTACAGTAAAACTAGCTCAAAAATTGACCAAACCCAAACATCTAAAAAAAAAGTTCTACCCCGCGCCAAATTGTTCTATACGCTCCTCGTAGTAAGTGATAAAAAGTTGCACAACTCAGAGCGTCGGGTTTGGGGGTGAGGGGGGTGAAAATAGTAACATTGTATGTTTCAACAGTTTTTCGCAAATATCTCGAAAACTATGAGGTATAGTGCAAACTTCACTATGTACAAAATTAATCTATATTCAATTCCGAACAAAAATGGTTCTATGCATTTTTGTGCCGTCTGCAGATATGGAGGCGGTAAAAATATCATTATTTTTCAGTTTGCCTGGAATTTCTCGAAATCACTTGAAAATCAGAAGGTTAGCGAACATAATTCTTTCCGGAAATGTGCTCGTAATCCAAAGCACTCATATATCAAAGCGAATTTCTCCATAAGAAATAATGGAAACTTAGATGATTAGTTCCGCAATTATTTCGTATTCGTATAAAAATGATACACAAACACAAAATACAGTATTGTTTTAGTACAGTTGGACTCTGCACACATGAAGCGTTAGCTAATGCGCGATTGATACGCGTGTTAGTGACTGCATAGCTTTGCATAAGTTGCGTAAACATTCAAACGTGCGATTTTCATGAAGCGAGTTGCACCGCGCAATCCGAGAGTAAAACTAGCTCAACAATTGCCCAAACCCAATCCAAAAAAAAGTTCTACCCCGCTTCAAATTGTTCTATACTCTCCTCGTAGTAAGTGATAAAAAGTTGCACGACCCAGAGCGTCGGGTTTTGGGGGGAGGGTGGTGAAGACCCAGGAGGAATTAAGGCTTGGTTTGAGAAGATGGGGGATGGAAGGCGGTGAGGTACAAGTGGTAATAAAGAGGAGAGGCCGGCCGGACCATCTGCACTCCCAAGGCCGCTCGAGCCAAGTTTAATGTTCAGTTGTTTTTGTATCTGCGTTCCCTAATGATATTTTTACCCCTTCCATATCTCGGTAACCATTGCCCTCAGCACAAAAATGCGTACAATCATTTTTGTTCGGAATTTAATGTAGATTAATTTTGTACATAGTGAAGTTTGCACTATACCTCATAGTATTCGAGATATTTGCGAAAGACTGTTCAAGCATACCATTTTGCCCCCTTTTCACACCCCTCCCCCTCAAACCCGACGCTCTGGGTGGTGCAACTTTTTATCACTTACTACGAGGAGGGTATAGAACAATTTGGCGAGGGGTAGAACTTTTTTTTTATGTTTGACCCTAGTTTTATTGTACTATTAATTGTGTTTTTATTTCACAACCCTTCTGAAAATTTGGGATTTTAGTTGAGTGGTTTTTAAAAGTTTTTATTTAAGTTTTTATTTCGATCTTGCTACGATTTTCTTTGTGATTTATAAATAAATAATATATATTCTAATTCCATTTATGTGTTAAATTGTTGGTTTGTTTGTTTAGTATCCACTTTCTATATTTCGGGCTGCTTACAATAACGTTAAACGTGCATTTTAGTAAAACGTAAAACCACTATGTCAACGGAACGAAGCAATTTAAAACTGTAATACTGCAATATAACACAAGCGGGCGCTTGAAAATGGTGAGTTTTGTGTACCCTTGCCGCAAAAACATAAAGTGAAAAGGGGTCTATTTAAAATAAACAACGTGAATTAGGGAAATTGTCAGTGGCGTTGCAAGCTCTATATAACAGCTTTCGTATTTGTAAGCTATATTTCCTATAACTTGTAGCAACGGCGCTTACGAAATATGTGCTAATCAAGGGTTTTCTTCAGGCGAGGTCACCTAAAATACACGTCCCTAGTTATAAGAATTATATTGAAGGTCACGTGTGAATATTTTTACTTAATTAAATAATTCAATAGCTCATCGTCCATTAAGTTTTAAGTTGGTATTCGAGATGTACATAAATCCTTTTCATTTAGATTGCATTTTAAAAAGAAATTTCATGCTTTCAAAGTGTAATTAAAGCTTAAACGAATTTTGTGCAAAAAGTATACCCATCGCTGTATTTTCGTTAATATAAGCACGTATCTTAATTTATTTTTATTCTAACGATATACTTATAGTTACTACTCTCTTGTAATTTAGTACTAACACTTGAATAATTATTCAAAGGTATCACTGCATTTTTTTAATTTTAAGCATCTGAACACAATTATTTTGAAAGGAATTAAAAAATAAGTCTTGAAATTGTGACCTACATTTTTAATTAGTCTTTAAGGATTAATTAATCTTAATGGAAGAGGCAGGTAACATAGCACGAAAAAATCTTATATTTACTACTCCAGCTTCATTCTTGGAGCGTGAATATTTAAACAGTTATAATCTGTATATATTTTCTAATTAAATGTGTACTGCTATGGTTTTTGTATTAACAAATATACATTAATCCTTCCGATTTATCTACCTATTGTAGTACAACAATAAATGGTTTAACACAACAGGAGATTTTTTATAAAACTATAAAACATGAAATTATAGCCCCGCCATTTACACTAAACGAAACCTTCGAATGTGACCATTACCTTTGTTTTTATAACCTCTAAAAGCTGTGAAATTATACAGTGAAGGGCCGGTACCTCCCCTTCCCTGTTTGAGTTAAAAATAGACTAAAGTCAATAAATCTAACTTTTCGCTGTGCTACGTGTATTAACTTCTTAGAAAACTGGATTATTATTGGAATGAAGTTCAAATTAAATTAAATTTAACAATGTTAACGCTGGATACGTTAGGAAGGATTTTAAATAATTAGAAAAGTTATAGTTAATTACGTGACAATTTACAAACAAAATCTTAAAATACGGGAAAAGTTTTAACAAGCCCATTTCTAGGGCCGTATGGAACGTTCCTCTGCACGGTTCGACAAATCCATTAGGAGCGTAAAAATACGAACAAATATCCACAAAAAACAGCAAACTTCAGTTTGTGTTGAAATCTTTATAATCTAGAACCATTTATAGTCAAGCACATTTTTTACCTTTCTAAGGTGTGCGAGTGTATATTTATACGTTCAGGCAGAGGGTGATTGATCGACAATAACGTTAATGCGTTCTATTCTAATAGATCGTTGACAATAAACAGCTCTTAGTTTATGCAAACAACTCACAAGTTTTGTGAGATGTGCTAACATTTATTGGTTGAAGTATGAGGTCATGTGCCCATAGGCCGTTCAGTCTTCAGAACTGCTTATTGATTATAAGATCCCCAGGACGGTGTGCAAGATCTCGTTGCGTCATGTCCATCGGAGCATCAACCTACTATTATAATCGACTATATCGACAAACCATCGATGGATATTGAACTGGAACCGTATTAATATATTTGTATGAGATGCTTTTACAAACCTTAAAGTTGCACACCATATGACCCCTAATGTTCTAGTAAGCTCTCGAAGCGCCCGGAACTCTCTAGACGTCTGTTTTCGCCGTCAGCCTATACGGCGGCTATTCGCCGGTTTTCCCATTCATTATAATACTTTTAAGTAGCAGTTTTTTGCACCCCTTAGGTGTACTAGGTAAGAGCCATAAATTCTCGGCCTAATATAGAAAAAATAAACTTGGTAAAATATAATAATTCTTATTTTTCAATATAATCTCCCCTAATGTCAATACACTTATTACAACATGGAATTAATAATTCAATGCTCTTGTAAAAATAATCTGAAGTTTTTCCTTCAAAATGTTCAATTACAAATGCTTGCAACTCGTTCTCGTCCTTAAAACGACGTGCCCTAAGATCTTTCTTTAAATTAGAAAATAAATAATAGTCGCTAGGAGCCATATCCGGACTATACGGTGGATGAACCAATGCTTCACAGCCGCATTCGCGAATGGCAGTTTGTGAAATTGCGACAGTATGAATGGGTGCATTGTCGTGTAATAATCGAACACCTCTTGTCAATTTTCCTCGACGTTTTTCACGAATATTGTTTCTCCATTTATGCAATAAAGACGCATAATATGTACTGTTAACAGTTGTATTGCGTTCTTTAAAATCAATCAGTAAAATGCCGTCACAATCCCAGAATATTGTTGCCATAACTTTCTTTGTCGATTGAACGACTTTCGCCATTTTGGGCCGAGATTCATCGGGTTGCCGCCATTCCATCGATTCCCTTTTGGATCAAGCATCATAATACAGAACCATTGTTTCATCTCCAGTGACAATGGACTTCAAAACCGGTTTTGGGTTGTCTCCACATAAGTTTAAAAACAAGCGCTCACATTCGACGCGACGTTGACGTTGAACAGTAGAAAGAAGACGGTACCCATCTTGCACTAATTTTATCCATACCCAAATGGTCATGAAGAATTCGGCGAACACTTGTTTCCGAAATGTCAGACATCACTGCTAACTCCTTAACTTTCAAACGGCGATCTGCTAATACCATTTCTTCAATGATTGCAGCTTTTTGAGACGTTACCGCTTCAATTGACCGACCAGTGCGCTCATCATCTTCAAAAGATTCTTGCCCCAAACGGAAACATATTGATCACTTTTTTACAGTGGAATATGAAGGAGATAAATCACCATAAACGCCGTCTAAACGTTGTTTGATATAATTAGGCGTGTGTTCTTCTTTTGTTAAAAATCTAATGACCGCGCGGTACTCAATTTTCGTTAGCTGCAACATTTTCATGCACTCGTCGCGATGCTTGAGTGGCTACTAAAATCTATTACGCTTCTAGCCGTAATATATATAGTGTAGGCCTCTTACATGTTCAACTATGACGCAACCGAATATGAACATGTTGGCACCTGAAGAAGCCTGCCGGGCCGATAATTTATGGCGCTTATCTCGTATGTTTAGTAACATATAATGTGGTGGTGTGGCCTACATAGGCCGAATCTATACAAATATACTGACATAAAAATGTAACACGTTCTCCAGACCCACCAATTGTAGTACTCCTCTGACTCAAACCATTCAGTTGGTTTGAATCCGACACTACAGTCTATAAAGTGACAAAACTTTTACCACGTCCACTATGTAATAATATGAAGCTACGGCTATCAGTCACATATAAATTAACCCCTCCCCCCTGGTCCATGCTTATTCTAACGATATATGTAACTTCCATGGACCTATAAAAGAGCAAACATACTAACAAAAACTACTAACACGAAGCCACTTCCATTAGACCGCCAGCTAGTTTATGCTGTGTCCAACTATATTAACGGTTTGAGTAAAGAGTAAAGCACACTGACAAACCAATTTTAAATTTTAGGATTTTAGTATATAAAAATTTAATTTGCTGTCTAACTTCGACTGGTAATAATAGCGACGCATTGATCCCCATGCCGCATTACTTTACTTCTAGCCTTCTGCAGCTACAAATTTATTTCCAAGGCTTTGAAGCAATTCTTATTCTTTAATAGAAACTGAATGACTGAGAAGATGGTGGATTGCCGCTATAACTAATTTGTATTAGAAGTTGGAATTGTACGTTGTGCGTTAAATTTTGTCAGTAGATGCACAAAATCCCATGTTATTTTAAAGGGGCCTCAAAGTTAGCGAAAAGATCACAAATCCAGGATGGCGCCGGCTCGCAACTCGAGGTCATTCGCGACTCGGTCCGGCGCATGACAACACCGCGTACACCTGTGTAAGATCTTGACATCTACGCGATTTCATGTTAAGACAAGCTTATAGAGCTTTTATAAATACATATTATTTTAAACTTCAAACATGTTTAAATTGTATTGAAATTGTTTATATTATTAACAAAGTGAAAAGTGTATATATTCTTTCTAAGTGTTAACAACAAATCAAGGTAACCTTTATCATTAGTTTTATAACTTTCTTTTTAAATACCGTTGCATAACTATTATAAATATTATAAACATTATTAGAAACAGATCCGAAATATCAAATTAGAGAATTATATTAGTTGAAGCCTCCATAATATCACGTTTTCGATAAATACTAGATATAATTAATCAGCATCATTATAAATTTAATAGAAATCATTATATTTTTTTCAAGTCAATTCTTTTTATGAAAAACAGTTGGTAATAGAGTTTAATTTAAGGATACCTTATACCTACGCTTATCGAAAACAAATAATAATAGGCAAGCGGATAACATTTTAAGAATTTTGATCTAATAAGGTACTAAACTGATTAGGACTCCTTTGCAGATTTATCAGGCTGAATGTATTGAGCAAACATGAATCGCTAGGAAAACGTTTAAAAAATCCCTTTATCGGCTTTTGCAATGTAAAAGCATGCCTTCAAAGCAATAAATAATCTTTCTTTTAAAATAAATTAAAAAATAAAAACCATGTAAATATATCCTAAAATGTTTCAGATAATATGATTAATCAAAACATTCAAGTTTCATCACGTCTATAAGACATGTGGTCCTATGACGTAAGATCATAAGGACGAGATATTAGATATACGTTAGATAGCTTAAATATGAGAGTGTTAGAAGAATATTTTAATAAAGCTATAAGCGATAAAAATTTTCGAAACAATTCTCAGATAGATTAGCATTTACCTGTAGAATTTGCCTGTCAGAACAAGATATCATTAGGTAGGTCATTAACGCAGTTGTGTATCTAGCGTGCCATAATATTATAACAACCTTTTTAATAAATAACACAACACGGGATATATGTATTCAAATATGACCTCCCTTACTGATGAGTCTAGGTGAAGACGAAACAAATTTATCCATGTTAAAACGTCAAAATTGAATAAGATATAATAAATTATCCGTAATGCATTTTAACAAGATACTAGGTATAAACTCGCTTCAAACATAAAAATATTAATTTAGTATCTACAAGCCTAGATACATATATTATTATGATGAATCGGGGATATGCTATAAAATACACCAGTCACATTGAAAGCATTATTACCTGTCCAGATAAAAAAAATTATTAAAGCACAGCATAACAGATAACTAAGTAGGAGGCATATTTAACTTTTCATTCTAATCAATTTACAACAGATTTCATTAAAGTATATTACAAGCAGCAAAGGGTAGACCCAAAGAAAAAACTCCAGAGGGCTGACTGAAATATTTGATAACAGAATAATGATAACAATTAATAAAACATATAGCTACTGACCACGGCCTATTTGATAAGTTATCTAATTCCTAATAGTTTTCTCTTTCTATTAAAACAATCTGATTAATTTATATATTTAAAAGTATGTTTGCAGTTAGAGTCTAATAATTATATGCTAGGATAATCTAATTTTAATACATATCAACTCATTTTATTATTTTAATTATGAATGCAGATCATTGATACATAGTAGATGGTTTTAAATATATAATAGAATCATTAATTTTATTTTAACGGAAAAAATAACCATAATAATTCTTTCATAATATCTTCTTGTATATAGTAAAACCGTTTAGAGATTTTAACACATCCAGTAATTAAGCCTTATCCACAAGTAGTTTGTAACAACTGCTACACCATCCATCTTGAAATTTAATATCCTTACATTTAAAGATTCAACATTTAAAAGTATACAAAAGCAAAATCTATTAGTCATTTCATTTAAATCTACAGCATAATAAACAGCAAGCCTGTTCGCAATTTCTATTCAATTTTACATCATACTTTTGAGATGTAATATCTACCCGTTTTCTAGGCAATCGAATTGCAACAGATCTATAACACGTTTTCTTATTTAAACATAATTATAATTAATTATAATTAGTAACGATAAAAGCATAATATAAATGTTAAATGATCAAAACCCGTATACTGGCCAGGTATAAAAGCCTCTTGCGACTATAGACTATATCCCCTTCGAATCTTTATCTTTTCCCCATCTTTTAAATTCATAAAAAGGTGTTAAAATAAGGTTTCTGCATAACATTTTAATATATGAACTGAACTGATTTATGTATCGTATTATTTAAATTCCACCTTATTACATACAGTAACTCGGTAATTTTTCTCAGCTTTCAGCTGTTTTCTCGGTGGTACGTGTAAACGGGATATAGAACGAAGTTCTAACTCTAGATTTCAGTCTCAGTGCAGCAACTGAACGCGTAACACTTACCTCTCTTCGCATCCGTATTTAAACGTCTACAAGAAAAAATATGTCATTCACAACTCAGCTTATTGATAACCTAAGGGATCTTGCATACAACCCGCAGCTACAAGGTAATGCTCGAGCAATCACGAGTGCTTTAAAACAATGTACCTCGGCTATATGGAGAATCAATAGAGCACTGGAAAAAGAAACATCTATAGGGGTTAAGAATCATCTGTCAACCTGCCTGGGTCAAGCGAGATCGTATAGGGAGATTATTAAAACCTTAAAATCTGTAGGCGAGGGATATAACCAGCGAAAAGAGACAGCTCGCGATCGCGTGAAGTGGGCTGATATGAAATCAGCATTTAAGGGACGCATGGGAACTGCTGTAATAACTAACACCAAGCATATCGAGCCGAAGGCTTTCATGGAGGACTGCTCGACCATTTTTCAGAGACGTATTCTGAATGCGTTGAAGAAAGATGTATCATTAAAAGTGAACACAGCTTTAACAGGCGTGTTCGAAGTCAAAAAAGGGGATACTATTATAGAAGAAGTAAAGTATATAAACACCAAAAATGCAGCCATATACCAAGACAGTAATTTTAGCCCAATGGTTGAAGATCAATATTCAAGATCCTATCCTTAAGGAGCTTAAGCTCTGTGATGACTGAAATTATTTCGTTTTCGTTTTCGAGACTGCTGCTAAGAGCTTTCTTTACAGCATACAACAGACGAAGTCGGTCCACTAGTTGATCAGGCGTACTCTAATGTATCCAATCTGGTTTCATCTTGAAATACGTTGCATTGTCTGCAAGATTGTATTAGTAATTGTCAAATTGTTCTTCGGTGAGCCGATTGAATGCCTTGTAAGGTTTGTTTTGCCAAATATTCTATTCAACACTGCAAAATTGTATAATACATAATCGCAATATTTACTTTCACGCTGGGTACTCACGTAATTGCATTACTCGAAGTAAATCGTATAATAAATAAATCTGTTAATAATGTTGTGTGTAAGGGCAAAGCGACCTATAATTTTAGCTAAAACATTATGTCAAATTTGAAAATGCTTGTACCAAGATCGCTTCTATATTTTATATTATTCAATGTAATGAAAAACATACTAATCTTCTCGAAGCAAAATTTTCCCATATATAACTAGCTCGTTGGTCTAAAGGTATGATTATGGCTTAGGGTGCGAGAGGTCCCGGGTTCGAATCCTGGACGAGCCCTATTGTTTTTATATTCCGGATGGAATTTCATCAGATTAATTTGTAGTACTAGGTCCTCGAATGCAATGCATAAGTTGATTAACCGTAGACTTGTAGTAACTTACAAAATAAAACAAAAATAAAATAAAAGACAATAAAACATTTGTTGGTTTTTATTAACACAGGATAAATATGAGAATAATTATCTAAATTATATACATTTTAAGCACTTTTAAACTTTTTTTGTATCTCTTCGTCAATCTCTTCGGACACTAGTAGAGGACTTCAAGTACACTCACTGTATTATGTGATTTTGTTGAGCTTCAGATTTAATATGATGAGCGAAGCTGCTGGGTATACTTATTGATATTGAGCTGGAGGTTAACGATTGATTTAAGCGTCCACCCGCTATCTTTCTGCTAGATAATGAAATATGCGTGCGTTAGTTTATTTATAACTTTCTACAATTTCTATACTTACTTGAAACTCTTCAAGATCCTTAAGGATAGGATCTTGAATTTTGATCTTCAACCATTGCGCTAAATTACTGTCTTGGTATATGGCTGCATTTTTGGTGTTTATATACTTTACTTCTTCTATAATAGTATCCCCTTTTTTGACCTCGAACACGCCTGTTAAAGCTGTGTTCACTTTTAATGATACATCTTTCTTCAAGGCAGGTTGACAGATGATTCTTAACCCCTATAGATGTTTCTTTTTCCAGTGCTCTATTGATTCTCCATATAGCCGAGGTACATTGTTTTGAAGCACTCGTGATTGCTCGAGCATTACCTTGTAGCTGTGGGTTGTATGCAAGATCCCTTAGGTTATCAATAAGCTGAGTTGCGAATGACATATTTTTTCTTGTAGACGTTTAAATACGGATGCGAAGAGAGGTAAGTGTTACGCGTTCAGTTGCTGCACTGAGACTGAAATCTAGAGTTAGAACTTCGTTCTATATCCCGTTTACACGTACCGCCGAGAAAACAGCTGAAAGCTGTGACACCGACAACCACGTGCTCCACAACGCCAGCAGCCTGCAATTGGAGAATCCGGTCAGCCAACCACGATGCAGCACCAGCCTGGAGGAGGGACCGACATCGTAACATTTAAGCGCTTCACGCGAGACGCTCGCTCTCATTATTTTTCCGATTTTTGCCATAACCACTATCATATTTTGTTATTGTATATATTTGGATGAATATATGACTTTATTTTGTGTTATAATACTGCCGTATTATTGCGTTAACCTTTCTTTCCTCTTAATAGCTTTATTTGGTAACTCTGAGTAACTACGAGCCGTTCAACGGTAACAGCTGTGTAACCGTTGAACGGCTAGTAGTTATTCAGAGTTACCAAATAAAGCTATTAAAAGGAAAGAAAGGTTAAAGAAATAATACGGCAGTATTATAACACAAAATAAAATCATATATTAATCCAAATATATACGATAACAAAGTATGATAATGGTTAAGGCAAAGTCGGAGAAATAATGAGACAGAGTGTTTCGCGTAAAGCGCTTTTATAAGTTAGGATGACGGTCCCTCCTCCAGGCTGGTGCTGCATCGTAGTTGGCTGGCCGGATTCTCCAATTGCAGGCTGCTGGCGTCCTGGAGCTGGTCGCTGGTGGTAACAATTCGCCCCCCCCTCGGAGACGACGGCATGGCTTGCAAAGCGTCTTCTTCCGGGTGCGGTGGTGGTGATGCAGGTGGTGGTGTGCGAAGCGCTGGGCGTCGTGGTGCTGGCCGGATGTGGTCCGCGTGGTACTTCACCTGGTGTCCCCCTTTGTCGACCGTGTAGACCCTCCCGTCGAAGATGTTCCGGATGTTGTAGGGTCCGAACCATTTGGGCGCGAAACCGGCGTGGATCTTTCGCTGCTCGTTGGACTGGATGTGGGCCCTTACCATGACATCCTCTCCTACTCAGGCGACTGGTGCGGTTTTCTGTCCCTGGTATCTCCGGTGATACCGAAGTTGGTTGGCGGTGGCTTCCCTCTGTCGGTCCTCGGTGGATGACGGTTCCTGTTGTTCCGGAAGCTGTTGGTCCCCTGGCTGAAGTGGCTCGTACCCGAACAGCTACTTGGCAGGGCTCGGTCGCGTGGCGGCGTTGGTGCGGAGGCGGAGGTCGTGGAGGACTCGGGGTAGGTGGCGGACCCATTCGTCGTGGGGTTGTTCCTGGAGTCGCGTCTTCTTGATCTCCTGGTTCCGTCGTTCGACCGGGTTCGTTCGGGGGTGGTAGATCGCCGTCGTGTGGTGGGTCGCGCCCCATCTTCTGCACGTGGTTCTCCAGAGGTCGCTGGTGAACTGGGTACCGTTGTCCGTGAGGATGACTTTCGGGTAGCCAAACCGATGAAAGACTTCCTCTTCCGCTAGTCGACACATGAACTGGCCGGTGGCGTCCCGCATCGCGAATGCCTCGACCCATCTCGTGAAGGCGTCCTTGATCACCAGGATGTATCTTCTTCCAGAAGCTGTTGGTGGATAGGGCCCCATGATGTCGATGTTGACGGTGTGCCAGGATCGGGTCGGTTGTCGTGCCTGTAAAAGAGCGTTAGTCTGTAACTTACCTCTTTTCACGGCGGCGCAGGTCAGGCATTGTTGGACGTGGAGGGCGACGTTGCTGAGCTAGTTGCGGCCAGCAGTATCTCCGGCCGATGGCGGTGTGGGTCTCGTCCCGGCCGGGGTGTCCACTGTCGTCGTGGTATTGCTTGAGTACCTTTTCTCGGGCTGCGGGTGGCACGTACAGCGTCTGCGGATCGGTGTCGGTGGCGGCGCGGTAAAGGTATCCATCGAATTGCTCGTACGCGGATCGGATGCCTTCATCTTCGGGGGTGAAGGAGTTTCGCCAGCGTCTCAGGAACTCCTGCGTCTCCTCGTCCTGGTCTTGGGCCCGCTTGATCTCGTCGACGATGGTGGTCAAGGCGTTTGCCACCTCTGTCCCCGCTGTCAGTAGGGCCTGGAGCTCCGGCGTTGCTGGTCGCGCGTCGGTTAGGGCGTCGTGGGTGGTCTCGTTCTCGGGGTCTCGCTATAGAACGTCCGATAGAATGTCCGAATTCGTTCTGGGTACCGCGGCAATGCTCCAGGTCGAAGTCGAATTCCTGTAAAAACAAAGCCCATCTGAGTAATTTTGCCTTTTCTTCCTTGAACGATTGTAGCCAGGTAAGGGCTTTACTGTCCGTCCGGACTTTGAAGCGTTTCCCCTCTAGTAGCGGTCGGTAGCGTCGGAGGGCCCATGCCAGGGCCAGTCATTCTTGCTCGTTGATGTGGTACCGCTGCTCCGTTGGTGAAAGGCGCGCGCTGTCGAACCAGATTATCCTCTTGGTCCCGTCGTCGTCCTCCTGGTAGATTATGGCCCCGATGCCGATGGAGCGCGCGTCGGTCTGGACCACCAGGGGCTGGTTGGGGCGAGGATGGTGTAGCTGGAGCGGTTGGCTGCATGCGGTCTTCAGTCGGTTGAATGCCCCCACGACTTCCGGTGTGATTTCCCACGTTCTTTTCGCCTGTAACAAATCAATTAGTGGTGCCGCGATGGTCGCGAAGTCCAGGATGTATTGGCGGATCCATCCACAAACGCCAAGGAAACTCCGGAGTTTGTCCTTGTTGGTCGGTACGGGCAGCTGCCGGTTCTGCTCTACGTGCTTCCGTTGGGGCATGATGATTCCCGGGTGGATGGTGTGGCCGAGGAAGTCGAGAGACGCCTTTCCAAAGGCGCACTTCTTGATGGACAAACGAAGGCGGTGTTGCGATAGTATCTCCAGAACTAACGCGAGATGTCGGAGGTGGGTCTCTTCCTGGCTCATCAGGCGTTGAGACGTCGCCGGGACGTTGCGGAGTCTGAAGGGCATGACCTTGAAGTGTTAGTGACCTCCATCCGGGGTGCTGAAGGCGGTGAGCTGCTTGGACCCCTCGTCCATAGGGATCTGCCAGTAGCCGCTCTTCAAGTCCAGACGGTGAACACATCCCCCAGGTCACGCAGGGTCTTTTGGATGATGGGCATCGGTGATGGCTCGCTGGTGGTGATCGCGTTCAGCTTGCGGTAGTCCACGCAGAACCGAGGTGTGCCGTCGGATTTCTTCACCAGGACCACCGGGCTGGAGTACGGCGATGTGGAAGCCTCGATGATGCCTTGGGACAGCATTTCTTCCACCTGTTCTTGGATGAACCGCTTCTTTTCATCCGACACGCGATAGGGGCGTTGGCAGACTGGCTTCCGTTTCGTCACGTCGATCTTATGCCTGGTGCTGCTCGTTGTCGTCATCCCCTGGGTGGTGTTGAATGGCTCGGGGAAATCTGAAATTAAATTTTTAAACCGGGTTTGCGCGTCCGTTGGGAAACTGTGATTAATTTCCCCGATACTTATTGATTCCGTCTTAGGGGGTAGTTTCCGCTTTCCCGCTGCAGGACATCTTCTGACTACCGCTAGCCAGTGGGAGTTTGGTGGCAATTTTCCGGGATCCCGGGGCGAACTTCGCGTTGATGATATTGATGGAGGCGCCGGTGTCCACTAGCCCTCTGAAACAAATGCCATTATTCATACTCACCTGAATCCTGAGTACTTGTATGCCGGGCATGGCGGTTAAGGAGGGTTTATGCCGGCTTAATCCTCCCTGGCGTCGTTTCCCGAATTCCTAACGGGGCAGTCGCGATGGAAGTGTCTATCCGGACAGAAGCGGCATTTCGGAAGTTGATTCGCGCTGATGAAGGGGTTGGTCGGCTTCTTGGTGGACTGGAGGGTATCCGCGGTGGCGATGGCCGCGTCCGCTAGGTCCTGCAGCTTGTTGTAGTGGCCGCTGAGGTAGATTGCTATGTGTTAAAAATTTCGCGGTTGGTTGACAGCCGGCCTGGGTCTTCGCGAATAACTCTTGGTACAGCTAAACGCGCTGCACGGGGGAGTCGTAGGCCCTTCGTAGAAGTTCGAACAGCTGTTGCGGAGTCCTCGGCTGCTGTTTCTGGACCAGGGCGTGTGCCGGTTCCCGCAGTTGGACCATGATGAGCCTCAGCTGTTCCGGCGATGTCGCGATGTTGGCAGTCATCTGGTAGATGAAGTCTTCCAGGTCTTCATCGTCGCGGCCGCCGTAGGTCGGTAGGGCTGGGTTGACTGCCGTCGGTGTCAAAGCGGTGAGTCGGTCCAGCAGGACTGCGAAGAACGCCGAAGACGGGTCCATGGATGCTGCTGTCAGTTTGTTGTCCTCTGCCATCTCTCGTTGTCGATCGGGTGTTCACCATAGGCTGGGTCGTCGGTTCTTGTGTTTATCCAAACACACTGTAGTTGGGCGCCAATTGTTACCGTTGAACGGCTCGTAGATGGAACTTCCTTGTTCCGGATATCGTGAGTTACCAAAAAAGCTGTTAAAAGGAAAAGGGTTAAGAAATAATACGGCAGTATTATCACACAAATAAATCATATATTAATCCAAATATATACGTTAACAAGGTATGATAATAGTTAAGGCAAAGTCGGAGTAATAATGAGACAGAGTGTCTCGCGTGAAGCGCTTTTATAAGTTAGGATGACGGTCCCTCCTCCAGGCTGGTACTGTATCGTAGTTGGCTGGCCGGATTCTCCAATTGCAGGCTGCTGGCCGCTGGTGGTAACAGCTGAGAAAAATTACCGAGTTACTGGATGTAATAAGGTGGAATTGAAATAATACGATACATAAATCAGTTCAGTTCATCACCTTATTTTAACACCCTTTATAAATTTAAAAGATGGGGAAAAGATAAAGGTTCGAAGGGGATATAGTCTATAGTCGCAAGAGGCTTTTATACCTGGCCAGTATACGGGTTTTGATCATTTAACATTTATATTATGCTTTTATCATTACTATTTTGCTATTCAAGTCGTCCCTAATTATGTTTAAATGAGAAAACGTGTTATAGATCTGTTCAAGTTCGATTGCCTAAAAAACGGGTAGATATTACATCTCAAAAGTATGATGTAAAATTGAATAGAAATTACGAACAGGCTTGCTGTTTATTATGCTGTAGATTTAAATGAAATGACTAATAGATTCTACTTTTGTATACTTTTAAATGTTGAAGCTTCTAAATGTAAGAATATTAAATTTCAAGATGGATGGTGTAGCAGCTGTTACAAACTACTTGTGGATAAGGCTTAATTACTGGATGTGTTAAAATCTCTAAACGGTTTTAGTATATACAAGAAGATATTATGGATTAATTATTATGGTGATTTTTTCCGTTAAAATAAAATTAATGATTCTATTATATATTTAAAAACATCTACTATGTATCAATGATTTGCATTCATAATTAAAATAATAAAATGAGTTGATATGTATTAAAATTAGATTATCCTAGCATATAATTATTAGACTCTAACTGCAAACATACTTTTAAATATATAAATTAATCAGATTGTTTTAATAGAAAGAGAAAACTATTAGGAATTAGATAACTTATCAAATAGGCCGTGGTCAGTAGCTATATGTTTTATTAATTGTTATCATTATTCTGTTATCAAATATTTCAGTCAGCCCTCTGGAGTCTTTTTTTGGGTCTACCCTTTGCTGCTTGTAATATACTTTTATGAAATCTGTTGTAAATTGATTAGAATGAAAAGTTAAATATGCCCCCTACTTAGTTATATGTTATGCTGTGCTTTAATAATTTTTTTATTTGGACAGGTAATAATGCTTTCAATGTGACTGGTATATTTTATAGCATATCCCCGATTCATCATAATAATATATGTATCTAGGCTTGTAGATACTAAATTAATATTTTTATGTTTGAAGCGAGTTTATACCTAGTATCTTGTTGTTAAAATGCATTACGGATAATTTATTATATCTTATTCAATTTTGACGTTTTAACATGGATAGATTTGTTTCGTCTTCACCTAGACTCATCAGTAAGGGAGGTCATATTTGAATACATATATCCCGTGTTGTGTTATTTATTAAAAAGGTTGTTATAATATTATGGCATGCTAGATACAGAACTGCGTTAATGACCTACCTAATGATATCTTGTTCTGACAGGCAAATTCTACAGGTAAATGCTAATCTATCTGAGAATTGTTTCGAAAATTTTTATCGTTTATAGCTTTATTAAAATATCCTTCTAACACTCTCATATTTAAGCTATCTAACGTATATCTAATATCTCGTCCTTATGATCTTACGTCATAGGGCCACATGTCTTATAGACGTGATGAAACTTGAATGTTTTGATTAATCATATTATCTGAAACATTTTAGGATATATTTACATGGTTTTTATTTTTTAATTTATTTTAAAAGAAAGATTATTTATTGCTTTAAAGGCATGCTTTTACATTGCAAAAGTTGAAAAAGGGATTTTTTTAAACGTTTTCCTAGCGATTCATGTTTGCTCAATACAATTCATTTCATTTTTTTTCGAATTTTATATACTATTAAAAAGTACTTTAGTGTCTTTATTATATGTTAACATCATATATAATAATCTAACTAGTAAGCGACAGAATATATTTTCTAATTACATTCAGCCTGATAAATTTGCAAAGGAGTCCTAATCAGTTTAGTACCTTATTAGATCAAAATTCTTAAAATGTTATCTGCTTGCCTATTATTATTTGTTTTCGATAAGCGTAGGTATAAAGTATCCTTAAAGTAAACTCTATTACGAACTGTTTTTCATAAAAAGAATTGACTTGAAAAAATATAATGATTTCTATTAAATTTATAATGAAGCTGATTAATTATATCTAGTATTTATCGAAAACGTAATATTACGGAGGCTTCAACTAATATAATTCTTTAACTTGATTTTTCGGATCTATGTTTCTAATAATGTTTATAATATTTATAATAGTTATGCAACGGTATTTAAAAAGAAAGTTATAAAACTAATGATAAAGGTTACCTTGATTTGTTGTTAACACTTTGAAGTTTAAAATAATATGTATTTATAATAGCTCTACAAGCTTGTCTTAACATGAAATCGTGTAGATGTCAAGATCTTACACAGGTGTACGCGGTGTTGTTATGTGCCGGACCGAGTCGCGAATGACCTCGAGTCGCGAGCCGACGCCATCGTGGATTTGTGATCTTTTCGCTAACTTTGAGGCCCCTTTAAAATAACATGGGTTTTGTGCTCGGACGCAGGTAGCCTATCTACTTTTGTCTGTCTGCTAAGATTCTAGTTCATAGTGAGTTTTACATTCCTGATAGCCGTGCCTGATTAACCGTGAGCTGTACCATCAGGGAGGTTAATGAAAGATACAGCATAATACAGTATTTTATATATGGTTCTACTTGTAGCGTGTGTGTCTGTGACTACTAGAATATCCCCATTTTATATATGTAGGAATGTTATGATTTCTGGTATGTGATTTGCAATACTGTTAGAGCTTTATAGGGCAATTCGTGTTTTGGGTAGTTAAAGCAGTTTATTTATCACAGTGGAGACCATGTTTGGTATCATGCTGTTTTGGCTTATGAGCTGGAAAAACAGTTTTGAATTCCGTGCGAAAACTACCAAAATGAAATTTTGGATTTGACAGTGCGTGTTGTTGGTCTGTATGGTATATTATTAAGAAATAAGATTAAGAGGAAGACCTACAATTTTAAAAAAAGTATATGAGGATGGAGTTTTAACCCGCGATTTCTGATTACGAATCTGATGCGTTAACCGCTAGGCCAATTAGCGTACAGCTTCTAGATTTTTGTATAGCTTATTACCAAAAACAATAAATCAATAAGCTTTTTAAGTATTTTTCTAAATAGTTTTTGGTTTTCTTCATAAAGTTTAATATGTTTTTAATATGATTTCCTATATTATCATTTACAAAAAACAGACTGTATATCCCCTATAAAAGCTTCCTCAACATACTAGACTATTCTCGCGGGTTGTCTACTACTACGTTGTCTATTGCCGCCGCTATAGTAGGCTTTCGATCAGACGGGAACCATCTCGCTTGTTCGCCACTAGTATATAGGGGTTTCCCATTCATTACATTACGATGCCGCAATAAATGGATTCCGAAGGATCGCCGCACATTTCCAGAAATTACGCAAACATTCCAGGTGGGTCGAACCTTGGGTCGTTCTTAACATTCTGGAAACCCAGCAAGCGGTTACCTTGTTCATATGTAAAAGGTTGCGGAAGATGTCTCCAACACGTTCTTTGCTGATGTTCAACTCCTCCGGTATCTGACGAATTCGAATACGCAAATCCTCTAACACCATTTTTCCGATGTTGCTGATGTTCTCTTTGGTAATTACCGTGAAAGCTGGTTTAGAGCGATCTCCATATTCACCTTTTATTCACTTCAGACTCTTATCCATGTTGAAACAGTCATGTCCATTTTTTTACGGTTGGATAACTTTTCATAGATATTTTGCACATTTCCCTTTTCTACCGAGGTATATAATAATTCAAATGGTATGTGAGTTAGGTAAGATATCGTACGGTACTCTAATTTCCACATTGAAACGGTTTGACTAGACATTATTATCATAATTAATTAACGTCAGCACGTTGCTTACCCACAAAAAAAATGTAATTAAGTCTCAACTTTGAAACAAGCCTACTGAGATTCCTATGAATGCACTACAACGCAAGCGGATTCTATAAAACAATTGCATATATTTAAGGCTCACTTCCCGTCAGACACCGCATATATAAATGTTGGTTGCGGTCGATTTATTGGAATGTTTTATTTTATGGATCGAAAGCGTGGTACGGCATATAACCGCGTTCCCAGCAATCAACAGCTGATGCATATGGTAGATGAAACCGTTGTATGTATTTCCGGACGATTGAGCATCTTTATATACATAACTTACACCACCATATCTGTGTTCATTAAAATGTTTTTCGATAATGTTTAACATATTCTTAACACCTTATTATTATTCGCTGGAGAGAATAAAAACATAAGAGTCGCACACCTATGAAACAATTTTAATTTTAGGTTATGTTTACCGGTGCATTTCTATTTACCGACTATAGATCTCGATCCACGAATCATGATCCCGGTAGACGAAACGGATGTACACCGGTTAATTTTCGAACGCCGCCGATAGTGATATAATTTTCGAACGTTTCGGACGGTACAGTTGGTTTCAAAAAAATCGAATACACTTTATAAATCAGTAGTCCATGATTATGAAAATTTTTTACAATGTAAAATGATCTTTATTTATTTAGGTTATGTTTTGTGACATAAGTTGACAACTAACTTTGACATTTTATTTGTCATTGTGACAACATGATTTATACCACTTAAAAAGGCTGTACTCGATTATTTTGAAACCAACTATATGTATCCAATACAATTTTCGAAAATGTACGAATTGAATTCAAACCAAAATTATGAATTTTATTATTATAAGTTTTTAAGTGTCCCGCAAAATGCTAAAACAAGTCTGGCAACCCTGAGCCTAGAGGTGAAATGAAGATACCTGTCGCTTTACTGCACACTACTATAGAGTAAGTATAATGGCTCTTACTGAACAAGCGGAAAAGATGTTTTGGCTCCGATATCGATCTCATGGTGCCCGCATGACCTAAAATATTGGTGCCTGTAATAAAATTTAAAAAACTAGTAATTGTAATAAACTTTAATTTTCTCTTTTTAAGTACACGAGCATATTATGTAATTAATCGTGATGGCATTTCTTTGAACTCGTGGTATTTGCAATTTCGCATAAAAGATGCATGTTAAATATGTCAGATGCTGCTATGCTTTCCGTTGATATTCTTTTGCTCAATGTTCTGTCCCGGCTTAATACGTCTGCTGAGTGATGTTCATCTGATACAAGTGAGCGTGATTTCTCTTCCTTCCATCTAAGTGGTGCTCCATATTCAAAATCTAAACTCATAAGTTCAATTGGTGTAGGAAACAAGCAATACTGATTCATTGAACGTAGTGATTCACATTTTAAAAGAAGATTCAGCTTTTTCAAAGCCTAGAAATACAATTGTAACATACAAAATAATCTCATATTTTAATAGATACCTGCCAACAAGGTATTGGTACATTGCCTTCTAAATAGAAGTCTTCTTGCTTTAGAATCTTGTCTAAGGGTATTTTTAAATGTATGGTGTACATGCCTCCAAATTTAAGAAATTCATTGTATAGTCGCTTTTCAAAACAGAAGTCACTATTAAAAAAAGTTTTTACTATGGACTGATGAAGATCCATAAATTGGCCCCAGATGTCACGTATGATACCATTAGCAACTCCTTCCAAGAAAAACGCGTAAGTACCACCCCCATTATCTATCATAAAGCCTGTTATAGCATCTCCAGAACAAGCAGAACTTATAGATTTTTGTGATTGAACAGTAGGAATAGGGCCACTCTGCTGTGTCGTTCCAGTACCACACTTAAGGTAATTAGCTATGATAGTATTTGGCCCTAACACTCCCTGATTAAATAATATTATTTCATTAAGTAATGTAATAGCAATCTCTTCAAAATTAACAATTAAAAATAAACGTCGATAAATCTCTGAGAATGTGTGCACTTCTAAGAAAGCATTGTGCGGAGCGCTTAAGTAAATTTCGACTTTCAAAGAAGTGTCAAAGTCAGATAATAAATTTTCGCTTAGTGGAGTTAAACTTTTAGGGATAAATTCAAGGCCAAGGTTTACTTCATTTATAGTAATTCCGTCTATGAATTTTAGATTTTTATACATGCTATTTGCATTTTGAGAAAGCATATTATTTGGATGATGACACGAAGCTTTTTCTAAAAAATCCCATGTTGGCACTATTAACGAAGAAAGATCATAACATGCTACGGCCAAAGTCACAATCCCAGGTTCTGTTTTTGACTTTAGTTTTTCAAGACATTGGCGTGGTGTTAATTTTTTATTAATATCTATTTCTTCAGTACCAAATAGATTTGGAGCAGGTGGTTTTTCAATTTCCTTTCGAACTCCACAAATCTGAAACAGTTGAATATTCTGTTTAGTATACTCACATAAATCTGCACTATAATTAAGGAGATAATACAAATGAATATTTTTTTGACCGCCTTAAAAGACATTTGTTTTAATATTTGATTTAATAGTTGACATTCTTGTTACTAACATAAAGACGCATGTGTTGATAGGATATACTTTCTATCTTATTAAGGCTCTCTTAAAGGTACTTTTAAGCTCGTGAGAAAAAAAATATTAAGCGTTATTCGGATTAGAAGTGGCTTTGCTTGACTCGCAACTTTCGCAGTTGCTCAAAAAAATACAATTTAAATCGAACTTTTTGTGATTGTGATTTGTATCAACCCTGCCATCATATTAATTAACACTCCGTTGTAGATGACCGCTAAGGTAATATTTTACAATTTATAAAATATAATTGCAATCAGTATACCTACAATACAACTGTGGAATACATTCTTTTTCTGTATACAAGGTGAAATTAAACTTAGTGTAGATGGGTACAGTTATAATGATTTAGAACATATTTTCCTTATCAACAAATTCTAAGTACGCCCGTTGTTCTCAAACTACATTAAAAATACTAAACAAGCAAAAAAATCTTTTTCTTCTTTTCCCACCTATTAGAATGAGATAAAGCTATATCTTGTTGCTTTTAATCAGAACTTTAGTTAGAGCCGTTAGAGACATCTTTATTCATAGCATGTGAATACGGCCCAATATATTTATATATAAATAAAGCATACTAAACTAATCTAATCTAAAACTAATCTTTTTTTATTGTAAATAATTTAAAAATTAGGTATTTGTCTGGTACGAGTTAAGTATGAATCAATTCATCTCAAATTTCTATTCGTTGCTACCAATAACTCAATTTTACCCATTTTGGCGCTTATGTCCTTTCGTCAGATCACCATCGTATGTTTGCTGGGTGATATTGGTTATAACTATCATTATAGCTATTATAGCTATCAGCAGTATTTGTAGTTAATTAAAGTAAAATGGTGTACTCACCATAACCTGTATGGTTGTGAAATCCACACTGTGATTACACTTTCCTTATTTTCTAACTTGAATTGTCAGTAAGAACTGTAATTGAATCACCACTGAAATATTAATGTGTCACTCATTCAATGCCCAGTACCGTATAGATTTTGCACTAGCCCTTTCGTCACCTAGCCTCTCGAGAAAAAAACATGCATTTTATTATAGCACTGTCTTCATCTTTAGATAAGGATGAAGAACTCTTATTTCATCAATTGCCTCAGAAACAACATGAAAATCACCATTGTTAGCCAAGATCGTCGGAAGTACTGATGCTAGTATACCTATAATCGACTCCCTGATAGATCTTCTTACAAAGTGTTGGCGAAGTACATTTAAAGAAGATTGTCGCAGTCTAATCGTTACCAAAGATTAACCTTTACAGATGCGAAGGCTTTGGCGGCTCCTTTGATCTTAAAGTAGCTAAATTTCATGACCTTGCGCCATTTAATAGGTGGTATTACGCGGGGATTTCAAATCATGAGAAAACGGTTGGTAAAATTCAAAATAAAATTGTTTACAATAGTTGTTTATTTTTATAAATAAATTATTCTAATAAATAGTATTAAAAGTCTAATAGCATGATATATTATGAAATTACTTGAGAAATAAAGTGATTTATCATTTCACTGCTGCTTTATAAGTATGTAAATAAAATCTTTTCGTGAAGCACAATAAATTGAAAATTTTGCAAAAACGTTGGGCATGTAATAACTAATAGGAATTGTAAAACAGTATACATGGCAATGGCAAATACCACGGTAAGAACTTACTACTAAATTGCATACAGGCAAAATAACCTAAATCGAAGATGGAATACTTTTACGTGGGTTTTTAAACAATTGTTAAGGATTAACATATTAAGGTCTATAAAATAGAAAATAATCTGTTATAAATAAAATTAACAATTTACCAAAATCGAAAACTTTTTATTTACATTATAATAAATTATTCTTATGTGGATACTTTATTGTACAAATCAATCGGTAAGTGCAGAAAGGTATGTCCATAATATCAACGTCAAACCAAATATTAATGCAAAAATTTATAAAGTACTAACAAAATAATTCAAAATACCCGAACGCAACAAAAACACACGTGCAAAATATAAACAAGCAGAGAAGTGAGGTTGATTAAAATACCTCTAAAACAATGGCGGATTCACACATGCTCCTAGAAATTTGGATTGGCGGGAACTTATCTTCTCGAGATAATTGTGGAAAAACTGAAAGCGTTATTATTGGTGCATTAATTATTATGGGTTTTTATCAGTCAAGTTTAAAGGTTTAGGACATTAGGGCGCTACTACTAAAGCGGCTACTACTATTAGGGCGCGAGTACAGTATTGAAGCCATTCATTAGTAAAATTTAAAAATTTAATACAAAAATATTATTGGCATGCACAACACATAGTCAATGGATAAAAATACGAACAGCACTATTGTAAATACAAATTTGTATTATAATAATTGTTTAATAAAATAATTACTAAAATAAATCATTATTAAAGTTAAAATAACTTTATATAAAAATAGTATTGCATGTAAAATACATAGTGGTCAATATGAAACGAATATAAACAGCACTGTACTAAATAATTTTCACCCTAAACTATTAATTAAAAAACATATACATGTATGTAATATCTTTTATCACAAAATTAATATTATCCTATAAAAAAGAAACATCCATATTACACGTTGAAAGAAAAATCTGCCGTTATTTGACGATTACATTGAACATAAATACGATAGCTAGTCACTGAATTAGTCCATTTTACAATATTATAATATCAAGCATTACCATTCAACCACTACCATTCCATTCTCCAATACAGTATGTACTAACCTACATGTAAACATATACAGCCCGTACGATATTTGTTGAGCCAGAATTCCCAAAAAGGAAAAAGTCGGTGACGCTCTATTCTCGGAACGCAACGGTCTGCCACTGCTTGATATTTGCAAGCAGTGGTGTGACTTGAAACGTACATTGCTTGTAAAAAATATTTGCAATATTGTAAGTCATGTGTTTTTATTTAGTGAGATGGAAGTCGCGGTAGGCTCCTTGTGCAACATTGTATATAATAGTTTTAAGAAAAACTGCTGTATTTAAATGTTTCCATTAATTATGTAAAATGTTCTCTACACGTGTTTCGGTGTGTTAGATCCTTTTCAAGAGATACTTATAAGTTTCTGATTCGAAACTAACGTATTCGACAGAAGTTGCCCTTGTCACTTTACAATCCCTACCATCTGGTTTTAATTTTTTTTCTTAGAAAATAAATCTATTAAAGGGGATGTTCGTAAAGCTTGCTTGGTCGTTTACAATGAATGTGTTCTTATTATAGGATTTTTTAATTTCTAATTGTTCTAGCAAATCTAACCTCTTACCTTTCTTTTGTACATGTAATAACATAAGTCTACTCTGTCTACATCTACGAAATTATTATTATCTATACAATGGGTGGCTAGTCCGGACGATTTGTTATTATATAAAATATCACGTTTATGTTCCGCTAGAGGCTAGACGTTTCTTAACGTTTCTCCTACTTTGCCCGATATAAAACGCTTCGCAGCTTTGACAATAAATTTTATACACGCCCGATTCGTTCGTTTTTTCCATTTTATCTTTATTATTAATTAATACTTTCCCTATGTTATTTTTATTTGCACAGATTATATTACACTTTGTTTTCCTAAGCTTGTTTACTATCCTGTACCTGGGTTGTACCTACCACTACTTATTATTTCGCGTCGTAGTGTCCCTTGCCCTAACAGCTACGCCCTAGTGGCCACACCCTAATGTCCGGCTCTGCAAGTTTACACCTTTGCTGGTCGTTTGACCAAAGTTTTTTTCCTCCAGAATTCCTGGTATCATGATTCTCCAGCAGTTTTTAGGTCTAATCTTTTTCGTGTCAACAATGAAGTCCAGCCAATTTAGAGCAAATTTTTAGAAATAGCGGAAAGTTGAGGTAGGTTCTTTGTTTTTTGCATAGGCCTTCCTTGTAGATTTGTAAAATAACATTTTTTTCTTCGTACCTTGTCTTCTTTTTGTGTTTCGAAGAAAAAGAAGGTATCACATATTGATCAGCAATTTGCACCAGTAAATTTGCTTAAGGAACTTTCGGACTAACTTTTCGTGGTCTCATCATGAAGTATCTAAGAAAGATTCGGGGAGAACCGGATGATTGTAGTCTAGTTATCTTCTACCTTAGCACCTTGCACCTCTTCACCAAATTCATCAGGCGAAATTATTGGTGCTAGTTATTTGGTAATTAGTTTTTAGGCGAATACATTGTAATAGTCAATTTTGATCGAACATAAACCCTAAAGTGTGTTTAACCTTTTTTAAAATCCTAATTTCCTTTATTTATTCTTATAAATGAAACAACAGATAGGTCAACAGTAGTTAAAGCACATGACTAAGGAAGGAAATAAAGGAGGTCCTAAATACCAAAAGAATAGTTAGTCGATTATACGGAATGCATACAGGAAATTTACATCACACAGATCTGCAAGACTTAAACGAAAGAGGTGGAATTGTATACACCATGTTTTGCGCCTTTCACACTATATTTATGACTGTTAGTTTTTTACTTGGAAGCATTCTTCTCGGTTGTTGTATTGTAGTTAGTTTGAAAATGCCGTTGTAGCATATTATTAGTAAGTTGTTAGAAGTTCGGCCAGTAAATATCGGTAATTTAAAGTTTCTAAAGTCGTTTAAATACCTACGATATCTACCATATCAAAAAGATTTAGAGATCTGTTTGTTCTTATAGAGTATAATACTATTTCGAAACAGCAATAAATTAATTGATAGCACAATCTAGTCTATTTGTCATTTGTAGTAATTTTTCCTATTAGACCAGGTAAATTAAGTCATTTTCAGCAATACAAATGAAAACATTGGGGAAAAGCTGAAAATTGGTATATAGGCTTAAAATGCGGTGCTGAAAACATCAAAACTCCCTATGCGTGGGTGATGAGTCGGCTGCGCCATCTTGAAAAGATGACGGACAAAATTGCTTTTTCGCTAATATTTCAGAAAATATTAATTTTACGGGCATGAACGTTCAGAATAAAAACCTAGAAGATAAAATTCCCGACAATTTTAATATTTATCGAATCTCGTACGTCGAATAGTTTCTGAGATAGATTTTTTTTCAGTAACTGTCATTTTTCGTCCTTTCGACAAAAAGTGCCGTTTCTATGCGCCTTTTTTGTAAATATTTCAAATTTGGCAGCTCCTACGACCAAAATGCATTTCATGAAAGTTCAAGAAATATAAATTTCCTCAAAAAAGTTGGTCATTGAATGTCGTGAAACCAATACATATATCTCAGAAACTATTGGACGTACGAGGTTTAATGAAAAAAAAACTTTCAGTCTGTCTGTTGATGCGTAATTTTATTTAAGAAATTTCTGCAGAAGTCGCCACAAAATAACTTGTGGATCACGCGCCCTGAAACTACGTTGCAAATACTCGTTATTTGTTGTGTTGCAACACACTCGTACACAAACAGAACATTATTGTTTTAGTGTTGTGTCAGTGTTGTTCAGTGTTGTTTCAGTACGCCCGATTATAATGCCCTGATTGTTATGGAGTTGTTTATATAGTTCGTATCACAGGTATAATCACCAAATAATATGCAAGTGAAACATAAAAATCCATACAATGATATTTTGACCACAGCGGAAGTGGTACCCTTCTGCCAAATCTTTTCAGATAGAATCACCTTTGGAGAGCGCATTATTTGTGACATCAACCTTATATATTTTTAGTGATTTCAATTCAAATGCGTTTTCTAGCGATCAGATGATTTCAACCGTTTACTGTTATATTTAAAATGTGTCATTCTAGCGATGTTTATTTTTATGATGAAACTTAAAACAACCGTTATCTTATAAATTAAAGATCTGGGTTTCATTCAAACAATTAGTCTAGTTATCCATGTAAACGTAAACATATGTTAAACGTATAACCGTCCGTTAAACGAAACCAGAAGAAAACTTTTCTTTTGTTTTGGGACCGAAAAGCGTTTTAGGTGATTCATGGCACGCTAGATGTAGAGATAAAATAGCGAAAAAGATATATTAAGTTATATTTAGAATGCAAGTACATAGAGAAAGATGTATCACCCCGACTGGGAATTGAACCCAAGACCTTCCGCTATCTAGGCAGCTATCTAACGTACAATTAAAATTTGGCGCTTCTTTCTGAAAAGGTACATATTTAATAATAATAATAATAGTATTGTTTATTTCCATAATATTCAAAATATAAAATATAAAAATATACATAAAAAAATACAGACATTCCTTTTTGTAGTAATTTATCAATAAAGATGAAAATAAAAAAAAAACATATTATGGAAATGTGATAGCAGTCAGTTGATTTCAACATTGAAATCTCTGCTCTTCCCTGCTACCACAATTCGTTATGTGAGTATCAAACCTATACACAATTCTATAAATTTACATTAAATTAATTATTGACTAATAATAATCTAACTAATAATAATAATTACCATAATTATTTTTCTCTCTTTTTTTTGCTACCAAATTAGTGTAGCTACTTACACATTTAAATCATTAGATAGCATGTTCTTAATACGATTCTTGAAGGATCCCACCGACAACATCTTATAGTCATTAGGTACGGAGTTATATAGCTTACAAACATTATAAGTAAATGAAGATTTGAACAGTTCTGTGTGATGCGAAGGTGTTGTAATAAGGCCCCTATGCCTAAGATTTAAGTTATGTACATCCGTACGAAATCTTATTTTATTATAAAGATAAGAGGGTGTTTCTTGCTTGATTATTTTATGAAATAGAACTAGAGAATGTAATATTCGACGATTGTTCATATTCAACCAATTAGTATCTTTTAACTTATGAGAGATATGCTGGTAACGTCTAATTCCATAAATAAGTCTTAAACAAGAATTTTGCATCACCTGAATCTTTCTTGCCGTTGCCCTGTCAAGTCGGGGTCCGTAAATAACATCACAATAATTGAAATGTGAAAGCACTAAAGCTTCGCACAAGGCAACTTTAATATTTTGATTTAGAACATCACGGCTGTTATAAATAAGTTTTAAATTACAAAATGCTTTTTTAACACAATCATTTACATGTGCGGTAAATTTTAAGTTATTATCTATTGTCAGACCCAGATTTCGCGTCGAATTTGAATTTTGAATGTCAAAACCATTAACAGAAATACGAAAATCTTGTAATATAGACTCTCTATGATTTGCAGAGCCAAATATCATGAGAGTAGATTTTGAAGGATTAATATGCAAGGAGTGTGCAGCCGCAAATGACACCAACTCACACAAGTCCTCATTAATCCGGTTACAGGCAATAGCTCTATCCTTATAATCAAATGACAAATAAATTTGTGTATCATCCGCGTACTGATGATAATTACAGTATTTAACGCAGCTACATATATAAGATGAATAAATGGTATATAGAAGGGGGCCTACGATAGAACCTTGCGGCACACCAGAATTAATAGTTCTAAGCTGGGATTTATTATTATTTAAAACGACACATTGTTTCCTGTTAGTGAGATAATCTTTAATTAAAAGAGAAGCTGAATCATGAAACCCAGTATGTCTTAAGATGGCCATCAATACGCTATGATTTATAGTGTCAAAGGCTCTCGAGAAATCCAGTAACACCAAGGCAGTAACTTTACCTTCATCTCTAGCTCTGATTATGTCATCACAAATATGGAGCAGTGCAGTGGCACAGCTGTAGTTAGGACGAAAACCTGATTGTAAATCCGGGAAAAGTTGATATTTATACAAATAAGTCCGTATTTGTAAATCCATAATCTTTTCTAGAACCTTTGACAATACAGGGAGTATGCTAATGGGTCTCAGATCCTTAAATGCTTTTGGAGAATTATTCTTTGGTAATGGAATTATTTTTGCTATTTTCCAATTATCTGGAAATACACTATTCGAAAGGCAGTAATTAATTATATGTGTTACAAAAGGAATAATAAAAGGACAACTGATATGTATCATGAATAGATTAATGTCATCAATTCCAAATGAATTAGATTTAATTTTATCCAAAAACTTACTTACTTCGGCCTCGGTAACTTGGGAAAACCTAAATGTATCAATGACACCCGGCCGCACACCCTGGTAAATATTGGGAATTACTAAATTTGGAGTAACAAGGTCTTTTACAGAATCAACAAAAAAATTATTAATTGAATCTACATTATTTAAAGAGGTTGGAATATCTACCATTTTTTTACTATTACAAATATTGAATTGTTTTAAGTCTTTCCACAGTTGTTTAGTAGTACCTTGTGCAAACCTGTAGTTAAAATAGGCCTTCTTTTCGTTCCTGACTGACAGAGTAACAAGATTACGCAAAATCTTATAATAATTCCAGTGCTTCTGTAGTTTGGTATTTTTATAACGTTTTAAAGCATTATCCCTTAAGGACATCATGAATCTCAGATTATCCGTCAACCACGGAGCTTTTGGTTTTCGAAATATTGAAGTTTTATACGGAGCGCAAATATCAAACAAACTTATTAAACTGGTATTTAAAAAATTAACTTTATCATCAACATTATTTATATAATAAATATTACGCCAGTTAATTGATTGAAGAAGATCCTGAAAATGTTCAAAATTAATATTAGAAAAATCTCTATAAGTACGTGTAGTAGAAATAGGCTTAGTTATCATAATTTGTAATTTACAATGAATAAGTTCATGGTCGGAATAATCTAAGTGTTTAGTACCTGCATTAACAACTACAGTATCTTCAGAAATTAGAATATGATCAATTAGACTTAAGCTGTGAGAAGTAATACGTGTAGCTTCGTTTATTAACTGTTTAAGAGTGAGACCTTCTAACATAGATAAGTAATGCGTTGTTTCAGGTGATGCAATATCAAAGAGATCAATGTTTACGTCGCCTACGCATACAATCCCATCAGAGACAGGAACAAGTTCACTTATTGTTTCCTCAAATCCTTCAATAAAACTAGAATAATACTTTCTATGTGGTACATATACAACACCTACTACAAAGTTTTTCTTATCAATCCTAACGTTAATCCAAAGATGTTCAAAGTCGTTGAACAACCGTGTTGTAATAATATTATAATTAAAATTATTTTTAACATATAGAGCAACACCACCACATCGAGCTGAACGGCGATCTTTTCGTACAAAAGCATAATTCTCTAACTCAACAAGACTATTGTCAATGTTATCGTTCAAAAATGTCTCAGAAATCCCTATGATATCATAATTATTTAAGTGTACATGATCTTTGAGAATATTAAATTTATGGGTTAACGACTGTGCATTAATGTGAGCTACACTAAGATAGTTTTTAATCATCAAATTGAATAAAGCAAAGTAAATGTAGAAAAAAAAGAGAAAATAATTGTGTTTTATTTAAGTATGGAATTTAAATCACTAGAAAAAAAAAATTGGATTGAAATTCAAGAATTGCTTTAACTCATTTCTCCTCCAATCAAAATAAGGAAAAAAATGTAATTTAAATTAAAAATTAAAGTAGAGCAATGTACATAAGTAATAAGTAATAAACGATCTATTATAATTAAAGATAAATCAACTATGATAAGAGTATTTAAATTAGTCCCTATTTCTCTCTATTATATAATATTAAATAACAAGGTAAGTAAAAATTAGTTCAAAACTAAATTCATATAATTTTAAAATGTTTGTTTACGATTCAACTTATTTTAGATTGGCAGGTGCGTGTATGAATTGTTTAACGTGTATATAACAGAATAAAGATAATAAATAAATAAACGAAATAAAATTTCGTAGTTTAACTATAATTATTATTTATCACTCCTTGTGTAAGAAATAAAAATCTACTATAGTTTAACAACATAATTGTTATTTTATGGTTATAATATAATATAAAAACAATAATCCCTAATCAAATAAATTTAAATTAAATGAATCCAATATTTTTTTTTGTTTAGTTTTCTTCTTTTAACAGAAATTGAAAAATAAGATTTATTTATTCATACAATGTACACATTACATAGAAAAGAAAGGTTTATTTATTATTTTTCACCTTAATTTTCCCGTCGTTAGTCCAAACATTTGTTGTGCCATGATTATTAATCGCTTTACGATATTCTGCATACCTGACTTTTGTTAGATCCTCTTGTACTATAATTTTCGACCCTTTAAATTTTCTCTTATTGACAAACACCAATGACCTTAAGCGATAGGACTGAAATTTAACAATGATCGGACGTGGATGCTGCGGTAGCCCTTCTGTCGATTTTTTACCGACTCGATGTGATCTCTCAATATCTGAAAGTTGAATATTTATTTCAAGATATTTTTTAATTAGCTCGATTATTTTAAGATCAGTATTATCTTCGTTTTCTTGTTCCTGTATGCCAAAGAATCTTAAGTTATATCTTCTTGTATACTGTTCCAAATTATCTAACTGTTTATAAAGTCCTTCAATTTTTGTGACATTAGCTTTTATTGTATTTTGGTTAATAACGATTGTTTTATTAATTTCATCGTATTTAGAAGTTAATTCCTGTATTTGTTTGTTATTTTCATTGGTTGTTTTACTTAAACAATTTACAGTTTCTGTTAAAGTATTTAATTTTGTTTTTAACTCATTCACTACGGAATTTGTTAAATTAACACATTTTAATATTTCGTCTATTTTATTATCATTTGGGACCGTTTCTGATAAACTTTCTTCTTTTTTTACTGTTGTACGATTAGTACTTCTAGTTTCACGTTCACTCATTTTTAAGATTTTATTTAGTTAAAATTTCTTTACAAAATATAAGTAAACAATTTACTATTTTGATTTGAGGAGCATGAGTAATGCACGTCTTACTCGGCTCGCATTCTCGTAACGAATCCTGAATTTGGTGGGAAGAATAACTTTCACCTTTAAAAATACCTGGTATAATGCGATCTTTGTAGTTAAGTATTAACTTTGAGTATTATAACTTAATATCAGCATTAAGTATTCAAGAATAAAGATTTTTCTCTAAATATATTAATTATTATTATATTAATATTAATTAAAGATTTATTTAACATTACCGCCTGGTATTTTAAAACAGCCTTTAAATAGGAAGAGTAAGAGCAAATATTTATTTATGTATTAGGTACGTTTTCCTTCATGTACAACATAATGCATTGTACACATTCTAAACTAAGGTAGCAGTAAGACTATAGACCAAAAGTAAATATTTATAACATAAAAGGGTGTGAAACCCGGCGTTGATTGCACTACTAGTACAGAATACTCTATGAAAGAATAAACAAAAATCAAAAAGGTTGGAGAGAACGGTTCGCTTCATTACTTTTGTGTGTCGACTCAATTCGTTCATTGAAGATATTGAGCACGAACAACTGACTTACAAGGATTTACTTTAGATATGTTCTTTCAGAAAATCCCATGATTACGAAACTGCGGAGATATATATATATATCCATAAACTTTAAACATAGAAAACTTACTGAAATCGATCGATATTATTTGCTTACACCAACATTGGCCGAAATTAAGCTTACATAATTGTTAATACCATCTGAAAACTAATTGGTGGTATTGTTAGTTAGAGATCGTTAGATAATCCCTTTTATACTGATACCCCTGTGGATTCGATCGTTCTATCTAAGCTCTTTGCGATAATCTAAGCACCAGTTTCCCTTGAACGAATTATTGAGAAATCTGTCGAAGATATAAGTAATTAATCTTTGTAAAAGGAACTGTAAACGTTGTAGCTAAAACGGCGTTTTAGTATTACAAATTAGAAGAAAGTTGTTCTCAGTGTTTCATTACACACTATCATTTCTCGATTTATTTTAACATAACAAAGTAGGAAATATGTCTACAAAACTGTCCCATTTAAGTAACACATTTAAATAAATCAGAAAATATTAATAACGTCATTTCATTTGCACAAATATTTTTAAATAAATAATAATTACACTAAATACCCCACACATGCACATAAAATAAACTACAATCAATTCAATTAACTGAGATAAGTTATGTAATTTGCAAAAAGCATGCACTATAAAAAATAGCTACATTTTCAATGATAACATAAATGTTTAATCTGAGATTTATTCGGTTTTACTACATCCTTTAAACAGTAACCACAAATACAAGGACGTTTAACCACAAGTAACTTTGTTTTGTTTGTATTTGCTCTAAGCTAGTAAACCCATGTCACTCTACCCCTAAGGTTAGATCTTGTACACAGTATATTGTATGTACGTACACCTTGTATTCTTAACACTGCAGAATTATGTAAATACGTATTTTTAAATAGTGTAACTGATAAATTGCTTTATTTTATCCTGCTATTGATTATACTAAAATAACTATAACTAAAATATTATTATTAAAAAGTCAATGTCATCAGAATCGCTTGTGAAGCAGGAGTTCTGCTTTAATAAACTGATATTTCTGCGTGGTCAAGACTTTTGTTTGACTTCGTCCAATAAATACTTTCACCTATAAACCTATGACGTTGGAGATGGAGATCTAATGATGCAGATTGGGCACGAATACGCCTTCCGGATTATAAATCGTCTAGAACAGTTGAAATAGCTATTTACACTCGAATGCGGTAAGTCGAACTTTACAGGGCGACAACTTTGTTTAAGGCACGAGCCCGTAGGGCGAGTGCCTTATTAGTTGGAGCCCTGTAAAATGACTTGACGCATGAGATTTGTATAAGATTTTTTGGCCGACAAGTTTTATAGAAAATAAAAAAAAATAATTCAAAACATGCACATAATAGTGTGCTCTGAGCAACATGTTTGAAATTGAATCTAAACAAATGAATACCTTGTTGTTAGTTTGTAGCGTCGTCGTTTGTAGTTATTAATTTTGTAAAAATGAGCGACAGTGACACCAGTTTTTCTTCAACACCTCCTGAAATAAGACAACTTGCCAAGGGTGCTACAAATGACTTACTACCAGAAAAATCAAAAGTGAGGTACGAAGCTCAATACAATACCTTTAAGAAATGGTGCGAGACGAAAAACGCCAAAGTTTACTCTGAAAGCGTCATGCTGGCTTATTTCACGGGATTAGTTGACAAAAAAACGAAGTCTTTATGGGCCATCTATTCCATGTTGAGAGCATGTATTTCGATTAATGACAATTTGGATATTTCCAAGTATGCAAAACTGATTTTATATTTGAAAAGAAAGGTCGCACTTCATAAACCAAAAAAAAGTAAAGTTCTCGATGAAGATCATATCTCTGCATTCATCACTCAAGCTCCAGATGACACTTTCTTATTAATGAAAGTAAGTACTTACATTTTATGTAAAAAGATTTGAAAATTAGTTTCCCTGCCTAATGATCTGTCAAGATTACTGATGTATATCTACTTATTTTTCAGGTTATACTAATAATTGGAGTATGTGGAGCTTGTAGACGAGAAGAGCTCTACAAAATGGTTATAAATGACCTTCAGGTAAAAGGTGAAGTCATATTAATTGAGATTTCTAAAACAAAGACAAACATTAGTCGCTCGTTTGCTATCACAAAGGCTGAATGGGTCAATATTGTTAAACAATATTTACAAATGAGGATGAAAGTTGACAAAATTAAAGATCGTCTGTTTCTTCGGTATGAAAAGGGAAAATGTTGCGCAGCACCCATAGGAATTAACACAATAGGTTCCATACCTTCAAAGATTGCAGAGTTTTTACATTTAGAAAATCCCAAAGACTACACGGGGCATTGCTTCCGTAGAAGCTCAGCCACCTTATTGGTGAACAGAGGTGGTGACTTGTTATCATTAAAAAGGCATGGGGGCTGGAAAAGCTCAAGCGTCGCCGAAGGATATGTGCAGGAGTCATTAAAGAGAAGAATTGAAGTTGCAGAGATGATGACAGAAACAATAGCAGAACGACCAGAACCATCAAATTCTAAACGCCCACATTTGTCATCAGTACGAGTTGACGTCAATAACTCTAATGTCAATAATGCACAATCGGATCCACTAATTCCAGGTGGTTTGTTTTCAAACCTGGAAAATTGTACAATTAACGTTACGATTTATAACAATTATGCAGCCAAGGATTAGGATTAGTAACAGCTACAAGTTTGATTTTGCTTTAGTATTAATAATAAATTCTACATAGTTCAAACATCAAACATTATTATTTTACTAGAGTTCGTGCACTACACAAGGATTAGAGGTGTTGGATGTATGCAAATCAGACAGGAGACAGGTTATGTAAAAATTAGAGGTTCGGCGTTACATACTCACATACGTAACAAATTTCATAACATTTACCAGTGAATAGCCTAAATATGTTATCAGGGCTCACATCCCTTCCTTACAAACATTTTATCCAAATATTATCTTAATTTGTTGACATTTGCTTTGAAATGGAATAATTGGATCTTGGATGACATTTGTAGTTTCCAAACATACAATAGATGGCGCTGCGGCGATTTAAATTAATTAAATTTTAATTTTTTCTATTAAAGCCCGAAATATTTTTAATAATAACTTAGGTAACATGTATTTTATTACATAAACTTAATTATTACAAGAATAGTTGGTTTCTTAAATATCTCTAATTGCCCAGTGTTTTCTAGTATTTTTACGGCATTTGCTTGTCATTTTACGACATCATGCGTAAATATGAAGCTACAGTTGACGTAAACAAAACTGAAACAAACGTTTTAAAATACAGGAGGCCAAAAAATATTTTTTGCACTCACTACATGTAAAACATCAAATCTAGTATGTGCATACATGCATGGAAAAATTGAAATTGCGCACTCGTGCTTGCAAAAACTCACAAAAAACACTGCGTTAATGAGGACTCTCACTACAAATCCAGTTTTATTGGGGTAAAGTTCAGTTAATGAGATAGTACTTTACCTAATTATTCAAGCAAAATTCGTTTGAAAACACTAAAAAACCTTTAATTCAAATTGGCAAATGACATTTAAAAGACATTTAAATGACATTTAATCGAAATTGGCAGTAGTTCAAAGTTACGTAAGTAGTAAATTTAAAATACATTTCAAAAATTCGTGCAAAAAATAGAATACATGATTCGTGCGTTAACAGAATTTACAAATTCGTGCCGATTGCTTTCCCCTCGTGTGCTACGCAAATTCGGGTAGCAAAAATCGGCACTCATTTGTAAAATGTCTGTTACCGCACTTAACATGTAAATTACTATTTTGGCCTCGTGTATTTTAAAACGTTTGTTTCAGTTTTGTTTACGTCAACTGTAGCTTCATATTTACGCATGATGTCGTAAAATGACAAGCGAATGTGGTAAAAATACTAAAAAACACTGGGCAATTAGAGATATTTAAGAAACCAACTATTCTTGTAATAATTAAGTTTATGTAATAAAATACATGTTACCTAAGTTATTATTAAAAATATTTCGGGCTTTAATAGAAAAAATTAAAATTTAATTAATTTAAATCGCCGCAGAGCCATCTATTGTACGTTTGGAAACTACAAATGTCATCCAAGAGCACACTATTATGTGCATGTTTTGAATTATTTTTTTTATTTTCTATAAAACTTGTCGGCCAAAAAATCTTATACAAATCTCATGCCTCAAGTCATTTTACAGGGCTCCAACTAATAAGGCACTCGCCCTATGGGCTCGTGCCTTAAACAAAGCTGTCGCCCTGTAAAGTTCGACTTACCGCATTCGAGTGTAAATAGCTATTAAAAAATCTTAGGCAATTCCAAAGTGCTTTAACAGTAACAAACAGGGCGCTGTACATTCCAAATGTCACATAGATCAAGAATCAAGATCAAGAAGTTGACATCAGCTTATAGAATTTCCCGAAAACGTCGGAATGTAAACCAGATACACCAGAAAATGATATGTTTTTTTATCGATTACCTAATTAACGATTGATGAATCTGCTGTGAAGAAAGTGAATTTGCAGCAAGAAACAGCAAGAATTTGTGTGGTTTTCTTTAGAAGTGTTGTCAAACGTAAACTTAGTCTTGTAACTAGTTGAAGTACTTATAATGTTTAATGAGATCTAGGATTACTATTAGTGGTGATCTGTTGGTCAAGAAGAAAAATGACATTGTACGCTACGTGATTTTATCGATCCAAATAGGTTATATAGCGTTGTATAACAACAAAAGTGTTACAGGCATTTCCGTCATCTATATCCATTTATTTAAAAAAAATTACCGACTGTATTCATCAACTCCAATCCTGAAACCCTAGACCTAGAAACATGAAATTCGAAAAGTATATTTCTTCCATGACGCAAGCTGCGCTAAGAAAGGATTAATACCCATTTCTGCGGACTTTATACTACAGGTCAGTTAAACTGTCAGGTGGGGTTTCCGTGACTGGAGGACGTAGTCAGAGGTAGAAAGGAAAATAAACACAAGTCGTAAAAACAACTATATACTAACAATAGAACATCATAATACAACATAATAGATTACACACATTGGTTATACAGCTTGAGGACGTACATGCCCTCCTAAAACTAATCATGAGGGTGGTCGGAACCACCCTGCTCTAGCATTAAATCTACAAACTAGGACGTAGGAGAGTCTAGTCACAACTCCCCCATAACTAAGCAGAACTAAGCGAGGTGAGGGGTATGGTAATCAAGATCCCTGGATCCCAGATTCCAACCCCCAATCATAAAATGAAAATGCTTGAAAATCTTGACGTGATGGAGTCATTTTGATGACTGAATTCATCATTCAAAGCAAGCTGATTATGTACCGTATCCTCATGAATAACGCGGAAGCCTTACTGTATAATTGAATAAATTACATATAACGAGATGCAAATATAAATGCATACTGTATATTATATTATTTCTAATGGGATGCAGACTGCATACATTATTTCCAAGGATATGCAGACTGTATGCAAGCGCGTGTCTGCATGTGGGTAGATGTTGCAAGAACCTTGATAATATTTGTACGAAGCAAATGCCACTTAAGAAGTTGTGGAATTATTTAAGTTGTAACAATTCCGTTTGTGACAATACTATAGGTTATTTTTAATCGTGTTTATGTGATTTTATCGTTTCGAGAAGAAATATTAGTATTTGAGTGAGATTTTAATATGTGAGTCTAGGCGCTGTAAATAAGATATTAAAGCAGTGAAAGGAGACAATTCCTCGGAATTTATTTAATTAATTTATTTATTTCTGGGCGAGGAATCAGGAGGGCGGAGCATCCTTCGTACTTCATGGCACCGATTTTTATGATCATTTGGCCGACCTTACTAGAATTTAGCGGAATCTGGGGGAATTCCACTCCCAGTAGGGATTTTTAACGTGCCGAACATCGCATTGACACAGGACCTACAGTTTTACTTTCTATCCGAGAAGAAGGCATGTTTTATAATTTTTCTCTGCTATAAAAAATTACCAGCTTTGCTGAGGATCGAACCTGCGACCCTTGGATTTTGAAGCAAACATGCAAACCACTAATCCGCTTAGGCTGTCAACAAGACTTAGAAAAGGTTGAAGTGAAAATTAATGACTTCACAGTTCATAGACGACTGTTAGAAGATGGAAGAAAAATCGTAGGACCGTAGAAGAAACAACTTCCCACACCCCTTACCTTCCTTTCACGATACACGATATTTAAGCGATTTATGTTCACATTAATTCGCACAATAGTATACATATTAAAATTTTGAAGATTTCTTAATTACCTCAACATACAACCTTTGGGTCTGCATAAATTCCAAAAGCTTCAATTTCGGTACAATACTGGTGAAATGGCAATGGGCTTCGTTAAATTTAATAGTTTTTGCTAAAGGCTTTTCTATTGTAGAGCACTGTGCAACATACGGAACGTTGTATCTGGCATATATTGTCTCGTATCTAAAAATTATATATCTTCTTCATTTGTTTACGTTATTGTAATTAGTTACCTTTGTTCATCCAGCACATGCACGGGTAAATTTGAGAGCTTTTTAATTTTAATAATCAAAGGATTTAATGAATATTTCTGCAATCTGGTTAGTAGATGTTCCACTGTCGTTAATACAAATGCATGGGTTAACTCCCTAGAAGTTTCTTTAAGATCATATATACTGAGATCAGGATCAGTATAAAAAACTTCGCCAGGAATTGCAATTTTGAAAGTATCGCTTGTTTTTTCTTTTTTTTCTTTTTTACCCTTTTTACTTTCTTTTTTACTCTTTTTACTTTCTGTATTCCTCTTTTCTGATTTAGATGGCTTAGAATCGTTGTTTTTAACTTTACCTTTTTTCTTAGGCGTAACAACTACCTTTTTAATAGCTTCTTCTTGTAATGGTGGAGGACAAACTGGCACAAAATCCTTGCATTCTACCTTCTTTCCACTAGAGACTTGATCAATGATTTTATTTACTTGAAAACCGTGTAAAGGATCTAAAAAAAAGGTAAAAATTAGTTAAAAATTACAGTAAAATTGCAATTTTACTCGATAAAAATTCCAAGCGATTTACAATCTCGTCGTAACAATGAGTACCCGGTGCATCAACGCATTCCCAGATAATATTTCTATTGTACTCCTCTAATTCCCTTATCCGCTTATCTTTTTCGTCTTCGCATTTTTCTAGATTTGGATCCGTATTATAAGCCTGCGTAAATTTTTGCGGAGAATCAACGTCTTCTTCTCGGATGAAAAATGCTTGTGCATTCTCGAATTTAGCCCTAGTACAAAAACGCAGAGTAATCCCAACATTTTTTTATGCTTTTATTTGTATGTAGAATGTATATATATATATATATAAATATGGAATATTTATTGGTTTACTACCTATTTCCCAGTTTATTCTTATTTGTAGAAATCGTATAATTCACAACATGAGAATGTAATTTATAATGCTTTACATCTTGAAGTGGATTGAGCACGTGTTTGACACAGATTGGTATCCATGCAATTTCTCTTTTTATGTAAGTTTTCAATATTATATCTCCATCTGCAGAAAATACCTGTTAAAATTCTGAAATGAAACTAAATTTTACTATATTCACTACGTAAACTAGGAAACGGTTAGTAGTAGTTAAATATTCAAAACTTTTTTATAGAATTTTAACATACATTTTAACATACATTTGAAATACATTTTAACGCCAAATTATGGTGATGCCCACGATAAATCTCGTTTACGAGAGTCTCGCAAACATCGTCTCGTTTGCGAGACGATATACGAGACGAGAATGTACTTTTTGCTTGGGAGACGAGACGAGATTTTTTAAAATATTCTTTCGTATCTCGCGCGAGAAATTTCGCAATCTCGCAAAAGTCTCTCGTTATGGAAATTATTTCTTTAACAAGCTAAAAATCTGTTATGTTGTATTAGAAATCAGAGTACTTATACAATACAATACTTTACTGTTTAGCCATAAATTTTCTAATTTAATTTGTTACGGTCTACGTTGTAGATCTATTATATAAAATCAAAGACAAAATAATAAAGTATAAAATATCAGAATTCACAATAATCACGTATATTATTTCGTTATAGAGAAAACATTTTTTTTATGTGCGTTTATGGATTTTGTTTTGTTAACCGTTTCTGTATCGTGTCATAAAATAAAGGATTAATGAATGTTTACATGATAAACAGCCAAAAACTGGCACCGAATTGTTTTTTCTAAGGTCTGTTTAAAGAGATGTTTGATACTAGAAGAAGAGTTATGAGATGTTAAGAAAGGAAACTAAGTACCTAGAGTTACCTAATAAATGAGTTAAATAAAAAGTCATTAAGTTATGATTTAAAGTTTTCTTGGCTCTGTGACTTTAGTGTACCTAATATAAAGTTTTGTCTTTTGGACATTCCCGTTTTGTTGTACGGTCACGATAAACATTTGATTTTTAAGACGAATACTTAAATGGTGGTAGTTTTTTAAAGCTAATAACTTTAAAACTAGTTTTGCTCTGATTTGGAAATATTAAGGTTAGTAGGAGTTTCTTAGATTTAAAACAGTTTATAAATTTTGAGTTTATGTAAGTAATAGGTGATTATTAAAATTACGCTTATTTAAAATAAGTGATAATTTTTCAAAACGAAAGTGGACCAAGTTTCGATGTTGCATAAATAAAGTAGCTGATCTAAATAGAATTTTACATACATACGTAATTTTTATTGTTTAGATAGAAAATTAAAACTGTACTAACTATATAAAAAAAATGGGACAGAAATGACACGGTATGTGTTTTGGTATAAGTTTAATCTTAAATATTTTTTAGTAATTTTGCAAACTTTAATAATAATCAACGTTTTCGTTTCAATTCTTTAATCATAAATCAAACATTATTTTATGGAGTCGGCAGAATGTTAACTTATATATAAATGTAAATGTAATTCTTAAATAGTGATCAATTTTCTAAAATCATAATTTTAGCGAGACGCATTAAATCGGCTACAAAGGCTGCTTTATATACATATTTTACAAGCATGTAATATAATCTGTATTATAAACAATGCAAAATTACAAGGCACACGTTATTCATTGATATAATTTGTACTTGAGTCTTTGAACTTGAATTATCAACAAGACATTTTAAAATTAACAACTACGAAAATAAAAGAAATATTACACTATAGCTAATTGAATACCTTGAAATTGTAACATGATCTAAAACACGTTTAGTTTACAAATTATACGAAAATAAGTATTTATAAAGTCGCAGGTTAAAGAAACTACGAGTGAAAGTTTTTTACCGACAATGGCATACTTCATTTATAATGTCTGTAGGTAATGTCTTGAGATAACCTCGACGTTTGCTTTTTCCGAATATGTTGTGAACGGTGACACCTAGAAATTCTTTATGTACAGTGCTATTAAATTAAAATGCAATATGCTCTATGTTGCATTTTAAAATAATCATCTCAAATCATTTACTGTATGTTTATGCAACCAACTATACTAAACCGCTCAAAATGCGCTAGCCGTTTAACCTCTGTCATACAATTGAGGATAATTTAAGACTAACCGACTTTTTTAAAAATACAAACTAAATGAAAATACCATCTATTGTAAAATAAAAGATGCAAATGTGTATTTTTTATAACACACCATGTCTGTTCGTGGTAAAATGCATACTACGTACTTGCCACAATCAACCAATTTATCCTAATGCTTTTACTTGATTATTTTCAAATGCAATATAGGGAAATAGAATATGATGCATTTTAATTTAATAGCACTGTATACAGATGATGTAGGAAATTTTCTACAAAAAAAGTTTCGTATCAATTGTTATCGCCAGGCTAATTCCATGCCAATCACATAATTTATACTATAAACATAACTGTGCTTCGATGATATCCTTGCATAGATACACATGAAATAACATTGAATTAATTTTTTCAGGCTTTTTAGGTGAAAAATTGCCAAAGTAGAAATCTTTAAAAATTTCGATGTTGATGCAAATTCTGCTACCCTACACTATCATCTACCTAAAATTGTCATAACTCCCTTATTTCTTAAGTTATCTGGCTCATCCAGGTGTCAGATTAAAGCTAGTTGTTTGATCTTTTAGGTTATATTAAGAAACGTGCAAAAGACATTGCACAATTGAAAAGTAACAGGCTGTGAACGCAAGTTTTTGCAAATTCTGACTTTGTTCCTGTGCTAGAATTATCATCCCCTTGAAGCTTTTTTTTATAGAATCATCTTACTCACTTTACTGGATATGGTTAAAAAAATAAAAAGGGTGTTTTTTGTAGTTTTGGAAAAAAAATTATTTTTGAAGAAATTTGCATTCAGAGCTTGCAACTTTTTTACTCTGCAATGTCTTTGTACGTTTCTTGATATCCTATGAATGATCCAAAAACTAGCTTTAATCCGAAACCTGAATGAGTCAGATAACTCAAACAAAAAGGGAATTATGACAATTTCAGTTAAATGATGCAGAGTGCTGCATAGCAGAATTTCAAATGCAAATTATTTTTTTAAGTATCTAGCTCATTCAGGGGTCAGATTGAAGCTAGTTTTTGAATTTTTCAGAGTGTATAAGAAACGTGCAAATACACTGCACAGTAGAAAGGTAGCAGGCTCTGAAAGCAAGTTTTTCCAAAACTACAAAAAACACCCTATTTATTTTTTAATTATCCCAAGCAAATACTAAGATGATTTTATAAAAAACAGTTTCAAACGGGCGATAGTTGTAACACAGGAGCAATGTCAAAATCTGTAAAAACACTAAAATTTGCCTTTGGAGGCTGCTACTTTTCTACTGTGCAATGTCCTTGCACGTTTCTTGATATACTCTAAAAGATCCAAAAACTAGCTTTAATCTGAAACGAACCAGATAGCTCAAAAAGATAAGGGAGTTATGACAAGTTCAGTTAGATGATGTCTTGTGCCGGGTAGCAGAATTGGCCAAAAATCAAAATTTTCAAAAACTTGTACTTCAGCTATTTTTAATCAAAAAAATCTGGAAAAAATAATTTAATGTCACTTCTTATGTATCTATGCAAGTGAGAAGTTTGGACAAAATATTAGGCATTGAAGCACATAGCTCTAGTCTTTGAATATAAAACGTTAGGAAGGAGCCTTCCCCTTTCCCTCTGCTGCAAATGCTAAAAAGTGCGACGGAAGTCGCCATTTTGAAGAGTATGACTCATTGGTTGTGCTCTTATCGTGGTGCGAAAGTTAAAAGTTAGGGTCAGTTTTGCATTATTTGTAAAAAACGAGCCTTTTAATATAATTCATTAATATTGCTCGCCTTTACGTGCAACGTTTTAGGTCTTCATTGGGACCCCATGGCCGACGTTTCTTTCTACTCGTGTCCTATAGATGGCCCTTGCACAAAAGAAATATCTTATCGGAAGTAGTTCGAATTTACGATCTTTTAAGATTTTGAACTACAGTAGTTCTCTTTGCAAAAATAGATGGCGAAGATAGATTGGGATTGCCCTGTTTCTGAGGTAATGATCAATAACTGGAATTGGTTCAATTTGGAACTTAGAAATTTTATTTATTTATTTCCTAAAAATTTCAAATTTAAAATTGTCTAGATCTCGTATATACCTACCAGTAAAATTAGGTACAAAACAACAGACTGCCTTCCAAAAGCGAGTGGAGTTCTGGAAACTGTTTTAATCACTCAAACAGGTCTCTGATATGTATAATCTGAGTTTGCCCTGATTTTCGAGTGGAGCTTCAAACCATGATGTTAGAAAACCTCGCAATTTTCGGATTTTTCCCGGTCTTTCTAGAATTCCTCTGAAACTAAGCGTTTAATTGAAAACTCCATTATTACCAAGAATGTAGAGCATTAAATTCTGCGTCGATACAGTACCAATACTAATTTGTCTGACCTATTAATTTAGACTCGGCCGTCAGAAAATAACTTCATGCATTCTCGGATGCGTCTGAAATTGGTTACAGTGCTGTAGCGCAGCGTTCCGCAACCTTTTTTATTTAGCGACACAAAAATATCAATAAAATGATTCATACGAGAGGGGGGTGGGGTTACTTAAAATAAAAGGACTTGATCGCATATATACTTAACATCAACCTAAATGATATAATAAACATAAATATTTATGTCAATGTGACCCATTTTTAAACATTTGCGGCCCAAAATTGAGTCGTGACTCTATGGTTGCGGTCTGCTGCTGTAGCGTATTTAAGGGTTCAATATTCTGACGGGTCTACCAGGGTTTTCTGTGATGTGCAGGGAAACTAGAGTTGTACCTCTCAAAACTATCCCACGTTTGGAATTGTGCGGTCTGTATTGGCAAGAGAATTGGTGAAAAGTATCATTGATGGTCTGAAGAAGTAGTTCACGTTTGACGATACGATCGCTTAGAAGACTCCCAGACTCCAACACATTTGTGGCTAACCGTCAACCGAGTAGCTCTCATTCGTCATAGTATTACGTTCCGTTAGCAAATAATCCAGCTGATAGTGCCTTACGCAGACTTTTGCCCTCGCAATTGCTAAATCATAGTTTGTAGGGGATGGGAGCTCCATGGCTCTCTCATCTCCCAGACTCGTGACTAGGGCTGTGTGATTATCAAAATCAATAATCGAAAATCGATTAGAAAAAAAATCGATTAAATCGATTAATCGATTGATCGATTAAATCGATTGATCGGTTAAATCGATTAATCGGTTGATCGATTAATCGATTGATCGATTAATCGATTTAGCGGATTAGTCGATTGATAAATTAATCATTTATTTAAAAATATAATCGAAGGTCCGATTAATCACTTGTGATAATTCGTGTCTTCTATATTATAGTATAAAGCCTTTTCTGAATTAACATAAATAGTAACGTCTACTGAAATTTTGTTAAAGTATATTTTTACATAAATTATATTTTTAAAAATCCACTTCAATTTGTGTCAGTCTGGTGCTCTGGTCATACCTTGTACTTATAATAATAATAATAATAACGGTCTTTATTTTTTCCCAAAAGAAATAGATTGGTCTTACACCTTAATAACTAAATAAATGTCATCACGAGGCAGTATCAAGTTCAGAATCAGATTTATTTCTGTTTCTGGTCTCCCACTTAACCTCATACTAATAAATTTTATTTTGCATTGTACATAATACGAATACGAGTAATACGACATCATACATCACCAATGATGTGCTTTAGTAGAGAAACAATTTGTGCAATTCGTGGTCGTTGTTAATGTTACTTCAACCAAAGTTTGAGAAGCAACCATGGTTGTGCGATTATGTACATCAATAATAAAAATAGATTAAAAAAATCGATTAATCGGTTAAATCGACTGCTTGGTAAATCAATTATTCGGAACTACGATTATTTTCTTAAAATAATCGATTAGTCGATCAATCGATTAAATCGATTGATCGATTAAATTGATTGATCGATTAATCAATTTAATCGATTTAATCGATTAATCGATTATTTAAAAAATTAATCGAAGGTCCGATTAATCGATTATTATGAACAGCCCTACTCGTGACCAGAACAACCTTCATTCTCTGCAGGTTTTTTCGGCAAGAGGAACGTAAAATTGTACTGACAGTTACCAATGAAGCCCATAAAATAAATGATCTAATAATTAATCTAAATAAATTATCCTTAAAAAATTAACCGAAGTGGGGTGGTGGAGTGGGGCAGTGGCTAAGGTAATATTTTCCCGGGTGCAATTTTGCAAGTATGCAATTAATTTCACTGAAGAACGTAACGCATTAAACAAAACCACCTTAATAATATACGTTTGCACCGTTCGGATGTGAACTCAACACCTATCTATTAATTCCATAGAATCTGTTTGAAATAGGAAACTATAAAACTTTCAGTTTCATTCATGTAATTTAGTAATACCTATTCAACACAATATTTCATTGAGTAAGTAAAGTATTTCATATCTATACAGTATACATTATGATACATACATGTACATATGTACATAACAGTGGCGTGCGGTGAGAATTTAGGCTAGGGAAGCAACCACGATTTTCACTTGTAATATACCAAGTGCATTGATTATTGCCGGAAATTTTTTGAGTGACATTTCTGCAACGTCATAATTGCACGACACGAAGTGGAGTGCAATTACGTTGCCGAAATGCACGAAATCAAAATTTCCAGGCAGAATCAATGCACGAGGCTGTATTCGGTAAGAGAATCGCACGACGCACAGAAAAAATGCATTATGATTAATTGGTTTTATGTAGCTATATATGTTACAAGTATAATTTCCAAAGAATTTCCAAAAAATTACTCCTTGGTAGCATATATATATAAATTTTCGGGAAAATTGTGTGATTGTCATGGATACAATTCAAATTTGAATTTTTCTATTGGTTCTCGGCATCGTCGTGCGATTCTCATTTTAATATACCTAGGTACAGGCGTGGAGCTACGGGAGGGGGGGATCTCCCCATCTAAAATTTTTGATATATACTTCAGTATTATAGTTAAATGAATTTTGAATGTAAAAGTAGTTAATGCTTATTAAATATTGTTCAATATATAACATTTATAAATAAATATACATAGGATAAAAACAAATAATGTTTGTATAATTATTATTAATTTATTTAAAACAATTTATTTTCAAAAAAAAAACTCACCTTCCAAATAGTTCTCTGGATCCACCCCCGCTAGGTACAATAAAAAACTGTTATAATTATTAAGCTTAAAAGTTTTTCAAAGAAGAAATTTTGCACTTTATACTTATGGAATTTGTTGACTATCATTCTTTATTTAAAAAAACTACCATTTATTTAAAATGCAACTCGATTTTCCGGTCTTTTTTTAGCAAATACCTGGTGCAGGTTTTAATCTTTGTTGTTAAATGCGAAAGTTTTGGTTTTGATCTGCATTTCCCAACACTTTGTTATTTCTCTCCAAAACTGTACGAACAAAAATCTAATAATTTACAAACTGAACAACAAAATCGTCGCGATTCAGATGTATCAAAAGTACTCCAACCTTCCACTGAAGCAGCTGAATTTGCAGACGATAATGCAATTTTAAATTTGTATACAAAGCAAACTAAATAGAATTATTTGTTTTAAAAAAATTCCAACTTATATAAATTGAAATAATAAAATGTTCCAAAACACAGTCTCATTCGCAGATTTACATTACTTAAGTAACATTTAACAAACACTAAATCGAACAAATAACCAAATTATGATAATAAACATTTGGCCATGGAGCACACTAAAAATAATGTGATCTTACTACGATGTAGGTAGAACGCACCCGACTATTAACGAAGGCGTGGCTGTCGAGGAGAAGTGCAATAAGCAACGATGCTTATCAGTGCTGAGCAATCAGTGCTTATATGCAGTGTATGTAACACATTTGACTCTGTATTACCGTTCCGGGCAACTTTAATAAGCCTAATTTAAAATAGTACTCTAAATAATTATACTTTTTGCTGTACGAAATTGATATTGAGCTTTAAGTTGATTAAATATTGCAAATTTAAATAAACGATAACCATAATTTTATAAAAATATTTTTGTTAGGATTGGTTTTTATTTTTAATAATCGCTTAACGGAAGCATTGCTTCCATTGCTTCCATGGACTGCACGCCACTGGTACATAATATTTACATGCATCATAACAAAAGTATAATCTTACTATTTATTGAAGTTGATTTTCCACAATTTCTTCATTGATAGACTTCCACATACCCTGGAAGTTAGGCAACCCAAATAACGATAATTCGAGGTCGCAAATGTTCCAATAGAAATTATTGCTTTAAATAATTTATATTTCAGTTTTCATTAAATAATTTATTAAGGATACTTATAATTAGCTATTTAGGTCTAAACATGTATTAGTGCATCTTTTAAAGTTTCCTTTTGTAATTAGCGTTTCATAATTATACCTAATTATATTAGAACTCAAGTGTGATCATTAGAATAAGTAATACAATAGAGCAGAACAAACGGTAACAATTGATAACACTTGGTTCTTTTCTGATTATATAAATTACACATTAAACTATTTAAAGAATTATTAAAAAAATTTTACAGATATAATTTGCGCAAAAAATCTTTACGTTAATAGTTTTAGTTACTGTAGACCTGAACGAACTTTTAATTAACATAATATGTTTCTTAAAATCTCTGCACATCAGGTTTATCTGTGACAGCAGTGCCCGTTTAACATATGGGCTCACGGGACTACAGTTTATGGGTGTTCAACCCGAGGGCGCTTGGCAAGCACCCCCTTGAGGGTGCTTTTAATTAGGTAGGGTATAAGAATTATTGTATAATTTAATTAAATCAGAATATGAGTAATCGTATACAATATATAGAAATTGCATATACACGTACGATATAAATACTTATGCATGTGTGCCCCCCTATTGATTGGTCACGGGACCACATCGTATCTCCGCTGTTTTTGTGGGAAATCATTATTACTAGTGCATTTTACCTTAAATAGATTACCTTAAATAGAAAAGTACGATACTTAAATATTTCTTATTTCATCTCACAGGGAGTTCACAAATTAATAGTAAATAAAATGGTAACAATTCCAAACTTCGCAATTTATAACAAATTTACATTTAAATATAGCTCTTGCTTCTTCGTAATAATAAATTTTGCATGTCTTCTGTAATCTTTACAAGCTTCCCTGTTTTTCTGTTTTAACATTAACAAATTATCTCACATTAATAAATCTACTTTATTAAAATGATGTCAAATTGTCGTAAAACTGACGGCAAGTCAAGGCACTGTCACAGCCCAAGGACGTCAATATAAGACGTCATTAAAACGTAGTTCAACGAAGTCATTCAAACGTTGTTCAATGACGCCATTAAAACGTCCTATGTACTAGGACTAGGACAGGAATTATAAATAAATAGTTGAGTATTGGAAATACTTTTTTGACACATAATTATCAAACAAAAGTAAACATTCAGTAATAGAAAATACATCTCTTATAGTAACTCAACATCTCATAATTAATAAACAAACGTAAGCATGTACTAAACTGAAAAGCTGCTAAAACAATATGCAAAATAATTGATAGTACTAAAATAAAAAATAATATTAGTAAGTACTATAAGCAACCTTTACATTAGTCTTAAAATGAATGAGTAAAATTGTATAGGCTATGTAGTATTGTGACAGAACAGGTATGATTATTAGACTCACCTATTGTGACAAGCCACACAATTATATGCAATAGTTGCACACATACACTATAAATGTACACTAACAAGTTTAATAATAAGTAGGAAAGTTAGTAATTAAAGAGCAAAACAAACACATGAAATATGTTATTGCTGTTTGTATTGCGGCATGTGGTCTTATGATGTTCAATAAAAAATAAAGTAAAACAGGGTTGCCAGATTTGTCTCTCGTACATCAGTGGACTTGACAATACAAAAATAGTGTATTTATTATACTTAATAATATTAGAAGTCTAAACAGACCTTATTGTACGTCTAAAAGACGTCGTTTTAAAGACGTCTAAGTACTTCCCATAATATGACGTCTTATGGACATCATTTATTAGTCATCTGACGTCGCTGACCAATAATCACTTAAAAGTAACGTCAGTGTGCTGGCTGGGATACGCTACAAAACGACTATTAGCTATTACTAAAGTTTTTAACTTTCGACTGAATATTGACATATATTGAGGTCAATAATACCTTTTAGATTACAATTTGCAAAATGTAAAAAAATGTTATTATTTTTGACCATAATTACACAAAACTTAAAAATATATCCATGTGTAGGGCGTTTTGTGTTTGTATAAGTATAAGTTTGATTCTTACATTCATTTGTTTAGGAATTATCATTTCCCAGTTATAGTGTAGATCAGCGTTTCCCAACAGCCGGTACGCGGACCGGTGCCGGTCCGTCAGAAAATTTTGCCGGTCCGCAGAAAAATAACAGTACCTACTTTTTAAAATTTTACTAAAAAGATTTTTTAATTCGTGTTATCCTGGAGTTAACGTAGGGTCAAATAGTTTATCAGAGTTGACCAAGAATAAACTCTGAGTAAATTTATACGGAGCCGCTCTGTACTTATGTGGCGGGTATTAAACAGTAATAGATAATAAGGAGCCCCCCCCCCATTGTAGGATTTTTAAGTGGGTTTGGCGCGCACAGGTCTTGCGTTTCTGATTAACGCGAACAATCAAAATCTGGATTTCGTGGTTTGGAGGGGCCGCAAAACTTGTTTCGATACGGACCGTTTATTGTGTGTCGATACGTTGGGTAGTTCCCGCCTCGTATTTAAGGTCTCGGCTGTCTCCGGTAAACCGTTTAGGTGGTGGAGGCAAAAAACTGTTCCCGCCTTACAGTAGGTACGAGCAAAATTCTGACCGCGGAATCTAGGGATGACATGGAGTTTTTGGGGGCGATCGAACTTGTGTACGAGTGGTGCATCTATTGGTTTTCCGTACCTCCGCCCTAGGGAGCTCCACCCGTTTTCGAGAGGCGGTATCTTGAAAACTATAGAAGCCAAAACGACTATCTTGTCGTCAAAAGATGGGCAATCTCAAAATGTTTCCTCTTTAAATGCCGTGCAAAACCATAAGAAAACAGTTACAGACGAAAAACTCGAAATTTCTTATTTGCTTTTCACCTGAGAATCGTGCTAAAGTAATATCACCGCTACCAGCCTAATTGGGCTCCTAAGCGCTGGCTCCTGAATCGTTTGAGCTCATTCCCGTTTTTGACCGCCGCTCTCAAAACCCACTCGCCAGCGTTTTTGGTTATATCTCCGCTCCCTGTCGAGATATCTTGTACTGGTTTTGGACGAAGGTCCGTCTTATATGTCTAGAACCCGGTTATGGTCTTTGGCGCCCCACCCCGCTCTGCGATCGTTTCTCGACGTTTGTTTAGCGAAAAGACAAAAACTCTCCAATGACACATACATAAATCGACACTACGTGTATACCTACGCACTTGCATTGCAACTGTGTAAACTAGATAACCTATCGGCAAATGATAATATAACTAGCCTCAGCTTGTTCATTAGTTTCCTGAAGTCACAACACTTTTTCACGAACCTATCCTTTTCCATGGACCATCATTGCAGAGGGACGGGGATAAAATGCCAAGAAATTGCTTTTACTTGTAGAGCGCCAGTTTTCATATCCATCCCTATTAGTAAGCAAGGTTAGGTATAGCAGACGCCTTGAACCTGGAACTGTGACGCAGTTTTTGAATCCAGATCTTTACCCAAGTCTTAGCCATTGCTACGGAATGTAAGATTCGGTAAGAATTTGATTCTCTTTATTGATAAGTTTTCTAACGGCTTCACAACTCCACATATCATATTAACTAGGAGACTCAAATCGTTCTGGCTGTGTTGACCAAGCACATTCTTCTTCCAGTCAAAAGTGGGGGCCTTTCGCCAGAGTCAATTCTGTTCCGAAGTTAATCTATCAGTTGAGGCGAGTTCCTTTATCAGCAATAATCAGCACAGTTGGAACATAAAACCATTTCTAGACATTTGTGCTCCCTTAAATTTATCCGATCCTGTTGACTTCAAATTCAGTAGGACCGGATGCTAAGTAGCACTGTCTGTGAGTCCGACCAAAACCCTAATTTGTAATATATTGGTAAAAGTCGGATTTGATTGACTTAGCGTATCGACAGCCAAACACTGTCGCGTGTAACTTCATCTTAAAAATGGAAAGTTTTCGTATAGGAGCGACCCAAAACTTCTCACCGGTGAAAGACGCGTACCTGACCGATCTTTTTAAAGTAGCTCACACCACACGTTACTTCTCCACTGGCAGCGACAAATGTTGTGTCACTGTGGAGTTCCCAAGAAAAAGCTGGACAAGTTCCAAAAATTTTGTCCATCCCCCATACACGACATCGTCTACTTTCTCATCCCACCCGGTTTCAGCATGCCAAAAAACATGACGAGTCCAACCTTCTTTTTGCCGGGCGACTTTCATTCATTATTTATGGTTTCGTCTTATGAAAGTTTATCTTAAAAGCAAATGCATCTTCGCTGCTCGGTCGATCGAGAATCCGTTCCTCTTCGTACAACTTGCTCTTCTCATGAACTTCACGATGATTGTTAGTGCAAACACCGAAAGAAATTTGCCCCAGAACTTCCTGCCTATTCAAACTGAACTTACAAATTTTAAGCCCACCGGTTGTGTGAATGTTCGTTACTTGCATCTGGAGCAAAACTGCTGAAGCGAATGTATCTGCTCCTCTCAAAAAATCGTCGCAAATGATGGGCATTTACTGCTGCTGGGAACTGGTATTAGTACTATTTAGTATTTCTGTTATTAACATATATGCGGATATGGGGCAGCAAGACATTCCAAATAATATGACTTGCATGTCGTACACTTTTAGAGATCGGTTCTAGTCTTCTGCTCTCCAGAAAAAGCGCTGACTTGGCAAATATTTTTCCCCATCCTCTGTTTACGACACATTAAGAATTCGAACCTGACAGAGGTTGCTTGTCACCTTTGGGTTCTGATCGCGGTAGCAGATGATCATTCATGGATCCTCCATTACGGTGCTGAATTAAAAACTGAAGTCTCAATTTTCAGGCTTGTTGGGACTCTTTACACCGAAATTAGGAATGTACCTGAAGTTCGGTGGTTCAAAGGCGACAATTTCTTCCAACGATAGCTTTCTGGCACGCCCATTCTTTTCGTATTCAAGCAATGTCATATTCATGCGTTTGAGTATTAGTGTATTCATTGATACAACGCTGTAAAGTTGGCGTCTGTTATTCGTTTTTAGATTCCTTGCAATCGTTGAAATGCAGCTTTTTTCCAGATAGGAAGGACGGGTTGTCGCAGCCATACAGTAGTTCGATTTCCCATTCGATTTTATTCGCTTATGCACTTTTCCTTTTATATTATACTCTTTTAATGGACTGTATTTTTTTAAGTAAATTGCACATACAAGACACATCTATCTCCATTCTCTAATTCTGATTTTCGGTATTTTCCGCATGTCAATAAAATTGAGTTTGCTTTTTGAATGGCAATACTAAGTTGTTGAAAAAGGAAACTTGTACATCGGTTATTACTTCCCTCAACACTAATAGGTTTTCCGATTTTATTTACAGCTAAAGTAAACTGTTCCCAAGTACACCAGAAGCTTCCACTGCTAGCGATGCAAAAATGAACTGTGCACAAATCCTCATAACTCTAAATTTTTCATATTCTACTAAATCAACAGCATCGCCACAAATCTACTTCTATTTATCTATTTTTAAGATTCTCCTCATTTTGAGTTTCCCAACCTTTTTCCATTACAAGACCTTTTAGAATAGACCAGAAGTTCTGATTAGGTCGCAGTCCTGAAGACACGTGAAAAAATTCTCTTCCTTGGCCACCAACATAATATTCAGCTAATAAGTGAACTACAGCTGATTTCGCGTAATGTGATCAGGCCAGAACGGGCCAAAATACGTAATTATAATGATTTTCCTGAATTAATGGAATAAAGCATTTTTTAAAACATTCATTTAGATGGACTTTCTGATTAATGATTATTCGTGAAGAACAGAAGAAAGGTTTCGAAATCTCAGAAGGTATTATCAAGTGCTGCAAGAGAGTCCTTGGTATAAAATCCTTAACTCACATTTTTATCAGAATTTTTGAAGTTAATGTTTATCATCCAAAATAAAAGACTTTTTGGGAATTTCTCTAACATGCATCTGCACCTTTGCCGACTTTGTTGCTGTTGTTGCTCAGATCTTATTAAGCACTTCGATCTTCTTTCTGTATTTCATCCGGCATTTACTCTTAAGGGTCCTGACAATATGAGACCGGCTGCACTTGAATTGTTTCGCTAACTTTCTGGTTGATATTCCACATTTCCTATTCAACGGTTCTTCCAAACCTTCAGCGCTCTTCGGCCAGAACCTGACTTGCGAAAAGGCGGAGTTTCTTTCGAAGTCAGGCCATCGTTCTTGCGGATATATTGTCGATTTTGGTACACTTCCTTCCATAAAATGATCTGCAACAAACTTTTTTCCTTTTGCAATATGGTCATCACAATACGCGTACACTCTCGAAATGAGACTGGTATGAACCATATTGCAAGAATTTCCTTAACAATTGATATATGCAAACCAAACTTTATAGTCCGGGCGTCGACGACTGCAAAAACGCTGTACTCATCGAGTTAAAGAAAATTTAAGTTTTGTAGTAACAGTTGACTACCAGTAGATACAAGAAAGCTTGGTCTGCTAACCCCTATCTTGGTGCGATTGGCCTATCAAGGTGACTTTACCCCTCTTTTGGGCTTCACTAACGACTCATTAGTTAAAGAATAAAACTGTATTTAATTTCTCGAACTCAATCACTGTAACGAAATAAAAATGGTCTGCAGCGTGATATCTTGGAGCGCAGCGCGGTCCGACCAAACAAGGTGGTAGATTTTGAAGAGCGCTTTTTACCCATCGAGTTAACGCCTCGGAGAACAATCTCCATATTCGTGATAAAAAGTACAACTTTTGTACCTTGGTATACAAATAACTGTTACTAAAAAGGACAGAATTACTTGACAGACTTGGCAACCGATTATAAACTTTGGTTCTGCTTTTTTTAATAATTTATAATATCTTTATGCTTCCTCCCGAGACAACAATAAGTATATACAGGGTGTATTATCGGTTTTGTTACATAGGCAAAAGCATGTAAAACACAATTTCTCAAATATTGGCTCCCCTAATTATTTTAGATGAAAAATCACTGTAGCAAAGTTGTAGATTTCCTTAAATACTGTTTAAAAACTGCCACTTTAGCATTCTGTGTTAAATAGTTTCCAAGATATCATTGATTTTCTAGTACAGGAAATTAACATTGTAAATCAGAAATTAATGGCAATTACCACATTAGATTTAGACATTTAGGTGAAAATTCAAGGACTATTAAGCACAGTCTTATGGAGCAAAATCACTCATCAGAACGTTACGATTGCTACCGGTGTGTAAGAAATAGATGAAAATTCTCCCAGGAATTTATTTTTAAAAAAACTTATTAGCCATGACTACAGTGGTCAAATTATTCTAAAGGATTGCTACCAGATTTTTCATTTAAACTATTCAATTATGAACTTGATTGATTGATTAAAATATGGTAGAGTAATAGAGTTTTATGATGAACTATAATACCACAAAAGAAAAAATAAGTTTGGTTAAATGGTATAATAATTTGACTTTGACTTAACTTTTGTTATGGCTAATAAGATTTTACAAAAATAAATTCCTTGCAGAATTATTATCTATTTTTTAAACACCGGTAGCAATTTATTGTAACATTCTGATGAGTGGTTATGTTCCATGAAACTGTGCTTCATAATCTTTGCATTTACACCTAATGTCCAAATTTAACGTGGTGATTGCTATTAGTGAATTTCTGATTTACAATGTTAATTTCCTATACCAGAAAATCACTTATACCTTGAAAACTATTTGACACAGAATGCTAAGTGGAGGTCTTTTGAACAGTATTCAATAAGATCTACAACTTTGCTATGGTGACTTTTCCTCTAAAATAATTAGGGAAACCAATATTTGAGAAATTGTTTTTGCATGCTATTCGCCTATGCAACAAAACCGTTAATACACCCTGTATAACTATAAATAATTTTCCTGCACACAGTTAGATTCAAATGTGGAGGCAGACTTGCGTAACCGAAAACTTTGTTACGCACATTATCATACTATCAACCAAACAACTCTCATAATATATAGTAGTTTTTTTAAGTTGTATCCTCAGTGAAATACCCTAAATAAAAGCTTGTGTTTTACATAAAAACGTTTTTTTCCTCGTTTATTTTGTAAATTTAGAAAAAGGAAGAAATTCCTTTTTTAGAAGGAATTGCTAACAAAAAACCATACATACAATCAATTAATCAAAAAATCTAAATAAGGTAAAAAAAGTTATAAAAACCTTTGCTATGGTTCCCCAGCAAATAACATCAATTTGATATTTTGGTCTTTCAGGTATAAGTTCATATTCTATATGATAGAATCCAATAGGAGTGTTTACTTCAATCAAATACTTAGGTTTTATTTCTTCAGGTTTTGTCGTTTCTTTCTTTTTACTGTTCTTTTCTTTTTTACCTCCAACTTTTTCTTTTTCTTTTTTAGGGATTTTAGCGACTTTTTTGCCTCGAACTTTTCCTTCTTTTCGCGATTTCTTCTGGGAGTTTGGAAGCAAAGAAAACCCTAATAGAATGCAAATGCGGAATTTAACCATTCTAATAATGTGATATATAAATTTCTTAACCCGGATGTTAAATAAATTTCAATACGTCAAAAAATATGACCAAAATAATTATTCTTCAGTACTTCATGTAACTATGACTACCAGAATGACGCCGATATTTCTGTTGACTCGATTTTCAAATGATATTTTTGTAGAGGGAGGATATCCATCTTGGATATAATGAGTAAGTAAATCTGATGTTAGTCCAGTCAAATTAGAAAAAATAGCGGAAAGGTAAGGTAAGTTCATGGATTTTGCATAGGCCTTCCTTGTGGGTTGTTAAATCACCCCCTATAAGTCAACGCCTGTAGGTGGTGACCTCGAAGATATAATGAGGGTAAACCACGCCCTCTACCGATTATTTCCGTTTTTCTTGGAAACTATCAGGTTTATCGATGAGGTTAGGTAAAATTAAGTTTTTTAATTCCATATCAAAAATGTCCGCGTTTTCTCGTACCTTGCCTTCTTTTTGTGTTATCGAAGAAAGAAGATAGGTCATACATGGATCAGCAATTTGCACTAGTATATTTGCTCAAGGAATTTTTGGACGTAACTTTCTGCGGTCTAATACTCGTCATAGAGTAGCTAAGGAAAATTCGTTAAGAGCCGGACGCGATCGTGGTACAGTCATCTTTTACCTTAGTATATCTTCGGCAAAACCCATCAAGTCATATTATAGTTATTCTTGGTGTCAATCTGATGAAAATTTCGGATTGGCAAGTTAATTCTTAGAAGAATATACTGTACTAGTCAATTTTCTTTATCCAACCCAATACGTACAGGGTGTTTCGCCTTTTTTGAAATTCTAATTTCCTATATTTATAAGATTTTGGTATACAGTAAATGCTTTCCTAAATGATTTTTGCTGTAAAATTAAAATACAAGATTTAAAATGAAACTGTTGCCTTGTTTACATTTTAAAGTAAGGAATTTAATCGTGTATTTCAATTTTATAGCAAAAATCATTCAAGAACAAACCAAGATCTTATAAATAAAGGAAATTAGGATTTCAAAAAAGGCGAAATATCCTGTACGTATTGAGTTTCATAAAAGAATTGCCTAGTACAGTGTACTTTCCTAAGAATTAACTTACCAATAGGAAACTTTGATCCAACTGGCACCAAGAATCACGATAATATCGCCTGATGAATTTTGCCGAAGAGATGCTAAGGTAAAAGATTACTGGACTACGATCGCATCTGGCTCTCAACGAATTTTTCTTAACTACTTCATGAAAATATGAGACCACAAAAAGTTTTGTCAGAAAATTCCGTCAGTAAATTTACTGGTGCAAATTGCTTATCCATGTATGACATATCTTCTTTCGTCGATAACACAAAAAGAAGGCGAGGTACGAAAAAACGTTCAAACATTTTTGGTATGGAATTAAATAAAATTTATTTTACCTAACTTCCTTCATCTCCATAAACCTAATAGTTGCAGCGAAAAACGACTAAAACCGTTAGGGTTTACCCTCATTATCTCCTCCAGCTCACTACCTACAGGCGTTGACTTTTAGGGGATTATTTAACAATCCACAAGGAAGGACTATACAAAAATCCACGGACATACCTGAACTTTCCGCTATTCATGAAAATTTGTTCTAAATTGACTGGACTATATATGAATAATGAAGATAAGTAAATCTGCCTAAATATAAACAAAAACTTAGTTTACTAAATTATTATGGTAAAAGCATAATTTCAAGGAAAAAACATGCATATTAAGATACTTTAAAACCAACATCGTCCGGATTATAAATTACTTTTGCGTTTTGCTGTGTGAGTAACGTAACTGAAATGAAATCTGGTTCTGGTATATCAAGTGACCCTCCCACTTATCCATCTTAAGGGCGGTCTGGCATCCACGAGTGACTTTCCGGTGTTTCTGGTATTGATGGTTTCGTATTCCTTAAGCTAAGATCACACACGGCTACTTTTGCTGATAAAAAACAGCGCAACACAAGTGAATCCTAGTGTGAACATCCCTGCAACCATAAAAGTAGCGCATGCATTGGGCGTCATCTCCGGTTTTTTAAGAAGAATCCTCCCTGTTGACAGTATTCGATACGCGCTATGCAAAAATTACTTTGTTATGCGTTTTTATAAACGTAATTACGATGTAAAGAACTTTTTGGTAGTTTTAGGGGTTTGGTTGGTGTAATAGATAAATGTTATCCTTTTTTCATGTGGCCATCCACTCGCAGCTGTCTAATGATTCTGACATCTTGGTATTCGTTTTATGATGCAAAAGGTTATTGAAATATAAATGAGACAATAAAAAATATATGTCATTGGAAACTCTTCATTTAATGACTTTAAATACTGAGATGCAAATTTTTTTATGCTCATATTCTAGTATCGATATGACACGATTAATAATTTCTATCATGGCCAAAGATACAGCAATGCTTTCCTATTTTGGTTGTCTAACCAGCGGCGTACTGGGTATTTTAGATCAGACCAGGAAAAACTTTAGGTTTAGACCACTTCTATTTTCACTTGTAATATACCAAGTGCATTGATTATTGCCGGAAATTTTTTGAGTGACATTTCTGCAACGTCATAATTGCACGACACGAAGTGGAGTGCAATTACGTTGCAGAAATGCACGAAATCAAAATTTCCAGGCAGAATCAATGCACGAGGCTGTATTCGGTAAGAGAATCGCACGACGCACAGAAAAAATGCATTATGATTAATTGGTTTTATGTAGCTATATATGTTACAAGTATAATTTCCAAAAAATTACTCCTTGGTAGCATATATATATAAATTTTCGGGAAAATTGTGTGATTGTCATGGATACAATTCAAATTTGAATTTTTCTATTGGTTCTCGGCATCGTGCGATTCTCAGTAAAATTATTATTATTATTTTACTCCCAAAAATAAAGCCAAATTGCGTGCTATCTACTTTTAAATTGATTAGTCGTTTTCGACTTTACAATACCTATAATACGGACTAATTAAATATTGAATATTTAATTTTTCTCTAAGTCGTGGGTAACGTCATAGATTTAAGATTCAAGAACGTTAGAACGTCATTGCGATAGTTAAAAAACGTTTTTCTCCAAACTTGCTAATCATAGCAACACGTTATCAATACAACGTTAACAATACAATGCATAAAGTATAATAATCACTAATGAAAAGCCTTACATCATCAATCACCTCCATATGGTTAAAGATTAAAATTGTTAGTCAAATATAGAACGGCATACATGTATCGCATTTGGCAGAAAAAGGTAGGTAATGATTTTCTGTTTACAAGCATTGAAAACACAGTTTACAAATTTGATATACAATGACTTTTTAGTAACTAAACTATATAGACATTTGAAAAACTAAATGAGAATGACAACAGCCACATATTTTCTCAACCTTCCTCGCTGTCTATCCCCATCCCCCCACTAACCAAACTGTCTGCCATTGTAATATATTACATAAAATATTATTTACCGTCATCACACCAAAAATCAGCTTTACTTACATCACGTTTCTGTATTAATATTGTTTAACCCTTTCGCTCTCTCCCGCTACTCTCTTCACCACTGATATGTAGCAGAACTTCCAATTAAAGTTTACCTATGTTAAGACAGTACAATGGCATCAAAAATTTTCTTAATTAAATGACGTAACTATTTTTGTCGCTGGCTCTCCGTCTACTACTACTATGATGAGTGCAATAATTTATTCTGGCTCTTTTACTTTTCGAAATATCAACTGCTCCTTACTGTAATTTGCATTTATTGATGCAACTTCGTTGGATAGTACTCAACTCATCATATTATATTTTTTTAATAGGAATACTTAGGAATAACTACATAATTAAACTACTTACAAACATAATTTATTGATTTTCTATGATCTGTCAAATGTGTTTTGGTAGAACAGGCCTTTATGCAAATAAATAGTTTAATAAGAGGAAAATGCACTTGAAAACACAAACTATAATGTAAAGAAGAATATTTGTACTTAGTTAATTAGGTATAGGTATTAGATACTAGGTAGGTACTTACCTACTTATTAGGTATTTTTTTATAACAGGCTGATGATTAATCTAGAAAGAAATCACAACAATACTTTTCAGAATTAATACTTGGATACACAGAGAAAAATGTATTTAAATTTCATCAACAATTGTGTGGTATTGTAAAACAAATTGGTCTTAAAAAAGTGACAGAGACAATTTGTGTACAATTATAAAACAACATTGTGACATTTAGTTTTTCAAGATTTTGTGGAAGTCAATAGTAATTTTGTAGAATCAAATGAATAGTTGTCTATAAGTTTCCATAACAAACTGTGTTACTTATTAAAACAGAATGTGTAATGTTATTGCATACAATTTTATACAAAATTGTACAATTGTTGCGCTAGTTGTGCCACAATTGCTTAATAGTATTTAACACAATTACTTGTTCACATTTATACAAATTGTGCAATACTCTGGCACAAATATTCTATACAGAAGGTTAGGTATCACAAATAAAATATATATTTTTACATATATTAAAATATATGTAACTAATATGTATATAGCTATACAATGTATAGTATTTACATACTATACAACGTGTAGTATATACACGTATAACACTAAAATTTCATTTTGCTGTCGGCTGTTTATATATAAATCTCGAATTTACATTAATAGCGACAATTACAAGCGGTGACATCTATAGGATGTCATCCATAAACTTTGCGAAACACAATAATTAGTAACAAGCAGTTTGAACACTGGATTATAATTTCATTCAAACAAAATATTGTATTTTTCTAAACATTTTTTACAATTATACTTCAACATAATATGCTAGCTTATCCTCTACAACATTGTTCCAAAGAATGCAGAACTAAATCTGACTGTGTCAAATAATTGTCGTACGTTCCTGTTAGACAATTCAGTAACGAAAACCTACACAACGCTGGACAATACGATTCTACAATTATAATATAAATGTCTCCAACACCGTTTTGAACAATATTGTGCAAAGCTTTTATGAAGTATTTCTCTCTGTGTACATATAATTTTTTTTTAAATTTTTACTATCCCTACCGGAAACCACCGGGCCACTCGGAAATGTCCCGGTATCTCGATGGGTCAGCACGCCACTGTCTCTAACTATAAAAAACTGTAAAAACAATAATTCAACTATGTAAACTGGGCTGAGCTAAAGTGGGTCTGGCAGAAAAAACGAAGTACAGGACCGACCTACTAGATTCATATAAGCTCGTTTATACAGATTGACTCTAAACTAAGGGCAGTTGACTTGCTACATAAATTACATAAAGCTAACATAAAGTGATTTACTACATAAAGTGAAACTGATGGTATACTGTCATTTACCTTCGTAAGATAAAATTATAGAAAAAAAGTGATACTCAGGTTGATGTTGGTGTTTATTTTTTTTACATTACCTTATTACATTATATACCAACCGTTTAATCAACTTTTATTTTAAATTATCTTAAAATATTAAAACATTTAAATAAGCATTAAGTATAATCTAACTAATTGATTCGGTTTAGGACTGTCGGTAACAAGTCTATGCATGTTGCTAAGCAAAGACGTGATTTACGCAATCAAGCATGTTTCGACAAAAATACGGGAACTTGTAACAACCTGTTTGCAGGGCAAGTGCACCGGGGCACCGCAAACAAACAAAGGCATACAAGTTGTTGTGTGCTCGAAATCAAATCTTTAAAAGGCAGGGATAGCTCTTCTAATGTCTTATTGTTTTTATGTGCTTCGCCAGTGATCCATACTCGCGCGTGACTGATAAAGTAAAGAAGTCATTATAGCCATTAGTTTTATAACTTTCTATAAATCGGTTGAAAAGTTAATGTATTGAAATTGTGAATTCCAAAATGTCTGAAACTAAGAAGAAATGTCGGCAGTACAACATTGAGTATTTGAAATATGGATTTACGCAATCTCCAACAAACCAATTATTACCTATGTGTTTAATTTGCCAAAAAGTACGAGGGTGGTCCCAGAAGTACCCGACCTGACCAAGAGGTGGCGGTAGTTGTGTGAAAATATCACTGTATTGGAAAGTACGCAGTCTATAAAGCATATGTTTCAAGTTTGAAAGCGCCACGTTGTTCAGTATTTGTTTGGCAGCCATCAATAGTGAACGTTGTCAGTGAATTTGTGAAAATGGAGAAAATTGGTCATCGTTATGCGATACAATACTTTTATTTGAAAGGCCTCAGCCCAACCAATATAAAAGCTGAACTGGATTCTACTCTGGGTGAGTCTGCTCCTTCGTTTACAACAGTTAAATTTTGGGTAGCTGAGTTTAAACGAGGCCGTACGAGCTGCCAAGACGAGCATCGCAGTGGTCGACCAAATGAGGTGACGACTCCAGAAATGGTGAAGAAAATCCACAAAGCGGTACTTGATGATCGTCGACTGAAAGTGCGCGAGCTAGCAGACATTACGGGCATTTCAAAAAGTGCGGTACATCGCATATTACCTGAAAATTTGGACATGAGAAAGCTGTGTGCAAGATGGGTGCCGCGTTTGCTCACACTCGAGCAAAAACAGTATCGTGAAAATGTTTCAATTGAGTGTTTAGCGAAGTTTCACAGCAACAAAGCAGAATTGTTGCGCCGTTTCGTAACAATGGATGAAACATAGGTCCATCATTTCACACCCGAGACAAAAGAACAATCGAAACAATAGACTCAAAAGGGAGAACCGGCTCCAAAGAAGGCGAAGACCGTTTCATCTGCAGGCAAGGTTATGGCGTCGGTTTTTTGGGATGCGCGTGGAATAATTTTTATTGACTATCTCGAAAAAGGAAAACTATCAACGGCCAGCATTATGCAAACTTATCGCAACGTTTGAGCGAAGAAATCAAGCAAAAACGGCCGCATTTGGCTAAAAAGAAAGTGTTGTTTTATCACGACAATGCGCCAGCTCACAAAACGTTATTGCAATGGCCAAAATTAATCAATTAAAGTTTGAATTGCTACCTCATGCACCATATTCGCCAGATTTAGCCCCCTCGGATTATCTTCTGTTCCCAAACTTGAAAAAATGGCTCAGTGGTCAAAGATTTTCCAACGATGAAGTGATGTCAGCAGTTAATGGCTATTTTGAGGAGCAAGACAGTACTTATTATAAAAAGGGTATCGAACTTTTTGAACACCGCTGGGAAAAGTGTATAGAACTGAAAGGGGATTACGTTGAAAAATAAATAAATCTTTTTCCAAAATTTTTGTGTTTTCTTTGTTGGGTCGAGTACTTCTGGGACCACCCTCGTATTTTCAAATGAAGCCATGAAGCCTTCTAGGCTCCAAGAGCATTTGAATAAAATACATGCTGATAAAAAGGACAAAGATTTATCCTATTTTCAAGGACTTGAAAAGAAATATTTAAAACAGCCAACTATATCAAACCTTTTTGCATCGCATTCTAAAACAAGAAGATGATGGACTACGAGCTTCATATAATATTTCATTATTAATCGCAAAAGCGGGAAAACCACACACAATTGGTGAGGAATTAATTATGCCGGCAGTCAAAGAGGTAATCGAAACTATTCTTCATCAAAAGACGCCATCAGATATCATCAAAAAAATTCCTTTGAGTAATAATACAGTGCAAAGAAGAATCGATGAAATGGCTAAAGACGTTGAACTATCATTATGTGACTACTTAAAGACTTCCAAATTTTCCATTCAACTCGATGAATCAACTTTACCAAATAACGAAGCACTACTCTTGGCTTACGTCCGATTCATAAAAGAAGAAAAAATTTGTCAAGAGTTATTATTTGCAAAAAATTTGGAAACCGATACAAAGGGAGAATCAATATTTAATACCATTCACGTTTTTTTTAAGAGAAAGAAATTCCTATTCAAAATATTTTGTCAGTTGCTACAGATGGTGCTCCAGCAATGACGGGGCGTCATAAGGGTTTCATTGCGCATTTAAAACAAGCAGTACCAAATGTACTTGCTGTACATTGTGTTATTCATCGTCAGCACTTGGTTGGAAAAAATCTTAATGAACGCCTGCATACGTCGCTCCATTACGTTATTAGAGCAGTCAACAAGATAAGAAGCAATTCATTAAATGACAGATTATTTGGACAACTTTGTAGTGAAAATGATGAAGACTATAATCACTTGCTGCTGCACACAGAAGTACGATGGCTCTCGAAAGGTGTTTGTCTGAATCGCTTTTTCAATCTATTTGACTCAGTACGGGGCTTCCTTGAAAACAGAGACGATGAACTGCGCGGAAACTTGATTGCGTCCAAAAACGACATCGCTTATTTGACAGACCTTTTTAAAATATTTAATGACGTTAATTTACAATTGCAAGGTGATGAGTTGAATTCAATAAAAACAAAAAACGTCAAGCTGCTTTTGTGGGAAAACTTCTTCTATTCAAACGAAATCTAGGAAGAGGTGAATACAGCCACTTTCCGACATTATCAGCATTATCGGTAAAACAGGAAGATTTACTTACTTACTGCCAACAACTGGACGCTCCTCATGCTGATTTTACAGAGCGATTCCAGGATATTTTAAATATGAATATACCAAGCTGGGTTTTAGACCCTTTCGCAAACGTAGATACAGCAGAATCATCAAATTTAGAAGAAGAACTCGTAGAACTCACAACTAATGAAGAATTAAAAGTAAAATTCAGAAATGGATACCAAGAGTTCTGGCTCCAAAAATCAATATCAGCTCTCCACCCTGGATTGTGGGAAATAGTACAGAAATTTTTAATTGCGTTTCCTTCATCATATTTGGCTGAGCGTGGGTTTAGTGCAGTAGCTAATTTACTGTCTAAGAAAAGGAATAGACTGCAGATCACCGAGCGTGGTGATTTGCGACTGATGTTAACTAAATTGAAACCCGACATTAACAAATTGTTAAAACTCCACCAGCCTCAACCGTCTCATTGATATTTATGTTTTCTTATTGAATTTTGTTTTTTTTACTAATTTTGATTAATCGTTTTGTCTTTGCCTTTGTGCAGTGCGCCAGTGCGGGGTGCTCCATCTTTGTGTATTGTCTTGCATTTGTTGGTTAAGTTATAATTTTGTTAATAAAACTTTGTATGGTTTTTGTCTGAATTAAATGTTTTTATTATAACATGTTTTTGTATTTTTAAATAATTAATAATCACGATTCTCACCCATGACCACGAGTAGTATGATTACAGAGAAAGAGAGAGAATTAATTTTTAATTTGTGGTTATTAATAGATAATAGACAGACATATAAAATTGGTATAATTAACTATTATGTAAATGGGGGCGTTGGATTTTTTTTCTTGTAAAGGGAGCGGTAGTCCATAAAAGGTTGGGAACCTATGAACTAAAACATCAGATATAGTAGAGTCAATTTTTGCATTAAGTTCTTACTTTTTACTATCTAAAGATAAAGACTTGAAATCTTTTGTAATGCCATCAGTACTGGATGTTTAAAATGGTGGCACGCCCCCTCGGGGGGTTGAAACCCCCATTTTGTACCCCTAATTTAATAACGCAGCCAAATTAAGCGAAATTTATATTAGGAAGGTTCTTGAAGTCGCTGATTATGAATCCAATGAGAAAATTAAAAAATTCAAAATGGCGGACCTAAAATAGCGGTCCTAAAATAACGGCATTTGAGATTGAGAATGCGATTTACGCTGTTTTTATTGTTTTTAGAGAAAAACTCAAAGAGTCAAAAAGTGCTTAAAATGTGATTTTGCAAAGGAATACACTATTTTGATTACCTTATTATGAACCCCTTCGCTCTGCCCTAGTAGTAGCGTCAATAGGGAAGACGCATATGTAGTCAATTGAGGAGATTCTTGCATTTTCATAAACGTCATTACTAAATTAGTTAGAATATAAGTTATAAATGCATTAAACAATTACCAATTTTAAGTAATTAATTTTTGAAAACCTTGAAAATTTAAATAAATTTAAAATGCAATACTGGTGTCCTCTAATGGATGAAACTTTGTTACCTCTTACAGTTCCAAAGACGACCCACTGTTGGTGCTAATGAAACAGTTAAGAGTCCTGTCAGTATTACCCGTCAGTTTGAAAATTTTTTTATTTTCAAGTTCAAATATTGTCTACTTATTAACGAGTAATTAATATAATAATGTACGTTATGCTGTTGTGTAATTAACTGCCATAATTAAAGTGGTGTTAAATATTTCTGGTAATATTAATTCAAAATTCAGTTTATTGGTTTTCATCAGCGCCATCTAACGTTGAGTAGATCGTCAATATTGCTTCTTCACATTCACAGCGGTACCTACTTTTTTTACATCAAATAGCTTTGAGGGAAGTTGCTCAAGGCCAAATTCGGTTTTAAATGAGGAGAATTTTTAAATTTAATTTTTTCAAATAAATTGAGGGTTTTTAGAAATTCCGCTGAATTTATTGAATTAAGAAATTTATCTGGAAATATTTTTCTAACCAAAATGAACGAATACAAAAATTTAAAAAAATACGTGCGTCTTCCCTATTTTTGCATTAAGGTCTTATTTTTTACTATCTAAAGATAGAGACTTGAAATTTTTTGTAATGCCTTCACTACTGGACCAATATAAAATGTAATATGTTTAAAATGGGGGCAAGCCCCCTCGGGGGGTTGAAACCCCCATTTTACACTCCCAATTTAATAACTCGGGAAGTTTTCCATCAACTTGAGGCAAATTCATGTTGGGAGATTTTTGGGGTTCCTGATTATGAACTCAATGAGAAAATTAAGAAATACAAAATGGCGGACCCAAAATGGCGGTCTTCGAGATTGGAAATGCGATTTACGCCGTTTTTATTGAATTCAGGGAGTCAAAAAGTGTTTAGAATGTGATCTTGCATAGGAATATACTATTTTGGTTACCTTATTATGTAACCCCCTTCACTCTCCCCTAGTTGGCTTCTCAGTGAAGAGGTTGCATAATAAGGTAACCGGAATTACATATTCCTATGCAGAATAACATTCTAAACACTTTCTGGCTCTTTGCATTTTTCTCTAAAATCAATAGAAACGTCGTAAGTCGCATTTCCAATTTCAAAGACCGCCATTTTGGGTCTCCCACTTTGTATTTCTTAATTTTCTCATTGAATTCATAATCAGGAACCCCGAGAACTCCCCCAATATAAATTTCGCTCAAGTTGATGGAAAACTTCCCGAGTTATTAAATTGGGAGTGTAAAATGGGGGTTTCAACGCCCCGAAAGGGCGTGCCCCCATTTTAAACATATTACATTTTATATTGGTCCAGCACTAAAGGCATTACAAAAGATTTCAAGTCTCTATATTTAGATAGTACAAAATAAGACCTTAATGCAAAAATTGGCCCTACTACTAGGGCAGAGCGATGGGGTTACATAATAAGGTAACCAAATGTAGTATATTCCTTTGCAAAAGCACGTTTTAAACACTTTTTGACTCTTTGAGTTTTTCTCTAAAATCAATAGAAACGGCGTAAATCGCATTCTCAATCTCAAATGCCGTTATGCCGTAGGACCGCCATTTTGGGTCCGCCATTTTGAATTTTTCAATTTTCTCATTGGATTCATAATCAGCGACTCCAAGAATCCTTCCAACATAAATCTCGCTCAATTTGGTTGCGTTATTAAATTATGGGTACAAAATGGGGGTTTCAACCCCCCGAGGGGGTGTGCCCCCATTTTAAACATATAACATTTTATGTTGGTCCAGTACTGAAGGCATTACAAAAGATTTCAAGTCTCTATCTTTAGATAGTAAAAAATAAGAACTTAGGCATGTTTTTTGTAAAAATTGACTCTACTAATAGTGAGATCATAGAACAAACAGGTTTAGGTCGACGCAGAAACAGGTTAAGTAGAGATGGGAGAGGTTTAATGCTGTCAAAGCTGTGTATGTTAATGTTGTTATCAACCTAACAAAATAAAATTACGAGTTTTTAAAGAGATACTTTATGATATACAAATGCGTTTGATAAAGTGCCATTAAAGAACAAAAATTTTAAAAATTGTATAAAAACACTCGTTACAGAAGACTGTTCAGGCACTCGTACGTTCGGTCACTCGCCGCTACGCGGCTCGTGTCGAAATTGCTGTCTGTAACTTACAACTTACTATTCATATAATCATACTATAAAGATCATTCTGTAAAACAAAACCTGGTATAATAATACATATATGTATTATTAAAGATTAATACATATATGTATGTATTCAACATACCCATGAAGGCACAACTTATTTTTGTTGTATAGGAGGATCCTTACACAAAAATGTATAAAACTTATAAGCGTCATTAGAATTCTTCTTTACATCTTTTACAATAAGCCTCTAATCACACTTAACAATTTATTATTTAAATGAATTCCAAAACAGCTGCATAAATAAAAATGATTTTAATAAAAGAAATAGATCGCTTTCAAGAAAAGCTTTGTAACAACCATCGGTAGGGTGGGGTGAAATTTAATGTACAGATTTGTAAGACCCCTTGACGGCTTCATTGTTATAACCAATCTGTATTTTAACATAATTTATGGCAGTGAAGTTATCTATTAGCATAGGTAAATGGGAACAGTTAATAGGAATTTGCTGTTCAAGATTGTTCGGTTGTTAATTATTTACACTGGTATTACTAATGTACTGTTCTTAAAAAGTAAACATGTTCTATTACGTATTATATTCTTTTCGCCCAAATATTTGAAGGATACTTAATATTAATATCTGTTAAGCAGGTATATTAGAGTAATTAACTTTAAAAGACCTATTTATTATTCGTTGCCTTAGATGATTATACCTTCCTTGATTTATTCTTTTCTTAATATTTTTAACAAAGCCGACAATCGCAATCTGCAATCTATTATTCTTTAAACCTCTGTGGATTAAAAATTTATTTTAATTGGCCGTCTCAAGAGTGAAAATTCCGTTATTTTAAATTGCCAAAACAATTTTATTTATTAAGGTGACATTTTAGCAAATCATCACTGTTAAATATCTTAAGTGAATCTTAATTTATTTTCATTTAAAGAATTACCTAGGCAAGTTTTATTTTTTGCATACTTGACCTTCCAGTCTGAATCAAAGCGCGTTTTGATGCAACCGATCTAACACAACAGAACCGGAAGAAGATTCAAGAAACATGACATCGTTCTTGGATAAAGCTGAAGATGTTGATTTTATAATTAAAACAGCGAGTAAGTGTGGGGTTCATTTATTAAAATAAAAAATATTAATTAATTGGTATTTTATTATTTTCTTGTATTTACTTATATTGACTTGATTACTTTAAAATCAATAAAGCGTACACATGCTTAGCCCGAATGTACCGGTCTTGTGGCTCACGTCGTATGTGACGCTCGCAATAATAATGCTCGATTCTGTAATATATTATAGGTTAGGATTGTGAAAAGTGTGTAGATTATTAATAAATAATAGTTAAAAATGAATACAGGTATAATTTTATTTTATTTACCCTAAAACTTTTCCAGTATTTAAAGCTAGAATTGCAAATGAATACTCAAGGTCGTTAGTGAATATTGACCTCTTCAATTGTTTTGATATTGAATTGACTGGTTTGATTTTTATTTCCTTGAAGATGTTTACAAAACCACCCTCTCTTTTAGTTGAAAGGGATCCGAAGAAAAGAAGAGTAAAACCAGTTGAGGCGTCTATTTTAGATTTTGATTTGGGTGAAAGTTCTGATGATTCAGATTTTAGAATTGAAGACCATCCTGATAACAGTGATGATGATTCTTTATCATTGGATAGTAATGCACAAGGTAAATATCTTCCTTTTTAGGTTACATAATATTAGTAACAATAGAAATTCTTTATAGAAGCTGTTAGTTCGGAAGATGACGATGAAGATTCAGAAGAATCTGATGTGGACGACTTAAAAACTTTAGGCCTACCTGCAGATGACCACTCTATAGCTGATATTATTAGCAAGGCTAATCAGCAATCAGATGCTAAAATTAAGGTGAAATTCAAATTATCACCTTCATTAATTTTTAATAAAAGTGTAATTTTTTTTCTATGAAACAGTTTAACGAAAAAGATGCCCAGTTATTAATATGCTGCGGTTGTTTAGGAGATCAAAGTGATGGTATTAACGAACTCATTGAATGTGATAGCTGTGGGATTACAGTACATGAAGCCTGTTACGGAGTATCAGATACTGCTAGCGTAGCAAGCACAGATTCACTTTCTCCGACAGCCCCATGGTTTTGTGAAGCATGCAAAGCAGGTGTTACTCAACCAGTATGTGAACTCTGCCCTAATTCTGGAGGTATTTTCAAAGAAACGGATGTAGGAAAATGGGTTCATCTCGTTTGTGCCCTGTATGTACCTGGCGTTGCTTTTGGCGAAGTAGATAAATTATCTAGTGTGACGCTTTTTGAAATGCCTTATAATAAATGGGGTGCTAAAGTATGCTCGCTTTGTCAAGATGAAAGATTTGCTAGAACTGGTGTGTGTATAGGTTGCGATGCAGGAATGTGTCGTACTTATTTTCATGTAACATGGTAAGTTTTAAACAATCTTTCTTGTTATGTAAAAAATTTAAAAATGTGCGCTTATAGTGCTCAAAGAGAAGGCTTTTTATCAGAAGCTCATTCTGAAGAAGTTGATCAAGCCGATCCATTTTATGCACATTGCAAACTGCATTCTGATAAAACATTAGTGAAACGCAGAAAACGCAATTATATGGCCCTACAGCTTCGGACACACTATCGAAATATGCAACTTGCTGAGATTAGAAAATCTGCAGACCCAGATCAGCAGCGCATTCAAGAAAAGTTAGAAAAACAACGACAGCATTATTTAAGCCTAAAAACTTTCAAGCAACCTCCTTGGGGTAAGTTTATTTTAAATATCTTTACTAAAAGATGCTTTATTGACTAAGCTATGTTGTGTAGTTCCTACTCAAAAGATGCCACGACTTCTAACAACTAGCGCATCTGCTTGCCAAAAACTGCTTCGTAAAGCTGAGTTGATGGGTATCGATACTGCAGCATTGGAGATTCAAGAAACACAAGTTTCAGCTTTAGTCGATATTCGTAAAAAGTGGCACATACCTCCTGCGTTTAGTGTTGAATTTATAGCATATTATTTGGATCGAAACGATCGTTTGAAAACCATGAAATCAGCTCTTGAGAAGTTGTTAGAAGATAACAGAGGCCTTGTTGAAGAACAGCAAACATTAAGACTGAGATATGATCAAGTAAGTAAATCATTGTTTAAAGAGTATACAAACGTTTTGTACGAGGAGTCTCTCACTCCCAAAAATTATGTACACCTATTGCCGCTTTATGGCAATAACTGTCTTAATTCACGTATTCTCACTTGTTATTCCTGTATTGCCTTTTTTATTCCTTTATTTTCGTCTGTATTGCTGTATTCCCGTCTCTATTTCCGTATTGCCATATTTATTTCTGTATTGTTGCATTAATTTCCGTATTCCATGCATGATCTTAGCAGTGGGTGTATTTGAACGAAAGGTGTTTTATTGTTATTGGTTTTATTGATAATTTTGCAAAATGTCATAGCTCTACTAAGAAAAATGTAAACAAAATTCCTCGCAAATAGAAATGATCTGTAAAAAAATAGTTTTGTATTCAATCATAATATATTTTTAAGTGCTGTTAAAGTAACTGAATACGTGAAAAGAAGTTTAAAAAGTATATCATCAGATAGATCCACTCTAAGAAATACAAAAAAAAGATACATTGAAATATACAACAAATATTTATTCCAAAAGTGTGAATCCCAATGCACGGCAGTAAATAAAATTCAAAAAGAATTTAAAAAACTATGATAAGTTTTAATTAAAATAGAAACTCCTTCAAATTCTTTTCAAGTCTTTGTATAACCTGTTAATTGAGACCCCATTCGAATGACTAATTTTGAATGAGTAAATTCCAGTAAAATTTACAGGACCATAAAATATAAATTCCGAATCTACTTTCTGAATGTCGTCTTCGTTCGGCTGTATGAAGTTTTCCAAATCTTCTTTCAAGAATCTTTCTTTATCAATATCCAAAATTCGTCCAATGTACCATCCGGTGTCGTAAAATATTGCATAATATTTTTCTAATTTCAGCTTTCTCTTCCATTTTGTTTCTTACATGTTTCCTTCTTCTAAGTCTGATTCTTCTGATTCAAAAAATTCTGATTCTGGTGCAAGTAGAATTACTTGAAGGGATTCGCTTGATATCGCTGTAAGTGAACAATCGGTCTCGAGCGTATAGAAATGCATCGATTACAAATAACGTTTTTAAAAATATAAATAATTAAAAACTCACAAAACTAAAATACCTCGCAAATCTACATCATAAAACCATTAACTTGGAATTGCGTGGATCGGTTCAGTAGAACCTCTCACACAAAGCGTAACAAAAATAAGCCTTGTATTTTAAATAGGTATAAAGTATTTTAAATTTATGGTATATAAATCTAAAGAAAATATAATATCAAAGCGGTCTTGTAGGTTTGTCTATACATCAGAACAATTAAAGTATTAAACACTCAATGATGGAAGGCTAGACTGCACGGGCTGCAGCCGCCAACATGCCCTAGCTATTTCTAGCATTTGTAATTAATTTACTGTAGAACCTTTAAATACTGCCCGTGTTTAAATACAGAAATGATAAGAATAAAATCTAGAGATCTTGTTTAAGAAATTTTACGTTTATTAGTATTTCAAAAACATGACTGATGAAAAATATGCGTTTGAAATCGGCAGTCAAATATTCTGATACTGTACGTTTTATGCAAGTTGAAACTGTTATTTCAAACCAAAATTGTTTAGTTAATTATTAATAAATAAGTAGTATGTTTATAACATAAGTTTAATGAATTTTGTTGCAAATAATATTTTATAGATACGTTTATTGCAGTTTTTATAGTTATTTACGTAGTGAACTAACCTAAAAATTAAATATTGTTGTTTTAAATTTATAATAACTTAAATAACTATAATCTATAACTTCATAGTTTCAGAAAATAATTATTCTTATTCTCTTATCATTCATGTGGTAATCTTAGTACTATTTTATCTATTTTGAATTGATTTTTGTGTACTATTATAAAATTTTTATATTTTTTTGAGTATTATAAACACTGAAATATAAAATTACAACTGCTAGAAACTGCTACAGCTCATATCGGCGACTTCAACCCCTAGATGCTAGTGATGGAAATGGTTTGTCTATTAAGCGCAATTCCAAAGTTTACACGCTGGGAACTAAAAAGAGGGCGCTGCAAGTGGATGGCTTTTCTCAAGAGTTTCGTTTTTTTTTAATTTTTGGATTTAAAAATTAAAAAATATAAAAAATACTAATCCACACAGCAAAAGCTTCAATATAAAATAAGAATCACGTAAATCGTCCCAGTAGAACTCCCAAACGAACTGGAACAAAAAACAGCCTTGTGTTTTAAATCGACTGCAGTCCTTACAGTTTAGCCACATCCTTCCATCATTGAGTGTTTAATATTCGTATTGTTCTGATGTATAGACAAACCTTTGCATGCCGCCATAGATCTCCTATACGAGTTCTACAAGACCGATTTCCTAATTGATTTTTTATAAGCTTTGACACGAAAATAATAATGAGTTGAATAATTAATTATTTAAATTATATCTTTTGAAATAAATTGAACTGAATAAGCTGAACTCAGAAAAAAATATACTTTTCATTTCTAACGAGAAAATAAGGGGGTTCCATTTAACAGTCAATGGCGTCATAGACCCCACAATAGTAAACTAAAAAATTAAAACTGATGTCCATAAAATTCGCAGGAAAAAAAATAAAATTGATGTGTCCGACCTTTTCTTCCAAACAGTGATAATACAAAAAATATGAATTTTATTCCTTACCTTATTTACACACTGTACAGTATAAGGAAATCCTTTAATCAATTAGCCTTTTAACCATCATATATTGATGGGATAAGAGTCAAATCACGATTCTTAGAAACGGTGAATGATTTTCAATGTTTAAACAAAAATAAAAACCTACCGTCATTATTTCTCCGCGCACACTACAACATATACCTGCTTCTTCAGAAGACCACTTAAATTTTAAACGCGTTTGAGATAAAATGCGTAATGGAAATTGAGAAGAATGGAGCGTGTTATTCCTATTGCCGAATTTATTACTCAGTATTGCCGCGTTTTCCCCATTTATTGCCGCGTATTCTCTATTTATTGCCGCTTATTCCTTTGTATTTCCGTTTATTTCTCATATTGCCGAGTATTGCTCATTATTTCCTACTCATAACAATTTATTCCTGAGAAACTGCACACCTATTGCTGAGAGTAACAGACCCCTCAGTTTTGTATGATTCAAGTGGGCAAAATCTTAAGGTTTACATTTTTTATTTTGTATGACCATTCTAACCTACTAACGGTGATTGTTTGTAAGATTTTAACTATGAATTACTGATAAAGCAAACAAAAATCTCACATCTGCACTACTAAATTAATAACTGACCTCCGATATACGTAATTTACAAAAACAACAGAATCGAATTTCAGCAGAGGTTGCCGAGTGACTCACTACCTTGATGACGATCATTTATTAAGGTCGGTAAATAAAATGTAACATACGTTCATTGACCTAATTGTGATGCAAATTCCATTGCCTATTTTTTATTTTACGAATGTCATTTTAATAAAATGAGTAAAACTTACGTTTAGATGCAAACAATCTTTATAACATGTGTTCAAATAAATCGCCGTTTGTCTGTACCCACAAGTTTATGTTAGCAAACATATCGGCATTCGCGCGAATTTATTTTGCGGCTATTTCAATGCGTGCGCGTAGCTCTTCCTCGATATTCAGTTCTGTCCTGTACACTAACGTTTTAAAATATCCCCAAATACAAAATGGAGGGGAGTCAAGTCCGGTGACCTCACAGGCCGAAGCGGAGAGCATACTCTCTGGCAGTGGCAGCAGCATTGCGATGACATTCGCTGTATAAAATAATAAGGTCCGTCCATTCAGCAGGCGTGTTTGGTTCTGCCATAATTTAAACAGTACCTAACTACAATTAATTAAACTACTTAACACTAACAAACACTACCTCACTCAAGTTATTAATTCTAAAACGTGTATTAATACATAATCGAACCTCAAGTTTACCGCCACCTTAACACAAAGAGAGTTGATGACAAACTGCAAATTACAAATTTCAAAGATCTGAGTCATTAACAGTTATTTACAGATGGTCAGAATGAATGTTTGTTATCATTTAGCTAAAACGTTTTAAAAGCACGTACTTACTATTTTGTTTTGGTTACAATTTTCAAAGAATTTTGTTGATGACCTTTAACAGTATGTACTATTTAACAGGCATAAATTTCATACACTTTTATCTACTACTTTGCAGTGGCGTGCCTATTATTTTTATAAGGGGGGGTTGTCATTTCAAAGGGGCATTTCAGTAAACGGGAAGGACACATAACAGCGGAATCAAGGTGTTAAATATACAATTATCAATCATTTAGATTAGATATAGGATGTAACACTCTATCACTCTTTTGATGCCTTTCCAAGGGTCTTCTGTTGGTTTTTTCCTTTAGTAATGTTGACCCTCATTAACGCTACCCAGATCCTTTTTGGTATCCCAGTGTTCTGTGTTAATTGACTCTTGGCTAATTGACTCTGCCAAAGCCAATAAATAAATAAAAAAATTGTTATAAAAACTGTTTTTATTTTCTTCTTCACATGCTGCTCCATTCCATTCTAACAAGTAACATTTTATTTGTAGTTAATGAAAGAAAACTCTGACGAATCCCGCTTAACTGCAGGCCTAAAAGAAAAGATTCAAAAATACCATTCAGCAATCTTAAGTGCATGTCCTACAAAGAATCTTCCAAATGTAGATGACTTAGGTAAACCTCCAGCTACCAGACCTCCACAACCCATGATGGTACCTACAGTGGCAGCTTTAAAAATGGGTGTAGGATTTCCTCTTAATAATATTCCTTCTGGCAGAAACGATGGAGGACGCGTTCTAAGTAGCCAAGCAAGACAAGCTCAAGGTACATTAAAGCATAAAAAAATTATAAGTTTAATAATAATTATTCAATATGACTTTTTTTACAGATAGCTTGCTGTTGAAAGAATGTGGAATTTGTAGACAACGTCGTGATCAACATTTACTAGCAAAATGTGATACTTGTCATTTATATTATCATTTAAATTGTCTCAATCCTCCTCTAACAAGACTACCAAAGAAATCGAAACTGTATGGATGGCAATGTTCAGAATGTGATAAATCTTCAGATTCTGAAGTTGAACAAGTAAAAACTCCAAGGCGAAGTAGAAGTCGTTACAGTAGAGAACCTAAATCTGATCAAGAAATATTTACACCGAAGGTTAAAATTAAACCAGTAGAAAGAGAACCCATGAATCCAGAAGTTACATCTAATGTAACAATTCATGTTAAAAATTATGGATCTCCAAATCAAGCTAATGTTACATCAAATATAATTTCATATATAAATAGTGAAGAAAAGTCAAAAGTATCGACTAATGAAAATCAGAATAATGGTTATGGTGAAGCAATGCTCAATAGTACGATGGAAGGGCAAACTATGATAATATCATCTCGTTCTGGAAAGAAAAGAAGGAGGGAGAAGCATCGTTCACGTTATTCTCCAGATGCAATACATCCAACAAAGGAACATAAAAGGAAAAGAAAGAAGAAGAGCTTGGACATTGAGAATCCAAACCCACATCCTAGAATAACCATAAAGGTATGGTATTACAGATAAAGAATTTTGGAGTATAAAAAGATCTTTTAGCAGTTTTTGTTTGTTGAATATTTTGTGTATTTTATTTTTATTTTATGGCAGATACGACCAATTCCTCTGCCAGCTGGTGAGACATCATCTGCTTCGAATCCACAGTGCTTTTATGTTCCTAACGAAAACAATGATAATATACCACCTCCTCCCATAGTTAAAAGAACACCCCCTGCTCCTACAACACCTATTATAATTAAATCAACAGCAACCACGCCAACTACAACAACAACACCACGTCCAACTTCCACACCAATTAAGAAAGCTGGAGATGTTCAAAATGTGTGTGATGTTTGTAGCAAAGAAGGAAATAACACAAATTTAGTTAGGTAAGGTATAACATGACACAGTAATTGATGGTTTTGGTAATTCATATTGTATATGAAACATTAAAAAAAAAAACAGTTTAGCTTACTATAGCTTGTTCACGATTATAAGATATCCGAGCAAGTCATGATTTATTTATGCTAAGCAAGATATATATAACATATGGTATGTCAACTCGCCGTCATTTCGTCAACCAATTTTAACCGAGCTAAATTTCTGATAGATGACGCGACGTGCGCAAGCATGATTGTCATTCTACAGCAACATAACCTGTAATAATGAATATTTGCTTTTGGCGTATTTTTCGTAATACAAATTAAATAAACTTTTTCATGATGATAGAGGTACAAGATTCTTTGGCACTATTAAAATGCTAAATTGTGACTCTTCTTTATTTAAAACATCTTTGGTAATAAAACTAAATTGAAATTTTATTTTTTACAGCAAACTAAGGTAACATCTTTTTTTATTTTCATTTAACTTAAGGTAGAAAGTCACCCAAACCTTACAACTCAAGAATTACATAATTTAAATATATTTGGTAAATTCAATGTTGCTCTTTCGATTGATACCCGAAAAACGGCGTTTCACCACGTATATACCGAGAAAACGATTAACAAAGTTGCAGTCAAATACATTGATGTATATGGGTTTACACAGTATGCCCAAGAACAACTTGAAAGTTTTATATTTAAACAACTCACCATGTATATGAAAAACTATGTAACAATAGTTTAGAAATTGTATTTTATATTGACGTTAAAAAAACTCAGTTTACCTCTTAGTTATTGAGATATTTCGATTATAAACTTCTATTCCAGCTGTAACCGGAAACTGATGACTGAAGTCCCTGCACATGCAAAACCCTATTATATAATCTGGCAACGTTGCTTCGCGCGGAAATTCAAATTTGATATGTTAGATGAATTTATGTTGGTATTTTTTATATTACTTGAAAATAATGATATACGTAAATAAATTAAATAGATGAAATCAAATATAATAAATAAAATTGAATGAAATAAAATGAAAATTGTATTAACATTTTTTTCTCATTACTTGTACGTGATCCCAGACGTGTTTCGGCGATGTGGTCGCGGACTACTGAGTGCGTGCTCTATATTAAAGAGACTTTGAGTGGACAAATCAGTCTAATTTTTGATTAATAAGTGAGTAAATATGAAGTTCATTAGTAACCGTTTATATGTGTATAAAAAAGATGGAAGTTCTGTACTGTAATATTGAAGTGATAAACTTACAACGGCCTTTTTATTGTTAGTTCCCGCTCTTGAAGCAACGCTTTCTCGCAACTTTTTCTAGCTACTTGACTTCTCTATTATATCCCCGCTTGCTTCAACGTTGTTTTGCTCACAGCAGACATGTCAAGTGATGTGAGAATCGTGAGTCAAAGTGATTTGACTTGCCCCAATACCGGCATCGATCATCGTTGAAGATCAATTTTTGATTAATTAATGTTATACACAAAAAATTATAATGATAATAGGAAATAGTATTAAGAATCTTCTACCTGCTGCAAGTTTTATATTCAAAACATGACGTTTTGTAGAATCATCATTGGGGGAGAATATTTCTGAGCTGTGAACGTATTTGACAACTTGGCAAGAAAGGCAGCGAATCGACCAAATTGAATATGATGTCATCAAAAAATAATTTTTGTACGACCATGCTATTTCGGATTGTTTACCATACTTGGTTTTAGAACAGTAGGTTATATTTACTGGTTGCTAAGCAAAAACCCGTCGGTAAGTAATTACTTACCGTTCAGTTCTGTCAAAAACAGAACGGTAAGTAAATTATATGTAATTTATAAAATAAATGCATGATCTTTAGATGTCTCTTTCGCGAGAAATCATTTATTTTCTAAATAATTGGACTATTTAAAAAATGTATGTTGTTTATTTAAATTTGCTCAGGCCTCTTCAATATCCCAATTATATTCGTTTTCAGATTCACTCATTCTCACGAGTTTGACAAATATCGTGACATTCAAAAATAATAGTAATTACAAACGTATCCATGGTAACGACAAAACCTACTTAATGTTTGGTGGATATACAGGGCAAAAATAAATTTTTTTTCGGGGATATTTCCTTAGTTAATACCTTTGTATTAATAATGGTCGTACAAAAAATAGTATAAGCATCTCAAACAGTAAGGAGTTTACCGATCTCCTCCAATATTGGCGACTTCGCTTCGCTCAGTCGCCAAACATTGTCGTCGATCGGTAAACTGTCCTTACTGTTCTTGATACTTAATATACTATTTTGGTCACAATCATATTCATAACACCGCATAAAACTATCTAACGTGCAGCAGTCAATAATTTTTACCAAACTCTAACCTCACTTTGGTTTTACGTCAAATACTGATCGTACATTGCGTTGCCAAATCTTACGCATCAATGTATACTAGGTTAGTAAAGCGAACAACGATGTTATCATTATTAATTTGTTTTCTGATTTAAAATGACAATTTTTGTGTGCTAAACAACAAATAAATAATTATTTTAATTTTCTATAATGTTCATATGTGAATTAAAATTTGTTGATTTTATTCATATACAGCAGCTAGCTTGACTTTAGATTTGGGTGACTTTCTACCTTAAATAATAAGAATACAAATTGATCTATGCAAACATTTCTTTTGAGAATTGTAATCAAATTCATCAATTATTTTGTAATATTTTACGGAAAGCAGATAAACTGCATGCATGGATTGATGCAACAAGAGTTTTATTAACAAGTAAAGACCTTGTGTGCCACTATAAAAAAATCTATATGCGAAATTCAAACCTATTAGACGCTCTAAAGATTTCAAGTATTAAAAAAGAGTAGGTATAAGTCGAATTATATATACTTAATGCTTAAACATGTTTTTAATTATATGCATTAAGCAGGTTAAGTAAAACTGTTACTGGTAATTAATAGCAATAAAGCACACATCTCAGCATAATTTTTATAGCAACAAGAAGCTAAATAGCAATATAAACATGGTCCACATGTGAAAGGGACAAAAATATTAAATACAACAGCAGAACACAGACTTTTGTACTGAAAAGCAATAGTTTTTTGACTTGATAACAATTATATTATTGTGCATCTAACTCTGTAACAAACAAGATCAATTACAGCAAAACTATCCATGAAATATTTATATTTTAAAAATTTAATTACAAACATTTATAAAATAACAAATAACAAGGCCATCGATGATGACAACAACGAAGTCAATGATATACCAGACCAATTGTGGTCTGGCAAGGAAAGTGAAGTCGACATCGATCACTATTACAATAAAATCTAAACATAAATGTAATGTACGTAAAGATTGGTTTGACCCTGTAGTACAGACATATTCATATTTTGGAAACAAAATTCTTTCTGGTAACCAAATTTTGAAGTTATTTTAAGAACCTCAGTCACTTTCATGAGAATCCATACAAGACCTTCCATGCAATGCCCCTGAAAATATAAGAGGTTTAGATTAAAGCGATTTCATTTTATGATAAATTTAAAAATTACATTTTGACAACTGATTTTCTAAATACCTTATATTGTGATTGAGAAATACATAACGGCCCTCACTCCATTACCATTAGCCACATACAGAAAGGTGGAATCCCTAAAAAGAGCAATTTTAATAGAACAATTAAACATCAAACTATTTACTGGTAAAATTTATCACATGATACGAATGGCGTTTTGCTATCGAAAACAAACCAGAAAAATTAGTTTAGAAATAAGTGTTCATTTATACTTACCTGTATATTTGAGAACGCGCTATTTTTTTATTAATTCTGGCTTGTTAATTATAATAAACAGAAACAAAGCTGCATAAGAAACATCAATTAAATTCTCGAATGACAATAATAAAAATATAAATTTTATTATTATTAAAAAAGCTTAATAAATTTTGAAGGTTAACAGATGTGGTTTGGTTTGACACTCATGTCACGGCCTACTAGATTCATATAATATACGGCCGTCTCATTTCCAGTTTTTTCATTGTTGAAATTAGGATCCAAAAATTACAGATCGGTACATTAAGTGGCACCCACTGACGGTAATTTTGCAACAAAGATGGTTTGTAGTCAGACTGCAGTCGTTAATTTTTAGGTTATACGTCATGCCAGTAATTGTCATTTCCAATTGTATAATATTAATTTATTGGCATTTGTACATAAATATTTGTTACAGTGGAGATTAGAAAATCAAAATATTCTACATGTAAGAAAATTATACTGAGTTTATGTAATATTTACTAACGCCCCAATTCTTAGACTAGAAACACCTTAATAACTACATGATAGCCACAGTATTTAAGTAAGTGCAGTTTCATTTTTCGCAAATTAGAAATGTTACTTTAGGTTTTGTAGCACTTGAATTACCACAGCAGATGATCTAGACACCTAATGTTAATGCACGATTATGAACTGAAGCTATGATTAGAAGTATGAGAAGTATTCATGGAATGAAGAAATCTCACTGTGGCACTCATTTCTAAAAATAAACATTTTTTAGACATGAAATCTGATAAAATCTACTGAGACTTAAGACCAATAGTTTCAGTAAAAGAAATATAAAACTGACAAAATTTGTCTGATAAGGCATTACCTTTATACGGAATTTGGTTTATGTGATATAAATCAAATGCGATCTCTGAGAAAGTATGTAGAAATTTTGTAGGGAGGTTAGGAATCTAGGATAACGATAATTAATTAACGATTTTGGTATCATGTCTTGAATGAGGAAGTGTTCCAGGAAGAAGATGGAGTCGGGAACTTTTCTGAACTAACTAAATGCATAAAAATCTATACAAAGGTATAAAATCAAGTCAATACTATCAAACTTTTACACATATTCGCATGGAGTGTCGCTATACGGGTCTCAAACGTAGCTGGACAATAGCTAAGAATGAAAAAAAAAAACGTAGGATAGGCTTCTGAGTTATGGTGCTATAGAAAGATGCTAAAGGAAACATGGATTGACCGAATATCGAACAACGAGATACTAGAAAAAGTACAAGAAGAAAAAAGATTAGTGAAGCAGATAGAATAATATACAAGAAGATAGTTAATGAAGAAGACCATGAGAAGCAAAGATAGATTAATAAGACACTTTAAGACATTCGGGTATTATCTAAAAATAGTAATAGAAAGCATGATCGAAGGAAAGAACACCCTAGCTAAACCTAGACTGCAATTTATACTTCAAATAAAGAAGACTTAGGCTGCTCCAGCTATAGAGAATTGACTTTAGAGAAAAGACTGACAGCATACCGGGAAAATACCATAAAAATAGGTGTATTTGTAAAGTGGTTGTTAAAGTATGTTTTTTAGTTTTAATGTAACTTTTTTAATAGTTTATCAATTTTATTTGGGGACTGACAGTTTTTTTTATAAAAATAAAGACATCGAAAGAATAATAAATTAAAATAATAAATAAAATTTTAATGCAAAGTTTTGTAATGTAATATAATGTACTGTTTTTTAATGCATAATTTAATAATATTTGATCGTTGCTAATAAATTTCTTGTTAATAATTACTGTTAATATTCGAGTAAGAATTCTTTAATCGGAGGCAGTTTGACACAATTGACATAAAATATAACCTAAAAATTAACGACTGAGCTCTGACTTCAAATATTTTTGTTGTAAAGTTACCGACAGTGGGCGCCATTTAACGTACGAATCTGTAATAATTTTCAACAATGAAAAAACTGGAAATGAGACGGCCGTATATAAGCGAAGCTTATATGAATCTAGTAGGCCGTGCTCACGTTTCACTGTTGCGGCATCTAGCGGCGACTTTCGAACTAATGATCTCGTTTCAATTTTGGGTGAAAAATTTATCATGGCAAGCATAGGGGAGTTGATCTACCAGTGTATTATATATCTTGATGCTAAGGAACACTGAGAAAGTTCTATTTGTTGCTTTTTAGTTGTCAAACTTTGACAGTTCATATTGCTGATTGTATTTTATTCTAGAAAATGTTTAGAGAAAATAAGTATTAGTTTTCCCATGCGTTTACATTTAAAAGACATAACTTGTTAAACTGTGAAGTGTATTTTCAATCCCAGTATTTCGGGATTGGTCCTTAAAAGCAGTTTTGATAAGGTATATCATGGAATTTGCTTTTTTGCAATTTCAGATACGTGAGTTTCCCACTTCCACCAGAAGTTATGAACACACCCAAATCTTTTTGAACAATAACTATTTGAAGGCGTTCACCATTAGGATATTGTGGATTATTAGTGCCCATATGTAGATCAGCGCATTTATTGTGGTTAAGGGGGAGTAACCATTCTTCTGACGAATTAGTTATTTTGTTTAGATCTCTTTGTAGGGTATCATGATTTTCAAGTGGATTGCAAAAACTACACCCTATATATTTGCCACTAATTTTATAATGGGCTTTGCCTATTTTGAATTTGTAATAACTACTTATAGCCTTTTCGATTTATACGCACTAATATTGCCCTCCATGGTCGAGTGGTAGAGATCCTACCTCTCGTTCAGAGGGACAGGGGTTCAAACCTCAGTTGTGACTGAATTTTAAAAATTTAGTTCAATCGTGTTTGAGCTCCTTAGGATAAGGTATGAAAGTTGTATGAATGATAAAGTATGGGGGAGCGTAATGTACTTGCTACGATGGCTCCATTACCTCCGTTGCACTCCCATAAGAGTTTGTGCGGACCCCCGACACTGCAAAATGCAGTAAAAGGGGAATGGATTATGTATGTATGTAGATCAGAGCATTTATTGTGGTTAAGGGGGAGTAACCATTCTTCTGACGAATTAGTTATTTTGTTTAGATCTCTTTGTAGGGTATCATGATTTTCAAGTGGATTGCAAAAACTACACCCTATATATTTGCCACTAATTTTATAATGGGCTTTGCCTATTTTGAATTTGTAATAACTACTTATAGCCTTTTCGATTTATACGCACTAATATTGCCCTGGGCCCGAGCAAGTTATGAAATAGTGCAAATTATCACAACTCTGAGCATATAAAAACGAACTATGAATTGAATGCGCACCTCAATAAACAAAACAACATAACCTCAACTCTATGAAACAACACGTGCGCTAAACTGTTTTTATTGTACAGGGTACACTTAACTCCCCCCTACTTTTCTCTGTTATTTCTGTAGTTACAAAAAAATTATTCTAACAAAAGTTTTAGGACTTTTTCTAAAGTTTTTAAATATGACATAAAAAAAAAATTGAAAAATAAATGCCGAAGTTATATATACCACACGGATTGAGTTCACAAGAGAGAAGAAATTTCCTGCTTCGTTTTATAGTTAATTTTCTGTGAAACCATAGGAAATTTTGCAGTTCAGAACTTGAACAATAATCTAGTGGGTGACGTTCGTCATTATTAAGCAATAATTCTTTCAAATTGTCATTGTGTCACAATGTTAACTCTTCAACAAAGTATCCCTTGTAAAAAGCTAAAATGAATAAAGAAATTCAATGAGACGGGGTCTGTTGAAGATAAAAAGAATGCAAAAAAGGCATACCGTGAAGACGATGATGCAGCTACTGCCTTAGCTATCCATTCCGTATTTGATTTACTCACTAGATTGTTGTTAAGTTTTTAAACAGTGCAAAATTTCATATGGTTTCACAGAAAATTGACTAAAATGAAGCAGGTAAAATAAAACATGAATTTGTTTTAATTTTCTGAGGTCTTACAACAAGCAAAACTTTTTATCAAGAATGACATTTTTCGATAAAACTAAAAATAAAAATTCCGAATTGCATCCAATCCCTAAACTTCTGTTTTATCCTGGTATTTCGGGATTGAAATTTTCGGATCCCAGAATCAATCGCAGGATTGTATATGCAAAATATTTAAAATAAGACGCAAAATAGTATATTAAAGTATTAGTTTCATGAGACACGTTTTTAGAGTATGCATCTAAGTTTCTAATGGACAAGTGCGCTAAAACGTCTTATGAAACGAATACTTTATACCAGCGGTTCCCAACGTTTTTCGTTCGCGGGCCACCAACCGATGTAGCATTTGCTTGCGGACCGGTAAGGTAAAAAATTAAAGAAAACCTTTTGCAAAATAAATCTTATAATAATAAATTTACTTTTACACTGTACAAGAACAGTCTAAAATAAATAAATATCCATTCTTTATGATAACAAAAGTCGGTTTTCGTACTTCATCCGTTTACCAAATTTCGAACAACCAAAACGGGAACCGCCCCGAAATCGGCGGGTACCGAGAGGCCGGAGTTTTTCTCTTTTCGAGAAACGATCGCAGGACGGGGTGTGGCGCCGAAGACCATAACCTGGTTCTAGACACATAGGACGGTTCATCGTTCAAAACCAGAACAAGATATCTCGACATGAAGCAGAGATATAAACGCAAAGGTTGGCGAGTGAGTTTCGGGAGCGGCGGTAAAAAGGGGAATGTGCACAAACGACGCAGGAGGCAATCATATTAGACCTCCAGAAGTGGTTTCCACTTAGGAACCGGATTAGGCTGGTTTATGGAGGCTTTATTACTTTAGCACGATTCTCGGGTGAAAGGCAAATAAAAAAATTTCGAGTTTTTCCGCTGTAATTTCCTTCTTATGGTTTCGCAAGGCACTTGAAGGGGAAAACTTACTTACTTTTGAGATTGACCGTCGTTTGATGCCAAGATAGTCGTTTTGGCCCTATAGTTTCCGAGATACCGTCTCTCGAATACGGGCGGAGCTCCCTAGAGCGGAGGTACAGAAAAACCAATAAATGCACCGATCGTAGCAGATCGCGTGACATCGAATGCCGCTAACACATGTTCGATCGCCAACAAAACCCCATGTCACCCCTAGACCCCGCCCTCGGAAGTGTCAGCAAAAAACTTTTCCGGTAGAAACCATTGGAGCACTGTGCTGGCAAATATTCCAGTCAGATTTTCGCTCCAACGTAAGGCAGGGGCAGTTTTTTGCCGCCCCCACCTAAACGGCCTGCCGGAAACGGTCAAGACTTTAAATCTAAGACTGGAACTACCCAACGCATCAACCTACAAAAAATGGTCTGAATCGAAGCAAGTTTTGCGGCCCCTCGAAACCTGGATTTTGATCGTTCGCGTTAATCGCGGACGTAAGACAGAATTTCTTTCGGTGCCGGTATGCCTAGACCTGTGCGCGCCAAACCTGCTTAAAAATTCTAAAATAGGAGATCTTCCATATTGCCTATTACTGGATACTACTCCACCACATCTCTGTATAAATTTAGTCAGATTTGACGCTTGGTCAACTCCGATAAACTATTTTACCCTACGTTAGCTCCAGGATAACACGAATTCAAAAAATTCTTTCAGAAAAATCTTGAAAAATACTGTTATTTCTCTGCGGACCGGTAAAAATTTCTGACGAACCGGCGGTTGGGAAACGCTGCTTTATACTATTTTTAAAAACCTAACAAAGTTTCCCTAACAAATTTTATTTAAAAATTAGTTATAAATTTTTAAACAGTTACAAAATAACGAAAATAGAAAAAATAGTATAAAGTATTCGTTTGATAAGACATTTTACGCACTTGTCCTTTAGATATCTTGGGCGCGTGTGCTAAAAACGTGTCTTATGAAACTAATACTTTATATACTATTTTCTATTTGCGTTAATTTGTAATCATTTAAAAAAAATGCCTTAGTTTTAAATAAAATTTGTTAGGGATAGTTTGTTGAGTAGTAACATTCAGCGATACTGAAAATTCTAATTCTGCATTTGTTTTTCAAATTTACGGCGTATATAAGTTTGACATTTTAAGACTAGCTGTTCATTGATATTAACTTTAAAAAATAAAATTTTACTGTTTCCAGTATTCAAGTAAATCTCTTTTGGACACGCAAAAAAATTATTTAAGATTTTACATATATTATTATCAGAAAATATGAAAAAAATCATCATCAGTCAAAAAATATAAAAAACAAAATAGAAACAAATTATTTAAAAAAAAAAACATAAAAACACCAGTTCGTCAAAGATGTCTACTAAACTAAAACGGGTTTTTCGTTAAACGTTTCCAGCTGTGGACAAGCCCCTCTTGAATTCTACACTGGTAGGTGGTATGGCAATTAAAATCCTATAGACCATTTGTAAGTTTTGTTCATGAAATCTACCCTTTTTGAATAAGTCCATTTCTCGAGGAATAATCTCATTTAAATTTTGTTTGTTTAAATGGAGTTTGTACCATACTCTTATTTAGGGTTTTATGTAATTTTTCTTCACGGGCATTTTCAAATATTGTTCATCTAAGATTGGCAATACTAACATCCTCATTTTCTTCTTCCCTGTCCTTTTGGTGGGTATCTTCCGAAATATTTTCAGTGTTTTGTAACATCTCTATAGAACGAAATAGTATTGCACAAATAAGATAAGTCCTGCATTTTAAACAACTAATAATAATAAAACTCTTCGCTGAGTTCGCACGGTTGTCACGATTAAATGGGAATCGAAATTGAGTTTTTATAATCCCGCGATTTAATGTGTATAATCCCGGGATTAACAGACCTTAAGAATGCTCGGGATCCCGGGATCTTTTTAAACTTTTATTTATTGATAGAAAATAAATAACCATTAAATTTATATTCCCAAAAATTAGATTTTAACTACCTTAAAAAAAAATCATTTTCACATTACATGTTTTTAGTCTAAAACTCTAAAACAAATTTTAATTGACATTAGTTTGAAATTGTTTTAAATGTTAAATCAATGGCCGCATTCAGCAGATAAACCGGTTTATCACTGATAAACCGGTGCTGCTTATCGGTAGATTTTAACTGAATTATGAAAAATTGGTTACTGTAAATTGTAAATATCAACATTTTTTTCGGAAGAGATCATAAAAATATTTATTAAGCACAACAAAATAAACGTCAAGAGGCACTGTAGTAATCTTACTTTAATTGTATCGGTACGGTATATAAGCAAACCGTATTTAAAGTTTAGTGAACAAAACAACTATCGGTGAGACCAGTAATTCTGCTGAATGGCCCAATGTTACCAACAGCCACATAACAAAAATACAATTTTCCTAAGTGACCATTTATTTAAATTTAAAAAAAATAAATGCAGATTTTTAATTTTCCTGTAATGTCACAACCAAAATGGTATAAATACATATTTCATAAGACATTTAAGCACCAGTGCTTAATTGCCCTCCCCCCCTCATGAATCTCTCCAAATATAGGTACTATATTAAGGAGTATCCGCAGCCTTCTACCAATGAAAAATCTATAAAAATAAAGCTTGAAGGACTAATGGAATTTTAAACCCAAGTTTGTATGAAAGTAATGAAATTAAAATGACATTAATTATTAGTAACCAAATTTATAAACCTAATATTAAAAAATGTAAAATTAAAAAAACTTGTGGGGGCCACCCTTAGGTGGGGGCCCGGGGCAGTCCGCCTCCCTTGCTACGCCACTGTTAAGCACACTTGCCCATGAGAAAACTTGCCACAAATGACTGGTTTTTTAAATTGGACGTGTGCTAAAATGATTTCTTATGAAACTTTTTTTTTTTTAAATATAGGTACTATTCTTTAACCTCATTGATATTCTTCTAATAAGATTTTTTATGTGGGTAACAATAAAGTTATAATCGAAGAATGGAGTACTAAATGGACGTCCTATATAATTTGTCTGCTTACTGGATAGGTAATGCTTCATTTACAGCAAGTTAGGCTAATTGAGTTACAAACTCATCTACTCATCTATTAATTAATAAAATGTTAGTAAAAATCATTAATTATTAATTTTTTTATACCAGAATTAAATTTAACATCATAACGTTAAATAATATTAATATGAAATATAAATGATTGCACTTCCGTCATTACACTCATTTACTTTTTGAAAACTTTAGATAATATTTATATTCAAATTATCTGTTCATTTATTTGTTTTAATTTTTTATTGACCATTCTTTTTTAATATAATGATCATTATATTAAAAAATATAATGATTTGTTTTAAAAAATGTTGTGCGATAGGACTGTCTTAGGATATTCTAACTCATCGAGTCTAGGTTTCTATTCCATTGCATTCCTAGTCGACTTGACAGTGTTTTTTTGTAATACTCATATATATTTTCTTATATTGTAAAAATAAAATTTTACCATTTCAGCTGCGACGAGTGTCGAAAATGCTATCATTTTACCTGTCTTGAACCACCCTTAAAGAAGTCACCGAAAAAGCGTGGTTACTCTTGGCATTGTGCAGATTGTGATCCGACAGTAAGTTATGCGTACATGAAACTTTGTTTAGAATTAACTGTTATCCTTTTTTAGGGTTCCGAATCAAATTGAAGCTTCAAGTAGAGACCTCCCCGATCCGATTGGTCACCCCGTTTTTTTATGCATTTAAGTACTATTTAATATATTATATACATGTAGCTTTCTTAAGTGATACATGAAGTATTTATAAATTTTTTGAAAATATGGAAAGATATTTTCGACAGTTAAAACAAAAAAAAGACTTTATTTAAATAAAACAGTGATGTATTTCTTAGTTCGATTTTAATACTAAATATATAAGCGTATCAAAATTTTTACAAATGTGTACATTCTTTTACCGATCATCGAGATCCTTTTTTAATACAATATTGAATTCAGTCCTTTGTTGTAAAGCTCTTTTAATTTCTTCAACTCCTATGGTACTTGTGTCTTCCCTAAAATAAAGCAAAACAAATATACATTTACTAATTATTATAAAGTCATAATCAAGTATTTCAGATAAGTCTGTGAATTCTTTGTTTAAATATTGAATCATATACGAGCCCTAACAACTAAATATTCGGACAGTTGCAATTTTGAAATAAAAAAATCAGTCGGCGCTTTTTTTAATTCTATGTTTATTTTTCCAATTAGTATTCCAAATTACACTACCACTTGGCGTAGTAATTTAGAGCTATATGGCAGTTAGAGGATTAGGAAGATTTGAGGTCATAGAAAGTACAGTTAATGCTGAAAAGTATCAGCAAATTCTTAACGCTAACTTGTTACCAATCGTAAAACCTTCTATCTTGATCGAGATTTCATCTTACAACGGGATATGGTGCTTCTTGTCACACATCAAAAACCACCAAAAGATGGTTTAAAAGTCGTAATTTCAGAGTTTTAGAATGGTCCTGAAGCAGTCCGGATCTTAGTGTTATTGAAACCTTGTGACAGAAGATGAAGCGACACCTGAGAAACAGCCCTCAAAGAACAATTCCTGTGATGAATTTGAAATTATCGGAAATTGAGGCATTATTCACTTCAAACTATTGTAATTCCCAAGTTAGAAGTATGTCAGACAAAATTCAAGTGGTGAATGAAGCAAAGGGAGGGGATGTTACTTATTAAATTGTGTTTTTTAAAATTTTGTCTGAATATTTAGTTGTCTGTGATTTTTGTTGAATTTTTGAAAATGGTTTTCTGCAGATCTTGTTTTTTAGAAAAGTTAATGGCTATTGTATGAAAATGGTGTAATTTGGAATACTAGTTGGAAAAATAAACATAGAATTAAAAAAAGAGCTGACAAATTGAAATGACTGATTTTTTATCTCAAAATTGCAACTCGTAAATGTAATTCACACTATGAAATTCAACAACTTGCATAATAAACAACAGATAAAATTTCTGATTCCCAGCATAGCCAATCTTCAAAAATTAGGAATATGTGCAATTAACTCACCGAAAATCTCCTTGTAGCACAAGATATGCTCTCGCTCTGCGAATTACATCTTCAGCTAAACACAGAGAAGCTTGCAGCAACATTCTTTCTGCTGTATTATAAAGAACTCCAGGAACAATCTCTTCAGGTTTTAATATGATGCCTATATCCAAGACGGCCTGTTTTACATATGAACATCCCGATCCCATTTTATAATCGACCAGTCTTTCTTTATGGTTTGATGTAGTACTATTTATTTCAGGCTCTAAAACCACAACATGCACATGTATACCATTTAGAGAAAAGTGAAGTTGTACAAACCTGTATGACAGTTTTCAACATCTATCACATCATCAGGTTCATTTATCAATTTTGGAATATTAGGTTTCTGTTCATGGTTGGAAAAACCATTTTCATTCTTCAATATACCATTCGTGAGTTCTTCTAAAAGTTTTGATTTGTTTCGAAATATTGCATAATTACATAACGGTGTATAGCCATGAGATCGAGCATACATCATTAAAGCTTTAGTTGACCAATTTTTGGAATCTGGTAAGTTTAGTGAGTTGATTATTTTTTGTACAGTTTTGGCTTGATACCACTGCAAAGGTTTAAAGACAACTAGAATAAATAAATATAAAATTTTCTAGAAACTATATAAAACTGCATTGCTTCCTCAATGGAAAATAAAACAAATCAATAGTTAAAAGATAACAGTATGCACTTAAATAAGATAAAATCAAATAATAAATAAGAAGAAAACTTTCATTATTTATTTTGTTCCAAAAAGTTGTTCTTTATAAAAATCTTGTTTTTTATGGAATAGTTATAAAGCACAACACAATCAAGCTTAAAAAACTAGTACTGTGCAAAGGTATTACACCCACATTAAAGGTATTTCAAAGAAAATCTAGTGTCAAAGTTATCTGATCAAAGATTACATGTTATAACATACGAGGTAAGCGCCATAAATTCTCGGCCTGATATAGAAAAAATAAACTTGGTAAAATATAATAATTTTTATTTCTCAATATAATCTTCCCTAATGTCGATACACTTATTACAACGTGGAATTAATAATTCAATGCCCTTGTAAAAATAATCTGAAGTTTTTCCTTCAAAATGTTCAATTACAGCTGCTTGCAACTCGTTCTCGTCCTTAAAACGACGTCCCCTAAGGTCTTTCTTTAAATTGGAAAATAAATAATAGTCACTAGGAGCCATATCCGGACTGTACACTGGATGATCCAATGCTTCAAAGCCGCATTCGCGAATGGCAGCTTATGAAATTGCGGCAATATCGAGTGCATTGTCGTGTAATAATCGAACACCTCTTGTCGATTTTCCTCGACGTTATCACAAATATTGTTTCTCAATTTATGCAATAAAGACGCATAATATGTACTGTCAACAGATGTATTGCGTTCTTTAAAATCAATCAGTAAAATGCCGTCACAATCCCAGAATATTGTTGCCATAGCTTTCTTTGTCGATTAAACGACTTTCACCTTTTTGGGACGAGGTTCATCAGGTCACCCCCATTCCATCGATTCCCTTTTGGATAGAGGATCAAAATACAGAACCGTTGTTTCATCTTCAGTGACAATGAACTCCAAAAATCGGCTTTGGGTCGTCTCCACACACAAGTTTAAAAACGAGCACAAAAACATTCGATGCGACGTTGATGTTGAACAGCAGAAAGAAGACGCGGTACATCCTGCACTAATTTTATTTATACCAAAATGGTCATGAAGAATTCGGTGAACACTTGTTTCCGAAATGTCAGACATCACTGCTAACTCCTTAACTTTCAAACGGCGATCTTCTAATACCATTTCTTTAATGACTGCAACTTTTTGAGGCATTCAATTGGCCGACTAGTGCGCTCACCATCTTCAAGAGATTCATGCCCCAAACAAACATTTTTTCAGTGGAAACACCACTTTTTTACAGTGTAATATGAAGGAGATAAATCACCATAAACGCCGTCTAAACATTGTTTGGTTTGATTAGGCGTGTGCCTTTCTTTTGTTAAAAATTTAATGACCACACGGTACTCAATTTTCGTTAGCTGCTACATTTTCATGCACTCGTCACGATGCTTGAGTGGCTACTAAAATCTATTACGCTTCTAGCCGTAATATATAATAAATAGTGTACGCCTCGTTGAGTTTGAACATGTTGGCACCTGTAGAAGGCTGCCGGGCCAAGAATTTATGGCGCTTACCTAGTGATGGGCGACGGGAATATTCCCGGTGAGGAATATTCCCCGTTGGAACTTTATAAAAATCACCGATAAATTCCCGAAAAGTAGAAATTTATTTTTTATACTCCAGTAAGTGAAACGCAAGTAAACGCGCGTCAAAGCGTACACCACCTAATACAATTTTGCAAGCTAAGATCTGTTACCAAGCTCATGTGATACTACTACATAAAAAGGGCCTATAAATTTTTAGCAACAATAATTAAAAATAGACTAATACAATATTCAGAAAACCTTATAGGCGACTACCAGCAGGGATTAAGAACACGAAGAAGCATAGTCGAGGTAATACATATACTACAAAAATGGCCTTTGAGAAAGCACATGAATACAACATAAACCTACATCTCATCTTTATTGATTTCAAATAGACTTTTGACTCCATAAGACAGGAACAAAATGCTACAAGAACTAATCAATCTAGGAACACCATCGAAGTTAGTAAGACTGGTGAGAATGACACTAAACCATAACAAGATAACTGTTAAATTACAAGATACAGAAGCTGATAATTTCACAATAAACAAGGGATAATGCAAGGAGATGTTCTCTCTACCACTCTTCAATAGTACGCTAGAAGCAATAATGAGGAGATCGAATCTCCTAGGCAGCATTATCACCAATATGACTCCAGTAACAGCTTATGCTGATGCTATTGCTATTATCAGCAGATCGAAGGATGAGCTAATAAAGGCAATAATGAACCTAACTTAAATTGCAGAAAATTACGGCTTACTCATCAACGACGAGAAAACTTAATACATGTATGTTGGAAAAAATAGTGAAGTTAGCAACATATTAAGGGTAATTTGAACGTGTACAAACTTTCAACTACATAGGCTGCGAATTAGGCAACAAAAATGAATATGAAAATTAATCATAGATTGCAGAAAGGAATAAACACAAAGCATACTATAGTAATAGAAACTTACTGTCCAGTAAGAAGCTAAGCAGAAGAACAAAGTTGAAGATTATAAAACCCTTATTAGACCAGTGGTGACCTACACTGCGGAAACCTTAGTCCTTCCTTGTGGAGAAGAAGAATCATTAAGAAAATTTTAAAGGAAAATCATAAGATAAATACTAGGCCCCATCTTACTCAACGGAGATCGATACAGACCAAGAATGAACCATGAAATTTGGATAGTGAAGACATTGTAACATTCATAAAAGCTCAACCCATAAAATGGTTTGGACACATCAAGCGAAGACAGACTGCTGAAGAAGATGGCACAATGGTTCCCTAACATCCCTCGAAGTAGAGGACGTCCAAGGAAAAAATGTGCTGAGAGACTTAAAAATAATTTGTGTTAAAAATTGGAGTAGAGCAGTGCATAATAGAAGATAATGGAAGAAAATAGTGACTAGTGCTAAAACACACTCCTAATTATAAAACAAGCTGTAACATTAATCATTTTTAGTGTATAAGTTATAGTGTAAAGACACTACAGAGTGATTCACCTTAAATGAATCTATATTACGTTCTATATAGGATGGGCCATAATCCAACTGAATTGCTGAGCCATAGAAGAAGAAGAAGACCTGTTATCAACACATGGCCGGTTCTAGCGTTAAGTTAAACTTTTAGTGTACATTTATCTTTGATGTGCATTGACGTGTAGTGAATTGAACTTTTTTCGAACCATTTCTCTATGATGGACCTGTTTTAAAGCAAAAATATAAATTCCCGATAAAGTGGGAAGTTCGGGAATATTCCTAGATATATTTCCAGGAATATTCCCCAAAAAATAAATCCGGGAATTTACCGATCACTACGGCGGCTTACCTCATATCACGTGATCAAATGGTCCCTTCACCCTTGTAGGCTTGTTTTTGATTAGTTTAGTTGACGTTTCTAAAAAATTAATATAAGAAAACATAATTTCCCCATAGCTCCAAAATTTCTAGCAGCATAATCATTGCTATCTACTAAAGAAATAGTACTTTTTATAATGGACAGAGAAATAAAAAAAAGTTATTAAATTGTTGTACTATTCTGTTAAGGGTGTAGGGGAGGGACGTCGAAGATGACGCACCGTAGTTTCTTAGCCACTACTGCATAAATATCAGCTTTTATACTCGCTGCGCCCTCTTTAGGATACTACTATTACTTTAAAGCTCAAAGAGTCCTCCATATTCTTGTTCAGTGTAAATGAGGCAGTTGAATGTGAAACACGTGTTATTTTTATTATTTGGTACTCTGAGAAAATCAAAGGTAAGTTATTTATTTTTAGTTTTATTAAAGTTATTTCAGTACAATACGATTGAGTGTCATTTTGTGCTTGTATGACATAGAATATTTATTAAATATTACAGTAGCTAAATAATTTAAAAAATTTTTTAGTAAGTTGTGCTTAATCGGCTAAGACGACGCAGGGTGTGTTATCTTTGCCTTTTCGGTTTGTTACGTTAGCTATTATGTGATATTTAGATATTTGTTATATAGTGTTTTAAAGCTTACGTTTCTCTTATAGTTATGGGTAAATTGCTAGAAAAACGCGGAGATCGTTTTCTGTAGAAGCTCTTGACGCGGCCTTAAATGCAATCGTGAAAGATGGTCGTAAAATTCGAGAAGTGGTCAGATCGTTTGAAATACATGAAGCTACGTTGAGACGAAATCTAAGAATCAAAAATTCAACAAAAGGAGTGAAATCTGAGTCACTTGGAAGAGCTCCAATATTTTCGCTAGCTCAAGAAAAGGAGATTGTAGACCATGTTCTTAAATTTGGCAAATTTATTTTTTGGAATAACTTCCATAGAACGTAGTGTGTCAGATTTTTTCTATGCATTGCAAGAATATTGCCACCATATTAGGCAAAGCGTAGACATGTCATCCCATGTTAGATAAAAGTCCAATGTCATCATGTCCTGATCATTTTAAGCCTAAGACAATTTTTGTTCATTCCATGGTGTCGGGAGGAAGGCAGGGTCTAGGGTTTTTGCGAGATATTACCGTAAAAAATCATCGGTTAGTTAGCCAGGCTGAACCTGTTTAAGGATGATCCGAAAATACTCTTTTCCAATTTGCATTGGCTTAGGTAGAAGAAGGGCAATTCCTAACTTTTTTAAAATTCAAATTGCCATAATTCAGAAATTATAGGGTGTAAGGAAACATAGTTGCCGGCATTGTGGTCTAGAATGATCATTAATTTGGTTCAGCAACCTCTACAATATCAAAGTTGCAAAACTTATATTAACAATCATTTCGTATTAAAAACCCGTTGGTCTCAATTTATTTTAATGTTTTTTGGAGACCCTAATCCTAAAAAATCCCACTCACAGCCGAGGCCAAAATCTGATTTATGGTTACAAATGTTGATAAAACATAAGGAGAAAGTACATAAGTATATATTCTATTAATTGCTTTTGTTATAACTGCAAGAAGCTTTACGAATGGCATATGATTTTATAATAATAACTCAACACAATGTTAGCACCAGAAAAAAATAAATTTACTCAACGATACTACTGGTATCGTGGAAATGGTAACTTATTGAAAGTACTTGGTACAAGCTGGGGTTTCATCATATTAGGATGAAAAGGTATGTTTTGTTTCGCTGTTAACCAGTCTATCATATCAGCTTTCCTGGAATTTGATGTAGGTGGCGGGTTATTCTGAACACTGTGATAGGGCACATTATCAATAACTACAACAGATTGTCTTGGTAGATTTGGAATAAGTTTATCTTTTAACCATTTACCATAATTCTCGGAGTTCATTTCATTGTGGTAATCACCTGTCTTAGTTCCAGATTTGAACATTAAAAGACAATTAGGGATGAAGCCCATCTCAGCACCTGTGTGAATTATAATCAGTCTATTTCCTTTAGAGATATTCGAAAACAAGCCTTTGGTGTTTTTGTCGCTCCAACTTTTTGGCGAAGTATGGGTACTATGCAAATATGTTTCATCTAAATATACAATGGATCGCCCTTGATTTCGATAGTATCTAATTTTCTGTAAATAATTAATTCTAAAACACTTTATTTTATTTTTTTCAATCAGAACCTTTCTATTATTTTGTGTTTTTCTTCAACGAAATCCCATGTTACGTAGAATTCTTCCGAGGGAAATGTTACACCCATGCCAGTCCAGTTCTTTCATTTGCACTTTCAGTTTTCCTACTGTTACACGAGATCCTTCGGTTGTGTGAAAATTGTGTATCATATCACGAAGGTCATTTATTTTGTATACTGGAATGTCGGTTACTAACGAATGCCTTGCATATTTCTTTCGTGGGCTTTTAAAAATCTCGCTACGTTGTGAAGAAACTGTTAATTCAGTAGATGTTCTACAATTACTTTCTTTCACTATTCTTTCGATTGTTCACACCGATACTCCTGTAGCTTCCGACACTTTCGTTTTCAATTGCGTCAATGTCTCTGGAGCTGAATTTTTTGATTTAAAGTACTTAAAAACTTGAAATACTATTTCTCGGGCTTGACTGCCAAGGACTTTATTATGACGTTTATTTTCTGTCATTGTATCTGTCTTTAATTTAAATATTACCACTTAAATTACCACAACACTTATTTAATCAAACTTATTCATAAACCAACAATTCTTTACAAACATATAGAACTTACAAAACCACTAACAAAAAAAACTAACAAATTTATAAAATCTTACAATTAACAAAACTTAATAAACACTTATTCGTACTCTCGAGCGCGCCTCTGACTTGTAGGGGTAAGTACACCGCCTTCTCGCCAAGTTTCGTGGCGCTTGCTATACTTTCAGAAACTTCACTATGCATAGCCTTGGAGGTCTCATCCTTGCATCCCCTACCGTACCCTTTCCGAGACTTCACTGTGCGTAGCCTGGAGGTCTCATCCTTGCATCCCCCATCATACCCTTTCTGAGACTTCACTGTGCGTAGCCTGGAGGTCTCATCCTTGCATCCCCTACCTTACCCTTTCTGAGACTTGACTGTACATAGCCTAGAGGTCTTATCCTTGCATCTCTTACCGTACTCTTTCCGAGACTTCACTGTGCGTAGCTTGGAAATCTTGTCCTTTTCTGTTCCCTTGTATTACCAGTCCGACTTGCCTGTCACCACCCTAACCAACCTCGTACTTCAATACCGTTTGCATGCTGGCTTATTACCGTACACTGTATTGCACCCCGCTTGCTATGGCTACCATAGATAATTGTATGCTTATTTTAGTGTAGAGACTAACGCTTGCTGGAGCTCCGATGGTAATAAAGATTATTAGGTATTAAAATTGTGTGTTTTATTTGCTAGTGTTAACACCCTCTCATTTTGTGGAAGCTTTAGGGACAGGTAAAGTGATCCAGACAGGGCCGACCTCAGTGACCCCAGCAGTTCCCTGGATTACGTTTACTCCACAAGCAGTTACCCGGATCCGTGGAGTATACCATGTTAAAATAACTGGCACCTGAGAGTTACCGACGATCACCGAGACCACACAGCACCACTTCATAAGCAAGCCCCTTACAAATTTGGCACCCAAGCAGGGACGCCTACCACGTCAAACCCCGGGCCCCCTTATAAGGTCAAGATCAACACTTCACCATGTCTGCATCTACTGCCCACTACTTTTCTCAAGGTCAAGGACAACGTTTTGTGGTTTCTGCATCCACTCCCCCCCCACTACTTTTTCAGGGTCAAAGGAATGGTTGAGACTAAAGAACATCAAAGGGATTAACATCTTTTTAAATTCAAATCGAAGTGTAAATAGTGAAAACCTCTAGTGGAGATACAGACTTCCACCATACCGCGGTCAGTTTATTTAGATTGATTCGCGGTGCCTTTGAACTATGATAAACATGATCACAACTTCTAGTGACGTACAATAACCTAAAAACATAACCACGAAATGCAGCTTTGAACCATGATATTTACTTTTGATCTCTGTCCTTTAGCCTTGACTATTACCTTGACCTGGAAAAGGTGATGGAGGTGGATCCATAAATGGTGTTCTTTCCCTAGTAGCATAATTCGTAACAAAACCAACCTACTAACACTCTTTATTTTTCACTTATGGAGAAACGGTTATTGGGACTACCAAATTTTAAATCTTGTTACAGCATTGTTTCTAAGAATTACCGATTGAAATTTAAGAAATAATATTGAAACTAAGTTAGTGTGAACTGAAAAATATAAATCAAATACACGATAGCAGTTTTAGTCAGTTAGTATCAGTGCATATTTAAGTGGAAAACTTTATTAGGTAGATATGTAAAGTAATGGTAACATGGTAGCCTCGTTAGTGTTAAATTATCCCCAAGTGAAATGAAAGTGGTTAACCAGTTAACGCATTTTGAGCTTTTATGTTTTGTTGGTTGCATAAACATACAGTAAATGCAATGCTTTAAGATGATTATTTTAAAATGCAATAACAAACGTCAAAACATGCAAAATAAATCCAAACGCCAATCAACAAATGATTTAATAACATCAGCTTATTCAGAATATTCGTAAAAGTAAAATAAAAACTTACCTCAGAACTTAATCGCCTTCCTATATTCCAATTGGAATATTCTTCGAGTGATTTAGCAACATAAGGATAAGTGCATTTATAGTCAGTATCCAAAGCTAAATTTGTTATTAATGGTAACCTCTTAAACAAATATGGCAAAACTATGGAAGTGTTTTTAAATTTATGACTAGGAACATCAACTTTATACTTATTATAGTCTATTGAATGAATATTATGTCTATGTTGATGTGTAGGTTGAATTAATAAACTTTCACTATTCTTAGATGCATTTTGTAAAATTGAAACTGCTTTTATATTGTTAGCATTTGTTCCATCTTTTGAATGTTTCTTTTGGAACACCTTCTTAAGCAATGATTGTTGTGGTTTTTTCCATTTTGTTACTTCAGCTATTGTACCATTACTCAATACCAACCTCTGAAGACTATATTGTGGTTTCGGTTTATGTGTAACTTTTACATCATCTAACACATTTTCTACAATAAGTTCATTTTTATTTTCCTCTGTATCTTCTATACCATATACTAAATCAGAATTACGTTCATTAAAACTACTTGAATTATTTTTTTCATCATTCGTAGTGGAATTTGAGTCATTACGAAAATAAGAATGTTCCAAAAGAAATGAAGGTGTAGATGGTAATAATAAATGCGAGTCAGCATTAGTTTCTTCTTTGATTTCTTCCTTGACATTAGAATAACAATAATCATGTTCATAATGGGATACATCAAAACCACTTTCATCTTCAATATCTGTTTCATGTTTTAATAAGAAATTATTATGTTCTAGAGCAATAAACTCATTTTCAGCAAGTTCCATATGTTCTGCTTTAATAATTTGTTCTTCCATTGTATTTCCTATAGTTTCTTCTATTGCATCTTCTGAAGTTTCTTCTGAGTAATTATCATTATAAAGAAATAAGTCTTTAGCTGTTTCATTGGCTAAAACAAAATCATTATGAAATAAATAAATCTTCATCTAATTAAGACTATTTAAAATAGATACAGAAAGTAACAAGAGTTCTGTACATTTGAAGTGCAATCTTCTATTCTATTGGTTTTCAAATCTTCAGAATTAATCAAATTAATGATAGCAAACATTCAAGCTAACAATGAATTAATTTTATTTTTTAAGTTGTTATGAATGAATGAACCTTTATTTTCAATAGAGTCCTAATATACACAATATTTTAAAAACATATAACAAATACAGATACAAAACAATATTTTTGAAATAGTTTATAACAATACAAATTTTATATAAGAAAAAAAAATTATCATTATTATTATTTTTTTTTTTGATAAACAGTTTACACATTGTATGCTATATATAATCAACAGTCATCAGGAATTCTATAACAGAAATGCTATGCACGATTTCTAATATATGAGACCATGTTGCATTTAAATTCATTTAAAGTTTTAGATTTTTTTATATATTGAGGTAATTTGTTAAATTCATTCAAGCCTTTATGAAATAGTGACTTCATTGAACTAGATAGATTACACCTTGGAAGACATAAAGTATTTATGTTTCTGGTATTATAGTTGTGAACTTGTCTCTGGTATATAATAAAATTATCAAAGTATACTGGTAGTAAATTATTTAATATTTTAAAAACAAATATCATAGCAAACAAATACAGTCTATTATTTACAGGTAACCATTGTAAGCAATCAAGCATACTAGATATGCTTGTGTATCTGTTACATCTCAAAATGACTCTCATACCACGATTCTGCAATTTTTGTAATGCAGAAATTTTATCAAGACTAAAAGAGTATAATAAAGTTGCACAGTAATCAAAGTGTGGTTGAATTATAGTATTATAAAGTGTAACCTTACTATATTCGGATAGATGTAATGATATTCTAGAAAAAAAGTAAAGTTTTTTTGAAATCTTTTTTGATATATAGGAAAAATGGGCATTAAAAGTCAAATTGCAATCTAACATAAATCCTAGGTACTTAAATTCCGTCACAAATTCAATTCTACAATTATCAGCAATCAAATTTAACTGGTCAGTGTTAACCTGCTTATGTTTAAAGTTTGTAGTTAATAACATGGCTTTAGTTTTAGAAATATTGAGTTTTAATTTGTTTGTATTAAAATATGATACTATTGTTTCAAGGTAGTAATTCATTGTTGTCAATGCTTCATCTAGATTATCGCTAGCAATTGATAATAGTGTGTCGTCAGCAAAAAGATTTATGAAATCATATTGATCATGATAATTTATATCATTAATATAAATGAGAAATAAAAGGGGCCCCAAAACACTACCTTGGGGCACACCATAATTATTAATAATTGCTGTAGAGAAAACATTATCAATTTTAGTTATCTGTTGGCGTTCATGAAGATAATCCTTAAACCATGCCAAGACCGTGCCTTTAATACCAATTGATTCCAATTTAGCAATAAGTATGTTTCTGTCAAGAGTCTCGAATGCTCTTTTTAAATCGAGAAATACAGCAACTACAAATTTGCCTTCATCAATAGAATTTCTCCATCTAGAAACTGTAAGCTGCAATGCAGATTCACACGAATGTTGTGGTCTGAAGCCTGACTGATTTAACATCAATATATTATTTTGATTTAAGTAATTCAACAACTGATCATATACTATTAATTCAAGTAATTTCTCAACACAAGGAAGAGTATTAATTGGACGAAATTCAGAGGATTTGATTGTATTGGAAACTTTTTGGATGGGTACAATAATACTAGTTTTTAACTGTTTAGGAAATTTACCACTAGTTAACGATGTGTTAATTAAATGCAATAGTAAATGGCCAATATTACCAAAAACATTTTTAATAAACCTACTATCCATTATTTCACTGGAGGATTTATTTGGAATTTTATTGATTATTTTAGAAAGATGTGATAGTTCAATTGGATGAAATTCCGACCACTCAACATCATTTCTTACATACCCATAATCCTGAACTTCAGAACCTGGTTCGATAGAATTAACTATAGTCACAATACTATCAACAAAATAGTGATTTAATGCATTTGCAATATCACTTAAGTTTGAAATTAATTTAATTTGATCATTGATTTCGAATTCAATACCATTAGCAAAACAAGATCCTGAATTTTTAGTATCTATTAATGTTTTTAATGTTTTCCACATCTCACGAGGGTTACCTTTGTGTAAATCTATCTGATTCAAATAAAATTGTTTTTTTTTATCTTTCAATAAATTGACATATTCGTTTCGTTCAGATTTAAAAGCATTCCAATTGGCTTCAGTCTTATCATTTATAAATATTTTATACCTTTCATCTTTATTTATTCCTTTAACTTTTAATTCATAGTCATACCATGGTAAACTATTTTCATTTAAAACATAATGTTTCACAGGAGCAATCCTGTTCACAATAGCTTCACATTTATTCCTAAAATCTGAATAAAACAAATCAACATCAACACAATTCAACAGAAATGAAGTATCAATTAATTCCAAATTAATAATGCGTAAATTATTTACATTTAAGTTTCTACATCTTTTTATAGCATTTGTTTGACAAGTTTTTTTATTTGATAAGAAATTCACAGATACAAAAGAATGATCTGTTATTTTAGGAGTGTGGTGAACATTAGTTTCAACATCAAAATTAGTGAGAACATAATCCACTAAAGTTGAACTCGTATTTGTGATGCGGGTATACTCCTGCACATTTTGTTTGATTCCAAAGATATTAAGTACATTTTTTAACTTACTAGAATAGAAATCATTACCTAAAAAGTCTATGTTTACGTCACCTATCAGGATAGTCTTATTATTACCGGTGAAAATATCTTTACAGATGTTTTCAAAATTTTCAATGAAGTAGGCATGACTTTGATTAGGGGAGTGATAAAGAACACCAACAGCAACATTCCAACCATGTATTTTGATTTTGATTATCTTGCACCAATAATTAACTCCAAACATGTAAGTTTTATAAATGGAATATGATATATTCTTCGTAACATATAATAAAACTCCTCCTGTATGACGTGATTCAGAATCACATCGTATGAGATTATATTCATCTAACTGTAGTTCAGCATCCTCAATATCATTAGTTTGGCGAGTTTCGCTTAGTAATACTAAAGAAGGTTTGTAACACAAATATTTAATAATGAATTCAGACTTATTAGCTATCATACTACATATGTTGCCATATATAATATCAACATGTGGAGGTATATTAAGAAAAGGACCTTCTATTAATTTTTTGATGCATTTTCTGTTTTATCAATAATCGTAGGAACACCATTTTTGAATTTAATAGTTTTTGTTAAATCTCCATTTTTCTTCATAGCTTCCACTTTATTTTTAACAGATTTATAATAATCTCTCTGTTTTTGAGTTTGATCACCAAAAATCTTAATGCCAGGTAATACTTTAGATTTATTTTTCAATGCTTGCAGTGCACTATTCTTATTTTTTAAAATTATCTTTAATAAACGGTGATTATTTGGTATTGGCTTACCTAATCTGAAGAATTTCATGTCAGAGGTATCAACGTTACAATCTTTAATAGCATCAGTTATTCCTTTTAAGTCATCTGCTTGACGTTGTTGACCTGTTAAGGCTTGAGATTCTTTTATGCCAGATATGATTATATTAGATTCACGATTTTTTCGATCCATCATTTCCATTATTATCGACTCATATTGATCATCACTTTGAACACTATTGACATTTATTTGAGTTTTTACATTTGCATTATCTTTTAAGAATTTTTCAAAACTGTTTTGTATATCCTTAAGCTGCTGTGATAATTGGGGTACAATCCAAAATCCATTTTCGCAAGCAGTACACAAAAAGATTAAACGCCGTTTTTTTGTTTTTAATTGAAGGCATTTAATTTCAGAGCTTGTTAGATCACTACAGTCTGCACATATAAATTTTTTACAGCTATCACATGAAAAGATTTGATTAGATTCAAAATCGAAATCCACTTTACATTTAATACAAGTTTTTCCTGCCATTTGAAGTTTTATCTCTTTCAATGTTTATCACCTTTAATACACCAAACAAAATAAAATTTTTATATTTACTATTAACACAGTAAATTTATTTACTATTTTCATTGATTTTTATCAAACCAATGAAGATCCTAAGAAACAAATTTAACTAATAATTGCTACTTCAAATCAGCTACATAATGATATGAAATTTATGAATTAATTCAATATATTATTATAAAAATTTCTGCTTTATATGAAGAGCAGAAAATAAACACTTGTTATATTGTTGAATACCTAAACACTTGTTCGATGAAGTTGTGCATGAATACTGGTCATGCACCACAAGAAAAATCTAATAACTGGAAGGCACGACCTCCTCTATTCAACGTTTGATATCTTTATACCCATTACTTATGTCCATTTGACAATTTTTGCGTTCTCCGCTTGGTGTCATGTACTGAGGGAATGGACGCGTTCAACCATTCGATTTCATTCGGCGCGTTTACCCATCCAAACAGACTTAGCACAATGCTTGGAATGTTTATGACCTGTGATAATATTTTAAAATAAAATCCGGACTTTTTTGAAGGTTGTTGATAAATATTTGACTTTTCTAAACTTTGTTCTACTACATAACGAATTTAGTGCATTTGCTTTTGTTTGATATATTTTTTATTTAAAAATAGTAATTTTACTGCCAATTAACAAAAAACAAAACATAAAAATTGCCAATTAACAACAAAAACTGCTATGTGTTAACATGCAGAAATTACAAAACTGCAAAGAGTCCTCTAATTTGGTACAGTAACCCCAATAGTATCAAAGTTTAGGTATTTCTAAACTTATATTAACAATCATTCCGTATTAAACACTGATTCATTGCTTGTGGGGTCAAAATCTAGTTAGACACTGGTCTCTGCAATCTTGCCTTGCAACTTCTTGTAGTAGCTCCCACACCATTTTTGTGTTTTGCGTTTCACAAGCGTTTTTGTTATGTGCAGAGGCAAGAAAATCCTACTCACAGTCGAGGCCAAAATCTGATTGATGGTTACAAATGTTGATAAAATACAAGGAAAAAGTACACAAGTATATTCTATTAAGGGCTTTAGTTATAAATGCAAGAACTTTTACGAATGGCATATGATTATATAATAATAATAGCTCAACACAATGTTAGCAAAATCAGTCTTAAGACTTTACCTTTCTCTGGAAATAAGTCCCTCTAAAGAGCGGGAATTTTTGCAAAAATGTTGTTAAACTTTAGGGTTAAATCACACCCATAAGTAAGCATCCTATGAAAATTATGCTTGGATTAATTAAGTAGGTCAACATGTGAGCAATAAAATGATTTTTACTGCATGTCTTTAGGACCAACCCTTCTTAAGACAAAACAAATATGGCTGCCATATTTCAATAAAAAGGAATAAAAATAAAATAACAGTGGTTTTGATCTACCAATACTTGAGGAGTGATAACACACAAAAAATTATCCTTTTTTGAAATGGTCGAGTGACCAGAGTACTGTACCACTTTATATGGATTGACCCTAACTATAATATCAAAGCTTAGGTATTTCTCAGTTTATATTAACAATCAGAATGAGTCCAACAAGCTTTTTAATATGGAAAGCCTCTGGGCCCCGATCTAAAAGTAATTGCATAACTAGTTGCTCTTATCACATTAAATCATTGCTATATTATATATCAACGCATATTCAGTTTGAATTTGCAATACTGTGCAGATACAACATTTTGCATATTTAGTATAACCTTATTCTTAACAAGCTCCGAAATGAGTTTTACGAATTTGCCATGTTAATCTCTGCTTTTATATGGGTAAAGCTCCAAGTTACATAATACTCCTTGTATAGCAGAATTTTTAGTTTTACCCTTTTTTTTTTTACTTATACAGAAAATACTATATCAGAGAACTGTTATTTCTACTGACTAATTGTGATATTTAACTTTCTGATGTTCTTGTTGTTTTTAATTTGTATTGATATTAATATAATTAATGTAACTGCATTATTTCATATTTCTTCACCATCTCACACATCTCAATCAGTGGCGTGTGGTGCATGGAAGCGATGCTTCCCTTAAGAATTTATTAAAAATAAAAACAAATGGTAACAAAAATATTTTTATAAAATTATGGTTATCGTTTATTTAAATTTGTAATATTTAATCAACTTAAAGCTCAATATAAATTCTGTACAGAAAAAGTATAATTATTTAGAGTACTATTTTAAATTAGGCTCATTAAATTATACAGAAAGGTAATACCCATTCAAATGTGTTACATACATTGCATATAAGCACTGATTTTGTTGCTTACTGCTCTTCTCCTAACCATGATTAGCAGGCATGGTTATACAGACAATGCGGTTGACATTGTAATGTCGTTATTTTTAGTGTGCTCCGTGCCCAAATGTTTATTAATTATAATTTGGTTATTTGCTCGATTTAGTGTTTGTTAAATTTAATGTTACTTAAGTAATTAGTCTAGTAACCTAGTACATTTTACTTTGCATAAAATAGGGTAGTAGGTTTCTTTTTTTTATATTGTATGTGATGATAGTACCGAGATGCCAAATCCAATTTTGTCGACGTCCGCGACCTTCTCGATCACCGCCAAAATGCTGTAAAACTGCTGAAATTTTACACTTTTTTAGATTTGGACAATTTTGACCATGAAGGAGTACTTTTTCAAACAAGACAACTCTATTCATAGGTTTGCTACAATTTAAGACCAAAATGGTTACTATAGGCCTAGTAGTTTCCGAGATGCAAATGTCAAATTCAAAAGGAAGAATAAAATGGTATCTCTTTCTTCTTCTGTGAATACTGTGACTGTTGGCAAGAGACAGGTGATTGTTAACCCCCTAACACTGTTTCACAGGCTAAGCATTATGAAACAGTCAAATGAAGAACTTCTTCACACACGAGCTTTCACCATATCCTCTGTCTGTATTCACTAAAGATGGAATGCGAAAGGGTACAAAATCCTCTTTTTATGCCATATTTGAATTAGTTGACATTGGTCAAACAGAAGGAAAGTCTAAATTTGTGGTTGTAGATGGTGGTCATCTACTCCACAAAGTGGTGTGGCCTAAAGGCTCCTCATTTGAGTTGATTGCTGTCAGATATATTCAATATCTTGTTACAAGATATAGTCCGCTCATAGCAGTAGTGTTTGACGGGTATCCAACAGAGGCTGAAAAAAGGAGTTCAAAAAGCGCAGAACGTATTCACCGAGCTCGGGCACATTCTTCTCCTGAGTTTATATTTAAGGAGACAACCATACCGCAGATTTCCCAAGAACAGTTTTTATCTAATGATAAAAGCAAAGTGAGATTCAACCAGCTACTGAAGGAAAAGATTTAAACCAAAAACATTCAGGTTGTTCAGGCTGAAGAAGATGCTGACAGGCTGATTGTTACTACAGCTAATGCACAGGCCTCTGATTTTGAGGTAGTGGTTATTGTAGGTGAGGACATAGACTTGCTGGTAATCCTCACTGGCCTCACAGGTCCCATACACAGGAACATCTACTTTCAGAAGTGCGGAAGAGGTAAAATACCTTTAAAAAAATAAAATTGGCAAAATCTAAAAAAAAAGCATATTTTCCCTATAGCATTAGGCCTATAGTAACCATTTTGGTCTTAAATTGTAGCAAATTTAATGTACTTTTAAAATGAATCAAGTTGTCTTGTTTGAAAAAGTGCTCCTTCATGGTCAAAATTAACCAAACCTAAAAAAATTGCAAAATTTCGGCGGTTTTACCGAATTTTGGCGGTGATCCGGAAGGTCGCGGAGGTCGAAAAATTGGATTTGGCATCTCGGTAGTATCACATACAACATAAAAAAAGAAACCCACTACCCCATTTCATGCAAGGGAGACCCCTCCCTTTTGATGACAAGGTTACTGGACTATAATGTAAATCTGCGAATGAGACTGTATTTTGAAACATTTTATTATTTCAATTTATATAAGTTGTAATTATTTCTCACCGCACGCCACTAATCTCAATAGAGATGCTAAGAAATGGTACGAGTGAAAAAACGAGAACTGGACTATAATGTAAATCTGCGAATGAGACTGTATTTTGAAACATTTTATTATTTCAATTTATATAAGTTGTAATTATTTCTCACCGCACGCCACTAATCTCAATAGAGATGCTAAGAAATGGTACGAGTGAAAAAACGAGAACAGTATGAGAAACAAATTTCAGCAATATTTCTTCATTCATCTCATGTAAGTGGTCTTTGGCGTTAATAAAGATATTATTCTTATTATGATTGGCTACTTTATAAAACACTAGCAAATACTCGGCGCGCTTTGCTGCGCTTTATCATAACCATATATGGCTATGATTTTAAAAATTACCAAATTTGGAAATGATTTCAAAAATTTCAAAAATTACCAAATTTGACAATTGACAACATATCTATATATATTTTCTTGTCACATCAATCTCAATACCCATTTTTAACTTCCATATATGGGTTTTTCGCTGTTATTTCGGACCACGATCGCCGATCAGAGTCCAATTTGGTCTTATTTTCTATTCTGGGCCAAGACCTTTCCAATGATACCAAATCATCCATTCATCCAAATCGGTCCAGTGGTTGCGGAGAAAATCGCATACATACATACATATATATATACAGACAGACAGACAATCTTTCCCTTTTATATATATAGATAAAGAAAAAAAAACATAAACACAAATATCGAGGAACTAATTTAATCAGAAATTGCATGATTACTCCAAACTGGCAACTATAGCTTACATAATTTAAACATTTAAAATAGAGTAAAACTAAAAATATATTTTTTAAACAATCAAGAATGTTTAGAAATCTTGTCACAACTTCAATTAAAAATATATAGAAGTATATAATTAGCATACCTAATTGTTGACGGCCAGAAAACGTCTGGTCTAATTTTAAATCGTGGTATATATCAACAGGTTTATTCAAAGGACATCGAAAAAATAATTGTACACGCACACGAAATTCGCCCCATCCTCTTCTGGATAAATGAAAAGGTGGCTCCCTATAATACATAATGTAAAGGTATAGACACATGTAAGGATGTACGTAAGGATATGTTGAATTATTTTTGTTTTTAACTCACCTTAATTCAATAACATCATTTGGTTGATACGATGGATGTAAATAAAAAACTACTTTTCGTACAAAGTGAGAAATATCTGGACTGTCCTTAGGACCTCTTACATATACCATCCATTTATGTGTAGATTTATCTTCTTTACTTTCTGATGGATTCCACTTTGAAATGTTTCCTACCCTTATGTGATACTTAGACTTCTTTCTATTTCGACTGGTATCAAATTCTTTAACATTAGTATTTTTCACAGCCTCGTTTACTTCAATGGATTGACTTTCTAATTTTTCTGGTTCTGTAGTCACTTTAGTAGCAGTCGCTGCCTGTGGACTGGTAGGTTTTGGTTTTTCTTTAGGATAATAGGATTGTTTAAACTTTTTCCTAGGAGTTTTTGCTAGATTTAAATCAACAGAGTTGTGTTCCAACAATTTTTTTACAGCTGGATGAAGTCTGCTTTTGTCAGAAATTAATGATTCTGCAGTTGCTGTAGCAGTTTCTTCTAACTGACATTCTAGTTTTTCATTTTCATTATAATAAGACGTTATTAAAACATAACGTAGTAAGTGTAAAGTTCTCTGTGCTTGACTTAGTCGTTGCTGAATAAGATCCAGCTGAGATTGTCTGTGACTTAATTCTGTTTTAAATTCCCGATCTATTATCTGTCTAGCTTTCTCAAGTTTCTCTTTGTTTTCTGCAAGACAAAAAAACATTATTAAAAACTGGATATTGGACAGATAAACCAAATGCATATGAATCGTTCATTAGAAGGCCATTTCTGACAAATTAGTTTCTTCACATATCTTTGTTTAGGGTGGTAATGCACATCTGTTCAGCAGATAAAAAGACACACTATTATTTCATATGATGTTAAGATAGGAATTTTTTAAAAATTTGAATTTGATCTAGTTTTTTGCGTCTTTTGTAAAATTTTAAATTTCGTTTTTGAATCTTTCTAATAATCGATTCATATTTTACTTAAATAATTGAAAAGATAAAAACGGGCTGAACTGTAGTTTATTGGAACATGAATTTATAGTCAAATGTCGTATTAATTTTGGTTAAGCTTCTTTGCTGCTGCACAATGTTTCCAAAGTGATTAAAAATCACAACTAATAAAAGCATTTTATGAATTGATATAGTAAACGATTATTTGGGATATGTTCATGACATTCTAAAATCTGTATTAATTGCAATACATTTCAGTTGTTTGTGCTAATTTGCGGTTGTACCTCATTTACATTTAGGGTATATTATGAGGGTACTCGCAGTTAACAGAAAGATCCATATTTGAAATGTTATCTTTTTGTAATAACCTTTGTTCTATAACTATACTAACAGAAATACATTTTGAGTGTTCAGAGAAACTATGCAGTTGTAAATAGTAGGGATGCAGTGTTTAAACGTGTAAACGTTTAGTAGTAAATAAACGTTTAATATAAAAATACACGTTTAAACGCGTATGTGTATGTGAAAGTATTTTCAACGGATCATAAATACTATTATACGGCAAACAATAATCTCATTAGAGCTAAAAGGCAACAATTTGCTTTCTCCGCGGCTATTTGCCGTTCGACGTTTAACCCGATACGGTACTTGATTAAGGTAATAATCCATTCAAAACACGCATCATCCTCGATGATGAATAGTAGCGACTTTAGTGTACGCAAAAATACTTCACATAAAACACAGTTTATTATATTTATTTTTGTATTTGTTGAATTTGCTAAAGCTTTAACGTTTAAGCTACTTTAGCTACATGCAGAAACACGTATATGCAATCAGTTCTCGTTAACGTTTATTTATTTTGTTAAATTTATTTTGTAATTGCCTTTTTTAGGGCAAACACCTATTTTAAACTAGGCTTTGTTGTGTTTAAATAGCGAGTGACCGAGTCTGATTTAATTGTGGTGTATTTAATTTTCATCGGTATCATTTTCCATTCCATATTACGTTGAAACCGTAAGAGCGAGTTAAGCGCAGACGGTACGCAATCAGGCATCATCGTAAATGAAGCTTCAAGGGTCAGCTAACTTCAAGTTTATTTACGTCTTGCAACAGCTTATTTCGGACGCACTTTAGCGCACTTCACGATTTATCCCGCCGGAGTCTTTCCGTATATTCTCTTAACAGTTTTCATTAGTAGTGGTAGATATAAACTAACGTTAGTCGTCCGCTTTATGGCGCGTATAAATTAAAAATCAACACAACTTAGGATTATAGGGAAATGGTTTCATAAATCTTTCCAGGGAAGCGTTTAAACGTGTAAACGTTTAATTTTTGATAGTTTAAACGTTTATTTTATTAAACGTTTGTTTCATCCCTAGTCAAATAGACGATCTGCAAAAAATGACATAAAATTGAAAAGACGCAGCTTGTTCTTTTATATCTTTTTATTGGAACTTATCCGCGCAAGGGTTTTTGTTTAATACAATTTTGTAGTAGTGTGTTTGTGATATACCAAAATATGAACGGCCAACTTTTGCCTATAAGTTACACAGAACTATTTAAGCAAAGTTCGCGTTTTAGATGCTTATGTTTACTTTATTCACAGCATAGAATTTTCTTTTGATTACATCTAATTTTTGATCATGTTTAAATTTAAAGAAAGTTATCAACTCTTATAAAATAATAAAGTTATAAAATTATAGCAAGAACACACAGAATTTTAGTATAGACTTTTAGAAAACTACACAAGGCTGCAAAGGATATTGGCCTACAAATAAATGAGAAGAAAGTACACGAGAATGCAAAGAAATGACAAGAAATTACAAGTTATAATGATAGATGATTACACATTTGAAAAAATTAAAATCTTTAAATACTTGTGAATACAAATTAACAAGAGTGAAAGTGAACAAGACATAAAAGAAAGATTATTACTGGTGAACAAGGCATTCTACAGCAATGAGAAGGTACTCCATGACAAAACATTAACAAAAAAGCTAAACTCAGACACTACAATACTGTAACAAGATCAATAGTCACCTACGCTGCCGAAGTGCTATGTCCTACAAGGAAAGTAGAGCAATTGCGTATTTTTGAAAGGAAGATTTTGAGAAGAATTCTAGGACCCAAAAGAACAAACGACGGTGAGATATGACCAAAGATTATCTATGAACTAAAGGGCGTTCGTCGAGACCTGTCGCAAGACATAAACACACTTGAAGTTAGCTGACCCTCGAAGCTTCATTTACGATGATGCGCGTTTGCGTACCGTGTGCGCTTAACTCGCTTTTACGGTTACAGCGTAATATGGAATGGAAAGTGATTGCATTATACGTGTTTCCGCATTTATGTAAAGTAGTTTAAGCGTTAATGAGACCACGTGCGGGCCGACCAATAGCATCGCTTATAGTTTGTTTAGTGCTAACGTCAAGTGTATTTACGTCTTGCGACAGGTCTCGGCGAACGGACCTTAAGTAAAGAAATAGGTGTGAGTAAATCGTGAGGTTTATCAAGTCGTAACGTCATAAATGGTTAAGACATGTACTCAGAAGTAGGATTTAAGGGTCCCAGCAATTTTTCTATGACCACGTGTAAAGTACATAAACATGAGGTGAATTGAATTCACATAAATTAAATAGGACAAAACAAAAATAATAGTCAAAACAAACTGTAACACTACCTAGCATCAGTTGCATCAAAGCATCAGATATCAAGTTGAAAATGAAGTTAGGTACATCCAGCTCCAACTGCGATTCTAAAACCGATGACCACCGTACCCACTTTTCAAAAAAAAATTTGTTCTTGGTTATTATGAAAGATGGGCACTATGATATTAAGCTTTTTATGTGTGCTATTCACCTGTTCAGAGGATACTAATCGTAAGTGAAATACCCTGTATACCGGTGATCCATTAAAGAATAATCAGACTTTGCCAGTAAAAAAAGAAACTTCTTATACACTATTTTTATCTTGGAGAAAAACAGCATCAAGTTCAGCCTAATGTATTCAAATGGAATAGTAAGAATGTACATCACACATATTTTGAAGTTCAAGGAGATAAACAATCTGTTTAGTTTCTAAAATGTGCATGTAGCAGATATTATTATTATTTCAATAAACACAAAAACACCTTTTTTGTGATATTATGTTTCAAATCTTTCTGATACAATTTTTTAGAATTTAAAATTTAATTTTTACTCCTTTATTATCTACAATCTGTACGAATTTGTTAAAACCATAAAAAGGAAAAAAACTTTTTCCAACTAATCTTTCTACTTATTTTTATGTAAACAAATTATCATCCATCAGGGTCGTTCTATCAAAACATAAAAGAGAGTCAAGGTTTTACTAAACAAACTTTGTATTGCTGTATTTAGAATTCCAATAAATTCTGTATAATAATAATAACAATACCTGATAAGACATTAATGGATAGATTAAATGGTCTCAACATGATTTTACTTAATTAATTATTTATTAACGAATAACAAATCAAACTATAATGAGAATTAAATGGATCAGTATCAGAATGTTGTCATTTCTGCCCGCGTTTCCTACTAGAACACAAGGGAACCCCCCCGAATTGTGGGACTTTTTTGGCTACACTATTCCTAGAAAGTTTTAAGTTTTCTCAACAACATTCAAAATTAGGTCACAATCCTTGTTGTTGGTCATTCAACAGATGTCATGTTTTGTGCTGATGGTGTCAATTTCTAAAAGTGTTTGTATTTAATTAAACTTAAACCTTCTCAATTTCAACAAGTTCCCTTTAAACTTAATGCTGACCTGCATGTATCATACGCAGTGACGGCTCTAGGGTTTATGGCGCCCTGATGCAAAGATTGTTTCGGCACCCTTAATAAATTTATTGAATATATACAGTGTCTGCCATAAAATTGGATCCATATGGGAAATCTTTTTAATATTATGCTTGGAAAAAAACTTTGTGGGGCAATCACTTCTGTATTTTTGATAAATGACAATTATTAAAATTATCAAGAAAAAAATGAAAGGATCTGGATTATTTTCCAATTTCCAAGAAAATAACTCATAATTTTAGCCACGTTTGAATAATACAAGAATTATTGTTTGTAATCATAATTTAAACAACTTAACGTGAAAGTACTACTTATCTTTCACTGAAAAATAACTAGAAATGAATAAAACAAAATTATTTCAAATGTTCGCATCTCGTACATAGATGCTGTAGAAATTCAGTTCTCGGAAGAATAATAAACAAGTGCTCTAATAAACCAGTACCGTAACCGGCAAAAGCAGCAACATCCCAGCCAGCACACTGTCGTCATAATGTCGCCGTTCTTTCGGCAGTAACGACGTCAAATTGTTGTAAAACTGACATCATTATGTCACAACCCAAAGACGTCATTAAAACGTCCTATACTAGAACTAATAAGACAGGAATTATAAATAAATAGTTGAATATTGGAAATAACATTTATTATATATTACAGTCAAAACATTTCTATATTGTGACCACCTGCTTAATATGACCAGTATTCCTTGGCCCCTGCTAGAATAATATCTTTTTAATGAAACTTGTATGTACTGTATTGTATGTCCAAAAGACGTCGTTTTGAAGACGTTTTCAAGTTCATTTAATGAAAAAATATTACTAGGGTCTTAACGACTTGAGAAGCTTGTCCTCAAAATCCGATCATTAGTCATTGAATCACTGTATATAAACTCCCATTTGTTATTTTAGGCAGGTAAATAAAAATGTTTTGAAATTTATTGGAAAGATCTACTTAAGTCAGAATTATACAACTTTCGTGATTATTTTACATAGACGATGGCTCGGATGGGTACTGATCTGGTGCTGAAGAAATTAATTTGTTTTGCCGGTGTTTGGTTTTGGGTAGTAGAATGAAAAGACAACAGAGATAAGCGCATCGTGTTGAAGATAAAGGAGTGCATAATTACAAGGAATTGAGACTTTATCAACGACAGGTATAAGGACATTATTTATTTTGATTTCTGGTACTTGAGATATATCTACATTATTATTAATAAAAAACAGTACACAAGACTTTGAAGGATTTAGTTGCAAGGCATGATTTGTAGACAAGCAAAATAAAAATCATTGTTTATATCCCCTACAGCCTGATCAATATTATTCCATTTGAAGCTGTGGTAGATTTGCGTATCATCTGCGTACATAATGCATCTTGCAGGTTTTAATTTCTGTAGAGAATTTTCTTGTATATATAGTAAACATCAGGTGGCCTAGTATCAATTCAAATCTACATAGCGCAGTATACCAAGAACAAGGTATGATCAAGAGTGTCAAAAGCCGTACAGAAATCCAGAAGTGTTAAAACAGTACATCTATCCATGTCTGATGCTCTTAAGATATGCTCACAGCTATGTAACGCTTGAAATCCCGATTGAACCTCCGGCAATCGGTTGTTATTTAGCAGACGAGTTCTGATCTGAGAATTGATAACTTTCTCCAATACCTTCGATAGGGTAGGAAGTATACTTATAGGTCTAAAATCTTTTAAGTTACGTGGTTGTGCAACTTTTGGCAATGATAGCACAAGAGAGTGTCTACAATTATCTGGCAATTTTCCCACCAAGAGGCAGCTATTAACTATGTGTACGATAAACGATATTAAATAAGAATAACATAGCTTTATCATTCTAGTGTTTAATCCATCTATTCCGATTGCGTTTGTTTTCAAGGATTTAACTATCCTAAGAATGTCGTTATGTTCAATCAATTTAAAATTTAATTTGTTATCTACTGAAGTGTTAGTTTGATAATAATTTAATGTTGTATCATCAATTGGAATATTTGGAACACTATTAACAAAATAGTTGTTAATTTCGTCAACATTATTTGTAAAATCATTATTCAATGGTGATTTAGAGCTTGATATGTTTAATCGTTTTAATTCTGACCACATTTGTTTACTTGTTGTGTTATAACTAACTTATTAATACAAATAATTTGTTATCTACTGAAGTGTTAGTTTGATAATAATTTAATGTTGTATCATCAATTGGAATATTTGGAACACTATTAACAAAATAGTTGTTAATTTCGTCAACATTATTTGTAAAATCATTATTCAATGGTGATTTAGAGCTTGATATGTTTAATCGTTTTAATTCTGACCACATTTGTTTACTTGTTGTGTTATAACTAACTTATTAATACAAACTGAGTATAAAAGTAGTAATCATATCATAATAAATGTAGCTGTTGGTATTAACTAGAGTTCCTAAATGAAAACTTTAACTGTGTTATTTTAGAGTTACGACACGGATGTCAAAATCTATCTCTTTCTAGGCCAAAACTAAGTTGTCTGAAACAGGGATACTTTTTTCTCTCTTTTTACTTTAGTGACAACATTATGTAAAAATTTTTAATGTGCACATTATCATTTATTTATTGTTTGTAGAGAATTTTTAAAACTACTATAATAGTACATATGTCAATTTATTAATTGTACTGAATTTCAGATTTATACAATTGTCATACTGACAGTTTAATTTATTAAACCAGTTTTCATGATTACCAACCTTCTAAAAAATAGTTTCAAAATAAGAAATATCACTAGGAGAATTTGACATGCGTGACTTAACTCTAAATAACACAGAGCTTAGTTCATATTTAGGAACTCTAGTATTAACTAATGTTAGATATTTTTGAATGTGCAAAGATAATTTTTTCAAAAAGATAAAATCGAGATAAAATATCTGATCTGGTGTAGATTGATTCATTCTACGTCCTACTAAAACTCTAATCTCCAGATAAAAATAATATTTCATGTTATGTTGTATGTATTAGTTTCAATACATATAACAGTATTGAAACAAGTGTTTTGGCTGTCCTGTAAAATTTGTTCAAATAGAGCTATGCAGTTTACAAATGAGGCCAACGACATGTGCTGAAGCAGCCTATGATTTGTATGGTAATATTCAGCTACCTGTATGATAAATGTATACATGACCATAGATAGGCACCCGATAGTTTTATTAAATAAGATTTTGTATAAAATATGTAGGTTATCTGAAAAAATGCATGGTGAAACGGCCTATGGTTGTACAGTAACCTTGGTAATACTCATTTCTCTGTAAAACAGAGACAAACATTTTACAAATAACTTAACTACAGGACTTTAGGAACTCAACAGTTGCACTACATAGGAAGTATCCACCACTTGCCAGATGTAAAGCATTTAATCAAATGCTTTACTAATCTTTCCTAGATTTAGAATGACGCATAGGTGCAAATACGTAAAAATAAATACATATATAGGTCATTCCATTTAAAATTTCATAGATGATGTTATTTATGGAAAGACCAGAAGTCGTGCATTTCCCTAATGTAATGCTAAAGACCGTAATCATATTGATCGTCTTCCAAACTTTATTAATATCAATAATGATAAAATAAACAAAAAAATGAGGTGGGGTTACCTATGTTTTGGGTCACCCGGTATATAGAAATCAATGGTATATGTAAATAAAACAATGTTATTAAGAACCATTGAGAAAATGAGTCAATATAAGCTAAGCTTATAAATAGCTCGTTAATAATTATCTTATAACAATTAAAATTAATAGACAGAAGGTACATAATCCTAGGGTTGCTGGTTTGATTCTCGGCCAGATCCGGGACTATAAGTTCACAATGAAAATTGCTACTAGTAGTGGAATTCCTCCAGACTCAGCTAAATTCTAGTAGGGTTGTTCAAATGATCACAGTAATCGGTGCCATGTAAGATACAACCTACAAAGGATGGGCCGCCCCGATTGCTCACCCAAAAACAAATAGAAGACTGTTATTATAAAAAACAATTATTTTATAGAGACCAGCATTTTATTTTGGTAGTATCAAAGTATATGCAACAATAATGAGCAGAAACTAAACATTCGTTTCCTGTTTTTTATTATCTTTTTTTCAAAAAGATGTTCAATTGTTTTGAGAACAGTTATTTGTAAAAAACAAGAATTATCTTTTAAATTAACTCTGTTTTAGAGGCAATCATAAATTACTTTCCAATAGAAATATATTTTTTAAGGCGATACATGTTTGTATTTGAAAATACAATTTGCTTTAGTGTTTATGATTTTTTCGTTTGGTTTAGTTGCAGTTGCTAATTTTAATTAGTAAAATTATTAATTTAATTAACTTTACCAATAGCAGTCAACTGTTTTACTTTTAATTAATTATAATAATAAATAAACAAATGAAGTACAAAGTTAACCTATAAAACTAACCTCTTTCTTCTCTTAACCTAACTCGTTCTCTTCTTGCAATTTCTGTCATTTCATAATCGGGATCTACGATAAAGCTTTTCTTTGGACTACCCATTTTTGTTTTTTAATATTTGTAACTACTTTAGAAAGTAATGTTTTATGTTTATTATCGGTCTCTCCTTATAATTAAAACAGAATTTGACACTTCTACACACATCTGTTACTTATCAACTTTAAGATCTTCCTCTTATCAGATACATTCTGCACAGGACCGTACTGTGTTTAAACGAAATTAATTCTTGCAGGGATGTAATAAATATAATTAGTATCTATGGAAAATGATTGAAAATAAAAGAACGTGAACGTTAATAAATACAATCAAAGCACGGCACTACTTGCAACGTTGCTACTTGCCAAGTATTAGAAATAGATAGTGCATAATATTTGTTTGATTTTAAATTTCATAATTTGTTTTTATTGTCCTAACACCTCTAAATTCTTTATTTGTAAGACATGATAGCTTTGAAAAGATTGTTTAATATTTTCAAAGTTTAAGCTTGACGGCTTTGAATTTGACCTATTTTATTTATTTTGGTCATTTAGAATAGTCCATAATAAAATCACGTTCTTCTAAAACTTTTTTTCCACTCCATGCCCAGAAACTTCTATTTTCTCTATCTAGAGAGGAAAATTGCAAAATAGAACTTCGAGAAGCAAACTTTCGCAATTACATTCATAATGCAATTCATTGTATATTTGTAGAATCAAGAAGATCTTATAGCATGGAGACAATTTCTTTGGGACATGTCGTGGAAAAAATGTTATGTCTAACATGAGAAGAAAGCACTTTTTACTCTCGTTAGTTTTTCTCTCTCACTGCGACGTTCAAGAGGCATACTTTCAGTTCGAGTGAAAAGAACCGCTTTCTTCTCTAGTTGGACAGATAGGGGAGAGTAGGTCAAGAGCAAAGTTAGTAAATGTTTTCTCACGGACTCTTTCTAGCAGTTGAAACGTGACGTCACTGGCGACATGTATAACCAGTTATATGTACTTATAATCATTTGGTGATACATAATATTTTCAATAAAGCATCTAACATCATAAGTAAAACACGTTGTAATATTATTTCATTTTTGTACTTACTAATCAAAGATGAATTTTCTAACTTAAGTATAATTTAATAATTTAGAAAATGGGCTTTTTATTAAAAAATCAGTTTATTATAAGTAACAAAATCTACCAAACTTTAAGTAAATAACGAACGAAACTGTAAAATAATGTTATCTGATAACCGAAAAGTAATTCTTAAATCAGCGACCTAACAAAGCTCTAGTGACTCAAAAGGATTTTCTTTCTTTCTTTTTTTATTATTTTATCATTTCTGTACTATTCCAGTAATTTGCTTTCAGTTAAGCCTATAAAATAATTTTGACCGGTTAGAATCAGGATCAGCCCTGTGTGCGCCACTTATAGCTAATTATATATAAGTAATAGTATTTTTATCTTTTAAAACAATTACAAATGCGTAATTCGGCTATATTTTTATTTGGTACTTACGTGAAAGTGATTAAGGCACAAAAATGTATAACGGTACTTAATTTGTCCGAGCTAAATGGCTCAATCAGAAAAAGTTTACGGTTTACCTCTGCCTATAACTTTATTTTTAACCTATAGGGTTTTACAGTAGCCATAGCTTGTCAATTGTAGATTTTACATTGACTTTTTGCCGTGCTTGGTTTTTAACTGTTTTTTTTATGTTTAGAAAAATAGAGATTTACTGATGAGATGTGTACGTTGTTTTCTGCCCCCACCCCCAAAGATATTAAAGCTAGAGAAATCCATTTTATTTTTATTTTGGCAATAAAATATCATAAATATGAAATGGTACTCTTACCCATTTGATGGGGCAAGAGTGCCATATTGCACAAAATCATGTTTCGAGTGCTAGAAGCTTATAATATTTGGTTTTGCAAGACTTTTTGGTCTTAAAATTTTACTAATTATAGTAGGCAACTACACTACATAGAAAAAAATAATATTAGATTTGTAGGTGATTTTATTTTGTAAAAAATGTGTTACTATGGCACACTTGCCCCACTTTCCCCTAACTATTATCCAACATCTCTAAATAAAAAGGGCTAGTAGGTAGCAACCACGCAACCACAGAGCAGCTTATATCGCATAATATTATTAAAATCCAGTCATCGGGCTAGAGTATCAAACTTATTACCGTCAAAATAAACTACTGTACCATAAATAACTATTACAAATAATATCACTTTTGTTTACCGCTAAGTGCGGTTGGCAATGTATGGATGTCGCAATGTTTATTTTTTGTGATTAATATTAATTCGACACTTGTATTTAAGCCCAAATACAGTGAGAGAATATGGTAACATATTTTGAAATTCAAATTACCTACTAATACCAAATTGAAAATCGAAAAAGATAATTTTATGGTGCCTACTGAGCGTTATCACATTTCATTTCTTTACTGTACAAAATTTAGATGCAAATGAAAGTCTAGGATTTGCTACCAGAGGACTATCACCAAAAAGTAAGATTCTGCAGTGGTTCCTTTGTGAATAAGAGATGAAAATCTTGGCTTTATTGGACATATTTTATGGGCAGATGAAGCTACGTTTATTTGGAACTGATTATTTAATATAAATAAAATGGATTAGGGCCGGAACTGTTAGTGTGCCAGGGCGACACCCGGCGGGTTCAGCAGGTTCCCAGGAACCCGTCCTCGCGTTTTAGACAGCCCCGCGCTTTATAAGGCGCCGAGTTACAACTTCCAATAGCATTTTGTCTGCTGCTGTGGTCACACCAAGTAATATATATAACATATGGTATGTCAACTCGCCGTCATTTCGTCAACCAATTTTAACGCGAGCTAAATTTCTGATAGATGGCGCGACGTGCGCAAGCATGATTGCCATTCTACAGCAACATAACCTGTAATAATGAATATTTGCTTTTGGCGTATTTTTCGTAATACAAATTAAATAAACTTTTTCATGATGATAGAGGTACAAGATTCTTTGGCACTATTAAAATGCTAAATTGTGACTCTTCTTTATTTAAAACATCTTTGGTAATAAAACTAAATTGAGATTTTATTTTTTACAGCAAACTAAGGTAACATCTTTTTTTATTTTCATTTAACTTAAATAATAAGAATACAAATTGACCTATGCAAACATTTCTTTTGAGAATTGTAATCAAATTCATCAATTATTTTGTAATATTTTACGGAAAGCAGATAAACTGCAAGCATGGATTGATGCAACAAGAGTTTTATTAACAAGTAAAGACCTTGTGTGCCACTATAAAAAAATCTATATGCGAAATTCAAACCTATTAGACGCTCTAAAGATTTCAAGTATTAAAAAAGAGTAGGTATAAGTCGAATTATATATACTTAATACTTAAACATGTTTTTAATTATATGCATTAAGCAGGTTAAGTAAAACTGTTACTGGTAATTAATAGCAATAAAGCACACATCTCAGCATAATTTTTATAGCAACAAGAAGCAATATAAACATGGTCCACATGTGAAAGGGACAAAAATATTAAATACAACAGCAGAACACAGACTTTTGTACTGAAAAGCAATAGTTTTTTGACTTGATAACAATTATATTATTGTGCATCTAACTCTGTAACAAACAAGATCAATTACAGCAAAACTATCCATGAAATATTTATATTTTAAAAATTTAATTACAAACATTTATAAAATAACAAATAACAAGGCCATCGATGATGACAACAACGAAGTCAATGATATACCAGACCAATTGTGGTCGCAGGCAAGGAAAGTGAAGTCGACATCGATCACTATTACAATAAAATCTAAACATAAATGTAATGTACGTAAAGATTGGTTTGACCCTGTAGTACAGACATATTCATATTTTGGAAACAAAATTCTTTCTGGTAACCAAATTTTGAAGTTATTTTAAGAACCTCAATCACTTCCATGAGAATCCATACAAGACCTTCCATGCAATGACCCTGAAAATATAAGAGGTTTAGATTAAAGCGATTTCATGATAAATTTAAAAATTACATTTTGACAACAGATTTTCTAAATACCTTATATTGTGATTGGGAAATACATAACGGCCCTCACTCCATTACCATTAGCCACATACAGAAAGGTGGAATCCCTAAAAAGAGCAATTTTAATAGAACAATTAAACATCAAACTATTTACTGGTAAAATTTATCACATGATACGAATGGCGTTTCGCTATCGAAAACAAACCAGAAAAATTAGTTTAGAAATAAGTGTTCATTTATACTTACCTGTATATTTGAGAACGCTATTTTTTATTAATTCTGGCTTGTTAATTATAATAAACAGAAACAAAGCTGCATAAGAAACATCAATTAAATTCTCGAATGACAATAATAAAAATATAAATTTTATTATTATTAAAAAAGCTTAATAAATTTTGAAGGTTAACAGATGTGGTTTGGTTTGACACTCACGTTTCACTGTTGCGGCATCTAGCGGCGACTTTCGAACTAATGATCTCGTTTCAATTTTGGGTGAAAAAATCATGGCAAGCATATGGGAGTTGACCTAACAGTGTTTTATATATCTTGGGTCACACCGATGTTTCCGTGTTATTCAATGACTGGTAAAGGAAGCTTCTACCATTTAACCTCGTACATATATCTTTATGACGTAATTATAAACTTTGCAACGAAAAAGCCAGAGAAATGACATTTTGCAAACGTAGTGTTCGCGCACTCGTGCTTCAAAAAGATGCAAAAAGCACTGGCCCTTTTAGTCTCTTTAAAAATAATTTGACTTGATAATATTGGAACAATTAAAGAAATTTCCCCCTAAACGTTTTTTGATCAAATTCGTATTATTTTAGCATAAATTGTATACTTCTTCCAATTTTGCAAATCGTTTTTGCGACAAACTTAAACCTCCAAAATTGGTTCAGTAAAACGCCACCATCCAACCAAAACGCTATGCAAAAGCAAATTCGAATTTTTCTCAACCTAACCTAACCTAACTTAACTTAACCTAACTTAACCTAACTTAACCTAACTTAACCTAACTTAACCTAACTTAACCTAACTTAACTTAACTTAACCTAACTTAACCTAACTTAACCTAACTTAACCTAACTTAACCTAACTTAACCTAACTTAACCTAACGTAACCTAACTAAATTGTGTAATTGTAGATTACACAACTTGGCAATCATAGATGTTACGCAATCGCGTAATTAATCGTGATTGGACTTAAATATCTGAAGCACTCGAATATAAAAGGATCAAGTTAATTTTGAAAGTTGTTAATATATGAGTTATTATTTTGTAATTGTTAACACATTTAGAATTCTTGAAATGTAAGTAATCTTTTCTGTAAATGTTACAAAAGCTACATAATTAAACCGCATTTTATCTGTAAAAACCGCATAAAGGTATTATTACTAAACCCACATTTCTTACAAACCTGCATTTATCTGGAAAAATTGACAAGCATGTTGACTGAACACCGCAAAGTACGATTGAGAAGATTTTGGCCGACACAACGTTAACCATATTTTTGGAATGCAGAACTATACAGTTGTACCAATAAATAGCTTCTGTGAAACCAGCACCAAAAGTTTTGCCGCAACATCTATAAGACCCGACCAGCGAAATATTAAAGAATGCATTACAGTCTACTGCTCCACTCCAATAGAAACGTAATTATTATTCATTTCCATGGATAATAAGCATATTTTTACTTTTGATCCCCAAATCTGGTTCCTTTGGGGCGTCGCGCCAAAATTGATTTACATATTTTTTGGAAAACAAACGTCCCTAAACGTCCAAAATTAGTTACCTAGCTACCATTCTAACCTCCACAAAAACGCCACTACCTAACCATAACATATGCAAAAGAAAATTCGAATTTTTCTCAACCTAACCTAACCTAAACCTAACTTTACCTAACCTAACTAAGGGCCGATCTATTCACCTCCCTGTAACTTTATCTGCTAGTTAATTGTCATGGATACCATTGTGGAAACAATTGTAACCATAGCAACTAACTTCCAGATATATTTAAAAGGGGGTGAATAGATCGGCCCTAAATTATGTAATTTTAAATTACAGAATTTGGCAATCATAGAAAATTAATATAAATATGCGTTTCCATGGATAATGAAGATTTTTTTTAAGAAACCCACTCGCACTCACAATGCATTATTATGCGTCGTATGTCTTGGATTGATGCTATTTTCAATTTAATAACAAAATACAAAGTATGAATCGGTGTTCTATGGTTCAATATAAATTCTGCGCTTGATTTTTAGGAATAATTGATATTCCGATTTTTCTTGTATTTAAAACAGTATAGTAATGTAATTTCCCCAGTTATATTATTTTCCTAATAAAAGTTTAGTACACAACTGTGTACTAACTTTTTTCAATTTGTAATTTGGAATTTACTACAAACCCTGTCGAAATTATCAAGTTCGCTAACAAACTAAATGTAAAGGAAGCTTTCGACTACTTAAGATTAGTGCGCCAAATTAATCCAACCAGAATACCAATATGTCTGTGACAAATATTTCGTCTTTAAAGCATGGAAATAATAATCTCGACGCTTAGATTTTGATATTAGATTTAATAATTGATATATTATATTATTATATAATTGTTTTTGTATTCAAAACAGTAAAGTGTAATTTTCCCAGCCATATTATTTTACAAATAAAAATTAGTATACAACTAATGGTACAATATGGAAGCTAATAGCACATAATGCAGTATACAGATATAGAGCATCGCCTCGCCGCGCGCCGCACCGGTAGCTGGCTTGTATCGGTAGAAAATACGTCATCAAGATTTTTAAAAATGCTTATATCTCCCTTATTTTGCGCGATAAAAAATTGCAGTGTTCACTAATATTCCCTGAAAGACTAATATAACTGTATCATATTTTAAATTAGTTGTTTCATGACTTAAGGGGGCCTTTATAATAATCATAATAATTGCTACAACCTATTCAATTCTGAACACGGGTTCTCTAGAAAAGTTTATTTATAGCGGCTGTGAAGAAGATGCAGACGACAGGATTAATTACCAGAAGTACAAGTCTTGAAACAAATTATAACGAACTTTATCGATATCCATTCATAAACAAAAAAGATATAAGCTTCGCCCTACTCTCTGTGTTGGTAATTTGGAGACACAAAGGTGAAATTGTAAATTAAAATTAAAAAAAAACATTAAGAATTGGAAGTTTATTTTTAAACTCGGGAGGCTCCAGCCTCAATCGGGAAGATTGGCAACCTATTCGCCACAGGTGAAATGGAACATTTGAGTCTATGGAATAACTGTGCCAATGGAAATGTTTGTATAAAAATTTCCAGTATTGTATTGATATTTTCACATCCACTAAAAGATATGGTCATGGAATATGAGTGTTTTTTTAGCATGAGTGAGTACCCCGAAACCAGATTTTTGATCTGGCAACCCTAATTAGTATGTAATGCTTAGAATATAAAACTGTAGTTTTCGTTCACGGACCGCCAAATGACGTAGCATTTGCTTGCAGACCGGTAAGGTAAAAAATTAAAGAAAACATTTTGCAAAATAAATCTTACAATAATAATAAATTTACTTTTACACTGTACAAGAACAGTCTAAAATAAATAAATATCCATTCTTTATAACAAAAGTCGGTTTTCGTACCTCATCCGCTTACCAAATCTCGAACGACCAAAACGGGAACCGGTCCGAAATCGGCGGGTACCGAGAGGCCGGAGTTTTTCTCTTTTCGCCAAGCAAACGTCGAGAAACGATCGCTGGAAGGGGTGTGGCGCCGAAGACCATAACCGGGTTCGAGAGATCTGGGTGTTCGGGAGACCACACGACGTTCACACATAAAACTGGCTGTCTTCTACCCTATCCTTGTTTCTGGAAACTGGGCAATGGATGAAGCTGTCAGATTAAGTGTGTGGTAGAGAAATTCGTGAGAATTCTCGACGGTTACTCATACCGATCAGGGGGAGCCCTGGTATATGAGACCGGTGTGGGCGAATTCGAATCTCGCCTAGGATAAGGTCATTTATGGTCACCAACGGAACCCGCTGCTTGACCGAGGTCATTTATGGTCACCAACGGAACCCACTGCTTGACCGAGGTCATTTATGGTCACCAAAGGAACCCGCTGTTTGACTGAATCTTAAGTGCGGAGAAGCGAAGTGAGGTTTATCCCGCTATTTGGCACGTGGGAAACTGCAGGCCGCCAGGTAAATGTGCTTAGGAGCTATCCCGACCACCCTACGATCCGGACTGCAGCCGGGTACAGTGATTGGGAGAACCTCTGAAAGCCATTACACTTAAGGAGAGTTGAAGCGAATACATAGCCTCTCACAATCAAGACAACTTCACCTTAACGGGTACACACTGGGAGTCTATAACGTGTATACTTAAACGAAGCTCTGTCGAGGGCTCACCAAGCATATATATTGGTAGATCGGGGTGGCAAAACTATTAAAAAACCAAGTCCCGCCACAATTGAGATTGAGATTGGATTCGATCGGGCAGTGGCCCCATTTAATAACTGCGTTAAGTTGGGGGAATAGTCCTATTGCTGGACGAGGTACTTCACCCCGTATGAAAGAGGACGGGAGGGTGCCGGCGGGTGAGCACGTGTTAAGTCAATCGCCCCGGTACTATGCCTGGATAGCTAGTAGAGGGTGGATAGACAACCTCGCTCCGACCAGTGAGCAGACTGGTAGCAATTGCTGTGCTGCAGGCTATGCAACTTCCTCCTATGGAATGGCTATGCAATCACTTCCTTCTGGAAGGGAACGTGGGGGTATGTTCACACGGGTACCTCACGTAAAAACATACAGACAACCGGATTCGAGACACATAGGACGGTCCATCGTTCAAAATCAGAACAAGATATCTCGACAGGGAGCAGAGATATAACCGAAAACGCTGGCGAGTGGGTTTCGGGAGCGGCGGTCAAAAACGGGAAAGTGCGCAAACGACCCAGGAGGCAATCATATAAGACCAGAATTCAATTATTTCAGAAGTAATTTCCACTTAGGAACCCGATTAGGCTGGTGACGGCGATATTACTTTAGCACGATTCTCGGTTGAAAAGCAAATAAAAAACCTCGAGTTTTTCCGCTGTAATTTCTTTCTTATGGTTTCGCACGATATTTGAAGGGGAAACATTTTAAGATTGCCCGTCGTTTGACGCCAAGATAGTCGTTTTGGCTCCTATAGTTTCCAAGATACCCCCTTTCGAGAACGGACGGAGCTCCCTAGAGCGGAGGTACGGAAAAACCAATAAATTCACCGCTCGTAGCAGGTCGCGTGACATCGAATGCCGCTAACATATGTTCTATCGCCCCCCAAAAACCCCATGTCACCCCTAGCCCCCGCCCCCGGAAGAGTGTCAGCAAAAAGCTTTTCCAGTAGAAACGATTGGGGTATTGCGCTGCCAAAGATTCCACTGTCAGATTTTCGTTCCAACCTACCGTAAGGCAGGGGAAGTTTTTTGCCGCCCCCGCCTAAACGGTCAAGACTTTAAATCTAAGACTGGAACTACCCAACGCATCAATACACAAAAAAACAGTCCGGATCGAAGCAAGTTTTGCGGCCCCTCGAAACCCGGATTTTGATCGTTCGCGTTAATCGGGGACGCAAGACAGAAATTCTTATGCCTAGACCTGTGCGCGCCAAACCTGCTTAAAAATTATAAAATGGGAGATCTTCCTTGTTGCCTATTACTGAATACTACCCCACCACATCTCCGTATAAATTTAGTCAGATTTGACTCTTGGTCAACTCCGATAAACTATTTTACCCTACATCAGCTCCAGAATAACACGAATTAAAAAATTTCTTTCAGAAAAATCTTGAAAAGTATTGTTATTTCTCTGCGGACTGGTAAAAATTTCTGACGGACAGGCACCGGTCCGCGGACCGGCGGTTGGGAAACGCTGATCTACCACCATCTAATCATCACTAAATATGGCGGAGTAGGTGTTTCCGGTTTAGTGAGATATTTCCATTGGCGGTTTTTACATAAATTACATAACCTCAATTTTAAAACATAGTATTTTGAAATTAATATTAAAATATAAATTTTATATTTAATATTTTAAACAAACAAATACTTACTTATGAAATGTAATTCCGGTATTCTTCTTCGTATTTGTCGGAGTTTGAGAGAAAAGAAGATTTAGGTGATGTCTAATGACGGTCAGTGTGACGTCATATCCGTCGATTTTAAAGCTCATTGCGCCGGGTAGTTATGCTCCTTCAGTCCTTCCTACAGTTTTATATTGTAAGATGTAATGTAATTTAGGGTTTAGTATGTAAGTTTCATAGGATTTTTTGGTTCGGCTTCACTTTTCGAATTTAAAATATCGGCATTTTATTTAATTTTAAATTTTATTTTTATATTATTATCTAGATTTAAACTTACAAAAATTAAAAATTGGCAGCCTTAGTTTTATTAGATTTACAAATTATGAAAATTACGAAACATTTTTGTAAAAAAAAATGCTTTGAAGCAAGAATTTATCATGTTGTAACATGTTCATTACGTGTTCCTGATTTTTTTACGTAAAATGTTGATGGAAATGCATCGATCTATACATTGTGAACGAACCATGTGCTAACGTACGTTAATAATATCTGTTTATCCTTCTCTAACAATCCTTAACGATACTCTATCTATCTTGCTTTAGTATTAAATGGTCTTCAAAGCAAACGAGAGACGCTCATTCCAAAAATAACTTTTAACTGTCAACAGCAATTTTATAAGTGATAATTTGTTAAGAAAAGGTTCGAAATTCTGTTCATATCGTATATAAGAATTCATAAATACAAGTATCTTCATATTTTTACTACTGAACAATAGCAACGCGTTGCAAAATTTAATATCGTTGAATAAACATAACCAAATACTTCCACAATTGCCAATTATTATTACTGGTGCAAATTACAATATTTAAATGACTGTTCTTGATACATTACAGTTATTAATTCGTTTTAGTAGTGAGTAATAGGAAATGTCTGATCAATACTCATTCATCGAAACTGATAATTATAAAAATGAGAATGTGTTAGATACCACCGTGTTAGTAGAAGATGGGGTAGTTTGGGATCAAGAAGAAGTACAAATATCACTTAACTATGTAGCCGAGGGCGATGAAACATTAACAGAACAAAACGATGACAACTACTTAACTGCCAATGAAACTGGTAACGATACACACTATTTCTCAGTACTGGAGAACACAACGGAAGCAAATCTAAACGAATTAAGTCAAATCGCAATTGCCTATAACGAAGCTGATAATTCTGAAATAGCAGATCAACCAACAGTTAGAAATATATGTACAATAGGTGGACAACCTGAAATTTTTAGAATTGAAGGGTCTGATGATTTATATGCGTTGGAGACTATTTGTGATCAAGATGGAAATGTTCAGAAATTGCAATATAAACTAAGGTTTGTAGCTATAGTCTATTTACTTGCTTTGTGATTCAGAGTAGGCTTTACATTTCAATTTTTTTTGACAGTGTACAAAATTTTTGTTACAAAATGTAATTGGAAAAATTGCTTTGGTCACGGCTATGGATTTTATTTGCAAGATTGGCAGTAGTTGTTGAAGCAATTGTTTAATGTTTCTGAAGTTTAAGCTTGACAGTTTTAGGTTAATGTTAGAATGTAACAGAAATTACATAATTATCCTTGTTTAGCCTGTAAATGAAATATAAGTAGAAATAACTTCAAATACATGAAACAATTGCTTTAAAAACTACTAGTAATATTTTTTATAACTAAATATCTACATTGTTACAAAAATCAAATGCAAAGCCTACTCTGAATCATAAAGCAAATAAAAAGTCTATAGTTTTGTTATTAATTTCTGTAATTGTTTATAATGTAGGTTAAACGAAAATGGAGAGTACGAGAGTATTATGGATTCAATTGAAGTTATACCTTTCGAAACTGAATTGGAAAACTTACCACCGCAAGAACATTTGGAAGAAGAAAATCATTTAGAAAATACTAGGGTAGTTGTTAAACAAGAACTGAATCCGGTACAATTAAAACAAGAAACAATTTTGCCAGATACACCTGAAACCCCAGAAGAGAGTGATGATGAACTACATGTTAATGAAGAGGATGAGGAAGATATTTCAGATCATTCTTTAAGTAATACAATTGAAGATACAAAAGCAGGTAAATGTTACGTAATTTATGCAACATTAATTTTGGTACATAGACATGGGTACGGCTAACCTTTACATTTAAACTTTAAAAACAATCGGTAATTATTCGATATACCGACCCCTATCGTACATGCATACATACGTCAAAAACGTCATAAAAACAGGTAAAAATTATAAAATATTCTTGTCAGATGACATAAACACCATTTCTGCGCCATTTTCACGTAAATAGAGCTAACTTTTTTACTAACTGTAACCTAACATCATAATATTCTAACCTCAAAATAGCCATTTTAACATTGTTTTTTTCTTATTAATTACCGGCGACCGGCGCGATTTTTTTTCGGATTATTGTTCTCTAAGTTATCCTCTACAACTCAGTATAATTGGTTTACCTGGGTTTAGAACGGATGGTATATCGAATAATTAATAAACAATCAAATACATTCTTCTGTGGGGAACTAATACGTTAGTAAGGTATTCTTTATTATATTATATAATAATCATTATATTATTATATATTAAATGGAAGCATGTCTAGGAGGCCTTAGAAGTTTTGACTAATATGTTATTCGCCAAATAGAGTTTCTATCCTTTGTAGGCCAACTGCTTCCACTGTTTCCGATGCAGTTCGATAAAGATGCTTTACTTTTTCGGTTAAAGTTTCGGAAGATATCGGTGACATATCTAAAACATTGCAAACAAGTTTTCTTCCATCTTCAGATATTCTGCAGGTTTTAAAGTTCTTTTAACTATGCTATATGATCCTTCAGATTTTGTAACAAATCTGCTAATGTATAATATTTAAAGTTACAATGTGGTCTTTTTAAATTTAACAATTTTTAAATTTAGCACAAAACTTTTTAGGTATGCTGGAGAAGCATACAGTCGTAATTTATAAAAGAAGTATCAATTTTTTTTATAACATAAACCTTTGTAACTAAACGAATTGTGAAGTTGCAATGTAACCACTTTTAAAAACTACACGACTTTTTATAATCATAAGTCAGACATAAATATAACGTAAACATAAATAAAATAAAATCTTATTTATCTAATCTCGAACGGTGGTTTTGAAAAAATTGAAAATTGAAATTGAAAAAATTGAAATTGAAAAATAGATAACCCTAATATACAAACATTAAAAAAATATATATAAAATAGTATATAAAGGTAACTAACTCTGAACATTGTGAACGTACAAAAAAGAAAAGAAAAATAAAGAAGGCTAATATACAAATTATAAGAAAAAGTACAACCTGTCATCAAATTATTGATTTTTAATATGATTTATTAAGTTTTTCTTGAAAACTTTAAGTCTTAATTTTATTTGGCAATTTATTGTATTGGTCGAAGCCTTTAAAAAACAAAGAGATCATTGAGTTTCTTTTATTTGTTTGTGCAATATGAATATCGTTTATATTTCTAGTCTGATAAGTATGAATATTAAAATTAAAATTTATAAATTCTTGAAAGTATGCAGGAACTAGATTATTTAATATTTTATAAATAAAAACCATAGTTAGGTAATATAACCTCTGATGAACAGAAAGCCACTGTAAAGAATTTAACATAAAAGATATTGATCTATATTTGTTTTAAGAATAATTCTTATACCACGATTTTGAAGTTTCTGTAATTGAGCAGTTTGATTTAAGTTAAAAAGAAAGATAATTGATGAACAGTAATCAAAATGTGTTTGTATAATTGAATGATAAACTGTAACTTTAGTCTTAGTGGATAAATTCTTAGAAACTCGAGCAAAAAAGTACATTTTTTTTTAAATCTTTTTTAAAATATAATCAAAATGTTCTCTAAATGATAAAAAGTTATATAGCTGAAATCCAAGATATTTAATTGATGTTACAAACTCAATTTTCTCGTTGTTAATTTTAAGATTAGTTGCATATATATCAATATTTTTGTATTTATATTTAGTTGTTATAATCATAGCTTTAGTTTTTGACACATTTAACTTTAATTTATTAATTATCAGATATTTATTAACAGAATTTAGTGTAGAATTCATCTTTTGTATAGCATATCCTAGGTTTGAATCATAACAAGCTAATAAGGTATCGTCTGCAAATAAATTAATAAAGTCGCAATTTATAAACATTTAAATCATTTATATATAATAGAGTCAAAATTTCTCAAACGGATCACCCCAATTCGTTTTAAAAATGTTTATAAACGTTAATACATTTTTTCAATAGTATTCAACATGCTCAACATTAATCCAGATGCATTTTGCGAAAATATTTTTTTTGTAAATAATATTCGTTATTAAAGTTTATGGTCAGTTTTTTTGAAAAAAATATGCTACAGACGTTCTAATGAACCAAAATTTCTCATTTCATCGTTATTTCAATCATCATTAAACACATATTTGTAGTGATTTTTCCTGATTTGAAAAGTTGCATTTTAGTCAATTATTTATAAGTTTGTTTATAACAAATTCAAGTAAAACTATGTTCTGCGCCTTATTTCGACTCGAAAAAAAAACTACAAATACTTCTTTCGTTTTTTAAAAATATGCCGTTGAGAAAAAAAATGGCCCAAAGTTAAAAAAAAGTTATTTGAGTTTTTCATCGTCACGCAAGGCTTGCGAGTAAGCTGCAACTTGTCATGCTCGCGTCTAAACTATCTTTCAACCAAAAACAGAATTATGCAAAGGCCACGCTGTAATCTAAATGATAAAATAAACAATAAATGAGCTAGAAAGATTTAGTAGCAGCACAAACTGATTTTAATTAAAACTAAATGTAAAATCAGCAATGAAAATCTGTTTGTTCTAGCATATGTCACTTAATTTTTAGCAACGTGAAATTTGCAAAAAAGTCATAGTCACGTTTATAGAAGTTTCTATAAACGCGACTATGACTTTTTTTATTAAAAGGGTTACAGCATGAATTGGTTGCGGCATTTTATATTTAAAATAGGTTAACTTATTTAGACACATTCGCTTCAGTACGACGACTGAAAGTGAAATGAGTAAATCAGGTAAACAATAGATCAGTATAAACGAAAATTGTGCAGGAATGGACATATCTCTATTTCAAGGGTAAATACAAGAAATGAGTAATTTTTGTAATCACACCTAAACAAACGAATACGACCCGGGGAGAAATAAGATACGAGTGCAATTTTCACGTTGCTAAAAATTAAGTGACATATGATAGAACAAACAGATTTTTATTGCTGATTTTACATTTAGTTTTAATTAAAATCAGTTTGTGCCGCTACTAAATCTTTCTAGCTCATTTATTGTTTATTTTATAATTTAGATTACAGCGTGGCCTTTGCATAATTCTGTTTTTGGTTGAAGGATAGTTTAGACGCGAGCATGACAAATCACAGCTTACTCGCAAGCCTTGCGCGACGATGAAAAAACTCAAATAACTTTTTTTTAACTTCGGGCCATTTTTTTTCTCAACGGCATATTTTTAAAAAACGAAAGAAGTATTTGTAGTTTTTTTTTTCGAGTCGAAATAAGGCGCAGAACATAGTTTTACTTGAATTTGTTATAAAAAAACTTATAAATAATTGACTAAAATGCAACTTTTCAAATCAGGAAAAATCACTACAAATATGTGTTTAACGATGATTGAAATAACGATGAAATGAGAAATTTTTGTTAATTAGAACGTCTGTAGCATATTTTTTTCAAAAAACCGACTACAAACTTTAATAACGAATATTATTTACAAAAAAAATATTTTCATAAAATGCATCTGGATTAATGTTGAGCATGTTCAATACTATTGAAAAAAATGTATTAACGTTTATAAACATTTTTCAAACGAATTGGGGTGATCCGTTTGAGAAATTTTGACTCAATATGAAAAGAAGAGGTCCTAAAACACTACCTTGAGGTACACCAATATCAATGTTGGATTCAGCTGAGGTAACATTACCAATTCTAACTTTTTGTTTTCTCTCTGTTATTGATTTTGTATCAAATTACACATCTGAATACCCATTGTATTTGTTACTATAAACAAAACTTGACCAATAAAAATAATAACTTCTGGAGTTCGGAATATCAAAACCTTTAAATCTGGATTACAATAAAATCAATGTAAATAAATTGCTGGTCCTGATTTTCGTGATATTCGGATTAACGTAGATTCGGATCAACGATCTTCACTGTATATATAATGTTATATAAGTCTATCATTAATATTTTTCGACATATTTGATTTTTGGTCTTTATTAAGCGACAAATATTTTCTGTAGGAATGACTGTGGAAAGCAAACAGTTTTTCTAGGTTTGTATAATAAAACATGGTGATTAATGTTTTTCGAAGGTATGTCCATTACTTACAATGTACCATGACAGATTCCTGAAAATGCTTTCTAGTACTTGATTAAATAGGTTAAAAGCTAGTGAAAAGCTGTGAAAACAAGTACTGCTGTTTTATCAATTCTAATCCTTGCTTTGATTGTCTGCAATTTATATTAATCAATCTCTACTAAACTACCAGGCCTAGTTAGAGGGGATTAGATATGTATTGTCTCTGTCTAGTTAATTATTAAACTATGAATACCACTAGGAGCTGGATATTATAGTAGTGTGATAGGTAAAGGAATTAAGTTTACAAACTCGGTGTCCGTTTTTAATTTCCATGACAATGCATTAAATCTCAGAGCAGACGTTCTTATCAAACAGACTGCACACAATATGTTTTTAACCAATTAATAATTTTTTTGTCTATACAGGTATCCTAGATCACAATCTATTGCCTGTTCATAAAATCGAAGCCATAGAAGACAACAGCTCCACCTTAGATGAATCCCTTATTCAAAATGAAAGTTCTCATGAAATGTTAACTCCTTCTTGCAATGAATTAGAAGAATCATGCACACATAATGGGGATATTTCTTCTATTAATTCCATCAATGAAGATACTGAAAATCTAACACAATTTTGTGCCATACCAAATCAAGCTTCTGGCCATGATGATGATACGCATATAGACGAAGCAGTACACAAACAACATAGTTACGAACAAATACTTATGATAGAGAATCATGGGTGTGAAGAAGACGAGGATGAGGAGGAGGAAGACCACAATGAGATGTCGCCAGCAGATATTAAAAATGTCAATAAAGAATTCATATCAGAGTTAGATGAAAATAGCCAGGATACCATGCATAGTGCTCATTCTGAGGAAACTGAAGAACATCACATCAATAATGCTGCTGAATATTACGATGATCCAAATGAAAGCGAGTCGGACACTGACGATTATCAGATTGTAGAAGGTTTGCATGTTACAGGAGATACTGAAGGACATGAAGATACTTCACACGTTCTAGAAACATTTCTTCGTCAGAAAGAACCAATGTTACAGCCTCAGATTTTAAAGATACAACAGCAAGTTCCAATTTTGCAAACTACAGTACAAGAAGATAAACTTAAGGAAATGGTTAATAGTAACTTTAATAAAGCAAACAAAGCTTTTACTTATTTTGTAGTTAAACATCCAGAAAAAGAAAATGTGGCTACAATTGCAGAACATTCTGTACCTAATAAGATTATAAAAGCAAATCCTAGAAGTGTATTAAAGAGCTCTTATTTGTATTACGAACAAAAAAAGGAAAAAGAGAGGCCAATTGTGCAAAAAATTGAAAAGAAGATTTTAAAAAATAAAGAAGCAATACAAGCTCGAGTGTTGCATAATTTTATAGCCAAAACAACAATCGTTCATGCTCCAGTAAGACAGCAACGACTGCCTAGAAAACAAACTATTAAACCAGTGGAACGTGCTGATGAAGAAATTATAGTTCAGGAAGTGGTGGTATCATCAAATGGTTTCATAGAAACTTCTGAAGATGGTGTTGTTAAATCAAAAGTGCCATTAAAACCAACAGAAATAGTGCAACTTAGTGATTCAGATGATGACTATGATCCTAAAAGAGAACATAAGAAAAAGAAAAAACATAAAAAGAAGAAAACTAAAGTACCTGAAATTGTTATTAGTGATAGTGAAGATGAAGATGAAGAAGAAGCTTCTGATGAAAATATCGTTCATATAGATTTATCTGTTGATTCTGAAGAAGATAATGAAAAGGATGCTAATCAACAGTCTAATGAAGATTCACAATCTACAAAAAAATTAAGAAGGTCATTACGAAAGTCTTCAACTGCTGAGCAGGAATCTACTCCTAACACTTCTCAAAATGTAAGTACAGAAAGCGCAGAGTCTACTGTAAAAAAGAAAAGGGGGCGACCTCCAAAACGACGTAACAGTAGTAGTAATGAAAATATTACTTCTACTAGTACTGATACATCATCATCCAGCTCATCTTCAAAAAAGCAAAGAAGAAATACCAGAGATTCTTTAGAATCTAATGAAGGCAATGAAAGTAAGTCTGAAGAAACACCATCTACGACTACAACGGAAACTGAAATTCAAGATATTAAGACTAAATGGAAATGTTCAAAATGTCCTAAAACATTTCCCAGTCAAGGAAGTTTAAAATCTCATATGCAATACCATAATTTCCATGAGCCCAATAGTAGAACTATAAAACAAAGTGTCAATAAACAAGAGGTGGCCTCTTTCAAAAAACCAGAGACTGCTGTTCCAAAAAATAAATATGAATGTTCTCGTTGTGGAGAAAGCTTTAAAAATATTATATTATTAAGTAGACATTCAAAAGCACATGAAACTGGTTCAAAAAGTAGTATAGAATGTAGTATATGTAAAAAAGTGTTCACTGATAGAACCCAACTACTAAATCATAAACGAACTCATGTTAAAGAGCAAATGTTTAAAACTACAACTTTACCTAGATATTCACCACCAAAATGTAATATGAAATCGCCAAAAAAATCTAAACAATTTAAATGTGATTATTGTTCAAAAATATTTACATCACAGCTTTTGTTAAATAGTCATGCACGAACACATAAGCAATTTACTTGTTCAACCTGTTCAGCAAATTTTGTATCAAAGCTAGCTTTGGAAGAGCATATCCGTCTAAAATGTGTCAAACGATCACCAGCTGGACGTTTATCTGTTAAAATTAGAAAATCATTTTTAGCCCCACCATCAAGAATATCTAAACGAATCTCTTTACGTAAAAGTGTTGGAAAAAGTAGTACCTCTTTTGCAAATTCTACTTCATCCTCTTCAGACAAAGAAAAGAAAGATACTGCTGGTGGTGCTTCTTTACAGTGTGATAGTTGTCCAATGAAATTTGCAACACATAAAGCATTATTTAGTCATAAAGTTGTAAAACATGGACTTAACACACCAGATAAAAGTGTAATAATGGCTAGTTCTAAACGAAGAACGATACATAAGGAATCAGGGACTCACAGTAGTGTGCCAGCTGGTGAAAAATTACGCAGTGCATATGCTAGGATTAGAACTAAGTTAGATATGTAAAGTGATTTTTGAAGATGTTGTTACTCATAAGACAATTACGATATTGCAGTAGTACTAATAGATTCGTTTTTATTTTTATTTTAATGTTTGTTTATATAAAAGTCTTGAAAAGAAAAAAATCTGTTAATAATGTATAGAAAGAAATGCCATTAAAAAAACCCATATTTTATTTGTATATTAGTAAAACTGATTAAAAGTGTAAATAAACTTTTATTATGTAATAAGCATCTTCTGATAATTGTAACGATTTTGGATATACCAAATTGTACAATTAAACAATCTACTCCCGTACATATTTTATAGGTGTTGCACACCTTAATTCATCATGTAGTTATAATAATTAATATTTTAAACTTTTATATAAGGTTAGATTGTAAGTAGCTAAAAGATGCCAGTTACCTCATGCAAAAGTGTACTATTAATGCATTTCTGTAATTACTTTTGTAATAATTAAACAAAAATGGAATCCTTTACTTTTTTTGTACCTCGACAATATTGCATGTTTGAAATAAATTTTGGGATCGCTTGTTTCTAAATCTTGTTGAATGGTTTTTGCTATTTGTAGAATATAAAATATAAAAAGTATAGAGTGAAACTTGTACATTTTAAACAATATCTTGTCATAATGGAAATGTGCAAGGGTGCAACCAGTTTTCAAGGCCGGTGATCGTGCTATGATTAATAATTATAGGCCTATATCAATTCTATGCAATTTTTCCAAATTGCTTGAAGTAGTGATATAATAAAATTTATCCATCCGTCAAAAACTAATTGATTCATCACAACACGGATTTTATAGTGGGCGGTCAACTACAACTAATTTAATTGTGATTAGTCAATATCTTGCAAACTCGTTAGATAATCGAAAACAAGTTGACATTATATACACCGATTTCAATAAAGCATTCGACAGTGTCGACCATAGTCTTTTTCTAGGAAAACTTTGCTCTTTCAGTTTTAGTGAAAGTTTGATTAAATTCTTTGAATCATACTTAAGCAACAGATATCAGTTTGTTTCTCATAGCGGTTTCTCTTCTGACTTATATTTAGTAGGGCGTCCCTCAAGGTTCTAACTTAGGTTCGTCGCTTTTTAATATATGGGTGATTCTGATTCGACAATTAGTAAAATCGTGAAATTTGAAGATAGTTTTTTTTATTACTTATAGTGCCATAATGCAAAAAAGAATCACAATTGATTATTCTGTTACGATTCTGTGGGATTTTAATGAATTTCATATAGTAAACATGAAGAAAAGTCATCATGCTTTTTTATAAAAGAGGAAAAGATAAGAGTATCCAGGAATTGTAATATTATTTAAGTATAAGACAATAGTTTGGATTTGTTGTTATATTACATGGAAATTCGTAGTCGCAACAATAAAGTGATACATTTTTTGTTTATATAAATTTATTCGTAAAAGTGCAGGAAATATCGGAATTTCTTGAATTTCACTTGGGAAGCGTTACCGGTACACTGTAGGGCAAAAGATAGGGAAGAGCGCGCAAACCCTATAATGAAGTAAAATAAATAATTTTTACAGATTTTTGTTGTTCATATGTACTTTTTAAGTTATAGGAATTGATAAAACAATGTTAGAGCATTATTTATTAAGTGCAATTAATAGTTTTAGGCGTTATGCTTCATATTAGTTAGAGGAAGTTTATCTAACTGGTAATAAAAAACTGTCAATCTTCTCCATAAATTCTTTAATAATTAAAAATAAATGTCAGCGTGATATGTATATGTTTCGGCTTTTAACTAAATATAAGCCATTCTCAAACCTTTACAAAAAATAAAACGCATGAGTTTTTCAAGGTACGTAATTCAATTTTCAATCACTTCGCCATTAATTTTATATTACAATGAGAGATTTGAATATTTAAGAAAGAACTTAGAAAATATTTCTAAGTCGGTATTTTTTAAAGAAATTACTATCTCTTAAGAAATAACAGTATTTGTAACTTAATAATTGCCAATATTTCATTCATAAATAGACTTCATTTTACTAAAAGGTTTCAATCATGCAGTTTGTTATGATGCTTTCAGCTTTGTTAAATTTTTATTGCAGTTATTAGAAAACCCCATTCTGCATATGTAGGGATTATGGTAAAACTTAAATCAAACCAACTGCTTAAGGGGTGGTATTTAGTTATTTCTAACAGTTGAGATGTAAGGTGCAAAAGCACAATGTTGCATCATCAACAACTATTTTTGTTGCTCCATGGAGCATGGAGTAATACGAATAATACTGGTAAATATTTCTTGCGGTGCCTACAATAACGGCTTTTAACTTTTTAAGTTGGATTTGGTTTTTGTATGAAAATAACCAGGAAACTTTGGCTCTTTCTTCGACATAAATTTTAAAGCGGACATATGCGGACGTTTTTTTATAACTCCAGCAATATTTGAATTTTAGCAAATTAAAGCTCTTACAATTTAGGATTTTTTAAAATAAAAACTACAACACATTTTCATGTTTTTTAAAGTTGTGTAGCTACAAATACTATGTCTCTTTTTCATTTTTAATTTTGGTTTCAATAAGTTCCATACAACAAAAGTAATTTAATTTTAAATCTCAGCCTCGAAATGTCGAGAAATTGATAGTTCAAAGTAGTGACAACTTTAAACTGCAACATCTTTAACAATAACAAAATTTTAGTTTTAGATGCCCTGAACAGTTTATAATCAAACGCCAATATGTTTTTTATTCTGTACACAAGTTGGATTTTTACCTCTTTGCGCGGTTTTTGTTAAGGCTCGCCCCACAGTGCGGTAGTGATGGGTAAATACCCGGAATTTATTTTTTGGGGAATATTCCTGGGAATATTCCCAAACTTCCCACTTTATCGGGAATTTATATTTTTACTTTAAAAAAGGTCCGAAATAGAGAAATTGTTGGAAAAAAGTTTATTTTAAAATACAAATAACATAAATATAACATGATATATAAAAAACAAAACTCCTTGGGGAAAAAAAAATTAAGTGTACAGTGTACTATCTGTACGCCAGCAACGCGTAAAATATATCAGTCTTCAATCTAACACAATGCACATCAAAGATAAATGTACTCTGAACTTAATGCTAGAACCGGACACGTGTTGGTAACAGGTCTTAGCTTGCAAATTTGTATTAGGCGGTGTACCCTTTGACGCGCGTTTGCTTGCGTTTCACTTACTGGAGTATAAAAAGTAAATTTCCATTTTTCGGGAATTGATCGATGATTTTTATAAATTCCCAAAAAAAATTCCTGGCGGGAATCCTCATCCGCATCCGTCGTGGATGAGGATGCCGTGGAATGTGGCGGCGGCGGCGGCGACAGAACGGGCGGCAGCCGCGTCAACCACGCCGCGACGCTCGACTCCGGACGCTGAGGGAGGGAGAACACCGTGCTGGCCGACGATGAGGACGACGGCTGCGGCGGCGGCAAGGTTGGTGTTGTCGCCGTTGACGACAGCACTTCGTCTGCGTCCTCTTCCTCCTCCCGAGCTTCGTGGTGTTGCCGCTGCTGCTGTTGGTACTGCTGCTGGGCAGGCGAAGCGGCCGGGGTGGCGGCGGCGGCGGCTGCTGCTGCTGTTGCTGGTGCTTCTGCTTCTGCCAGTGCCAAGAGATTTTCAGGAGGAGGGCCGAACAGCCGGTGCTGCACGCGGACTATCCGCATGCGCTGCAGGCAGGCGTCCCTCGTCGCCTGCACCATCGCGGTCGGCCACAGTAAAGTATCGTCGTTGCATATAAATATTTTTGGCAGGCCGGCCCGCTGCCTGACCGACCCGTATTTGACAGGCATCGTCACCGGCCTTTTAACCTCCAGCATTGCCAGAAAGTTCATCGGCTCCCATCTGAAACAGACAAAGAACACACATACATATACGGGCGAGCGCACGCGCGCACATTCGCGCGCGCGAGAGAGAGAGAGAGAGAGTGTGTGGGACACGTCAGTTTACTCACTTGTAAAAGGGCAGGTCGTCGAGAATCAAGCCGTCAGTGCGCCAGGAGCAGTAGCGGCGGAGGTCTTCAGGATGGCGCACGTGCACGGGATGGCGGAAATGTGCCAATGCGAACTCGGTTTTGCCGCATGACGTGGGCCCTACCAGCACCTGTCGAAAAGAAGAACGACACGACCGTAAGTGACCACCGTGACAACGCACGCTGTACAGACAGACACAGAAACAGGCAACAAACAAACAGAGACAACACACACACGCACACACAGACATTAAACTCACCGCGCAGCGCTTCCCATCAAATTTGAGAGGCTCGGCCCAGAACTGGTCGAGCCTGTACTCTGCCCGGTCGCTCGTGTCATGGTGCTCCAGGAGCGCGGACCGTATCGCTTGGGCGTGACGGAGGTAGTAGATTAGGTGCGTCTGCCGGCACCACGCGATGGCCTCCTCGTAACTGCCCTGTGCCACCATACCCCGCCAGATCTCGTCGTCGGTGCTGACCCGGGGCCTGGGCACCCTCGGCACCAGGGCTCCTGCCCCCGCGGCTCCCCTCCTACCCGTCGAGCCGTCGCCGGTGGTGGTGGCGGAGCTTCTGCCGACGCCGGCCGCCGCCGCGACGTCCGGGTGCGTGGTCGGTTGACCGCCCCACGCCACGAGCTTGGTGCCACGCACCCTCTTGCGCGCGTCGGTGCAATATCGTATGCACGCGCTCATATCTCGGACCGGTTGCACGTCCGAAAGACCGTGGCGACGGGCACAGGCCGCCACGGTCATGGGGTGCTGGGTGTGGAAACACACGTGGTAATGTGTGTTTCCTCCCCGTTGGTCCGGCCGTTCCGGTTGTTGTTCCTGTTGTTCTGTCGATGCTGCGGGACCGCCCGTCTCCAGCTGGCCCCACCCATATACTGTATCACGGCGCAGACGGGCGAGTATTTCTTCCGCCGCGTCGGCGCCCTCGACGGCGGCGGAAAAGTATGCGGTCCAATTTCGGGTCCGCGAGTATCGACCGCGGACCGAACCGCCGGCGCTGGACGCCGAAACCGTTGATAAGGAGTCGTCCTACTCGCCGCCGCCGCCGCCGCTGGTGGTGGTGCTGGTGGTGGTGGCGATGGTGTCGGTATCGGTGGTGGTGGTGGTGGTGCTGGGCCTGCGAAGAAACTAAAAGAGAGCGCGTCAGTAAGTCGCCGTCGACCGTCGAACTCGACGGGCACACCTGCGCCAGCAGCAGCAGTTGCCGCCGCCGCCTCTACACAACGCACACCTGTAATCCCGACGCAGCTGGGGAGCTTCTTCCGGTGCTCCCTGCACCTCGAGCTCGGCGCTCGTCCGCCGACGGCTCGGCCCCGCCCCCTCGTCCTCCTCGAACGCGCGACGCTTCCGCCCTCCTCCTCCGGTACTCTTTTTCATCTCGCTGCTTCAACTGCCGGCTGACGAATCTGCAAACGAACATTGCTCTCAGACAAAAAGTAAAAAGTAAGAGACAGACAGACAGACAGACAGACAGACAGACAGACAGACAGACAGACAGACAGACAGACAGACAGACAGACAGACAGACAGACAGACAGACAGACAGACAGACAGACAGACAGACAGACAGACAGACAGACAGACAGACAGACAGACAGACAGACAGACAGACAGACAGACAGACAGACAGACAGACAGACAGACAGACAGACAGACAGACAGACAGACAGACAGACAGACAGACAGACAGACAGACAGACAGACAGACAGACAGACAGACAGACAGACAGACAGACAGACAGACAGACAGACAGACAGACAGACAGACAGACAGACAGACAGACAGACAGACAGACAGACAGACAGACAGACAGACGGACAGACAGACAGACAGACAGACAGACAGACAGACAGACAGACAGACAGACAGACAGACAGACAGACAGACAGACAGACAGACAGACAGACAGACAGACAGACAGACAGACAGACAGACAGACAGACAGACAGACAGACAGACAGACAGACAGACAGACAGACAGACAGACAGACAGACAGACAGACAGACAGACAGACAGACAGACAGACAGACAGACAGACAGACAGACAGACAGACAGACAGACAGACAGACAGACAGACAGACAGACAGACAGACAGACAGACAGACAGACAGACAGACAGACAGACAGACAGACAGACAGACAGACAGACAGACAGACAGACAGACAGACAGACAGACAGACAGACAGACAGACAGACAGACAGACAGACAGACAGACAGACAGACAGACAGACAGACAGACAGACAGACAGACAGACAGACAGACAGACAGACAGACAGACAGACAGACAGACAGACAGACAGACAGACAGACAGACAGACAGACAGACAGACAGACAGACAGACAGACAGACAGACAGACAGACAGACAGACAGACAGACAGACAGACAGACAGACAGACAGACAGACAGACAGACAGACAGACAGACAGACAGACAGACAGACAGACAGACAGACAGACAGACAGACAGACAGACAGACAGACAGACAGACAGACAGACAGACAGACAGACAGACAGACAGACAGACAGACAGACAGACAAAAACAAAAAAGTTGACAGTAGCCACAGCAATATGAATCACCCTGTATATATATATATATATGTGTGTACCAAACTGTTATAAAATTGAAGAGTTTATCCCGCACCAAGGAACGCTTCGGTGTTTGACGCACACTTTGTTTCGTCGCGCAACTCGTACCCACTTTCTGAGATATGAACGCGCAGGATCGCCTCGCGTGCGTGGGCCACCCTGTACGAACCGTAAAAAAACGATATTGGAAACTCTACACTTCCAGCTAACTTAACCTAACCTAACCTAACGCCCGACCTGACGCCTAACCTATCACCTAACCCTGTACTGCGCGCCGGGCGAACGTCGTGCGGCACTTGGCGAAGCAACAGTGAAGTCCAGTGTTTCGAAAACAGCAAGAATATACGGGATGTCCCGTTAAAAAATAAAAAAGTTGACAGTAGCCACAGCAATATGAATCACCCTGTATATATATATTTGTATGTGTACAAAACTGTATAAAATTAAAGAGTTTATCCTACACCAAGCAACACTTTGGTGTTTAACACACTTTTTCGCAGAGACAGAGAGAGAGATAGCTAGATGTGGAAAATTGTATCGTGCAAAAGAGGCCCAAAACACGGACTAGCGGACACACTGTAGCCGACAGAGATACACACACACACTCACTGTATCTTCTTCTGTTTGTCCTTTGGTTTTTTTGTTGTTGTCGCCTGTACACACAGAGATACACGCACACACTGTTACTATGTACAAAATACGTAGGTCCCTAAACTAAGTAACTATTTACAAAAATTATACATATATTTACAACGCCGCGCGCGCTCTTGCCGTTAATCATATTGCAAACCCGCTTAAAAACAACACGGAACTCGCGCACGGATTTCTATTCACGTATGCGCCGGAGCGAATGCTGCTTCTGCCGCTGTACCACGAACGAAACGCACCCTTCTCGCGAAAAAGGAAAAAAATTGGAAAAATATCTCACAAAACGTCAAAACTCTTACGCACTCCGGACTCGAGGAAAATCAAAATAATAATTTTGAAATAAATAAATTCCCTTTTGTTACTGTACGTGTGTTTGTGCAAATTGAAATTGCATTGGGTTGTTATCAAAAATCCAGTCTCCAGTGCCGGTCTTGTTATCTGCTATCGCGCATATGCACGTCCTGGAATACGGCGGATAACACGGAACCACCTGCGCGATAAGACAACAATAAGTTTTATTAAAATACAACCTGACAATATTGTTTCGACAGCTATACTGTCATTATCAAAGGTAATATAATTATAAACAAACACGTCGCTAAGGTAGATACAAAATAGGTAACTAGTTAAAATAATAATAATAATCAGAATTAAATATCTAATACTTCCAGTAACGGAGAATTACTGAGCTCAAGTTGTTCATTCATTAAAGGTACCCTGAGTTTGTGTTTGTATATCTCAAAGGCTTCTAAAATGTCTAATTTGCGTTTGTTATTACAAAAATGTAAGAATTTAATATTATTTTGAGGAGTCATTGTGTGATTTTGTTCTAAAAGGTGTTTGGCGTAATTCGATTTTTCAGGATGTTTATTTTTGTAATGACGTACGTGTTCTTTATATCTTATGTCAAAATTTCGAAGTGTTTGTCCAATATATACCGAACTACAAAAAGAACAATTTAAACGGTAAATGCCCGATTTCATGATATCATGTGTTCTGTCTTTAGCATTAAATAAAAATGATAGTGTTAGTGTTGGTTTTAAATGGTATTTTATAATTGTTGGTTTTTCTTAGTATATGTGCAATTTTTTCTGATATTTTGCCAAAATATGGTATAGATATGTAATTTGTGTCTTCTGTTTGATTGTCAATGGGATATATTGTTTTGATAGCTAACCTATAATCTTTTTGTTTAATTAAAGTGTCAATCATGTTCGGATTATAATGATTTGCATGTGCTAGTTGTTTAATGGTTGATATCTCTTTGCTAAAATCTGATTTTGTTAGTGGAATAGTTAAAGCTCTGTGTACTAATGATCTGTAGGCTGCTATTTTATGTGTATTATGGTGACAAGATTCATTTGGTATTGTTATGTCTGTTTGTGTTGGTTTTCTGTATATGGAAAATTCAAATAGATTGTCTGCGTTAATCTTGATATTTAAGTCTAGAAAGTTTATAGCCCTGTTTTGTTCTGTTTCTAGTGTAAATTTTATATTAGGGTGGATACTGTTTATAAGAATTAAAAATTCATTGATAACCTCAAAAGAACTGTCAAAACAAGCTAAAATGTCATCAACATAACGAAACCAGAAGATAATGTGTTTAGAGAGGTTTAATTCAAATATTCGATCTTCAAACTCGTCCATAAGTATGTTAGCTAATAGAGGACTTAGAGAATTACCCATAGGTAAACCATCCTTTTGTAAATAAATTATGTTATTAAAAGTGAAATAATTTTGACTTATACAAAGGTCAAATAATTGAATTAACTCTAACCTTTTAACTAATTCTATATTACTATTGATCAAGAAACTATCTAATAAAGGAATACATTCTTGTAGAGGTATTCTGGAGAACATGTTGCAAATATCAAAACTAACAAGTTTTGAATGTGGTGGAAGATGTATGTTTTGCAGCTTATCTACTAATTCTAATGAATTTCTAACAGAGTATTTCGATTTGTAACCTATCGTGTTAATAATCTGGTTCAGTTTTTTGGATAAAATGTGATTAGGTGCATTGATGTATGATACAACTGGTCTTATTGGCATATTCTGTTTGTGCGTCTTGACTAATCCATACAGTTTAGGTATTTGTGGGTTTTTATTAATGATTTGTTGCTTTTCTAATTCTGAAAAGCAGATGTTACAGTTTTCTAAACCTTGTTTTATTTCTTTTTGGAATTTTGTGGTTGGATTTTTGTTTAAAGTTTCTAAATTTTCTTTATTAATAAATTCATTAACTTTTTGTATGTAAATATCTTTTGAAAGAATTACCAAAGTGTTACCCTTATCTGCTTTAACAGAAATTAGATTGTTCTCTGTGATTTTCTGTTTTATAGATTGAAGAAGTGATATGTTAGATGTGTTGTACATTTTGTCCTGTTTCAAAGACATCTCTTTTAACAAATTATATATGTCAAATTGGATATTGTGTAATTTATGAGTAAGTTCTGTATGGAGTACCTTTATATAAACGTGCATATTGTCTCTTATACTAAACCATTTCTTCGATTCTTCTTTGAGCCATCTTCTTTTGGCATTCCTAATCACTTTTTCAGTAATCGAATTCTTGGTTCTGGTAGTGATGTTTATGTAGTTAGGAATAACCTGACGTTTCAGACATTCTTGGTTAACCAAACATTCTGACTTGCGATTCCGTGTTTGATCATAAGTTCGAATTTGTTAAAAGAGATGTTTTTGAAACAGGACAAAATGTACAACACATCTAACATATCACTTCTTCAATCTATAAAACAGAAAATCACAGAGAACAATCTAATTTCTGTTAAAGCAGATAAGGGTAACACTTTGGTAATTCTTTAAAAGATATTTACATACAAAAAGTTAATGAATTTATTAATAAAGAAAATTTAGAAACTTTAAACAAAAACTCAACCACAAAATTCCAAAAAGAAATAAAACAAGGTTTAGAAAACTGCAATATCTGCTTTTCAGAATTAGAAAAGCAACAAATCATTAATAAAAACCCACAAATACCTAAACTGTATGGATTAGTCAAGACGCACAAACAGAATATGCCAATAAGACCAGTTGTATCATACATCAATGCACCTAATCACATTTTATCCAAAAAACTGAACCAGATTATTAACACGATAGGTTACCAATCGAAATACTCTGTTAGAAATTCATTAGAATTAGTAGATAAGCTGCAAAACATACATCTTCCACCACATTCAAAACTTGTTAGTTTTGATATTTGCAACATGTTCTCCAGAATACCTCCACAAGAATGTATTCCTTTATTAGATAGTTTCTTGATCAATAGTAATATAGAATTAGTTAAAAGGTTAGAGTTAATTCAATTATTTGACCTTTGTATAAGTCAAAATTATTTCACTTTTAATAACATAATTTATTTACAAAAGGATGGTTTACCTATGGGTAATTCTCTAAGTCCTCTATTAGCTAACATACTTATGGACGAGTTTGAAGATCGAATATTTGAATTAAACCTCTCTAAACACATTATCTTCTGGTTTCGTTATGTTGATGACATTTTAGCTTGTTTTGACAGTTCTTTTGAGGTTATCAATGAATTTTTAATTCTTATAAACAGTATCCACCCTAATATAAAATTTACACTAGAAACAGAACAAAACAGGGCTATAAACTTTCTAGACTTAAATATCAAGATTAACGCAGACAATCTATTTGAATTTTCCATATACAGAAAACCAACACAAACAGACATAACAATACCAAATGAATCTTGTCACCATAATACACATAAAATAGCAGCCTACAGATCATTAGTACACAGAGCTTTAACTATTCCACTAACAAAATCAGATTTTAGCAAAGAGATATCAACCATTAAACAACTAGCACATGCAAATCATTATAATCCGAACATGATTGACACTTTAATTAAACAAAAAGATTATAGGTTAGCTATCAAAACAATATATCCCATTGACAATCAAACAGAAGACACAAATTACATATCTATACCATATTTTGGCAAAATATCAGAAAAAATTGCACATATACTAAGAAAAACCAACAATTATAAAATACCATTTAAAACCAACACTAACACTATCATTTTTATTTAATGCTAAAGACAGAACACATGATATCATGAAATCGGGCATTTACCGTTTAAATTGTTCTTTTTGTAGTTCGGTATATATTGGACAAACACTTCGAAATTTTGACATAAGATATAAAGAACACGTACGTCATTACAAAAATAAACATCCTGAAAAATCGAATTACGCCAAACACCTTTTAGAACAAAATCACACAATGACTCCTCAAAATAATATTAAATTCTTACATTTTTGTAATAAACGCAAATTAGACATTTTAGAAGCCTTTGAGATATACAAACACAAACTCAGGGTACCTTTAATGAATGAACAACTTGAGCTCAGTAATTCTCCGTTACTGGAAGTATTAGATATTTAATTCTGATTATTATTATTATTTTATCTAGTTACCTATTTTGTATCTACCTTAGCGACGTGTTTGTTTATAATTATATTACCTTTGTTAATGACAGCATAGCTGTCGAAACAATATTGTCAGGTTGTATTTTAATAAAACTGTGAAACTTTTAATAATCTTTATTTATTTCATAAAAAGAATTGTGACTGTAAGTATAATAATTGTCAATGGTAATCTATTTTTTAATGCGGTTCTATTTTTTCCTTAAACTAGCAACAAGTTTGATTTTAAAATGGGAAAAGCCTACCGAGACAGATTGAGATCTAATAATGTTGAAAAATACAAGAGTATGGTAAAGAAACACAATAAAAGATAGGAAAAAAACAAAGAAGAAAAAATCAAGTGCCTTCGTAAAGAAGAACAAGATGCATTGAAAATACAATTAAAAGAGAAAAAGCGTATTTATCAAAGAAACTTTCGTGCTGAAAAAAACTTCTTGCAGAAAAAGGTACTGCACCAGCTGGCTTTAAAAATATTCAAGTGTACGGAAAAGTAATTAAAAAGGTCAGAGATTCTTTACCTCAGGATAATCGACAAAGACTAACTATTTTAGAAAAGTTGCTGAAGGAAACTAAAGCGAATTTAAATAAAACTCAGCGAGAAGAACAACTTACGGATATGAATCGATCGACGGAAACTGCAAAAACGATCAAGGCGTTTTATACTACTATTGATGTTAGTTGTGAATCGGCAAATAAGAAAGATTGTATGACAATCAAAAACAAAGCTGGCATTGGAGAACTGGTGCAGAAAAGATACTTATATCAGAATCTAAAAGAGACTCATCACATGTTTAAAGAAGCCCATCCAGAGATAAAAATCAGTCTTTCGCACTTTTGTAGATTAAGGCCAAAAAACATTTTTCAATGCTCAGAAACTCCCTTGCAAATGTGTTTTTGTAAAATTTGCGAAGATTTCAGATTGGCACTGGAGTCACTCTCATTTGTGGATGGATTCACAAATATGAAATTGAATTTTAGTCCATACAAAAATGTGTTATACAAAGAGCTCAGTGATAATTGTTTTGAAAACAAATGTAACAATTGTAAAAATTTGAGAAAACTCCCTGATGTTCCTAAAGACATGAAAGATTGTAATCTTACCTTGGAACAATGGGAAAAACCAACATCACAGATGAAATATTGTACAATTTCAAAATCGTTACAAACTGTAGTGGTGGAAGATGTTATTTCATTGGCAAGAAAGCAATTTCCTAAATATATAAAGCATATCAATTTGAAGAAACACCAGGAATCTTATTTTAAAGCTTGCTTGACATCTAGTATGTCAGAATCCAATGAAACAAACTGCGCAAAACAATTGGATTTTGCTGAGAATTTTAAATGCTTTTACCAGTATGAAATTCAAAGCAGCCCATTTCGGGTATCACCAAATCTCACCGTTTCACAATGGTATAAAGGCGTTCAAAAATCAATTGCCATTGTTTCTGACAACATTAAACATACTAAAGATTATGTACCAGTTTACATAGATTCCGTTATGAAGCAACTGGCCACAAAGGTCAAAAATGTTTATTTCTTCAGTGATAATGCGGTTCAGCAATTTAAAAACAAATACATTATAAATTACTGCAAACTTTTCAAGCAGACATATAATGTTAATTTATTGTGGTCATTTTTCGTTGAATCCCATGGTAAGGGGGTAGTAGATGGAATCGGTGCTGCTGTAAAGAAAATTGCTACCAATAAAGTAAATAGTGGCAAGTTTACTATTCAAAATGCAGATGACTTTGCGGCTGCATGCTCGGAATCAAAAGTAAAAGTTCTCACACTTTCCGAGGATGAATTTACAGCTTTCGGTGTAAAGATGAATCTCAAAGAAATTTTTGCAACTTCAAAAGAAGTGAAGAATATTAGGGAAATACATTATTTTTTATTTGAAGCTGAAAAAGTCATTACAAAAATTATGAATTAATTCGTTTGGTCATAGATTCTTTTTGTTATGATGTTCTTATAAAATAAAGCACAACTTAATAATTCTTTTTTGCATTTATTTACCATTCATTTATTTACCATTCATTTATTTACCATTCATTTATTTACCATTCATTATTACTGAGCAATTCGATGCGTAACAAGAGTGATGTAGGAAGCGTTACGACAAGGTTTTCTATTTTACTAAAAATCTTTGTTTAAATTTTTATTTTTACAAATTTTAAATATTTAATGTCAAGTTACATTGAATAAGGTTCCCAAATCTTACCTTGGTTTTAAATATAATCGAATAGTTTCAGAGAAATTATAATGCAAACTTTATGTAAAAAAAACTATTTTATACGCGTAGGAAGCGTTACCGTCATTTTAACATTATATTTTTGCAAAGAGGAAATAATATATAATCATATACTAATAGATGATATCTTCTGGTCTTTACCAATCTTTTAAAATATAGACTGTATGAAGATGTACGGTTTTATAGTTAGAATCTGTAGTAACTTTCGTGAATTAAAATCCCTTAGAATGTTATACTTCAGTTTAATTAAATCCAAAATTGATTACGCACTGCCTACTTGGTATCCATATTACGTCAGTGGCCAAGTAGTTATTGAACGTATTCAAAAGAAGTTTTTTAAATATCTTTTTTTTTAAAGAATTCAATGTTTATCCGGACCGCAATAATTGCTATACGTCCTTATTAGAAAGGTGCAACTTTGTAGACCTATACAGAAATAGATTGTACTACTGTTTATCATTTTTATACAAAATCTTAAATAATCTCATAGATTGCAGTGAAGTTCTATCACAAATAAATATTGCCGTTCCCAGGCCTAGCTCCAGATATTTCCCAGTGCTTTCCTGTCCTATTGCAAAAACCAATATTATATGTTAAATGCTCCCGTTTACTTTATGTCTAAAACATTTAACTGCTTAAGTCAGGAACTAGATATATTTCACTGTACATTAAAGGTACTGCTAAACACTTACAAACCTTTTTTTGAATCTAGTCATACAGCAACACTTATCTGATCTTATTTCAGCAACTTCAAATTAAACAGTGATGCGTTATGTATAAGCGCCTTTACCATTATTAAGTACTTATATCGTTAACTGTTTTAATGTTAGTTAATTGCATATCCATTTGTGTAGTTTATTTGATTTGTTTATTTGTTTGTCTTGTAATTGGGTTTGTACCTGTTGGACAATAAACTATTATTATTATTATAAGGCCATAAGAGTAAATCAGTGATTCTGTACAATATTATTTTATTCAGTGGTGTGGAGGTCAGAATATTGTACTGCCTCTTTCTTTATGATTTGTAATATTTTATCAATTTACCGTTAATAACAACATAAATAACGTCAACTAATGTTAAATATATTATTTTTTTAATATTTACGTGTCCTAATGAAGCCTTTTAATGGCTTCATTACACGCATTTTGCGTGTCCTTATGAAATTTATTTGAATAGTGATTACAGTAACATTTTATTTTTTAAAGTTGATATCACTGTTAGACAGCTGTTCTTAGAATGTCAAACTTATCATATTTACGCAGTGAACCCATAACTGAGGTGGGACTCTTGTAAAACTAGTATTACAGGCCGCATAACTGCACTGAAAAAATAGCCCTGTTACAGACGTAACAGTTTTTTACTTTATTATTAACGAAATTGTAAATTTTGATACCGTCATCATAGCATCACTGCGTTGTGTATAAGTGCCATATGCTCACAATGAAGATGAACATAAGGTAATAAAATTTAGTTTTGTAAAATTTTATATTTTTACTTTATAAATTATCCAAAAGGTCCAATGAATAATTATCATTTTTTGTTGAAAATACATATTGCATTTATATCTTATTTATTTTTTTAACAAATAAGATATTCTATGAAGTGAAATATAATTATTCTTATTTCATCCAATTTTTTTATTTCATTAAGTAGCAATTATTATTTATGTCATGAATATATTTGCATACATTCTACTTTAAATTTATAATTATTTTCAACAGTACAAATATAATACACCTGGCAAATTTGAACGAGGTGTTACCGTTTAGCGGGCTTTGTGTGTATCAGATAAGGATGGGGATTTCTACGTCGCGCGGGTTGTCCAAAGTTAGCGAAGCTACGTCAAAAACAATTGAATATTTTCTATGTTGCCAACTGTCATACTTACCAAAATATCCCTAACAAATTTTATTTAAAACTAAGTAATTTTTTTAATTAATAATTAATGAAATAACGCAAATAGAAAAAATAGTACCGTAAAACGGGGTTACTTTGGCAGATTTTGAGACATTTTTGTAAATAACTTTGAAACGATCGCGAATTCTATACAACTAAAAGTTCCATTGTAACAATCGTCCTTTGCGCTATAAATGATCAAAAGTTCATATAAAAAATACCGAAAGATAACCGAGAAAAAAAATTTTTTTGGGTTTCCAAAGTAGGCAGAACAATGGAGTTACTTTGGCAGCTTATGAATATCGCTTAAAACGTTAAAGAAGACCGCGCTTTATGTCTTCTTTGGTAAAAAAAAATAAAAAAGGTCCAGTTTTTTTCCGATTTTTTTAGGCTTCTAGACACTATATATTTATTTAGGCTTCTAGACACTATATATTTATTTAAAACAATCTTATTCTTTTTTAAACTTGTTTTTATTGAAAAATATAAAACTCAAACAGTGTGTATAACTTACAGATATAAAATTAACGTAAAAGAAACTCTAAAATGAAAGGAACATAAAAGAAATATAAAATAAAAGTAGGTATTCCACCCATTGAGATGCCTCCCACTCCTTTTTTTTTGGCCACGCCTACTGCTCTCTGATTGGCTATCCCTACTCCTGTAGCTCCTCCCCTTGCTTCTGATTGGTCGACGCCATCTCCCACTCCTATCCCTACTCGGCGGCCATATTGAATCGCCATTTTGAATAGCCATTTTGAATCGCCATCTTGGATCGCCATTTTGAATAGCCATTTTGAATCGCCATCTTGGATCGCCATTTTGAATCGCCATCTTGGATCGCCATTTTGGATCGTCATTTTGAATCGCCATTTTGAATAGCCATTTGAATCGCCATTTTGAATAGCCATTTTGAATCGCCATTTTGAATAGCCATTTTGAATGTCATTTACCTATCCGCCATTTGTATCTATCATTTTCAATTTGTCATCTTAGATTTCCCGCCCTTGGATTTGAATTTTTAGTAATTTAATTCGCGGGGTCATTAGCGGATCATTTTTTTATCTCGCGGGATCATCTGCATATCTCATCTCTCATCTCCCTCTCTCTCCTCATTTCCAACTTGTCATCATTTCACGCTGAAAGATTTGAATTCCTAGCGCTGCTAATGCCATCTATCGGTGACGTATATGATCGGTATAGTAGATTTCTATACGCCTGTAGATAGGCAACCCGCTATACTTTTTTACAAAACCAATGGAGCCGGCAGGGTTTGAACGCTCGACCGTCTGGTTATAAGCTTAGGACTTAACCATTACACCATGAAGGTAATCTATTAAAGCACTGTAAACGGGTTATAAAAAAAAAATTGTTGACTAGCGACCACGTACTCATAACATAATACATGTTAGTAATTTCATATTATCAGATATGATATCCATTATCTCAACAAAATCATTAGCAAAGACGTGTTTTAGTTATAAGTTTAAGCGATAACAAAATGTCCATAGCTTAACCCCGAGACCACGGAGCTTGTCTTTTAAATTACTGCATACGAGTTATTTCTAAAAATGCTTTCACGTATATTTGATTAAATCCAATTTATTTAAAAATAATTCCCGGAAAATATTTATAAATATTGTACATTAATAATATTAAATCTTCAGGATTCAAAAATTATAAGCCAATTATGATTATTATCATGAGTCATTAAATGAGATCGGTAAGGTAAAAACATGACGTCTTGATTGTAAACGATGATTTCACCATTGCTAATGAATTTCCAATTAGCGGGTGTAGAAAGTTAAAATTCAAACATGAAAAACTATTGGTTTAATCGAAATATTTTAAAAGTTGCCGACGGCTAATTATTATTTAATAGCAACCGTAAATTCTGAGTAAATCTGTTTGGATATTTCCTGAAGCCTAAATCAATTTTGTTTGTATTAAAATCTAGAAATTTCAGAAAAACGGTTTTAAAATAAATTGTATATAGTTATACATTGTGAAATAAAAAAAAATGCAAGAATAAAATACGTACACGGATTAAACTAAACTATATATTAAGAAATATTAATTACGGCTTTTATAGCATCTTACAGGAAAAAGATTACAGTCAATCAAGATCACAACACATATCATTAACAAGATATCATAAATAAATATATTATATATTGAAGGTAAAGACATGAGTATATCCATCGTTTGACTAATGTCTATTTATTAAAACAAATAAGTTATGAAATGAAGCAGGGAGTCTATTCAATGAACATTGCCTAATACTTTTATGATTTTTCTAGCCTATAGATCAGCAGTTAGAAACACGAGCCTGCTAAATGCCTGCAATTCACCTACCCTATCAATATGTTGTACAATTTTAGATATGTAATGTATACGTTTTGTTTCTTACTTAAGTCTATTTTGTTTGTATGTTTGTAATATTTAGACATTTACGAAAATTAAATCAAGCTGAACAGCAGATTACTATTTTAAATTTAATAGATCATACGAATTATCTTACCCTGTTCTTAATTACTGCTTTGTATAAATTGTACATTGTTTGTAAATGCTCTCTGAACTAAAATATTCATATATGAGAGAAATGTTATATAAGTCAATACAGCCCTATAACTATCATTTATTGAGCTATACAAAGAGATTTATATCTACGCTAAACTAAAGATTAATAGAAGTATTGCATTCCTGATATCATAAGATAACGATAAAACACATGATTATTCTTAGACTAAGGTCTAATTTAGGTAGTCAAAATCTAGGTAATCGAATTGTAGGTACATATCATGATGTGATATCATACAATTATATTCTAGTAAGAATTGTAATAAAGTCACTGCTATAAATAACATCATTCTTTATCACGATCATCTATCATTATCAAAATCATCTAATGTCATGCAGAGTCAGCAGCTAGCTCCTAAGTTCGTATATGCGAGAAACTCTCTACCCGCTCTGAACAATCAATTACAAAAACTGGATGAGTTTCGGACGTATAGGCAGATAATTCCAAATTTTAATCCGTTTTCATTAATGAGTAGACCTAACATAACATTAGTTTTACCGTAGGAAGAAGGACCGCTCAGAATTGCTCTACAGGAAACAGTCTGACACTAGGTTATTCAGATCAAATATTACTTACAAATCGGAAAGGATATCTATGAAACTCGTGCTGAATTAAATGTAGGAACCTGAATGCGTGGCAGCATCCGTCGCTATTGCATCAACCGTTTCTTCGCATAGCTTTTAGTTTATCTGTGAGAAATTCTATTTTATTTAGTACATAAGGCGTAGATTAGATTATTAATCTACCCAAAAGATTCACCAAACATGGACCTGCTAAATGCCTGCAATTCACCTACCCTATCAGTATGTCGTACAATGCAAACATTTAATATTATTATTAAAATTTTATAAATAAAAACGATAAAAGAAGTTTATAGTTTTCATTTATTTTTATGTTAAACATATACGGTAGCAGGATCTAGATCGATGTATACAAATTCATATATGACAGAAATGTTATGTATCTCAATACATATCTAAAACGTATTCTTCGTATATTCAGTAAGAGCTACCCATTTTTTCTAGACATTCGAATTTTGAACAGCTTAATAATAGGTTTTCTCATTTAATCATAATTAGGTTGACTTTATATAGCATTTTTCAGGAAAACCTTCTTCAGAAAAACCCTAATGATTATTTAATTTACATAAAAAAAAAAATTTTAAACATTTGATTACACAATAATCCCATTTTCGATACCTTCGAAATATAAGTCTATAACATATGTTTAGGTCTTTATAACTTTGAAACACAGGGTAGTTACCACTTGCAAAATTTACAGTTATGAGAACCCTGAAAACTTAACCTGGAGAAATAAATCAGATAAATATTTTACTTTTATTGAAACGATAAATTTGCATACTAATATATGAAAATAATATAATGTATATCGCCTGATAAATAAAATTGAAATTATTCTTATTCTTTTACAATGAAATTATTCTTTTACAATGAAATGTGTTTTGAAAAAACACGATGAAACGTTATGTATATTCACGCAGGAGTTCTGTTAACGCATTCGTTATTTAGAGATTCACTTATAAGTACACTATCTATTTAGCTGATTCAATAAAAATTTCGTTATTTTAAAATTCCTAACGAGGGACCTACTGATAAGCGTTATATTATACCAGGTACGTATGATACTCTACTACTGATTGCATACCTGATGAACGCAGTTGTACAAAGTAATATAGGATATACGTTACAGAGAAGTTTAATTTTCCGTGCAACAAATGACCTATATATATATATTTTATGTACAATGCTGACATTAACATATTTAGCGCATACCTGTTGAACATAGCTCTACAAAGTAATATTTAAAAGACTTAAAAGGCTTATATTTTAGAGATCGGATACAGTCGCATATATTCCTGTATATTACCTCTAAATTTTACTTTAACAATACATGTAGTCAGGTTTGGCGTAAATAACAATTAGGGATATCAAAGCCATACTAACTGAACGCTAACATAATATGCTCTACAGGTCAAACTCAATTAATTAACCCTGGGGCTATACATCCTTAGACTAGAAACAGTCTTGAAACAAAAATGGCTGAGTCCACCCTGTTAGACAAGAAATCAGAGTATGGGCGTGATAAATAAAACATATAAAGTTATTTTACAAACATTTATTTAGTATACATAACATAATACAAGAATATAGATCATAAGTTGTTTTCTATGACGACTGTTGTAGTTCTACGGGTCTCTGAGTCGTCGTATGCCCTCGCAGCAATACTAATACGTATAAAGTCCGACGACTGACTCATTGGAACTGTACCGGTAGCCCTTTCCTTGTTCAACTCTTCGTTACTATCATAGTTGGTAAACGAGGAACCACATTCATCAATACCCCAAATGCATGGCTGAAGTCATATCTTCTTCTTCTTCTTCTTCTTCTGTCTCATCGATATCAATAGGTCCATTTTCTTCCTTTACCAGAGCCGTCTTTACAACATCTGCGTTATTATGTACGTTTTTAAATGCCTTTTATAGCTGTCGATGCGTGAAAGATATTTTTCGTATGTCTTTTAAGCTGTCAGAGCTTGAAAAAGTTTTGACACAGCTAGAACAGCAGATTCTGTTTGAATCGTGTATGGTTTTTACGTGTCTCTTGCAGGTAGGTGAATGGCCTCGCGAAAGACTTGAAGCAAACCGGACACTGTATTTTGCAATCCTGTCGACCAGAGCCATTCTTCTTCTTACGCTGCTCCATCTCGACTAATGAAGGAACAGGAACACTATCCGTCTATTTATACTGATCGACCAGAGCAATCGGTTGTTCTATCCTACGTTGAGAAAATAATTATACTATGTAAGCTTAGATACGCTACATATGATTGCGAGCCTGAGTATAAGCATAAACCCTATACTACAGATTTTTATCCTTTTTTCATTATATCTGCTACAGACGAGGTGAAGAATAGGTACATTTAACATGCGTATGCTACAATTATCTAATTTCTAGTTTTCTAGACGTAATGTAATTTTGAACAGATTTTAACCCTTTTCGTTATATCTACTACCCTTGTAAGCGATTTCTACATATACGTTCTTATTGTTTATACACCATATAGATATTCGTAGCATCTAAAGTAAACTCTTATTTAAACGTTATTTTACAATATATCATACATTTCAGCAGCTCGTATGATTATCCGTCTCTATCGTAACCCAGTATGTAAGGACATTATGTTAAATACTATCTCATACATGTAAATAAACATTTCTTTAAAGAGTTTGTTAGGTCACCTAATCTGTTATAATATTACTATGATATTAGATCTCGTCGATTACAGTTTTACCATTAGGACATACTTAGTAGGTTATATGTGCTAAGTAAAATAATAAACAGATATTTCGAAAATTTTATGCATTCTTGAGAGAACGGGGTATAATATTTAAAAACACACTGTAGAAAACATATCAGCAGAGAAAGGGAATACATAAATACAGTATGTTTTGTATGATGAGTTGTCGTCAGTTTAAAAGAAATAAGTTCGTTGCCATATTTAAACGTTATTTTACAATACATCATACATTTTCAATAGCTTCGAAATACGCAGATATGTAATAATATACTATATACTCTTAAAGAAATAAGTTCGTCGCCATATTTAAACGTTATTTTACAATACATCATACATTTTCAATAGCTTCGAAATACGCAGATATGTAATAATATACTATATACTCTTGTAGGTTATTCAACGTATCTATAGTAAACTCTTATGATTAATAATAATCTGTAACCTTATTGTTTTTTTATTACATCACAGGTTAGAGCATACGAATATAATTTAGGTTAGATTAGGTTAGAGCCTACGAATACATTTTTAGGGCAGAACGTAGGGAGCAGAGTAAGTACAAAACAACATACTTTCATACAAGAACGTTTATTGATACGAGTAGTTTGACGCTACTTAAAACATAATACATAACTTATATATATATAATATCTATTAAAATAGTACATTTCGTATACACTAATAATGGTACTACATACCCGACTATAAAGTAAACATGGTAAGTATAACAGCAGTTTAAAAGAATAGATAGTAAATATAACTATATCTAATTATTTTATAAAATACTATGTTAACTAAGAGGTTATATACAGAATATATACGCCTGTATTCGACCTCTAGAGGGTTCATAAGACTAGACTAGACCAGACCAGACCACACCAGACCAGACTAGAGCAGACCAGACCAGACCATACTAGACCAGACCAGACCAGACCAGACCATACCAGGCCAGACCAGACCAGACCATAACATACCAGACCAGACCAGACTATAGATGATAGATAGTAAAATCATGAACAATTATACCACCTGTAATATAATAGATCTTACTTGATATTTTAAAATTAGTGGCTGAATCTAATTATTACAGAAATTCAATTGTAGAAACTGAAGATGTAATCTTTAAAACATCTAAAGTTAGAAGTTTTTAGTAGTCAGGTCAGATTAATAGAGGGTGTTATAATGAAATCGTTTTTTTAGAAACTATTTGTTTTGTAAGATTGGCGCCGTAAAGAAAAAACAACATAGCTGTAAAGACTAGACTAGACCAGACCAGACCAGACCAGACCAGACCAGACCAGACCAGACCAGACCAGACCAGACCAGACCAGACCAGACCAGACCAGACCAGACCAGACCAGACCAGACCAGACCAGACCAGACCAGACCAGACCAGACCAGACCAGACGAGACGAGACGAGACGAGACGAGACGAGACGAGACGAGACCAGACCAGACCAGACCAGACCAGACCAGACCAGACCAGACCATACCAGACCAGACCATACCAGACCAGACCAGACCAGACCAGACCAGACCAGACCATACCATACCAGACCAGACTAGACTAGACTATAGATGATAGACAGTAAAATCATGAACAATTATACCACCTGTAATATAATAGAGCTTACTTGATATTTTAAAATTAGTGGCTGAATCTAATTATTACAGAAATTCAATTGTAGAAACTGAAGATGTAATCTTTAAAACATCTAAAGTTAGAAGTTTTTAGTAGTCAGGTCAGATTAATAGAGGGTGTTATAACCAAATCGTTTTTTTAGAAACTATTTGTTTTGTAAGATTGGCGCCGTAAAGAAAAACAACATAGCTGTAGTCTTGATTTTGAAATTGAGATAGCTCGGAACAAAACGATGAATACAAAGTTTAGAAGTTTATTTCAAAATTCTGTGATAAAAACATTAATTCTTCTTTACTTTACTTTAAAACCCAAGATTGCATGATAAATCAATATAATATTAATATAAATGATTAAATTAAATGAAGCAATCTAGGTTAGACTCCCAAAAATTATATTAAGGTTATAGATTTTAGACTCCGGTTGTTGCAAAGATTCAAGAATCTCTATTAAGATTAGTTCATAAAACATTTATTAGGTTAGAGCATGTAGCTACTTACAAAAAAAAATCTCTATTAAGATTAGTTCATAAAATATTTATTAGGTTAGACCAATGTAGTTACTTACAAAATCGTCATTAACATTCGAAAAACTTACATATAATATTAGTTGGGTTACAGTCTACGAATATATTTTAGGTTAAATTTAGGTCGCGCGCGCGACCTAAAAAAAAAAATCTCTATTAAGATTAGTTCATAAAATATTTATTAGGTTAGACCAATGTAGTTACTTACAAAATCGTCATTAACATTCGAAAAACTTACATATAATATTAGTTGGGTTACAGTCTACGAATATATTTTAGGTTAGATTTAGGTCGCGCGCGCGACCTAAATTTAACCTAAAATATATTCGTAGACTGTAACCCAACTAATATTATATAAAAATATTTTATGAACTAATCTTAATAGAGATTTTTTTTTGTAAGTAGCTACATGCTCTAACCTAATAAATGTTTTATGAACTAATCTTAATAGAGATTCTTGAATCTTTGCAACAACCGGAGTCTAAAATCTATAACCTTAATATAATTTTTGGGAGTCTAACCTAGATTGCTTCATTTAATTTAATCATTTATATTAATATTATATTGATTTATCATGCAATCTTGGGTTTTAAAGTAAAGTAAAGAAGAATTAATGTTTTTATCACAGAATTTTGAAATAAACTTCTAAACTTTGTATTCATCGTTTTGTTCCGAGCTATCTCAATTTCAAAATCAAGACTACAGCTATGTTGTTTTTCTTTACGGCGCCAATCTTACAAAACAAATAGTTTCTAAAAAAACGATTTGGTTATAACACCCTCTATTAATCTGACCTGACTACTAAAAACTTCTAACTTTAGATGTTTTAAAGATTACATCTTCAGTTTCTACAATTGAATTTCTGTAATAATTAGATTCAGCCACTAATTTTAAAATATCAAGTAAGCTCTATTATATTACAGGTGGTATAATTGTTCATGATTTTACTGTCTATCATCTATAGTCTAGTCTAGTCTGGTCTGGTATGGTATGGTCTGGTCTGGTCTGGTCTGGTCTGGTCTGGTATGGTCTGGTCTGGTCTGGTCTGGTCTGGTCTGGTATGGTCTGGTCTGGTCTGGTCTGGTCTGGTCTGGTCTGGTCTCGTCTCGTCTCGTCTGGTCTGGTCTGGTCTGGTCTGGTCTGGTCTGGTCTGGTCTGGTCTGGTCTGGTCTGGTCTGGTCTGGTCTGGTCTGGTCTGGTCTGGTCTGGTCTGGTCTGGTCTGGTCTGGTCTGGTCTGGTCTGGTCTGGTCTGGTCTGGTCTGGTCTGGTCTGGTCTGGTCTGGTCTGGTCTGGTCTGGTCTGGTCTGGTCTGGTCTGGTCTGGTCTGGTCTGGTCTGGTCTGGTCTGGTCTGGTCTGGTCTGGTCTGGTCTAGTCTAGTCTTTACAGCTATGTTGTTTTTTCTTTACGGCGCCAATCTTACAAAACAAATAGTTTCTAAAAAAACGATTTCATTATAACACCCTCTATTAATCTGACCTGACTACTAAAAACTTCTAACTTTAGATGTTTTAAAGATTACATCTTCAGTTTCTACAATTGAATTTCTGTAATAATTAGATTCAGCCACTAATTTTAAAATATCAAGTAAGATCTATTATATTACAGGTGGTATAATTGTTCATGATTTTACTATCTATCATCTATAGTCTGGTCTGGTCTGGTATGTTATGGTCTGGTCTGGTCTGGCCTGGTATGGTCTGGTCTGGTCTGGTCTGGTCTAGTATGGTCTGGTCTGGTCTGCTCTAGTCTGGTCTGGTGTGGTCTGGTCTGGTCTAGTCTAGTCTTATGAACCCTCTAGAGGTCGAATACAGGCGTATATATTCTGTATATAACCTCTTAGTTAACATAGTATTTTATAAAATAATTAGATATAGTTATATTTACTATCTATTCTTTTAAACTGCTGTTATACTTACCATGTTTACTTTATAGTCGGGTATGTAGTACCATTATTAGTGTATACGAAATGTACTATTTTAATAGATATTATATATATAAGTTATGTATTATGTTTTAAGTAGCGTCAAACTACTCGTATCAATAAACGTTCTTGTATGAAAGTATGTTGTTTTGTACTTACTCTGCTCCCTACGTTCTGCCCTAAAAATGTATTCGTAGGCTCTAACCTAATCTAACCTAAATTATATTCGTATGCTCTAACCTGTGATGTAATAAAAAACAATAAGGTTACAGATTATTATTAATCATAAGAGTTTACTATAGATACGTTGAATAACCTACAAGAGTATATAGTATATTATTACATATCTGCGTATTTCGAAGCTATTGAAAATGTATGATGTATTGTAAAATAACGTTTAAATATGGCGACGAACTTATTTCTTTAAGAGTATATAGTATATTATTACATATCTGCGTATTTCGAAGCTATTGAAAATGTATGATGTATTGTAAAATAACGTTTAAATATGGCAACGAACTTATTTCTTTTAAACTGACGACAACTCATCATACAAAACATACTGTATTTATGTATTCCCTTTCTCTGCTGATATGTTTTCTACAGTGTGTTTTTAAATATTATACCCCGTTCTCTCAAGAATGCATAAAATTTTCGAAATATCTGTTTATTATTTTACTTAGCACATATAACCTACTAAGTATGTCCTAATGGTAAAACTGTAATCGACGAGATCTAATATCATAGTAATATTATAACAGATTAGGTGACCTAACAAACTCTTTAAAGAAATGTTTATTTACATGTATGAGATAGTATTTAACATAATGTCCTTACATACTGGGTTACGATAGAGACGGATAATCATACGAGCTGCTGAAATGTATGATATATTGTAAAATAACGTTTAAATAAGAGTTTACTTTAGATGCTACGAATATCTATATGGTGTATAAACAATAAGAACGTATATGTAGAAATCGCTTACAAGGGTAGTAGATATAACGAAAAGGGTTAAAATCTGTTCAAAATTACATTACGTCTAGAAAACTAGAAATTAGATAATTGTAGCATACGCATGTTAAATGTACCTATTCTTCACCTCGTCTGTAGCAGATATAATGAAAAAAGGATAAAAATCTGTAGTATAGGGTTTATGCTTATACTCAGGCTCGCAATCATATGTAGCGTATCTAAGCTTACATAGTATAATTATTTTCTCAACGTAGGATAGAACAACCGATTGCTCTGGTCGATCAGTATAAATAGACGGATAGTGTTCCTGTTCCTTCATTAGTCGAGATGGAGCAGCGTAAGAAGAAGAATGGCTCTGGTCGACAGGATTGCAAAATACAGTGTCCGGTTTGCTTCAAGTCTTTCGCGAGGCCATTCACCTGCAAGAGACACGTAAAAACCATACACGATTCAAACAGAATCTGCTGTTCTAGCTGTGTCAAAACTTTTTCAAGCTCTGACAGCTTAAAAGACATACGAAAAGCGTTCACGAATCAATCAAAGTCCAGTGTTCTAATTGCTTCAAATATCTTTCACGCATCGACAGCTATAAAAGGCATTTAAAAACGTACATAATAACGCAGATGTTGTAAAGACGGCTCTGGTAAAGGAAGAAAATGGACCTATTGATATCGATGAGACAGAAGAAGAAGAAGAAGAAGAAGATATGACTTCAGCCATGCATTTGGGGTATTGATGAATGTGGTTCCTCGTTTACCAACTATGATAGTAACGAAGAGTTGAACAAGGAAAGGGCTACCGGTACAGTTCCAATGAGTCAGTCGTCGGACTTTATACGTATTAGTATTGCTGCGAGGGCATACGACGACTCAGAGACCCGTAGAACTACAACAGTCGTCATAGAAAACAACTTATGATCTATATTCTTGTATTATGTTATGTATACTAAATAAATGTTTGTAAAATAACTTTATATGTTTTATTTATCACGCCCATACTCTGATTTCTTGTCTAACAGGGTGGACTCAGCCATTTTTGTTTCAAGACTGTTTCTAGTCTAAGGATGTATAGCCCCAGGGTTAATTAATTGAGTTTGACCTGTAGAGCATATTATGTTAGCGTTCAGTTAGTATGGCTTTGATATCCCTAATTGTTATTTACGCCAAACCTGACTACATGTATTGTTAAAGTAAAATTTAGAGGTAATATACAGGAATATATGCGACTGTATCCGATCTCTAAAATATAAGCCTTTTAAGTCTTTTAAATATTACTTTGTAGAGCTATGTTCAACAGGTATGCGCTAAATATGTTAATGTCAGCATTGTACATAAAATATATATATATAGGTCATTTGTTGCACGGAAAATTAAACTTCTCTGTAACGTATATCCTATATTACTTTGTACAACTGCGTTCATCAGGTATGCAATCAGTAGTAGAGTATCATACGTACCTGGTATAATATAACGCTTATCAGTAGGTCCCTCGTTAGGAATTTTAAAATAACGAAATTTTTATTGAATCAGCTAAATAGATAGTGTACTTATAAGTGAATCTCTAAATAACGAATGCGTTAACAGAACTCCTGCGTGAATATACATAACGTTTCATCGTGTTTTTTCAAAACACATTTCATTGTAAAAGAATAATTTCATTGTAAAAGAATAAGAATAATTTCAATTTTATTTATCAGGCGATATACATTATATTATTTTCATATATTAGTATGCAAATTTATCGTTTCAATAAAAGTAAAATATTTATCTGATTTATTTCTCCAGGTTAAGTTTTCAGGGTTCTCATAACTGTAAATTTTGCAAGTGGTAACTACCCTGTGTTTCAAAGTTATAAAGACCTAAACATATGTTATAGACTTATATTTCGAAGGTATCGAAAATGGGATTATTGTGTAATCAAATGTTTAAAATTTTTTTTTTTATGTAAATTAAATAATCATTAGGGTTTTTCTGAAGAAGGTTTTCCTGAAAAATGCTATATAAAGTCAACCTAATTATGATTAAATGAGAAAACCTATTATTAAGCTGTTCAAAATTCGAATGTCTAGAAAAAATGGGTAGCTCTTACTGAATATACGAAGAATACGTTTTAGATATGTATTGAGATACATAACATTTCTGTCATATATGAATTTGTATACATCGATCTAGATCCTGCTACCGTATATGTTTAACATAAAAATAAATGAAAACTATAAACTTCTTTTATCGTTTTTATTTATAAAATTTTAATAATAATATTAAATGTTTGCATTGTACGACATACTGATAGGGTAGGTGAATTGCAGGCATTTAGCAGGTCCATGTTTGGTGAATCTTTTGGGTAGATTAATAATCTAATCTACGCCTTATGTACTAAATAAAATAGAATTTCTCACAGATAAACTAAAAGCTATGCGAAGAAACGGTTGATGCAATAGCGACGGATGCTGCCACGCATTCAGGTTCCTACATTTAATTCAGCACGAGTTTCATAGATATCCTTTCCGATTTGTAAGTAATATTTGATCTGAATAACCTAGTGTCAGACTGTTTCCTGTAGAGCAATTCTGAGCGGTCCTTCTTCCTACGGTAAAACTAATGTTATGTTAGGTCTACTCATTAATGAAAACGGATTAAAATTTGGAATTATCTGCCTATACGTCCGAAACTCATCCAGTTTTTGTAATTGATTGTTCAGAGCGGGTAGAGAGTTTCTCGCATATACGAACTTAGGAGCTAGCTGCTGACTCTGCATGACATTAGATGATTTTGATAATGATAGATGATCGTGATAAAGAATGATGTTATTTATAGCAGTGACTTTATTACAATTCTTACTAGAATATAATTGTATGATATCACATCATGATATGTACCTACAATTCGATTACCTAGATTTTGACTACCTAAATTAGACCTTAGTCTAAGAATAATCATGTGTTTTATCGTTATCTTATGATATCAGGAATGCAATACTTCTATTAATCTTTAGTTTAGCGTAGATATAAATCTCTTTGTATAGCTCAATAAATGATAGTTATAGGGCTATATTGACTTATATAACATTTCTCTCATATATGAATATTTTAGTTCAGAGAGCATTTACAAACAATGTACAATTTATACAAAGCAGTAATTAAGAACAGGGTAAGATAATTCGTATGATCTATTAAATTTAAAATAGTAATCTGCTGTTCAGCTTGATTTAATTTTCGTAAATGTCTAAATATTACAAACATACAAACAAAATAGACTTAAGTAAGAAACAAAACGTATACATTACATATCTAAAATTGTACAACATATTGATAGGGTAGGTGAATTGCAGGCATTTAGCAGGCCCGTGTTTCTAACTGCTGATCTATAGGCTAGAAAAATCATAAAAGTATTAGGCAATGTTCATTGAATAGACTCCCTGCTTCATTTCATAACTTATTTGTTTTAATAAATAGACATTAGTCAAACGATGGATATACTCATGTCTTTACCTTCAATATATAATATATTTATTTATGATATCTTGTTAATGATATGTGTTGTGATCTTGATTGACTGTAATCTTTTTCCTGTAAGATGCTATAAAAGCCGTAATTAATATTTCTTAATATATAGTTTAGTTTAATCCGTGTACGTATTTTATTCTTGCATTTTTTTTTTATTTCACAATGTATAACTATATACAATTTATTTTAAAACCGTTTTTCTGAAATTTCTAGATTTTAATACAAACAAAATTGATTTAGGCTTCAGGAAATATCCAAACAGATTTACTCAGAATTTACGGTTGCTATTAAATAATAATTAGCCGTCGGCAACTTTTAAAATATTTCGATTAAACCAATAGTTTTTCATGTTTGAATTTTAACTTTCTACACCCGCTAATTGGAAATTCATTAGCAATGGTGAAATCATCGTTTACAATCAAGACGTCATGTTTTTACCTTACCGATCTCATTTAATGACTCATGATAATAATCATAATTGGCTTATAATTTTTGAATCCTGAAGATTTAATATTATTAATGTACAATATTTATAAATATTTTCCGGGAATTATTTTTAAATAAATTGGATTTAATCAAATATACGTGAAAGCATTTTTAGAAATAACTCGTATGCAGTAATTTAAAAGACAAGCTCCGTGGTCTCGGGGTTAAGCTATGGACATTTTGTTATCGCTTAAACTTATAACTAAAACACGTCTTTGCTAATGATTTTGTTGAGATAATGGATATCATATCTGATAATATGAAATTACTAACATGTATTATGTTATGAGTACGTGGTCGCTAGTCAACAATTTTTTTTTATAACCCGTTTACAGTGCTTTAATAGATTACCTTCATGGTGTAATGGTTAAGTCCTAAGCTTATAACCAGACGGTCGAGCGTTCAAACCCTGCCGGCTCCATTGGTTTTGTAAAAAAGTATAGCGGGTTGCCTATCTACAGGCGTATAGAAATCTACTATACCGATCATATACGTCACCGATAGATGGCATTAGCAGCGCTAGGAATTCAAATCTTTCAGCGGGAAATGATGACAAGTTGGAAATGAGGAGAGAGAGGGAGATGAGAGATGAGATATGCAGATGATCCCGCGAGATAAAAAAATGATCCGCTAATGACCCCGCGAATTAAATTACTAAAAATTCAAATCCAAGGGCGGGAAATCTAAGATGACAAATTGAAAATGATAGATACAAATGGCGGATAGGTAAATGACATTCAAAATGGCTATTCAAAATGGCGATTCAAAATGGCTATTCAAAATGGCGATTCAAATGGCTATTCAAAATGGCGATTCAAAATGACGATCCAAAATGGCGATCCAAGATGGCGATTCAAAATGGCGATCCAAGATGGCGATTCAAAATGGCTATTCAAAATGGCGATCCAAGATGGCGATTCAAAATGGCTATTCAAAATGGCGATTCAATATGGCCGCCGAGTAGGGATAGGAGTGGGAGATGGCGTCGACCAATCAGAAGCAAGGGGAGGAGCTACAGGAGTAGGGATAGCCAATCAGAGAGCAGTAGGCGTGGCCAAAAAAAAGGAGTGGGAGGCATCTCAATGGGTGGAATACCTACTAATAAACATAAAAGGAACTCTAAACAAACGCAAATATGCATGCATTTGTATCCTGAAAACAAACTTGTAACTAGGTTCTTTTCCTAAGGCACGAAATCTTTATCTATGATGCTATCGTCAATATCGAAATCCAATTCTTGGCAGTTTGGACAGATGTAGAAGGGATCTTTGCTTTGCTCGTTACAGATCCCACAAACTCAATTTTTGCATTGAACACAGGCAATCCATTCAGGCCCTACATAAGCAGACCAGTTTCTTGAACAAATATGACATCGTTCTTCGTTTCTTTTATTGGCATTTCTACATGGACGTTTTATGTCAGAGGTTCCCGGTTGTGATTCTATTATCGTTTTTTCTTGTGTTCCTCGGCTTCAGATTCATCCGAGGATTCATCTGTCTCTTGTCTTTTTTTGTTCTTTATTTTTCTTTGGATGTCTACCTGGTCGTTTTATGCCAGATGTTACCGGTTGTGGTTCTATTATCTTTTTTTCATGTGCTTGTCCCTCTTCTTTAGATTCATCTGACTCTTGTCTTTCTCTGCTGTTCAACTTCAAGTTCTAGTTGGGGTTCTGCTTCGTCAGGAACTAGGGCTTTGCCGGGATCTACACGTTTGCCGCGTTTACGAACAACTTTCTCCTTGTCTGCGCCACGCATTTCTTGTAATAGGTCAACCACACTTTCATTTAGCAGCTCACGGTTTGCTAACTCACATTTAGGAATTTTCCGTAAAACTTCATTGGGTGCAAAAGGACAGAGACCAGTTGCGCGGAAGCCGGAAACCAGATTGTTGGATGTTAGGACTTATGCCTTCCGGGATAGATCCACTAGACCTGCTTTCTTTGCGCCACTTGTCCAAAATCTTACGCCATTTTTCTTCATTGGTGCAAAAACGGCCACATCTAGTGGCTGCATCAGGTGAGTGCTGGAGTAAGATAGATGTTATTCAGTTCACATTCTTGAATCACCCTAGGGGAGAAATGCGAAGCCAAATTATCCCCAATAACGATTTTTTGGCCTGGACGGTTGATTTCCTTTAAATGTGGCAGCAAAACCTTAAAGAACCACTCCTCAAAAAGTGCCATGTCGAACCACCCACTCTTGCTATGGGCATAGACAGTTCTTTGGGGCCCCCCTTTTGTGCAATTTTCATATAGATTAATGGACTTGTATACCACCATAGGAGGCAATAAAATGCCATCAGCACTTCCACATACCATGATGCTTACAGCAGCTTTTGAATGCTGCTGCACTCATTCAACTCTTCTGGTGCCTCTGGAGACAATCACTTTTTTGCGCCGGGATCGTCCTGAACGTTCGTCTCGTCTTAATTGAAGACCAATGCAGGATCTGCATCTCTTAGCACATTTTCTATATTTACAAAGAACTCATTAATCTGTTCTGCCCCGACAGATGTACGCGCACGTTTTATATTAGAAGCTAAGCGGATACTTAAATTGTTTCGGGTTATAAAATGATCAAAGTTATCACGTCCCGAGGTACATTATTGGTAAACTCTTTCACGTTACGACCCTGTTTTTCAACGTATTTATGAAGAAACTCGCGTATATCCACCTGCGTTAACGGAAAACCCCCATTGCTGACGGTTGTCAGAGTGTGTGTTAGTAATTCCTCTTCCTCTTTGGTAAAAACTGTCGGGTGACCAATTGCTTTGGTATGATTACCAAATAGTTTATTTTGAATGGTTCCACGAGGAATTTTAAAGCGGCAGCTCGCTTCGGCCTGGGACTGCTCTTATTGGACCGGAGTGTAGTGGACATAGGTACGCCCTTCCAACTTTTTTTTATAATCACGTGGCATTTTTTAGTTGCTTAAACCTGTAAAAAAATAAAAGAAACCAAAAAACTAGAAAAAAAGAATTATAATGACGTAGGTGCCAAAGTTACCCCGTTTTACGGTATAAAGTATTCGTTTCATAAGACGTTTTAGCGCACTTGTCCTTTAGGAAACTCCCCGTTACGCGGGTCGTTTTCTAAACTTGGACGCTTGCGCTAAAAACGTGTCTTATGAAACTAATACTTTAATATACTATTATAAAACTGTCTGGAAAATGAACACTTTCATGACTTAAAAATCATGAAAGCTTTGCTTTACAAGATTAGTCAGGAAAATACAACAATAAGAAATGGACATATTTCGTCGACGTTAATGCATACTGGCGTATTAACTACTTTTTAGCAACTTTACAGGAGCGCAGTTTAAATGCTTATAAAAACTTTGTTACAGATCTACACAATAGACGTTTACAAAAATTGCGTTGAATATATACCGATGTACCAAAAGCGTTCGAAAATTGTATCACTGATGCTCTACCGGCGTTTGGAAATTAGCCAGTATACTATTTGAAGAGAAAGCAGTTCGAATTTGCTTTCTCTTCATATAGCATGTAATTACATAAAAGTTTCAAATAACTTTTATAATGAGAAAGAAAATATTCTGAAAAATGAAAAAAGATTGAACATATTATAAAGTATACTATGTACCCGTTTCATCTACCGAATCCATGATTCATGGATTGGGATTTATACCTAGTCGTTAAATTGAAATGTGCCGGTAAACCTAACCTAAAATTGGAATTTTCATAGGCACAGAAATAAAAGTAGGGGAAAAGAATTCTCAATAGCGTATTTCGTTTACAATAGGACTTCGGACAACGGGTTTGTGAGCATGCGCACTAGCAAACACCAGATCCGGATTAAGAATATTTCGATTCAAAAGTACGCTAAATTATAAAAATTTAGATAGACTTAATAGTAAAAAGAATAAATAGATTTAAATTGTTGGATTATCTTTATTAAAGTCTATACTGTTTATAGATATATGAGAGAGACACGTTCAGTTTTAAAATGGTTTAATAACAAATAAAAAACAGAAAGATCTGTATAAAAATGTGCTAATTATAATTAAAAATATAACTATAATAACTAATTATAACTAAGAAACATATCTAAAATAACAATAATATATAACTGCTTCTGTAACTTTTACGGCAATACAATTTACCTTATAATAATTATATTGTTAAATTAAGTCTATTTTATTTAAATAGATTAGATACTAAAATAAAATTTAAAAATTAAACCATAATTCATATGCTAATCCATCTATAGGTAGAGGCAGCGTGGGACACTGCCATATTTTTTGTGCATTAATTAATAGGTATAGCACACTGCGTAATATATAAAAAAAATATATAGATAGAATATAAACCTGCATTATAATAAAAGTTTGTGTGCACTAGCTTAATTTCTCGCACATTAAAATAAGTGTTTTTGAGCATTATTATTTACACCAAATGCTTAGATGACAGAGCGCAGTATGTATTTGAGTCGCTTTATTGTGCATTTATTCATTTTATGTTAAAATATCGTTTAATTTACCATAAAAGTTTACTTAAAAACACACAACAAACAATGCAAAAATGCACAATACTGCAAATTAAGTTTAAAATTATTTAGTGACCAGAATTTAATAAAGTATTTATTATTAAATACACAAACTCATCTGTCTGACAAATCTTAATTCTACAATATTACAAGATCCATAACTACACTTCATTTCTGATGCTCAATGGGTGGTACTTCACTGTTTGAATGAGTTTCTTTTATAGGTTCTGCTGATCAGGGGTGACTAGACCAGGGTTGCCAGACTTCAAAGTTTAATAATAAAATTCGTGATTTTTTGCTTGAATTCAATTCGTAATACTCGAGTCAATAGGCGTTTTCAAAAATTGTATCGGATACATACCGAAAACGTCCGAAAGTTGTATCACTGCTCGGCGCTCGGAAATTAGCCAGTGTATACCCGTTTCGTCTATTGGATCCATAATACGCAGATCGAGATCTACAGTCAGTAAATAGAAATGTACTGGTAAACATAACTTAAAATTGAAGTTATCTCATAGGTGTGTGCGGTTTTTTTCGTTTTCATTCTTGCTTGCTTCAAAGTTGCAATTTAATTACATTTTTCTTTTGTGAGTAAGCAACGTTATCACAATCTCGATTGAAACGATTTCAATGTGAAAAGGAGTTGGAGTATTGTGCAATATCTTACTTAACTCACTAGTACTATAAATAACTATAATTACATACCAAAATCGAAAAAATTGTGTTGCGAAAAAAGAACGAAAAGCCTTCTCGCAAATTTTTACGTGCTAATTTCGTAGCACCCTGTATAGCTATGCTTTTGTGTTAGGTTGTATAGCGTTTAGGGATTTTTGCATTCTCTCCTTTTGGTTGTCATTTTGTGTGGAACTAATTTCCTGTGTTGATAAGAGACTTTCACTTTGTTCGATCCGTTCGTGTGTCAACTTCTTTAAAGAATATTCTAGTGGACATCGCCGTTTAATTAATCTTTTCCTTTGCGTTGTTAATTGGAAATTGCATTGGTGCAGATCTTTGGTTGGTTTTTGGCGATGTTTTTTCAATTGTTAGATTGGAACCTTAATGGGATTTTTCCACTTGTTTTTTCGAGGTTATAGAATCACACGTTCTCGTAAGTGTTTCTAGGTTAACTTTTCTATCATTCAGTCTCTTATACTTAATTGTTTTGTTAGGTTTCGATATATAATCGTCGTTAGCTGCATATTGGAGGCGATATAATTATCTCTTAAGATCACATTTCACCGAAGTTATTTATAAAGTGTTTGTTTGTGCATTCTGCTAATTTGATTCTATTTGTTACAGACCTTTTTTTATTCTTTTGGGCTTACCTTTACTCATTTTATAACTTCCTGGTTGTCTTACAATAATTACATACACTACGTTGTATATTTGGGTTGTTAGAAGACCATTACGCAGACTTGGTTGCTGTTGTCTCGTTCGATCATGCTACGTTCGACCTAGTTGGTGACGTTAGTAGGTATTGCCCCCATTGAGATGACCCCCACCCTTTTTATGCAAATGACCCGCGATCTAATTAATATTCAAATGAGGCGTGGTCTAATTAAATTCGCGAATTAATATTCAAATAAAGCGTGGTCTAATTAAATGCGCGAATTAAATTAATGGATCTAATTAAATTAATTTACGGTATCATTTACATATCTCATCTCTCATTTACATATATCATTTCTCATATGCATGCGCGAATTAAATTAATTGATCTAATTAAATTAATTCACAGTATCATTTACATATCTCATCTCTCATTTACATTTATCATTTCTCACATGCATGCTCGAATTAAATTAATTCACGGTATCATTTGTACATCTCACCTCTCTCATTTCTCATATACATGCTCGAATTAAATTAATTCACGGCATCGTTAGCATATCTCATCTCTCATTTACATTTATCATTTCTCATATACATGCTCGAATTAAATTAATTCACGGTATCATTAGCATATCTCATCTCTCATTTACATTTATCATTTCTCATATACATGCTCGAATTAAATTAATTCACGGTATCATTAGCATATCTCATCTCTCATTTACATTTATCATTTCTCATATGCATGCTCGAATTAAATTAATTCACGGTATCATTTGCATATCTCATCTCTCATTTACATTTATCATTTCTCATATGGATGCTCAAATTAAATTAATTCACGGTATCATTAGCATATCTCATCTCTCTCTCATAAATTTATTTTAAAATAAATCTTATGTTGTCATTCCTATTTGATATTTAAATATAGATCTATAGGTCATCATGTAATTATGCGAAAACAATTTAACATGTAGAAACATGTCATTTCTCGATAATGTTTTTTACCTCAGTTCCCAGAATTTATTCTAAACATACTTAACTAAACATACGTAATATAATTAACATGTAGAAACATCTAAAGGTTACTGTCGCCATGTAATTATTACCATAGCATCTTTTCATTTACAATTATCTAGTAAAAAAATGTATTGTTTCACACGGCTGACAAACATTCCTTCAAAAATGCTTTCAACCATAAATAAACAAAACGTTCTTACAAATGATTGAACATTTCAAAGGAATTTTAAGCTGTAGATTTTCTAAAAAGTTACTTGTTGTATTATTCATCTTAAATACAATAAATGAATTTTAAAAACCCTAGTTTTCAAATGATTGTTTCGTTAAATATTCTAATATTCAGGGCTATATGAACCAAAACGATTAAAAGATAAACATTCGTTCCCTGTTATTACGTTTAAAAGATTATTAATATCAAGAAATTTATTTAAAAATACGAACATTTAACATTCTAGTGTAATGATTCATTGTTACGAGCTCTAGGAATTTTAAGTTCGTTTATTATTTTGCAGAGAAAAACGTCGAGTACTATTTGGACAGGTTTTTGAGATAGTCATAAAGAAACTTCAAAGAATTTCAATATAGTCGCTTGTTTTGTCAACGTAGACAGATTAGTTCTACGCCTCATTAACTTTTTTAAGTAGGAAAAGTGTTTTTATAATAAAACAGCTTTCAAAAGAGTCGTCCCTTTAAAAAAAATAATAATGTTCATTATAATTACGTAGACGCCTAAAACTAGTATAAAAACTGAACGCTTTTTAAAAAATAAACCATTCCAAAAGTGTTATCGGTAAATGATTTACGATTGTTTTTAGATTAACTTCCATTTTAGACTGTCTACAATTTCGTGTCTTTAAGAAATATTAATTTAATAAGAAATATTATATCCTCTAAATATTTTAAAATGGGTAAGTTGTGTTTTTTCCTCTGATTACAAACAGTTATGTTTAAAATCTTAAATTTGCAGCAAATGTATCGCTGGCTATACGTCTATAGACTAGATCAGTATTGCACAGGGTGTATAGTAATACTCCGCTTAGAGGCGTCGTAAGTAGGTTTTTATTTATCTATAAACAACATACTAAAAAGTGTTAATATTTTTCAGTTCCTAATACACTGTATGGATGAGGGAGTAGAATTACCGAGTTATCCAAGACATACTGCGCAGCAAATTGCAACTGGACACCTGGATGTAGACGGCGTCACCACGGTCGTCGAGTTGTACGTGCGACTCGACCACAGGGAAGCGTGGGTTATTTACGTATGTTTTTATTACTATATATATGATAGTGTGTATATATATATATATTTACTTTTTTCAGGAGACGTATCACCTACAAATAAACGTATTATATCGTGTATAAATAATAAATAAATGCTTTAAATCACTATCTGTCTTTTTTAATTAGGGTAATAATAAAAATTTGCTTTCAAGTATACAAAGTATCTCTAAAGATTACTGTCAATCACCAGTCAGATTATCTCTATTGCATTCTGACATGTTTAAATATACGTCATAAACATTTAAAATACGGTTTACAAGTAAAGCAAATTCTATTTGAAAGAAAACAATTAGCATCGTTCGTTATGATTTCTTAAAAATTTATTTAAATGGAACTTTTTAAGAATATAGAATACTGTAGAGCATTATTTTTAAAATTCAAAAACATTATCTGTAGCTAAAACTGTTTAAGAAGTTAGTTTCAAACTAAATGTTTTTGCATGAAAATACGTACAAACTAATTAGTCATGTTGTTTTCGACATTCCTTAAAACTGCTTTCAACCATAAATAAACAAACGTTCTTACAAATGACTGAAAGGAATTTAGATTTTCTAAATAATTTGTTAAGAGATCATCACCTTAAAAGCGGCGTAAATTATTGTTTTAAATGACAATTACTCACCCTTGTGTTAATCCGTATAAGTTAGATGTGTAGAAAATTTGAATACGGGTTAAGTACACTATCTATTTAGCTGATTCAATAAAAATTCCGTAATTTTTAAAATTCCTAACAAGGGTTCAGGGTTCTTTATCTGTTTTAGAATATTCAAAGACAATATATGTATAAATTATCGTGAGACTCCTGCTCTATATAAAACGTCATATATAAAATTAGAGATACAAATTTATCCTGTGTATTGGTGAAAACTCAAATATTCACGGAAATATAACAATCGGTACATATAACGATACTAATCAGTCTAACGCGGAATATATATTTTATATTATTCAAACGGCTAGAAAAGAATAGGTACAATCGGATTATGTTCATACCAAGCTCACCATGATTATTATAAACATCTTAACAGAATAAAAAGGGAGATATGAATATAACTTGTAGGATTTAATCAAACTAGAAAAATATTGATATATATATCCTGCGTTGAGAAATAATTATACTATGCGTTTAAATGTTTAAGTTTAGCATAGCCTGCATCTCCTAAAATATGAGCGTTATACACATGTTTGAAATTCAATTAATCTTGCTTAAAACCCTTCAAGTGCTAGCGTTACCATACGGTAACGCAGATATAACAGGTTTCATTATTTGTTTTTAAAAAAAATTAAAGCTAAAATTGCCAGATGGCGCGCGAAATGTGTTCATATTATGTCAAGCTAGCTACATATTTGACGTAATGCCTTGCATTTGTGTTTTTTATCAGTTGTGACCATTTGAAAAGTGTTCTCCTAAAAATGTCGGAAGTAATCGATTTTCGCTTGACGTAAGTACAAATAAGTAACGTATTTTCAATTGTTTTTTATTGATACATGGAATAATAATTGTGGAGACTTTATAAAATGTCTCTATATATTGTATAAGGCCATAACCTATTTCTATGGTCAGTGATAAATAATTTTATTTCTAAGTTACCATATGGTAACGCTAGTATCTTCGCATGTAAATACATATATTATTTCAGTGGCGGACTTACTCTGCAAGAAGCACTAGAAATGGTATATGCGGATGATAATGACGCAACAGATATATTTATTACACCTCCAGATGCTCACGTTCTTAGTGACGAAGACTCTGGGGATGAAATGGAATTTGTACCGGATAATCTACCAAGGCGACAGCTATTATCTGAAGCTGAAATAAGGCTAAAGAATACTATTGATATGGATAACGAACCTGAATATGAGGAAGAAATAGAAAATAATAAGAATGAAGAGACTGATGGTAATACTACCCTAGACGACCAAAACCACAAAATTTTTATTTTTATTTATTTTTTTTTAATAATTACTACAACCCATAACCTAAACCAAGGTCCCAGAAGCTATAAGCTTGTGCGGGAGGGAGGGGGCGATTATTATTATTATGTAGGCCCAATGTGCGGCTGCAGCCGACTTATAGATGGAACAGCGCAAATCCCACATTTGTGTTACAGCTAAGGAAAACTGCAGAAAACCTTAACCAGATCTGCCAGCGCCGGGAGTCGAACCCGGGCCGCTTGGGTGAAAGTCCGGCACGCCAGACATTACACTACCAAGGCTTTTATTTATGATGATGAACTAAATACTCGCAATATTGAGTGGATAAACGGAGATTTGATAGATAGTGCAAAAAAAATCCCTGCTGGTGATTATTCAGCGTATAAAAACATGACAGCTACAGAATTGTTTGAATGCTTTTTCGACAATGAAATATTTTTGATGTTGTTAGATGAAATGACTCTCTACGCTCTGTTTTTAAACTGTTTAGATCCAAAAGTTACTTTAGAAGAACTGAAATGTTTCATAGGTATACTTATTGTGAGCGGTTATAATGAATTGCCGGGCAAGAAATTTTATTGGGTTTCTGTGAATGATATGAATAATTCTGCAATTAGTGGGGCTATGCGACGCGACAGATTTTTTCAGATAATGAAGTTTATTCATTGCGCTGATAATACCAAAATAGACCGGAGGAAGCAGCAGATCTTCTATCGTCAGTCAACGTGGTCATCGCGGCATTTGTCACTGCACAGGCTCGACTTAAGTTGTATAGCTATCTGGATCAGCTAGGCGAGAGAGTGCTGTACTATGATACAGGTAACAATTATTCATTTCTCTCTGATAATTTGATAACTACTAAGTATGTTTTTTTTTGTTACAGATTCTGTAATATATGTGTTCAGGCCCGGGGAAGAAGATCTACCAACCGGCAACTTCCTGGGCAATCTCACGGATGAACTCGAGGAATACGGACCAGGGGCATACATTATAGAATTTGTATCAGGGGGTCCCAAGAATTACGCCTATAAGGTATATTGTCCGGCCACGGGTCTAGTACACGTGGTCGTAAAGGTGAAAGGGATCACCCTCAATCACGCAGCGGCTCAAAAAATAAACTTTGACTCTATGTTGCGTCTGCTAGACGACATGGACTCAAAGATTATGATTGAGTCCAACAACATACGAAGAACCCCGCAGCATCAACTCGTCACCAGGACCGAATCAAAGGCCTATAGAATAACGTTCGGCAAGCGACGTCGTATAGAAGATTTTGATTCCGTCCCATATGGGTACAAGAAACAAGCTCGCATGTAAATATTTAAACTCTATGTATATATATTTAGGAAATTTTACGATTGTAGTTTGTAATGTGTATATATTTTATTTTCACAGTCATCTATGTATATTTTACGATTGTAGTCTGTAATGTGCATATATTTTATTATCACTTTGTATATTAGTTTTGTATTGTATATAATTGTATCTGTTAAGAATTTTTGACAGTTCTTTAACGTCATATCTTTTACAACTAAATATGTTTCAATCTTGTATTTTTCTTTACATGAAATTCAGATGTTTTATAGAATTATAGAATTGATATTTTAAATTGTCTTTTTCATGTATTATGTTATCAATTATTTTGTATTGTTATAACATGTATTATATTATTCGTGAATAATAGATGTAATATGATTTATTTCTTGTCTTTTTTATTTCTGTAATTTAAGGTAAAAATAAAAAACAAATATTTTATACAAGAACTTTTATTGAAAGAAGAAAATACAATTCATATTGATATATAATACTAAATTATATCTAGAAGAAAATACATTTCATGCTGATATATAATACTAAATTATATCTAAAATAATACATAAGTATACTAATAATAATAATACTATAAAGGAGCTAGTGAGTGAGTAGACCTTCCTTCTTTATCCAGGACTTTTCATTTAAGCCGAGCCATTTCACGTAAATGTCACCATTGCTACGGCGTTTAAGTATTTTTTCAACTAGGTATCATCAGGTTGATTGGTTTTCTGCAGCTCGAACTCGTAGAAAGCACCTCGGACGGGAACTCCGTGTAGATCTTCCAACAAGTATGCGATAGGTTTTGTAAATTGAACTTTAAGTACTTTGAATAACTCTGTTGACCAGTTAGGTGTATATCCCTTGGAAAAAACTCCTTTGAATTTGCTTATACGTACGATGTCATTCAAATCCAACCTACGTTTACTGATAGTTTTTACATTAGTGTTATACACAAACAGCTGTGTCGTAGGTTTAACAGATGCAGGAGGCATCCCTATTGTTCTATGTTTTGTATTATTATAGCTATCAACTACTCGTTGTAATATATCGACCCATTTAAATTTCCCTCTGTAGCTAAACTCCTTATACAGCTTTTGCATAATTGTACGAATAACTCGTTCGACTATTGAAGCCTTAATCACGGAATACGTAGAGTAATGATTTATGTTGTATTCATTCATTAACTTTTTAAAATGTTTATTATAAAACTCCTTCCCGATATCAGACTGTAAATTTTTAGGTATGACTGAATCCTTAAAGATACTACGGACCTGCTTTGTCACCTCTTCTCCGGTCTTAGTTTTCAAAGGACGTACATACAAGTATTTCGAATAACAGTTTATCGTCATCAGTATGTAACGATAACTCTTATTTACTTTAGCGTAGGGAATAAACTCCGCTAAATCTATTTGAAACAAATCATCATAAGCCTTTATTATAGTACTACGTCTTTGAAATTTTTTTCTAGCAGATCTATGTATTTCATCGACAATGGTTTGTTTTGCGTTCATCTCTGTTAATAACTGCAGATACTCAAATTATAAGTTATGTAAGACTGAACTATTAAATAGAATGTAAAGTAATATATCCTACGACTATTGCGGGGTTCTTTGAGTAATTAACAAATTTTGTAGGTCTACGAGCGGTGATCTATCAAAATTTTTAGATCTAGAATCTGCTTTAGCTAGAAGCCATAAAGCTGCCTTAGACAGTTCTATACAAAGCGAGGTCAGAGTTTTAATACTATCGCGTAGCGTGTCGTGACTGTTGTTAGATATCTCGCTATCCATATACCATTTTGTAACTGCATCCTCTGCATCTACGGGGTCCGCTAAATTGATTAATCTTCGTTTCTTACAGTCAATAGTTTTATTTTCTAGTATTAAAGCATGTTTCTTTGTTACCAGATCTGAATCATTAATAGCGTAGCCGCGTTTGTAATTCTTTTGTTTTCTAAATCGAAATTCTGATCCTCTGTTAGCTTAAATCCTACCCCGAGAGGACCCGGAACTGTTACATCACCTCCAACTATTGAACGTCCGAACAAATCTATAGTAGCATTCATACTGCTAATGGTAACGAACTGACTACTTACAGCCGTGATGAAATCTTTTATTCTATAATACCTTCTTCTTTTAACTCAGAAATAATTGAAATTATTTCGTTTTCATTCAGAGGACTACTGTTACCGGCTTCTTTTACAGCAAATAACAAATGAAGTCGGTCGACAAGTTCGCTAGCTTTATTCCAGTAGACGTATTCGACTTTGCAATAGCTTAATTTTTTAAAATTTGACAATGATGATGATAGTCTAATACCTAAACCTTTGATTCTGGATAAATTCGGTTTAATTATATAATCATACTTCCAATGTTTAACAGCTGTTAGTTTACCCTGTGGTCTATAGGATTTCTTATGCGCATTAGTAAGAGCTATTATCTGCATATAATTATTGATATCAGCTTGCGATGGTGTAGACTCTAATTCTCTAAACGTGAGTAAGTCAAACAGACCGGGTGTTGCTTCGAAAGCGTTGTTTTTAATTATGATGTTTGTATCACGTATAGTCACAGGGGAAGATGCAAATGTCCACGCGTCTCGATCAATTTTATATCTAATACCGAATCTAGTTCTATCTATGTTGTTACCACCCCTAGCTATTAGCATACCGTAATGAGTAGGGAGATCCTGAGTTTAATTAGATTCTTCTTCATCTGCTTCCGATGATGATGATGCTGATGCAACAGGTTGTTTTTTAACTTTCAACACGGTAATATAACTAGCAGTAGTAGTAGCAGCAGATGGCTGTGTTTTAATTTTCAATAGGGGAACGTTAACTGATTCGGCAATAGTTTCCAAAGGAGATATAACCTGTTTATGAGTATCACGATAAATACGTTCTGCTTCAGATTTATCACGACGAAAGTAAGCAAATTTTCTACGTATAGCCCTGCGTGCGTTTATTATTTTACGTTTTAAACTCATATCGTATGACCTCGACATGTTGACAACTCTAAAAGACGACTAAGCGAATTGAATCTAATTATAAACATATATATGTATCAAAACCTTTCCGATATCTACCGCTGTTTAGGGAACAATCTTTATTAATAACTAGGAAATCATACGGATCCTTCCAACACATACGACAAATGTTTTTGAAGTCCTCATAGCTAACATCTCCTACAACATGATCCCTATACACATGCTTTAAATTTAATTCGTCCTGTTTGAAAAGAATAATCAAGTTTGCGTTATCCCTTTTCAAATGTTTCGGTATCTTTGCACATGTCTGACCTAAATAAAACGAGTCAACACCCTTATGTCTACCCATACTAAAATATTCTCTAATTCTTTCCTGTTTGTCACAAATAATATCGTCGAAAATGAATACTGAATTAGGTTTGATGCTGCTAGGACTGATTACGTCATCGTTTTCACTAAACTCTTGATAACCAATGTTTTTAATAGGTTTCATAACTTCCCTTAAGAATTCGTATTTCGGTTGAAATAAGGATTTGGCATACAGGTAGATGTTTTCAAATTTTAATCCGTTTTCACTAATCAGTAGACCTAACATAGCATTAGTTTTACCGCTGGAAGAAGGACCGCTCAGAATTGCACGACATGACGTAGGTAATAAGTCACCGTGTTTTCTATCATCGTCAGATTGTAGAGATACATCATTGTCTAAATTAAATATGTTTAGCGTTTTCTTTTGTTTAACAATTTTCATTATGGTATGCGTACGTGTTTAGTAACGGTTTCAGTGAACGGGTTATATTCTATCAAGGAGTCGTGCAGGATCAAACAATATGCCTTAGTTGTATTAGTAAATGCAACGGAAGATTCAAGTTCTAATCTAATATCTAATATAATATTGACAGTGGAATCCTTAAAACTCTCTACCTGTCTCGAACAATCAATTACAAAAACCGGGTATGTTTCAAATTTTGAATAATCGATTAAACAGCTATTAGTCTATCCGCTACCTATATCATAGTAATTCTTGCGAAAACGTGTATAATTTAAATATGCAGGAATGTAATCCTTACTACTGAAATCGAGATTTAAACGTTGCTGCGGAAACACTTGCGAATTTAAATACAGCTTAATATCAACTAGGTTCGAATGAGTAAATGTAGTAGGGTTACCGGTTCTTATACCCAACTGACGCTCGTCTTGTAAAACTACAAGGACCCAACGCGGTTTCTGTGCATCGGAAAGATGCTTTCTGTGTTAATATGCAGTTTACTTCTTTTCGACATGTTGATGTTGTACTTTAAAACCTAGAGATTCAAGAAACAGCCGATTCTCTTTAGATAACTTTATACGTAAGAGGCCCGCACTAGTCGGTGTACGAAGACGAATGACCCTCGAATGATGCGAGGTATGGTTTTTATAGTTAAAGTTTATTCCCATTTTTCACGTTTAAGTTCTAGTCTTATACTTGTGAAGGTATCTTCAGAAAAATCTACCAGTTGTCCACTCGAGTCTACTAATCGAATGGTAATATTATCAATTTCACTGACAGTGACAGGAAAGTAAATCACGTGTGTTGGTTCCTTCTCAATCAGGTATCCAGGTGGTACGCAGAGACCAAATTCAAAGATTGTATGACACGGTTGATTATTTCTATACGCGCCCCCTGTAATATTCGTGTCTACAAAGATGTTCGGGAAGAGAGTATATCGACAATTCGATCTGATACGTGCCTGATACCGAGTAGTAATATACGATTGTTAAATCTTAATAGAGAGCCTATACTGTTAGGTTTGCTAAAATCTATAACGGCTGAGGCAGATTTAATCTCACACTTTCCTGTATTAGTTTTAGCCTTGATTTGTAGTAGTAAATCTCCTTCAGGATCGCTCGTATTAATTTGATTCTTTATATAGTTAGCGATTTCTGACAATTCGTAACTACCGGTTGTGATAGTTATCTCTTGATCTCCGCAATAAAATTTATTTTTCCCTGGAAATATATTCCGTATCGTATGACTTGTATATAAGCCAACTAATCCTATGGAATATCTGTATTGCTCACGATCTAGTTGTATATTCGGATAAATACTACCGGTAGAGAGATTATTTTCATTACCATACACGGTGATGGTTCTAGCCATACTTGTTCGAGTTATACATACACTTCTCTTTTATACAAAAATCTCAGGCACAAGTGTCCACAGTTGTATGTATTGAACTTTTGTTCTTGAGCAACATTATAGTATACACTGCAACGAGGACCGCAATATTTCACAAGTTCATCCGGTGGTCTTAGGTCTCCGAAGGGGTCAAAATACAAAACAACATTTCGATCCTTTCTATAAGCTACCCAATGCGTACCGGGTCCTCTAGCATCATCGAGATTAACAATAGCTCTTTCAAATCGTAAAGGTTTATTTGGTAGACTTGTTCTCATATAGACACCCCTGAAAAAAAGGTATGTCTTTAGCATGCTTTATTAGATCTAGGTTTGTAAGTGCTCTCCGAGGCTGGTTATTCAGTTTTTTGACCTGTACGATTTCAAATACAATGCTGTACCGCCTGCTTTATAAGGTTTCTATCTATTGCGATAGCCTCCATACTTTTATTATGTCGTTTAGTTTCTTCTAGTTGTCTCTTATTACTATTAGCAGTGTTAACAGCTTTTGCTACGCCCGAAGCGCCTCCTATAATTGCACCGAGAGCCGAAAGGCCAGCAAAAATTGGTATGAGTGGTAAAATACCTCCTGTAGCTGTAAGTACCGGAATAATTCGAGGTACTTTAACGTTTTTCCTACCTCCTACGTGTTTAATGATTCTTCTAGCGGCGTTCAACGCATGGTGTATTAAATCCTTTCCCGTGAGGGTCTTACTTGCTCGATTTACCGTACTTACAAGCTTCTTTAAAATACCTCCTGTAAAAGTCACAATTTTCTTTGTATTTGCAATCTTCTTTGTCTTTCTCCTACTAGTCTTCCTATTCACACCCATTCCTAACTTTCGTTTAACTTTCATTATACCAGTTACAAGCAGAGCTGAAGCCTTTTCCCCTAACTTAGAGTCTTTAGCTTTATTACGTCTCCAAGCAGCTTCTTCTAAAACGCGATCTGCCTTATGTCTACTATCCAAGTCTGAACTTTGAGCGTACGAAATATCGTGCTGCATACACGCCTGATCCAAGGGGTTTATGCCTTTATCTCCTCTTTCTAATCTTTTAGATAATTTAGTTCCGGGTTCGCAATATTGGTAAGAAGGCAGGTGTAGTTCGATCGGGAGCCTGTCAATGAGCTTGTTAACAACACAGTTATCCTGGTGAGTCAACATCACGTACTGAGATAAGAGATCAAATGCATCTCTATTTATACTCTGCGAAAACTTACTGTCTCATACTATTGCTAGTGGTAGTAAAACATAAATAATTTTTTTATACGTTTATTCTTTATTAAATACATTTGTAATAGACAATCGTGAAAATTTCTTATATAATTTATTCAATACACAATACGATTTTATTTCATTTCGTAATACATATAAAGCGTTTATATAATTTTCTAACCTATTTCTATATTCAATTATCCTCAGCTTCTTATGGTACATCTGTTGATGTCTCGTGAATTGCTGGCCATGACATTGCCGGTGCTTGCTGATTGGGTTGTAACTGACTGTGTACGACATTGATAAATTTTGATGGATAAAGTTTTATTATCTCTAATAAAATGAGCGAGTTCAATCCACCACGATCTTTTAAATTTAACGTCGAGTAGTTACCGCACGACAATTCGGCTGAGAATAAAATCGATTCGTTTGACACGTTCTTCTGACGTCTTACTCCTTCAGCTGTGTTCTCTACACTTGCGTAGTGGAAGTACGAGAAATTACGGTGACGTAATACACGAGCATGCTGGTTAATAAGCGGTGCTAGATGCATGATCCTTTGAAATTCGTGGTCTTTTACCGTTATCTTCCGCTGGTCATAACATCATCACCGTGTTGCCATAAAAAACACTATGATTAAACTCTATGTAAAAATCTGTACATAGATGGAATTTCAGCTTTTTATCGTTCCATATTTTCATGGAAAAGAAGTCTTTGAACATTGCTTCGACTCGGACATCATACAATTCGGACCATATACTTTCCGTTAACATAATTTCACCATGCTCACATATGCTGTTGATACATTCCAATTTAACAGTCACGTCAAATTCATTAGATTGTTCAGGCGGGATAATTCCTACTAGGATATCATGTAAATGAATAGAGTCTTCTCTTGGTCTCATGACAAATAGAGGGTATTGTACAGATCCTAACAACTGCATGTGTTCACCTGGATAGACGGTAATCAACGACGATGCTGGTGTTGCTACATTATCTGTACTTTGTACCTGTAAGCTTGATGCATCGTCTGCATAGTATTGTTCGTTCGGACCTAAACAAGAAATAATTATTCAGTAACATTCAAAGGATTTCGTTCTTTTAAAACATACCTATTTTTCATGCACCACTTCGTGGTCTTGACCCTGGAAATAACTGCTTGGTTCCAGAATTGATAAGTTTGCAAATTGATCTGGTTCATCATGATGTTGATCTAAAATGAAATAAATTATTCAAATTGTATACACACACACACACACACACACACACACACACACACACACAAACCGTTTTCTTTCTTACCCATTTCAGCACTGCTGGTAAACGTGTCTCTATAGCGATGATAATAATAATCAGGACTGCCTAAACTCATCATGGTACTGTTACACGATCAACTGTTGCACTCTAATGACTGATAGCTTTACACCGAAATACATTTTATAGCGATTTCTACACATGCGCATGAATACACATCTTCAATCAAGTTGAATCATAACGAACAACCCTATGACTCAGAGTTAATCCCTGTAAAACAGACTCTGGGAATTGAGGTAAAAACAATAACGAGAAATGGCATATTTCTACATGTTAAATTGTTTTCGTAGAATTACATGATGACGTGTAGATCTATATTTAAATATCAAATAGGAATGACATAAGATTTATTTTGAAATAAATTTATGAGAGAGGATGAGAGATGAGAGAGAGATGGGAGAGGAGAGATGAGAAATGATAAATGTAAATGAGAGATGAGATATGCTAATGATACCGTGAATTAATTTAATTCGAGCATCCATATGAGAAATGATAAATGTAAATGAGAGATGAGATATGCAAATGATACCGTGAATTAATTTAATTCGAGCATGCATATAAAAAATGAGCTAGGTAAATGAGAGATGAGATATGCTAATGATACCGTGAATTAATTTAATTCGAGCATCCATATGAGAAATGATAAATGTAAATGAGAGATGAGATATGCAAATGTTACCGTGAATTAATTTAATTCGAGCATGCATATAAAAAATGAGCTAGGTAAATGAGAGATGAGATATGCTAATGATACCGTGAATTAATTTAATTCGAGCATCCATATGAGAAATGATAAATGTAAATGAGAGATGAGATATGCTAATGATACCGTGAATTAATTTAATTAGATCAATTAATTTAATTTGCGCATGCATATGAGAAATGATATATGTAAATGAGAGATGAGATATGTAAATGATACCGTGAATTAATTTAATTAGATCAATTAATTTAATTCGCGCATTTAATTCACGCATTTAATTAGACCACGCCTCATTTGAATATTAATTAGATCGCGGGTCATTTGCATAAAAAGGGTGGGGGTCATCTCAATGGGGGCAATACCTACTGACGTTCCTCTTCAGTTCGAAGAACATACATCTGTATCGTGAGTCAGTTATATTGTAGCAACTATTTACAACAGCAATAACGTTTGACAACCTTTATTGTATATAAAATATTTTGTGTATATTTGTATATTATAATTTTATGTGTTAAATGGTTTTTCTCTAGTGTGCGTATAGCACTTATATCTAGCATCTGTTTTATATCTATAATTTTATCACCTTAATTTGTTAGAAATATTTGCATGAGTGAATATGTATGACTTTGCTCCGTAATGAATTGGTTAAACAATTAAAAATCTGACAATTAATCATTGCGCAATCTACATCACAGGTATTGGCGTTAATTTACAGTGCCTGCTACATTTTTGAGACTTGAAGTCAAGTCAAATCTTAGAGTAAATAAATCGCTCGCATCAATCCTCATCCAGATCAAATTTGTAAATAGAAATCAATAACTTGCATTTAATTTTTGCCAAAGCTATTTGGCCTTGAGTAAAATATAACCATACTTGCTTGATTTATTTTAATTGATCTACTTGATAATTTGTTTAATTAATAATAAAGCACTGTAAATCTCTTACTTGAAGACTTATTATTTATATGTTTGGTATTTGGGGTTTATATTTTCAGCCATCGAGGATTCAAGATTGGGAAAAGTCGACCACATTGGTAGTAGTTGCAAATGTGTTGTTCTTTTCAGGTTTTGTCGGCCAATACTGTAGCTATTTTAGACGATTCTTGGCGCCAGGGTTGCTAGTGCTATTACTTTAGTAATAGATCTATTACCTATTAGTATGATATATTACCTCATTACCTTTCATCAAAAATCTATTACTTTTCTACAAAAATAAATATTTTAATTTTCTTCAATCGAAAATTATCAACTGTTTGTTTTCCGTTTCCTCTTTCTTTTATTCGCAGGCTTTTTTTCGTTTCCAAGGTCCGTAGATGCAAAGCAAGCTTTGAAACATAGGTCATCGCAATGCCGCCATTTTCGCGCTCAGTAAGAGTTGCAATACACGGCTGCTATCGAAGCCGACACGATCGTCATATGAGACGCTTGACGTTCTAAAACGTTGAATTAACGGTTAGTACCCAACTGAAAACAAGTCAAGTTGTCGATTATTCCTGTTTTCATGTTAATTAAGATGTTCCGCCATTTTTGCGCTACTACATAGAGGAAGTGTATGAGATGACCTATATTTCAAAGCTTGCTTTACATCTACGGACCTTGTTTCGTTTCGTTGCATTATCGCCATCTATTAGTATGTAGGGGACCAATGAAGTAAGTACAGATAACTATAACGAATAACACAAACATTGAAATTATTTTAGATTCCCTTAGTGTAAATGTATTGAAGCGAAATTGGGTAAATCCCCGGAAAAAATTAAAGTTAAATATTTTTGAAAGACGAATTATTTTATAAGGTTCCCTAAGTTCCCTCTCTTGACAACTTCTAGTACTTTTTGGCGAAATCTGTTACCTTCTGCAACTCCTGTCAATACTTTTTCAGTTTAAGTTCTGGCAACCCTGCTTGGCGCCCATTACAGAAGACCTTTAGTGAGACCCACGACCACACACTAATTAGCTGGCAGCCGACAGATTTATCTGAGGTTAAAGGTTGTTACCGTTTCCCAATAAGCAGTCCCCATTTTGTGGGTAACAAAATTCAAACTGCAACGAACATTCGCTAAGCTTATAGCAACTATCTTTTGGCACTGCAATGGCATATTACTTATTTATTACTTCCCTAGAGGATCTACGATGACCTGAGGATATTATGTGAGTTTAATAAATAAAATAAAAAAGAAAATGAATGCGCGGCGACGCACACTGGTGTAAAACTCACAAAAACGGCATAAGGGCAGAAAATCAAGTTCTTGGAATTCTTAAATTATATGTCAGGTGTTATTGAGAATGAATGGGTGGGGGCATTTTCTATGCATGACCTTGGAACTCATAAGTAGCCGCGTACTGAAATAACACCCCCTTACTTGGTCATATCAGTGTACTTTAATTAAATGTACCCCCAGTTAAATAGAAGTGGTTAATTTGCCAGTTGAAAATATTGGTTTAGATTTTCAAGGTAAGTAGTCTTAGCCTATCTTACAGTTATTTCGTTTGTACTTATTACAATGCATTAAATATAGGTACAAAGAATATGATTTTTTTTTGAATTTTAGCAATATGTCATAAGTTTCGATTTCCGTCGATTTCTGCGTTCTAATTTATATAGCGAAGAGAAGCATGTTTGGTGAAGATTTCCTGAAAATTTCAGACCCCCCTCGACTCTCCTGCCTGAGTTAGTAATTTTCAAAGTTACTACTTACTTATTTCAAATTTAAAATAAAAAGTGCAATAAAACATTCTTTAGATAATTAAACAAAAACCAAATGGTATCCAGGCTTTTCTTGCACAAGTGGAACTTTTATTTTAATTGTCGTTATTCCTACAAAACAGTTCAAATATTGGTAAAGAACGGTATTTTGGCGAGCATTGTTGGTTGAGATAAACGCGATGCGCTGGTTTTTCGACTTTTACACCACAGTGCGGCGTGTTGTTGCTTCATGATAATGCGCCTTCCTATACAACTCATGTTGCGAAGCGTGCTGTGAAAGATGAAGGGTTTGAGGAAACCAACCAACCACTACACAGTCTAGATCTTGCCCCAAGCGATATCTATCTGTCAGTGGCGGATTTAACACTTAAGGGGACTGAAGCGTTAGAAATTTCTGGGGCCCCATAGTATAAATCAATTACTACAATTTATATATCTTTTATTTCTTTATCAAAAATTAAATACATATAATTATTAATATCAGGTGCGAATTCACGTTGGGGGGGATGGAGGAATTGTCTCCTCAAGATTTTTTAAATAATCCGATTTCGTCTCATGCCGCAGTCACACGAGTGTGAAATTGGCGTTTTTGTACGTGTTACACACTATACTTTATCTACGATTGTAAAAACGTAATAAAACACCAAAAACTAGGAAAAATATTTAACATAGAAAATGATTTGAGATGAGATGTTGGATTGTCAAAAGTAGACAATGCCCACAGTTTGTGGTAAACAGGTGTTAGTTGTAAAAATTAAGAAATGCGTATAACTCAATATAATAATCGTTTATCATTTAAAATCGATACTGAAATTTGAACAATTATTTAAATTAATAACGGTAGTTTTGCTGGTGTCTTCAGTTTTTAAATGTCATAGACACATTTTTAAATGTATTTTGGACGTCATGTTGTTCCGCCGCTGCTTTTTTGTTAATGTAAGTAAATCATAACCTCAATTTTACAAATACATTGAATACCTAATGCTTCATTTGAATGTAATTTGAAATAATAAATTCCCAAAACATTTTTAGATTTCCATGTAATAGACCGATTATTCTAAATGTATGGATTAAAGCCATGAGAAGGATATATCGTTAAATCAATTTTACGTTAATTTGTAATAACTTTATATGGTAACAATAACTTTATATGCTGGTAGTCGACACAGTAGCTCAGAGGTAGAGATGTCGCTCAGAAATTGGCCTTAGGTTCGATTTCCAGCAGGGCGATAATTTTTTCTATATGGATTTGCAATCAAAATATAACTTAAAGTATAACATTAATTAAACAAAATAAATTAACATATTTGATTTATACACATATCACTATGAAATTGTGAGTATAATACATAGTCGTCCAATAACAATTTTTAACTTTTTTAATTTATTAAAAACTCACTTTATTAAAACACGTTTGTGTTCATTGTATATTTTATTTATATTAATTATACGGTCGGACGCTCGACCAGATTTTATTTTGTATATTCCTGTATTGGATAATCATATTATGCTGCTTAGTGCGGCTTGATACCTACAGGAGGCACCACAGCTATTTGATGGTGTTAATGTTATTTCCCAGCTAGTATCTACGCTCGGGTGATGTGTATAGAATTCACAGACTAGCTGGCCCTAACTGAGGAAAACCTAAAGCTCGAAACCGCTGTCTTAGGATGCCAACTCTATAATCTCTATCCTCAATGTCAAAACATAAATTTTGCGTAATGTCATTTTCAATAAACATTACTAATACATTTTTGAAATGACTTTGTCCAAGATTATTTCTTAAATAATTTTTTACACGTTTAAGAACGAAGATAGATCGCTCTCTAGTTGCATTACATATCGGTAATGTTAAAATTTTTTAAAATTGTTTTAACATTGGAAAATGCTGACAATTGACGAATGACATTAAGGAATTTCACCCATTCGAAAGCATGGTACAATTCCCCTTCCCCGAATGTACACCTTTTTTATCCGCCTGTACACGATATGAACTGTTGTTCTCACATGTTTCACTATTCTCGACAAAGTGAGTTCCTGGGCAAGGGTCCTCTGCGGGCTTGTGGTTTGTGGCTTGTGCGCAAATCCGCCACTGTTCATCGAATGTCTATCAGAAACCATTAATTCAAGAAATTGGTCATTATAGAAGTCGGATGAACGTGCTGATTGTGCGAGAAGACCAGCATTCAGACCGACAGAGACGCTACATTCCTAACAGGTCTGCTGTGAAACAGTATACTCCGTTACAATATTTTACCTATCGCTCTGAGTGCTTGCATTTTCGTGCGAAACTCTAATGCGCCCACCGTACACTTTTTTACCAGCCTGTACACCATATGATCTGTTTCTTGTTTCATTTTTTTCGAGAAAGTGAATTCCCATGCCAATAATTTTTATTTGTCGCGTGTCCTGTGCAGTCCTTGGCAGGAGACCTCTGCGGGGCCCCCTTACTTGTGGGGCCTGAAGCGGCCGCTTCAAACGCTTGTGCCTAAATCCGCCACTGCTATCTGTTTACCAATTTGAAAAAAGAGTTACGTGGTAGAGGATTTCAAGATGAAAATGAGATGAAAGCAGCCGTTAAAGAGCATTTTGCAGACAAATTTTCTGGCTAGTATTTACACGGGTTAGAATTGCTGTATAATAGCTGTCAATCTTGTATTGATGTTCAAGGGGACTTGATTGAGGAATAAAAAACAAAATAACACAAACCTTTATGTTCTAATACCTTATAGGTTCATTTCCCATCAGACATCCCTCGTAATATGTATGTACAAGAAAATTTGTTTTGCGGGACAATATGGTTACATCGCGGGACGCTGGACTAAAGCTTTAAATGCGGGACAATCTCGCAAAATTTGGGACGTCTGGCAACCCTGAACTAGACATGGACTTCATTGTCCGACTTCGTTCTTAGTTGACATTCAGATGTTCAGAAGGGAAGATTGAAGGTCTGAAAATTATAAAAATGCTTATAAATAAATTAATATGTTATATTGGTAGATAATCTTTTCAAATGCAAATTTGATTATTTATTGCAAAACTATTTCTCATAATGCTCAAAGCAAATGCTCATTGCACGTAAAATAATGGTCATTTAAATTGTAGTGTTTCTTTTATTTCCTGTGATAGTAATTATCTGTATATTCATAAAAGATTATTAAAACTGTTTGGCTACTGAAGCTTTACAGGAATATACAATACTAGAAAATCTTTCAATTTTTATAAAAAACAATGCAGTGATAACATTACGAAGTTTCCCAGTCTGCTCTACACATGCTCTTTAATTTAACATTAGAATCAATAAACATCGGTAAATTATAAATTTAACACATTATTTTAAGAGGTTTCCTTTCTCTGTATGTGATTAACAAAATATGTTGTGTTATAAAAACAAAATACTAGAAAACGTGAACGTTACTTGCTAAATCATCAATGCTACAAAATAAATTCGTGAGTAATTCTATATAACATTAAGTAATAGACTCTGTTTTGATAAGCCTTGTACTGAATACTTGGAGTGAACTGCACTAGTAGGTAAAAACAAATAGTCAAAAATAGTGATGCTTGTAAGCACTGCATTACTTACACCAGTGGCGTGCGGTCCATGGAAGCAATGGAAGCAATGCTTCATTTGAGAATTTATTAAAAATAAAAATCAATGCTAACAAAAGTATTTTTATAAAATTATGGTTATCGTTTATTTAGATTTGTAATATTTAATCAACTTAAAGCTCAATATCAATTCCGTACAGCAAAAAGTATAATTATTTAGAGTACTATGTTAAATTAGGCTCATTAAACTTGCAGGAAAAGGTAATACTGACTCAAATGTGTTACATACACTGCATATAAGCACTGATTTCGTTGCTTATAACTGCTCTTCTCCTAACCTTGGCGTGGGTCAGCGGGCGTGGTGATTGAGACGATGCTGTTAGCATTGTTTGGTCGTTATTTCTAGTGTGCTTCATGCGCAAATGTTTATTTGTTCGATTTAGTGTTTATTAAATTTAATATTACTTAAGTAATGTAAATCTGCGAATGAGACTGTATTTTGTCACATTTTATTATTTCAATTTATATTAGTTGGATTTTTTAAAGACAAATAATTCTATTTAATTTGCTCTGTAGGTATGCAAATTTAAAATTGCATTATCGTCATGACTACAAATTTAGCTGCTTCGGTGGAAGGTTCGAGTATTTCCGATACATCCGAATCGATACCATTTTTTTGTTCAGTTTGCAAGTTATTAATAAAGAATTTTCTGCATACAGTTTTGGAGACAAATTACATATTATCGAGAAAGGCAGATCAAAACCAGAACTTTTAAATTTAACAACAAAGATTAAAACCTTCACCGGTATTTTGCTAGAAAAAGACAAGAAAAAAAGTAGGAATAACGACAATTAAAATAAAAGTTCCACTTGTGCAAGAAAAATCTGATACCATTTGGTTTTTGTATAATTATCTAAAGAATGTTTTATTGCACTTTTTATTTTAAATTTTAAATAAGTAGTAGCTTTGGAAATTACTAACTCAGGCAGGAGAGTCGAGGGGAGTTTCAAATTTTCAGGAAATCTTCACCAAACATGCTTTTCTTTGCTATATAAATTAGAACGCAGAAATCGACGGGAATCGAAACTTATGACATATTGCTAAAATTCCAAAAAAATTCATATTCTTTGTACCTATACTTAATACATCGTAATAAGTACAAACGAAATAATTGTAAGATAGGCTAAGACTACTTACCTTGAAAATCTAAACCAATATTTTCAACTGGCAAATTAACCACTTCTGTTTAACTGGGGGTACATTTAATTAAAGCTCAAGTACAATGATATGACCAAGTAAGGGGGTGTTATTTCAGTACGCGGCTACTTATGAGTTCCAAGGTCATGCATAAAAGATGCCCTCCATTCATTCTCAATAACACCTGACATATAAGCATTTATTGAGATGCAATATGGATGTAAATAAACCTTTACGAAATACAAACACTACTACAGGTAGGGTAGGTATATTTTAAATTAGTTTAATTTTATATTAATGCGATTAGTTTTACAGAGATCATTTAACGGAATTTAAAAAATTTGTATGATGTAATTGGGTCCGTTATCAACAATGCAAAGGATTGGGAAAGATGTACAAAGAAAACAGAAAAAGAGTGACCAGTAATCCATTTTGTTTTCACGCTGTATATCACTATTAATAGAAACGGGAATAAATTATATTACCACAATATTACTATGAAGGTTACATTTACGTTTTAAATAAAAAATATTTGCAAAACATGACTTTTTTACTCGACTTTCTCAAAGATTATCCCAAAAAAGTTTAAGCTCTACGCTTTACAGTTGGCATAATATTAATTAAAGTATTGCTTTGAGCAAGTTAAGTTTGGTCATAGATCTTGAGCTAATAAATTATGTAATCATTATTTTGTTAAGGGAAAATGATCTATAACAACATATTTTATTAATTCTTGAACTAACTACTAGTTTGGTTCATTTTTAAATTTAATTCTCAAACATAACATTGGAAATTAGTTTTAAAAATATTTATAGAAATGTCAATTTTTTGTAATATTACAGAAAATTTTGACATTTCTAAAAATAATTTTGTCTAAATGTAATAGATATTTTTCTGAAATCGTCAAGAAAGCTTGTCATGACAGAACTCAGGTTGGTCATGAAAGTGTCACTTTAAAGACTAGTCACTTTCATGATTTTTACAAGACTCCTGTCACTTTACAAGACTCATCTGTCATTTTTAGACTGCAATTGAATTAGAAATCGTCACTTATCTTATGAAACGTTTATTTAATATAATTAAAAACACTAACAATCAAATACAACAAAATATTTTTGATTTGTTGTTGATTCATTGTCATGGATATTAACTTCTCATACGACTCTGATGTTGATATATTTTTTCAGTTTAAATCTATTTTTAGTTTTGAAAAACGATTTCAGAAAAAATATAATACATCACTGGTCATGAAAGTGTCTCTGCTTGACTCGGAGGCTTTAAAGAGATACTCGGATGCTATGCATCCTCGTACTCTTCAATAAGCCTCCTCTTCTGCAAAGTTTCACTTTCATGACTTGTAATGTAATACACTATTACACAAAAGTCAGGAAAATGCTTCATTACTGGCGAGGAGCCCTATTGAAATACGAGGAGCTTTGCTCCGAGTATTTTAAAGGCTCTGAGCCAAGTAATGGCATTTTACTGACGAGTAGTGTATAGAATTTTTTCTGAAAGCGAAAATTACGATAAAAGTAATTTATTAATTTAATTTTCTAAACAATTCTCGGAATTTATCAAGTGGTGCATTTCTCTCGTTTCTATGGTGACAGAAATAAATAGAAAAGTACTGTCAGCGTTAATTTTTGTGTGCGCCTAATTATGGTAGATACTTGTGACCAAACGCCGTTAGAAATACAAGAAGCGGCCGCTGCAGCCGTAGGGGACCTCCTACCTAAAAAGTCCAAGAGTAGGTACAACGCCGCTTATGAAGGTTTAGACATTTGGTGTAAGGCCAAAAATGTAAATGTTATCACCGAAGACGTCCTTTTGGCTTACTTTGCTGAGAAAACGAAACAAAATTATAAAGCTTCATCCCTTTGGAGTCACTATTCCATGGTTAAATCGACATTATTAATAAAGAAGAATGTGGATATTGGCAAATTCAGCAAGCTCATTGCGTATTTAAAAAGGCAAAATGATGAATACCAAGCCAAAAAATCAAGAATTTTGTCACGGATTGAGGTGAACAGATTTCTTCAAGAGGCTCCGGACAAAGAATTTTTAATGTCAAAGGTAGGAAATTATAGTCTTCTACTTCATTTTCAATAATTTTAAAAAATTCAGGTTGCATTAATCATCGGTATAGCAGGAGGTTGTCGGTGTGATGAGCTGGGAAAAATGTCGATTGATGACGTTGAAGATAAAAATTCTTTGTTGATGATCCGCATACCTGATTCTAAGACACATAAGCCAAGGCGATTTATAGTTCTTGGAGATGATGGAAATGAGCTGAATCTCACACTATATAGGAAGTATACTAGCTTAAGACCACCTCAAACACCACACAGACGTCTCTTTTTGAATTACAAAAACGGAAAATGCTCAAGACAACCAGTGGGCGTACATACTTTTGGCAAAATACCCAGCAAAATAGCAACTTATCTTGGCTTAGAGAATCCCGCAGAATATACTGGACATTGTCTACGTCGCAGTTCTGCTACGTTGTTAGTTGACGCTGGCGCTGACGTTACAACTCTTAAAAGGCATGGCGGATGGAAATCCTCTAGCGTCGCAGAAGGATATATAGAAGAGTCATTAGAAAATAAAATTCAGACTGCTAAACGAATAATGTATGGAAAAGAAAACAATAATTGTGCCTTCACTTCCGTGAAAGGAGTTGGTGATGAAAAAACTGGTAGCAGTACGTCTGAGAGTGATAATTGTGCAATGGTAGTTAACAATGAAAATAATGTTTTTCTGAAAAATAAGAGTGCTTTGTCTGGTATTAACATATGTAATGTACAAAACACTACTATAAATATTAATATTAATTAAAAATTTAAATAAATATGACAATTGGTATTATCTGTATCTGTAACTACTTTACCTGCCTTGGCAGGGAAATTGAAATTTCCTGCGCCAAATGTGTCATGGAAACGTAACTATAGCTCCGCTTTCAGAAAAAAATAATTTTATTGAGAATTTTAATCTTGTAAATCAACCACGCTGGATTGAAGACTTTTGAATAAAATAAGTTGTTAAGGGCCAATTTTCCCTTAATAATAATTTTATCATAAAATCAAAACAATTTCATCAAATTATAAAAATTATATCAGAGATCTAAACCAGGGTATATCGAATCTGGGCCCTGGTCAGGCGCTTGTCAGGGCCAAATCGAAACAACCGATACGGACCAGATCTAATAACCTGATCCGAACCACCTAGGATAGCTAGGCCAGGGCCGGATTTGAAAGCCTGATCGGTTTGAATCTGTCAAGGCGTACATTTCTGATCTTAACCGGATTCGGGCATTGTCTAAACTACGGCAGGCCGGATACGTACCTGATTCTAGCCTTATCAAATTTATGCTCGGGAAGCCACTATCCCATACACAGTCAACACACCCAAAGAAGTATCGAAAAGCAATATTTAAATATCTGATTGTTGTGTTAACCTGATTTACATTGTTGAAATTGACGATATTGACCGAATTTACTTCTTGCTTCAAAATCCACAAAATAAAAATATTGTAAATGAAACGACACATGCATCTAGATAGAACAACAATTTTCATTTATTTAAAAATATAATCTTCTTCGTCTTAATTATTGACTGTAGATTGATTTTAGTAAAGTTGAGTTTCAGAATTTACTTTAAAATCCTTAATTTTATGCTTTTGGTCGTAGCTGAGATACAGGAACGGTGTTCGTGCACAAGTACACAATAACCGGTGTAAATAAATACTCCTTTAATGTAGGAAAAGAATTTTAATTTTATTAAAGGCAAAGTGCATTCACTACTAATGGCAATGCCAGACTCGTGAGTAGTTAGGCAACACCGATTCTAGCTCAAAATCCCATGTTATTTTAAAGGGGCCTCAAAGTTAGCGAAAACACCACAAATCCAAGATGGCGACCGCGCTTACTGCTTCTGATTGGCTATCCCTACTCCTGTAGCTCCTCCCCTTGCTTCTGATTGGTCGACGCCATCTTGGACGATGCGCCTGCTGTTCTCTGATTGCACGAGTGCCATTTTTGGATGACACGCCTGCTGTTCTCTGATTGGACTAGCGCCATTTTGAAATACACGCCTGCTGTTCTCTGATTGGACGAGGACCATTTTTGAACTTTGGGCACCATTTTACCACGCCAACCATGAAGGGAAACTGTATGACCTGCAGACTGTGTACTACTACTAGAGGGTGTCATGAAGAAAGGGTGCCAAGGTTTATCATTTTATATTAATAAATTTTACTGATTTCTTAAAATAATTATCGTCATTAATACTTTAATTACATATAATAATTTAAGATAATTAATTCAGCATTAAAATTTTAAATTGTTTATATTATTAACAACATGAAAAGTGTTAAAAAAAATTTCGAATCAATTCTCAGATAGATTAGCATTTACCTGTAGAATCTGCCTGTCAGAACAAGATATCATTAGGTAGATCATTAACGCAGTTGTATATCTAGCATACCATAATATTATAACAACCTTTTTAATAAATATCACAACATGGGATATATGTATTCAAATATGGTTTCCCTTACTGATGAGTCTAGGTGACGATGAAACTATTAAAACAATCCGATTAATTTATATATATTTTAAAGTATGTTTGCAGTTAGAGTCTAATAATTATATGCTAGGATAATCTAATTTTAATACATATCAACTCGTGTTTATTAAAATCGCTTTTATTAAAATTTATTAAAAATCGCCATAATAATTCTTCCATAATATCTTCTTGTCTATAATAAAACCGTTTAGAGATTTTAACATATCCAGTAATTAAGCGCGCAGCTGCTTAGTTTACTTATATCTACGCTAATCAGTTATTTTTTCTATCTTAGTCTAAATGTAACGTTGAAGAAATAAAAATGTATTTAAACAAAGTTTTAGTTTTACAACTGTTCCGCAGATCAGCCGATAAATATTATAAAAAGAAGACATGATTTACGTTTTTAAAAAAGGGACGACAAAGAATTTCAACCCTAATAAACGAAACTGTTTCCAAATATGTACTTGTTAAAAAAATATATCGCAGTTCGAAAATAAATTATAAGATAGCTTCAAGGGATCAATTGTCATGTAGCTAAAGAAAATATTTGTAGATTCAATTAAAATGCCTAAAACCTAAAATTTAAGGCTTTAATATTATTGTTTATTGTATATTTTATATCAATAAATGCGAAACTCCGTGTAATGCCATGCAATAATAATGCAACAATGTAACATAACTGTATACATAAAATAAACTTGATGTTGATGAAATAAATAATAGAAACAAAATTTAATTTATTATTTGATTTATTGAAATTTCCTTATTCTTATAACAAATAAGTTTTTACTAATAATATTTAGTTATTACTAGTTAGTTAATAGTATATTATATACATATTTGTTGCATTTTTTGTCGAAACCCATGCATTTTTTGTCAAATTTCGTTGCATTTAAATGTGCATATGTTTTCTTTTTGCCTTGCATTTTTCCGCTCTTTAGTAATGTGTATTGTGGTGACAAGATTCACTTGGTATTGTTATGTCTGTTTGTGTTGGTGAATATTTCACCATTTACAACATAATCATGAATAAAGTGGTTGGTGTATTTTTGCATACGAAACAATGGAACATTTATTTACGTTTAAATTTAGGCGATTAGCTTTACACCAATCACATAGAAAGTTAATGTTAGACTGCAAATATAAGCAATCATTGATATCTCGTACTTGATTATATATTTTTCAATCGTCAGCAAATAATAGTTTCTCGCAGTGTATAGATTGATGATGATGATGAATACCACGTAGACACGTCCATTCGTGACGGGTATCTTGGAATACGTTCTGCTTGGTTCGGACATCTTGTATCCCTACCCTCTGGCGTTTAATGTCATACGTACCTTGCTATCTCTCTCTCTCTCTCTCTCTCTCTCTCTCTCTCTCTCTCTCTCTCTCTCTCTCTCTCTCTCTCTCTCGCTCTCTCCTGCTCACTCTCTCCTTATCATCTATTAGAGAGGACGCATTAAAGAGCCTTCTCTCTCTCTCAATGTCTCCCCTCTCACTCTCTTGCTCTTTCGTTCTCTCCTTATCACCTATTAGAGGACGCATTAAAGAACCTTCTCTCCCTCTCTCACTCTCTCGCTCTCACGCTTTCTCACTCTCTCTCTCCCTTCAACCTAATGCTAGTAAATGAAACAGCAATGGATAGAGGTAACCGTTAGGTCTACTGTTCTGGGATTGGTTCGGACGGCTTTGTTATTTTATACGTGAAAATAAAAAAAATCGATAAATGTTTTACTGTTTTTATTATTTTTTCGTATAGTTACACAATATTACTAATATTCTATTGTAAATCAGCTTAAACTAGGTGATTATAGTTTTATATAGGATATTACTTTATTACTCAATATAAACTAGATATGTTATATCAGAATGTTACAAATTAATTTTCTAACAAAATAACTTAGGTCAGCTTATAAATATATATATATATATATATATATATATATATATATATATATATATATATATATATATATATATATATATATATATATATATATATATATATATATATATATATATATATATTCTAACACTTAACATTTACTTAATAGAATATTAACTATATATTAAACTTAAACCTCAACAACATACTTTATTTAATCTAGTAATATAAACTTTATATAGGCAAGAACTGTCATTTAACAACATCTTCCGCCTTTATCCAGGACTTTTCATTCAAGCCGAGCCATTTGACGTACATGTCACCATTGCTGCGGCGTTTAAGTACTTTTTCAACTAAGTAAACGTCTGGCTGATTGGTTTTCTGCAGCTCGAATTCGTAGAAACCTCCTCGAACAGCAACCCCATGAAGATCTTCCAGCAGATATGTGACAGGTTTTGTAAATTGAACTTTAACTATTTTGAATAATTCAGTTGACCAGCTGGGCGTGTATCCCTTAGAAAAGACCCCCTTGAACTTACTAATACGTACGAGGTCATTCAAGTCTAGTTTACGTTTACTTCCTGCAGCGACATCTGCTTTTACATTAGTGTCATAAACGGTTAGTTTGGTGGTAGGTGTAACAGTAGCAGGAGCTCGACCTATCGTTCTATGTCTGGTGTTGTTATAGCTGTCAACTACCCTCTGTAATATATCTGTCCATTTAAATGATCCTCGGTAGCTAAACTTTTTATACAACTTTTGCTTAATTGTACGGATAACGCGTTCAACTATCGAAGCCTTAATTACGGAATATGTAGAGTAATGATTTATAGTGTGCTCTTTCATTAATCGTTTAAAATGTTTATTGTAAAACTCTTTCCCGAGATCCGTCTGAAGATTCTTGGGTATGACTGAACTCTTAAAGATGCTGCGGACCTGTTTTGTCACCTCTTCTCCGGATTTAGTTTTCAACGGTCGTGCATACAGATATTTCGAATAACAGTTTATCATCAGCAGTATGTAACGATACCCCTTATTTACTTTAGCATAGGGTATAAACTCGGCTAAGTCAGCCTGGAACAAGTCCTGGAAATCTTTTATTATAGTGCGACGTCTTTGAAAGTTTTTTCTAGCAGCCCTGTGTATTTCATCAACAACGGTTTGTTTAGCACTAGTCATTATCATACAATTAATCTCAACGACACCGAGAGAGCAACGTCTCAAATAATTATATTGGCAGCAGCCGTGTTTGATGAATACTGAACAATGTTAAAGCAATATATCATTATATACCCCCGAAATATTCTATTCTATGATACCTTCCTCCTTAAGTTCGCTTATAATTGATATTATTTCGTTTTCATTCTGTGGACTAGTGTTGCCGGCACTCTTTACAGCATATAACAAACGAAGCCGGTCGACTAGCTCGTTAGCCTTATTCCAGTAGACGTATTCGACTTTGCAATCGCTTAATTTTTTAAAATTTGACGACGATGATGATGATAGTCTAATGCCTAAACCTTTGATTCTGGGTAAGTTCGGTTTAATTATATAATCATACTTCCAATGTTTAACAGCTGTTAGTTTACCCTGTGGTCTATATGATTTCTTATGCGCATTAGTAAGGGCTATTATCTGCATATAATTATTGATATCAGCTTGCGATGGTATAGACTCTAATTCACTAAACGTGAGTAAGTCAAACAGACCGGGTGTTGCTTTGAAAACGTTGTTTTTAATTATGATGTTTGTATCACGCATAGTCACAGGGGAAGATGCAAATGTCCACGCGTCTCGATCAATTTTATATCTAATACCGAATCTAGTTCTATCTATATTTTTGTTTCCGACAGCGTTAGCTATCAGCATACCGTAATGAGTAGGGAGATCAAGAGTTTTATTAGATTCTTCTTCTTCTTCTTCGTCTGCTTCCGATGATGATGATGTAGCAGGTTGTTTTTTAACTTTCAACTGGGGAATGTAACTAGCAGTAGTAGTAGTAGTAGCAGCAGATGGTTGTGTTTTAACTTTCAATAGGGGTACGTTAGAGGTGTTAAATGATTTAGCAATGGTTTCCAGTGGCGATATAACTGGATTGTGCGTGACGCGATACATACGTTCTGCTTCTGCTCTATCACGACGAAAGTATGCAAACTTCTTACGTATAGCATTACGAGCGTGTATTATTTTACGCTTTAAACTCAGATCATACGTGTTAGACATGTCGGCTATGCAGAGACTACTAAACGAATCGACTCTAATTATAAACTTATATATGAATCAAAACCCTTCCGATATCTGCCACGGTCTAGAGAGCTGTCTTTATTAATTACCAAGAAATCATGCGGCTCCTTCCAACACAGAGAGCAAATGTTTTTGAACTGATCATAGCTAATACCGTCTCCTACAACATGATCGCTAAACACGTGTTTTAAGTTCAACTCGTCTTGTCTAAAGAGAATAATTAGGTTTGCATTGTCCCTAATCAGATGTTTCGGTATCTTGGCGTACGTTTGGCCTAGATAAAAACAGTCGACACCCTTATGCCTACCCATGCTAAAATATTCTCTAATCTTTTCCTGCTTGCTGCAAATTATATCATCAAAAATGATACGGATTATACTCGATTAATGCGTCGTGAAGGATCAAACAATACGCCTTAGTTGTGTTCGTAAATGCGGCTGAAGACTCGAGCTCTAGTCTAATATCGACAGTGGAATCCTTAAAACTCTCTACCTGTCTTGAACAGTCAATAACAAAAATGGGATACGTTTCAAACGATTTGTAGCTGAGTAAACAGCTCTCAGCCGCACCTCTACCTATACCGTCATAGTAGTTCTCACGAAAACGAATATAATTCAGATACGCAGGAATGTAGTCCTTACGGTCGAAATCGAGATTTAAACGCTGATGCGGGAACACTTGCGAATTTAAATGCAACTTAACGTCAACTAAGTTCGAATGAGTAAATGTAGTCGGGTTACCCGTTCTTATACCCAGCTGACGCTCGTCTTGTAAAACTACAAAGACCCAGCGCGGTTTCTCTAGATCATTGGAGTTCTTTACACGCCAAACCTGGTTTTTAGTAGTTCCCAACGAGGGTAACTCGTGTAATTCCCAACGTCTAAACGGAGCGATAATAGAAGAATTATCTCTTAAACTCTCCACCAGGTTCACTTTGCTTTCATCTGATAACAGTATATGCGGAACTTCCCACGAGAGCTTATCAATCTTGATATCTACGTCGGTACCTGCATCACCTGCGTCGCTTTTATAGCTATTAAAATCGTTCTTGGCGCGAATTAAAACTAGCTGACAACTCATATGAGGTATTACTTTTTTATAATCGTCTGCAAATCCAAAGATATCTTTTAATGGTATTCTACACGTGAAATGAAAGACGTTATTCCCCTGGTTATGTAACAAATCATTATCGCTAGTAATCCCTAAGTTCCATGCTGTGCTGGTTAAAGCTCTATCCTCGGCGCCATGTGAAACGAGACCTTTTATAGTGCTTGTAATGCCGGGCTGTTTACAGACATCTATGAGCTGGTTTGTGCCTAATATTAGTTGAATTTCATCAAACAGAAAGTGGGCAAAATTGTTTACCAGAAGGAATTGCTTGTTTTCTGCACGCGTTATGCTACCTTTAACAAGTACATAGCTGTCATACAAAGCTAAAACGTTATCGGAATTTTGTATGCTGATTCTAATGGTGTCGGAATGATTGGCATTTAGCGTAAACGGCAGATAGGTATAAAAATCCTCTTTTATTATATCTGTATCGACGCGAGGCTTCCCAAATATGTTTAATTTATCAATGGTAAAGGTGTCGGTGTTAATATGCATTTTACTTCGTTTTGACATGCTGCTGCTGCTGCTGTTATCGTACTTTAAAGCCTAAAGATTCAAGAAAAAGGCGACGAGCTTTAGTTAGTTTTAATCGAAGGTCTGCACGTGCCGACGTTCGACGGTGAATGACCTTTGATGGACATATGCTGATGTTTTTATAGCTAAAGTTTATTCCCATTTTTCACGTTTAAGTTCTAGCCTGATGCTCGTGAAAGTGTCTTCAGACAAATTTATCAACTCTCCTCTCGCGTCTACCAGTCTAATGGTAATGTTGTCGATCTCGGTGACAGTGATGGGAAAGTAAATCACATGCGATGGCTCCTTTTCAATCAGATAACCGGGTGGTACGCAAACACCAAATTCGAAGATTGTATGACCTGCTTGATTGTTTCTATATGAGCCGCCTGTAATATTCGTGTCTACAAAGATGTTTGGAGTTGAAAGTATATCGACAACTCGATCTGATACGTGTCTACTACCGGGTTCTAGCACGCGCTTCTTAAATCCTAGTAGTGATCCTATGTTATCGGGTTTGGTAAAATCAATCAACTCGGTAGCTGATTCAATCTCACACTTTCCCGTATTAGTGTTAGCTTTGATTTGTAGTAGTAGATCTCCCTCTTCGGGATCGCCACTAATTTGATTGTTTATATAGTTAACGATTTCAGCCAACTCGTAGCTACCCGGTTCAATAGTTATCGCCTTTTCTCCGTAATAAAATTTATTTTTGCCTGGGTATATATTCCGTATCGTGTGACTTGTATATAAGCCGACTAAACCTAGTGAGTATTCGTAACGCACGTGATCTAATGTTATAGGTGGATAAATACGATCCGTAGAAAGCCTGTTTCCTGTACCGTACACCGTGATGGTCCTAGCCATACTTAACCGATTTACACTTTCACCTCTCTTTTATACAAAAATCGTAGACACAGATGTCCGCAGTTGTATGTATTGAACTTTTGTTTTTGGGCTACGTTGTAGTATACGGTGCAGCGAGGCCCTAAATATTTCACAAGTTCAGCTGGTGGTCTCAGGTCTCCGAAGGGGTCATAGTACAAAACCACGTTTCGATCCTTTCTATAGGCAACCCAATGAGTACCCGGTCCTCCAGCGTCGTCAAGATTAACAATAGCTCTTTCGAATTGCAAAGGTTTCGCTGCAGGTAGACTTGTTCTCATATAGACACCTCTAAAATAGGGAATGTCTTTAGCATGTTTTATTATATCTAGGTCTGTAAGTGGTCTCCGAGGCAAGTTATTCAGTTTTTTGACCGCCTGACATATGGTTTTAAGTACAATGCAGCTCCGCCAGCTCTATACGGCTTCAGGTAAAGGGCGTTCCCGTTCTTACCGCCTAAAGCGATAGCTTCCATACTTTTATTATGCCGTGTAGTTTCTTCTAGCTGTCTCTTATTACTATTAGCAGTGTTAACAGCTTTTGCTACCCCTGAGGCGCCTCCTATAATTGCACCGAGAGCCGAGAGGCCAGCAAAAATTGGTATGAGTGGTAAAATACCCCCTGTAGCTGTAGGCACAGGAATTATTCGGGGTACTTTAACGTTTTTTCGACCTCCTACGTTTTTAATGATTCTTCTGGCAGCGCTCAGGGCATGATGTATTAAATCTTTACCCGTGAGTCTCTTGCTTGCACGATTCACTACACCAACAAGCTTCTTTAAAACGCCACCTTTGAAAGTGACAGTTTTCTTCATCACCTTTTTAGCGAGACCCTTTTTCGCCGACAGTTTGTTTGTCTTTACGCCCATTCCCAACTTTCTTTTAGCCTTCATTATACCGGTTACAAACAGAGCTGATGCTTTTTCCCCTAATTTAGAGTCTTTAACCTTAACACGCTTCCAAGCGGCTTCTTCTAATACACGATCTGCCTGGTGTCTACTGTTCAAATCGGAGCTTTGAGCGTACGAGATGTCGTGCTGCATACACGCCTGGTCCAAAGGATTTATACCTTTATCGCCACGTTGTAATCTTTTAGATAATTTAGTACCAGGTCCACAGTACTGATATGAAGGAAGATGTAGTTCAATAGGCAGCTTGTCTATGAGCTTGTTAACAAAGCCGTTACCTTCGTGAACTAACATCTGGTACTGAGAGAAGAGACTGCTTGTACCTGTATTTATACTCGGTCACCACTGTAGCCGGACTAATCTGTGTTCTGAAATCTCTGCGTATAGATAAAGACTCTATGATCAGCTTGTAGAATTTCACACAGATGCTTTTCAACATTATGTATTCTTGTTTGAAAACGGTATCTGTCCAGAGCTAATGTTTGCCAGTCTCCCTTTCTCGCCTGTCTGTATGCATACTCCCATACTATCATATGATGTATATTATTCATGCTTGCGTCGGCGAAACTTACTTTCTTTACCATATCGATGTGTTGCTGCTGCTGTTGCTACAAATCGCTATGTTTGGAGAGTTATTGACATTAGTAAAACTAAAAACTTTGTTTAAATACATTTTTTTTATTTCTTCAACGATACATTTAGGCTAAGAAAAAAATAACTGATTAGCGTAGATATAAGCAAACTAAGCATTTGCGCAGCATTCCCGTAAGGCTCACCACATTTCCTATCTGCGCTAATCAGGCATTTGATATAATACACTTAAAACTAGAATAAAAAATGGTGTAAATATGATTAGGTCAACCGATAGTAGTAGTAAATTCCGTTATTAGTCGGTATTGTACACTCTCTTTATGTTGTAAGAGTTCGTACGTGTTGCAGATTCGGCTATTAGGGCATCAAACGATGATCGCATAACTTTTTGAGTATCCTCGAGCACTTGTACTTTATCTAATAATCTTTTATAATTACTATCTAGGGTATTATTCGTTTCTTCTATCTTTGTCAGCACACTCGAATGATTAGTTTCCATCTCATCATTCGCTATTAGGTGATTTCTCTTTGTTTCTTTTTCCAACGTTGTTAGCAAACTGTTAAGTTTACTAGTTTCAATGTCAACCTTTGTTACCTCTTGCTTTAGATCTTTAATAGTGTTCTGAGTGTCGGTAGTCATTGTAATGAAGGTTTGTACAGCAGAGTCGAATTGAGCATCTACATAAGCTTTAGAAGTGACATCCGTGCCATCTATAGGGTAACTTACTGAAACAATACGTTTACCATCTGCATTAAACTGCATTTGATCGTTTGTATGCATAGCCCGATTGTTAAAATACTGCCTAGAGATTACATCTTTATCCTCTAGAGGCTCCCCTATATTACAAATTCTTCCATCTTTAGCATCATAGTACGAGCCCTGTCCTTTAGCCTCTCGTCGTCGTCTCAAACAATTAGAGAGTAATTTTCTTTCAACATCGTCCACCACCTCATCGGTATACTTTTTCGTGCAAACATCGTGGTTGTCAAGCGGTTCTTTAACATGTACAAGTCTTCTTTTCTTAACATCAATTACACCTTCATCGCTATCTGACAACATTAGTACAGAACGCTTCGTGACAAGATCGTTATCGTTGATAGGAGCGCCTACATTAGTTATACGTCGATTCTCAACATCGAAATTACCCTCTGGTGTTAATTTGAAACCATAACCTCTCGGTCCACGTTTTGTTGCAGCCATTGCTTCATCTGTCATACTCATCATAGCTCTACCGAAGAGGTCTATTGTGTTCATGATGACGTATGACAAATAACTGTCACGCATGAACAGAATACACAGTATTTATAGCTGAGATCTTCATAGCGCTATGATGTACATATTTCAATACGTCATGAGATTTATACAGCTCGTCGGATGTTCTCGGACATAATCGTAGACGGTATTGAGACTTCTCGTAATCAGCCCGCATTTAATTTAGTAAACATCGTATGCTTTTACGCCTTTTTGAATAACAAAACCGTCAGAACCAGTACCAGAACAGTAGACGTAACGGTTACTTCTATCCATTACTGTTTCATTTACTAGCATTAGGATGAAGGGAGAGAGAGTGAGAGAGGGAGAGAAGGTTCTTTAATGCGTCCTCTAATAGGTGATAAGGAGAGAACGAAAGAGCAAGAGAGTGAGAGGGGAGACATTGAGAGAGAGAGAAGGCTCTTTAATGCGTCCTCTCTAATAGATGATAAGGAGAGAGTGAGAAGGAGAGAGCGAGAGAGAGAGAGAGAGAGAGAGAGAGAGAGAGATAGCAAGGTACGTATGACATTAAACGCCAGAGGGTAGTGATACAAGATGTCCGAACCAAGCAGAACGTATTCCAAGATACCCGTCACGAATGGACGTGTCTACGTGGTATTCATCATCATCATCAATCTATACACTGCGAGAAACTATTATTTGCTGACGATTGAAAAATATATCATCAAGTACGAGATATCAATGATTGCTTATATTTGCAGTCTAACATTAACTTTCTATGTGATTGGTGTAAAGCTAATCGCCTAAATTTAAACGTAAATAAATGTTCCATTGTTTCGTATGCAAAAATACACCAACCACTTTATTCATGATTATGTTGTAAATGGTGAAATATTCACCAACACAAACAGACATAACAATACCAAGCGAATCTTGTCATCACAATACACATTACTAAAGAGCGGAAAAATGCAAGGCAAAAAGAAAACATATGCACATTTAAATGCAACGAAATTTGACAAAAAATGCATGGGTTTCGACAAAAAATGCAACAAATATGTATATAATATACTATTAACTAACTAGTAATAACTAAATATTATTAGTAAAAACTTATTTGTTATAAGAATAAGGAAATTTCAATAAATCAAATCATAAATTAAATTTTGTTTCTATTATTTATTTCATCAACATCAAGTTTATTTTATGTATACAGTTATGTTACATTGTTGCATTATTATTACATGGCATTACACGGAGTTTCGCATTTATTGATATAAAATATACAATAAACAATAATATTAAAGCCTTAAATTTTAGGTTTTAGGCATTTTAATTGAATCTACAAATATTTTCTTTAGCTACATGACAATTGATCCCTTGAAGCTATCTTATAATTTATTTTCGAACTGCGATATATTTTTTTAACAAGTACATATTTGGAAACAGTTTCGTTTATTAGGGTTGAAATTCTTTGTCGTCTCTTTTTTAAAAACGTAAATCATGTCTTCTTTTTATAATATTTATCGGCTGATCTGCGGAACAGTTGTAAAACTAAAACTTTGTTTAAATACATTTTTATTTCTTCAACGTTACATTTAGACTAAGATAGAAAAAATAACTGATTAGCGTAGATATAAGTAAACTAAGCAGCTGCGCGCTTAATTACTGGATATGTTAAAATCTCTAAACGGTTTTATTATAGACAAGAAGATATTATGGAAGAATTATTATGGCGATTTTTAATAAATTTTAATAAAAACGATTTTAATAAACACGAGTTGATATGTATTAAAATTAGATTATCCTAGCATATAATTATTAGACTCTAACTGCAAACATACTTTAAAATATATATAAATTAATCGGATTGTTTTAATAGTTTCATCGTCACCTAGACTCATCAGTAAGGGAAACCATATTTGAATACATATATCCCATGTTGTGATATTTATTAAAAAGGTTGTTATAATATTATGGTATGCTAGATATACAACTGCGTTAATGATCTACCTAATGATATCTTGTTCTGACAGGCAGATTCTACAGGTAAATGCTAATCTATCTGAGAATTGATTCGAAATTTTTTTTAACACTTTTCATGTTGTTAATAATATAAACAATTTAAAATTTTAATGCTGAATTAATTATCTTAAATTATTATATGTAATTAAAGTATTAATGACGATAATTATTTTAAGAAATCAGTAAAATTTATTAATATAAAATGATAAACCTTGGCACCCTTTCTTCATGACGCCCTCTAGTAGTAGTACACAGTCTGCAGGTCATACAGTTTCCCTTCATGGTTGGCGTTTTAAAATGGTGCCCAAAGTTCAAAAATGGTCCTCGTCCAATCAGAGAACAGCAGGCGTGTATTTCAAAATGGCGCTAGTCCAATCAGAGAACAGCAGGCGTGTCATCCAAAAATGGCACTCGTGCAATCAGAGAACAGCAGGCGCATCGTCCAAGATGGCGTCGACCAATCAGAAGCAAGGGGAGGAGCTACAGGAGTAGGGATAGCCAATCAGAAGCAGTAGGCGCGGTCGCCATCTTGGATTTGTGGTGTTTTCGCTAACTTTGAGGCCCCTTTAAAATAACATGGGATTTTGAGCTAGAATCGGTGTTGCCTAACTACTCTCGTGAGTTAAGCAAGGGTAGCAACCTTCGAAAATGCGCACAGCGCATGTCTCACATTGCAACGCCACTCTCCTTACACAAAATATACATGTACACACAAAAGATTTAACATACTGCCCCCTTGAAAGAGGGAATCTTTCAACTTACAACTAAAAAAAATAAGATTAATGAAATAAGAAGCGCAAACTACTAAAAAGTTTTAATATTAAATAGTTTTTTCTTGTCTTTATTTTAGACACTCAACGAATGACACTTATTTAAACACTACACACGTTAAACGTTTTCTTCAAGAGGCACTCGACATAAACGATTCACGGCACGACGAAAAGTCCCTCCAGATGTACGGACATCGGCAACTCTCGATATACCATCTGCTCCTGGATATAAGTTTTGAATCCTTCCAGGATTCCATCGAAGGGGTGGTAAATTGTCTTCCTTAATCAACACCAAATCGCCTTCAGCTAGAGCAGGACCTTGGTGGTGTTGCCAACGGTTTCTTTTCTGCAATTCTTGTAGATATTCCCGGGACCAAATTTTCCAAAAATCCTGGTGAATTTTTTGAAGAAGCTGCCATCTAGACAGCCTATTAAGCCTAAGTTCTTGCAGGCGTTGCGATGGAATCGCAGTAATGGGACGCCCAATCAAAAAGTGCCCTGGTGTTAGGCACTCAAGATCATTGGGATCATTGCTTAAAGGAAGGAGGGAACGGGAATTAAGGATCGATTCGGCTTGCACTAGCACCGTATTTAATTCGAAAGACAATATAGTTTCTCCAACAACACGCCCAAGATGATATTTAAAGGATCTTACGGCACGCTCCCAAATCCCTCCAAAATGAGGAGATCTGGGGGGAATAAAATGCCAATTGATACCTTCCTTTGAGAATTCGCTAGTCAGTTTCAATCTAAATAATTCATTGTTAAAATAAAAGTATAAATCGCGTAATTCTCGATTAGCCGCAACAAAATTAGTGGCATTATCCGAGTATATATTCAAACATTTGCCCCTTCTGCCAATGAAACGACGGATGGCCGCAATAAAGGCTTCCGAGGTGAGATCGCTTACTACTTCAACGTGAGTACATTTAGTCGCCAAACAAACAAAGATAGCTGCGTATGCCTTTCTTTTTGTAATTTTTCGAATACCTTCCTTAATAAAAAAGGGGCCACAGAAGTCTACGCCGCTGTTTAAAAAGGGGAATGATGCTGTAACTCGTGGCTCTGGCAAATCACCCATTTTGGGTTGAATTGAGTTAGGATTATTTTTAAAACAAGTAATACATTTCTTGATTATTAATTTAATTGTAGGTTTTTATCCCAGCGGCCAGTAATCTTGGCGAACTATAGCAAGTGTTGCTTGTAGTCTAGCATGCATATTTGATATATGAACATAAGAATACAATAACTCATTTAATTTGTGCTTCTTGGGCAATATAAGGGGATATTTACTGTTTTCGGATAATCTGGAATTGCATAATCTACCGCCTGCGCGTAAAAGACCATTGTTATCTAGAAAAGGGTCAAGCCCTCTCAATGAACTATCCTTTCCAATATTCATTTTGTTTTTTAATGTGCTTATTTCTTTATAAAACGTCTCGAGTTGAACCATCTTAACCAAAGTTTCTTTGGCTGAATCAAGCTTCCTAGCCGTCAGTTCCCCAGACAGTTTTTGTTTTTTAGATCTGCAATTATGTATGAACCTAAGCGCATACCCTACGACACGCATTAATTTAAGAAGTGATGAACACCTTTCAAAAATGTATACCGGACCCACTGAATTATAAACATAAAGAACATTAGAACAGAATTTCTTTTCATCAGAAATTGTTTCCGGAATCACGTCAAAGTCTACAGTCGGATTGCCCTGAATTTGCTCATTAGGTAAGGACATAAAAGATGGACCCCAAAACCAAGTCGTAGACTGAACTAATCGTAATGGTAATGCACCCCTGGACAATATATCCGCAGGATTTTCCTCGGACTTTACATGATGCCAAGTATCGTCCTTGGTTAAATCATTAATTTTGGTTATTCGATTTCGTACAAAAATCTTTAATTTTGAGGGCTCCATTCTCAACCATGCTAACACAATAGTTGAATCTGTAAATAAATGTCGCTTATGTGGAACGGTGAGGGAATTTGTAACCCCGGTCATTAACTTGGCTAGCAACAAACAACCACACAACTCTAAACGGGGTATTGTTACAGCTTTCAAGGGTGCAACTCGTGATTTAGCAGTTAACAACCGTGTAGTGTACTCACCATCTAGATTCCGAGTACGCACATAAATAGCTGCTCCGTAGGCTCTAAGGCTAGCGTCCGCAAATCCAAATAAATCCAAAGTCCCTTCAGTGCCTGTCCCTACGACCGATCGTGGTATTTCTAATTGTGATAATAAGGGAATTTCATCCTTCAATTGCAACCACGAACTTAGCAGAGGTTCGGGAATTGCTTCGTCCCAACCCAATTTTGCTTGCCATAATTGTTGTAATAATATTTTTGCGGTTACAACGACGGGATTAATTAATCCCAAAGGATCGAAAATTCGCGCGATGTAAGCTAATATATTTCGTTTGGTAGGCCGATTATTTTCTAATTCCGGTATTGTGCAAAGTAATTCATCGCTATCTGATGACCAGTACAATCCCAGTACCTTACCAGTACCAATCTTGTTTAATAAAATTGGCGGAGTTTGATCCTTGAAAACAGGTATATTATCTAAAAGTACCGGATGATTCGCGTTGAATTTGGTCAACTCAAAACCACCGCTATTTAAAATAGTAATTATTTGGTCACGAATTCGAGTTAAATTTTGAAGGTCATTAGAAGTGGCTAATAAATCGTCAACATAAAAGCCATTTTTTTATTACATAAGCAGCATCCGGATATTCTACTTGGTTTTCATCAGCAAGATAATTCAAACATCGTGTCGCCAAATACGATGACGGGGATAATCCAAATGGGAGCACCTTTAATTCGTACTCTTGTAAATTTTGAAATGAGTCTTCCCGCCAAAATAATTTTAAAAAACGAACATCTCGCGGATCAATTAGGATCTGATTATACATGCGTTTAATGTCTGCGGAAAAAACGTATCTAGATGTACGAAACCGCACTAATAAAGTAAATATATCAGGTTGTACTACCGATCCTATCATTAAAATATCATTCAGTGATAAATTATTCGAGGTTTTGCAAGAACCAGCATACACAATCCGTAATTTTGTAGTTAGGCTGTCGTATTTGGAAACAGCGTGATGGCTTAAATAATAATAAGGAAATTTAGCCGCTTCATTGACCAGTTCTAAATGACCCATTATTAAGCCTTCTTCAATGTAACTCGTATAATGTTTTCGAAATATATTGTTTTCCTGAAAGCGTTTTTCTAAATTTAAAAATCGTTTACGAGCTATGTAATTAGCCATGTAAGTAATCCTGATCATTAAATTATTTTAAAAAATGTTGACAGGTTAATTCTTCAGCGAGTAAAGCTGGCTACGTCGCTTGGTGTTTGAGATGTCAAACGTGTAATTGGTTTTAGTCACATCTTCTGTTTTCAACAGTAGAATTCTTGTTTTACGACCGTTATTAAAATACAATTTAACTATTAACAAATCAACATTCTTTTAATTAATAACCAGGAAACACACACTACTTCCTCAGGAATTGTAAATAACATAAATTATAACAACTGTACAATTAACTATTATTTTGCTTCTAATTAATAAGCTTTTGTTTTTTCATTATATATATTATTTACTTTCCGATACTAAATATAATATATCTTATGTTCAAAATAATAAGTTCAAGTAATCATTTATTAAAAATACACCCTTCATACAAAAAATTAGGTAATGTTAGAAATGTAATTTTTATGTGTTATAATATTTATTTTAATAGAAGGCATAGACTTTGACAGGTGGTTTAGCATTGTTTTCATTATTAACCTAGGTCAATAATATATTGTAACGTTCTTTTTAAAATAATAACACAAGTGCTGTTTAAATCGTCTATTCACAAACAAATATTTATTTCTATACACTAATGAATACACTATAAATTAACGCTATGATTATAAACCATTAAAAACTATTATTTACAGACTATGAATTTCTAATACAATATTTATCTTTACATTCACTATTTATTTTGTGATACACAGTTAATGACTTGCTGTTGACTTGACTCTCTTTTATCCGCCGTCGATTATATACCCCCATGTAATTCTTCTAGAAGTCGCTCGAACATACCGGTATACATCGAATACACTAGAAGGTTGAGTGCATTGCGCTGCGGCTCCGGAATGTTCCACAACCCATTGACGGCCGGAACAGACGATGCGTTGCACTCGTTACACTGCCCCCCTCTTCAAGTCTGTTCTGTCCCAGAACAGGTTTTATGCTCTGGTTCCTGTAGAATGGGTCATGACGATATCGACAGTCTTCACCTCGACTACACGTTCCATTACGGTAGAAATAACAGTCTACACTCTTCGTTGGCCTTAATGCGGGCTGTGGGTCAAAACTGCAGACGAAGATCTTGACGTCAGTACCTCTAAAGACAACCTCCAGCATGTTTCTAACGATTCTCCAATCCAGCTGGTCCCGCCCACAGCCGAGTTTGGGAACTGCCAATTTGTTAATTCCCCTGGTAAGCAACTCGATCCTCAAATTCCATAGTGCCCTCCACAAGTCGGCGTAACTCGGTTTCTGGTAGTAAAACTGCTTGGTTACCAAGTAGTAAATGGATCGGTCATGATCAGGCAAGCGTAAGGATTTACCAACAGAGGGATTTTGTTCTCGAAGTTCATTCAACCGTCCAAATTTATTTCTAAACACTATTGCGATCCCCCTGGACATACGGAGATCCGCGGAGACACAGTGGGCAATGGAATAATCACCAGGGACCCGGAAGAGATCTTGTTGCATCTCAGTCGTGACTCCGAATCGCGCTTTTCTAGTTCCAGAGAACGCAGCCATAAATTCTCTAAAGGTTGGCTGATCATCTTCAGGCCTTACGGTATTGATAGCCACCTCAGCCTCATCTTTCCGATCCGGGACTGCGTCATTATTTCCCTCATAGTGCGCCAGACGATTGGAGTGTACCACCTTTGGTTTCCCCCTTGGCAATTTCTGGATGCGATAAATCAAGTCATTTATTCGTTTCTTCACCTGGTATGGACCCTCCCAATTTCGCTGTAACTTTGGAGAATAGCCACGACGCCTTTGCGGGTTGTATAACCAGACAAGCTCTCCAGGTTGAAACCCTCCTTCTTGGGCTCTCACATCGTACGTAGCCTTCATCCGGTCACTCGCGATTCGACTATTATTTCGGGTTCGGTCGTGAATATCCTCCAACTTCTTCTTTAAGTTGATGACATAATCATTCCCGGCTACCTCCTGCTCAATAGGTGGAGACCCAAATTCCAGATCACACGGTAACCGTAACTCGCGTCCAAACATCACAGACGCTGGTGACTGACCGGTTGTTTCGTGGACCGATGCACGATAAGCCATCAGGAACAGATGCAGGTATTGGTCCCAGTCTCGTTTATGATCGGAGACGACCTTGGCCAAATATTTGCCCATTGTCCGATTCATGCGTTCTACCATTCCATCGGACTGCGGATGTAACGGTGTGGTCCGAGTCTTGCGAATGCCCAACAATCGACAGACTTCTCCAAAGAGTACAGACTCGAAATTGCGGCCTTGATCCGAATGCAGCTCCATGGGCACTCCGAAGCGACTGAAAAACTCTTTGACTAGTACGTCAGCAACAGCCGCAGCTTCCTGGTTTGGTAGGGCATATGTTTCTGGCCATTTGGTAAAATAGTCCATTGCCACTAATATGTATTTATTCCCATCGTCGGTTTCGGGAAATGGTCCGGCAATATCTATGGCTATTCTTTCCAGAGGACTACCCACATTGTACTGCCTCATAGGTGCTCTTCGTTTCCCCAAGGGTCCGTTACCAGTGGCACATAGTTCACATTTCCGGCACCACTCCTTCACGTCTTCTTTACAGTTGACCCAATAAAAACGCTCCCTAACTTTCTCCAAAGTCTTTTTCACACCGAAGTGTCCTCCTGAGGCACCGTCATGGAGATGTCGCAATACTGTAGCCACTCGGCTTCTTGGAACCACGAACTGAGACCTAATGGTGGTGCCATCTTCACTCTCCAGTACTCGCTTCAGGAGATCGTCTTCCACCTTCAAGGACTCCCATTGGGCCCAATATGCTTTGAGCGTTCTGTTGAAAGGGCTGACGGCCTCCCAGGCAGTCCTTTCTCCCACGCGCTTCCATTCCAGTACCATTTTTAGTTCGGGATCAGCCTCCTGCTGTCGTTGCAATTCTTCCGGCAACCAATTGTCGTTGACGATGGTAGTCCTTAATACTTGGCAAACGAGAGCAATGACGGCAATCCGTTGGACAGGGTCTTCTTGAAAGAGCATCGGCATTTCGATGACTAGTGCCCGCTCGATGTTCGGTGTCAAAGTCGTATCCTTGTAATCGTTCGATCCACCTTGCGACCTGGCCTTCAGGATTACGGAATTGTAGAAGCCATTTCAACGCTGCATGGTCCGTCCTCAATAAAAACTTCCGTCCGTACAAGTATTTGTAGAAGTGCTCAACGGACTTCACGACGGCCAATAGTTCTTTTCTGGTCACACAATAATTCCTTTCGGCTTTCGACAAAACCTTACTAAAATAGCCGATGACCTTTTCTTGTCCATCCTGTATCTGAGAAAGTACCCCCCCCCCCCAATGGCCAGATTACTTGCATCTGTGTCAAGTATGAATTTCCCTTCTGTCCGTGGATAGCTCAATATTGGTGCTGTTGTCAGGGCACGCTTCAGCTCTTGGAAAGCTGTTTCACACTCTCCGCTCCAAACATACTCGCGCCCATCTTCAGTTAACCTTGTCAGAGGTTTCGCTATATTGGCAAACCCAGGAACGAAACGCCTGTAGTAGGTACATAACCCAAGAAAACTACGAACTTGGTGTTTATCTTTCGGTGTTGGCCACTCTTGAACTGCACGAATCTTATCGGGGTCGGCTGCCACTCCATTTTGTGATACGACCTGCCCGAGATATTTCACTTCCTTTCTGAATATGTGGCACTTTTTCGGACTCAGTTTCAGATTGGCTCCACGTAGTCTTCGGAACACTTCCTCTAGATTTTTCAAATGTTCGTTGAATGATTTTCCGACTACAATCACATCATCTAGGTATACCAGGCAGGTCTTCCACGACAACCCTCCAGGATGGTCTCCATTAGACGCTCAAAGGTGGCCGGAGCGTTACATAGACCGAAAGGCATAACTGTAAACTGCCATAGTCCGGAACCAATAGTGAACTCGGTCTTCTCCCGGTCTTCAGGTTCCATTTCAACTTGACAATAACCGCTCTTCAAGTCCAAAGTCGAAAACCATCGTGAACCAGACAGGGTATCTAACGTGTCGTCGATGCGTGGTAAGGGATAGCTGTCTTTCTTGGTCACGTTATTAAGCTGCCGATAGTCCACACAAAATCTCGTTGACCCGTCCTTCTTACTGACCAGGACCACCGGTGATGCCCATGGACTGCTGGATGGCTCGATGACCCCTTGTTCTTCCATATCAGTAATAATCTTTTCGGCTTCTGTTCGCCTTGCTAGAGGTAGACGCCTCGGCTGCTGACGGACAGGCATAGAGTTGCCTGTATTGATTTTATGTTTTACTATATTTGTTCGTCCCTTCTGGCTATCGTCAAGAGCGAAGATATCTTGGTATCGGTGAACCAAACCCTGTACCTCTTTCACTTCCGTTCTGTTAAGGTCTTCGCACGAACTAGTAACCATACCCACTAATTTTCCACCATCGTCTTTGGGCACTGGTTTTGGAACATCAGCCATACACCTGGCTACTCGGAATACTGGCACACACTGTCCCACAAGGGTACTCTTCTTCACTGTCACCGGATCCACATTAACGTTCATAATTCTCACCGGTACTCTCTTTCCAACCTTGATCAGCGCTTTTCCCACCAGTATGCCACTATGGATCTTCTTATCACAAACAGGCTCCATCATTCGCACACATCCTACCCGAAGATCTCCATTAAAACCCGCCTCGACAACCATCTCGCTTTGACCCGGCAATATCACATCTTCAGTCAGCAAAACCCTTACAACCGGATCCTCTCGTGGGTGCAACGGAAGTTCTTCGTTACCGACCTTCAAAACACCCTCTTTCAAATCCAACGTAAAACCAAATTTTCTCAGGAGGTCCATTCCCAAGATGAAGTCATCAGTGATATCGGCTACCAGCACCTCATGATCACGTTCTTCACTTCCAATGCCAATCTTCATCTTCACCACTCCGCGTGTTGGTATCACTTCACCCGTTGCTGTACGGAGTTGAGTAGTTGTGGGTAGCAACTTAATACTTGATCGTAGAACATCAGGGCGTACGATGGATTTTGTCGCCCCCGTATCAATAAGTAGTGGAACAGTTCGATTAGCAATCTTCCCATCTACAAACAAACTACCGTTACTATTCTTCGATGTTACGGCATGGATCGTGATCTCCGGGGCATCTTCACTCGCCATTAACGTTCGCCCCCTCTTGCCAACCACCTTTAACTTTTCCGACGGTTGTACTTTTCTTATTTTGGGACAACGGCGTTCTACATGTCCTTGTTCGCCGCAGTTCCAACAACGAGGCCCTCGAACTTCTTGATGATTCTTCTTACGGCTTTCTTCCTTTCGAAGAACTCTCAGTACTAACTCCTCTAGGTGATCTTTAGAACCTTCTTCCTCCACAACAGCCCGAACACGCCCGTGACCTCGGGACGCTTGTTTTGCAGCTTCAAATTCTAAGGCGTGAGCAAGCGCATCATCAGTTGTTCTTGGTCGTGCTAGCCTCAATGATTGTTGTGTTTCCCCGTCTCTTAACCCATCAATGAAGGTCTGCAAAAATGAATCGGGTGCCGTAGAGTACGCCAATCGGACAAGCCGCGCAACATCGGCTTCAAACTCCTGCAGGCTTTCTCCATTCTTCTGGATACGATTCTTCACTTGCGCGTGATACACTTGTTGAAGATGCGCGTCTCCATATCTCATCTCCAATCTAGACACTAACAATTGATAATCATTTTCCTGTCCTGCTGGGATTGTTTGCAGGACATTCAACGCGTCTCCACGCAAAGCCACAGTTAAAGAAACGGCCTTTTTCTTGCCTGTCCATCCGTTGGCCCCAGCGGCCGCCTCAAATTGTTTGTAGTAGGTGGACCAAGGTATCTTTCCATCGAACGTGGGTGGTTTTACTTTTATCCCTACGGCAGGAACCTTTTCTTCTTTAAATTGTTTCTTTACTTCATTAAACGGCCACTCAGAAGTTGAGGGAAATCGTAGTTGCCTCATTCTATCTTCCAGCATTTCGGTCATATCGTCTTTCTTAGTTGTTGGTGGTAATTGCATTTGGGATATTTTCTCTTCTACCATCTTTATTACCCTATCATGTTCCGCCAATCTACCTTCCAACAGTCCTAACGCGCTGGCATTCTCAAAAAATTCTTCGAAAACTTTGTCTTCCAACGCTTTGACATTTTCCAGCAATTCTCCTTTAAGCCTTCTAGAACTTTCTTCAGACTTTTCTAGTAATTCTTCTTTAAGCGTTCTAGAATTTTCCAATAAATCTTCTTTAAGCATTTTAACATTTTCTTCCAGTGCTTTAGTATTTTCAAGTAATTCTTCTTTAAGCATTTTAGAATTTTCTTCAGACTTTTCCAATAGTTCCTCTTTTAACATTCTGGAATTCTCTTCCGACTTTTCCAGTAATTCCTCTTTTAACATTCTAGAATTCTCTTCAGACTTTCTAGAATTCTCTTCGGACTTTTCCAATAATTCTTCTTTAAGCATTCTAGAATTCTCTTCCGACTTTTCCAGTAATTCCTCTTTTAACATTCTAGAATTCTCTTCTATTTTACTTAATAACAAATTAGTATCAATTACGGGTCCAGGTATTTCGAAGAGGAAACTTCCAGGGTCTTCTTGCTGCTCCAAAAGCCATTCTCTTAGCCGATTTATTAACACACTTTTAAGGCCCGTTGTGTCTAAATCTCGTTCTTCAAGTTCATGTTTCAAGTCTTATACTTTGAGATCTTTTAACAGTTTCATCACCATTTTAATTGTTTGTTGAAATTATGTTTTAACACCAAAAATTTTATTCTCACAGCACTTTAATTAATTATTACGCGATTTTATTTATTTTAAAACTCCACACCTGACATCACTGTAACGTTCTTTTTAAAATAATAACACAAGTGCTGTTTAAATCGTCTATTCACAAACAAATATTTATTTCTATACACTAATGAATACACTATAAATTAACGCTATGATTATAAACCATTAAAAACTATTATTTACAGACTATGAATTTCTAATACAATATTTATCTTTACATTCACTATTTATTTTGTGATACACAGTTAATGACTTGCTGTTGACTTGACTCTCTTTTATCCGCCGTCGATTATATACCCCCATGTAATTCTTCTAGAAGTCGCTCGAACATACCGGTATACATCGAATACACTAGAAGGTTGAGTGCATTGCGCTGCGTCTCCGGAATGTTCCACAACCCATTGACGGCCGGAACAGACGATGCCTTGCACTCGTTACAATATATAATAGAGGCTTCTGGCAAGGGGTTAAGAAAATCAATTTCTGCAGTCACAAACAGTGCCAATAATTGTCTTTTTTAAGGTTAGTAGTGGAAAAACAATTTTTCCGTTAGGTAACAAGTAATAAAACTATTAGATAATGCTCGATTAAGTATGTATAATTTTTATTAATATTTAGTGTAATATCCATTGTTTTCTATACACTCAGTTAAGCGTCTCGGCATACTGTCAACCAGATTTTGGCAAAAGGAATATTACATGCTTACTCATAATCTAGGAAACAGCCAGTTCATTGTTGTCTTAAAGTAGGTAAAATTTTCTCAGAATACCTAATCCTTTTTAAGACGAGAGCTTCAAAGGAGAATTTTAATCTCACATATTCTAAACTACGGAAAAAAATCTTTGTGTGAGTCAAGTTACTGTTAATGTATCTACTGATCAAAAAATTTCTTTAAACAAAAATTAGTGCAAAAGTCAACGTACAAATTTTTTTGGTTGTTTTAACAATATTCTTGAAATTTAATGGTCACATGATGAAAGTTTTACTTGTCCTAAGTATTTCATCGAAAGTTCTGTCTACCTAGATAATAACTCGCTCGGTTATAATTTACAATATGCCATAAACTCATTACGGCGGTAGAGACCCGAGTTTATAGGGGTGACATTTTCTTTGCGTTTGGGTGTACCTGGATTCGCCTAAGTCTTCTGGGGGTCTTTTAAATGGGAGACGGATTACAAATCGGCCCTTGTCATTGCGCGTCACGTTCTCAAGAAGGTGTTGTTCGCAAGGTTCAATAACACTATCATTTGATCCGGAAGTTACCTCTTCGATTTTCCAAAAATTTTGAAGATCAAACTCGTTTTCGTTTTGGGTCGTAATAAAGTTACAACGAGGAATACTAGCGCATTCTGGGATGGTACCGCCTACGATCCAACCTAAAGTGGTTTTCTGTAGGGAAGGCAGGGTTTTTCCTTGATTAATCCTACCGTTCATTAAAATATTCCAAAAAATGTCTGCACCTAAAAGCGCGTCAATCGATTGGGGTTTATAAAAAAGAGGATCTGCAAATTTATCTTTGGTGGAATTTTTAAAGAATTGTGATCTAATGGAGTAGATGGTAGTTGATCCGTAATTTTTGTTACCACATAGCAATCTAACGTTTTGGTGTAAGATGAACAACGAGATTTAAATTCACAAGTAAGAGTAGCAACTGCATGTGTATTGTTTATGGTATTTATGGAAAGTGAGGCTTTATTGCATTTTAAATGAAGTTTTTGGGAAAAATCTTCTGTAATTAGATTTACCTGACTGCCACTGTCTAGTAAAATGCGGCATTTGTGACGACCGCCTTCAGCATCGAGCATATTTACGACGGCTGTACTTAGAAGGATCCCGTTTTTCCATTGTCAGCGGTACAAGCTTGTCTAGCTAAAGGAACCTTCTCGGAATCGTTGTTGTTATTAGGATTAGGATTAGAAGTTTTAGCATCGGTGGCGGAAAACCTATGTAAAATTGAATGATGCCGACGGTGACAAACGGTACATCTTGAACCAAAGCAACTTACAAGGCTATGATTGGCTTTCTTTAAACAATTTATGCAATAACCTTTGTTTTGAACTAATTTGTACCTTTCATCGATCGGTAATTTTTTAAACTGGACACATTTTGCGAGATTATGTTCTCCCTTGCAACATATGCAATTAATTGTCGTAGTATTGACAACATTAGAATTTACACGTTTAGAATTTGATAATGTATCGCGTGAAGAGAATTCTAGTGAGTCGCACTTTGTGTTTATGAATTCCGTAATAACATTTAAAGTGGGAAATGCGTTTTTATCCAAACTTCTTTCGAATTCCGCCGCGGTGGTAAAATCAATTTTTGTCATCACTATATATACCAACAAATCATTCCATTGATCTGCTGGACGGCCTAATAAAGATAACGATCTGGTGTGCTTAAGGCAGCCTCGAATTATAGCCCGTAGCGTTACCGGGCATTCTTTATTTGCAACAGGCAAATCGAAAATAGCCTTTATGTGTTTTTGAACCAATTTTCGGATGTTATTGTATGCATTTATAACGGATAACCACGCAGTATCATAATTAACATCGCTAATTTCAAAAGCTGCTATAACCTCTGCGGCTTCTCCCTTCAAGGTAGATACTAGATAATGGAATTTTTGTATTTTTGACAATGTCACGTTTTCATGTATTAACAATTTAAACGTACCATAAAAGGGTATCCATTTATCGAATTGCCCATCGAATGTAGGTATATCTACTTTTGGTAATTTAAATTCCACGTTATTATTAAGTGAAGAATTTCCATAATCGGAACCCGCATGAATTTGCAATTCCCTCAAAAGCGTTTTACTGCGGCCAAGCGCGGAAAAATATTTATTTTCAAACACACCTAGCGAATCTTCATTAGAAGGTTCTGCAGCAATGATCTCGTAATAAATTCGCGTATATTCAGGTAAGGTGTCTTCAATGGCACCTTGTCTTAATTTTAATTCATCGTAATTTACCGAATCTTTTGGCGTGTCGTTGAGAAATGATTCAAACCTTTGTAAAGCTTCTGTTAATCTGACCTTTTCTGCTTTTAACTTAATTAATTTTTGAGCCATAGTGCTAGTGCAAGTAATAAGCAATACAAATTGAAAATGGATTTTTTAAGGATAAAGAAGGATTTATAATTACCTTGAGTGCCTTTTACGGATGCTCGGGGGTGCTGGGCTTCTCTATGCGTCAGCGACATACAACGGACTACCTTCCGCAGTGGCGTCTTGAAATCCCTGGTTTTTCACCTTTCTTGAAATTTATTTTCTTCCCCTTTTATAATTGGAGCGTGATATCCGGCTCGAAGGACCAAGTGTTCGTGCACAAGTACACTATAACCGGTGTAAATAAATACTCCTTTAATGTAGGAAAAGAATTTTTATTTTATTAAAGACAAAGTGCATTGGCTACTAATGGCAATGCCAGACTGGTGAGTTAAGCAAGGGTAGCAACCCTCGAAGATGCGCACAGCGCATGTCTCACATTGCAACGCCACTCTCCTTACACAAAATATACACGTACACACAAAAGATTTAACAAACGGAAAACTGCAGTTTACCATCTAATCTTAATTCATCATGCTTTTACGTGCCTTTTTTATAAATAAAAAAAAAGTTAAAATAAATAAGTTATTTACTTTAAAAAGTAGACTCTTCATCGTTCCTTGTACCAACGAACATGTTTCTATTACTTTATATTGTATTTTCAGTGTTGTGTTATTGTAGACTTTCATCTTTTCTCATATCACTATATTGTTGCTAAACTATATAATGACTTACTTTAGTGTGAAATGATTATTATTAATGATTTATTAAAGGAAATAAGCAAATGTGAATTAAAAACCCCGAAAAGTCATAAATACTTAGCAACGTCGTTTTGTCTAGATCAAATAAGTCGTATTCTTAGACTTTTAGTACTATATTCATTTTATAAAATGTGGTACAGTACTTAAGTAACTGAACATTCTTATTCTATTTGTTATAATATAAAATGGAACCTCCTTTTTATAAATTACAAGTACAGGTTAAATTACTAATGCATATTTTTATTTTTAACAAAGCAGCAGTCTATAAAAGAAAATAAAGTCGGTATACAAATTAAAATGAATAATTTATAATATAAATAACAACTTTTTAACATTGCAGTTAACACAATTAAAACACTATTAACTAGCAATAACACTCTAACACAGATTACTGCAACCACAGTGGCCATTCTTTGAAGTTTCGTATAGAGCGTTTCCTCTAATATTTCCCCTGAAAATTGATAAAAATAAAGAAAACCTTGCATTGATTCATCAAGCAAAAATGAAATTTACCCTGGTCCATAATTACAAACGTACAACTTCTTATATCTCATCTTATCATTACTATCGTAACTAGTAAAGCCACATCCAACATACGAAGTATTTGCCCAGGCTACCTACAAAAACACGAGACAAATCATTAGAATGGGGATAAACAAGCTAAAAAGACTTTTCGGGCTAAATAGTCGTGCCAGGGAAAGATAAGAAAAACACCCTCGCGGAAACTTAAAAATACTTCCACGTATCATAATAAGGATCGTTGTTAAGAGGGAAACGTCCTACGAAATAAAAGACAATATAAAATCTTGTTCAGTGAAGACTGTTCGAAAATTCGAAAAAATTCACCGTCTACCATGTTAGAGACCATTCCCTCCGCCTCATTTTCGATAGTGTCCTAACAATCATTCCAACAATGCTTTTCTGCTGCAAAGACATGGTGGATAATTGTCGGACACGAACTAATATCAGGGTTTCCCCACCACATAAGAGTCGGCGCATTTCTTCGAACTTTTAAGTTCTTCACGAATCACAGAACTAGACTTCATAGGGTACTGCTATTTTTCGTACTACAAAATAGTCGAAAAATCCAAACTTAACACGTCATTATCTCGACACCTGGGAGCGTTATTAAAAGTTCTGACTAGGGTATCTCTTTATCCTGGTACGACTATGTATTTAGCTTTAAAAATATTACTCTATTTTTTAAGTGTTTAAGAGGTTGTTCATGTTATGACTAATATTTTCCTTATGTGTGTGAAATTAATATAAAATAATGTTAACTGTACTATAAAACATACAAATGCTTTCTGCTATTGAATATTTTCAAATTCTAAACAGTACGTCAGAAAGGTACTAACCTGAGTATAATGTCCAGTTTTAGAATTTGAGTCATTTGGATAATGATAATCTTTATATTCATTAAACCAACTTTGTATTGCTCCATTCCAGTCTGCGCCTTTCGAGAAAGCCGTGGACATTGACATGTATAAATTTTGACCAACCCACCACCAACGAGCTTTAAAAAAAATAGACAAATTAATGAGCACTTTTTCAATTTTCTCGACATATAAAGCAATACTTACGATCGTTCACTTTAACGTGTTGAAATCGACACGTATTAGCAATCTTTTGAGCTTCATTGGCTAATTGTTTATCGTAGTACTAAAATAAATATATATTAGGATGTATAGTATATAACATATTGGGAACAATCAAGTGTGTAATATTTACTTACCATTCGTTTCATATTACAAGCTATTGGTTGGCCAGGAACATCTCCTTTTGCCAAACGAAGCCGCAACTCATTGTGTTTGTTAACTATAATGTTTTGGTCAGCAGAGCTCACTCCGGATTCTGTAATTCATGCATTTGTTTGACAAAGCAGAATTAGTTTACAAATGAACTTACCATAGACCTTTTCGCATTGGCCTGTTGTCAGGGAAATTACAATCGAGATGAGAAAAAATACCGACAGTACCCGGATCATTCTTACTTCTAGCCTCTATTTTTCAAGATAAAATGTGTGCTGTTTATATACTCTGAAAATGCAAAACAAACATTGTCAGCTACTTAGAAAGACAACGAATGTGCTTAAAGTAAATAGTAGTTTTATGAAATTATGCATAATTTCAACAATTATAGGAAAAACATGTTGTTACAATATATTTCATAATTCGTTTAAGGAAAATGCTGCTAATAAAAAACACCTATATAATATACAGTTTAATGATATACGATATGTATATCATAAAAATATTAATAGATCATTACATAATGAAAAATATCAATGAATGGATAAGAACAAATGAAGTTATTTTTTATGCGTCTTAAATCTATCTCACGGGAGGCGCCCGTTAAATGTTTAACATTTTCAAAATTTTAAATTTCTATAGACCGACTAAAATTATACTAAATTCTTTTTATTCATAATTCTTAGAAGTAAGTATAAAAGTATATATCGTAAAATACGAACTAATTTGCAAGATTATAAGACTTAACGTGTAATAAACAATTTTAAAAATAAATCCTTTATGCTAATAACAGATAAGCTTTTAAGTAAAAAGCTTAGATAAGATTTATCAGTACTTTTGCTGGGAATGATCGGTTTGTGTAGGTTTCAGTCCCGAGTTTCAATGCGCATAGCAAAAAACTAACCGCTTAAATTAATTCAAACAAAAACAGTTAGAAACACAATTTATTTTGGTTTTAAAAAATAAATTTGTAAAATTATCCGATTTTAAGTTTTTGAATTTTCACGAATTATGTTACAAAAAGTCCAGTTTTTGCAAGTATTGACGTAAAGCGTGTCTTTAATAATTAATATTTCAATAACTTATTCAATAAGTTATTCTATGAATAAAGAGTAAGGCAATCTAGTGTTCTGGTGTCTTAATTAAAATCTTTTTTTACAAAAGATAGTATTGTTTAATACAACAACAAATACGCCAAGCGATTTTAAAAATAAAATAAATAATTCTTTAAAGAATATGCACTGTACAGTTTCTTACCCCTAATCTCTATTTATAATCCATATATCAAATTTCAAAAATTGTCTTTAATTATGTGTCATTAAAATGTCATTATTATCTACTTGCATATAAAATTGCATTCAATTCTGTAGCGTTGTCATTAAAATATGAATTATACGTTTTACATCAAAACCCGCAGACAACGGACTTTTTGTAACATAATTCGGGAAAATTCAAAACTTAATATCAGATAATCTTGCAAATTTACTATTTTATACAAAAATACATTGTCTTAGTCAATTAGTTTGAGCGGTTGGCTTTTTGCTAAGCGCATTCAAACTCAGGGGTTAAAAGTTTTACATACGATAGTAGTTAGGTTTTATAAATTAAAAACACAAATAAAAGTTGAATACTTACCAAGATTTATTTAAAAACAGTAAAACTATTTGAATTTATTTTAGCACCTTCCTTTTATTAAATTATTATGTGTGCTACTGCAGATTTCTGTAATAATTCGTCTCGTATGGTATTTGAAGTAAGCTATAATAATATTACCCAAGTCACTTTGTTTTATAAAGGATATTTATGACTAGGTATAGGATTTCTATGCATTTGCATGTTTTTTCTGCTTATAGCAAACATATGCAGAGTTATATTTCTACATGTTTAAGCCACATATGAATCACATATGTCAATTTGAAAGTGCATATAAATGCATATTTAGGTGTTTTTTATAAATGCACGCATATTTTAGCATTTTTGAACGTTTTACATGCTTTAATTATGAAATTTCTAATATTTTTTAAATAATTTTAGCATTTTAGACAACCAATCAAGGGCGGCTTAGTTGAGTCTAGGGGAAACCCATAATTTAAGCTTATTGTTAAATACTAGGCTTTAAAATATTTTACTGCCTTAACCATCTGTGTACTTGTTAATATTTTCTAAAAAAAAGTTTCAACTAAGATTTAAATACTTACATCCTGCGGTATTGTGATAAATAGGTATTAGGAAATTCCAAAGACCCTTTGACAACTTCCTGTTCATAGAAAAGTTTGCCTGTACTTTTGTTTACTAATCTTGTAATCTTTCAATTAAGACAGTTCAGAAATTGCAAACTGCATTTCAGTTTGAGATTTTAGAGTGTAAAGATGGGTAAAGAAAAACGGTCTGTTACACTTCGAAGTTATGTTAAGGAATTCAGTGTTCTTACAACTGACGATAAGGTGTTTTAGTTTACAGTGTGCGACGATAAAGTAACTGCAACGAAACGCTTTCAAGTTACACAACATCTGAACACGGTTCGACATCAAAAGTGTGTTGCCCTGAAATCTAAAAAACAAACATCGTCACCGGGGTACCTTAATAATTCGCGCGGTGAGTCCAGCAAATCGATCGAATTTAATAAAAAACTATGTAGTGCATTAGTGGCTGCAGATATCCCGTTAAGTAAAATTAATCACTCAGCATTTCGTAATTTTCTGGAAGAAATTTCAAAAATGCCAATACCCGACGAGTCTACACTCAGGAAAAATTATTTACCTCGTTTATACGAAGAGACCATCAAATCAATTAGAAAACATGTAGCGAATAACTACATATGGGTTTCCATTGACGAATCTACTGACACTACTGGAAGGTGCGTAGAAACTTCATTTCCATCGTTTTGTTAGTAAAATTTACCTAATTAAAGACAGCAGAGCAATTTACGGATGTTTTATTTTCTATTTGGTTAGTTACATATTTAATCACAACAATATTTTTGCTTGATTAAAATATAATTTTTTTTAAATAACTGTTTTGCGCTAATTGTTTGTAACCGACTAATTATGTAGTTCGATAAAATAAAAATCAAATTTTTGTTTTCAGATACGTGGCTAACATTATAATTGGCGTTTTAAATTCGGAGAACAATCCCAAATCCTATCTATTAGCAATGGACGTTTTCAAGAGCACCAATCATTGTTCTGTGGCAAAATTGTTTAATGATTCGATGGCTATTTTGTGGCCGGACGGCATACAGTACAACAAAGTACTCCTGTTCGTCACCGACGCGGCACCGTACATGAACAAGGCTAGAGCAGGCTTACAAGTTCTGCACGAAAAAATGATTCACTTAACTTGTCTTGCCCATGCAATACATAGAGTTGCGGAAAAAGTGCGGGAAATATATCCTAACGTAAACTCTATAATTTCAGATGTAAAAAAATTGTTTGTAAAGCTCCATATCGCATACAAATGTTTAGGGAAACTGCTCAAGAAGTGCCTCTCCCACCTGAACCTATAATAACAAGGTGGGATATTTGGCTTTCTGCAGCAGAATATTATGCAACTTATTTTGATATTATTAAAGCATTTGTAAATAAACTTAATAAACACGATGCACTATGCATACAAAGCGCACAGGATGCTTTTAATACTAAGGAGGTGAGGGCAGAATTATTGTTTGTTTTGACAATTTTGTGCGTTTAGCTAAAGTAATTCAGAAATTAGAAAGTCAGGGAAATGCATTAGATGAATCACTTGAGCATGTAAAATTGTTAGGTGTTTCTTTAAATAAATAAAAGGGCCAAAGGGTTTGACTATAAAACAAACATTTAAATCCGTTATAGACAAAAATCCTGGTTTTCACTTAATTAAAAGCATAAACAATGCATTATCTGGCCAAGACATTTTAGACGAGCTAAAACATTATTCGCTTGTAGAATTAAACAATTTTAAGTATGCCCCAATTACGTCTTGCGATGTGGAACGGAGTTTCTCAAAATATAAAACAATATTTAGGGATAATAGGCATATGTTTACTTTTGAAAATTTAAAAATGTACGTCATTGTGAACTGTAACGCTTTATGTTTAGAAAATATAATTAATTAAATTATTGCATAGGATGTCTAACTAAAATAATTTCTGTAAATAAAATGTAAATAACGCTAAACAGGTGTTTTTTTTAATAATGAAAGTGCATATATTTATTAAAAATTTCTAATAAACGTATATTTCATATTTCACGTTTTTATAGTGCATAAGTGCATGCATATTTCAGCATTTTTAAGTGCATACAAATCCTATACCTATTTCTGACTAATACCTTTTCATGAGTCTTCAACTTTTCCGATACGTAACTACGTGCTTGTATCCACATTTTTTATGAATTTCAAAGAAATAATTCAATGTTTACTAATAATGTAGCGATAAGCAGAACATGTCAATATACTTATTCATTCATTTTGCAAAGTCAAATAGTTTTAGGAAATGTTAGTACTAAACTTAGCAATATTCTTCTTTTATGGGGATGAATATGTAATAGTATTGTTAAAACTAGGCTTTATATAAACATTTTACTTTTTTATTGAATGTGTGTGCTCTCAAAATGTATAGATGCGGATCATGTAAATGATCTTAATTTTCAGAAGAGTGTGATATACACACTACATTTATAACAAAGTAAATCAGACTTATTTACCTTCCACATATTGTAATTTAATAACAAAAATAAATTTTATATGTGCAAATATAAGATTACTATTTCTTATCTAGATCATATGTAGTTAATAACAATTATTGGAATTACTTTAAAAATTATACTTTTTGTTCGACTGACAGATTTTAGAGAAATAGGAGTTTTGGTCATAAATATTTTGTTTATGTATGTTATCTTAGAAACTGGAAGAGTTACGAAAAAAGTCAAACACCAAAGTTGGTTGGTATAAAACAAATTTCAGTTTTATAATATTCTTGTATATACAGGATTTGTTTTGTTACAGCTGCTACGAACTTTCTTATTTTAAATGGAACACCCTATATAACTTGACGATTCAGTTTTTTTCAATTATTTTTTGAAAATGCAATTTTACAAGTTACATTTTTAAAATTTATTGTTGAATAGTATACATGTTGTTCAATTTATTACTAGACTAAACATAGAAAGATTTTAACATGAAAATTCAATTTTTTTAAGTACGACACCATGTATGTTGTATATCATTATATGATTCAGCTTTTGAGTTCTAGCAGTTTGTGTCTATCTAAATCTTCTATTTCAAAAGCTACTGTTCGCTGTTCTAAATTATCAGTTATCATTTCTATTATCTTGCCATTGCTTTCAGATTAAATTAGCAGTCTGATTATAAATGATTCAACAACATAATAACTCTTTTAATCTACACTTTACAGCACAAAGAAATTACACAACAATAATAATAAATAAATAATAATAAAATAGCGAGAGGGTCTAAAAACGCTGATAACTTTAAAACCATTCACGTTAGTTTGAAATCGAAGATATGGTAGAGACTCAAAAGCTGAATTATATAAAATTTAAATAAACAGTATTTCATGTGAAAAAAGGAAATTTTCATGTTCAAAAATTTGTATCTTTGGTCTAGTATATTGAACACCTTATATATCATTCAACAATAGGCTTATATAAAAAAAAACTTGATTTAGATATTTATAAGCGTCATGCTTTATTATAATTAGTTACAAGAAACTTGTGTACAAATTTAATTTTTTAAAGTAAGTTGCAATTTCAAGAAAAAACTAAAAACTAAATTTACTTAAAAACTGTGCTGAATAATAGCCACTGCAAAACGACTCACTCGGTATATACAAGAATAATATAAAATTAAAATTTATTTTATACCATCCTATTTCATTATTTCTCGTAATTTAAACAGATACAGTTTACAAGATGAACTACAGTGTCATCTTCGTGAGTCAGCCTGTACGCAAAATTTCATGCTGTTTGAATAGTGTTTGAGGTCTTGAAACTTCATTATACAATACGTACACAGATTAAGTAATTTAAAATTAAAAGCAGCCTAATTTATTAGTGCTTTAACCTAAGGCTGTATCTATTCTACTGTTATCGTGTAATAGGCATCGCAAAAGTTATAATAATAATAATCAGCACCTTATTTTAGATAGATTAGTTGATGATATTGTGTTAAATTTCTATTTATTAGATAAACTTTAATTAATCTATTAATTAGAGTGAATTTATAATATATGATAATTGAGGTAACTGATAATACCTTGATATGTTTCGCTTATTTTCTTCTGAAATATTGTATAATATTTAAGTAGAAATTAGTGTTAATCTGAAAGTAGTGCTCTAATTTTATTAACTTAATTACAAAGAATTAATGAAAAAGTACTTGAAAAAGAAGAAACGTCCGATATTAAGGTTATAAAGATTAGCACCGTCCTTGAATTTTGAGGTCCTGGGCACAAATATGGAGTGGGGCTCCCAGTAAATAAAATATATAATAATACTAAACAATTTAATATAAATAGATATACAGGATGTAACTAATATAACTAGAAACCTTCATGCTAGTTTTCAAGAAAATCGCATTTTAAATTTTAGATACGCCCATTGTATTCACATTACATTAAAAACATGAAACAAGCAAAAATATAAAAAAAATCAAAAACCAATTTATGTATTTAGAAAATACAGTAATTTATGTTTTGTTGGCCAAAAAGGAACCATTAGGTAAAGATTCTAAAATAATATAAATCAAGAAGAAAGTATTGAATAACTATTTAAAAAATTTTCTTTTCGCGTACTAATGTTTCTGCATCAATTAATATCATTTAATAATTTGTATTTATCACATAATTCTTCCTTAAAAGATGATAGAATAATAAATTAGATAATAATCTAACAAGGAGTAACCTTGATTTTGTTCATTAAAAATTGAGAAACATAAATTTTAAATAAATTAAAAGTATTTTTGTAAAGGTTTTGTAAAGGTTTTTGTAAATTATAGTGATTAAGCAAATAGAGGATGATTAACACAGTTAATATAAAAACAAAGTTGGAGAACATTAAATTTACATTGTCTTTGTATTGTTATAGTCACGATTTTCTCTTGAAAAAGAAAGATATAAAAGAAAAGTATCCAAGAAATTTACTCTAATTAAAAAATTTATTGTCTCCAGCTTACTTTAAAGAACAGCATAATCATGAAATATAATAAAATTAAAAGATTAGTTAAAAGTTTCGCCTTATCTGCCTTTGATAATAATATTTAATGTTGAAACAATTGTCAGGTTAAGAATTTAATAAAACTTGTGAAACTTTTAATTTTATTAAATTTACTATAATACTACAGTAACGTAAAATTTGTATGTTGAATAACTTATGCATTATAGAAAATTATATTTACCTCTAAATTCACTTTCTTTAAAATAACACCCAACCTGTTTCGCTGGTACTGTTCTATTAAATTTAATACCTATCAAATTCGCACTTTTATTTGCTTTATGAAAAGGTATATTTATTTACATTCTTATGTTCTTATCTACATACCATGCACGTGATTTATCTATTTTAATTTGCATTTATAAACATATCGACGTATTTATGTATATACTATCATGCACACGTTTGGCATAAAAGAAGAAAATAAAAATTGATTGGTATCAAAAATGAATGCGTTTTGTTTAATATTATGAATTTATGACACATTACTTAATGTTTTCGTGGTAAGGTTGTTGACATTTTCAATTAAGATAAAACAAAATAAAAGTGTAAAAATGAGTTGTTACATTTTATGTTATGCATTTTTAATTTTTATTTCAATAGTATTAATCTAGTGTACATATAATTCCTTGAAATTGTTTTACAACATTCTTTGAATAAAAACCAAACCAAAGTAATTGTTACTCTATTGTTCTTTGAATGTAGATAAGATTACTACAATACGTAATTATTATGAATGTGGTTTGTTTTATAAATGATGTTCTATACAGTGTTGTATATTGCTGTGTATTTAATAGCAACAGCTGATGAAGTTTTAATTAAATAAAACAAACTTTACTGAATGATGCACACTACGTTTATTTATTTCTTTTTAAGTTACAGGTGTTCATTCTGGTACTTGTACAGTCAACGTGAGTTTTTCATATTATTACCAACTTAGGTATATCACTAAAATGAATGTTACTAAATACATAACATTCCTTGGGGGCTTAATTTGCCTTATACCACAAAAACTTACAAATTGTGTACAAAATACTATCTTAACTAACAAAACATTCCAATGAACAAGAAGGAATAAAACAAAAATTATATACTTGAACTGAACAAATCTTACTAATTGGTTTTTCTTTTTTATATAGTTTAATTGCACTTATAACTTATTGACTAAAAATACATATAATGGTTACAAGTTCAATCGATCAGGTACTTTAATAATACGTGAGGACTTTCTTAAGGGAACGGGTTCTAGTGAAGAACTTGTAGGAACAGGTGCAGTATCAGTACTTGAAGCTGGAATTGTCTGATACGTTTCCTTTGATTCATCTGGCAATATAGTTAAATTACTTGGTGTACCTTTATCTACTTCTGCTACTACAGTGGTTGTATTATCAGAAAATGGTTTATTATTTTCAAATAAATTTTCCGTAACAGGTACTGTAACAACTGGTTTAGGATCGAACTCACGATGCTTGAGTTGATCAATATGTAAATATCTTATTTTAATTTGATCGTCTACTTCTACTAAGTATGTAGATTTACTAATTACTTTCAAAATTTTACCACAAGTCCAAATGTACTTATTATTTCGGTAAATTAACGCTAACACTTTCTCTCCCTCACTAAAAGATCTAATTTTAGTACATGAATGCTTAGATTTTGAGTTTTTGTTTGGATTTAATAATGATAATTTTGTTCGTGGTAGTTGCTTAAATATTAATGAAGCAGGGCTAACGCCAGTACTAGTTTGCGGGGTATTCCGATATTTGAACAAAAAATTCGATACTTGTCTTTGTAAGCTTTTTTCGTTATTTCCATTTAGTGTTTTGATTAAGTTCTGCTTTATGGTATGTACTTGTTTTTCTGCCATGCCGTTTGACTTAGGGTGGTAAGGTGGTGTACATGTGTACTGAATTCCATTGCTTTGCAAGAACGTTTTAAACTCTGTACTGGAAAATGGTGGACCGTTATCGGACACAAGTGTTTCTGGAAAACCAGTAAAGGAAAAAGTTTGACATAATTTTTCTATTGTTTGTTCTGCATTCGTACCATGTTTCATGATATGAACATCTAACCATTTCGAGTACGAATCCACAACAACCAAGAAATAATGGTTAAATTTTTGAAGAAAATCTATATGTACACGTTCAAAATTTCTATTTGCTTTTGACCAATGTAGGGTAACACTAGCAGGTTTATTTTGGTGTATTTGACATTGTTCACAATTTTTCAGATAATGTTCAATATCACAGTCAATCTGTGGCCACCATACTTCTGATCGCGCTAATATTTTCATACGAACTATTCCAATATGCTGATCGTGCAAGAGTTCCAAAATTTGTTCGCGTAAATTAAAAGGTATAACTACTCTATTTCCTCTTAATAGGCAATTACCTTCTATAGTAAATTCATCCTTTTTACTATAATAGGGTTTTAAATTATACTCATCTAATTTATTTGGCCATCCATGTCTAAGATATTGCATTACTCTAGAAATTGTGGAATCTTTGGCAGAGTTACTAGCTATGTCTAAATAAGTAAGTGGTAAGTTGTATGTATGTTCAAAACTAAAAACAACTTCTTCTCTTTTGTCGGGTACGGGTAACCTAGACAAACAATCAACATGAGGTATTAGACTACCTTTTTTGTATTCTATAGAGTACTGGTACGCTGATAGAATAATAGACCAACGTTGTAGTCTTAATGACGCTACGGTAGGTAAATGAGCTTTTGGATCAAAAATATACTTTAAGGGTTTACTGTCACATAGTAATGTAAATTTTCTACCATAAATGTACTTGTGAAACTTTTTCACGGCCACCACAACAGCTAATGCCTCCTTTTGAATGTGCGCATAATTTTGCTCGCTTTTGTTGAACGTGCTGGACATGCACATTACAATTCTTTCTTTACCCTTTTTGATTTGACTCATGATAGCGCCAATACCATAAGGTGATGCATCTGTAGTAATATAAATAGGACTATTAGGACAAAAATGAGCTAATATAGGTGAGTTTATCAACAAGTCTTTACTTTTATCAAATGCAGCTTGACATTCCTCATTCCAGTTGAATGGGACATCTTTATTTTCTAAATTATATAGAGGTTTCAAAACGCTACTGATCATAGGTAAAAATTTGTGATAATAATTTACAAGTCCTAAATATGCTCTTAATTGTTTCAAATTTAAAGGTCTAGGAGCATTTTGAATTGCTTCTAGTTTTTCAGGCTGTGGAGCTATTCCATTTTGATTAATTATATGGCCTAAGAAAGACACACTTTCTTCAAAAAATTTACATTTCTTAAAATTGACCCTAATATTATATAACTCTAACCTTTTTAGTACTTTTTCAACATTAACCTTACATTCCTCCATATCCTTGCCTGAGATGATCACATCATCTAGATAACAAGCTGTTTGATCTAAGCCTTTGAGGACTTGATCCATTACTGATTGAAATTGTGATGGTGCTGAACTTAGTCCAAATGGGAGTCTGGTATACTGATATAATCCCTTATGTGTATTTATAGTTAAGAATTTCTGCGATCCCGGATGCACCTTTAACTGTAAATACGCATTTGACAGATCTAAAATAGTAAAAACTTTACCTTTTGATACTGAGTGAAATACATCCTCCACTAGAGGTAGTGGGTAATGGTCCGTTTTTACGCATTTATTAAGGGTAACCTTGAAGTCTACACATATACGTATCTTAGATGTGTCTTTTTTTGGTACAATTACAATTGGACTTGCCCATTCGCTAGTACGTACTGGTATCAGTATTTTATCTTTCACCATACTATCAAGTTCTGATTCTACAGCTTCCTTTAACGCATAAGGTACAGGATAAGCTTTGTGGAAGATAGGAACGACATCCTCTTTTAACACTATTGACACTTCATAGTGGTTAATACAACTATTTGTATTTCCTTTGAATACTTTGTTGAACTCCTGAAAAATACATTTTTCATTAACATGTTTAACATTACAAAATTTTCCACGCCAATCTGGTATGATCTTATCTAACCAGGATCTACCTAGAAGAGCTTTAAATTGATTCTTACTGTCTACTAAAATTAACTCTAAATTTGACTCACAATGGTTGTAACTAACATTTACATTAATTTCCCCAATAATATCGAGTTTTTCCCCAGTAGCCACCGATAACACTTTGTCACATTTCCGCAAGTTGTTGCTAGAAAATTCTGGAAATTTACTTTTAAATTCTTTTACAGACATTACTGTAACACTAGCTCCAGTATCTAACTCCATATTAATGATCTGACCATTTACTTTAACGTCTAAATTTAGGCTATTATTGATTCTATTCACTGAATCGATTTTAGAAATACTTATCTCAGAGTCACTCGATGTGCCGCATTGGTCTTCTTCTTTAACAGCTTTTACTTTTCTTGTTGGATTACTTTTCTTTTTACCCTTACAAGCCGCTGCTACATGACCCTTCTTATTACAATTGAAACACTTCCAATTTTTAGCTGGACACGACTTCCCTGGATGATCTTGAAGACATTTTGAACACTTTTGTTCGGTTTCCTTCTTTTGGCAGTGATATGGTTGACCGACAACCTTGTTGATGCTTGGGACGTTATGAAACATTTTCACTTCTCCCTGTGAAGCCTCCATCGATAATGCAGTTTCGGTTGCTTGTGTGAACGTTAGGTTTACCTCCGTTAACAGTTTACGCAGAATTTGCTCGCTTCTCAAGCCACAAACAAACTTGTCACGAAGTGCCTCGTTTAAGAATGTACCAAATTCACACTTACTGGCTAAGTTTCGTAACTTTATTATAAATTGCGAGATGGTTTCACTTTCCTCTTGACAAGCTTTATAGAACTTAAACCTTTCAGCTATCACCAGTGTTTTTGGTTTAAAGTGATCCAGTAAACTTTTTTTTAACTGATCATAACTTTTTGCACTAGGTAATTCGGGACTCAGTAAGTCTTTTAAAATTTTATAAGTTTCTCCTCCAACTAAGGTAAGAAATAAGGGCACTTTCTTGTCGTTTTCCACACAATTACAAATGAAAAATTGTTCCAAACGATCAAAATAGTCCTGTATATCTTCTGTGTTTACTTTAAGTTGCTCAATGCTCCCGATTAATGCCATGTTTTTATCTTCGTCGCCAAATTTATGCTGTGTATTTAATAGCAACAGCTGATGAAGTTTTAATTAAATAAAACAAACTTTACTGAATGATGCACACTACGTTTATTTATTTCTTTTTAAGTTACAGGTGTTCATTCTGGTACTTGTACAGTCAACGTGAGTTTTTCATATTATTACCAACTTAGGTATATCACTAAAATGAATGTTACTAAATACATAACATATATGTTATGGTCAATGTAATAAACCGGGCAATGTAGTTAACGGTCTCATAACGTAAAACTTGAAACTAACCATAACCTAATTTCACCTGTGGCTTGACCATCAATATTTAAGGTCGCTCAATTAATTAATTAATAAGCCGCAGATGAGGTTAGGTACTGTTAGTTAGAATTGCTACGTCATGAAACTGGGCGATCATTAACTACATTGTCCGGTCGATTACATTGACTATAACATATAGTAATTGTATAAAAATCTTATACATCTCAAAATATGTGTACAGTTATGCCTCTAATAAAAATCTGTTTAAATTAGTTTTAAAATTTCTTAAGACGATCTCAGTGGTTAAGGGTATTCATTATTATTATTTAGTGCGCGTTTCAGAAAGCATGAACGCCGACAGGTTTTGTACTAATTGATCTTCCATTTTATAATAATTACTCTAATGACAAAATAGTTTGCTTCACTTATCTTATATTTTTCTTTATCACTGTATACCTTTACATACATATCCAGGATTATATACAATTATAGAGATGATTCTTTGCGTACATTTAAGAAAAGAATTTCATATTAACAAAGCTCCTGAAATGGCTAGTTTTGGAGACACATCCATGTTAAACAAACTGCAAACAATTTATTTTTATTTAAGAAAGGTACGAACGAACACGTAAGAACTTTTGTTACGGAGTTCTTGTCATTGATACAACTATTTATAACAAATCTTTTGAGGCTTTCAGTTTTTTTTTATAAAATGTTAAAAAGCAGTTTAGGAATGGCAACCGTTACATTATCTGTAATTCCTTTTTCTTCGATTTTTTTCAGAAATGAAGTAATTTATTTTGATATAGCGTTTAATTGCCGAACAAAAAGATGCTTTCATTTCGAATCGATTAGACGACTCGAGAAGATTTATTTCAACTAATTTGAAAGAATTAGTACCAAGTATTCATATATTATACAACAAGACGATCGAAAATACTCGATTATACGAGACATATTGCCTGCAACATCACGAGACCGAAGGTCGAGTGGTGTTTTATTAGGCAATATGTCGAGTTTCGAGTATTTTAGATCGTCGATTTGTATACAAGTAGACTATTTCATGAATAAAAAATATACTAACAACTTTAACATGTATTTATAATTTATATTGAACGTACAACTATTGTCGACATTGTGAATAGAGCCTGATGAGGTTTGTGGGTCATTGCGTTGTTTACTAATAAATTATTTGACTGTTATGGAGTTTTCATTAATATCTTAAAATTTAAGAATTGAATTTCATGCGGGTGAATATACAAAGGCTTGTATTACAGCGAGAATATAATTCACGTGTCACATGGTACATTTTGTATTAATTTCATTGGTTAAAGTACAAAAACAAACTCGCAGAATAGGCTATCAAATCGATGATAATTCTATCACCGCATGTTCACTGTCACCTGTTTTTAATAAATAAAATTGTTTACTGTCAAAGTGACAGAAAGTTTCAGTGGACGCGTTGAAGTCAGAAAATAGTGCCGTTAACAATTTTATTTATTAAAAACAGGTGACAGTAAGAAAATTTATTTTCTGTCAACGTTCATTATATTCTCTCACCAAATATAACACGTGTTATGATTAATCAACGATGATACCACTCGTTAAAACCTTTAGAAAATTGAACTCGTGCTTCGCACTCGGTCAATTTTCGTAGGTTTTAACTCGGGCTATCACCGATGATAATCATAACACTAGTTATATTATCCCCGATTATACAACTCATAATAAAATTAACCAATAGTAGTTGCGAATTATCCTAGTTACCACATATAGATAAGTGAATATACGCTTCACGACGTTGTATAATCGTTTCGGTATTTCCAAGCCTGCAACACTATTGGTTCAAGCAATCGTTGTCAGAGTAACAATTATTTTGAAGTCATCGACATACCTGTGCATGCAATAAATTAAATTAATCTGTCAAAAAAGCATCGCTTCGTTTTGTTAGCTTTGTATTTATTTGTTATATAATCGTATCGAATACCACTAGAGCAACCGAAAATAATCTTATACCTACCTCGCGACACGACGTATTCCTTAAAACACCACTCCAGCTACGCTGTCGTGGTGTTTCGCAGAATACGTCTCGTCGCTCGGTAGGTATAATCGATTATTTTCGTTTGCTCTCGTGGTATTAAAACTGATTATACAAAGGTTCGTATATTCGATTCGTCATGGTTACCGCAATATAACCGTTGGAATATCTAAGGAAAAGTGCGTATTCTTATTGGTTCATAACGTTATGAATGAAATAGTCACTATTATTTATATCCAATTAAAGCAATAAATATTAATAAAAATGCCGATTTCCAATTTATTTACTTTTATACAAAAAAAAGCTTCTTAGACCTTGAAACTTAAAAAATTAACACTTAATTGTATAACAGGAATAAAAATGTCTTAGAATAATTAATAAAAATAGTTTTTAATAACAGGAGATGTTCAACGCATAACCCATCTAATTCAATACATTCGACTCAATGCTGATTCAATTCTTGAACTCGACGAATGAGATTTTGTTAACACATGTATATTAGATATACATTCAGCGTACACTAGAATTTTCAAATAGTCCCATAAAAAAACCTAGTACTTTTAGATCTGGTGATCGAGGAGGCATCTTTCAGGATATGATGCATTTAAAATACTATCTTGCTTGTACACTAATGTAAAACTTTTAGTGTGAGGGCGCACTATCATACATGAACCAAAGCTGATGTCTGTCAGCAAGTGGCACATCTTGTAATAATTGTGGTTATTCGTTTTGTAGAAAATTGGTATAAATATATCCAGCTAAGGTTTGAAGAAAAATGAAAGGACCAACCAAAAATACCAGTTATTTCTGCCCACACGTCCACTTTAAATTGGACTTGATGACCACTTATGTGTACAATATGAGGATTTTCGTCTGTCTCTAAATGACTGTTGTGGAAATTAAATATGCTATCTTTTGTGAAACATGCTTCGTCCGTGAACAGAATACGTTTTCGGAAATCTACCTCGTGTAAGTTTTATTTAATAATACATTATGAGAGACTTGGGCCTTGAGAATATGATATAATAAATCGTGTTTATTTACACAAAGAATACACTTCCATTAAATTAATATTAAATAATAATAATCAAGGTAGTTCTGTGTTTCGGTATAGTGAGCAGACCAGTATGTCTTGTATGTACAGAGTGTATACTCGGCCTAGGTATCAACTTAGAACAAATGGAAGTAGTACGATCTTTTAATATTAGCAGAGTATATGGGAACAAAAGATATACTTTCAAAACTCGCCTCACTGTTGATGCAGTAATTACTTAATGGGTTGGAAGAAAAAGCGCTCTTAAATGCCTCCAAAGTCGCCAGATTTATCTCCACTAGATTTATGTTTGTGGAGTCATCTTAAGAAAAAATTTACGTAACGGTATCGGACCTTTAGATGATTTACGACAACGTATAATTACTGAATGCCTTCTAATCACTCCACAAATGTTCCAGAACGTGCGATAGATTTTGAGCAGAACCTTTATTACTGTATGAACCTAGGTGGTGGTCATTTCGAGCATTTAATAAAATATCCGTTTTAATATATCGATACGCCGATTGAATATATATCGATATCCCCGATAAAGTTGAATTCACTATCTAATATTTGCAGATGGCCTAAGTTCTTCTTGAACAATAAGGACATCAAACCACTGCAACTGTTTCACAAATTGATGCAACACATATGAGTTGCAACACATGTATGTTGCTATGGTATTGATGATAAACGAGCCCGTAATATTTTTACGGGCTTCATAACGGGCTAGCCTGTAAAAACAATCTTTACCTATAGAAACAGAGCTCAATAAACAGATATTTACGAGTCAGTATACCATAAAATATTTAACAGAATCGTCGAGTTCCAAGAATTGGGAATTGTTTTCTATCAAAGAAACATTTGATTCAGACATAACAAAAACTGTTAACAAATTTCTTAAAACTTTAGGATTCGTTGTAAGAAATTCTAAAGAGATTCAAGGTCCAAATATAACATTGCAATTATATAATGCGTTGGTTAGAGGCCTACACTTGATATGGCTCTATAATCTGGAATCCTTATTGTATGGGTATTCTAAAATTACAAGTTGAAAGAGTTCAAAATAAGTTTTCAAAATAAGGATTTTATATCATAAAATCTACAACCACTATCCATTCTAAGTACTATTGATTTCATATCGACCTAGGACAGAAAGACTAATATGATGCTATTTTATTATTTTTTAAGTGTTAATGTATAGGATAAAATAATAAAAAATAGCATCATATTATAGCTTTGCTGTCCTAGATCATTATAAAATCAATAATAATCAATAATAATAAAATCAATAATAGGAAATTAGTTAAGATGGCGGGACGTGGTCTGTCATGTGGAGCAGGTTGCTCTTTAAAAATTACTAGAAACGATGATATTATCGAGTGTAGTGGTGTATGCAAGTTACCCTATCATATTAAGTGTGCTGGTGTTACTAGTGATGAATATTATTCACTTGTAGAAAACAAATTAAACAAATTATGGCGATGTGAAAAATGCAAGAAGATAAGTGTGGAAGATAAGGCAAGTGAAGATAAACAAGGCGAGGCGTCAATTGGGTTGCATAGCTCAATCGCGAGTGTACCCGCGCCTTTACCAACGTTTAATATCGAAGATGTTTTAAATAACATAAATGGAAAACTTACCCTACTAGAAACCATGTCTAGTGATATTAAACAATTAAAAGATTCTGTATCAACACTTACAGGTAGGCTTGATGCATTTCAGAACGAAATGGTTGCGATGGCCGAAAAACTAAATAAAAATGAAAGAAAATTTCAAGACCTGGAGAACCTAGTAAATCTTAAGAATAAACGAATTGATGAACTGGAAAGTAAGATTAATTCACTTGACCAATATTCAAGAAATAAAAATTTGGAAATTCACGGGCTAATTGAGCAACAAGAAGAAAATTTACCGGAAAAGATCGAAACCATCATCACCAGATTAGGAATTACAGCCTTCTCAAAAACTGATATCGAAGCAGTACACAGATTACCGTCAAAAAACGCTAATAAACCCCGTCCAGTGATAATACAATTTCTTGCGAGGAGAATAAGAGACCAAATTCTCAATTCAGGAAAAAGATCAAAAATAACAAATAACATGATAGTTCCCAATACCAGTGACACACAAATTTATATAAATGAAAATCTTACACCATTCAATAAAAATCTGTTATGGAAAACACAAGCAGCAAAAAGGGAGTTGAATTACAAATATTTATGGACAAACAAAGGTGTCATCCATTTGAAAAAGGATGACAATCACAATATTGTAAAGATCCTATCAGAGATAGATATCCCGAATGTATAAACAACAACAAACACAAGTGTCACTACATCAGCTGAGAAAGAGATCTCTATCTTTTACCAAAACGTACGAGGCTTGCGAACCAAAACAAATGACCTTTACTTAAATACAATCAGCTGTGAATTTGATATATTAGTCCTAACAGAAAGTAATCTCTCTAGTGATGTTAACAGTGCAGAGTTGTTTGATAAATGTTACTCAACATTCCGTAAAGACAGAAATTTTCAAAAAACTGGACGTCGCAGCGGCGGAGGAGTGGTCGTTGGGGTGAAAAACTATCTGGAAGCTGTGGATCTCAATGTAAAATGTGACAGTGCATTAGTGGATATCTTAGGTGTGAAAATAAAAGGGCGTGGGTTTCCCAGTATTTGTGTAATTGCTGTTTACATTCCTCCCGATGCATCGGACGCGGATTATGAATATCTTCATGATGCTGTAAGTAACCTAAACTTTATTTACAATAATAACTGCGTGCTGGTTGGCGATTACAATATCACGGACTTATTCAAATTTTATATAAATAATGAAAACATATCCAATATGTCACGTAAGGCAAAAATGTTTATTAACTTTTGTAATATGATACAATATAATCAACATAATCGTATCCTTAATTATATAGGACATCTCTTGGATGTTGTGGTTACAAATGTAACCAATATTGAAGTGATTCGCGATGAGCCTTTAACTACAGAAGACGTTAACCACCCCCCTTTATTAATTAACTTAAAATTAAAAGCAACCAAAATGAATGATGCATGTGTACCAATTAATAAATTAAAGTATAATTTTCGCAGGGCTGATTTTTTGGAGTTATACAATAAAATTAGGGAGATCAACTGGGATGAGTTAATGAACGACTCCAATGTCGAGAACATGATACATCAACTATACAAAAAACTTTATGAAATCTTGGATCAAACTGTTCCAAAAACCAAAAAAATCAAACAGAAATATCCGACGTGGTATAACAGAACCGTACTAAAATTAATCAAGGAAAAGAAAAACTGCAGAAAGCGACTACAGAAAAACAACAATGAATCTAATAATCATAAATTTAAACAAACTAGAAGGGAGTTAAAACGTGAAATTCGAAGTGCGTATCAAAAACACATTGAAAATATTGAAAATAATCTAAATGTTGATAATAATTTCTTGTGGGACTATATAAAGAGTAAAAAGAACTCAACTTCTATTCCACTATCAATGAACTCTGGATCCGAAGTGTATAAAGGTATCGAAGAAATAACGAAGGGGTTTGCTGAATATTTTAAAAGTGTTTATGAAATATCACCTCCATTTTTAATTTCAGAAATTCAAAGTAACTTTCAAGTAAATGAAAATATCATAAATTTACAAACCATTTCAGAAGAGCAAATTATACAGGGTATAATGAAATTAAAAAATAAAAAATCAGTAGGGCCAGATGAAATTCCAGTTTATGTGATTAAAGGCTGCAAAGAATGGTTTGTAAAACCATTACATAAAATATTTAACGCATCACTTCAACAAGGAATTTTTCCTACAGCATGGAAATTATCCAAGATATGTCCAATTTTAAAAAGCGGTCGACCATCTGATATGCAAAACTATAGACCAGTAGCCCTATTGGATGTGTTTTCAAAACTATTTGAAGGAATAATATTTGATGATCTTTACTTTCAGTTAAAAAATAAAATTAATTCCCGTCAACATGGATTTTTCAAGGGCAGGTCAACAGCCACTAATTTATGTACTTTTACACAATTTACAATAGATGCGTTGGATAGGCGGAGTCAGGTTGATACGGTATATACGGATTTCTCCAAAGCTTTTGATAAAGTTAATCATAAACTATTGCTTGAAAAAATGACTCAGTTATGTCTCTCTGAAAATTTATTAAAATTTATGTACTCTTATCTCATAAACAGAAGTCAGTATATTGAGTGTTGTGGTTATAAATCGGATAACATCGTATCAACATCTGGTGTCCCTCAAGGGTCCAATCTAGGGCCTCTGTTGTTCTTAATTTTTATAAATGACATACAAACCCATGTGAAATACTCTCAGTGCCTGATATTTGCGGATGATTTCAAACTATACAAAGAAATAACATCAATAGAGGATTGTGGAGAACTGCAAGATGATTTAGTAGCAATTCATAGCTGGTCGTTAAACAATAAACTTAAATTTAATATCAATAAGTGTGCGATAGTGACATTCACAAAAAAAAATAATTATTTTATCTATGATTATAAAATGGGCGATCACATACTAGTTCGTAAAATGGAAATAAAAGACTTGGGAATTACTTTTGATTCAAAGTTAACATTCAATCAACACATAGATACTTTATGCAGTAACTCCCACAAGATGCTTGGATTTCTTTTTCGGTTAACTGCGGATTTTCGAAGCACCGACGTCATGATAACATTTTTTAACACATTAATCAGACCTAAATTAGAATATGCATCGGTGGTTTGGAACCCGCTGTATACGCATCAGGAAATCAGTGTCGAAAGAATTCAAAAGAAGTTCCTAAAATATTGCTTTTTCAAAAGAACAGGGGAAGGATTTCACGGTAATTATCAAGAACTCATAGAGCTATTCAATGTTAAGACCTTAGGTAGTAGACGGTTGATAAGTCAATGTTTATTCTTACATAAAATTGTTAACGGTAGCATAAATGACTCCAACCTCCTAGGAGCCATTAATTTCCATGTTCCCACAGCTTTTCTGAGAAATCCGTTGACCTTTCAGTCTGACTTTGCAAGAACCAACTATCGGAAAAATAGTCCTTTGATAAGAATTTGCAGTAAGTTTGGTGAGATTGAAAAAGCAACAGTTAGATATATTTCACCTGTCACTTACAGTATTCAGAACCCGTTTAAATGAAATAATAAGCTAGGGAAAGCAGCACTTACACAACTATCCAGGAATTGAATTAGTTTTTCTTTTTACTTTTGTTTTTCAAATTATAAGTAAGAAAATGTAATTTCATTGATAATCGGTATTTACTGACATTTTAGTATATTAGGAAAATGAAATATCTAAATGTTAATATCTATATAATTTTTATTTTTTTTTCTCTTCTTATAGTTAAGAGCGTCTTGCCAAATTAGTTCTTGATTTTTCTTTGTCACTTTTTTTTTACTCTGTAATTGGGCATAAGCCTGTTGAGTAAATAAACATTATTATTATTATTATTATTAAATACCATATAGGGAAGTTTTCAGCAATTCATCCACTTTATGGTTGTCTTGCATTTATTCATAAAATCTATATCGTATATTTAAAACACAAAGCTTATTTTTGTTCCGGTTCATTTGAGAGTTCCACTGAGGCGATTTACGTGTTTCTTTATATTGAAGCTTTTGCTATGTAAATTAGTCAACACTACTTAATGTTTGTAGATTTTTAGTTTTACGATTTTTTAATTATTTATATTTTTAAAAACGTTATCTGTAATCGATGCCTTTCTATATGTTCGACACCGATTCACTTCGACACGTGTCGGCACTAAACCTCTTCCCTCTATTTGCTTATTACGTCATCAAGCGCTTGCTTACAAATCATATCACAAAGAATTCTCAGCCGAGTGCTATAGTATTTGCTGTGCAGCGTTTTCACGATATTCGATGTTTGTCTGTCTCTGTCTGTCCTGAATTCTTTCAGTTTAATTTTAGATTCGGATGTTTGATGAAAAAGTACTATAACTAGGAATGTCTCAAGAACTAATGCCCTATCTCTTAAGCAACGTGAACAAAATGACGGATAAAGTTTAGAAAGTTGGTATATTAAGCATATGAATTCAATTTTGAATTTCAATGAGAGAATGGGTGGGTAAGTCGGGAGGGGGATGGTGAGGGTTTGAGAGGGAAGTAAGTCTGAGGGAGGGGTAAGTCAGTGAGGGAGATATGTCGGAAGAGGCGTTTAGAGTTATCAACTGGTTATGTTTGGTTGCTTTTATTTAAATAATAACCCATGAAAATCCGAAGGAATGTAATCACACAACGAACGTTGTATATAAAGAAGTCCTTCAATAAATTAGCTTTTTGAGCAAATTTATTGTACATAATTTTGCAAGTGTGATATTAACGACGAATAAAATTAAAAAAAAGGTCTTGCTTGTAACGGGGTTTGATCTTGCATTCCACGAACCCGTGCGGTTTAGGAAGCCAAGCGTTAAAACCATTGAACCACGGAGACGAGTCGCGTCGACTTTTCGGCTTTTAAATTAATGTTTTGCAAATAATTCGTGAATTAATAATTTCTGAAGAATCGGGATTGTTATTAAGGGTAATATTTTTGGACAGTACGTTAGAATATCTTTTCTATCGATTGCAACTATTAATTTCACCGAAGTAGGTATTAGGGCACCTGAGACCAGCCCCTCCACTTTTTTTCTGGCCACGCCCCTTCCCCCTCCAGACTTCTCCCCTCGCCTGTGATTGGTTACCTCCACTCCTGTAGCTCCTCCCCCTTCGCTGTGATTGGTTACCCCCACTCCGGTAGCCACGCCTGCTGTTCTTTTATTGGCTGACGTCGGCCATTTTGGAACTCGTCGCCATTTTGACCACGCCCGTCCGCCATTACGGGAATCTGTATTACCGGCAATCTGTGTGCTGCCAATAGAGGGCGACATGCTACAATTAGTGTGTATTGCTAATAGAGGGCGTCCTGAAGAAATCTGTATTATCGACGACCTAGGTAATGCTAATAGAGGGCGTCATGAAGGGCGGGCTGTGTACTACTATTAGGGGGGCGCGTTATGAAGAAATCTGTATTACCAGTATGATGATGTAGAGGCAACCATTTTATATCACAGCTTGTGGCGCGCTAAATTTGAATCTGTACTGAATCTGTCAATTTTAAATTTGTCATTTTTGCATCTGTCATTATAAATCTGTCAATTTTCGATAAAAAATAGGAACTTTTGTTATTGTTTCAGGTATGCATATTGCATAATCATGATTCATGATGGTAGCGTGTACCCGAATTTAATAATATCTTTCTTAAAAGCTTTCATTAAAATATTTCAAAATCTTTATTAGTTTAAAACAATTTAATCAATGATTTAAACATGTTTTTTATAGGGGGTGTTTTAAGCTTGTTTTCGATAAAAAACATGTTTAATTTAAAAAAACATTTAGTTTTTTTAAACATGTGTTTTGCCAACCCTGCCTTCAGGTTATCGAAAACCTGGCCAGGAGGACTAATTACATTACTAAATTACATTACTATTGTGGAAAGTTAAACTTTTCGCACGCACGAGGCGCAAGCCGAGTGCGGAAATCACACGAGTGCAGAAAAGTCAGTTTCCAACGTGTAATGTACAATATTTTTCCTACGACCCCCCAAATTTCAAATGTTTAAAAAATTTAGATTTTTTAAATTTTCAAGAATATAATTTTTGAAGATTTTAAAGCAAAATTTTTATGGTTAGGTTTAACAAAGAAAATCTCACTTAAAGCTAATTTTCTTAAGCCATTTATTTTTAGGATATAAAGTTTAATTTTTTAAACAATTTACAATATGAATAATTATAACGAAATTTCTATCAAAACATTTCCAGAAAAATAAAGTAAACAAAATTCATGGATTTCTAGGTATTGCTTAGCGTGACGTATTTTCCTAACACGCACGTGTGTTATGTTCCTAACATACGCGTGTTATATGACTCACTTTCTTAATGTCGGTAGCGTTTGCTATTGTTCACTTTCGTATGGGGTCGTAGGAAAAATACTTACCCAGTACTATGTAACTTGTACGCATAAGTAGGTTTTAATACTATTCTTGTGATATACCGTATTATACTGCATATGTATAGTTTAAATTTCTACATTCTTCCAAATTATTGGCTTTTTGTTTGTTATTCATATATGCATATAATGTATTGTACCTACCTAGTTCTCCTGTGATAATATGTAGGCTATAATAAGCGCCTAGTGCCCTGAAATCTCTTTTAATATTTATTTTAAAAATCTGAAAAATAAATTTTTGGAATTCAAACTGGTTCTTAATTTCCTATTTTAATTTTCTATTTCAATTTCTTTCTATCTGAATAACTCAAGCTATTTCTTTACGACGAAGCAACGACGTTATGTATTGTGTATTCATTGTATTTTAGTACGAGTCAAAACCATAGTATGAGCGAGAGCTATTTACATATTTAGCATTTAGGAAAATCCAAAAAGTTCTGCAATCCACTAGAAGTAATTGAGTTTTCTGCTTGTAATATTATGCACAGTACACTACCGCAACACTGATGGCAGCACGCGATATATTTTCTGAAACATGAAACTTTTAGAAGTTTGAAGGCACAAGCAAAATTAAATTAAGAATTTTATCAATAATATAATAAGATGGTTCTTATAAATTAAGCTATATATCTAAGTGAATAAAAATTGTAATTAAGACTTCTTTCTTTTTAAAATATTAACATTCATTAATTTTAAAGCTATTCTCTCTTTGTGAAAGTGGCAGGCGAAGTCTTTAATACCAACGTTGTTTAATTTTCGTCTTTTTATCTGCTTTATTTTATTAATTATATAAAAGATATTATTTTACTTTAATTATCAGTTATATAACAATTTAACAAAAGCATGCAATTAATAATGTAAGGATTATAATAAGATAACCTGGATGTGTTGTCTAGATGGCCGTTTTTAGGCAAACTTCGAACCGAATACCCGTTTCAGATCCAAAAAGTTTTATTGGGAATATGGCTGGCAAAACATTACCCGACCTCATGGGATCGATTTCTTTGATCATATGACCGCTCTTAGAATTTAAGCAAATCTGGAGTAATTCTACTTCCAGCTGGAATTCTTAACGTATCAAACATCGCCTTGATACTGGGATTACGGATTTACTTCTTTATCCGAGAAGGTTTATGTTAATTCTTCCCCACAATGAGGAATTACTAGTCTAAAATATTTATTAATCCACAGAAGCCGGCAAACCCTAAGCGCAAAATCTATCAAAGTGAAAAACTGGAACGTTGTTTGGTTTAAGCAATGTTTACTAGAGTAACAGGTCTAGATTGAATGGATTAAATATGTATTAATTAAAGTCGACGTCTGAAGTTCGTGGTCGTATGCAGTCGTTTATACACCCTGGACAGGAAAGGTCGAAGGAGCTGCAGGAGCATTATAGCTTATTTTAATTAAGATTGTTGGTATTCTTTAGTAGATTTTTAACTGCTATTAGTGTTTTCCTTTTATTTTTGACATTTTAAATGCAAGTTAATAAAAATCTAAAATTCAATAGAGACTGTTGTTGAAAATGGAATAGGACGAATGGAAGCACAAAAATAGTGTGCTCTCAACAGACAGTGTCATATTTTTGAATTGTGAGTGCAATTGTAAATTTTATAATTTTATGTCTGATTGCATTATAAAGTACTGTTTATTGTATTGTTTTGCGCCAGTGAACTGGCTTATTATTGTACTCGTAAAATAAAGTGGTAGTAGTAAAATAAAGTATATAGTAGTAAAATAAAGTATATAGTAGTAAAATAAAGTATGACAACTGTATATTACATGTCAAGTTTTCTTCTGTCAAGAATAAATGTCAAATTTATAAAATGATTTTTTTTCATAATTACCCAATTTTAGGAATCGAACATAAAGGTTTGTATGCAACTCTTACATAATCGGACCTTATAGACTCGCCCTTTTTATAGGCCTTGCTCGTTCCGCTCGCTCGGCCATAACCTGCGCTTGTCTATAAAGTCCTACATTATGTACTTGTTACATAAATAGCTATTATGACAAATTGAAGTCGGAAGGTTTATAAAATAAAGGTAATAGAAAACCCCCGACTATTTATTTACTACATTCAAAGCCACTACATCACGCATTTCACTGAGAGTAAGAGCGGTTAGTTTTTGCTGCTCGGTTTAGAACATTCCAGACTACGAACGTGCTAGGATTGAAATGGGATCGTAAAGAAGATACTCTCTACTGCGACACTGTAAAGCTGAAACCGGTTACGAGCGTAACGAAACGAACTATTTTGTCAGCCGTGCAGAAAATGGTTGACTCTGTCGGTTATCTGTCCCGCTTTGATTAAGATGAAGATGCTACTCCAGGAAGTATGGGTAAATAAAGCTGGTTGGGATGACGAATTAACCGAAGGATTTCCTGCACAGTTACGAAAATGGTATGACGAAGTGAACCAACTTGCTGACATCTGTTTTCCAAGAATGATCACAGACAGCAATAGCAACCGAAGCAAATGGTCACTACACACTTTTACTGACGAAGTGCAAAGACCTACGGAGCAGCGAAATCAAGAGTTTCGCCTTTGAAGAAAGTGACAGTTCCACGCCTGGAGCTAATGAGGTGTTTGATTGGGAGTAGGTTGGCTTGTGCTGTTAAAAAGGCTTTGAAATTGAATCACATTGAAGAACATTGCTGGTCTGACTCTCCAAATGTTCTAAACCAGGTAGCAAAAACTTCGGTTAATTCGTCATCCCAACCAGCTTTATTTACCCATACTTCCTGGAGTAACATCTTCATCTTAATCAAAGCGGGACACAGATAACCGATAGGGTCAAACATTTTCTGCAAGGCTTTTTTTTCTTTTTTCTCCTAATTAGACACCTGTGTGGTGCTTTGCATTAAAACTGATCAAAGCTGATCAACCATTAATTTTTATCTAATAAATCTTAAACTAAATACTTATAAGCTAGAGTTCATCCATTAATGTCCTGTAGTTTGTTCTGGTTGAAACTATAGTAACAATGCTCACTCGCGCACAATGCTCTGATTTTACCCAAAACACTACACAAGCTCAAATGGTTTTGTCCTCTTCAATCTTCGGACGAGATCTTGATTGTCCAGCAGCTGAAGAGCTTCTGCATTGATATGATTATGTAGCCTAGCTTCATGCCTGCTAGCAAACCTTTTAATGTCGTCTTAAACAGTTGGAATGCCAAGGTCCCGATGAAGGTTACTATTGCGGACGTACCATGGAGCCTTGACCATGTTACGCAGAATCTTGTTTTGGAAGGTCTGAATGGGCTTAATGTTACTAGCTTTGGTACAACCCCAGAGCTGTATACCATATAACCATATCGGCTGCAAGATCTGGTTATAGATTAGGATTTTGTTATTTAGTGCCAACTTAGAATTTTTTCCAAGGAGCCAATAATATTGTTTATATTTTAGACCAAGTTCGGTTCTTTTCTTCTTTACATGCTCTTTCCATCGGAGCTTAGCGTCTAGCGTCATGCCAAGGTACTTGGCATTGTTCGAATATGGTACTAAAGTACCATTAAATCTAGTGGCTGTATATCAACTAGTCTTTTGTTCGTAAATATTACATGGATAGACTTGAGCTCGTTCAGCTTGATCTTCCATTGTTTTGAAATATAATATAAATACAAAGATTAGTTAAAGTTTCACAAGTTTTATTAATATCTTAACCTGACAATATTGTTTCGACACTTTGTGTCATTATCAAAGGTAGATAAGATTGATAAACAAACACGTTGCTAAGGATAAATACATACAGAAAATAGGTAACTAGATACAATACATAACAAAAACTAAATATCTAACACTTCTAATAAAGGAGAATTACTAAGCTCAGTTTGTTCATTCATTAAAGGTACTGTGCGTTTATGTCTGTATATTTCAAAAGCTTCTAAAATGCCTAATTTGTGTTTGTTGTTGCAAAAATGTAAAAATTTAATGTTGTTTTGAGGTGTCATTGGGTGGTTCTGTTCCAAAATGTGTTTGGCATAATTCGATTTTTCTGGATTTTTAAGTCTATAAGAGCGTACGTGTTCTTTGTATCTTATGTCGAAATTTCTAAGTGTTTGCCCAATATAAACCGAGTTACAAAAAGAACAATTCAAACGGTAAATGCCGGATTTCATGATATCTTGTGTTTTGTCTTTAGCATTGAATAAAAATGAAAAGGTGTTGGTGTTAGTTTTATAGGTTATTTTGTAACTGGTGGTTTTTCTTAGTATAGTTGCAATTTGTGCTGATATCTTGCCAAAGTATGGTATTGATATGTAGTATGTGTCTTGTATTTGAGTGTCAATTGGAAATATTCTTTTGATAGCTAACCTATAATCTTTTTGTTGAATTAAAGTGTCAATCATGTTATGGTTATAATGGTTTGCATATGCTAATTGTTTGATGATTGAAATTTCTTTATCAAATTGTGATCGTTTCATTGGAGTAGTTAAAGCTCGGTGTACTAAAGATCTATAAGCCGCTAGTTTATGCATTTTATGATGAAATGAATCGTTAGGTACAGTGACGTCTGTGCTTGTGGGTTTTTTGTATATGGAAAAATCAAATTCATTGTTTGTATTAATTGTAATAGTTAAATCCAAAAAATTAATAGCTCTATTTTGTTCTGTTTCTAGTGTAAACGTGATGTTTGTGTGAAGACTGTTGATAAGAATTAAAAACTCATTGATAACCTCAAAAGAACTGTCAAAACAAGCTAAAATGTCATCAACGTAACGAAACCAAAAAATAATGTGTTTAGAAAGATCTAATTCAAATATTCGATCTTCCAAATTATCCATAAATATGTTAGCTAATAGAGGACTTAGAGAATTACCCAGGTAAACCATCTTTCTGTAAATAAATTATATTATTAAAAGTGAAATAATTTTGACTGATACAAAGATCAAATAATTGAATTAACTCTAATCTTTTTCTAATTCTACATTACTATTAACTAGGAAATTATCTAACAAAGGAATATAGTCTTGTGGTGAAATCTTTGAAAACATGTTACAAATGTCAAAGCTTACAAGTTTTGAATGTGCTGGAAGATGTATGTTCTGTAGTTTTTCTACTAATTCTAATGAATTTTTGACAGAGTATTTCGATTTGTATCCTATGATGTTAATAATATGGTTGAGTTTCTTGGACAAGGTGTCATTAGGTGCGTTGATATATGATACTACTGGTCGTATAGGCATGTTGTGTTTATGTGTTTTAATCAGTCCATATAGTTTTGGTAGTTGTGGGTTTTTATGTATGATTTGTTGTTTTTCTAATTCGTTAAAGCAGATATTGCAGTTTGCTAAAGCTTGTTTTATTTCTTTTTGAAATTTTGTGGTAGGATCTTTGTTTAAAACATCTAAATTTTCTTTATTAATAAAATCATTAACCTTTTGTGTGTAAACATCTTTCGAAAGGATTACCAAAGTGTTACCCTTATCTGCTTTAACAGAAATTAAATTGCTTTCATAACATGATTGACACTTTAATTCAACAAAAAGATTATAGGTTAGCTATCAAAAGAATATTTCCAATTGACACTCAAATACAAGACACAAACTACATATCAATACCATACTTTGGCAAGATATCAGAACAAATTGCAACTATACTAAGAAAAACCACCAGTTACAAAATAACCTATAAAACTAACACCAACACCTTTTCATTTTTATTCAATGCTAAAGACAAAACACAAGATATCATGAAATCCGGCATTTACCGTTTGAATTGTTCTTTTTGTAACGCGGTTTATATTGGGCAAACACTTAGAAATTTTGACATAAGATACAAATAACACGTACGCTCTTATAGACTTAAACATCCAGAAAAATCGAATTATGCCAAACACATTTTGGAACAGAACCACCCAATGACACCTCAAAACAAGATTACATTCTTACATTTTTCCAACAACAAACACAAATTAGGCATTTTACAAGCTTTTGAAATATACAGACATAAACGCACAGTACCTTTAATGAATGAACAAACTGAGCTTAGTAATTCTCCTTTATTAGAAGTGTTAGATATTTAGTTTTTGTTATGTATTATATCTAGTTACCTATTTTCTGTATGTATTTATCCTTAGCAACGTGTTTGTTTATCAATCTTATCTACCTTTGATAATGACACAAAGTGTCGAAACAATATTGTCAGGTTAAGATATTAATAAAACTTGTGAAACTTTAACTAATCTTTGTATTTATATTATATTTCATGATTATGGAGTTCCACAAAGTAAGGCTGGAGACAGTAAACGCTTCCATTGTTTTGTCCACTCTATTACTGTATTACTAGCTGTTTGTAGTTTACTGGTGTACACATCCTGTTCCTGACCTATTCTGCACGGCTGACAAAATAGTTCATCTCGTCACGGTAGTGATCGGTTTCAGCTTTACAGTGTCGCAGTAGAGAGTATCTTCCTTACGATCCCACTTCAATCCTAGCACGTTCGTAGTCTGGCACTCTCCATCATTCAAGTCTGTATTCGACATCCACATGCGTAGATTTATTTTAGTTACAGCTAACAAACGAGTAGGGTCTTCTTTAATTTTCAGATACTCTTCATAAGTGTCGGTGGAGGTAACGCAGTTGTCTGCGTAAAGAGCCTCCATCAATTTCATGGCCATAATCTGGTCATTCTTCATCACATGAATAAGGTGATATTCCAGTACAGCTTCTAAAATGAATGGACTACAAGTTGCACCGAATACTACTCGAACGTGACGAAATTCCATCAAAGTCTTCTCTTCATAATCTTCCCACCAAAGGAACCTCATACTATCCCGGTAAGACGCGATACATCTGTAATGCTACGTATACAAACCAGAGTACTGATTAGAGATGATCTTGTGAACTTCAAACAACCATACCTGATTCCTATTAATCATCCTTTAGTCCTAAAACTAATACAAGAAACTCACCGTACTTACTGTCATGCTGGAGTGGGGTTCTTAATGATAAAGCTTCGAGAACGGTTTTGGATTGTATCGACAAGGAGGACCGTGAAATCCGTTATCGGAAAGTGCTACCGGTGAGGTAGATTCTCAGCAAAGACTCCTGTGGTAGAAGTTCCTCCTCTTCCTCTGGATCGTGTTAAGGATGCGGATGTATTTGAAGTCATCGGAGTTGATTTAGCTGGGCCTCTATTCTTGAAAAATGGCGCTAAAGTTTGGATTGCCCTTTTTACTTGTGCTATTTATAGAGCTGTTCACTTAGAGATCGTGGAGTCATTGAGTACAAAGGCGTTTATTATGGCTCTAAAAGCGTTTATTAATAAGTATGGAAGACTCATCATCTACAGTGACAACGGAAGTAATCTTATTAGGGCAAATAACCTCTTCCGAGACCTGAACTGGAAGCAAACCGAAGAAAACAAGTCAAACCTCTTGAGTGAAGATTTAATCCACCCACCTCGGCCTGGTGGGAACGGCTGATTCGATCAATAAAAGACATGATGCGAAAAATGGTCGGAAAGGGTACCCTGACGAAGAACGAGTTGAACCTGGTCTTAACCGAGATACAAGATGTAATGAATGGACGACCACTTACATATGTGAGCGAAGACCCTGACGACCTTAAACCACTAACTCCTAAGATGTTCGAGAATCCTGTTGGTGAGACGAAGTTTCCTGAAGGTGACACCACAGAAACTGAGAAGTTGCGTATCAAGTATATGTACAACAATTGAAGAAAGAGTTGAAAACTCGTTTCCGTAACGAATATCTGTCGCAACTCATTGATCGATCTAAGAAAAAGCCAACTCGGTTTCTCAAGGTAGGAGAAGTAGTGATTGTTGGTTCTGACGACAAGAAGAGTCTGATGTGGCCATTAGGGCTAATAATCGAACTGTATACTGGCAAAGATGGAGTACCCCGAACCGCGAAGGTGCGGACTCAACACGAAAATTCCATCAGACCTGTGCAGCGACTTCATCCTATGGAACTTGATATACAGGAGGAAGTTGCTGATAAACTTAAGATCGATGCAGTGAAAGTGTTTACTAAATCAGGGCGACAAGTAAAAGTGCCCAAGAAGCTTAGGTGTTGATTGTTTATTTCTATGTACATTCAGATTGTTACTAGTTATAATGTATTTGGTGTTGAAATTGTCCCAATTTCAAGGTGGGAGGATATGTTGAAAATTGAATAGGACGAATGGAAGCACAAAAATAGTGTGCTCTGAACAGACAGTGTCATATTTTTGAATTGTGAGTGCAATTATAATTTTTATGATTTTATGTTAATTGGAAGTCGGATTGAATATATAAAGTAAAGGTATTAGAAAATCCCGACTATTTATTTTATACATTAAAAGCCACCACATCGCGCATTTCACCGAGAGTAAGAACGGTTAGTTTTTGCTGCTCGGTTTAGAACATTTGGTGACCTCCCGACGTGATCGCTGGTGGTATCGAACAATTAAACATTTCGAAGGAGCGAACAGAGACTTTTCTGAAGATGGATCGATTGAAGAGGTTTCGCCGTTCACTTCGCTCACGAGTTACAAGGTTGGTCAATGAGATAGATACTCTTTTAGAAGTTCAATCTCCCGATAAAGAAGCACTCAGCGTTAAATTACATCTCCTTGAAGAATCCCAAACGTCACTAGAAGAAGTTGTCCTAAATATTATCGATAAGATGGTTGACTACGAGAACGTCTCTGAAGAAAATGAAGATCAGAAAATGAAGGAGATTTTAGAATATAGAGAAAAGATCCTGATTACTAAGAAAAAGCGGAAAAGATACTTATTCCAACCGTGAAACTCCCCAGCCCCGCAGAAAGTGAATGTGGTCATGCCGTATCAGAGCCAGGTCAGAAAAGGGGGGGGGGTCTTTAAATTGCCAAAAATAGAATTAAAAAGGTTTGACGGAGATTTGAAGAAATGGCTGGGCGGAGATCTGAATAAATCGCAAAAATCCATGTCGATGAAACTCTACATGATAGTGATAAGTTCCAATATCTCCTGCAATCGATGGAACTTGGAACAGAAGCTCGTGAACTCATAGAGAGCTACTCACAAACAACAGCCTTTTACCTTAAGGTTGTAGCGGCCCTGAAAGAACGGTTTGGGGACGAAGATATACTACTCCAAGTCTACGTGAGAGAGCTACTTAAGTTAGTAATTACGAATGTGACTTCAAAGGAGAAGATACCCCTGACTAACTTGTCCATAAAACTGGAGTCACATCTGAGAGCTCTTGTCACCCTGAAGTTGTCTTCTGCCGACTCGGCAACATGACTTTATCCGCTTGTAGAATCTTCTTTGCCCGAAGAAACACTGTTAGCATGGCAAAGCAGTCCCCTCTCGACACAAGTTGTAAAATCATCAGAGAATGAAACAAAGACACGACTGGACACATTAATGGAATTCTTAAAGAATGAGGTCCAGATAAAACAGAAGATTGTAATCGCACAGTCTCAACTAACTCAACTAAGACAGTCAAAGGGTAAAGAAGTAAACAAGGTCTCGACTTTGGCTGGCTTTCACAGTGGTGACTTATCTTGTGCGTTTTGTGATAAGAATCATGAAAGTAGAGACTGCTTTGCTGCACAAAGCATGACATTAGACCAGAAAAGATCAAAATTGAAAGAAAAGGGCGCTTGCTTCAGGTGTTTTCGCACTAGCTACATTTCCAAGAACTGCAAGGTTTCCATACGGTGCGCTGTTTGTCGTCGTAGACATTTAGTGATTATGTGTTCTGAACTTGAAAAGAAAAAAAGTGAAGAAGAGCCTGTTGAAAAAAAGACAGTAATAAACCAGTGAATACTACGGACGGCTAATCAAGTATGTACTGGAAGTGTGGCACTTCAAGCTCTCATAGTAAAAGTGAAAGGAAATAATATAGAAAAAACTACGAGAGCCTTTATTGATAACGGGTCGCAGCGCTCTTATATATTGAAGTCGACTGCTGATGAACTCTTGGTTCCTACTGGACAAGAGGCAGTAAGTCATTCGTTGTTTGGAGAAAGCCAAACATCTACCGTGGTCCATCGCAAGTACCAAGTTGCAATACGGAAACCTAGTGGAAGGTTCAGCTATGATATCGAAGTTCGTGGCCAGGGAATGATCTGTAATTCCTTTCCTCGTGCTTCAAATAATTTACCTGGACTCATTAAGGAACTGAAGGCAAAGAAAATATGGGTATCAGACATTGGTAAAGGTTGGCCAACGATTGAACTGTTATCGGGGGCTGATATCTGGGCTCGTCTTCTCACTGGAAAGGTTGTCAATTTGGAGAACGGACTCACAGCAGTTGAAACGTATTTGGGTTGGACCCTTTCCGGAGAAATTAAGGGATATCATACTGAATTCTCGATGTCTATGATGGTTCTTTCTATGGCCGTTAATGATGTTTCTGTTACGGAACTATGGGATCTAGAAACTATTGAGATTCGGGACCCCGTGGAAACACAATCTTCAGCACACAGAGAAACGGAGGCCAAGTCAGACTTCATGAAAACAATTAACCGAAAGCCTGATGGTCGTTACGTTGTAGGTCTCCCTTGGAAGAATGAACATCCGGAGCTTCCCTCCAATCGTGCTGTGGCTTTCAAGAGGCTAGAAGAAGCTACAAATAAACTAATCAATGTCAACCTTTACCATTTGTACCAGAAGATATTTGAAGAATGGGAAGCAGAAGGTTTTATTGAACGAGTCCCAGCCACAGACATGAATATGAAAGGCCATTATCCTCCTCACAGACCTGTACTTAAACCCGACAGCATTACCACACCAGTTAGCCCAGTATTTGATACCTCGTGTAAAGTGGGAAATGCCGCTTCTCTCAACGATTGCCTCGAAAAGGGAATCAATTATGTACAACTGTTACATGATGCTTTTATGAAGCAAATTATGGATAACAACAGAGTTGTACATTTTATTTGTTCATGCAAAAGTAATATAATACTGCCATTTAGACTATCAATTCTCATCTATCGTGGGGAACATAATCTTAAGAAGTCACTACCGGCTGAGGACCCATTACACTAGCAGACAATGGTTTAAGGCCTTATAGTTTTGAAACCCGAGATTCTCGAAGCATAGAATTTAAATTCCTAATATTCCTATTATTCCTTCAACCACCGGTATTTTTAGGTTATTATCGGATCATTTAGTGCCCAGAATCATTTCCATTCGATTCGGTTCATGCAGTTCCTTCCTGTATGTTTCTTTTCTTCATAACCGTTATCATTTCGTCATACCAATTCTTTCTTGATATCGTGTATATCATTACTTTTCCCCATTGGTTACATTTTCGTTTCCTTCCAGCTTCCTCGATATATACTTCGAATAAAGTCGGCGTAACTAGGCATCCCTTGTTTAGGTCTTTCGTGACACTACATGGCTTGGTTAATTTGTTTCCCTTTTGACTGAACCTACATGCCATTCATATAAGGTTTTCAAAGCGGTAACCAGTATTGTATCCATATTTTGTGATAGTACTTCTAATAGTTTCTGTATTAGAATTATATAATATACTTTGCACATATTTGTCATGATTAAGTGTGATTCCTTTCTTATCGATTGATTTTTTGTATTATTTGGAATAGTGTAAACAAATGATCCAGGCAAGATCTACCCGATCTCAAGCTGCTCGGGTCTTCCACTTCTTTGTCCTTTTATTGTTCTTGTTTATTCGGAGTATTTTGCTACATATATATTTTACATCAAAAATAAATAACTAAGACGTTTTTGAATAGTAGATCTCTAGCGAACACTGCGACAGAATATTGAATATTATCATCTACATTCTTGATTCTTTTAGCGTGGAAAATTGCTCGAAAAATCTTAATAAAAGTTTAACAAAGTTTTCTTATTCTTATTATATAAATTTGAATAAAAATATAGAGAATGCAGTACGAATTGACGATATAATTTAAAACGCAATAAAGCGTGGTTAGAACAACAAATTAAATTACCAGAATATGTTCTAAACCAAATGGATTTACTAAATCAAGATCAACTATCTTCTATAGGAAGGCCTCAAAAAGCTTTTGCGGAAGCTTCAGTAAAGACAAAGAACATAGCCCATTTGGTAGCAACAAGGAGCAAGGTGAAACTTAGGTTTGCAACTGCACTATCTACAGGCACAGCAGCAATGGAGCAACAATCTAGAAATATAACTTTACAGCAAGCCCTAACTTTATATTTAGTCCTAGATCTTTCTGAAAGTAAATATAACATTTTACGGAATGTTGTTCATGTATTTCATAGAGATTGCTTCCATAGTTTATATGCTCTTAGACAAGACTAAAAACAGTTTGTGCCAAAAACTATAGCAGCAACTAAAACATCAGCTGGAGTTTATTGGCAAGATTTACCTAATAAGACGGTTTTCTTCATAAGATAGCTTTTCTACCCCTGAAGTTTATTATCCCAAGATAATACTTCTGGGAAAGATTTGAAGGTTAATAATTGCCCAGGATCAACAATATTTTGGAGAAGACATTGCTTTTCTCTTGGAAGGCAATGGCAAACCACTGAGGTATACTTTGTCTAGGAAATCTTCTTAAAATTAATAAAAAATCTAAGTTCTATGTAATGTACTTTATCTCATTTTACAAGAATATTTACAGAAAAGAAATTTTACTGTATAAATTATACAACCTATAAGACTTATATCAATATGATTTACACTTAGTAATATATCAATTAATGTGGGAAATTGCACAGATTCTGTACAAAAAGACACAATTTTTATTTTTGGCCAGATTTTCCATTTAAACGCACTGTGCATCGCTACTAAATTCAGAGCATAATTTGAAAATTCCCATTCTCAAAGAAAACCTTTCCTTTTTCTGCCCTCTTTTGGTTTCTTCGCCGCGATCTTTTTTCTTTTCCAGTTATTCATTTCATTTCTTACATAGGTGTTCTTCTACAATCTTATTTTCCTGAAGATTCTTCGTTATTACGTAAGGTTTTCGTATGATTTTCGTGTTTAACCATTTCTTGTATAATTCTTACCTAATCTTTATGTTTTACTCTTTCTTTATCTTCCCAATATATTGCTAATTTTCTTTTTTCAAAAATAACAACTAACTATTCATTGAATCGTTAATTTCTGATCTTGACTTCAGTTAGTATTAGAATATAGAATTTAAAATCTTCTTGAATGTATGTACATGCCTTACATTTATTTTCACTTTTGTTGCAGTTTCATCACAGTCCTTTTCAGTGTTGCTGTTTTATACAACATTGTTAAATCCTTGTATACAATTTTTATAACAGTTTTAAATGTTTAATAATGTTATTTAATGCATTGTTTTGAAGGAAGCAGTAGTAATCGCTTAAGCGAGATATCTGACAAGTATATGGATCGGGATGACATCAATTAGATAAAATCGGTAATATAACTGTGTAAAGAACACACAAAATGTCTGATTGTAAGCTGTACTTTATAGATACCAGATAATGCTGTAATAACAGCGATGTGCTTGTGTTAGTTGCCATAGCAACACCCAACGATTTTGTGATTGCTCTGAATCAAGAATGTTTGGGGTAAGTTTGGCATGATCTATTTAACTAGAAGAGCTCGGTTTCCATAGTATCCATTATTGCAACAATTGTAACTATGACATTAGAGCTTTTGGAGCAAAAAGAGTTACAATGCCGAACTTACCCTTGATAAACTCGTAATTACTTCAAAAATGAAAACGTCTGCAATTCTCATTTTTTAACATAAACGACATTTTATGCTTAATTTTGTAACCATATCATTGAATATCTACCGTATTTATTTTTCTGTAGAATACTGAACTGTTTCGAATAGTATGAATCAACACCGTCTTTTAAACTATATCATCTAGTTCTTTTCAAAGCCATAGAAATTATGTTGGACATAGATTTATAATGTTTTGCATAAATGTTAATTGTACTTAACATTGCCAAACCATTGAAGTAAATATATACTTGTACATGGTATATGGGTTATTTTTAACGACAACCACAGATAGATGTTTATATGATTGTCGAGACCGACTGCTTAACGTGCTCATCTGACAACACGACGAAGTGTACTGAGTATTTATCGACGATAAAAATCATCTCGTCTGTTCCGGGGATCGAATCGGGCCGTCTGAGTAACCGTTGGATTTTTAACCGCACGACCACCCACTTCACTATAAACTTTCTAACATTTCAGTTTGTTAAGACCATGGTGATCTATATAAATTTTAATTTTAAACTCTTTTGTGTATAAAAGACAGTAAAAATAATAAGTAATAGGAAACATGGTTTATCCATGCCCAAAGTGTGGTTTGATTTATATCGATGCGGCAGCTTTTACTAATATCACTTCGCATTCGCAGTATTGCCTAATAATACCATAATTATAATGATGAGAAGCATGTGGCATATGAGATATATGAGTAATAATTAAATACATGGAATTTGTATCAGGCTATCATAACTGATGATTAGCAAACAATATTATTAGGGTTCACAATCAACATAAAAACTTTATAAGAAAATTCCTGACCTTATTGCTTCAACACGAATGGAAACACAAATCAATGAAAAGAATCATTATGGTTAAACATATTCACGTACAATGAGTTCTTTTCACAGTGAGATTTTAATGGCCATTTTTTACATTGTATATCTTTTATCTCAATTGTGACATATTATCACCAAACATTGAAACTAACATTAAAAAATATTCTAATAGTCTTATTGAACCTCAATTCGTTAATTATGTGCTATACAAACTGTTTTATAATACAATTATTACTTTTAAGACCCTGACATATTTAGACTTTTTGATGTTTTTGCAGTCTGTCATTAAGTACTACGTTAACTATAGTTAACAAAGAAAGCAAACCACTCGGTATTGCTATTTCTGTTGACGAAGAAAAAGTTGCAAACTATTTCTTTTAAATTTGAAAATAAAAGTTTGCGTCCTATGATTATTAATTATGAGAAAATACGCCCCTTTTCTTTTTTCCATCAGGTCAATCAAAAGCATACTCATTCCTGTTACAATTTAAGGATCCTTTTGTTGAATGAGTCTATAGATAAGACTGGGTAGTGAGAAATGATTCTAAGGACTTTAAAATACTACATCATATACAACAAATGTTTCTAGATCCTTTACGACCAGAACTCGATGATTACCAAGACGAAGAAGATTCTTTTCTATATTTTCGGCAATTATCCATACTTTTCCAATATTGTATCATTTCGGAGAAACGAGACGTATACTTGGTGCTGTGCTTGTGGTCGGTGACAGTTTGTTTAATGTTAATTGTTGTGTGCTGTCTGGTTTATGTGTGTTGTTTCTAGTGTTCAATTCTAGGTCGGTAATAAAAATAGAAACAGAAATAAAAATAACAGAAAAAAATAAAATAGAACTCCAGCTAGTTACGTCTAAAGCAAGAGTCGCGCCGTTGAAGCCTAAAATGACGATTCCAAGACTGGAACTTGTTGCATGTGTAATAGGGGCAAGACTTGCAAACAATGTGAAACAAATCATGGGGTTGCCTGATATTCCCACACATTATTGGTCAGATTCCAGTACAGCGTTAGCGTTGATAAAGAACAACGAAAACTGGACAAGATTTGTTGCTAATCGGGTAAACGAAATACGAAAATTCTCCGAGCCTGGATGCTGGAAACATGTGCCAGGTATGATCAACCCAGCTGATCTTCCGTCTCGTGGATGTTCTGTAAAGAAACTCTTGGAGTCGAGATGGTGGGAGGGGCCTAAGTGGCTAAAGGGCGAAGAAGCGTCATGGCCAGTATCATCCGTTGAACCAGATGAATGTCTCCTAGATCAAGAAAAAAAGAAAACAGTGGTGTCAGCAGTGAACACAGCCTTGAACTCACAAATCTTTGAAAGGATCTGGCGGCACTCTGATTATTACAAAATAATTCGTATTATGGCTTACATTAATCGGTATTTATACAATTTGTCAGTCGCAGCAAAAATAAAAGATAGAGCTATAGTCGTGAATAAGACTAAAGAACTAAATTTTGAAGAGGTGAAGGAAGCAGAGAAAACTGTCCTGAAGTATTGTTCGCGATATCATCACGGGAGAGATGGACATGTCCGTGTAGCTCGTGTGAACACATCAAAGGGAGAGTATCTACGACCAGTTCAACGCCTATATCCCTTGGAGGGAAGTAAAGATGTTCAGTCCTTTTCTCGAATCTCAAAGGTCTGAAGGTGGGAGATTTGGACTGTCCGTTGTTATAAAATGTATTATGTAAAATGTCAATTGTAAATTTGTCAAGAAATAAAACTTACTATTTTAGAAGTGAGGTGTAACGGGTAGTTACATCCCTATTAGAATCCTTTTATATTGTAAATATTAAAAGGCTGTCTCCAGGAAACTTAAATGAAGTTACCTTGAATGTAAACATAGTCCACTGTTTTACTATTAACATTTTTATAAATTTTTGACGGTATAGCTAGTTAGTTATAGTTAGTATAGTTAGATTACAATACTCGCCTTCGGTTCGTGTTGCAAGCTATATCCTCGTGTAATATAGCATACATCCTACATGATAAGCTTGTTAAATAATATTGTAACGTTCTTTTTAAAATAATATCAAAAAATGCTGTTTAATCATCTATTAACAATGGAAATATTATTTACATACACTAATTACAAGCACTATAATTATAAACTGTTAACGAACTTAAATGCTAGATATTTACAAACTTATTTAAGGATTATTTATTTTTAATACGACATCTGTTTATAACATTTATTTATTCACTAATATTTGACTACTAATTACACAAAGCACATTCAATTCACTGGTTGAACAATAATTGATTCCTCTTTCTTCGCGGTGACCCATATATATCCATACGGAAGTGTGTAGAATTCTTTAGAAGTCTCCAGCACATCGACGGCGGGCCGTCCACACCACTCACGCGAGCTCTCGAATGTTCGACGGTCGGCGTGTAGGGAGCTTTCCTATTCGTTACAATATACAATTCTTTTAAATATCTTACGCTTCTATTTCTAAAATATGTAAGGCATTGTCAAGATGTGTTAGCCAATTTCGAACTTATTTTATGCGTATGACTTAAACTTTGTTCTTTTTGTATCTTAGATTCTACGTAAGTATTTTCAACAAATGAAAATCGTACGTAACTGTCCAGACTTTAACTCATATCGTCACCGTTAATGCATACTGGCATATGCATTTGTTTCTATTTTTTAGCAACTTTACAAGAGCACGGTTTAAATGCTTATAAAAACTTTATTACAGGTGATATAAATCTGATTCTTTGAAATGTTGTAACTGGTGATGTTGTTAGTTACAACATGTCAGGGAATTCATCATGCCATCGTAATAAAGTTTTTATACGCATTTAAACCGCGGTCTTGTAAAGTTACTAAAAAATAGTTATGCTAGTATGCATTACCGGCGACGATATATGGGCTATAGACTTGAGCTATAGCAGAGAGTCTAAAGTTAAATTTACTCTACTTGGCTTGATTAAGAACACGCTATTTGCTGATGCATAATTGTTACGTCGAAGATATGTTAAAGTATTTAAGAAGAGGAAATGAAGTAGAACTATTTAGATGAACAAACATTTAGATTAAAGATATTATATTTACTATAGATAAGAGTTTTCACTTCAGCTTGTTAAGAAGAGACTATTTGACTAAAACAAACGAACCAAAAGCTACTATGACAAAAGAATAACACTGATTTTGTATGCCAGTGCTCATAAATTTACTTAGCTAGCAAAATAATTGTCATATTTCAATACGAAAGCGTATATCTTATCTTATCTTTTATGCACAGATTGTTTTTATCTCAAATCTATTATTGTGTAATAGTTATTTATGTATTGAGGACATAAAGAAGCTTTTATGGCCAGAAGCGTTATTTCTAGCCAGAGGCGTCAGCCGAGGGCTAGGAAAAGGCTGTAGGGCCATAAAAGCAAGTTATGCCCGAAATGCATACACTATTTTATGCACAGATTGTTTTTATCTCAAATCTATTATTGTGTAAAAAACATAATTAAATGAGTACGTAGGTTACATCAAGCCGCTGTACGTATACTTATGTGCTTATATACGAAGTACGTTACTATAGTTACTATCTAAAATACTTAATTTCAGCTTATTTTCATTGGTGATAAGTTTACAAATTATATAAAGAACCAATCAAGTTCTACAAATACAGCTCTGACATTTAATTGACGTTTCATTATTGCCCGTCGGATCATAAAGAGGCCCTTGGGGCATAAAGAGACAGTTATGTTCCGATAAATCTAGCAATAATAGTCTAATTATAATGCATCTGTGCATAAATATAATTTGTAAACTTATCACCAATGAAAATACGCTGAAATTAAGTATTTTAGATAGTAACTATAGTAACGTACTTCGTATATATGCACATAAGTATACGTACAGCGGCTTGATGTAACCTACGTACTCATTTAATTATATTTTTTACACAATACTAGATTTGAGATAAAAACAATCTGTGCATAAGATAGTGTATGCATTTCGGGCATAACTTGCTTTTATGGCCCTACAGCCTTTTCCTAGCCCTCGGCTGACGCCTCGGGCTAGAAATAACGCTTCTGGCCATAAAAGCTTCTTTATGCCCTTAATACATAAATAACTATTATGTCCGGTCGGGGCTAGAGGTCTAGGGCTCTAAAACTTTTATAAAAGCCCGCTAGAAAAAAAGTTATCCTTGTTTACGCCGTCTCCATAGTAACAACAGTAATTATATACCATTGCACCTACCTACTTGAAGTTTTATCACTGCACCTACCTGCTTAAAGTTTTGCATTTTTCAAATTATTTTTTTTAAATTAAATATTAATTTAAGCTTAGGCCGGACATAAACTAACGTATGCATTTCGGGCTTAATTAGTATTTTAGAGCCCTTTATCGTCTTAGCGACTGTGCTGTGCGACTTAACTGACTCTGCGGGCTCTAACACACTCAATTAAGCCCTTAATACATAATATACTATTACGGGTTTCATAACGGGCTAGCCCGTAAAAAGAATCTTTACCCATAGAAGCAGAACTCAATAAACATATGTTTACCAGTCAGTATACCTGTTTTTTATAGTTATTTATGTATTAAGGGCATAATGAAGTTTTTATGGCCAGAAGCGTTATTTCTAGCCCGAGGCGTTAGCCGTGGGCTAGGAAAAGACTGTAGGGTCATAAAAGCAAGTTATGCTCGCTATACATACAGTATTTAATGCACAGATTAAGTTTTTATGTCAAATCTATTAATGTGTACAAATATAATTAAATGAGTGCGTAGGTACATCAAGCCGCTGGCGCTGTGCATATACTTATGTGCTTATATGAAGTACGTTACTATAGTTACTATTCCGAAATATTGAATTTCAGCTTATTTTCATTGGTGAGAAGTTTACAAATTATATTAAGAACCAATCAAGTTTTACAAAAAACTTCTGACATTTAATTGACGTTTCGTTATTGCCTGTCTGACCATAAAGAGGCCCTTGGGCCAAAAAAGATGTTTATGTTTAGATGAGTCTTGCAATAATAGTCTAATTATAATGCATCTGTGCATAAATGACAATTACGGATCTGTTATAAAACGTCAAAAAACAATATTAAACAAGTAGGCCAGGAAAATTACACTTTAACTTCTTAAAAAACAAGCCAGATTTTTGTATGCAGCTTTATTATGAGGTTGTAAACAAGCTCTAAAAAGTACTGATGCATTTTGCTTGTGCCAACTTTGGCGGCTTTCGGAAAAAGTAGTTATTATGAAAATCGTTGCTCATAAAATGTGCTTTATAAAAGGTCGTATGATTTTTCCTTCGTATAACTAACTGTTTTGGAAAAATTGAATTATCGTCGTTCTGTAACAAAATGCAACTCCTTTTCACATCACCGCGGAAATAGAGTATTAGGCGCGTTTCTTTTATGTATTATCTCCACAAGGCCTAATCTACATATTATTTGGAATACTAGTCCCTACTCAAGCTGTAGATCAGTTTCGACCCCCGTTGACACTTTTGATCTATACATTAAAGACCATCATTTACCAAAGATTTAAGAATTTTGGCTAAGGGACATTTACCTTAAGGATTCTGCGGTGAGCAAAAATAGTGAACTTGAAACGCTGTAATTCGAAAATTATAATCTTTTGGACTTTATTTACACTTTTGATCTACACATTGACCATATACTTATTTAGTTATTAAGATTGATAGCAAGTGTGACTCTGAATAAAAGAGTATTAATGTACCACAGGTCTAAAGTGCATACTAACGGAACTAGAACCAATTAACTGGTTTTGTCACGATTAACAGTCTAATAGACAGTCTACACTCAATCATCTTCTGGTCATAGGAATGGAATTAAAATAATGTAGTATGTTTCTACCTTTAGTTTACGAAATCAGTATTAACTCATTTTAGAACTTGTACTGTTACCGCACATGACATCATCGTGATTTTTTAAATGAAAGCATTATGTTTTAAGTATGAAGATCGATAGCAAGTGTGGTTCTGAATAATAAAGTATTAGGTATGATAGGTCTAAAGTGCATAATAACGGCGCTTGAACTAATTAACGGGTTCTGTCCCATTTAACGGTCTACACTTAATCATTCAGACAATCTTCTGGTCTTCGCAGTGGAAATAAAAGAACTTTGTATATTTCAACCTCTAGTTTACGAAATATGTATTAGAACCTAATTAGAATATGTGCTAGTACCGCACATGACGTCAGTGTGATTTGTTTAAATGAAACTATTAAGTTTAATGTTAGAATGTAGACTGTGAAACAGGATGGAACCCGTTAATTAGTTCTAACTCCGTTATTATGCATCTTAGATATATGGTACTATCATACTCTTTTATTCAGAACCACGCTGCCATTTACATACCTCAATGTACATACTTAAAACCTAATGGTTTATTTAAAAAATCCCGATGACGCAATGTGTGTTACTGTAATGATCTTGCTATTTACATGATTATCAATGATCATCACAATAATCATTACATACATAACTTCCATCAGGAAGGCATTGAAATCATAGGGATTACCATAGCAACAATAATAAACACAGTACATAAACAAAAATCTTATAATTCAGAAGCTTTTTTATTGCAGAAATGATTATTGTTTCTTGGTCTTGTTCATGATCCTAATTTTTTATTCTTTTCGTTCTAGTAAGAAATACAGAACGTCTACCAAGTGATTCCTGCACCACCAAGTATATTTTGATAAGGTCGAGTTTGCGACATTACTTTTCTATTAGCAACATATGTCCTTGCCATCAGCAATATATGTCTGCTTGCCATCAGCGGCTAAGGTCTTTCAGTTCTTTAATTAGCATTACTTAATTACTACGATAACTTTTTACTGTCTTAGTATGTAAGGAATTTCTTGAAAAGATGCAAACCATCCTTCAGTTTTTGTAGCTAGCATATATTATACTATATCCGTATACAAGTACACAAGTACATACAAGTATGACAGTAATATATGCTATTTTTTCTTGAGAAATGCATTGAATGAATGCCCTTTTATGTTATCATCCTTTTTAATATATGTTCAGCCTTTTTTTACTAGAAGTGTTATGTAATGGTCTTGCTATTTACATGATTATCAATGATCACCACAATAATCCATTACATACATAACTTCCATCGGGAAGGCATTGAATCATAGGGATTGCCCAGGGGCGCGCCAACTATGTGGCGAATGTAGGCAAAAGCCACGGGCGGCAAAATCTAAGGGTGGCAATTCGGCTAAATAAACAAACCGTACTAACGACCTCTTCTTTGTAATGCCGCGCGTCGGCTCCAATTCATGTTTAATGCGTGATTCTCTTTCGGTACTCATTTGCTATTAGCGATAGCGGCTAGCTTAAAAAGTCCGAGTATCACAGGTGGCTTAGCGGTAACAGTCGGTAAGTATCAAAAACAAAGAGAGTAAATATAGAAAAATGTTTTTATTCTTTTTATTGCTTTTCGTCTGTCGTCTGTCGGAAGCCGCAAAAAATTAATATAAATATGCCTGGATTTTGTAAAATGGGTCATTCTAGTTTGTTCTGCAAATCAGATTAGTTGATTAGATAGTTTGTTAGTGAGGTGAATATTTCAGTGTAAAAATGGTAAGTAGTGTAACTAAAACTAAATACGGTATATTTTTACTATTCTAATTTTAATTAAAAGTTTCTGAAACATATATCAAAATTCAAAACTCAGTAGTTTTCGACGTATTTGACATTTAAAACTTTTTCCCATAAAAGGCAATTAACAATATGGCTAATAATTTTACCTTGCAACTACCAACTACTAATTGTAAAGTATTTTTGGTAATTGTGGTAATTTTTTTTCAAGGTCCTGTAATACATACTAATACATATTTCTTTTGAATAAATGTTGTACAGGGTGTTTAAAAAATGTAATCCAATTTGTTGGTAAAGACAGATGTAAAACAAATTTTTTTTCAAATAGATCACCATGTTAACATATCCTATATCAAAACTTATCTATTTTCGAGATATTTAACGTTTAAATTTTTTTTCCAAAAACGTAAATAAGATTGCTAACAATGTGACATTCCCTATTTTGAGGAAAAGGGCAAAAAAAGAAAACGATTGTCAGGTCATCAGTTCCGCCAACAAAGACGGCAGAAAATGGAAGAGAAGGAAAAATTAGCTGATTCTTTGAAGAAATATTTGAAACCGTCAGAAATAAGTGTTCTTCCTGAACTTGAAAATACCGACGATGCTCGCCCTAGTTGTTCCTCAGCCCCAAGTTCCTCATTTGTTTCTGATTGTAATAATATAAATAGTACCCAGGAACATCATACTGAAAACGTTCCAGCAGCGTCAACATTACTATTTTCTAACTCCACCGTAAGTTTTCTGCCAGATGTTTTTATCGTAACCTCACCAATGGAGAGAAAGTTAAAAGGGAGTGGCTGATTTACTCAACAACAAGAGATGCGGTTTACTGTTTCTGTTGCAAACTTTTTGGTAAGTCTTTGAACAACTTGTCTTAAGGAAGGGTGTTCTAATTGAAAACATTTGTCACTAATGCTAAACAGACACGAAAAGATGACTCCCATAAAAAAATATCGGATCTTGGTTAAACTTATCAAATATGTTATCTAAGGGAGTTACTATGAATGAAAGTCAATTACGTGCATTGCATGCAGAAAGAAAATACTGGTATCGTGTCATTGAAAGAATAATTTCAGCAATGCAGTTTCTATGTCGTCAATGTTTAGCTTTACGTGGTACATCTAACAAATTAGGTATATGAAAATACTAACTGAAACTTCTTAAAATTAATAGAAACGTTCACTAAATTTGATTCTGTAATGGAGCAACATGTTCGACGCACACATAAAAATCAAAGCAGCGGCAGCGGTATGACAAACTATTTAGGCGACAATCCAACTCGAAAATTTTTAACCAATCAAATTACAGAATTTTTCAAATTGGGACCAATGAAATTAGTTTTATAGTGAAAAAACCACTAGTGGTTTTTTCACTAAGAAAAAACCACTTGTCAAAATGAAATGTCAAATTTAATTAAATTAATATTAACTACACACGCTAAATAAAAATTTGCTCGGTGGATTGTCAAGCCGAATACAACTCGTGGTCTAATTTTTTTCTTGCAAAATTTATCGTTTAAGACATTCGTAGCTTTTGCTTTTGGAAAATTACACTCGTCTCCTGCGTCGACTCGTGTAATTTTCGTTGCAAAGCTACTCATATCTGAAACGACAAATTTTGTCGGAAAAAATCAGACCACTTGTGATATTATATATGACTATTCAACTCACATGTCATTTATTAAAAATTGACCAATTAAAATGCAGCATTTGATATTTTTAATCCAATGAAAATGAATTGTATCGACAATTCTCACTAGTGAAAATTGTCGACAATTTTCACTAGTGATAACAATCGACAATTTTAATAAAACACAAATATTTAACAACATTTATTTTTGAGTATTGAACGTACAATTATTAAGTGTAACATTGCTACATTTATGAAACACAATTTGATTTTTTAAAGCGTGTTCGTTGAATCGTCTCTCGAATACCATAAGTAGTCAAAGTTAAGTAGACTATTTTTGTGGTGCTTAACACTCATGTCTATCATGCTTGCGAATACCACTCGTGCTGCGCACTCGTGGTATTTAAATGCAAGCATGATAGACATTCGTGAAACCACCACAAAAATAGTCGACATAACTTTGACTACTAATGGTATTATAAGTGAACATTTCATTTTATTTTGCCACAGTTGATTCTACTGGTGCTGGCTTGTATAACTATGTGACAGATTTATTAGTAGAATTAAATTTAAGTATATATGATTTGCGAGGACAAGGATATGATAATGGATCAAACATGCGTGGAATACACAGTGGATTACAAACACGAATCTTAAATATAAACCCGCGAGCATTTTTTGTTCCTTGTTCGGCGCACTCATTAAATTTAGTTATTAACGATGCTGCTAAAATTTCTTTTGAGGTGTCCGGATTCTTTGACATTGTTCAAGAGATATATGTGTTTTTTCCGCGTCAACCAAAAGATGGTCAATTTTGAAAACGTGCCTTAGAGATTTAACTTTAAAACCACTATCTGTTACTCGCTGGTCCAGTAGAATAGATGCTATAAAACCTTTGTGATATCAAATTGGTGAGGTTTATGATGCTCTCTTAAAAGTAATGGATGCATCCGCATCTTCAAAAGATTTTAGTACATCACACCTAGCTCGATCGCTCGCAACAAAAATCAAAAACTACAATCTTTTATGATCTGTAGTAATCTGGTACAATATTTTATTTAAAATCAATTCTCTAAGTAAATTAATGCAGAATCAAAGTATAAATCTAAAAGCTGGTTTAGACTATCTAAACAAAATAAAAACATTTTTTTAGATGATAAGGGATTTAGCAAACTTCTTGTAGATGCCAGGGAGCTGGCCGAAGAATTAGAAATTGAACCAAATTTTTTATCTTCACAAACAGTTCGTCAAAGAAAAAAGAAAAGACAGTTTGATTATAAAAGTACTGACGAACCAATAACAGACCCGAAAATGAATTACAAAGTAAAAGTATTCTTCTCTATACTAGATACGACCTTATCATCTCTTAATGAAAGATTCAAGGGGTTGGAGCAATTTAATAACATTTTTGTATTTATTTATCAAATGTTCAGCTTGAATGAAGAAGAATTAAGAAACTCGTGTGAAAATTTATCATTTCATTTGAAAGATGAAGCACGTAAAGAGTCAGATATTGATGCAAATGACTTATTTGATGAAATTATTTGTTTAAAATGCCACTTACCAGAGCAAAATGAGTTAGATCCTCAGTTAATTCTTTAACACATTTTAGAGAACAATTTAATTTCAACATTTCCAAATACTGCAGTGGCAATACGAATTTTTTTAACGCTACCAGTATCTGTAGCATCGGGAGAAAAGTCTTTTTCAAAATTAAAGTTAATAAAAACTTTTTTACGATCAACTATGGCACAAGAGGGACTCAGTAATTTGGCAATTATGTCCATAGAAAGTGACCTTATGGATTGTATTCCTTTAGACGAGTTGATTAAAGATTTTGTCGAAAAAAAGGCAAGAAAAGAGTGCTTCCAATACGTTATTTTGTTCTTTTTTTTTTCTGTTATGTAACATTTTTATTGTTTTGTCAGTTTTGTTATTGCTTTGCTTTTTTTACATTCTTCGTTAATCCTTATATCTAAGATTTCAAGAGGTCAAGATCTTCTAAATGTTATGGGGATGAGTAGTCAGGTATCATGCTGATTAAAATCAGTACACTTTTTTTTATTTAAGCTTTCGGAAATACTCATTTCCTTTATTTGCAAACATCAAATGATAATGATGATTTAAAATTATAGATTATACATTATACGGTATATAAATTAACACATATTTCATTTCAAAATTAGATAAGTAATAGCGATTATTTCAATTTTGTGTGTACCCCCTTATCTGATGTATCAGTATCAAAATTAAATATAGGTATTAGCACGTATTTTAATTTTATTTATGCGTACCCACCCATGTATAAATTTTTACTAAAAAAGGGGTAAGGGGTGTAAAATTATGTTTTGCACACAGGCGGCCGCATGGCTTGGCGCGCCCCTGGGATTGCCATAGCAACAATAATAAATACAGTACATAAATAAAGATCTTATAATTCAGACAGTTTTTTATTGCTCAAGCAAATATTACAAGGATATAACTTCTTAAAATAGTGTAGCTAATGGTAAACTAACCCCAAGTGCACTATAATACCAGTACGTGTTCTAAAATGGGTTCTAGTTAATACTGATTTCGTAACCTAAGCATCGAAATATATAATGCTGTTAATGTCATTCCTAAGGCCAGACGATTGTCCGAATGATTGAATGTAACACTCAAACGCAAAGAAAATGTCACCCCTATAAACTCGGGTCTCTACCGCCGTAATGAGTTTATGGCATATTGTAAATTATAACCGAGCGAGTTATTTCTAGGTAGACAGAACTTTAGATGAAATACTTAGGACAAGTAAAACTTTCATCATGTGACCATTAAATTTCAAGAATATTGTTAAAACAACCAAAAAATTTGTACGTTGACTTTTGCACTAATTTTTATTTAAAGAAATTTTTTGAGTAGATCAGTAGATACATTAACAGTAACTTGACTCACACAAAGATTTTTTTCCGTAGTTTAGAATATGTGAGATTAAAATTCTCCTTTGAAGCTCTCGTCTTAAAAAGGATTAGGTATTCTGAGAAAATTTTACCTACTTTAAGACAACAATGAACTGGCTGTTTCCTAGATTATGAGTAAGCATGTAATATTCCTGGAAAACTCCTTATTCTACCGCTAAAAAGATACAGGAAATTTTAACGTTGCTCATTCATAAAAGCCCAGGGGCTAAGAGTACGATGTTCTAGTGTCTCTTTGAGTTGTTTAGTGCAGAAATTGATTTTCTTAACCCCTTGCCAGAAACCTCTATTATATATATTATTGACCTAGGTTAATAATGAAAACAATGCTAAACCACCTGTCAAAGTCTATGCCTTCTATTAAAATAAATATTATAACACATAAAAATTACATTTCTAACATAACCTAATTTTTTGTATGAAGGGTGTATTTTTAATAAATGATTACTTGAACTTATTATTTTGAACTTAAGATATATTATATTTAGTATCGGAAAGTAAATAGTATATATAATGAAAAAACAAAAGCTTATTAATTAGAAGCAAAATAATAGTTAATTGTACAGTTGTTATAGTTTATGTTATTTACAATTCCTGAGGAAGTAGTGTGTTTCCTGTGTATTAATTAAAAGAATGTTGATTTGTTAATAGTTAAATTGTATTTTAATAACGGTCGTAAAACAAGAATTCTACTGTTGAAAACAGAAGATGTGACTAAAACCAATTACACGTTTGACATCTCAAACACCAAGCGACGTTGCCAGCTTTACTCGCTGAAGAATTAACCGGTCAACATTTTTTAAAATAATTTAATGATCAGGATAACTTACATGTTAGTAATGGAAAAAATTGTATATTAACCGCGGTTTAGACACGCAATTATAGCCCACGCGTCTTAAATCAACGCTAGGGCTATAATAGCGTATGTCTAAACCTTGGGTAATAATATACTATTTTAAGCATATTATTATTTCTTACAAAAAAAACCTTTTAAAAACACCGAAAAAATGTAGGTAGCTGAATGTGAAACTCGCTCGGTTATAATTTACAATATGCCATAAACTCATTACGGCGGTAGAGACCCGAGTTTATAGGGGTGACATTTTCTTTGCGTTTCGTACCTATAGATTGTTAAACGGGACAGAACTTGTTGATTGGTTCTAGCTCCGTTATTATGCATTTTTGCCCTGTAGTACCTTAATGCTTTTTTATTTAGTACACATTATTAATCACGCATGCTATCGATGCTATCATACTTAAAAGCCAATGATACAATTAAAAAAAAATCGATGGCGCCATGCACAGGTCTAAAATATAATAATATAAAATAAATATAAAATAAGCATATGTTCTAAAATGGGATCTAATAATGATTTCGTAAAGTAAAGGTCGAAATAGTTATACAAAATTCTTTTAATTGCATTGTTATAGCCGGAAGCTTACCCAAATGATTAAGCGTTAAACAGAACATCTTGTATACCATTTACCAAAATTTCAAGAATTTTGGCCTAGAGCCATTTCATATAAGGATCCTGCGGGTCCTTTTTATCAGTATTTTCAGACTCTTATATCACTGAAAGGGTTAGTTTACTAAGAAAAGTTATCTGACCTGTTTTGTAGTGCATTCTACGAAAAGCAATTTTTATAATAACCACTTTTTCCGAAAACCTGATAGTTTTCGAGATAATTGGAGTAAATAATTAGAAAAAAAAGTGAATTTATCCTCTTTCCCACCCTTATAAGTTGGCACACGCAATATGCATCAAGACTTTAGAGCTTGTTTACAACTTCAAAGTAAAGCTGCAAAACACCTGACTTGTTTTTGAGAAGTTTCGTTATTTTCGACCTAATTTTCTTGAATTAAAGATAAAATAAGAAATGTGTAGGTTCAAGCAAAATGTAAGAAATATTGAATTTTTGACCTTTCTATTGTATTACGATGAACTCCTTTCACCTGATCCACACATACAAACTTTTCTGGTTTAATATTTGTATATTGGACATGTACAAAGCTGGAATTTATTACTTTTTGCGACACTAACTAGATTTTCATCGGTATTATATTTTTTATTAAAAACGAGTTTAGGATACCCCCTTACCGCAAGATAATATTTGTTTTTGCTTATTAATATTTAATGTTTTATTAATCTTATCTTACATGGAACACTCATAAAAGAAACAGCGCTTCAGCAAATAAATAGGTAGTCACACTAGATAGATAGATATATTTTGGCTTGGATGTACATATACCTCATAATCCAAGAATCCTGGTTGATTTCCACCCGAATCAGGTCATCAGGAATTTTTAACATGATCGGAATCTTAGCCTTGGAATCATTAAAAATCATATCGGAATACGATTTCATCTTTGCCATTCTATAGGTATGTAGAAGTCGAAATAAACATCGCAAAACTTCGGAAAATAGATTTAATGTTATAAGTTTTTCCTTTATTTGTCAACAAATGATAGTAAAATATAGCAAAATGAAAAGTAACCGTTTTAAGCTCATCGGGATGTTTTATACATTTTTTATGGAAGAACATTTCAAGCTTTCCTTTAATTTTTTTCAATAATAAAAAATGAAAACAAAAAAAAGTTGTGACAACATTCGCTAAAACTTAGTAGAGAAAAATAAGCAGTAATGTGCCTAAACATGGCGTAGTGAAAACTTAAAAGTTATAAAAAGTCTGCAGTACTACTCAGAGGCGTTGAGAGCCGATGCCAGGACTGGGTAAAAAATTGTTACCGGGCTTAATAACAATTAAATAACTGCCACAAGGTATGTAGTTGTAAAAATCAAACGGATGTAATATAGACTCGGTGGTTCAAATCGATTGGTACTGTGGTATTGCTTTACTATGTTAATGAAAAACTGTTGGTATATTTATGAGAGCTTTATTTTCGTATGGTTTGTGGGTGCGAAATTAATGTGCTGATTATGAAACTTCTTAAATTATATGTCGTTCTTTACTTGTTGTTGCTTTGTATACTAACCGCTATCCAAGGCATGTTAATCACCACATTTATTCTCCCTGTTTGTTTAGAACTTTTTTGGTGCAGAAAATGTCCCCGTCAAGTTGCCATGAAAAACTGGTGATAAGGGCAACAAGGGTAAGTTATTGTAAGGGCAACTGAATAGTTACATAAAAAAAAGCAATTAACGTTTGCATTAGCATTTCAGAGATTTTTCGATGGTGTTTGCAAACTTATTAAATCGTCTATTCGCTGACAGTAATTCTCAATTCTGAGGTTAGCATCGAACTAGTAGTTACTAGTTTCGCAATTCAGTGTTAACCTGTTGGAGTTGTAATTGCAGTCGCAATTCGGTTGAAAGTTTAGAAAAAAATAATTCTTTTATGAATTGGTCTGAAAGTTGTAACCGAGTAGCTACATTTAAAATTGCTTGATAGAGATTGAGAGCTGATTCTTCTAGAGTCAGTTCTGATAGTAAAATGTGTATACTTGCAAATGGTTTATCAGCGTAGATTTTATCAGAAAATCCTTTAGTACAGAAAATGCATTTTCAGGAGGTTGCATAATTATATGCAGATCTGTATTTGGTTAATACATCCTCTGGAAGATGGCATACTAACAGATTAAATTTATCAATTTGTGTTTGTACGTAGTTAAACTGATAATAGCGTTCTACCAGATTAAATAACAATCCTACATAAATCGCTGTAAACGATGGGAATTCAACTTTTGGAATATGTTGCAGGTGTGGTAGATTATAAGTCACAGGTTAAACTAATTGACTTGTTGCTGATCTAGAGCGATCACTACGTAAGCTCATTATATGGAAATGAAGGGAGTTACGTGTTACTTATCTTATATCAGTAATGGATCCAAAAACGGGGATTGAGTCACGGATAGACACCAGATAAGTCAAAGAATGGCGAGATATCTTGAAGTAGGGGAAAATTTTTTGACAGAAAGTTACGAGTTGTATCACGTTGGGAGGTCACCACATGTAGTATTGCTTTGCTTCGTTAATAGTAATAACCAGGTCCAAAGGTAGTTAAGTGCACAATTTCATGTAGTTGAATGTATAGGTATAAGAATTATACCCAATACAAGTTTATACTTATACATTCGACTACACGAAATTGTGTACTTAACTACTTATTAAGCAACCTGGTGGTTGGGCCTGTGTTCACGCTCCTCGGTCATCGCCGCTAAGGGCGCATCGCCCCCACCTCAAGGGTGAGCCAGATAGGCACATACATACTTTACTTTAAGATGTTTTAAGTTAGTTCATAATGTTATGAGTTCATTAGTACAGTCCATTAGTTCATAAGCTCATATGTTTACATATTCGGTTAATTATGAGTTCGTTTCTTAGTTTATTATCAAGTCGCTTACAGCGACACTTTACTTGTATATAATGTAAATAAATCGTCATAGTTAAAGAAAATATCTTTTATTTTCATCATCAAACTTGTGTACGACGTTACAGCCTGGTAATAACTGTTGGTATATGTATGAGAGATTTATTTTCACATGGTTAGCGGGTGAGAAACCAAAGTGCTGATTATGAAAATTCTTAAATTATACTTTATTGTTTATTTATTGTTGCCTTGGATACTAACCGCTATCCAAGGCATGCTAATCACCACAATACCAGTATTAAAATTGCACCACGGAAACATGAGAAAATCGCAGCTAAAGGTGCGGAGAGGAAGTTACATTACACTCAATCAAACTAGAAATTAAAAACAGACAATATGTACTGCCCGTGTCCTTAGAAAAAATCCTTAGGAATTTAGGTGCGCAGGGAATTTCGCCTCTTCTCCGTCTCGTATGGTCTGGTAGTTTTACAAGATATGTTTCTAAAGGTCTCAGTAACTTTTAAACAAAAGGTAGCTAATGAGGAGAAATATGATGAAGAAGGATCGATCTTTTTTGCTCGCTGTTTTGCTCTGTAAGTGGGCGAAAATAGAAATAATTCTATAAAACAAGCATCTAGTACCTGAAACGCATCATGCGTCAGTTATCACGCAAGAGCCTCGTAATAATGCAAAATTTTCTATCACCACGTCTTTCTTCCCTTAACATTTCATTAAAACTTGGTAATATTTTACATTAGTCGGTTTTTATTTTATAGAACAACATTTGACATTTGTCGAAACCGCTAATTATATATTTTTAAGTGTCATAACAAAGATACGTATAATTTTATGAGACTTATATTTTATGACTAAAATATTTCGGATTAGATTTTACATTTATTACGACACGATTTGAATTTAGAATGTGATACAAGTCGATTTTATGTGTAACGCCATTTTAAATCCGATAAATCACCGATCTTTCCAATTCCTATAATAAGTAGAATTCGACCACAGTCGTAATTTCCGACAGTAGAATAAAATTAGAACAAGCTACGTTGCCAGAAACAAGCTTAAAAGCATGCGAGCACCGCAAAACCAAATACCAAACACTTTCTCAATAGTGGAGCAATTTATCTGATTTTTTACTTTTCGTCATTTTAAGGGTTGGACGTTGGCCACTAAATTGATCTATCTAAATATTTTCTACATTTTTGATGCTCTATCCGAATCTGAAATTGAAAATTTCAAAGAACGGCACGAATTTTGCACTTTTTTGCATAGAAAGTAAGATTGTAGTAATCGTGTCCATACATTGGTGACGTTAAAGGCTGTTACTGTAGAGTCGGATTCTCTAGACTGGAATACCGCCAGGTCAGATGAAGTTTGTTGAAGAAGTGATTATGTGATATTTTCATCCAGCCACTGTTACCACCGCCAACTCCTGGATGAAGAAGATCAGTAATTGCAGAGATTGGGAAACCCTACAGGAAACAATGAGTCCAGCCAGGAGCACACCACTGCACTACACTGAGTTAGAACCCAGTTTCTGTGGATTCCTTCCACAGCCGAGACCGTCTCTTACGGTTGTCGGAGTTTGAGACCTTCAACATGAACAGTGTCCGCCCCGCACAACCACCTATACTTCTCCAGCACAATTTGCCATCGGATCAGGTAAAACTCGATAACCTGGGAGTGCCCTGTTCGCAAGATTATTCGGGATTTCTTCACTAGTTATAATTTATCCTCCCTGCTTCATTCATCTCGGCCTCTGCACAATTACTATCTTGCCAGGCAATCTGTAGATTTTTGTGTGGTGTGAAGAAAAATCTTGTTAATATAGTATTTTTTAGCATTTCTTGGCGCTGATTTGTCATACTTCCCATACACAATTCTTTTAGCCAATTTTATTTAAATTTCTGCAACTGTCCTTACACCAAACGTCTATTATTGAAACTAGAAAAATACTGTAGATTGTTCTAAGGCTTATATTTTCGTTTCAAAAACGGTCTAAGATGTCTTTATTATGTTGATCAAGACACTTTTACGTACACGCATTTTGCATAACTTGTGTTGTTTATACATTATAATAACAATAATTGCTACTAACTACCCATTGCCTGGCGAACCAGGTCCCAGAATAGGTGTTTATTATCATTACGCAGGCCCATCGTACGTCTGCAGCCGATTTACAAATGGTATAGAACAAATCCCACATTTGTGTTATAGCTAAGGAAAACTGCAGAATATCCTAACCAGATCTGCCCGTACCGGGAGTCGATCCCGGGTCTCTTAGGTGAGAGACTAGTAAGCTAATCGCTACACTACCAAGGCTATGAGTATTTTCGTGTCCATACTAAACCAATCCTACACAATTGTTTGTTTTTATAGCTGATGAAAAAACAAATATAGCTGTTAACTACATACATTACTAAGCGAAATCTCCAATCGTCACCAGCTTGTTGAATATTTTGATTCTGGATTCTGATAGTGATGAGAAAAAAATCTTTAAATCAAATCTAGTTTTACTTACCACAAGTTTAGGTTGTTAGTAGGTATTGCCCTACTTGGCCAGCCCCCTTCCCTTTTTATGCAAATTACCCGCGATCTAATTAATATTCAAATGAGGCGTGGTCTAATTAAATGCGCGAATTAAATTAATTGATCTAATTAAATTAAATTAATTCACGCTATCATTTACATATCTCATCTCTCATTTACATATATCATTTCTCATATGCATGCGCTAATTAAATTAATTGATCTAATTAAATTAAATTAAATTAATTCACGGTATCATTTGCATATCTCATCTCTCATTTACATAACTCATCTCTCATTTGTACATCTTACCTCTCTCATTTCTCATTTGCATAACTCATATCTCACATGCATTCACGAATTAAATTAATTCACGGTATCATTAGCATATCTCATCTCTCATTTACATTTATCATTTTTCATATGCATGCTCGAATTAAATTAATTCACGGTATCATTTACATATCTCATCTCTCATATGCATTAATATAGGTAAGAAAGTCAAGTCACGTTACGTTCAACGAAGCCAATCCCGACGAGTTTTCAAGGTCACCCGAGTTTAGCCGAACATACCCGAACAATTATTACACAATTCTAAACATAGACAACCGATATTATTATAAACAATCGATATTAACAGCTGTCTAATACCTGTTTAACACCAGTTAGACCCTTGTTTAACGCCTGTTAGACACTTGTTTAATACCTGTACAATTGAGTGGGTGACGGTAAAAAGACAACAACAAAATAATCCATTATAATTAGGTGTATTTTTTTCAAGTTTATAAACAATATTAACATTACACATATTTATACGCAAAATACAGACATTTCTTTATTTCTATTTACAGTAGGCTTAATTTTATCTAATTTAATTTTTATCTTATAATTAATATCTATTTTAAGATCCTCTATTTCTTTTTCTAAAAAGTAATTTGACATATATAATGGTTCTAAATTTTCGAACTTTAAAATATAACGTTTTTTATTTCTATAATATATTTCTTTAATGGCAATAATTATTAACTCTGTCCCTTCTTGCAATTCTTCTAACCTTCGACACTGGGATGGTTTAACACTCCCGCTAATCGATTGCTATGTAACAATATTTATTTGTTCTATATCTTCCTGTGTGCAAGATAAGTTATCCAAGTTTTGCGGTGTTTTGATACAAAATTTAAATTCCTCCGCCTTAACGAATGTGTTCCTATTGTAAGATGTAAGTCCATTCGTTTTAAATGTTATAAATGGTTCTCCAGCTTCCAAACGTATTATATCCAGACCATTAACAGGAATGACCTTCCTTTTCTTCTTTAAAGTTTTCTCGAGATTGATAAACTTTTATAAGGGTACTTTTATCAAGTCCTTTTAAGTAGTAAACTCTTTTAATTCCATCTTTTTCGGCCAGTACTCCAACATGTGGATATTTTCCTTTGGTATTAACAGTAAATGCAAATACTTTGTAGAATCCAGTTATGTCCAAATTTATCCATTTTCTGTCAAAATAACTTGCCAACATATCTTTAAGTTCTTCTATCTCTTGCTCTTTATCCAGTAAATGTTTATATTCTTCCTTTACAGCTATGTTTTTTTCTAAATACTCGATCTTTCTTCTTTTTGCATCTGTTTCTTCCAGGAACATTTTTCGTTTCTTTATACTTAATAGATAAACAGATGAGAGAGGTTTTATTTCCTGAATTGGATATGGAGACAACCTATTAGTTATGTTGGTTCTCTTCCTTAAAACTTGTGGAATTACATTATTCGTTTTGATCAAACCGATGTTTTCGCAGTGGCGTGCGGTGAGAATTTAAGCTAGGGAAGCAACCACGATTTAAATTTTAATACACCTAGGTACAATAAAAAACAGTGTTATAATTATTAAGCTTAAAAGTCTTTTAAAGAAGAACTTTTACACTTCAGTAGTATTCTTTTACTCTATAATGATTAATCGGATTGGTAATTTTTTAGCACATCTCGTTGTTTTGAATACTGATTAACCCCCACCTAGTAAGATATTTTTAGCATGATTGGTAATCCCCTTACCCCTTAGAATCGTAGAAATTCTGTGATTGACATGATTGAAGCATAAAAAGTGCTGTGACGAAACTTGTAACTATTGCCAACGTTCTTTTGTGAGATAGCATTTTCAAATTTTTATGATTGTTTAGATTTAATCACAATGTGCAAAAGAATACGTCTTTTATACTTATGGATTATGTTGACTATTATTCTTTATTTAAAAAAAAGTACTGCTATTTATTTATAATGCAACTCGATTTTGCGGTCTTTTTTAGCAAAATACCTGTTGCAGGTTTTAATCTTTGTTGTTAAATTTCTGGTTTGGTCTGCCTGTCTCAATAATTCCCTCCGAATCTGATGAAGGAAATTTTTTATCAAATAATAATAATACTTTACAAATTGAACAACAAAATTGTTGCGATTCGGATGTATCGGACGTACTCGAACCTTCCACCGAAGCAGCTGAATTTGCACTCATGACGTCATGACGATAAAGCAAGTTTAAATGTTGCATACAGAACAAACTAAATAGAATTATTTGTCTTTAAAAAAATCCCAACTTATATAAATTGAAATAATAAAATGTTCCAAAATACAGTCTCATTCGCAGATTTACACTGCTTAAGTAACATTTAACAAACACGAAAAATGGAACAAATAACGAAATTATAATAAACATCTGATCACAGAGTACGCTAATAAAAATAACTCGACCTTGGACGATGTTAACTGCAGCCCACAACGCACTCGCGACTCGCCCGCTTCCGAAAGTAAGAAGTGCAGGAAGCAACGAAATCCGTGCTTATATGCTGTGTAACTAACACATTTGAATCGGTATTACCTTTCCGCGCAAGTTTAATGAGCTTAATTTAAAATAGTACTCTAAATAATTATACTTCTTGCTGTACAGAATTGATATTTAGCTTTAAGTTGATAAAACATTACAAATTTAAATAAACGATAACCATAATTTTATAAAACTGTTTTTGTTAGCATTGTTTTTTAATTTTAATAAATTCTTAAGGGAAGCATTGCTTCCCTTGCTTCCATGGACCGCACGCCACTGTGTTTTCGATACTTATATCTTCCGAGATTGTGGAGAAAATGGTGCTGTTCCGAGAAAAAAAGGTCTCGCCAGCTTTAATATAACATTTGTGTATAACATTTATAATATCTTTATTTACAACATCCTCCACAATTTCTACATAATTAATAGGTAAATAGTTAAAGCTAAAAGCGGAAAGTACGTAATTAACCATCTTTTCTCGTAATTTTATATCACCAGGCAGCTTAATTTGTAATCCAGTCAGCTTCCGTGTATTTAAATTTGCCCAAAATACAAACTCTAAAAGATTATTATAGAGTACTAAACAACTGTTCTGTAAACTTTCGGTTAATTTCGACCACATTTTAGAAATCGACACAGAGTAAAATGGAGCATTTCGAAAGTAACTTTTATTATTTTCTAATAAACTTAAACAATCATCTAGGGGATCAAATGCACTAGATGGTTTACAGTAATTTCCAATTGTATAGTTATAGATTGTTGCTTCCAATCTGGTTATTCCATGTTCCTTAGCTAAAGTAGATGAAAAAGTTTCCTTTAATCGCACATCTGGACAAGAAATAAAATCGATTATATGGTTTCCAAGTTGTTTGTTTACCCCTGCGCTTGTTATTTAACAGCTAATTATAACTTCTGTTACCAAGGCGAGTACAAAGAGATTGTAATACGATTGTAGAAAATAATAAAACAGTGGGAATAGATTGTCCAACATGGATAAATTCGAATGCAAGAATTAAAATATACAACAAGTTTATCTGTCAAATAACAAGCGCAGGGGTAAACAAACAACTTGGAAACCATATAATCGACTTTATTTCTTGTCCAGATGTGCGATTAAAGGAAACTTTTTCATCTACTTTAGCTAAGGAACATGGAATAACCAGATTGGAAGCAACAATCTATAACTATACAATTGGAAATTACTGTAAACCATCTAGTACATTTGATCCCCTAGATGATTGTTTAAGTTTATTAGAAAATAATAAAAGTTACTTTCGAAATGCTCCATTTTACTCTGTGTCGATTTCTAAAATGTGTTCGAAATTAACCGAAAGTTTACAGAACAGTTGTTTAGTACTCTATAATAATCTTTTAGAGTTTGTATTTTGGGCAAATTTAAATACACGGAAGCTGACTGGATTACAAATTAAGCTGCCTGGTGATCTAAAATTACGAGAAAAGATGGTTAATTACGTACTTTCCGCTTTTAGCTTTAACTATTTACCTATTAATTATGTAGAAATTGTGGAGGATGTTGTAAATAAAGATATTATAAATGTTATACACAAATGTTATATTAAAGCTGGCGAGACCTTTTTTTCTCGGAACAGCACCATTTTCTCCACAATCTCGGAAGATATAAGTATCGAAAGGTGTTTTCGATACCGGTGATCAAACCGGTGTGGTTTGATCAAAACGAATAATGTAATTCCACAAGTTTTAAGGAAGAGAACCAACCTAACTAATAGGTTGTCTCCATATCCAATTAAGGAAATAAAACCTCTCTCATCTGTTTATCTATTAAGTATAAAGAAACGAAAAATGTTCCTGGAAGAAACAGATGCAAAAAGAAGAAAGATCGAGTATTTAGAAAAAACCATAGCTGTAAAGGAAGAATATAAACATTTACTGGATAAAGAGCAAGAGATAGAAGAACTTAATGTTGGCAAGTTATTTTGACAGAAAATGGATAAATTTGGACATAACTGGATTCTACAAAGTATTTGCATTTACTGCTAATATCAAAGGAAAATATCCACATGTTGGAGTACTGGCCGAAAAAGATGGAATTAAAAGAGTTTACTACTTAAAAGGATTTGATAAAAGTACCCTTATAAAAGTTTATCAATCTCGAGAAAACTTTAAAGAAGAAAAGGAAGGTCATTTCTGTTAATGGTCTGGATATAATACGTTTGGAAGCTGGAGAACCATTTATAACATTTAAAACGAATGGACTTACATCTTACAATAGGAACACATTCGTTAAGGTGGAGGAATATAAATTTTGTATCAAAACACCGCAAAACTTGGATAACTTATCTTGCACACAGGAAGATATAGAACAAATAAATATTGTTACAATGCAATCGATTAGCGGGAGTGTTAAACCATCCCAGTGTCGAAGGTTAGAAGAATTGCAAGAAGGGACAGAGTTAATAATTATTGCCATTAAAGAAATATATTATAGAAATAAAAAACGTTATATTTTAAAGTTCGAAAATTTAGAACCATTATATATGTCAAATTACTTTTTAGAAAAAGAAATAGAGGATCTTAAAATAGATATTAATTATAAGATAAAAATTAAATTAGATAAAATTAAGCCTACTGTAAATAGACATAAAGAAATGTCTGTATTTTGCGTATAAATATGTGTAATGTTAATATTGTTTATAAACTTGAAAAAAATACACCTAATTATAATGGATTATTTTGTTGTTGTCTTTTTACCGTCACCGACTCAATTGTACAGGTATTAAACAAGTGTCTAACAGGCGTTAAACAAGGGTCTAACTGGTGTTAAACAGGTATTAGACAGCTGTTAATATCGATTGTTTATAATAATATCGGTTGTTTATGTTTAGAATTGTGTAATAATTGTTCGAGAATGTTCGGCTAAACTCGTTGGATTTAGACTAGAGAAATTTTGCTTTTATTGGATTACCCCCACCCCCTTGGAATGTTCTAGAATAATTAGAATTGTGTAATAATTGTTCGGGTATGTTCGGCTAAACTCAGGTGACCTTGAAAACTCGTCGGGATTGGCTTCGTTGAACGTAACGTGACTTGACTTTCTTACCTATATGAATGCATATGAGAGATGAGATATGTAAATGATACCGTGAATTAATTTAATTCGAGCATGCATATGAGAAATGATAAATGTAAATGAGAGATGAGATATGCTAATGATACCCTGAATTAATTTAATTCGTGAATGCATGTGAGATATGAGTTATGCAAATGAAAGATGAGATATGCAAACGATACCGTGAATTAATTTAATTCGAGCATGCATATGAGAAATGAGAGAGGTGCGATGTACAAATGAGAGATGAGTTATGTAAATGAGAGATGAGATATGCAAATGATACCGTGAATTAATTTAATTTAATTAGATTAATTAATTTAATTAGCGCATGCATATGAGAAATGATATATGTATATGAGAGATGAGATATGTAAATGATGCCGTGAATTAATTTAATTTAATTTAATTAGATCAATTAATTTAATTCGCGCATTTAATTAGACCACGCCTCATTTGAATATTAATTAGATCGCGGGTCATTTGCATAAAAAGGGAAGGGGCCTGGCCAAGTAGAGCAATACCTACTGTTGTTTATAAACGACCATAACATAATAGAAACAATCATAAACAAATAAAAGAAATCCTTTTGTAAAAATAGTGACATGAATGCTCTTATAAAAAGATATTTTAAGATAGATAGGAAACGTGTTTTATAGTCACAGATTTATGGCTGTAACATTTTGTAACATTCAGTAAGTGTTTAATGAGTGCTATTACGGAATTTTTTGTGTGCTTTTTAAGTAAGGACGCAAGGACGAGAAACAGAGGAGTTTTTTTAATTTATGTATACAGTGTATACACACATTATGTGTACACACATCTCCGTCGCTTTCCAATTTTTGTAAGACTTACTATAAAGATTTACGACTGATCATAGTTTTAACGCAAGTATCTGCAATCATATCTAGATTACGAAGTTACGGTAGAACTAAATAAGTTCTACTTTCCCACTTTTCTCCTCTAAGTGTGACTAAACGTAGAAGTATTAAATAAACTTTATCTTGTCGATGATATCATAACCTCCATCTTCTAGAACGCTACTTCCTCCGTTACTAGGTGACTGCAGTCTTTTCCGTTTTCCTACTTAAGCAAGTAGCAAGCTGAAAAATTATTTTCATCTGCTTAAACATCTTATTGTGAGATTTGAATATCATTTTAAAATTTTATCCTTTGCTGGCAAAAATATTCCTTTGTATAGTACTACACGGGTTCATCATTTTAAGTTATACATACTTACAAATGGAGGCAATTATTTTAAAATAGTACTCAAGAACTCCAATAAACATAAAAAATATTCTAACAAAAGCAGAAAGTTCACGTTCTTGTTCCTTGCTCTACCTTATTTGAATAATGTCTGATGAAATTAAATTTTTAAAATACCTCTATTACTGTGATTTTAAAAGCGTGACCGAGTTACCCCCTAGCTTAGAATTCATAAGTATTCTATATTTCTAGATTGCAGAATTTTCTACGGAATAACCATTTTTACCTTTAAATCATTTTAAACTATGCTGATACTAGAACATACTTATATAGAAAGGCGCAACTGAATGCATACAATGTCCAATAATACTATTTTTATGTATTTAACTAGTATATTAACCAAAATTGATCTTTTTTTCAGGTATCAAATATTAGTTAACAGGTTAGTCTATTTTTAGTCAACGTTTGTTAATTAAAACAATTTTAGTTGAGTTCGACCACGCGTTATGTGATAGTACTCGATATGTGATTTATATGGAGTTTGTTTTGTGAACGATCAGAATATTTTTTAATTAAAACAATACGAGTATTTTGCTCAATATAGAATTAAACAATTAGAGACTTTGAGTTTTTGTATTTCCATAATGTAGTATTCTCCGTTAATTGTTTTGTTTTTAGGAACTCTATAATACTTAAACCATCCGAAAGAATTGTCCGGACTAGCTTCACTTGTTGTTAAAGATGTGTCTTAAAGCATGCGGGAAACCTATTGAGCACTGATTTCTAATAAGGTACATTTAGATTATAGCGAGCACAGCCGAATGAACTAATTCGTTCTGTCCTATTTGCATAATTTAAATGGATAACAGAACCCAAGAGAACGAACTCGTTCGCGCTCGGTCAGGTTCCAACGGATGTCGGTAAATCGACGAATCATCAAAGAAAGTTCGCACCTACTCGCTGTGGATATCACCAGGCGCCTGTTGGGTCAATTCTAGGGCCCGGGAAAATATTATCTTAGAGGGCCCCGCCGCCCCACCGCCCCACTTCGGTTAATTTCTTAAGGATAATTTATTTAGATTAATTATTAGATCATCTATTATATGGGATTCATTAGTAACTGTCAGTACAATTTTTACATTCTTCTTGCGGAAAAAACATGCAGAGAATGAAAGTTGTTGTTGCCACGGGTCTGGGAGACAAGAGAGCCATGAGAGCAGGGTTGTCAGGTGTCCGGGTTTCGCCCGGACAGTCCGGTTTTTGATCATTGTGCCCGGAGTCCGGGTAAAGTTAATACTTTATCTGGTTTTGTCCAAAATCTAAATGTAAAAAAATAAATTCAACACCTACTTTCATCTAATACTTTCAAATTAGGGATCAAATTTGTCATTTAGGGAAATACAACTCATTGATAGTGCTAAAATCGTTGCCAACCAGTCCCAACCATCACCCTTTTGTTCCACTTTCTCGGAATCGGCCACTCACTTAAATGAAATGATCCAGGATCGAGACCCAAAGGATATTTTCAATGTTGACGAGATGGGTCTTTTATATAAATTGCATTCAAAAATGAAAACTGGAGTGATGGCAATTTGATAAGGAGAGAGTAACGTATGTTGGTACCACAGTAGCGCATACTATATTTTATAAAATTATTCGTTTTCGACATCCGCCTAAATATTTAGCTAATATATTATTTAAAATATTTCTTTAATATTATTTTAATAATATTTATATTTATCTACGACATTCTGTCAAAGGCATATGTTTACATATTACATAATAATAATAAACTATTTGTTTGATATTCGTTTCAAAATATTAAAAATTACATGCAAATGACATTATATTATTTTCAATATTTTATAAATATCTTTCTAATCTTTTAAATATTTAAAAAACATATACTATATTCATATTTTTTAAATAGTAAAGAAATATTGTGTGCTACTGGGGTACGAGCAAACACGAATGGATCGGAAAAGTTGCCGTTATTGTCATCAATAACGATATTGTCATCAATGATATCAAAGTCAGAAAACTTGAGATGTTTTAAAAACGTGAAGACAAAACCAATAGAGTACGAGAGTAACAATAAAGCATGGATGCCGGTGATCTTTTTGGGAAATACCAAAAATTGATAAAAAGTTTAAAAAACGTCAAATCCTTCTCTTTATTGACAACTGTACTGCACATGAAAACATTCCATTGTTAAAAAAAGGAAAAGTTTTATTTTCCCTGCCGACATATGTTGTGCAGCCAATTGATCAGGGGATAATTAAAAACTGTAAACATTTTTATTGGCGCCTTCTGGTCAAAAACATCTTAACAGAGTGCTTCGAAATAAACAACAAAATCAAAATTGATGTTTTACAAGCTGCAAGGATGTGGCAGAAACGTGAACAAGTAACTGAGGAAACAGTAAAGAACTGCTTCAGGAAAGCTGGGTTTGTTAAGAAAACGGAAGAAAAGCCATGGTGAAAACATCATGCCTGCTGTTGGCTACTGGAATGAAGTGAGACCAAGTGAAACTGTGTCATATGAGAAGTTTGTGGAAGTGGCTGACAATGTGGCAGTGTGTGGGGAGCAGTGATGCATACATCGTGGCTGAGGTCGACAACACCCAGGTTGGACCATCATCTGACGAATAGAATGACGGCGTGGAACCACACGAGGAGCGACCTCTGCCCAGGCTATGAATCACATTAAGAGACTACGTAGATTTTTAAAGGGTCAGAATTCTGAGAGTACAGTTGGTTTCAAAATAATCGAGTACAGCCTTTTTAAGTGGTATAAATCATGTTGTCACAATGACAAATAAAATGTCAAAGTTAGTTGTCAACTTATGTCACAAAACATAACCTAAATAAATAAAGATCATTTTACATTGTAAAAAATTTTCATAATCATGGACTACTGATTTATAAAGTGTATTCGATTTTTTTGAAACCAACTGTATCACCATATTTAGTTATCTACATGAACTCGAAGTGTTTACAACAAAATAGAGACTCAAATACAGGAAGTAGTTGAAAATTTCCATTTTTTTTAATTGCCATAGTTTTTAATATATTATGTACATAATATGTATATGGCAATATGATTAATGGCGATATGATTTTTAATATTTTATCCTATGCATTTACACGGAAACAAATACTAAAATAGCATCATATTAGCCTGGCTGTCCTAGGTCATTATGAAATCAATAGTACATATTTTCTTTAAATATTGTACAAATTATTTTTTTGTGTAATAAAGGTTTTTAGTCTGCAGAATCATCAATATTTGTTTTTTTTCCTAGATATTAATTATTACATGCCTAATTCGAATTTTGTCCGGGTTTCTAGTATTATTAATCTAGCAACCCTGCATGGGGGTCCCATCCACCACAAACTATGATTTAGCAATTGCGAGGGCAAAAGTCTGCGTGAGGCATTAACAACCGGATTATCTGCGGACGGAACGTAATACCATGACGAATGAAAGCTACTCGGTTAGCCACAAATGTGTTGGAGTCTGGCAGTCTTCCAAGCGATCGTATCGTCAAATGTGATCTGCTTCTTCAAAGCATCAATGAAACTCATCACCAATTCTGATGCCAATACAGAACGCATAATTCGATAGAGCCGTCAGAATATTGAACCCTTAAATACGCTACAGGGGTAGCTTACGCTTAAAAATGGGTTGCATAAATATTTATTTTTATTATATAATTTAGGTTCATGTTAAGAACATATGCTATAATTTCCTGTAATTTTAAGCAACCCCCCTATTCCTCTCGCTTGGATCGTCTTATCATTTTATTATTATTTTTGGGTCGCTAGATAAAAAAAGATTGCGGAACGCTGCGCTACAGCACTGTAACCAACTTCAGAGGCGTCCGAGAATGTATGAAGTTCTTTTCTGATGGCCGAGTCTAAATTAATAGTATTGGTACTCAATCGACGCAGAATTGAATGCTCTACGTTTTTGGTTATAATGGACTTTTCGATTAAACGCTTAGTTTCTAAGAAAATCCGAAAGTTTCGAGGTTTTTTTTACATCACGGTTAAAGCGCCACTGGGAAATCGGAGCAGATTATTCATATCAGAGACCTGCTTGAGTGATTGGAAGGCAGTCCCTTTTTTTGGACCTAATTTTATTGGGGTATAACACATCTAGATAATTTTAAATTTGAAAGTTTAGGAAGTTCCAACTTCCTGAAAGAATTCGTTTTTCGTTCGTTCGGTGATGCTCCCTGTAATTTAAATGCACCTTCACATATTTGACTAAAATCCATTATAGTTTACCGTGTATAAAAACCTGATAGTAATATTAACTCAGAAACAGTCAATCGTCAACTTGCAGAAAGTAGCTTTCCTGAAGAGCTAGCATCGTCTGCTGTAACTGGTATCCGTAAGATCTCGAACCAATTTACGAATAGCGGACTCAACAAATGCATGTTTCTTCTTAACTTTCTTCTTAACGGATTGATAAAAGCATTATCACCGCGCTTCACTTTTGTACTTTAAAAATTCATATCTTTTGGTACTTTCAAAAACAATATATTAACCGTCCAGCTAAAGATGAGTCTTGCGTTATCTTTACACGTAGTTTTCACAGTTAACGTTTTGTTATGTTTTACTCCGATTGTAAGGCATGTAAGACATTGCTTTTGTAGTCTCAGCAGTCGTTGCTAAATTTGCTAAACTGCTTCGAGAGAAAAAGAAAATTAACGAACATTAACTTCCTTTATCTTGTACACAAGAGGTAAGACAAGATTATCATGGAGAAATGAATTCAGAAATATTTAAGAAATCGCTTCGTCACAATTTGTTTAATAATTTAGAAGAACTGTATCTCATAAGTATGGACAATGCCCTATACTATTCTGTCCTAGTTGAAAGACAGCTTACATCTTTCTGGACAAAACGACAAATTATAGAATGGGTAAATAACCATAACGTTCCTCGTGATCCAATTTGATTTACTAAAGTTGTGTTGCAAGCACCGAAAGGAAGATTAAAGAATGATATGAACATGAAAGAGGTCTACATATACATAACTGTTAATGAGTTGCTCATAGATGTTTCTAATTACGTGGTTGATAGCATTTAAATTGATTAAAAGACTAAATAGCCTAGTTTTGTTATTGTGAGTGTAAACATGTATTTGAAAAGTAAGAATACGTTAGTAACCAAGGCAACTTTTGGTGAATATTTGATTATTATAGATTTTCCTTTTCTTTGCTTGGAATGCGTTGCCAAAGGGGCATATGATGAATACCCTAGATCTCAATTTAAATGACTCGCCGTAAATTTATTAATCATTTTGTGTCTGCTTACTGGGACGGAGGAGATCTCAAGAAATGTTTTCTTTGTTGCACTAAGCGAAAGATCATGTTGCTACTGCTCTGCTATTGTATGTAGTAACATAAGCTACATAATATGCTGCAGTTACAGTTTTTTAGACATGCAAATGCTTAAGGTTTTGAATTAATTAGATTCTAAGGCTCCAATAAATAATTAATAAGTAATTTATGCTAATAAATTAGTAGAGTATCTAAATACTTGATGACTATTGATACTGATATTGAAAACAGTACCATACAGGATAGATAGACTTGGCATTTGTTAATTGGACGAATATACATTAGTGACAAATTTAATTTCTTTCTTTAAGTAACTGTGTAAGTTATTACATTAAAAGCTTCACTCCCAATATTCTTATTAGAGAACTGCCAGGACTAATTTGTATAAAAGTTCTCTCTTATTTATTATGTGCACAGGATATTAAAAACTAAGTAAATATGCATTTTGGTTTATTTAACTTCAACTAGATTGCATGGACTCTACAGTTTGTATTACGTATAACGCCCGCAATTGCTACAATAAAACTTGCAATTTTCGTAAGGGTTAATAAGATGTATACGTTTTAGGCTTACATTTTAATCTACATATTTTATTCTATGGTTTAGCTGTAAGCTAACTTAATGACTAAACCATTTTTCTATTATTCATTGGAATATTGTAATTGCCCTGTAAATTGGTTTTCTTCTTTCGTGGAATGAATATATTATATATTTATTAGTAACGAAAGTGGTGAAATATGAATAAATAACTGATAGGACTTAAAGGATACAATATATAGTAAAATGCACTAACAATAAGGTGAAGGTTCCAACTAATACACAGTAAAAATCAGCTTCGTGGACAATTTTTAGAGTACTGGGTATTTAGAGTTAAAATTTAGAGCAGAAAAACATACTTTTTCAGCCTATTCATATAATAAAAATAATTCTTCATTGCTGAAATCTATTTCCTCTCTATATTATAAATTAACTCTATAATAGATTGAATATTCAATCTAATAGTATTCTTTAAAAGTATAACAAAATCCACTCTAATTTTAATTTTTTTAAAGAGAACAAAAAGTGATCTAAATTGGTAAAAAAATGTGTGTTAGAGTTCATGTTACTCTAGTTAGTATACACTTCAGTGTATTTGTCAAGAGAAGGGTGTGCGCAATAACGACACTAACAAAAAATTGCCGTATATTTGCTGTATTTCATTTCGTCTAGTTATAAACTGTTGAAACTTTGTAATATCAAAAGTGGTGGGAATTTCAAAATTTTACAAATCTTCAATTAAATTAATGTAGCAGTAAAATTTAAAACGTAATGAATAACTAAGCAAAATTTAAAGATCAAAATTATTTTGACTTAACCAAAAAACAGGTATCTGTACCTACATACCTACATTAAGTTAAGATTTGTAAAATTTTAAAATTTCCGCTCATTTTAGAAATGAGCTTTTCAAATTGCAAGGTTTTATCAGTTACATCTAGAGACCTATTAGTGCAAATGGTGCAAATATGTTGCACGTTTTTTTATTGCGTGTAAATGTGAAACTAACAGAAGAAAGGGCAGTAGTTCACTCTAGCAACAATCAACAACTATATCATGGATCATGAAAAACAATTTCGAAGTAAAGGTTCCGGGGTGTCCTTTGACTAAAATAGAAGTGTCCCAACTGGGCTCGTATATATGTTTTTTTCAATACGTTCTTATGTTTTAATTGTATATAATAAACTTTTAATATATGGTTGAATTGCAATAATAGTAATTTATTGTATAAGGGTTTTAGATAGCATTTTATTCACGTAAGAATGTTTAAACGCGAGAGCTTGCTCGAGCGTTTAATTTTCTTAAGTGAATAAAATGCATCTAAAACCCGTATGCAATACAATGTTTTATCCACAATCACACTCATTTAGAATCAGAATTGCCGAATTTTATCAAAAAATTATTTGACATTTTACTGCGACGGCGGATGTTACCTTGAAAATCATTATTCGTGTTCCATTTGTCGTAGTACCTTTGCTTTACTGGTGCTAGTGTGTTCAACAATCATTATAATTCCATGTGTTTTATGTATAGAAACCCTAGAGTTTTATAAACCACATTATACGTTGGCAAGGAGTTCAATTATTACCTTATTATATAGTGATTGTGGATAAATAAATAAATCATTTATTTTATTATTCACCTTGACCTTGGAAAACTACACTATTTTCACTCTCTTAAGTCTTAATTGCAATAGAAAACAAATTATACAAAAGTTTTATAACAATCCACTCTAAATAGGCGATATTTTCCCATGTAGACTAAAAGATTCAAAAGTCTAGAGTAAAATCTTACTCCGAAATGATTAAAAATTGAACTGTTTTAGTGTAAAAAAGGTATAATTGTTTTAGAGTGTAATAAATTTACACTGACATTGTATTGAAGTTAACTCTATGATCTACACGAAGGTACTGTAACACCGGAATTTCCGGTTACCAATAAATGTTTAACTTTTATAATCACGGGACCATTTCCTTTCAGTAGGGAGGATTCTAAATTTACCACATCAAAAACCAATATCGTGTTCTTCCAACCTGTTGGGATTAAATAAAACACAAACAACAAAGTTCATGGGTAAAGCTAATATTCGTCAATTTGACTATTTATTTTTGCCAACTTTAACAGAAAGTTCTAATTTGTCCACACCGTAAAACATAACCTTAATTTCCTCTTGTCAAAATTTTGAGGCTATCCTCACATAAATTTTTGCATCACAGTTACCATGTACATCATTTTGAAATCTTTTGTTTTCTTTGACAGATATCCAATTTAATATTAAAATTTACTTAACAAAATGTTTTTTTGGAAACCTTGTCTGCACCTTCTCATTTCGAGATTAATTTCAATAAGATACTTGGAGCGTGTCATATATTGTCATGCTTTCTCTACCACAAAACAAAACTAAGCTTCAACAATGCTAAACAAATAAAAATTCTGTTGCCAAGCGACAATCAAAAATTATCTCTTGGCCCACATATTCCCCTCCAGCGCGGAAACAGAAAGGCTTTCTTAAAGGAAGTCACTATATATGTACACTAGCTTGGCGGGAATAATAAGACTTAATTTTAGAAGGATGCCAAACTCCGGCATTCTTGCCATCGGGACTCTGCAAGGTACAGACACCAGAAGGACTGACTTCGGTGACTGTAAAGGGACCTTCCCAACGAGGAAACAACTTGGAAGCTTTTTTATCAAAAGCTGATGATAAATGAAAAGACCTACGAAGTACTTGGTCTCAAATTTTAAAATGTGAAACTCTTCGTCGTAGTTTGTACCTTTTAATTTGGGTTTGACTCGCCTTTAACAAGTTTTGTTGGGTCACAACAAGAAGTTTTTAAGTTGGCGATCTTTTGGGACCAATCATTAAGAGATTCATGCTCAATTTCATCAGAAATCTTGCCAGGAACAGGGAAAAGAGACTTTATTTCCTCTCCCGTTCGCAACTCACGGCCATAATTTAAAAATGAAGGAGAAAACTTAGTAGAGTCTTGAACAACTGAATTTAATGCGAATTGTATATTCATTTCCTTATTCCAATGCTGGTGTTTACCTTTTAGGTAACTCACCACAAGCTGCAATACATTTCTATTAGCACGCTCAGTGGGATTTGCCTGAGAATGGTACGGGGGAGTTTTTCGTAATTCAATATTACAAGATTGGGCTAAATCTGCAACCAAATTACTAACAAAAGTGCTAGCATTGTCTGACAGGAGAATTCGCGGGCACCCAAAACGAGTTAACACATAAGAGCGAAATTTTTCAACAATGACAGCTGAGGTTGCTTTCCGAATAGGGATCAATTCTATCCATTTAGTAAAACTGTCCTGAAAGACTAACAAATAAACGTTTCCCTTAGTACTTCTGGGATATGGACCCATTATATCAGTAGTAACTATTTCCCAAGGGGTTGTAAGATATTTTGGAAACATTTTTCCAGCAGGTGTTTGATTAGAAGGTTTAACTTTTTGACAAACTTCGCAACCACGTACATACCTCTGAATATCGAAATACATTCCAGGCCAAAAGTGTAACCGACCAATTCTCCAGTGGGTTTTATCCACACCAAGATGACCTGCTTTAACGTCATCATGACAAGTTTCTAAAATGGATTTACGTTCTGAAAGCGGCAACACCAGCTTCCAATCTTCACTAGGATCTTCTAACTCACCCTTTAGGAAACATTTTCTAAGATAATATAATCGATTAGAATTAATTTTCCAATCTGGATGTAACTCAGGAAAATTCTTTACTCGATAAAATTTTCTATCATACCAATCATCACCGGTTTGTTCCTGAGGTGAAATGGTTCCTGAGGATGTCGAAACAAACGAAACAGGAATCCTAGACAATGCATCAGCTACACTATTTAGAGAGCCTTTACGATAGACTACTTCAAAATCAAAAGCTTGTAGGCGAAGTGCCCAACGAGCTAATCGTCCAGTGGGATTCTTCAGGTTTAAGAGCCACTTCAAACTAGCGTGATCAGTAATCACGATAAACTTATAACCCTCGAGGTAATGTCTATTATGCTCGATTCCAAACAAAACAGCTAAACACTCTTTTTCTGTAATAGAATAATTTTGTTCAGCCTTATTCAAAGACCTAGAACTATAAGCAATAACACGTTCTTTATCGTCATGGATTTGGGTAAGGACACATCCTATACCCGCTGAACTAGCATCGGTTTATAATTGAAAAGGTAACGAAAAATTAGGTCTGGCTAAAACAGCCAGACCTAACAGACAGTGCAGAAGTTAAACAGGTTTTGAGATTTTCAAATGCGATATCTTGTTCGTCAGTCCAGGACCACACCGCTTTTTTCTTCAACAATCTGGCCATAGCAGCTACTAATGACGAAAAATCTATAAAACGACGGCACCAGCCAGCCATGCCAAGGAAAGTACGTAACTGCTTGACATTATTCGCAGTTGGATACGAAACGACAGACTTGACTTTCTCAGGATCAAAGGTGAGACCCTGCTCATTCACACGATAACCCAGATATGTAACCTCCTCACTACAACCAAACTCACACTTTGCTAAATTGATTTTCAAACCAACCACACTCAGTCGACAAAATACGTCTCTTAAAACTCTACAATGAGTTTCGAAATCAGGGGTACATATCAAAATATCATCCAGGAAGACTACAACATATGGGAGTAATTCTGGCCCAAAAACACTATCGGCTAATCTTTGGAAGGTTGCCGGAGCATTGGTTAGCCCAAAAGGCATAACACGGAAACGAAAAAGACCTCGGCTAGATACAATAAAAGCAGTAAGATCTCTAGTAGCTTCATCCTCTAAAAGAATCTGATGAAAAGCTTGTTTCAAATCAATTTTTGACAAATACTTAGCCTGACGAAGACTATCCAAAAGTGAAGTCATAATAGGCAGTGGGTAAGAATCCTTACGCGACAACGCGTTAACTTTTCTAAAATCTATACAAAATCTATAACCTGTACCCTTTTTCACCATGACAACTGGAGATGCCCATGGTGAGTTACAAGGTTCTACATAACCTTTTTCTAACAATCTATCTAATGATCTATCTATGATCTATCTATCTATCTCTTGGTGCATAGCTTTTAAAACTTTTGGTGAATATTGATAAGCCTTTTGTTTAATCGGTACAGCATCACCAGCACCAATTTTATGAGTAATCTTCGAATTGAAGTTTGGAGAAGACTCTACCAACTCTATACCTTCACGAACTATTTTATCTAAAATTTCCTTTTCTGACTTAACAAAAGTAGTTATTGCAAAACTTGGCTGCGATGACTTGTTTGGAACACTTAAATGAAACTTAAATTGATCTTGGGGACGATCTTCGAACCACCAAAGATCCGAACCAGAACTAGTACAAATATTTGAACTAGATATGTTATCCAAACCCAACAGAAACTGAAAAGACAATGATGGTATATAGAAAAAGTCAAACGTAAACTTACGGTTTTCTAAATACACGGAAAAGGTATAAACCTCTGAAACAATGGTAGTTTCTGAAGTCGCTACTTTAGCCATAAAAGGTTCAGTAGGTCTTGCAACATAACCTAATGTTTTAAGGATTTGGACTCCTTTATCACCCACATACGATAAGCTAGAACCCGTATCATACACAACAAAAGAAATTGGCCACCTAAAATTTTCCGAGAACTTGGGACTGGCCACTAAAACTGGTAAATACCACTGCTTAACAAAACCACTAAACTTAAGATCGTGTCCTAAAGAATTACGAACTCCTGATGAAGAGCTTGCAAAGATTTGGCTCTCAACATCACAATTCGATTCCACCTTGGAACTCGAATATACTGAACTAATTTCGGATGAAACAGGTTTAGAATGCTGCTCGTCCTCCACAACAACTGATGGTCCGCGTCCAGACTCATCAACCACTAAAACATTAGTCACCCTGGTCAATTTAGACACTTGTGACTCCCTAAAAACAAGAGACTGCTCCAAAGAAGTTTGCTCCACAACTACAGTAGTATTACCAAAAGATTTGGACTCTTGATAGGAAATCGGCTCGACTTCGAAAACAGACTTCCTGGCTAGTTTCCCTAAACCGGCCTGGGATTACAGTGAGAGCAACTGGTCTTAGTTACACCAGGCTCTCCGCAACCATAACAATAAACTTTACTGGGCTTATCGCAATTTTTATCCAAATGTGACTCTTGGCAATTCCAACACTTTATAGGTGCTTTAGAGGTAGTAGGTTTACTAGGCTTATTTGGTTTAGCTGAAACCCAAGGATTTTGAGGGGTTTTATTCACGGACAAGATCTTATTTGGAGTTTTGGATTTAGAATTATTTTGATTGTTAGTAGACTTAGCAGAAGTAGTCATAAGAGACAGTTTACGACTACGTTCAGTAACAAAGTTCATTAGACCAATATAGGTAGGTATTGCCTGTGATGGACAATGTTCTTCAAAAGCTCTACGCGAACCATGATCTAAATTTTTCAAAGAAAGATGCATTTTCAAGAAACCACCAAGATCCGAAATACCCAATGCTAATAGAGCATTCATATTAGTTTCATGCACTGATAAATAGGAATTCAAATTTTGAAGCGAACCATTTGTTAAGGGTTTAAAATCTAGTATTCTATCCAAGTACATAGAAGCTCATCTTCTTTTATTTTGATAACGAGCTTTTAAAGCATCAAGAGCCAATGTATAGTTTTGAGGTTCCAATGAAAAGTTTGAAACTACAGAAAGTGCCTCATCCCTTAAGGAAGTTTTAAGATAATGAAACTTGGTTGTCTCAGACAAACTGGGATGTGTATGAATTAACGACTAAAAAAGTGAAATGAAGTTAGGCCAATCATCGAGTTTTCCATTAAAAATAGGAAGTTCAACTCGAGGTAGACTACTGGTGTTACCTCTATGAGGAGAATCTGTGTTAACCAAGCTGGCAGTCAGAACTTTCGGGGTATCTGGTCTAGTTAATTTTAAATAATTATTACGAGCTTGATCAATAAGATCGATAGCGGCATTATACACTTGAAACGTTTTGAGGTGCAAACTAGAATCAGAAATAAGAGCATTCGTTTCTCTTATTCTCTGAGTAATCTGATCTAATTTATCTTCCCAAACACTTAAACGTTGATATTGACTCTCAAAGTCAGCTAAATTTGCCGATGCCAAAGTTTTGGATCTGTCGAAGACACATTGTATGCTCGCAAACAAATCTTCTCGCTCAATTTTCAAAACCTTTAAGGTCTTTTCCAGTTGAGTCATTTTAAAAATTATAATAAATATTAAAAGTCAAGTAACTAATAGCAAAACTTCCGAACTTAATTTGATCAAAGTTGCTTGTCTGGGACACTGGTCGTAACCTCAAACTTTTGACAGATCCTTACAATCTTTACTCACAATACATATTTCTAAATATTATTTTACATATATGTACATATATTTTACATATACAACATACTAAATAGACTAATAATCTAATACCTAATAACTACAAATACCTAAATAGAAGGTAGGATTTTGAGTATTAACTATGGCATGGTTGCTTTTACCCTTTTTGTGTTTTAATAATAATTGTACACTTTTATAGAGATTAACTTTTTTCTAAATTATAAATACCTTGTATACGCTAATGCTAGAATTGGGGTTTATCTGTTATTAAGCGTACAAGTGTGTATTTTTACGAATAATGTTGCTAACAATTTATTAACTTTGTTTTTTTTCGTATGATTGTTATATTTTACGCTTTAATAATATTTATTCGCATAGTAGTCGCTCGTATCAAAATACTGCAGACAATAAAAGCTGCCATTTCAGAAAATGAAGAAGATGTATTAAGAAATCGCTTACAAGACGAAGAATATGAAGAGGATGAAATCGCTGATATTATATCTAATAGTGCTGTTACGAAAAAAACTAAAGGTGTTAAAAAATCTGGTGTTTATACGAAAATTCCGTTCGAAGACTATGTAGAATGTCTCGTAAACTATGTAGAAAAACGTGTACATCAAAATATAATCCGATCCGATAAACATCATGTTCATTCGATCACCCAGCAAAAGATTGCTCTTAGCCCATATGATGATAAACGTTACCTCATACATGGCTCCTATGAAACTCTACCTTTGGGACATTATTCGATATTCTATGAGGACATACATCGACTGATGTATGTCCTCACTGAAAAATCTGATATGTAATATAAAAATCTAATAAAGTTAGATATTATATATAGGTTTTAATATGTAATATATTAATTTATGATATTTAGTTAATGATAAATGTTATGATTCAAGTTCATAGATTGAATGTAATCTTCATATCATGAACGATACTATAAAAGCCTTATGCTTCATAATTATTATTTCTTAATGTGTAGTTTAGTATAAGATAAAGTTAGTCATATAACTCTGTATTATAATTATAATTAAGTAAATATATTTAGTTTAATGTTTCTATGTTAATGATTGAATATAATATTCTTTGTCAGTAAGATATTACTAAAAGTCCTTACTTAGTCTTGATAATTAGTATTTGTGCGTTTTATTTACATCTCTTATCAAATTACATATAAGCAATGTGTATTATCTGTCAAGCGAAAGTAGATGGCTATCAGCAGAAGGTTCTCGCAGCTGATGAACAATAATTATAACCCTTCAATTTTAAAATACATTCTTTCAGTTAATCTATTACCTTTTTAATCTAATCAGTCGCGTAAATATTTAGGATGTGATAAAATAAAATTATTCTGTGTGAGAATGTTTTATTTTTAGACAATTTTCTTAAGTACCAACTTGAGATTGGAAATCTTTACGAAGGGTAGTAACCGACATAGATATATCCGTTAGTCGAGCTTACAAACCTTGCCGATATATTGATAATTGTTGGTTTCTTTAAATTTCTTGATATCGTTGGCTAGCAGATGAATAAACGTAGAAAGCGATACCGTGAATTAATTTAATTCGCGCATGCATATGAGATATAAAAATGAGCAAGGCAAATGAGAGATGAGATATGCAAATGATACCGTGAATTAATTTAATTCTCGTATGCATGTGAGAGATGATATATGTAAATGAGAGATGAGATATGCAAATGATATCGTGAATTAATTTAATTCGCGCATGCATATGAGATATTAAAAAATGAGCTTGGCAAATGAGAGATAAGATATGCAAATGATACCGTGAATTAATTTAATTCGCGTATTAATGTGAGAGATGATATATGTAAATGAGAGATGAGATATGCAAATGATATCGTGCAGTCGTAATGTAATATGTAGATTTGATTTGTATACGTTGTGATGTCACGCGGCGAGGTCACACGCTAGACCGCGGGTGACCTTGAAATTGACCAAAAATTCTATCTTGGACCTTCATAAGAAATAACATAGGATTTTGCGCTAGAACTCTTGTTGCCTATCTACTACCCTATAAGTGATTCTTTTACTTATTCAATTTCCGAATAGTTTTTTTATCAGTCCACAAACAGATCAATTCTATCTTATATAGCGAAATTATTTGATCCCTTGGGTTGGGTTTCTCCTGTAATATTTAAAGCTAAATGCATAATATCAAAACTTTGGGCTCTTGGGCTGTCTTGGGACAAATCTGTTCCTGAATTTATTCAAAAGGAATGGGAAAGTATTGCTTCTGAAATGAATACTTTGTCTAATATCAAGGTGTCGCAAAATACTTCTCTAAAGGGGATGTTGAAGTATTGTTTGCTGGGATTTTGTGATTCTTCAGCAAAGGGTTATTCTGCTGTTGTTTATATACTAGTCGTTAATGAGTTAAACGAACAAAGAATGAGCCTACTTATTTCAAAGTCTAAAGTTGCGCCTTTGAAGACGCTTTCTATTCCACATTTGGAATTATGCGGAGGGTTACTGCTTACTAGACTTATTAACTATGTTTTGGCCTTCGTGCTGAGGTTGGCAAATTTTCTGAAATTTTTACATTTACTGATTCGACAACTGTATTGTCTTGGCTAAAAACTCCTCCGAATGTGCTTAAAAGTTTTGTTGCTAATAGAACTGTTGAGATATTAGAAACTTTAAATCTCACTTCATGGTTTTATGTTCCATCAGATTTAACCCAGCTGACTGTGCCTCTAGAGGTTTCTTTCCTAGTCAACTTTTGAACCATAACCTCTGGTGGTCGGGTCCTAGTTTTTGTTTACGGCCTTTTGAAGAATGGCCTTCCAATAAAAATATACTGACGTTAAAACGGCTTCCTGAGCTAAAAGGAGCTCTTATTACATCAATTTGTTGCATTCAAGTAATCACTGATGACTTAGGTTTATTAGAAAAATATTCGTCATTTACGAAATTGTTGCGAGTGACAGCGTGGTGTCATCGCTTTGTAAAAAACGTTCGATTGCCGACTGAAGCGAAATTCAGCGGTTCTTTAACTGTAAGGGAGTTGGATGAAAGTTTAATGTTTTTGATTAAATTTACTCAGAGGTCAAGTTTTGCACCTGAAATTCAACTTATAGAAAATAAAGAGGATTGTTCGACATGGTTACGTAACTTATCTCCTTTTATTGACCCCGTATGTTTGTTGAGGGTGGGGGTAGATTACACAATTCTGAATTAAAGGATACTGCTAAAAATCCTATTTTATTACCAAAGTCTAGTATTCTAACTACTATGATTGTAGATTATTAGCATATTGTTTATTTACATGCTGGCACACGTACTTTACAGTTTATAATTTCTAAAAATATATGATTATTTCTGCACGCAATGTTATACGCTCAAGATTGTTAAAATGCTTATATTGTTACAGATTTAAAGCTGCACCAAATTTTCCTCAAATGGGAAAGTCGTGTTGCATCAGTTCGTACTAGTGCCGGAGTGTTTTCGCGCCATGTCGTGAAGATCTGTCCACTCCCCATTGATTAACGATTGGTTGCAATTTTTCATTTCTTTGTTTTGTTGTTTTTGGATACATTTGTCAATCTCGAGAGAGTTGAGGAGACTTCCCTATAGAATTTTATGAAACTTAATGAAACTTTTCTGAAAGCATAGAATAGGTGCTGGACATAGGGATAGGGTAGTGTAATACTTCACACTAGCAACAAGAAAGCTCGTTGTAAACCAAAAGAAGAATCCCCGTGTAAAAATAGCGAGGCGTACATTGATTTAAAATTTAAAAAATAAATACATGACATTAACCTAACATCACATTTTAGTATACAGATATAATCATTTAATGTATAAACCATTCTATATTATAAGATACCATTTATGTTTATTATACTATATATTTTGTGGAGTTTCTTTTTTATATTTTAAATTAAAGGGTCCCCTGCAACTTTTATTCAGCAATTTTCATTTGTTCTATACACTATAGCAGTAGGAATCATGCACCTTATAGAGTAGGTGTAAGAGTAATACTCCACAGAGTGTTACTCTTACACCTACTCTATGCCAAGCTTCATGGAATTCAGTAGGGAAATTTCTTCACACCGTTTCTTCGCTTTTCGAGATTGACTAAAGTATCCAAAAACCTTACAAGAAGTGTTATAAGGAAACCCCCTGATAGAAAGTATAACTGGGCCTAAATAAATAAAATAAAAGTGTAACACCAGGCCTATAACTGGGAGATCGGGATGGCAAAACCTTTTAAAAACCGAGTCCCGCCACACTTGAGGTTGGATTCGATCGGACAGTGGCCCAGTGGGCCCAACCCTGGCTCAGTGAAGGAACTTATGAAGGTATGAAAGAGGACTGGAGGGTTCCGATGTACTGACCTAGGTTGGGGGAATAATCCTAATGCTGGACGAGGCACTTGACCCCGTATGAAAGAGGATGTGAGAGTGCCGGCGGGTGAGCACGTATTAAGTTAATCGCTCCGGTACTAACCTGGTTAGCTAGTAGAGGGTGGATAGGTAACCTCGCTCCGACCAGTGAGTAACTGGGAGCAATTGCTACGCAATTGCGCACTGATTGAGCGTATCTCAATTACTTCCTCATCAGGGAAAGAACGTGGGGGTATGTTAACACGGGAACTCCACGTAAAACATTCATCTAAATGATAGAAAGTATCAGGGGGGTAATAGTGTTTTGACAGCATTATAACGTGCCGACTATCTTGTGTCAATAGATCTTTTAACGATAGATTCTTTTTGTTGCCTAAAGAACATGCTCTGCAGAATGCTATAGAAATTATTAGTTTTCAAGCACCTTCCTGCAGCCTTGTTATCACTAAGTTGAGGTTGTGCACTGCACTAATGCCAACCGCTAAATTGTTTATATATTTAAATCTAGCTTGTACGTTAGAACATTAATATCCATAGAATATACTCCACTCATATTAGAAGCATTATCACGTGTCTCGGACCTGAGAAAACTTTGGGTTTATACTATTTCTTTCCCACATTGAAATTATTATACCAAAAAGGTACATCGTTCATTTATATGGAAATAAACATTAAAAATCGCTTGTGTTTCATGGCGTGTTTTCACTCGCTTCGTGTTTCACATGGTCGTTCTCTGATCGGTGTGATTAATGTCTGGTGTAGAATGCACACTTATTCCGTAATGTTTAGCATCTTAGTATCAGTTACTATTTTTTTTAATACTTTGAGCCCAGTTGATTTTTTAGCTTTTTCTACGTTGTTGATGGCAGAGGAATCATTGTTGCGTCCTGGGTTGCCATATAAGGTCCTAAAAAAAGGATCAACGTTAACGAGAAAATTATTATTTTTGAGATCCTATCGTTAAAACTTCTGTCCAATAATAGCTTTGTTTTTCTTTTATGACTTCGTACTTTTTGTCAATTTGTATAGATTTTTGAATAATTACCATAATAGAAACGGGCACATTTTTCGTGTTTTCATGGCTAGCAATTCTGGAATAGGCGTTACTCCAGTCGTTAAAGCCTATGCGAAATTGTTTTTTGATCACTGTATGCTCAGGTTTAAATAAAATGCATATGTAACGACAACACCTACCTGTCGATTCTTCTCAGAATCGACAGTTAGGTGTTGTCGTGTGTGTTCTCATACAAGCCGGTCTCTTTTGAAGATATCGCCATTGTTAAGCTTTCTATAGACAAATCTTTACTTATATATGTATCTCTTTTTATCACCAAACTCTGTTGCGTACAATTCAAAATTTCTTTCAAAATTTGGTAAAGGTGGATTACAAGCGAAGTGGTTTATGTGATCAGCATTTATGGCGGTCCAAAGGACTGGATCAAGCTGAAGTGCGATCTAATTGCTTCGTAATCATTTGAAGGTTGATAAACAATTATTGTTTCTTCGCTATTTAAAAGATTTTGAGAATCTTCCCCTGTTCCTATTCATGTTTCTTTAAATTCGGTAGTATGGGTAGTGGTTGATCATTCTGGTGCCTCAATGAAATTGTTATATTCATTTGTTGAATTGGTCTCGACAGCTATGACTAAACTTCTTCTATTGACTCTTACTCGTTCGACACTTCTGACTTAGAAGAGAAATTATTGCGTAAGCTTTTTTCTTCGCCTCGGAGATCTTTACGGACCTCGGCTGCCCGTCTCGATCCTTAAGCCGTTTCCGTGGCGGAAAAGTTTACTATAGCTTACTACTTATAGTAAATAATTATACTATTTCTCAAACCTCAGGAATTTGACACTGTAATATCAAATTATTTTGCAAAAAAGCAGGCAACTGTACACAAAGTAATCATTTTTTTGTATTAGTACAAAAACATACACAGCACATTATTTTTCAGTAGTAACAATTTTCTTTATACCGATAATACAAATTAAGTCAGTTAGCTTTTCTCGATAATATTAAAATATAAAATTAATTTCTTAAGACTTAAAAACAAATTTAACGTTTCTGTTAAAATATTAGTTGCTGCTCGCAAACACGTCACGAAAATCAACTCAATACTAACCTCTTTTTATTTAACGCATAATCTCGGTCTGTCGAAAGTTCTTTAAATCCCCAATGAAATGGGGATGAAAATTACAGACTTGGAAGTATATTTTGATTACGGCAATTACTAAAATTACCCCTTTTTTACCTTGAAACAAGATAACAAATTGCAATAAATAAAAAGTAGTTTTTAAGGTCATGTTGTTTTGTTCTAAACAGTTCTCTCATGCATGGAATTTGCTAGTTAAAAGCGGTTGGAGAAAAAATAAATAGTATGTATAATTCACACAAAAAATGTGTTTGGGACTCTTTGTTATTCGTCCCAAAACATGCACTTTTTGTACCAATTAAACAAATAACAACACATGCATTTTACTGTTTTAAAGACACATACATGCAACTTCAAATCATCCTCTAAAGAACCGCAGTTATGTATCCCGAACTCTCGACTAATTTATTTTTAAAAATAATGATTATTTAGGAACACTAATATATATTTAGATTACAAAGAGAAACATTAAACTCACACAAATGACCAATTATTTCAAAATTGCAGCCAAGTTGATACAATCAGTTAACCTTGTGGTATGTATCCGTAATATTAAACATGTATGGTAATATACATATTACACAGTCTGTTTTAGATTTTGAATCACTTTTATTGTGTAATGTTTTATAAAAAATTACGTTGTCCAAAAGTCGTAATCTTTCAAATTGTATTCGCTAATAATTTAAAAGAAATTAGGCAATAAGATTAGATGTTTTGGTTACATAGCAAATACATATATAAGGTAATAGCGAAATTATGTGATTAAGGGTGGTTAGCAAACGATTACAAACCTCTCGTTTGTAACGTGATTTTCTACACTGGAAAACTTGTGTCCCGGGAGTTCGTCAGTTTTCTGTTGTCTGGACATACAAATTATTTACAACTTTCTATGAACAATCAATAAAGGAATAGGTAGTTTCAGTAAGAAGCTTCAGTTAAGCCATTCATTAAGTAAACTTGTACTTTCTATTAAATTATATTCAGATAGGGTTTTCATTTGAAATTCTTTATTTTATTTATAAACAGGTACCAATATTTTTAAATAGTAAGTCTTCTTAAAGACCTAAGCAGAATGTTTTTATTTTTTAGCGTTTACTGTCTCCAGCCTTACTTTGTGGAACTCCATAATCATGAAATATAATCAAATTAAAAGATTAATTCAAAGTTTCACAAGTTTCATTAGTATCTTAACCTGACAATATTGTTTCATTTAATGTCGAAACAATATTGTCAGGTTAAGATAAACTAATAAAACTTGTGAAACTTTAAATTAATCTTTTAATTTTATTATATTTCATGTTTTTATTTTATTTATTAAACAGGCTAATTTATAAATTTATAAAATCTATAAAATTTATAAATATTCTATATTATTTTATGTTTGTATTCTTAATTAACTATTATAGTAGTTTTTTGATTTTTAACATTAAACCCTGCTTAAATTAAATACAAAGACTTTGAGAGATATTTATAATCACAATAAACCAGGAATAATAAAAAGTTGTAGGGTGCAACATCAGATAGTTTTTTCTAGGAAAGAGGGAAGTAGTTTACAAGGATGAATGTATTTAAAACTGTTTATTTGGAAACTTCAAATGAATTTTCGAAATAATACTTGCTTGGTTAAATCATCCTCATATTCAGGACGAATGTTTTGTAAAAGTTATGAATGACTTAAAACTTGCCGACACCCAATACCAAATTAAAAAGGAAAGGTTTTGGCATAAAAGAGAAAAAAAAAGAAAAAGTTTGATGGCAGGAGAGTTTATTTATGTATAGCTGCGCTTTTAATTATTTATTTTAATATTATTTAGTAGTTATTTTCTAATGGGAACTTATAGGGGAAAGTGATTAGAGGGTTAGTTAAAGCGATTTTAAAAACAAATATGTGGATTTTTGTATTAAGGGAATTTAGAGGACTTTAAATGTTTAATGTTAATGCTACTGCCCTGGTAATGCGAAAATTGCCGAGAAATCAGTTTATTATAATAAACTGATTATTTATCAGTTTCAATTATAAAGATTTGGCACTCGATATTTATTACTTTGAAAAACTTTTTTGATCTTTATCTCAAAATACACGTTTCCATTACGCAAATTCTTTGTTGCGAACTTATTCTAAGCGGTTTATTGAATTGGCAATTTAAAAGGATTTGGTACCATAAAAGACAAAGATTTACTTACAGAAAACATAAATCAAAACATATTTAGAAAATCTAAAAAACGTTTTTTCGAAAGAAGCAGCTTCATAAATCTATAATCATGAAGCAAATAAATATGTATATGATTTTTTAAGGAAATCAAAATACAAAAAGTGAAATAAATATTAATATAACTACTACTAAAAATTGATATCAGAAGATTCACAATATATTTTGATTTTATATTAAAATATCTTTGCTACAGAATTTCTTATCGCATAATTCATTTAGGTTTATGAAATTACGTGATTAAGAGAAGTTGTTCCTTTGGTTCTCCTTCAATTAAATATGTATTTTATTTATTTTTCTTATAGGGTGGGCTAATTTCTGTTAATGGTTCCTCAGTCCTTTTCATTTTATTCTCTTTTGAATAATTTCGTAATGAATAGAATAAACACGAATAATAATCGTGTTATCAACTAGTATAGATTCATATTTTAGGGCAGTTAAATTTTGAGGAATTCATTATATACCTTTTTTCATGAATCGTTTTATTTTAATTATCTTTTACGCCTGTTTATATTAAATAAGTACTAATAACACCATAGTATATTAAAGAACAAGTTTTATAAGGGTTGATTTGGCGCACGAATCCCAAGTTAGAAAACGAGCCGAGTTTTTCTATGGGATGAGTGCGCCAATGCCCTTATAAAACGAGTATTTTATGCTATTTTTTCTAATTTGCGCCCCCTTTTTTCTTATTTTAATACAAAAAAAATATTTTGGTCATCTAGAGAATTTTGTGTTAGTTGGTAACAGTTGGTAACACTCGGCGCCCACTTGATTTTTTGAATTATTTGTCATCATCCGTCACTTCAAATAAATTAGTTATTACTTTTGTTACTTTATTAGTGTTACAAATAAATAAAATATGAGCGAAGACAACTTAATTTGCACTCCGCCCGAAATTCGGGAAAAAAAGCAAAGATGATTAAATCGATGATACGTGTCTTGTTTATAGTACCATAAAATTACAAACATGAATTGGACTTACTGATTTGTCTAAGCAGATTTGATGTAGGTACGAGACTTGTTTATGTTACTAATTAGGAATATCCAAAACCTAACCTTCTTTCCAAGTAAAAATAGATCATAACTTCAAGTGAGATTTCATGTAAGTAACAATCAACAAACAGCGAACCAATTCAACGATATTAATTAAAAATTTATCGGAGGTTGACAATTTTGACTGATACTTGCAGTTTGAAGTTGTCACATTCCACGCATTACCCATCCAACCCTTAAAAACTAAATAACCCTATAATTCATTAAAGTGCAGTGTACTTTTATAGATAGCCATAAACGACTCCTACTGATAGACGTTAATAAACGTATTACAAACGCAAATTAGAAAAAAATCTTTAAAGCGGTACGAGATACGATACTAACTAAATATATTTACTACTGAAATAAAATGCAAATGAAATAATAGCTACGTTTTCATTGGAATACTTACTTTTCAATTTTTCAGATATGTAGCAAGCTTCTCTTGAAAACTCTTAGACAAATCACTATTTACTATTAATTTATGAAACTTACTACGATATTTCTTTTAACAAGCTCTACTTTCTGATAAAAAATAAATTTGTACAACAGCAAAAGTATTCAGCAGCTTCTGTCGAAAAATAAACTGATAACGGTTGGCTGTAACGCCACTGTTCTCCCTCTGCTCTTTCATTTTCAAGTTTAAAGGTAACATCATGTGTACCCATGCATGCAAACATAATTATTTGGAATAAATGCTAGAAATTTCGCTTTGAATATTTAGTACGTTGTTTATTGTTCTAATTAAAAAGTAAAAATGTTAGGGTTTGATGAAAGGCAATTAAATAAGTAGCATGTTCCTTTGAAACGTTTAAAGAACTCAACAGAACTTGATAAAAGGTCTGAAAGGGCAGTTCCCTCTACTTCTTACATTTTTTTATTCGGTCAAATTCATGTAATTTGCTCACTCTGTTGAAAAACAAATTAGACAATCTTTTGAGCGAGAAAACTTTTTTGAGATAAAAAAAGGGTTGGAAAATCTTGCAAAATGTATATGTAATGTTTGTAACTTTTTTTTACTTCGAAGGTCGCATGCACGGGAAAAAGTAATTTGAATAATATGTGTTGTGATTTAGTTTATATCGTTTAATATTATGATAAAGCATTACTAACCTTGGTAGTTCCAAACTATTTTTTTATCTTTACTGTCGATCTATATTATCATAATCAGTAGAAGGTTGAATTAATAATAAGAAAGGATGTGTTTTTCTTTTAATAGTACTTTTTCATAAAATAAGTAATTCTGTAATTCACACTGGAACTTGACACAATGACAATAGGAGACGAGTGGACGTGATGCATTTCCTTTGGTTTAACTGGACGGACAGGTCACGCTATGGGATTTCTCTCTGTGAAAATATAAAATGAAAGTGTTCGTTTCGAATTTAAAAATTTCATTTTATTTGGATTCTTAATACATTAATATTTATCCTAATTATCATCCTATACTAAAATATTCATAGAATAGTTTAAGGAACTCGTAAGAAGAAGCTTTGTTTATATTTTAAAAATATTAAACTATCTATATCCCTGGATGACAATGACGTCTTCAATAGTATTCAAACTAGGATTATAATTGTTATTTCCGTTGTTTGCTAGCAGATTGAGAATATACTGATATTGTTGATTGACATTGTTGTTGTTCCGGTTGAAATTGATGAGTTGTTCAGATTTCCCTGGAAATACACAAAAAATAATGTAGAACGTTATTCTAAGAAGTTCGTGAAAAACTTACTGCAAAGACCGATGTATCGTACTGAATCTTGCATACCATAGGCATAGCAGGCAGGTGATCCAATTTTGTAAGGATACTCACTTACAACATTTCCACTAAAACAAAAAACCATTAACTGTATTATTTTAATGCTTTGTTTACTTGACGACGTGCACAAAATATTTTTCGCTTTAGAACGAAAAATATTTCGTGTATTTATGCGATTTATACATAGTTGAGCAATGTCGTTTCCGTAGCAACAACGAAACTGCCCACCTTGCGCTAAAATAAAAATTCCTTTGTGTTTATTTTGTATGACTTTTTTCTACTTCTTCGGTTATATCAATAACGATGTAGAAAAAACGATATGTGCAGTTTGAGTTTGACTCGGCTACGCCTCGTCAAACGACTTTCATTCTTGACCATCAAAGTAGCATTTTCATGCACTAAATACACAAATAACTATTTTGAATGTTGTATACTTTATTTCGAATTAAGCTTCTTATTAATTTTATATTATCAGGTTGTCGTAACTACTTCTTGTGGTTAGAGATTTCATTTGCTTTGCTTAAAGGTCAAACGAAGAACATTCTGCATGAATTTTTATTTTAGGCCAGATATTCATTAAACTTATCTTTTTTTCGATTAAGTAAAAATTTAATAACAGAATTTGATTCAGATTTCTCTATATAGCACAAGTAGACTAAACCGTAGTGTTTTCTTTTTTCATTGGTTAGTTAATTACCTTGCCACAATTTTACATATATTGTTTTTTATATTCCTGTTGTTTACTATTTATTTTAATATCATGGTTTTTCTAGCATGATAGTTATCCTTTAAATAAGTTGTTTGTTTAATTAGGTACATACGAGCCCTGTCTCATTATAGTTCGCACACTTCTATTTCTGTTAATCGGCACCCCGCAATTTTCACTCTAGATTTTTTGATTTTTCGAAGTAGCCATTTCTTGTTGCTAGAGTAAAGTACTGACCTCGTATATTATAAGTGATGTTGTTTTATTGTTAGATTTCGTTGTGTATTTATCTTTTACATTTTAAAACAAAGTACACCCCACAATTTTTTTCCCAAAATTTCCTTTGGTCCTCAAGGTGATAGCAAAAATGTTCTTTAAATAACAAAAATAGAGTGTGCGAACTTCAGTGAGACAGGGCTCCTATATCAGGATAAAAACCTGTAACAACTTTTATTTTAGTAATAGTTTACCGATGTTTCTACATACATATTTATTATAGTTCTAATACAGTTTATATTATACCTACTTCTAGTATTTAAGGCATTTTTCAATTTACCTAATGTGTGACTGCATTATTTCTTTTTCTCTGTTCATCTACGCTGATAGTTTATTTATTCTATGTTAAAATGAAGTTAATTGCAGCGTGCATCTGCATTGTATTTTAAGGTAAAGGTTAAGTGCCACGGTAAAATATTATGTAAAATTGATTATCTACGACCACTATAGAAAATTCACATTTCACACAGTTCTAGTAACCATGAAAATGACTCATTGCTCACAATCTCTAAACTGATCGGTAATGACCGTGGGAAATGATTTTACACAATCCCTAGTTCTATTAAAACGTCATAGATGTCGGCACATGCAATATTATAATATTGTTAATTATTTAAAATATAAAAGTTATAAATTTTAGATAAAGGTCAATTTATTTTGTTTAATAAATGTTTTACATTAAATAATATCTTCAATGCAAATCCGTATAGAAAAACTATTATTACTTCAGCTGGGAATCGAACCCTAGGCCGTCCGTTTGCTAAGCGAGAAATCTACCGTTGACCTATTAAAACGCGACTTACCAAATTTAGTTATTATATAAAGTTATTATAAAATTGTTATTGAATTAACGTAAAATTGATTAATGTTTTACATTATTATATAATTGTTAATATAATGTTATCCATTATTATTGCTAAATTACAATAAAAACAATGAAAGCTTTCTTAAATTGCTACATAATTCACGAGTGCAAGCGCTCAAAGCTCTCTTTCCATGTCACCCGCAATACCTGCGATACCAGAATATGTGTACCTTACGCGACAAAGGGGTTCGATATAAAAGGTAGCGATATGCGTAAGGCCTTCAGATGAAGGCGACATAAATAGATTATACGTCTTGCATAACTATATTGGTTATAGCCGTATTTGTTTTATAATTAAAAAAAATAATTCTTGAACTTTGCTTTGTAAAATAACCTTGACAATTGAATTATAATTGTTTATAAAAAATTATTTTTGAAAACGAGTACATACGTATGATTTCTTAGCTGTACTAGATTCACAGAAATTATACAGATTGTAAGTATTTTACTATTGTTTCTTAAAATTTAATTTATTTTCGAAAGTTTAAATTTTATCATAAGTGAATCCGATAATGGGAAAATGGAGTGTACACCTGCAATCATCGTGGAAGCTGCTCACATTAGATTTCTTATTTATTGCCAGAGATTTCACGTAATAAATACAAATTTGAGAGTTTTCATGTGGTCGTAGATAAGGTATAGTGAGTAAAACGTGCAAAAACCCCAATTTACACTCGTGTGATTACGGCATTCGACTTCGACTTGTCTCATGCCACAACTTCTTCACACTCGTGTGAAATTGGCGCTTTTCTGCACTTGTAACACAATGTACTATAGTAGTTGAGGACCCTTATGAGATTCTCTTCTCGTTTTTTTTTATTAAACGTAACTACTGCTTCTGCCTTAATTCTGAATTAATCTAATTTTTGTTGTGATTTGTTTTTGAAATTAAGATTTTTAAAATTTAATTTCTGTGGATTTCTTTCCATCTTTTTTATTTATAGCTTAAAATTTAAATATTTATGTATTCTCATATAGTCATAAATATATTCAGCAACATTTTACAGGTAATGTTTGTGTATAATATCGTATCGCATATTATTATTATTCTGACTACAAAAGGTCCATTCTGTTTCTGCTGGGGTTTCACAAATAATGTATTCATCAGTAAATTCTAAAATCAGTTCTCTATTTGTTAATGTTAACTCCTATGACTTAAAAATGAGAGTTTTAGTATTTCTAATCTTTTTATTTTTCGTAATCTCTTCTTTAATAAATATTATTAACTGATAGTGTTATTGTTTATTGTTTCCAGCCTTACTTTGTGGAACTCCATAATCATGAAATAAATAAAGATTAGTAAAAGTTTCACAGTTTTATTAAAATGTAACCTGACAATATTGTTTCGACAGCTATGCTGTCATTATCAAAGGTAATATAATTATAAACAAACACGTCGCTAAGGTAGATACAAAAATAGGTAACTAGATAAAATAATAATAATAATCAGAATTAAATATCTAATACTTCCGGTAACGGAGAATTACTGAGCTCAAGTTGTTCATTCATTAAAGGTACCCTGAGTTTGTGTTTGTATATCTCAAAGGCTTCTAAAATGTCTAATTTGCGTTTGTTATTACAAAAATGTAGGAATTTAATATTATCTTGAGGAGTCATTGTGTGATTTTGTTCTAAAAGGTGTTTGGCGTAATTCGATTTTTCAGGATGTTTATTTTTGTAATGACGTACGTGTTCTTTATATCTTATGTCAAAATTTCGAAGTGTTTGTCCAATATATACTGAACTACAAAAAGAACAATTTAAACGGTAAATGCCCGATTTCATGATATCATGTGTCTTTAGCATTAAATAAAAATGAAAAAGTGTTAATGTTGGTAATAAATGTTATTTTATAATTGTTGGTTTTTCTTAGTATATGTGCAATTTTTTCTGATATTTTTCCAAAATATGGTATAAATATGTAATTTGTGTCTTCTGTTTGATTGTCAATGGGATATATTCTTTTGATAGCTAACCTATAATCTTTTTGTTTAATTAAAGTGTCAATCATGTTCGGATTGTATTGATTTGTATGTGCTAGTTGTTTAACGGTTGATATCTCTTTGCTAAAATCTGGTTTTGTTAGTGGAATAGTTAAAGCTCTGTGTACTAATGATCTGTAGGCTGCTATTTTGTGTGTTTTATGGTGACAAGATTCATTTGGTATTGTTATGTCTGTATGTGTTGGTTTTCTGTATATGGAAAATTCAAATAGATTGTGTGCGTTAATCTTGATATTTAAGTCTAGAAAGTTTATAGCCCTGTTTAGTTCTGTTTCTAGTGTACATTTTATGTTAGGGTGGATACTGTTAATAAGAATTAAAAATTCATTGATAACCTCAAAAGAACTGTCAAAGCTAATTACGCCAAACACCTTTTAGAACAAAATCACACAATGACTCCTCAAAATAATATTAAATTCCTACAGTTTTGTAATAACAAACGCAAATTAGACATTTTAGAAGCCTTTGAGATATACAAACACAAACTCAGGGTACCTTTAATGAATGAACAACTTGAGCTCAGTAATTCTCCGTTACCGGAAGTATTAGATATTTAATTCTGATTATTATTATTTTATCTAGTTACCTATTTTTGTATCTACCTTATCGACGTGTTTGTTTATAATTATATTACCTTTGATAATGACAGCATAGCTGTTGAAACAATATTGTTAGGTTACATTTTAATAAAACTGTGAAACTTTTACTAATCTTTATTTATTTCATGATAGTGTTATTAATAAATATTTAGGGGCATAGATAAAAATGAATTTATACAATATCATTTGCATAAAATATAAAGTTTGCTAAAGCAAAGTAATCATTATTGAATATTCTGAATCATATCTTTTCTATTACCTTTGTTTATTGTAAAAGTAAATTTTTAAGTTAACCTACTTTAATAACAAAGGATTCACAAAAAATAATCCTGCTCATTATTGATTTTTTAAATGTCACTAGCATAACATTGGAAAAAGTTATTGTAACCTTTACATAAACACAAAAAAATATTTTTCTAAAGTAAAAACTTCAAAGAATTTATATTACCTGGGGCCATAATTGCAAATATAATTTTTGGTAAAACCTTTGGCTGGATCGTAATAAAACGAATATCCACATCCTACAAGATTCGTGTTCGCCCACACCATCTGAAATATTAAAAATGTTTCAGGAGTTAGACACTGTAGTATACAGTGAGTAGGTGTTCTATGCAAGCTCATTCTGCTGTTAATTCTTAACGATTGTAATTCAAAAACAAAATTTAATTTCATTGTGCCACGATAAGTAAATTTTACTAAACGAATGAGTCCACTTTTATTATTTTTATACAATGATGGAAAAAGTGTGATTCTATGTAAACATTTCCAATTATTGAAGATAATTACATGACTTTTTGTGTAGTACTTTCGGCATCTCTGAATTTGATGCAAATGTTAACGTCGTGATACGACTTCTGGTTCAACAAGAAATTCACACTTTTTTCCATTACTGCATAATTGTACCTAAGATAAGATGGAATAAAATTGAGATTGTAAGATGCTTCATAAAGTTTGTGTAAACTAAAAACCACCGACCTTACAATTTTACCTTATATTGTATTATTTGAGAAACATTTTTCCTGTTTTTGAGGCGACAATTTGTAGGTCACGGAAAAATACATTCTCCGTAAAAATAAACATTCTTTTTATAAGTATATTTCTCTGTAAAAGTAATATCTATGCACTTTCCATGCCAAGACCAAATTATACAGTCTGTCTGTTCTGGTACTTTTACCGACGACATTTCGTAGACGACAAGATTATATGAAAAGTCGAATTAAGTAAAATACAAAAAGCTGCTTTGTATTTTCGAGAGTAATTTAATACTGTTTTGTTAGGAGCAGAATTATTTATTTCAGTATAAATAAAGGGAGATATTGCACTGTTGTTTAAGTCAATAAGTTACTCAAGGACAATAATCCACTAATAAACTTGAACATTATTTGAAGTTGTTTCTGACACAAAAATGTGAGTCTCACTGCGGGGAAGAACATTTCTATTACACACTTGATGAATAAATGATAAATAAAACGTTCTACTAACTCACTTTACAACAAAAATGGCATAACTCTATGAATCTGAAGTTCTGTATTATCGAGTTACTCGAGTTGCAAGAATTGCAATTGTTGAATTGCATAAAGTTGTTAATTCTAACAACAGTGGGACTAGTTTGGAAGACTCTTATCACATTTCGAGGTCAAGAATTTGATGCAGTGATATAAAATTGACAGAAGGCCTCTACGTCCATCTAAAAAACTGGTCGATCAACTTGTGACCATATAACAGCTTTAGCTACTCCACCGAATTGGTAATTGTAATCAGGAATTCCAATTCATAAGAAAAGGTCCTATAGGGGAATTTCAGAAAACCTATGGCATTACTCTGATAACGATCACAATTTGTAAATTTGTTGAAACTGTAAAGTTGGTATGAACATTTGAAATACATGTGTAATGAAGAAATGTATGATTATGTAAGACTGTAAAGTTCATATGTTCATAGTAGCTCCAATTATTATAATCTCAGACAAGCACTAATCGCAGACAATACTAGTTAGGTAAATGCTGGTTTCAATTAAATGCTCATGATTTCAATATATGAGCCCTGTAAATGCAAAATTGGGTAACTTCCTAGTTTTAGGTATTAACAGATATCAGTTGTCTGTGTAATTGCAGGTTGCTGCAGCCTGATATTTTGATATTAGATAGCTGTCAAGGTCTGTAAATGTATAAGCAAGCTTAGAAAACATGTCATCGCAATACCGCCATTTTCGCGCTAGTAACTGTTGCAATACGGCTGCTATCTAAGCCAATACGATCGTCATATGAGGCGCGTGACGTTCTAAAACGTTGAATTAACGCTTAGTACCAAGAAGTACATAACTGCAAACAAGTTGTCGATTATTCCTGTTTCCTGTTAATCAACACGTCCCGCCATTTTCGAACTAACTGCACAGTGGAAGTGTATGAGATGACCTATCTTTCTAAGCTTGCAACTTGCAACTAAGCTTGCTAACAAGAACAACTCAGCATCCCTCAGCTTATATATGTAGAATGTAGATGCATTAACAACACCGCTAAGTTTGAATTGTTATAATTGTTATTTACCTAGTTTTGCACTCTAGCCTTAGCAAGAACCTAGCGTTGCAACCTTTATCAAACTTTACGCAAAAAAAAACTTTATTCATAAATTAAGGTATATTCTGGTTGTAATAATAACATTAATAATAATAATGAATGAGCAACAAAAAAAATTGTGGGATATACTGTACGCTGAACTCTTTTACTACAGAATTGCAACTTACCTGGAGCTAATAAAAAATAATCTGTTATTGTTTCGTTGTATTGGTCTTTGAAAATAGCCTTCTTTCAAACTCTTCTTTTATGTGAGACCAAACATGCTATCTGGGGTATGAATGGATGGCCTACTATAAGCATTTCGATTGTTTTAATATGTGCGGGCGGTATATTTTTGATCAGAACAATAGCGCAGTCATAATAATGTCATTTTTATTTTGATCACCGCAATCGCAAACAAATTAATTTCTTTGATCGTTTTTTTCACAATTAATGAATCGTTTGCCATATCAGCTTCTGCCCAAAAAAGGTACCACTTGTCTGATTCAGTTTTGCCTTGTATGTTTCATGTAGAATTGTAAAATAGTAATGATTATTTTGCTAAGAGAAGCAGTAGGGTTGGTCAGGTAGTTTTGGTACAGATAAATCTTTCTGGAAATCAAACAAAAAATTTGATAATATTGAAAAATTGCATTCGGTTGTGAAATGCAACAGCTCTAGTGCATTTTCCTGGTATATTGACATACATCAAATTTAACTGTACCATATGCTAAATTATAAATTTTCTTAACAAACGTACGAAAAAGTCTAATTTCAAACAGTTTTCGGAATAATCGCTATTTTGGTACATTTGCCACAATTCTTTCACATCCATGATCCGTTTTGCTCGACAAGAATTTAAAGATCCAATGAATATCTTAATAGCATTTTTAACGCATCGTTTTTATTCTTACTTTATCTTCACTTCTTTCCTTAGTGGGTGCCTGAACAACAATTTGAAAAAATGTTTTATTTAATGACAAGCAGATTTGAGTTTGAGTTACTTTTTCAGTCTATACCTCTTAGGTTTCTATGGTATACGTATTTTTCCTACTTTTTTGATGGCCATGGGATAAAACGTCTTTGTTGTGGTTGTTTTCATGATTAACAATTCATATTTCCACAACGCAATAGGTAATATTAGCAGTTTTTCTAAAAAACTGGTGCTAATGTATTATTATTAGTGCGTCATTGGCCAGAAAGCAAAAGCTGGATTTTGAGCTAGGTTAATTTTGTGGTCTAAATCTTAACTGTTAAGAAGTAACTTTTTCATCAGTTTCCCCATCAAATTTGGATAGAACCGAAAAAATACTACAAAATGGTATGTCACGCTACAATTTTGGGATTTTTGCATCTACAAGCCTCATGTATATAGTAATCTCAACCATTTCCTTTCGTAAGTTGCAGTAAAATAATTGCATTTAGCAGCGTTTCTTGTTAGAAATAATAATAATAAAATATGTTCATACAGTAACAGTTACTACAGATCCAATAATTATTTAGTAATACTGATTGGTACACAATAAAACAAAATATCGACAGGGAACCATAAAATGTAAAACACTTTATAAAAAGATAAATCATCTTGAAAATTAAAAGGTAAATCCAGTTTACAATGATTAGAGAACAAGAGGTATTGAAAAATCCAAAGAGACATATTAAACGATCGTTTGGGTTTATTTAAAAATTTATAGAAATTTTGTTGAGGGTATTAGTTGAGGAAAAAAGGCGAAGCGGTATTAAAAGAGTAAGAGCTATATACAACATCTAGAAATCATGAGAGGTAATAAATTTCGTGGGAAATATTGTAAAGGGCGATAAGGGAAATTCAGAAGGAAAGAAACAAAAGTATCAAACGGGGAAATGTTAGGAAAATTATTTCGGATTCGAATTTCATAAGGACCTTTCGTTTGAGAATTTTATAGGGGTTCTAAATAAGATACTTGAAGCGATTCTAAATAAATAAACATAAATGCTGAGGTCGTAAAGTCAATTTATAAGTAAAATAGGTAATAAACGCGTTTACTTTTTAGAAGCTTTTATTATATTTTGCGATATTATTGAAAAAAATACAAACTGAAATATTATAACTTATTACAACAGAGCATGGCAGTCGCAGAAGAAGAAGAATGATTGTTAGTTAAATAGATTAGTTGTAGAGCAGGGCTATCAAACACACGAACCATGGTCCGCATGATAAGTATTGGTGACCCGGCAATGACAAGTCTCCCGTAAAAAGTCTTGAATTCATGACGTCATCACTAGTTATGTTTTGAGACCATGACATCAAATAATCATTTCATAAGAATATTTTTTATAAAAGAACAATAACTAATTGATAACTCTTAAGGTGTAATCGAAAATGTTTTATTAAGTGCAATGCATTTATCAAAAGCTTTGCATTTTTGCAAAAACTGAAAGATTTAAGATATCCTAACATATTTTGATTGCAATTAGTAAAGTAATTAATAATGTATCGGCAAATAATAAAAATATGTTAGGCACTGCAATACTGAAGATTCAACGAGGGAAAGGTGTACTTTTTTAACTGACAATCTTCAACGCGACCCTGTAGTTGCTGGTTGTTTTAAAAGTAGCCCTCGGATCTCCTAAAGTTGGACAGCCCTGTAATGCCCCAATTGTAGAGAAAGGGAAGGTGTGGTGGAACAATGTTCATCTTAGATGCAGAAGTGTAGAGCACGAGCAAAATTGGCATGATGTAAAAATGGCGATGTCAGTATATTTTAAGGATCTAATACTTTCAATACTATAGGAAAAATAAATGTACTAAACAAGGTCTAAGTCTGTCTACTGGAGTAATATATTTGCTGTCGTAGAAAAAAAATGTGTGTATTGCAAGAGGAAAGCGAAAAGCTGTTCTCCGCTTCACCTAGTGCGTTTATTTTCTTTCTCGATCGTCAATCTATAAATTTCTGCTCGTAACACGTAAATAAGTTATTTTCTAAATTAAAAACCTTCTTTTATATTTTGACTACAAATCCAGACTAATATTGGGATATGCAAAGATTGCTCATTACTTTAATATGTATTGATTTAGTATAGAAAAACAGAAAATACATAAATGTAAAATGCACAATGTTAATTGCCTATGATCGATTTTGAGAGTGAACACCCGGTATATAATTATACATCAAAAAAGTAAAATACGGGTTAGGCTTGTAAGAGATAGGAGTGTCCCTGTAAGTATAAGATTTGTTTCTAAAGAACCAGGACAATTCTAGATGCAAAGATTTAATTTTGAAAGGTTCTTGTAAAAGAGAACATATATTATATACAGCCTTGGTAGTGTACTGTCTAGAGTGCTGGACTTTCACCCAAGCGACCCGCGGTCGATCCCGGTGCCGGCAGATCTGGTTAAGGTTTTCTGCAGTTTTCCTTAGGTGTGACACAAATGTGGGATTTGCGCTGTTCCATCTGTAAGTCGGCTGCAGTCGCATTTAGGGCCTACATAATAATAATAATAATCGACCCCTCTCTCCCGCACAAGCTTATAGCTTCTGGGGCCTGGTTTCCAGGCTATGGGTTGTAGCAATTATTATTATTATTATTATTATTATTAATAGTTAATATACCGTGGCTACATTCCACAATACGTACCTATTGCGGCAGAAACAAGTGAAGTAACCCGTCGAGATGCCAGACCGACCGGAAGAAGTTAAAAAGTTGCTCGCTGTATATATGTACTACGGGGTTCAGGCACGGTATATTCTAAAGCAATGTCTATGAAGAGGCTTACTAGTTGGTAGTGATTTTGCATTTTACAAACTTTATGAGGTTTTATAATGTAATTACTAAGAAATGAAGCATTATAAAGTAATCAATTATTATTTTTACCTGAGTGTAATGTCCTGTAGTGTCATCTGATTGATAAATTTTTTCAAATCTGTAATTATGATACTCATCAAACCAGCGTTTTATGGCATCTGCATAATCCGGTTCTATTTCATAATGTGAAGTGGGCTTTTTTGTTGTCCATATTGTAGCTATATTCTGACCTACTGGAAATCGGCCTGAAATTTAAAAAGATCCAGGTTAATATACTTTAAACAGCTAGGATAAACACAACTCTAAAAAAAAGATACTACATATGTTACTTTTCTTATTAATTATTATAAAAAGTTTATAAATATGTTTATTTCGCGCTCTAAATTGCTTCTGTTTCCTAAACAATGATACTGAATATGTAAAATGTAAAACTAAATAACTTTAATTGAATGAAAGCTCATCCCACGTTTCGAAATGTTTATAACTTGGTTATGAATAATCAGATTACGAAGCTAAATTTTTAGTGACACCTACCCAATATGGCATTTTATTGTTATTATGTAATAAATAATTTATTACTGAAAATTTATGTATTTGCAAACTAACTAATGAAATCGAGAAATAAAAAGGGTTTTTGCAAAATGCATATTCTCTGTTGTAACTAGCGAAGGGTTTGTATTAATTACAGAGGAATAAAGTAAGACCAATAAAGAAATTAACAAAGCCAAATCATTTTAAATTAACATTTAAAATGATCTTCAAGCTAGTGTAATTGTTGAGTTGATTCAACTAAACTTCTAATGTAATCACAATTAACATATTCAATATTTTATTTTGACACAATGATTCAAAATACAGCTTAGCATAATTTCTGGATGTAATAATAACTTACTTATTTTGGGTTGCTCTTAGCCTGTTTATGGAATTAGAAATTAGATGAAGATAAATATAATTTGGTTATATAACCAATCAATATTAGTGATTCAACCTTTCCAATCCCCACTTTTCAAAGACTCTTTTACAATCTTTCATGCGTTAATTCATACATACTATATGTATCTACAACTCTATATATTCTTTAAATAATTGAGGAATCATTTCCCATAGTTGGCCATTTCTGCCTTCAAAAACAAAAAGTAACTGAAAAAAATTAGGATCAAAAACTTGCGAAAGATAAAATTCAAATGAAACACTTCTTGGCACTTTTTGACATCATCAAGTTCGCTTCAATGATCTTTCTTTGATTTAAAGCGAATTTTCTTAGTTTTAAATCATCTCAAGTGGGATGTCATTTCAATGGTTTCGGTGAGTAAAATTAGCTGTAGTATCTTAAATGACACCGTGACTTACATCATGTTACAAAGTCACAGAAGTATTAGAAGGAATGGTATGCTGAAATGCATAGCTGATGAGCGAATGGACAATTTAATGAAATTTGGTATTTACAATCACTTCATGTGGGTCTGAGTTTCAAGATGACTCTATAAGTACATCCACTTAGGGTAAAAAGTCATAGATCTAGAGCGTCATATCATCTAGAAAAGAATTGTGAGCTTAACCAATACCACCTACATAACAAGGACTACCACCACACATTGACGTCACAACCAAGAGATAATCCTCAAATTATTGTAGTAATTAGGTTAAGTCAATGACAATGAAAGCCATATTGAAATGAGTTTTTGGTTGCTCTTCCTGGGACACAATTCTATACTATTACACCAGGTACACAAGTAAGTGATGCCGAGAAAACTATTTCAATAGAGAAAATTGGTCAGACAATCTTAGTGCAGCAAGTGATTGTGAGTGGTACACTAGAAACAACATACATTTCGTGCTCGAAGATTTAAATCCGCCTTATACATCCGAATTACTCTCGAAAGATACTGGGTTCTTGTAAAGCAGAAACCGCCTCGAGCTCCGGAAATACATATATAATTGCATGGGATATTCTAATACTTTAAGTTTTGTAGTTAGGTGACCAAATCCTGCATATCAAAAATAAAGACCACGTTACGGATGAAATATTTACTTATTTACCATTCGTAATTTCTGTACAGTGTTGGTCAAAAGTTTCCTTCCACCTTGTAAGTTCCGAATAATTTGAGTTCTGGCAACGGAGCTGTATTAGAGATAAAATATTAATTTATAAATTGAAAGTCAACTCAGATTTTTAAAATGGTGGCTGTGTGCCATTTTGAACTCAATATTTTTAAATAAAAAGCGTAGAATTGAGTAACGCCTTATTTTAAAAGTCTTGCAAGGTTTAATATATTGCTATAATTAAAAACATTCAAAATGGTGCCCAGCCGTTATTTTTCACCTGAGCTGTAAAAGACTAGCGATACGGTGCTATTAAATGACATCCTAGAACCTTCTTTGATTGATGAATCATTGTATTTATATCATCATCATGATACTCATCGAGTATTTAATTGGAGAAAAAATACTGGAAAGTTAATTAGTCGCCATCTTGAAAAATAGCAACTAGAAAAAAACGAGTTTATAATTTGTTACCAGTATGATGTACTTTATAGGCACACTGTGTATTTAAATATGTATTCTACGTTTTCATTGAAACATCAAACATATTGCGGTGATATTAGATCACCTCATTGAAAATTTTAATTAATAATAGATCATAAACGTGAAAACAAATATTTCACTTATCAGATTTAAAATAAAAGAGAGACATGCTAAGTGATAGGAATAATTAATACAAAGGCTACACATAGGGTCACAGTTAGGCTCATCAATATTTAAAATAGAAATCAAGAATAAAAGTTTCATGCAAACATAACCTAAATTTCATATGCATATAAAAGGTTTGATTTTTATAAAAAAGGATATCAATCATTTAGATTGTTTTATCATAATACATGTTTATACAACCCAAGTTACACATTGGGATGGGTTTTTCATTTGTAGAGAAGAAGTAATCTTCTTGTTTAAATTTAAAGGCTACGATCTTTAACGTAGGATGAATTTTTTTATTTTCCAAGAGACCAGCTCAGCTTGGCGCTGTCAGTAAACTGAAAACAGATAATTTGGGTCAATCTTATTATGACTAGCACGAGCACAATTAGTTTTTAAACTTTGGTATAAAAATTCTGACCATTTTCATTATTTAAAGTTTAAATCTTGTCTTTATGACTCAGTTTGACGATTATTAACTCTTATACTGTTTTTTTTCTCACCATTGTTTTTATGTAAACACTTGGAGAACTGTATGCTGGACAATTTGATCATAAATTGATTTCATTTGAAGCTGGAACTTGCAAATGCATCAATTGGTTGATTCGATTTCGTATCGGACTGTAAAAGTATATTTTTTGTAAATTGTAAAGATGTTCCTATGGAAAATTTATATGTATTAGTGGCATTGTGTGATCATGCATCTATTTTGTATAAGATAAACCTGTTTTATTTCAATTTTGTATGTAATTAAGTTATAACGAGATTTGTACATTGTCAATCGTTTTCGTCTTATATCTTTGTTTCGATGCATTTTAGGATAGAAGTGTATTACATTGTTTTAATCCTTGTTTTAAGTACTACAATCCTGTGTTTATAGAATTAAGATTCGTGAAAATTGAGAACAGCTGTGTGGGACAGTGACGTCATAAACTTTACTTGCTTCGATTTTGTTTTGAAACAATGTCAGTGCAGGCTTTTGTTTCAACAAAATCTATATAAGCTGGAGCCAAATTTAACAAAGTCAGTCGACAAAACGTTTCCGGCAAAGCTATGCCCGACTCCGGATAATAAATCTGTAATTTAAAGTGAGGTTAGATGTTTGAACCATATGATTAATGTGTCAATGTCAAATATAAACAAAATTTGAATTAAATTAAAGTGTTACCTGAATATTTTTAAAAGTTTAAAGAAGATTTCATTGTTGTTCTACAAATTATTTAAAGTGAACGTGATTGTTTAAATAAATTCGGGAGAATTTATTTCCATTATCGATTTACGTATTGACGTACTCAAACAGGAAATCAGTCTACGAATACATTGCAGTGATACCAATTTAGGATTATAAATAAAGGAAATTATTTTTATAATATACCAGGTTGGTCGTAATAAAAGGGTTGTTTATTTTGATTGACAATATTAAATTTATAAAGTTTTTCCTTAATAATTTCAAATTTACTTTGTTTGATCTTAAAGGTTCTTTTGAGAACTTATTTTCTTTCAAAAATAAAACAATTCAATTTCTTTTATTTCAATTTATTTTTCATTAAGATAAACATTTTTATTTGTAAACAATTTTGATTTGTGTTGGTTTGTTCAAGTGAATGACTGTAATAGCCCTATGTCAGGCTATTACGACTTTTAACTACATTTGAGCAAGCTTGGGAATCAATTTTCCCAATGGTCTTATTGTACAAATTTGAACAATTTTACTTTTTAATTCTTTCTTTTTAAAAATTTCAAATTATTTTTCTTCTGAATTAAATAAAGTTTATGTGTTTTTTAAATTATTTATGTGTTTAATTGATGTACAAGCAAGCATCCAGTTTTCTTTCTTTTTGAATTTAGAGTTTAGTAGTGGTTGTCCAGTTTGCAGGAGCGCTAGTGTTTGCAACATAAGTTTTTCTCCTTTTTCAGGCATAAGAGTTAATAAGAGTCTCATAATTCAAACAATTTATGCTCTATCGAGTAACCCTGAGCTGGCTGATTGGAACAAAGAAAAATATTTGGGGTGTATTTTTAATTTAATCCACTGTATATAATTTATGTTTTATTTGGAACGGTGGGGCATATTATATTTTATTTAAATATCACCTCAATATAATACGTGTATAAATAAAAATTACAAATATAAAATTAAATATGGGACGTATTTCCAAAATCGTGGGTTCAAGCATAACTTGAAGCAAAAGGATTCTTTAAATGGAGTATTCGACCTAAATCATGGGTGTGTGATTATCTCTGAATGTTAGATAAAGAACCTATACACTAGCAGTTGGTTCCCCCGGTATATACTTAGATGTCAAATAAACAAAATAGAAGATAATTATTTGATCTGCTGTCTATCTATGCCTATACCTAGACGTACGTTTTTATAGTAAAAGCTACACTTACCAAAGGTGTTATGGTAAATTTAAAATACTAAAATACCGAGCGTCAAGGTGTTTTCGTTAAAATACTTCACAAAAATAGGTAAACATTTTAAGAGCTTCCTGTCAGGTAACATAAACAGAATTTCGGACGCGCAATACAGAATGTCATTGCGTTCTCAAATGAGTTTATTCTTTCAACTTTGAACGCAAAAGTAGCATTTTGAATTCTAACTAGACACAAAAATATTTTAAAAAAGTTAGGTTAATCTATTTTGAAATACTGAAAGTATTATGTATTATTATTATGTATTATTGCAACTATATTTATACTATATAGTCTATTTATTTAAGTTTAATTGTACATATATCTATTTAGATTTTTAAAATTAAGTAATAATATTTTGTTTAACTAAGTATTAAAATTCATCAATCTAATTGAAAATGGTATACTCACGTAAATGTCGACCTTCATCATGCCTCTCAGAGTAACAAGAACGTGACCACTGCTGTGCTCTGTAAGCCAATTCGTCATCCCATTTCTAAAATTACACGTTAATTTGTATCGCAAAGCTAATAAATCACATCGAGCTTTTGTCTCACTCACCATTTCTTGTAAATTCGAAGCCTGAGGGTGTCCTGGAATTTGTCCTAACGCCACTAACTGTCTTAACGCATTATGTCTATCCAGGATAATCTGTTTGTCGTATTCAGAAACTGGTCCTGATCCTGTAAAATAGTTCGTGCTTTCGTATTTTGGATTTGCATGTTTAAAGCTCGGGTAAGCTTGAAGAATAGAGACGATTTAGGGGTACAATTTTAGTGTGCGCCTCACTGTTTTATAATTAAAAATTGAAATGTAGAAAAATGTACCATGAGAAGGATACGATTTATTCGTCGTTTTGTTTTAAACGATTCGTCGTTAAATATCTGTTCTCGATAAAAATTCCGTAAACAAAAAGCTTAAAACACCGTATGAGGGAAATAACGCGCTTGTCAGCTACGTGTGCCAACCTGCTAAAAGCATTTTTATTTTTGGCGATCTTCGTATTTTTTCCACGGTTTTTCTTCTGCCTGTAAAGTAATTTATTGCCAACAGGGAGAAAGAACTTTACGATGAGCAAGTTTTCTTTGGAAAAGTAGAAATTAAGGAAAACAAACAGAAAGAAATATTTCTCTGTATATCTTTTTCTGATAGTTTCTCATTTCGAAGTAATAAACTTGTGAAAGGTTGTGTCTATATTTTTTGCCGAATACGTACGCCACCGTGCCGACTAGAACTTTATTTCCTTTCCCTCCTCTGCTTTTACGACTTTTGTTCGAATGAAGCGTGGATGATAATTTTTTGCGGCCTAAATTTATCTTCCCTAACTTGTTGATTGCCACCAAGTATGAATACGTTATTAGTTTTTGCATCTGAATGGTACCATATTGCAATTTTGAAGCATATTCTTAGTTTAAACCGTATTCCAAGGGAATTCTAAATTTAATTTCACTGGTACGTTTACTTCTAACCTTTACTGCCTTGCAGCTTAAGTTCATAATAAAAGTGAATATTCCAGCCTAATTAAAGGTTTTATATTCTGCAGTAAATATATAAATTGCACTATAATGTTGTGTGTTTTTCCAATAATTAAAGCGGAGATCATAAAGTTGAGTTTTACTGACTTTTAATGAAACTACTTTTTATGCAATGAAAGAAATGTTGAGGCCTTATTTATTTCGACTGTTTTGTCATTTAATTTAATATTTCAGAGAACTTACTGTAGTTGTAGATCTTGTCTGCTAAGAAATATGCTGCAACTATTCACTGAGAGAACTATTTTCAAAATAAACATTCTATCTTTTTGTGCAACAAATTGTGTTGATAAAATTTTAGAAAATAAGATATCACGCTATTATTTCTTGATGGATGTTTCGATAATGTAAAATAAAAGAACTGCAGAAACAATGAAAATAAATAATTGAAAACATGAATAATGTAGCAGAGTTTCATAAAGAGAAACCAGAAAAATAACTAATTAAGACGCAGGGTGTAGAGGAACTACAGAGCTCCCACTGATGAAAATGCAGAATATCGAGAAGTACCTACTAGTAGGAAGAGAGTCAGCTACAGAAATAGTTACGTCATTTTCATAAGAAAATGTTCCATGTTATTATACTCGCTATTAACATCGCTGATACTTGTTTCGGAAGTCTGCCTGGTATCTATCGGTGTAAACAGGTCTGTGGTAAAGATACAGAAGAATAAAACAAGCATCCAGAAACGTGATATCAGGCTTTTGAAAATGATGGTTTATGTTCAACGTTAATTAAGGGCAGGCGAAAATGTGTCATGCTTGCGTTATATAGTAAGGTTGGGACAACAACTACTATTTACAAAAAAGACAGAAAGTCTGTATAGGAGAAGACGTAAGAATTTTGAGCCGAACAGTCTAGCAGACGCAATGACAAAGAACGTTAAAGACGCGTCATTGAAGACCGCTATATGTATATACATGCATTGTATGTGTAATCGGCTGCCGCAGATGAGATTGCTGCTTCAGTCATTTCACAGGTGGTGAAAATGGAGATGACCGTGGGGATGATTATAATGAAAATAATAACTAAGATACATTTTACTGTTGCAATTACAACTTAATAAAGGGCATTGAAATTCTTTACTTTTCTTTTAAATATTCACAATGTAGTATCTAATATTTAGAAAATTACTATAAAAATATAAGGAAGTAAAATGTTGATAATCAAAAATAATTATAGTGCTTGGTCTGAAATAAACGCGTTTTTTCCATTGTTGTAAAATCAGAGTGTTCGGCCATCCTTGCCTGTCTTTTCGCGTATAGAATTTTGATAACTTTTTGTAAATAATAATTGCTGTCCCAACCTTAAGGATATAACGTTAATAGGGCGAATTTCCGCGAGCCTTTAATTGCCATCTGCCACCACTGTTCCACAAATCAAAGAGTCTGCCATTAATAACATTGAATATAAAACTTCATTCACTGTAACGCCAAAAGCCAGCCTTACTTTTATAACGTTTTTGATTTGATTTCTTTTACTCTTTTCCGGCCTTACCGCAGCCATCTTCACCTCCGAAAGCCAAGCAAAAAAAGACTTCCGAATCAATTATCAGCGAAGTTAATAGAGTATAAGATGGGATATTCTTTTACTGAAATGACATAACTGTTTAAGTCGTTAGCTCTTAGACTATATATTGTGATGAAATAAGTATTAATCGCTACATAGCAGGTCTCTGGAAATTGTATTATCAATGTACTGGCCAATCTGGGTAATAATGATTTACCATACCGGGAGGTTACTTGAAGATATTCTGACGGCCATATTACTAGTCTTCCTACCACAAAACAATAATGTAAATGAGTGTAAGGACTATAAAAGTATTAGTTTTATTGTCATGTTAGCAAGGTTGTGGCAAGGAAAGGACTAAGACGAATAAATAAGAAAATTAGATAGAGTAATGATCAGGAAAGGATTGCGTCGTCAAAAATGAATCAGGAAACTGAATCGGATGCTTAAGAATATTGGAAGGAAACAGAATAATGGTCATTTGCTTTATAGAGTTAAAGAATAAGTTCTAATAAGTTAGCCGGGGTGTGTTTCTGAAGATTTAATACAGTGGTTGATACAGAGACATTTATCAGAAACTAGAGGGTGATGTAGAGAAAAGGATGACGAAATAAAATAAGTAAAAATCTGGAGGAGCGTAAGAGGAGGATAAGTATATGCAGGAAAATTTCATTAAAAACCGTACGTAGATGATTAAGTGTATTACGGACGAAAAAAGTATTTTAGTTTTTGATAGATGAAATAATAGCAGTAGTAAAAGAGTTAAATTTGATAATCGCTATCGGAAAGATTAAAGTTATGATAAATGAGAAGCTAAAGCAGGAGAAGTGGTGAAACCTAAGTGTTTAGGATCACTGAAAATGGAAATATTGAAGACATAACAAGTAGAATTTTAAGCAAAAAGGGATGATTTGGAAAGATGAGGAGAGTTACTTATAGCAAGGATTAACACTATGTTTCGCATCATGAATCTGTTGTAAAGCATAAATCACTAAAAGTATGATTCCATCAAAAACTATTTTCAAAGTTTTAGATATTTAAGTTGTAAAAAAAAACTGGATCGAAGACTTACCTGGAAATCCCATATAACAAAGAAGAAGACACAAATTAACCTTAAGATACGTCAAATGAGCTGGTTGATAGGTAGGAAGAAGAAACTTACGATCGAAAATAAAATTCTTCTTTACAAGTGTGTAATCAAGCCAATTTGGACTTATGGGGTTCAGTTGTGGGGGTGTGCGAAACCCTCTAATACCAAAATAATACAACGATTACAGTCCAAACTATTGAGGATGATATTCGACGTTCCTTGGTACGTCTCCAATAAAACTCTCCACGAGGACTCAGGTATACCACTAGTTGACGACGAAATACTCAAGTTTACCAGAAAATATTTAAACAATCTTCCTGGACACCCTAACGAAGAGGTGGATGCTTTGACCGTTCCCCCAGCAGTACGTCGAAGATTAGATTGGCCTACCGATGTGGATCCATAATATATGTAGTTATTAATCTCTTTTGTTATTCCGTCTTTATGTCAAACAAATTACGTAGTTGTAATTATTTTGGAGTGTAGTCATTGGATTACTTCTCCACTCATTGTTACACTTTCATCTTATTTTCTTATTGCTCTCTGGAGCAGATTGTAAATATCGCAGATAAGTAACAAAAAAAAGTTGTAAAAATATTGGTATTTGGCGTAAAGCTCTTTATGCGTTCATTGGTGACTATGGAAAATAATGACCGCAATGGGTTTAAAGTTTGGTTAAAAGGTTATGTGAATATCGACTTCGATTCGATGTGTGAATCTGTATATTCTGTAAAATTTGCACAGCTAAATAGACTAAAATAGAAAATACATATGTATATCTACTGCCTGAAGTTTTTAGAACAGTATGGACAACACTATCCCCGAAAAACTAAACAATTAAAGAAACCATCTACACATTTAAATGGCTACGCACGTGTGCAGCGAGACACTAGAGCTTTATTTGCAAAATTGGTTTTATGTAGAGGCACAAAGTGGACATCAAAGGATTATTAGTAACAGAAAATGCACTAGAAATATTAAGTAATTTTAAAAGCAAAAAAGTATTTAGCTAACGTTCTTCGTATCTATCTAATGACATGTATTCTGTAAAAACCATTTCATATCAATTGTTACGCATAGCAATTATTGAAGAGAAACGAATTGATGTGAACTCATAACAATTCAAGCTGGCTTTGGTATTCTGTAACGTCAATTGTTACGCGCCGATTGAAGAGAAAACGTAGCAATTGAAATGCCACTTGTTGAGAACTTCGAATATAACTGCGCATGCGCGCACTGTCGCCATCTACCATCGGTCTCGCGAAACTCGACATTTTGATATGTTTGACACCCGCGGGAATTCCCTACTTTTTAAAAATGAGTAGTAAAGATATAAAAGCTGCTGAAAACTAGTGAAAAACAGTTTAATTTGTTATTAGATTTTATGAGCAACAAGTAAATTGTTAATTACGGGAAAACTGCGACCAACATGTTATAGGAATATGTTAAATATTCCTAAGTATTTCTTAATAGTCATTTATTTTAATCTTAATAACAAGTTACGGCCTAAAAGAACGATGTTGACAGTTGGAAAGATAGTAAAAACACTTATTTATTTATCATCATGCATGCATGATGTATTAATTTTTATAAGTATATACGTATATCAGTTGAGGTTAAACAAAACAAACATTTTGTAACGACATGATTCCATGCCGGGCCCGGCACCCGCCGGGGCCGCCGGGCGCTTGGGCATTCGTAGTGTTAAGATTTACCTGCTTGTTAACAAAACACGACTACCAAAAAGTGAGGTTAGAAGTCCGGTTTTCAACATAAACGTTTGCGAAATTACTTTTCTTGAGGTTTATTTTACAACTGCATTGGTTTTCTACTGACATAAAAGAATTTTTATACAAATAGTAACGTTTTTGTAATAATAAAACACAATAAAGTTTTGAGGTGAGTACATAACAACGGCCAGATAACAATTGATATGGGTCTTCAATTTATTGTTATGACATAGCAATCGATTGATACAGAAAGTGCTTAGAGAATACCACTTTTGCAAAATCGCTTGTTATGGTTGTCCCATAACAATCAATTGGAGTGTAACAATTGATATGATTGCTTACAGAATAGACCTGATGTAAAGCACACACGGTCGTCCACGACCACATCCCCGACCACATCGGGGATGTGATTCGGACAATAAGGTAATATTTAGAATTGCTGTAATTTATTACATAAACAACTGTGGCTTCGAGCTGGGTTGTATAATAAAATTATAAGTATCGTATTTTTTTGAAACGTGTATATCTAAATGAAAGAAATAATTATTGAAAATAAAATGTCTCCTGAAATCTCTTTCTTTAATTAGAAGTATTTAGTATTATGCAGTCAATACTGTCTTTCATTGTGATAAAAACATTTTAACGAAATACAATACCTATAATTTTATTATACAAGCCCAAGCTGTTTATGCAATAAATTACATCAAAGCTAAACATTCCATCATTATCCGGTCCGCGATGTGGTCGCGGACGACCGGTGTGCTCTACATAAAGCTCCCAAAAAAGCTTTGAAACACTAGCACTCATTTGTATTGTAACGATATATAGTTATTACGTTTGGCGTAATAGCTTGCAGAAGAAGAAAAAACCTAAAATAATTTTATTTGACAAATCTATAATACTTTAGATGTTTCGATTATACATAAATAATTATACTTGTAACAAAAGTACTTACGTAATAGTATTCTACCGCTACACGATGACGCTTTCACAACGAAACATAATTGTGTTATCGTCACAGCCAACAATAAACATCGTTGAATACGTTCTGAATCCATTATTTGCCTGAAAACTGAATTTATATAAATTAGTTTTAGGATTTCGAGAGTTTTTATGTAAAGCAAAATAAGAATAAAATTTTTTATACAACTATCTAGGACACCAATCAATATTTTTCCAATTTTTCAGGAAAAATGTAAACAAAATATATATAATTTAGAAATATTTCTTATAGTTATCTTTTTTTCGTAAATCATCTGATTGAATCACTAGAATATTCTATTAACCTACAAATTGATAAAGGAAAAGAAATTAATAGAAAAAATCTGGTATGAGAATCACGCACCATGTCGTGGTATATCGTTGAATATCTTTTTTTTCTGTTTTATTTAGATAAAAATAGTAGTTTCTCCTGACGGCATGCGGTAACCTTTAATTTAAGAGTTCTTTCCTGTCATATGAATTTGTTGCCAAGAAATTGTTCATGATTGAAAATCGAAATATTGATTCCTCGCACGTTACGAGCACATGATATAGATTCCGTTATATAAAACGTCTTTTTACAAAGGAGGTGTTACATTTCTTTCCAATATATTTAGGATAAAGAATAACAAATATGAGATGAATTCATTTCTTGAAATTTATGAGATTTTGATGCGTGGGAGAAAATTTGATTAACTGCTTGTCTGCTGTTGGTGAAGGTAAACGAATATTTTATTATGAAAAATGATACATATTTTTATTGTTTTCTTAAAAAATCAATCCTCAAGAAACTTATATGGTATATTTCGGATAAATCACACTCATGTTTCGTAAAGCAAAAAATTAAATAAACACTTTCATAATCTAAGTAATTCAAAGCTTGTACGGTATACATGTATATGCAATGATACACTAACTATTTAATTTAGGGGTTTTATTACACACCATTAAATTAAATAGTGTACCCTATTCAAACCTAATATTTAAAACTATCTGGAAAAATGTATTTAACGTCTGTTTAACTAAACCCAATAATATTCAGATTTCCAAAATTATTTCAAATTACTCTAGATTTAAATCTCAAGATTGATTATTACACGTTATTACACTAAAAGTCTTTTATTTCAAGCGAATGGTTAAGACATTTTGCTGTTGCATTTAGTTATATCTAAATTATATCTATTACATATATCAAGAATATTTGAAAATACTCCACCAAAATGTCTATATCTACATCAATGACTTGTTTGTTAAAAAATACCGCGCTAATAGAAATTTCTATTGGCAAATTAAAATTGGGTAGCTAGCGAGAAATTGTGCTATTTCGATTCTAGCCTTAGTACTCACAAAGCCTGCGCTAATCAAGGAATTGCTTTATAGCATTGACTGACACTTGATCCAAACCTGCACAAATTATCTTTTATTGCCATCTTGCTAGAAAATATCGGCACATGGGCTGGCACGTCTCAAGAATTTTAAAGTTTTTCTCTAGCTAACCAAGCGATAGCCCAGAAAAAATATAACACTGGTATTGTAGTTAACTGTAGTATTCCTAGCATGTATGCTATCTTATATTATAGTAGTGAAAACAATCTATTGTATACAGAATATGATTAGAACAACTTATCACCAAAATTTATAACTAAAATGAGTTAAATAGAAAATACCTCTTACGAAAAATTTAGAATAATTGGCCGGAAATATCACAATTTTGTATGCTCAATTATTATCATGACACAGAACAGTCAATCTCGATAATCTCAGAACTCTCTATCATACTAGCTTTTCTAAAATATTTAATTATCTTTTATTTACATTATTATTATTTTATTTAGATTAGGCTGGCCTGATTCAATTACGGACTACAAAATGAAGAGGACACAAATCGTACAAAGTCTATGATGTCTGTATTTCTTTTTCAACAAAACCTATTTAGAAGCAGTAACGATTATGATGTTAGAATCGTTTCTGGTAGCCTTACGAGATTTCTATCTAGAAGAGATTTTTGCAAACACATATCAACAGCGACAATGGTGCAACATTTTTACAGCCAGTAAATTGCTCCTACAAGAAAACAAGTCAAACATTCAGAAAGAACAAGCAGTTACTGCAATCGCAAAATTGGAAATTCAATTGAATTGCATTCTTCCAATAACTCCGTATTTTGGTGGCCGTAGAAAGCAAGAGTAAAATTCATGAAATATCACTTGAAAAGTGTCTTAAGAAACATCAGAAAAAATCACCCACTTTACATTTTAAATGAAACCTTCAAACTAGGACAGAACATTAAGTGAAAAAATCAACAATATAATATAGCATCTATCATAAATGGAAGCAGCTTTACATGGTGAATACTTGGATGCTTAGTCTGTCACACTCTCTCAAGATTTCCATGCAGTGGAATCCGAAAAACCTGGGATTATCCAAACTGGTCAAGACTGCGTAATAAAAGCAAAACAAAACCTCTCCTCAAACAATCTCCGTTTGAGCAGGGTTTGCAAAATTACTAAACTTTTCATTGTAGAAGCTTGAAATAAGCTATTCAACGCTTAAAAAGCATTATTAAAACTAGGACTTCTAAGTCAGGGAAGATCATCTGGAAAACGGTTTAACATCATTATTGGTTTTCTGGGTGGTGGTACATCCATGCGGATTCTACTATAATCTAGTCGAATCTGGGGAATTCCATTTTTAACACGCAGTTTTTAAAATGTAATTAACAGATTAAATTATTTAATCTGTTTTCTATTTATCGTCAAGCTAGACTGGCAACAGTAAGAAAATGTAAAACTGAATAGTTAAATAGTAGATTTTTAACTATAGAAAATATTTTTGATCTGATATTTAGTAGTACATATAGTTTGCCTAAGAATAGGATATAAAATTATAAATCTCATTAGTTTGCTACTAAGAATGGAAATATCAATAGACACTTAAAATATTAAGCAAAAGTGATAATTTAATAAAATGGATATAAAGTACAATTTGAATTGTGTAAGAGAAGTCGTTATCTGAAAACCTTGGAGAATTTAGTCAAATTTAGCCTGAAAATATGTTATTCACAACTTTAAAATATTCGATACGGTAAGATCCGTGGTACATATCAAGTATTTCTTACAAAATAAATAAAAACATTATAATCAGTGGATTTTCTTATTAATAGTATTGGTTTATAATCATACATAACCAACATAACAGATGCCCGCGTGTTATTGTTATAAATGTTGGCTTTGTTTGGTGTGTTTTGATAAAGCCTACTATGTTATTACTTAGTTATCAAATAGATAATAACATTATCGAAATAAGTATCTGTTAATTTTTAATTGAATAAATTAACAGATATCACTCAAAATACACTGGCGATTGACATGTAAATATTTACTTATATTCAATTGACGAGAGCGTTTTATAATTTCCAGACTAAATATTTAGATTTTTCAAGGTATTATGAGTGCCATGGCTTACTTTCGAAGAGGCATCAGAAATGAAAATAAAGATTTGATTTATTCTTAAACCTTTGTATTTCGAACAGTTTGTCATAATCTTTCCGGAGATGCAATGTTGTTGGGCGCCACGATAAAACTAACTAATAAAAAATTATCTCTAATAATAAGTTTGATGTTAAAAATATTAAATTCAATGTCCAATACAACCAATTTAATTAAGCAGGTGTGAAACTGCATTGGTGTGTGATATATTTGATTTCACTTTAAATCTTGTCCGACGTGCCCCTAGATTTATTTACGTAATTTATCGATGAATTTTTGGAGAAAATGTAAAAGTAGTGCTTGCAATATTATCTATGTACTTACTATAGTTTATAAATGAACCAGGCAATACCAACGCAATTAAATCACAGATCGTAATTTTCACTTTACATATTTTGGTAGGTTCAGTACACTATCGATTAATTAATGAGGATCTTATATATTATAATTCTTGTACCGGAAATTATAGCTGTATATTCGAAAAAATGTTTCACATGAAAATTGACAAGGTTCATTATTCCATTATACAATAAAACATTGCATTATTTAGTAGCTCTATTCATTACTTAACTCTATAATGATGCTTTAATTTATTAATCTGCCGTGATTAAAAAAATAATTATTTTTTGCAATTAACTGATAAAATTAATTAATGCGAGATAATTATATAATTTCATTAAGAGTGACATTTCCATATCTTCTCATATTAACCTCTACATTCCATTAGTTTTAATAATATACCGATATGTCCATTTATTTCTCCTACAACATCTATCAAAGGTGCAATTTTGCGCTTTCTTGTGAATTTTTTTCTGAGAAGCAAGACAATAGCAAAGTATTTTGTCGCTTGCTCAAAACACATAACAATACTGGAAATCTATTGTTTTTGTCAAGGCGACTTTAAGGTAGAAAGTCACCCAAACCTTACAACTCAAGAATTACATAATTTAAGTATATTTGGTAAATTCAATGTTGCTCTTTCGATTGATACCCGAAAAACGGCATTTCACCACGTATATACCGAGAAAACGATTAACAAAGTTGCAGTCAAATACATTCATGTATATGGGTTTACACAGTATGCCCAAGAACAACTTGGAAGTTTTATATTTAAACAACTCATCATGTATATGAAAAACTATGTAACAATAGTTTAGAAATTGTATTTTATATTGACGTTCTAAAGACTGCAGTTTACCTCTTAGTTATTGAGATATTTCGATTATAAACTTGTATTCCAGCTGTAACCGGAAACTGACGACTGAAGTCCCTGCACATGCAAAACCCTATTATATGATCTGGCAACGTTGCTTCGCGCGGAAATTCAAATTTGATATGTTAGATGAATTTATGTTGGTATTTTTTATATTACTTGAAAATAATGATATACGTAAATAAATTAAATAGATGAAATCAAATATAATAAATAAAATTGAATGAAATAAAATGAAAATTGTATTAACATTGATTTTTCTCATTACTTGTACGTGATCCCAGACGTGGTTCGGCGATGTGGTCGCGGACTACTGAGTGCGTGCTCTATATTAAAGAGACACTTTGACACTGGACAAATCAGTCTAATTTTTGATTAATAAGTGAGTAAATATGAAGTTCATTAGTAACCGTTTATATGTGTATAAAAAGGATCGAAGTTCTGTACTGCAATATTAAAAAACAGTGATAAACTTACAACGGCCTTTTTATTGTTAGTTCCCGCTCTTGAAGCAAAGCTTTCTCGCTACTTGACTTCCCTATAATATTCCCTGCTTGCTTCAACGTTGTTTTGCTCACAGCAGACATGTCAAGTGATGTGAGAATCGCGTTGATTTGACTTCTCCCAATACCGGCATCGATCATCGTTGAAGATCAATTTTTGATTAATTAATGTATACACAAAAAATTATAATGATAATAGGAAATAGTATTAAGAATCTTCTACCTGCTGCAAGTTTTATATTCAAAACATGACGTTTTGTAGAATCATCATTGGGGAGTATGTTTCTGATCTGTGAACGTATTTGACAACTTGGCAAGAAGGGCAGCGAATCGACCAAATTGAAGCTATACCACACACTTGCTCTTTTATGATGTCATCAAGAAATAATTTTTGGTCACAATCATATTCATAACACCGCATAAAACTATTTAACGTGCAGCGGTCAATAATTGTTACCAAACTCTAACCTCACTTTGGTTTTACGTCAAATACTGATCGTACATTGCGTTGCCAAATCTTACGCATCAATGTATACTACGTTAGTAAAGCGAACAACGATGTTATCATTATTAATTTGTTTTCTGATTTAAAATGACAATTTTTGTGTGCTAAACAACAAATAAATAATTTTTTTATTTTCTATAATGTTCATATGTGAATTAAGATTTGTTGATTTTATTCATATACAGCAGCTAGTTTGACTTTAGATTTGGGTGACTTTCTACCTTAATCGTCTTGGCGTCGCACATTGGGGAATTTTAACTCAAAACCTGGCAAAAACTAATACAATACTTTAACCGTCTTCTAATTATGCCAAAATGGAAATATCATTAACAATTGATAAATAAAATCACTTTTTTGTTATTGAAAAAACTTGTTTGTATAACAATTAAGTACACCTTCTTAGAGCGTTATCCTAATTATTATGTTACCTACTTCGTAAAATATGTTAGTAGGTATTCTACAATCTTTACCAAACTCTAAACATTAATAAAGACAAAGTAAGATAAATACAAAATAAGATTGAAGTTGTTTATTAGATATTTACATAACAATAAAACTAGAAAAAATATTGATTCACTTTTTATTTGACAAATTGCCATATTAAGTATAAGATATTATTCGTGTTCAGAGTATTTGCGTTCTATTTCTTCTTCTACTGAAAAACATTCTTTATCAGAATCTTCTTCTTAGTTAATATTTCCAACATTTGTACTTTCAAAACTTTAGAGTTTAAAGATTTTAACTTTCTTTTCGGCTGGGTTCGAAAATTTGCTGTAAGTGGATCCGAAGATACCAAAAATAAGTTGAAAAATTCGCATTATTGGTTTTTCCACAGAAGCTCTTTGCGAATGAGATCTTCGTAAGAGCTTGAAACCTTTATTTCTCGTCTCCTGTGGTAACGTTATTGCTAACATTACTTGGACTTACACGTGTTTAGTTTACTAACTAAATAGGTAGCAAACTCTATAACAAAAAATTAACTCCCCGATACGAAGATGCTTACTTTAATATATAAGATAGTTTTAACAAATTGCATGTAGCAATGTTGCAAATATGCTTAGTGAAATAAAAAAATATTATTACAAGTAAAATTATGAAAAGTAAAATCTTTTCAGATGATGAAAAGGAAAACTTGAACTCAACTATTATGAAAAATCAAAGGCTGACCCGACACGTACCCGACAAATTTACTTTTATTAAGGAATTGCAATAGTTATGAAAACAATTTGTATACGTCCCTAACTAGTAATACAATAGATAATAAATCTTAAATATACATACAGGTAGGTATTGCATCCATAAAGAATCAAGAAGCATAAAAGAAGCAAACAAAAAGGATAATAAATGACATTCATTAAAGAAGCAATAGACATGAACAGACAGCGTGGCCAACTGGAAGACGCAGTGGATTTACGACTTCTATTCAAAGCTCGAGTAATTTTTAATAAGATATTTAATATACTTCATAATTAAACAATTTCTTTTATAATTGGATGTTATAAAAAGGAATAACACAATTAAATACTAATATGGTATGCATAATCATTTAGTTTTATCTTTATAGTTTAAACGACTATAACAATAAGAGATACTTTTATATGATCATTATTTTTTATAAATATTATAATTATAAAAAAATTGTTTATTTATGATATACATTAAATTATTATTTTATTAAAAAAGAGTTACCCGAACCGGGAATCATTTATCAACCTTTTTTGTTTGTTTCTTTTTATTATCAATTACTTTGTGATGATTTTTTTACAATTACTAACTACAATACGTTAACTTATTAATTGATTAATATTAATTAATCAACAATATAATTAATATTAATTCATTTGCTGTTTCTGGTATCACCGGAAGAAAAATTTCAAGAGCTTTAAATTGAAATTTATCTCTTTGCAAAATTATTGGGTGGTGGGGGCCTAATTTGAGAGTTTTTTCCCTCTCGTCTGCTTACCGGTGCCCCCTAGCAGATGGTTCAGGACTGTTTGAATATAGCCTTAATATTATGATACGATGTCCAACAAAATTTTTATTCCACAAACTGGTTTAGTGAGAAAGACATATTAAACATTTTAATTAAGACCATATTTAATATATTTAATTAAAATGTTGACATTCCAAAAAATAAAATAAAAACCAATTGTAGGGACTACTATTAAACGCATTCGTTGATTAATAAAGCCGTTCGTTCACACAACAAATTGTGTTAACTAGCTTATATTGTCATTTTCATTATATTGATTACTTCTGTTATTATTTTAATAAACTTATCAAAAAACACGGTTAGTGTCGCAATAAATCCGTTTACTGGCGTCGCATATTACTAATACTAGAGTTTATAAAATCGCTTAATACACTATACACACTAGGCACACCCATTCTGCCACAAAATAACTCAAAGCATTGATATAAATTGTTCACTAAAGACATTTACTGTAATTTATCACCATTTCATGCAATCATCACGATTGTTGTAACTGATGTTACAGAACATTAGTAAAACTATGCTATGATCAACTTCACAGGAAGATGTGAAAAACTAACACAAAGCATATTAACAATATAATCAGTCGGCAAGATTGATCACTTATAATTCCAGTTAAGGTATATTGATTGAAACTCAATGGAAATTCTGAAACTCTTTGTAGTATAACAATAGGTATCATAAAACAATTTGCCCAAATAACAAAAGAAGTTTAACAAAAAATATTCAGCAAAAACAACACGGAATCTACAGCGGAATATATGTAACTAGCTCAATCTTAGAGTGCGTATAAATTTATCTATAATAATATTATATATAAATCATATAAATATAAAGCATCTCATTTACTAGTAGGAATTTCTGTATAATAAACCAAAAATTTATTTGTTAACTTTCTGCATTACTTGATGATTAATTAATTAGTCTCTGTGTAATATCTTAAAAATAAAAATAGATTAAACTCTACAGCTATCGTATTTAAAACTATAATATCATATTTTAAAAACAACAAAAACAAAAAGTATAACTTTTCAAACACATATTAAAGTGTTGCATTTTGGTGGCAGTTGCTTGACATAAGATGAAAACAGTCTGTATTTTTGAAGCACGAAAGAATTGCAGATTTCTTGCGGGTGTTAAATTTTTTGCAATACTGTCATGGGGTCTGAGAACTGAGATGGGGGTTTTAATCCCTCTCAGTATAAAGGGATTTAACATTATTTTTGGATGAGGCCGTAACTCTTTGGGGTTGTAGTTGCCTGAATATATTAGTATATTACTATATTACAGTGAGGTAGAAAAGTAAGAAATTAATTTAATATTTTATCGCTTGGACCCGCCGATCTCATTTTCTGGGTCTATTTTAAAAACTTTTTGGTGTCTCAAAAAACCTGATCTAATATCAGTGTGCTAGTAACCCCCAATTTTAATGGCGATCTTGAATTCCAAAAGATTAGGGGTTAGTATAAAAATAAGAATGTTGAAATTAGTTTGTCTTCCTCATCATCTAAGTCTAGCTGCAATAGTTCATTAAATTGAATCTAACGAAATGAATTATTATTTCTGTGTTTGGCAGCTTAAAAACGAGTTTTTTTGTTAGAAGCAAAAGGGAAAGATGTATGTACAAGAGAAGTAATCTCATAATAGAAAGAGAAGTAATTAAAGGTATTTCACTGAAAATTCCTTTGTGTTCAAAGCTCTGCTTATTAGAAACAAATAAATCTTAAAAACAATGTTGATGATTAATGGAGGAAATTGTGGGATATAAAAAAAACTAAACGTAATAAAATCATATCAACAAACAACCACTTCATGTTTGTTTAACAAATTTAACATCGCGTGTTGCATTAATATTGGGTGGTCTGAGTAATATTTAAATATTTTAGTCATTAACCTCATATTTGAACTTTATTACCTAAACCATTTTCGTATGATTTATTGAGCATTAATAAGATTCTGGAAGACGCTTTAGATATTCAGCATTTTTATTTATTTTTAATGTTTATTAACTTCAGCTGAAGATGTGTCTAAATAAGATCATCTTCTTGATATACCTAAAGCAGTATAAAACTAGTTAGAAATCTAGGCTTTATGAGTTCTAAAGTCAATATTCCAGACACGATTCTGTCTCTTAACCATGTTACGTTGTGAAAATTGAATCCAGTAACGATAGCATCGTCGGAGAGCTCATTTCAGGGCGCGAACCGGAGGCTTCTGGTGAGACGCCCCGTCGAGTGCGGACGAATATTGCAAACTAAACAAGCTACGCGGGACTGCACTGTATCATAAATAATTTACAGAATGTCGCGCGTAAATTTTCCTTGGTTTTCAACTTACACTTATAGACCCTGAAAGTATTAAACTATTCACAGGTTTTATTTAAATTAACCAAAATTTGTTACTTAAAAGAAAGTTCTACCATAAAATTGAATTTCGAGTTTGAAATGAAAATGAAAATCCCTGCGTCAACTTTTTAATGGAGCTGCTTTCATTTTGTATTTTTACTAAAATGGATTAATTTGAATATCATATTAAGTTTCGGTGGCTTTGTTACTAACAGATATTATTTTTCAAAAATATAATCCTTTCAGGCACCATTTAATATGCAAGGAGATCAAATTAAATTGAGAAGAGATTGAGAATTTTATAGTAAATCTTTTTAGGAATTTTTCAATGAATGAAAAAATAGATATGAAATGCTTTTTTGTTCCCTACGATGTAACAAAGTTAATTGCAATTTATAACAGTTAGATTTGCAACAACAAATAATGTCGATGAAAGTTGAACTTCAGCCAAGATATTTTACACTTTTCAGTCTTTTATTAACCTTTCCATACATAACTTCGAAAATTGTTTTTCTTTGACTTTGTGTTTCATTCATTCTTTCAAAAGTGTACTTATTCACACTTGTTAGTGCGCTTGCATGTCCTTTAATTATTCACTGGAGTTTCTAAAATATCTCGCTGAAACAAAACTATACAACATTTTTTATTTATAGTTGTTTACATATTGTTATTGTAATAATTTCCAGATTTAGATCTTGAGACATATCTTCATCTTAAATTTAAATTTCAATTAAGACTCCAAGTCAATTTATTTTTGAACAGAGATTTAAACGATTTGTTGATACAATACAGTATAGTTAGATTAGTGTATATTGTATACCTCAATTCAACTATACCTATAGATAATTCATGATACAGAGGGGCCTCTACAAGTTTTATAATCAGTTGCTGTTATTCTTCTCCTCACAGATGATAACCCTATTGCTCTTCTAATTTAAACAATTATTTTAACACAACATATTTATTTACTATCTTTCCAACAAGTTTAAGCAGCAATATTGACATTATATGTTTAACATCAGGAAGATGTGAATTTAAGAAGGCTTATGTCGAATGTGGTTTTTAAGAAATAGTGGATAGTATTACGAAACGAAATAGTATATTACATTACTAGTGTGGAAAGTGAAACTTTTCGCACGCACGAGTGTGAATTGACGCACGAGGCGTAAGCCGAGTGCGTAAATCACACGAGTGCAGAAAAGTCACTTTTCAACGTGTAATGTACAATATTTTTCCTACAACCCCTTCAAATTTCAAATGTTTAAAAAATGTAGATTTTTTAAATTTTCAAGAATGTAATTTTTGAAGATTTTAAAGCAAAATTTTTATGGTTAGGTTTAACAAAAAAAATCACACTTAAAGCTAATTTTCTTAAGCCATTTATTTTTAGGATATAAAGTTTAATTTTCTAAACAACTTAGTTTTACAATATGAATAATTATAACGAGATTTCTATCAAAACATTTCCAGAAAAATAAAATTAAGTTATCTTGATAACTTAATTTTATTTTTCTGGAGCTGAATAAAGTTAAATATTTGTTGTTATGACAATTGTTAAAGTGAATGGGTGTTTGTTAACATTTTATTTAATAGATTCTTTTACTAAATATAAATTTCAATTTTAAAAAATCATATTTTCATAACATTTAAACATAGTATAAAATTAAACCTTGGGTTTAGCAGCAAAGTTAATTAAATGAATTACTATTACAATTTATAATATAATTTGAGAGGTACATAATTTATTTTTTCTTTATGTTTAATAATATCTTCATAATTAACAAATATAACTTCAACTATTTTAATAACATAATGCCATGTGTGAAAGAGGTTGCCTAACTAAATTATTACTTTTATTTTTCTCCCATTTGGCATCGCTGATTTTAATCTTGGTAAACGCTTCAATAATTTTCGTGTATTATAGTGAGGTTATGTTAGGTGTAATCTATTAGATAGTTCTTTTCGATAGCTAAAATAACTAATTAAACAATAATTAAAGTTATATTTATAAGAAAAGAATAGATACATAATGGTTAAAATGCTTCTCAAAATTGGATTAAACATTAATGTCATCATTTTAATGTAAACAAAATTCATGGATTTCTAGGTATTGCTTAGTGTGACGTATTTTCATGACACACACGTGTGTTATGTTCCTAACATACGCGTGTTATATGACTCACTTTCTTAATGTCGGTAGCGTTTGCTATTGTTCACTTTCGTATGGGGTCGTAGGAAAAGGAATTTTTGAGAGATACTGAAGTCCTTTTACACCGATGATTATCATTTTTTAATTTACAATTACATTAAGTTATGATTCATAGGATAAATTTAAAAATATATTATTCCTATAAGTTTAACTACCTATTTATATCAAGTTTTAGACATAGCGAATATTATAATTTTTATATTACTATGAAAATTACTTATTTATTTAAAAATAGTGTTCTTTATGACTTCGAATATTTTACAAGAACATAAATAATAATTTGAATAATTTATTAATATGTGCCTTCTTCAAAACAGTATTATGCTACTATGTATTACATAATGTTGGGCAGATGAATTAATTCCTACCTATTGAAATTCAGGGTTACATTGTAAAAACATTTTGGAAACTCATGTTTACAACTCCGCCATATTAATTTTCGTCAGTAAATTTAATATTTCACCCTACAAGTAATGACAATCTAAAATTGTGAATAAATAATATTCCTGAATTTACTTCAAGAGTAATTAATTTGTAATGAGTTCAATTGTAATGTATCCACGTACTATTTATATTACTTTTGGCTCATGTCAGAATTACTAGTTAAACTTGAATTAAAAAAATACTTTATTAACTTTTATTAAATTTTCCAATGCTTATTTAATTGCGTATCAACAGGTAGGATAAGACTTAAAACAGCTTTTAATCACAGAATTTCTACTACATGACATAGTTGGAAAACTCTCGTACATGAAAATAACGTTGTGAACGAATGACTATATAGGATTAAGAATTAATTTTGTTTTAAGGTATCTTATAGCGAGATTTCTCTTTATTTGGTATTTCATTTCGACGTTAGAGCACTTATTTTATTTAAAAATCTAAATTGCCAACCAGTGTATTATTATTAAAATTACGTTAAAATCTCCATTCAAATCTTTAATGTCAAATTGTTTAATTAACTAACAATTAATTATTATGTAAATTGTGTAATACTTTTATACATTATATCCATACATTTTTTCATTGATTAATAAATATTTATGCTACTGTAGTTAGATTCAAATAAACTAATAAATAAATTATTAAATAGGTTCCTTCACTTTTGTCAAATGCATAACTACTTACTTAATGGTGTAGGTGCTCTGCACAATAGAAAATTAAAATGAAACAGCTGTTATATTTTATGAACTGCATATTTAAGTCTTTTAATTGTAAATTATACATAGTTATTAATTTTTGTAATGGTCACTATTGAGATGGGATTTCGTCAGTATTTTGCAATAACATATAATAGTAAGTTATGAATATATACAAAATATATTCAGCCAGTTGGATTTAAATGTACAATGCGATCCAATACAACACTTTTGAAAAATTTAATTCGTTACATTAGTCTGACAATCCAACTCGAAAATTTTTAACCAATCAAATTACAGAATTTTCCAAATTGGGACCAATGAAATTAGTTTTATAGTGAAAAAACCACTAGTGGTTTTTTCTTAGTGAAAAAATTTGTCAAGATGAAATGTCAAATTTAATTAAATTAATATTAACTACACACGCTAAATAAAAATTTTCTCGATGGGTTGTCAAGCCGAATTCAACTCGTGGTCTAATTTTTTCTTGCAAAATTTATCGTTTAAGACATTCGTAGCTTTTGCTTTTGGAAAATTACACTCGTCTCCTGCGTCGACTAGTGTAGTTTTCGTTGCGAAAGCTACTCATATCTGAAATGACAAATTTTGTCGGAAAAAAATAGACCACTTGTTAAATTATATATGAAAATATTTGGTAACACTAATAGCTACATTTTTAAATGTGGAAGTAATATTTAAAATTATGATATTAGAAATATGTGGCATACACATATAATTCTACTGACAAAAAATAGCTCAATTGAAGCAATCCTAGTCATAACACAACATATATATATGTAGTTATTGCCAAAATGATTCCTTAGCCCACATACAATCCTGCAAAGTGTCTGACCACTTAGAATTTATTTCTTAAATCTTTTTTTGACACAGTGACATAATATAACTCTTTGAATATAAATATTTTTCCTGCAAGTTTTCATTTGTTTTAATGTGAAATCGGGTAGATCGTTTAAATGCAGCACTTGTAACTTTCATTTTCCCAATACCGAACCTTACTTTAGAAAAACGTAAAAATTTATTTCCACTTTGTTAACTAGTATTGTTGACAAAACTTGAAAAAAAAGTTTTGTTTACTTTTTTTATTGTTTGTTTAATCTTATTTCTAGTTTTTGCGTTTCTTTCTAAGCAAATTAAGCTACACATGCATGTAACTACATTGCTTTCCTGTACGTTAACACGAAAATCCAAACAGGTTATGTTAGATGTTAAATAGAGCTAAGTTTCATTAGTTAACTTATTTTTGACATATCTGCAAAAGCTTTGGCAGTTTATAATTTTAATAAACTTGCCATAAAAGGTAATTAATAAAAGAAGAAACAAACGCAAAAAATATATAATTAAACACAAAAAAGAGCAAAAGTAAAAAAAAATTATTTATAAAGAATAATCTCAAGGGCAATGTGGTTTACAACAACAATTGGTAACGGTTTTAAAACAATTGTAACAATTAAGTGAAAAAAACACAATTATTCTAAAATGAACGCTTCAAAAACAGTAAAGCTTTGTTTATTATTACTTAATAATATATACATAGGAAACTTTTTGAAACATAGTGTAATGATATCCCAACCTACTTAATACCGACCTAAACATATATTTTAATTTTATTAAGTTTTTGCTCTAAATATACGCAAAGTAAATGCAAATAAAAAATCAAATAGCCCATTATGTAGAACCAAATATAAGAATCTACGTATAGTATAAACTACTATTTGTAGAATTGTCATATTTGTTCACCTTATTTATGTTATGCGACCTATATTCTTCACACTTAATAATTCGATGATAATTCGTTAAATTTAATAATAATAATTGTATTATGAAACTGATTAGATAAAAAGGTCAATATCAATATCAATGAAACTAATCCAAAAAGTTAAGATATTCTCATACTCGATAAGTAAGCGTGGGATGAATTAATTTTATTAAAGATCTGCTTCAGTAACAGCTATAATTTCTGAAACATTTTATACTTATTCAGTCTATTAAAAAACCATGACATTAAAATCAATGAACTGAACACCTTATTAATTATCAATAAAAATAAAATAATCGCCGATTGTTAATTTCCACAATAATGGTTAAAAAGGTCAACCTAAAAGCCGCCAAATTAATGGTAATCAATTAGTAATTTAACAGAATAACATTAAATAAAATCACTGCATTTGTTCAATTATTGTATTTACCTAAGTATAATAAAAGTAACTGACATAAACATTTATCTTTAAAATTACGACATAAAATACAATATTTAAATCCGTATTATTATTTTTCAGATAAATTTTACTAAATTTCAATACTAGTACCCGTAAAAATGAAAATGTATTTTCTTTTTAATTTGACGCTTCGATGAACAACCGATTTTACGTATTGTCCGATATTAAAATACATTCATGGTATAGCAGTCCCTCAAATTTTACCCTTTGTATTAAATTTTCATAAAGCGGTCACGTTATTTATTAAACCTGCATAAGTGTAAATTTGCAATTTACATATATGCAAATTTGCAATGAGCTTTTAATATTTCAGAAGGATTAAATATGTATTTTGTAAGTTTATTTTAGACGATAAATTTGTGTTTACTCCATTATAATATTAATTCAAATTTACTAATACCCCTTTATAATAATTACAGTTAAAATACTTGAAGTAGGTACACTTACTTTTTACTAACAGTCGAGATTCTCACTAAAGAAACACAAGCAGCACAAATCGGATTCAACTTATTAATGAGTCTTATTTGGTTACGGCTATTTTAAAATTTTGTCGCCAATCAGTCTAGGTTTTCAGGTCCACTAAAGGATGATCAGCCAACAATCCAGATAATATATGTATCCTGTCCGACCGTGGTTAGTGTCAAGGACACGATCGTATATCTATAGATACAACATTTAGAACCTGAATCCAATACAGCACAGGTGCTTTTGTAAAATCCTGAGAGATTTATTATGTAAACTGGAAATGAATATTTTTCTCAACGCATTTATATTTAAATAATCGTCGTTAAATTGTCATCAACTAAAGGTGAACCGTATCTGAGTTTTTAATTGTAGTCAAACAAGTGTAAAAATTGGCAGCTATAAATATTGTATTTTTATTATTAATAAAATTAAGAATGGCAAAGGATAAATAATAATCAATAAAAAAATACAATATCAGCTATAATTAATTGGAAATGTACTTAAAATTTATATAATGGGAAATTTATAGTAGACTTTTATAAAGGTTTGTAAATTGAGTAACATATGTATGTTGACGAAAAAACTGTTTAATCAATGAAAATAATAAATTATGTTCAAGTATTACAAGTGTTGGTATAATTAAACTTCAAGACCAGGACAGTCGTTTTTATTTCTTAATTAACCGAAATGTTTAACGATTATTACAAAAAAAAAAAGATTTGTTATGACTTAATATTGTAACTTTTAACTGTTTTGCAATACCTGATTATCAAATTGCTGAGGTCATAATCAATCAATTTATGAATGGATAGAGACGAGAAACGCAAGAAAGCAGTGGGCAAAACAAAAACTCATTTTCGTCTTTCACGAAGTAATACATACAATTACTTATTGTAACATATTTAATGATCTGTATCATTCCATAGTAATCCATGAGTTTATGATTTTAAATATAATTGCTAGTTAATTTTAAATTTAATTAATAAACATGTATTTCTTTTTAAATTGTAAACCCGACTTCGTCATATTTGTTTCTGTAATACAGTGCTAAAGAAATTAAAATTAACTTAACATTGGACAGAAATTCAGATGCATTAGTTGCCCTAATAAGCAAATATTGAAGAAAAAACAGAATTAAGTACAGAGAAGAAAGTCAAAACAATGTTAAATTTGTGCAATAGCATTAAGTATACGCCGAACACTAGTGGAAAACTCACAAAAACGGCGCATAAGGGTAGAAAATCAAGTTCTTGGAATTCCTAAATTACCTGTCAGGTGTTGGGGGCATCTTTTATTCACGCGTTTGGTACTGATAAGTAGCCACGTACTGAAGTAAACACCCCCGTACTTGGTCATTTCATTCTAGCGTTTAAAGCAAGTACACTTCACTTGTGCGTTTATTAAATGTACCCCGAGTGAAACAAATTTGCCAGTTGAAAATATGGATTTAGATTTTCAAGGTAAGTAATTTTAGCCCATGTTACAGTTATTCCGCTTGTATGTATTACGATAGATACAAATGACAAAATAGTTTAAAAATTTATCATTAGGTATTGTTATAATTTATTAAATCGGTGAAGTAATAAAATTAAGATTTTTTTGGTATAATTTTTATGTGACTCGAAAATAATAATCAAATTCCTACATTTTTGTAACAACAAACGCAAATTAGACATTTTATAAGCTTTCGAGATATACAAACAAAAACTTAGGATACCTTCAATAAATGAACAGATTGAGCTAAGTAATTCTCCGTTACTGGAAATATTAGGTATTTAATTTTTATTATTTTTTTCTTCTTATGAAGTTATTTATTTTTGTATTTACCATGGCGACGTGTTTGTTTATCTTCCTATTACCTTTGATAATAACAGTAGCTGTCGAAATAATTGTCAGATTATAACTTGTGAAATAAATATTGTGAAACTTTTTATTAATTTTTATTTATTTCACTTTATGTACTTACTTATATTCCTCATATTCTTTATAGCAGAAAAAATCAATATATAAACTCCATAAAAGTGTCTTTTTTTCCTTATATGCTTTCACGAACAAACCACACACGAGAGAAAATTTTCCACACTTATTCCTTTTAGTACAAATAACTATTGTTGTTATCAAAGATACATTTTGTATTTAAAACCAGATTTATTGTTCTTATAGTAATAACGCTGGAGCTTGAAGAATTAATCTTGAAGGAATTGCTATTATATTGTTGACTGATAATTTGCATTTTCTTGGTTTAAGGTTGTGTACTAGTTACCATTTCGTAGTACTGCCATAGAATGATTTTAGTTTTAGCTTTAGATAGTCCCAAAAACTATTATATGCTCGCATTAATAAACGTAATGCAGAAAGAGAAACTCCTTGCAATACCCATCCAATTAAGTAATTCTATATATAAAAATCCAAAAGGCTCTTTATGATCGGCCCCTGTACGTCTCAAATCACTTACATGGTTGAAATCCATGCATGAACCAGATGGATACAGTCGGTGGGATGGTGAACGTGGCTTCATGTTAGTTTCATAGCTTAGCAAGTGTTTTTACTTACTTATTAGAATGTTGCACCTAGCGCCTACGACGGATTTAATTATATTAAAATTCTTTAAATGTTCTCTTCATGATGATGTTCTCTTCTGAGATGAAATAAAAGGTGATGACCCATAAAAGATGACTCTGAAATAGATTCGCCCAATTATGCCTGAATCTCTGATTGGCTGGAAACTTGCTCGTTGCTCTGGGTGTCTGTCGGTCTGTGCTGAATGTCTAATTGCTCGCTACTACAAAAGTCTATTACTTGTCTGAAACGATCATTTTTATTTGGAGTTTTCTTAATCAGCTCGACAAACTGAACATTTTTAAACTTAGTTTATAGCCTGGCCTGGCCTATAGACTTGTACACTTCTTCTATATTCAGAAAAACTAGAACTATATCTTCCATTACTTCCCTATAAGTATACTGTTATCGATCGCCAATTAAGAATTACATTTAGATCACCTTTCTGTTTATAGCAATGCAGGTTTTGCAAAGAATCTTTAAACTAATATTTATTTATGAATAGAACGAATAAAATGGTAAGTATACAATCTAGATTTGTAGGTATGTTAGAGTTTTCCTTATTTGATAAGTATTATGAGAAATTTTACTAAAACCTAATCCGTTTTTGCTAAGCCTCAGTTAGATTACAGTCTTTTGTTGTTTATCTATTGCCGATCTCTTTAGCTGCTCTCTTTAATTTGCTTATTTAACTAATAAGAATTTAAGTTTGACTAAAATTACGAAAGGTTGTATTGAAATTGAATATCTTTGATTGTTTTGACTTAAAACCCTAGATTTTAATAGATTTAAATTCAATTTAATATTATAACTAGGGTTCACTTGAATTTACTTTCAATGATTATAAAAAGACTTAAGCATATAATTCGTAGATTCATATACGCTTCATAATTTACGCCTTATCATCAATTAACTTTGTTTGTGATATAAAACCTCTGCAATGAATGATATCAATGTATTCTGCGGCAAAATCAAGTATAATCTGACGTTTGTTAATTTCTATTTAAGAGACAGTTTTTTATTTTCCCATAATTTAATAAAATCAATTACCATAACGAACTTAATTCCTTATTAAATAAAAGAAAAATACATAAATATTTAAATCTTACACTCAAGACTTTACTCCTCATTTATATCATTTATTAATGCAGACTGATTTCATCATTCACGCGTTTTTGTAAAAAATCAAATCAAAAACAGTGGGTGTTAAGACAATTACGTAGGATCATTTAGCTTAACCTTAAAATCGATAATTAAAACATGGTTATTAATAAATTGATTATAGTTTCTTCTTATTACTTTACAAAAGACATGGTTGTTTGTTTCTTTTTTGTTTATGTGTATGAACATTCCAGCGTAAATAAAGTACTGAATTACTATTTTTTGGTTATTTATCATCTGGATTTCTTTCTAGAACATTCTTATAAGTAGCAAATTGTTAACATTCCAGTGTCCCACAAGGTTCCATACCTGGCCCACTTTTGTATATGCATTATGCATTTGTGTAATACAAAATTACATATAAAGCTTGGAGGGTTGACATGTGCATGCCCTTGGCAGACCTACGGACTGTAAATAGTGCATTACGTTTTCCCTTAGCATAAACCCTTAATTTTTAAACTATACCAAAAGTGGAAATAAAAATAGAGAAACTACTTTTTAAGATTCAGTTAGTAACGTCTAATTGAAAAGTGGTAAACGTATACTTTTGTATGTAAGTTATAAGTTCATTGTTGAGAAATACTAACCAAAACATTGCCAGTAGCTTAATTTGATAATAATACAAAAAATATATTGTTATAATTATAAATATCTTTAATTAATTTTTTCCGTATCATAGAATTAGGTTTTCTTCTTCCATTCAAATATCTTACCGTGAAATTTTATTGTGAATATAATGAAAATGTTTATTCTGATGTTGATATTTATCAGAACAAAACATTTTTTTATTATATTTTTAAAGGATATGTTGATATCAATTTAAGAAAAAAAAAACCTAAGAATATTTAATTGAATATGTAAAGGTTATTCAAAAGTAAGTACCCATATTCAAATGGCTATAACTTCTGTATAAGATATTAACGGTAGGATTTGCTATAGATATTGTTTTGCTTTAAAAGGCTTGGAATATATTTCCTATGCGTTTCGTCAACTCTTGTTGACTGTAACTACTTTTATTTACGACATTTCAAAACAAATATTGTTGTAAACTTACGCTATTTTTGTCAATGGTGTTGCCTTTGCGATCTCGCATTGGTCCTCTAGTTGGCATTTTGAATTAAAATAAATTAAATGGATAATGTTAATACACAAAATTGCAGAATTTGGTCGGAAAATAATCCAAAAACATGTCAAAGTTACTGTTTGGTGCGACTTGACGTAAGATTTTATAATAGAGCCCTACTTCTTTGAAGAAATGATAGATCGGCAATCGCTAACGGTAACAGTAAATGAAGAATGATATTTTAAAATGTTGAGAGTGTTTGTAATACCACAATTACAAAATCATGATATTAAAAACATCGCATCGGTGATTGCATAATTAGTCGACATTTCTTGGCCATACAGGTCACCAGATATTAATCCGGCTGACTACTGTTTGCGGGGTTACCTTAAAGAACGGGTATATCTACTAGGCCTTCTATCCAGGAAGAACTAAAGCAGTCGATATGAAATGTAATTGCTAGCATTCCTACAAATGGAAGTGCTAACACCGTTCATGGCATAGAAAAGCAACTCATTCTTATTAAGCAAGAAAGTGGTGATGATCTATAAATATTTGTTATTTGTTTAAAATTAGAATAAAATCCGATTGATCTACGAACAAAATGATGTTTCTTTTGCAGAATCTGAATATTTAACAAAGTTATAGCAATTTCAATATGGCTACTTACTTTTGAATAACCTTATATATACGTAGGTTACTTTAGGATAGTTAAGATATTTATTTTGCTGGTAGTAGAAATATATGTCGAGCTGCTAGCGCAGTTCCCAATTTACATTGTTAATATCAAAAAATATTTAGAAATCGGTGAGACACAATTAGCACATGGTGTATGCCCTTTTATAGATTATGGAAATGGCTATTGTTTAGTATTTATTTTAGTTTTACATATTTTAATTGAAGCAAAATATTTAAAGCTTTTGTGACACACGGTACAAAATTTTGTAAATTGTTTTTTGCAATTTCGTCGTTCTATTACTATAATGTTCTAACTACATATTTTATATTTTGTCAATAAAAGCAATTTAAAAAATTATTAAAAACTTCAATTTCGAAAATGTAACAGTATATTGTTCTAACTAAAAAAATACGTTTTCAGAAAGGTAAAATAAAATTAAAAATATTTCAATATCACAAGAACATCACCCGACTATATTTCAAATGCATTATCATAACGTATTTTTCAAAAAAACACTTGCAGTAAAAAATAAATTTCTCTTTGTTTTTTCTACCGTGAGCACTGAAGTATGAATATATACTCATGCGTGTTATAGGGTGGTACTATCTTTCCTTTTAGAGAGGGCAGGCTAGAATATATTTGGTTACAACGGGCTACGGGACTTGGGCACGAACGGGAACGTTTCCTTTCTGACTGGCACGACTGTGAGAACATTCAAGGAACACGAGACAGGTGGGTATAGTTTAAAAGCTGGTGAAGCACACGTTTTATAGGTACAATCATTGGCGTTTATCATTCCACACATAGTATTGGTACTTGACAATACGCATTTTTAATTAATCCAATAAAAGGTTTATTGTTTATTATTTGTTATTAAAAAAGGTAATAATTATTTTCGTACTATTTCATTGCCAAATATATAACTTTTACAATTTATAGTAATTATGAATTTAATTGACAACTTACCTTGCTCAACACTGGGGTTGTCATTAAAAATACAACTCTGCAGAAACTGCAGACTTTAAAATAATAATATACATTCATAATCAGAGACAGTTAATGAACTATACAGCTCTGAGAAAGATATTGATTATAAATTAAATTTATAGATAACGTTTACTTTATTGTTTCCACTATTTAGTTCCTGATACCCATGCTATGATAACGCTTATTATCGCCAAATAATTATTATCGCCGATAAAATCGAACCTTTCAATTAAAGTATATTGAAAACAAGTACTGAATACTCATAAAGTCATTCATTCATAAAGCCGGAATGATTACAACTTCCGCAATGCCGACATCCAAATTGGAAATTCAAATACGAATAGTTCTGATTAAGCGCCACATAGGTATCTATTAAAAAAATTATACAACTTAATGCAATCTAGTATTGTAAGATGCAGCCACTCTCTTTGGTCTCAAAGTGCAACGTTAATTTTTTTACTTACATGAAATTACAACTAACATTAAAAGATTATCTAGTAATTTTTTTCGAATCTTCAAATAGTCTCAAACCCTTTATTAATGCAGTTTAGCTTTCATTAAACTCGCACTCTAAAAAATTACCGGTGAATTATACCCTAAAAAATGGAGGCAACTATGTTACCTCCATTTTTTGGGGTAAATTTACTTCAAAGTGTAATTTTCATAGGAAGTGAAAAATTTCAACATTAGGTTAAGTTTGCATTGTAATGTTTCCTTTTTAAGTAAATTTACAGATTAAAATTACAATCTCAATGTAATTTTACATTTTAACATTAAAACACCTGTGTAAAGTTACATGACAAAGTTAATATTTCATGGCAATAGTACTTTTCAGGGTTAAAATACAAATGTGAAAATACTTCTTGAATGTAACGATGACTTGCGAAAGTACTTGCAAATTCAATCGTTCCTCTGGGAATTGTATGAAACAAAATAAAATCAAAGTAATTTTTCTTGAACGTATGTACTTATATAAAATATAAGACATTAACAGAACTTCTTTTCAGGGGCTTTCGGAAATATTTGGTCTCTCAAAGACATTCAGATAAAGTTTCGATTCCACCTAGAAAATTAAAAAATTATAAATTATATAAACAATTATACACGAGTACCTTTCTCAATTACAGTTATGCTAGTTTATTTCGAATTCTTCAATTTTTGATTCATCCTAGAAAAACATTGAATTAAATATTTTTATTTTATTGGTTTAAATTTGTAATTTTAACATATAGGTACTTACCGATTATTATTTTTTAACTTCTACTATAAAATAAAATTCTTCCCATCTTCGGTCATACGTGTAAATATTTGCCTTTAATAAATCCGCACTACACTACAACGAAAAACAAAATATTAATGAGCAATGAACACTTCGTTCGATATCGATAGAGTACGCCTCGCCGAAATCATAAAAGAATGGTACACACCATTCCGACCATTCCCCAAAAAGCCTATTTGGACTGTTCATAATGGATTCCTGAATTCGTTCACGAAACGAAGGTCACAAACAAGTGCGATCAGCGAAATAGCATCTGAACGGTTAAAAACATATTAAGGGTAAAATTACACTATTCTTGTTCAAGTTCATCTTATCTTTAATATTACACTAAAAATGAATTAAGTTATTGAGCAATTATACATTTGTAAGGAAAAAATTGTCTGACTTATGTAAATTTATATTATGGATAGTGATTTTAACCAGTTCAATGTAGTAGAATTACTTATATTTGTATAATTTTACATAATTACAGGGCATTTTACCACAAATAGTAAAACTACTAAATGTATAGGTAAAATTAATTTTAGGGTAAAAATACCGCAAATAATAGCGAAAAGTTACCTCTTTCCCAAGGTAATTTTACCTCATTTTTTACAGTGCGGTTACTTGGTTTAGCCCTTACTAGTTAGTTACCTTACTATTTCAGTATTGTTAAGAATGTTTAACACTTCACTGTTCTGATGTTTTGTTAAGTTGTTCTGCATGGCTCTTTGCTAAACGTTGGATCTCATTGTTAACTAATCCCATATTTGGTATATCGTGGAGTACTTTACTCTAAGATCTTTGGATTATTTCAACATTTGGCAGCCACTTTCTGCAGCCCCAAACCTGTACACCAAAACTCAAAACTGACTTTAATATATTAATGCTCGTTTTACTTCAGTTCAACACCTAACGTCATATGTGTAGGTGTAGACATTTAGCACTGTTTTTGCATATGATTTTATTTCCTCGTTTATAGCTACTGGAGTTAATAAGTTTATTCGCAGCTTTTTGAAGCTTATTCGCTGCTTTTTTAATTCAAAACATTGTATAAAGTTAATAACGATGACAATTGGATCAAGCTTAAGATAAGGCTTGGATCGTAGAAGAAATCTTTAATGTAATAGAATGAAAATAACTTAATTAGAAGTTATAGGCAAAAAAAATCATGTCAAATTGGATATTGTATGTCCCTCCAGCACTCGCAATAAAGCTTAAGACCAAATGAAAGTAGATACAGAATTAACAATGTTACTGATAAATCGCTAGTACTGTTTAGAGCAGTGATTCTTAACCTTTTTGAAGTCAGGGAGCACTTTTGATCATAAGAAAAATTCGCGGAGCACCAAAATCAAAGAGTCAAAAAACATCAGACATAACAGTTAAAAATAACATAAATTAAAAAAATATATAAAAATATATACAAGGTAAGAGCCCATGAATTATCGGCCTGATATATAAAAAATAAAGTTGGTAAAATATAATAATTTTTATTTTTCAATATAATCTTTCCTAATGTCAATATACTTATTACAATGTGGAAGTAAGAATAATTCAATGCCCTTGTAAAAATAATCTGAAGTTTTTCCTTCAAAATGTTCAACTACAGCTGCTTGCAACTCGTTCTCGTCCTTAAAACGACGTCCCCTAAGGTCTTTCTTTGAATTTGAAAATAAATAATAGTCACTAGGAGCCATATCCGGACTGTGCGGTGAATGATCCAATTCTTCAAAGCCGCATTCGCGAACGGCAGCTTGTGAAATTGCGGCAGTATGAACGGGTGCATTGTCGTGTAATAATCGAACACTCTTGTCAATTTCCTCGACGCTTTTCATGAATATTGTTTCTCAATGTATGCAATAAAGACGCATAATATGTAGTGTTAACAGTTGTATTGAGTTCTTTAAAATCAATCAGTAAAATGTCGTCACAATCCCAGAATATTGTTGCCATAACTTTCTTTGTCGATTGAACGACTTTCCCTTTTTGGGACGAGGTAAATCGGGCTGCCGCCATTCCATCGATTCCCTTTTGGATAGAGGATCATAATACAGAACCATTGTTTCATCTCCTGTCACAATCGACTCCAAAATCGGCTTTGGGTCGTCTCCACACAAGTTTAAAAACGAGCGCGCACATTCGACGCGACGTTGACGTTGAACAGCAGAAAGCAGACATGCTACCCATCTTGCACTAATTTTATTCATATCCAAATGGTCATGAAGAATTCGGCGAACACTTATTTCCGAAATGCCAGACATCACTGCTAACTCCTTAACTTTCAAACCGCGATCTTCTAATACCATTTTTTCAATGATTGCAGCTTTTTGAGGCGTTACCTCTTTAATTGGCCGACCGGTGCACTCATCATCTTGAAGAAATTCTTGCCCCAAACGGAAACAGTTTGACCACTTTTTTATAGTGGAATATGAAGGAGATAAATCACCATAAATGACGTCTAAACGTTGTTTGATTTGATTAGGCGTGTGCCCTTCTTGTGTTAAAAATTTAATGACCGTGCGGTACTCAATTTTCGTTAGCCGCGACATTTTCATGCACTCGTCACGAAGCTCGAGTGACTACTAATAGTTATTTACGTGCCAAGCTTTGTAAATTAATCTTTACGGGCGAGCTGGAAAGTTTATGGGACGAGCGACGAACAAGCGAGCACACGACTTCAGTTCACTTTGCAAAAGTGCTGCCATCTAGCCATTATTTGTGCTACTCAAATCACATGCAGTAGATGAGCCAAAATTAAATTTCGGTTTTCATGTTAAGAACCACTGGTTTAGAGTAACTAGGTACATACTATCACAACCATATCTGGTCTTGGGTGTTATATTACCTTATAACTGTTACTTTAAGTTATAGTTCTTTGTTGTCGATATTTTATATTTTTACAAGGTTCCAGCAAGTCAACAGCTTTGATATGTAAAGCAGAAACCGAAACATTACAAAGATATTTGAGCAAGCATTTAATAAGGCGCTTACATGTTGTTATATCTTCAGCTATCGGATAAAAATCCTTGGTTTTTTTACGTAAGAATCCATTAGTATACTATCATTTCCAGTGGAATGTAGGGGTACGCGTTGGAGAGCTAGAGAATATTGTCGCCAAATTTGAATTAAAAATAATTACATAGTAGGTGTTTTCTGTTATAAAGTGTCTTGTGTTATTATAGTAACAAATATATTTTATTCAATTGTAATCAATTATTATTCTTATCGTAGAAAACGTGAATCCGTGTGTTTGTTGTTATTATTATAAATTGTGATATTATAGAATGTGCATCTCATAATGATTGTAAGAATAATAGCCGTATTATTTTCTAATTAGCTTTTACTATAAAAAGATTCTTAACCTCATTCCCATCTCATAATTCTTATAATTAAATCAAGTGTAACTAAACGCATTTAATCAATAAATATTTAATAAACGTAAAAATTGAAGAATTTTTATCAATCATGCTTCCTACTTATACGATATAAAGATGAGGTCGTTGAAAACAAATTTCTATTTTTAAAATATATTTAAACATCGAAGCTTATCCGACATGCTGTGATGGTTATATTGGTTCACTATAACAATTTTCTGAAACTATAGTTATATAAAGTTGAAGATCGGATTAACAACAAAGAAATAAAAAATCTATTCCAAAATTTACAATCCTAAAAACCTAGCTAACCAAATATTTATATATCGACAGTATAAAGTTTATAGCATAAACAAATAAGTCATACAGACTGAAAACGCTTGGGTTTGATATGGCGATATAAAAAGCATTAATAAAAGTAGTAGTGTGTTAGAAGTAATTGATAAAAACTTGCAACTAGATGTTGTATACTGACTGGATATGTATGCACTTGCTATTAATACTTTAGTTCTATTCGTAAAAAACGATGCAGGTTAAGTCTGCTCCCCGCTGCCGTCCTAAGCGCTAAAGGCGTTTCTTAATTTTTTCATATTTTAGATTTTACTGTCTACACACTCTTTATGATATGATATTTATCCTTTCCTAAGAAAATGGATGTACCTTATGGTGCTATACATAAAGCGTTAATAAAACTAGACGTATCTCCAAAACACAAGAAAAACGTCAGCTATATAGTCGTAACTCCTATCTCTGCTGTTATGTTTCATTTAAAACATCTCCTTGAAATCATATCTAGTATCAGCACGTGTTCTAAAATGGGTTCTAATTTTGGTTTAATAAAGAAGAGGTCGAAGTATACTAAACACTATTAATTTCATTGCAATAACCCAAGACTCGTCTGTTTGATCTAATGTAGACTGTTAAACGGAGCAGAACTCGTCAATTGGTTCTAGCTTGTTATTATGGATTTTAGACATATGGTGCCTCAATAGAAAAATATTGAGACACACTTATTTACTATCGATTTATATACTTAGTACCTAATAGTTTCATTTAAGAAAATCCCGATGGCGTCATAATCAGTATCAGCAAATATTTTAAAATGAATTTTAATACTGGTTTCGTAAACCAGAGGTCAAGTTTTTTTAATTTATTTACGTGAGCCAAACTCTTGACTCCAATGATTGAGCGTAGATTATTAAACGGGACAGAACCTCTTGATTGGTTCTAGCTCTAGTTATTATACATTTCAGTCCTGTGGTACCTAAAAACTTCTTTATTTAGAATTATCATTACTGTCGATTGGTATACTTAAAACGTAATGGTTCTATTTAGTGATGGGAGCGACACTTGAGAGTCGAAACAATTTTTCGTGTGAAGTGTTGACTCGTCATGATACTTTAACGACACTTCGCATTTACATCATGCATGCGTTAATAAGAGCGATGCTATTCTCACGACCACGAATAGTATCACGACACCAAAGTTCCCATCACTAGTTCTATTTAAAAAATCTTGGTGACGTCATATCTGATAACAGCAAATTCTAAAATACTGGTGTCGGAAACTAGGAGCTGAAGAATATTAGGCACTTTTAAATTCAATACACAAGCCAGAAGCTTGTCCGAATGAATGAGGGCACAACGTTAAACGGAACACCATGCATATAAAGCAATGATTATAGTTTTTAATAAATACGACCCTATACGTTGTTTCACACATCAAATTTAGCATGGTGCATTATGAAACGCGACGCAGTCACATTTCATAATAACACTACTTCGACAACAATAGGTATCTATCAATCATAAATAAATCCTGCATTTGTATTTCCAAGCACTAATATTTTACTAATTACGGCACTCTAAGAAAATTACACATAAAAACAGATAATATTGACTAAAACAATAACTTTAAATTACGTACCTCTATTAACAATGATTTACCCATTGTGTAGGTTTAGTTTTTATACGTGAAACCGGCAGCATAATATTAGCAACCAATCTTGCAGCGGCATCAAATTTTGTTTGGGAACTTTTGAGTATACCTACTACCCGACACCCCAATGGGTACTAAGAAATTCGAAAAAGAAGAAGAGTATATCTATTCCAGTAAATTTAGACCGTCCGTCAAACGTCCGTAACGTTGACCAGAAATGTACCACAAGATTTCTTTCTCATACTGAATTTGATATTATGAAACGCTGTATAGCAATTCCTTTAGATTGACTCAATTTGATATGATTGATTTCAAGGTGTTAGGACGACTAGACTTCAGGATTGTTTAAGATATATAATAAAAATTCGAAACACTGTACTCTTACTTACTGACCTTCAGAAACCTGGTGAGTGATAAAAGATGTTTTGCGAGTTTTGCAGTTTAATAGTTAAAAACCTAGAGGTTCCGACGCGTGTAACGAATTTTACTGACAAGCGATGTTGGGCGTCCAAAGAAGCAGTTTTACGAAATGTAGAATTCAGAAACAGAAATCGTCAATACTTTGAGTGTTCCACCTGTGCTCAATTAGGAGTACTTAACAAATTATTATATTGACTAATTAGGGATCTTTGTGTCCTTTATCAATTTATCCAGAATTCTAAGTGATTTCTTTTGACCTAATTTTGATATGTAATCATATTAAATCTGTGCATATTATTTATCAATTATTATTAACAATTTATTCTGTGATTCGTTCATTCACAGTAACAGAGAAATTACACAAGGAATATTCAAATAGACATTTAATACTTAAAATTATAAAGCTATCGTATCTGTAACTTAATAGAACATTAAGTATGAATTAAAATTAAAATTAATGATAATACAATTAATTTATTATGTAAAACCATTTCAACTGAACCATTTTGAAGATATTAGAAGTAAAAACCGATTTTCTAGGGGGAAAATGTCGTCAATAATAAATTTGTTTTGTACAGTAAAATAAGGCTATGTGGTCTAAAATCAATTGCTAACTTAAATAATTAATGGGTATGTCAATTGAAGTTTGTATAGCCGGGGAGTGGATTAAAAGTACCTAACATGCGAATATTTCAAGAACTAAAAACACATCGCCTTAATTGATACAAATGGGTGCATTAAAAAGTAAGTTTGCAATAAAAGTCGTTTTGTAATGTTCACAAGATGACAGCAACTATAGCCGTACTAATTGATTACCTACTGAAGAATAAAGTAGCCTGTCTTTAAATTGCAATTTATTGCGATAAATCTACTGTTTGTTTCAGCCAGCTAAGAGGATAGTGCAGCAGTTACACTAGGCGTGTACCCTCGTTTAACGCAGCACCTTCAGCGTGCACGCTTGAGGTTTCCGATTGAATTACCTCTTAGTTTCGTGAACTCATCTGTATAAATATACGATAGAAGCCATTTAAAATAAAACGTATTTGTTAATAAAAGTTTAATATGTATATTTAGTACGTACATTGAATTAATTTAATGAATAATACTTGTTTATTAAAGAGTAAAAACTGTTTTTAAACAAATTTAGTAGCAACAGTAATATACTATAACAAACAATTATAACCACGAAGTAGTTGTAAAAAAGCAGTAATTTCTAAAAGTGGATTTTTTATTTGTAAACAAAGTATCATTAAGACAGTTTTTACACTTTATTTTGGTAGTACTGTGCCATTCTCAGATTGCAGTATACTATTCGAACTCTCTGAGCGCTTTAAAGCGCTCTTAGCTTCTAAAGATGCTAAGTCAAGAATACGCTTACCCAAAGTTCAGAAAGAATTGCTGCTTTACTTTGCTGTTAGCAAGGGACATGACATATTACGCTATCCTTTAAACTTCTACCGATAAAACTATTACAATAAAGTAATTGTTGAACATCTTAAATAAAAAGCATTAATAGGATTAACATTGTTATCTTTATTATTACTCTTTGCAAAAATTCGTACATGTAAATGGCACACTAATATCTTTATAATACATTATTATTCTTTCTTCAGGGACTTTCTATATTGTATTCTCTATATTCTATGTTTTCAAAAGCTGCTGTAATATCAATGAAGATTAAATTCAGTTTCCATTGCTCTTTCAGTTAAGTTCTTAAGAACGTTGATACTTGTTTGCCTTTGTGGTCTGAAATTTGCTTGTTAGTAGAGTACACAGAGATGATTTTTTGGAGTTCGTGCAGTTCAGCAGCCCCTATTGCTTCGAAGAGCAAATGATGAGAACATTAACATGAGAACAGTGAAGTGGGTGGTCGCGCGGTAATCCAATTCCAACTCTTACTTAGATGGTCCGGGATCGATCTCCGGAACCGGCGAGAGTATTTTTCTCGTCGATAAAGTCGCAGTACACTTCGCCGTGCTATCAGATGGGCACGTTAAGTAGTCGGTCTCGACAATCACATAAACATCTTTCTGTGGTTATCGTTAAAAATAACCGCTCTATACCACGCACAAATATGTATTTACTTCAGTGGCGATGTTAAGTACAGTTAATATTATATAATACAAAAAAACATCAATTATACAATCTCGCACAGTATCTGACTGAAATTTCACTGACTTGTTTCCTTGTCACACTCAAGCAGTTGGGCGGTGTGTACTGGTAACAAAGCAGACTTTAAATTAGCAAGTCTAGTTAGAAAACAAGAAGTAAAAGACTATTGTCACGCTTCTGTAGTTCATTACTATTATTATTAATCCAACTCCTTCTAATAATGACGCTATTAATATGGTGAGTGGCAGCGAACAAAGCGCATATCTAGTATGAAAGAAAGAGATACATATATTGAGATGATATGAATTCATCTCATTGAAGATTTATATGAACGATATGATTGTAAACGTAAAAATAATTATTTCATGCAATAAAATAAAATAAAGGATAGACATGCTTGGATGTTAGGTATATTAAATCTAAAGGCTACATGTTAGGTCACAGATAGATTTAACAATTTATTAAAATAGAAATCAAGCAGGATAAATGTTATGAAGACGTAACCTCAATTTTATATATAAAAAGGTCTGATTTATAAAAAGGATATCAATCATTTAGATTGTTTCATGATAATACATGTTTTATGCAACCCAAGTCACATATTAGGATGGTTTTTCCATTTGTCTGGAAGATTTAATTTTCCTGATTAGATTGAAGTTCTACGATTGATAACGTAGGAAGATTTTTTTCTGTTTTCCATGAGACTGACTCAGTTTCGGGCTAATATTTAAATAAAAATATGTAAATTAGGTCAATTTTGTAATGACTACTTTAGCACATAAACTTACAATTTCTTGTATACTAATAAAGAGCATTTATTTTAATGAAGGTTTCGGTTTTGCTGATATGCTTCGATTTTTCCAGATATTGATACTTATATAACATTTTTCACCATTGTTTTAACTCAAAAACTTGGAGGACTGTATGCTGGACAATTTCACTATAATTTAACTTCATTTAAGTTGATTTTGATGATGGATTCTGTATAAGCATCATTAGGTCTATCAAACCGTAGAGAGGAATCTTAATTTGAGTTTTTCTTCTATTGTAATGGTGTTTTGTGCAAATTTTATATGTATCAATTACATAGTGTAATTATGCATTCATTTTGTAAAGGATAAAGATAGATTTAATGAGTTGTGTGTATAATTAAGCTCTAATGAGATTTGTTCATCGTCAATAGTTTTTGTTAATTATCTCAGTTATGGTAAACTGTAGAATATAGGTGTCTTATATTGTCTTAATTGTTATTTTGCCAGCTACAATCCTATCTTTATAAAATTAGGATTAGTATTAATTTTTATCAGCTGTGTTGGTCTTGTGACGCCATGAAAAACATTCGAGAGGCGGTTGTTTCTAAAAATTGACGTAGTCGGGCAATTGTTTTGTCAAATCATATATAAAGCCCAGCAAAAATTAACAATTTCAGTCGATAAAACGCTCTTGGAGAATCCACGCTCAACTCGAGACCAAAGATCTGTAAATTAAGTGGGGTTATGTGACAACCATATGTTTATGTCAACAAATAAAATTTAACAAAGTGTAATAATAATTTTACCTGGATATTTTAAAATTAAAGAAGAGTTATTTCCTTAATCTACAATTATTTCGAATTGTGAACTAGTTATTTATTAAATAAATTCAAGAAGATTTATTTCCATTATCGTGTTAACAATGGATGGATTTTCATTCTATAAAATCATCTGACAGTTTGAATGCAGTTGTACCAATTTTAAAATAATATTGAAGTGGATCTTGACGTACTTTATATACAAGGTTGGTCAAAATAAAAAGTTTTGATTTAATTTTTCAATAACAAAAATTATAAAGAAAATCTGAATAATTTCAGAAATCATTTTTCTCATTTTAAAGGTTTTTAAATAATAAAATTCTTACGAATAAAACAATTTAAATTTCTTTATTAAAATGTAATTATCATAAATTAAATTTATCTTAATATTTGTAAATATTTTTATTTGATTACCTTGATTGATGCTAGTTTGCTCAAATGGAGAACTGTTATAGCCCTATTTCAGGTTAATAACGACTAATTAACACATTTGAGCAAGCTCAGGAAAGAATTTCCTATTTTATTTTACTGTTCTGTTCTAAATAATTTTCCTTTTAGTTTTCTTGAATTAGATTTTCTTTTATTCTCATAAATAAAAATAAAGACTGTGTTTTTAATTTGTCTATGTGTTTATTTAATGTGTATACAAGCATCCATTTCTTTTTCTTTTCGCATATAGAGTTTAGCTTGCTGTTGTCCAGTTGCGGAAGTCCAAGTGTCTTTGTAGTAAGTTCTTTTCTTCTAGGTATAAGAATCAATAAGATTTTATCATTTCATTTATTTCATGCTCTATCGAATTAAACCCGAGTTAGCAAATTGGGAAAAAGGAAAAATATTGGGGGTGTATATTTATTTTATTTTATTAAATTTAACCGCAGATATTTTATGACGCTGTCATCGTGAGGCGAAAAAAAATTTCTATATTTTATTTTATCATTTATATCACCTCAATATGTATCTAATATTGTAATAGGCCGAAACTGCATGTTTAGAAAATTATTATGACAATCAAATTACATTTCATCTTGAAACATTAAAAGTAAAAAGTAAACCTAGTAATCTGGAAGAACTCGAAGAAACAATTACAAATGCTTTTCAAGAGGGTGTCCAAGATTATGAGCTCTGTTGTAATGCCTGCAAATCAATAAAATATTGTAGTTTGAGTTTTTACGTTAACTTACTGTTCCTATTTATGTTTATTGTTATGGCGTTCTACTCATTCTAAAGTAACCTATCTTAGATTCATTTTTTAAAGACTCTGTTTTAATGGATACGGCTTTTTTGTTACCTATCTGTGCATTATGAGATTTTACTCTTGTTATAATTTCTTTAATTTCAAGTTACAAATACGTTTTGTTGTATTAATTAACATTATACGAGGTTAGTCATAATTTTTAAAATATACCAGTTTTATCCTACTAAGTTAAACATAAGATACATACTCGTATGTCTCTCTTTCTTTCATACTAAGTATTAAGTTTATTCACTTTCACTCACATCTGTTATATATAATTTTGGCCCCTTCGGTATTACTCACAGTGAGAGAATATTCAAAAAGTCACTACTTCTACTACTAAAATTCTCGTCTTTAAATTCCATGAGCTCCCTAATGCAATTACAATTTATAATTTAAGAAACGTCTAAAGAAAAAATAGTGCGTCAAGGAGTCATTGTAAGTGTGAAAAACTGTGAAAACAAAAATTTTTCTATTTATTGCTACACAGCTAAAGAGCGAAAGGGAAAAAATATGAAGAATTACTGATTGGTAAAAATTGGTAAAAACATGTGGCAAATATAATTGCGAAAAATGATTTTGTGCATCTTGCGAAAAAAGAATAAAAAAGGGTTTCTATTTCAAAGGTTTCTCCACTTAAAAAATAGTAGAAAAGAATTGGAAAAACGATTTAAAAACTGAATATTACGACATATTAGGTGAAAAATTCAGGGACTATTCTCTAAAAAAATGTATAAAGTAAGTAAGGAAATACGTAAAATAAAAAAAGGAAAAGGTAAAAAGGAAATAATTCATTGCTGAAATATTAATTTAGAATAGAAAGTCATTGTGTTCTAAAATTATTAGATAGAATTGAAACTTGGGGAGATAATAATAAGCAATAGGTAAAAACTTGAGAAAAAGGGGGTGTTGGGTCTCGTGTTGTAACAAATCGTAAGGTTATTTAATTGTAACCTTATTCTCTAGTTCCAGGCAAATTTTTAGATAAAAAGGACTAATGTTAAAAACTAAGTAAGCCTACATGACTGGAAAAATACAAATTACGGGGAAATCAAGAGAAACGTAACAGCGGTAAAAACGAAATTAACAGGGGTAAAAAAGAAGGTGCGACGAGATAGAAGTTTCACCACTTAATGAAAATTGTGACGAAAAACTCACGCGGTAGAATGCAAAGAGGGTGAATCAAGAAAGAAGCCGCGCCTCCACCAAAATGTCACGTGGGGATTGTCGTGAATAGGGTCGTAGCTAATGGTAGAGGTAGAATAAAACGCAAGGTTCAATTTAACAATATGATAGATAACAAAATTATTACAATCTACACAAGCATGAGGGAGGTCGAAGCTTCCATAATAAATACATACTACGACTAAGCTTAGGAAAACCAGGTAAGCGGCGTTCCAGGACGCTAGTTTCTAGGCTCCTAATAACTAAGCATGAATGAACGAAAAGAGAATCAGGTAAGCGGCGCCACTGGACGCTAGCTTCCCAAGCTCCTACTATAAATAATGTAAAAGTTACTCACTAGGCTGGCTACGAGATCATGGTTGGGTGTAGTCAAGAACTCGACTGCCTAATGCCTCATAGCAAGCCTGTTTATATACGGTATTCTCATGAATATCGCGGAAACCGTTGATGCATAAATGAATATATTGACCTTTATGACTGCATACATATTGTTGTGGAGATGTATGACAAGATAACCTTCTGTTCCATTTAATATACTGGGTGATTTTTTAAATTTCTGATCTAGTAAGTCGTGATTTTTACGCCGTATCGAAGGTCACCGAAACGTAGGGCGTAGCGTTGATCACACTGCTATTCCAAATGTCATTTATGTGACAAATTGACTACTTAGTTATTACTGGAGTAGGTTATGTTTATGTCAACATTTTTGAAATCTGACAGTTGTGACAAATCGAACGATTCAAACTACGCCCTACGTTTTCCGCATCTTTTGTTTTAAAATTATGTCATGGCTTTCTAGATCAGAAATTTAAAAAATCACCCGGTAGTTGGCAACATTAATCTTCTATATATTGGAACTGTCCACTATTATAACCTAGAACATGAATACTCTCAGGGAAATATTTATATGAATTATGTGAGTTCAAGCTATATAACTACACGTATCTTATATTTAACACCTCTTAACTGCGCCAATACTCATTTATATTATATGGAACCTTCTTCTTAATCTTCTATCTTGTAAAACTTCCTTGGTGATTTAAATTTTAATTGTATCTTCTTTTATATTTCTTCTAATCCAATACGGAACCTTATTTTCCTTCTTCTTATTTTTATATCTTTGTAATGAACTTCCTTGATGATTTAAATTTTAACTATCTCTTCCTTTATATTGCTCTATACTTTTTCTTCTTAATCAATACTGAACCTTATTCTCCTTCTTATTGTTTTTCTATCCTTCTTATTTTTATTAGAATATTTTTATATCTTTTTATTAAATTGTTATTTATAGATTTTATTGAATTTTATTTTATTATTTCTTCTAATAAAAGAAAAACTTCAATTTCTATATCCTTTTATTTCAATTTTCATCCAATATCATTTTTTATTAACAACTGAATTCCTACTTTCCTTTTTTTAATTACATGTCACTAGATAACAACTTTATAGCTAACAACGTTGACAAACTACATGATATTGAAGTTCTAACCTATTACTGACATAAACTAATAAAATAACAATGACTTTAACATTTGAACCTCCAAAGAGAGATTAATGCTGTGAACTCGAACAAAAGTTAACAAAGAAGGGTCTTATCATATCATAACAATATATGTATTAACATTTAATACATGCTTGTACTTAAATTATTAAGTACAAGCATTGTGTTTTCATTCATGTGTCTCGGTATTCGGCGAGACAGCAAGCGCTACCTAGCGCTGGATGACCCAAACCCTATTGAACTACGCGATGTAAGAGAGGTGAGGATCCGAGCTTGAATCCTTTTTTCGTATTTCAACAAAAGCAACAAGTTACTAAAGCTTACCCATTAGGGTAAGCAGTTGGCACCTAGTATTAATGATTGGTGTTGAAAAGACGTGTGTAACATTAGCAAACATTTATACTGGTTAGAATGCAACTTCAGTTACAGTGAATTTCTGAATTATTTTGTCTGTGACAATGCTGTTTGACAAATACAAAAATTAATTTCTCAAATGAATTGTCAAATTGAAAAGATTGTTATTCGAATAAAAACTCATTAAAAAGAGGTGTTGGATAAAGTTTTGCATTTCACACGTGCGTAATTGTACATTAGTCATTTAAGAAAACTAACCACTCGAGCTAAAAGTCTCGTGGTTAAACTTTTTTTGCGTGATTAATGTGCATTATTACACAGTAGTACAGTAAATAACTATTAGTCGATTTAATGAGAAATGCTTCATGTAAAAACTGAGTTTTTAAGCGCAATGCGCGACCAATAAATGATGAAATATCTATGATTTTTTTATTTTTTTACTTACACCAAGCCTGAACTTTGAAGCTAAAGATTACACCGAAATCATATATTGGAACACTTGCAACCTGACTCATTTGTTACGAGATTTAACTGATGACGAAATAAAATTATTTTTAAGCAAATACTCTAAACCCGTTATAGACTTCAAAAAGCTCCCCATAGTGCAAGAGATGGTTTCATCAGAGCTACGCTCTTATCAAGATCAACCATGCGTGACTTTTCGCACAAATCATATTTTAAAGTTATAAAATTTGAAAAAAAAAGAATAAAGCAAAAAAGTAATATACTAAGACCTGATTGTCTGAGTGTACTGGATGATCTCTAGCAAAATAACCGAAATATCCTAAATAACTCAACTTCATGTAAATACGTAATGTAAATATGTAAATAACATACTCTAATTGGATGGATGGTTGGTTGGGTAGGGTTGTGATGGAACTTGACGTGCAGCCACCTCCTCGTGGTGAGTTCCGGGTCGCTTTGTAACCACAAAACAGGCGCAGAGCTGAACAATTGAAATTGAGAAATTTTTATGTTTTGAACATATTGCACGACTGTTAAATATTAAAATATCAGTGATTTTTTAAAATATTTATATTCTTAGTACTTTAAGCTAAACGCAACAAACTGTGATCCTTTCGACTTTAATAATTAAAAACAAATTACGAAAATTGGCGATTTTTTATCGTCGATGCAAGACCGGAAGATATCAACTGATTTTTTTTTGTTTAAGTGATTTTTCTTCTCTATACCAGAGGTCACTTTTGCGCGCGAATGTCGTTTCGAAAAAAAATAAGTTTTTTTCGAACCGACCTAATATATAATCTCATGTAAACGATCAAAAAAGCTTCACGCATGCGCGGCTACAATCAACTATGATCAGCTATTCATTATGGGTAATCAAAACATTATATATAAAACAAACCCGACCAAGACACCACTATCTTGAGCACTATTGTGAGATCGCAAAAAGGGCAGTATACGTTTTTTGGGCATTCATTATGGTATATATCGGAATTTATAGAAAAATTGAAAATCTGAAAGTTAAAAATCTTTTCAACTCCACAATTTTAGTGTTACTAACCCTCTTATTTTCCAGGTAGTGGTTCAAAACTTTTTCACGCAGTTGTATTTGTTTTGACAGCATATTGTAAACAGTTATCAACTGACTTATTTCTTGGTTGTGATTTGTTTACGTCGCCTAATATATGCAGCCAGTGTTGTAGCCGTAAATTTACCAGAGGATATACGGTAAATAGACCAAGTACCGTAGCCAAGACTAACTGTGGCGTTTTCTTTAGCAGAGGGTATACGTTAACCATTCGAAAAACCAGAGGCGGTATACGCCGTATACCATCGACTACAGCGCTGAATGCAGCTAATATATTTACAAAACAAGTTGAGGTTTTCAGCAGTAGTACAGAAAATGGTACAATTTCCACTTGTGTAAGAATTACTCCAAAATTTAACCAGCAGTACTGATGTTACAGAGTGTACAGTAGACTGATGTTAACGTTTTCTTTGGATAGTGCTATATTATTTTAATTATTAATTTATTATTTTTATTTATACAACTTACATTTCAGGGAAATCAATTGTCTGAATTAAATAGTATCCGAACACGTCACTGTTCATACAAAAGTTCATACACGCACCAGGCTATTTCAATCGAATTGAACTGAACTAATTTAAAAACAAAATAAAGGTTTCATTAGGCGCGTGCTGGCCCACCGGGATACCGGGAGTTTCCCGGTGGGCCTTTATAAAGTTGCCTCGAAGGGCCCTACGAAACGGCTGAATTTAAATTACCAACAATTATATTATATAAATTATATTAAATTATATTTATAATGTAAAAACAATATTTTTATATTCGTATATTTGTTAAATATTTGCACCGTCCTGCGGGAATCACATGTTCTCCAAACCCAATTCGTCAATTTGCGGCAGCAAGAAGTCGTTGATCATGGTTCTGTAGCGCTCGTCAGTCACAGTAACAGTGTTGCCGTCGCCGTCTGAAAAAATATGGGCCAATCACCTTTCTTCCCTAAACGCCGCACCAAACAGTACTTTCAGAGGATGTAATGGGTCTTCGTGCATTAGACGCGGATTTACAGTGCCCCAGAAGCGATAATTGCCTATTCACGTATCCGCATAGGTGGAAATGCGCCTCGACTCTCATGACGAGATTAGGAGGGCTTGAATGCAATTTACACACGATTGGCGGTCTGCAGGCAATAGCTGATGCACTGTTTGCACTTTGTAGGGGAACATCTTCAAGTCTTTCACCAAGATTCGCAGTAAAGACCGTCTATTGATGCCCAATTGCGTAGCCCGTTGTCTGGTTGATGTTTGTGGGTTCTCTTGGACATCTGTAGCCACAGCCTCAGCCGAACGGCTGCTCCGAGGCCGCCCACCTCTGCTACAGTTCCGTGTTAAGCCAGTCTCCTCAAGGCGAGCGACGAAACGCTGCAGTGTTTGCCCACTTGCTGCCATATGATCAGGGAATCGACGACGAAATTCACGTTGAGCCAAAACCACTTACCGATTATTTGTCAAAAACACAATTATTCCGCGTTTTTGAGGAGTATAGCGATTCATGGTTTGTCTACGTGTATTCTGCTTCTGTTCACTTTACAAATGTCAAAGTCGCAATGACATAAGACGTTATTTGCAAACATTAGAGCATCTCCCGCAAGGTTGATGACTTTTGCGCCACTTAGTATTTAGTACCTGACAAGCTTTGTTTAAACACTTGGGCAGTTTAAAATGTCTAATAATTAATCTAAATAAATAAATTATCCTTAAAACATTAACCGAAATGGGGTAGCGGGGCCCTCTAAGGGAATATTTTCCCGGGCCCTAAAATGGACCCAGCACGCGCCTGGGTTTAACGATAATAGTAAATGCATGATTTTTACTTTGAAAAACAATATATTTTAATGAAAGTTCTTTAAAAGCCATGGTGTTTTTTTAATAAAAAACGAATGTCTGATTACCATGTAAGGTAATGAGTTTTCAAATATTTTATATTTTAGATATCAAATACCTTAATTATTAATTGTTCGCAAAGTGTTCTTTTCGTTTGGCATGTCTATCAAAAAAGATAATAATAACAATACGCAGACAAATATGACAAAATCACTATGAAAAGTTGGTTCGGTCAACAAACAATATATAGTAGAAGTATAATGAAAAATTTTGAAGTTTTGGTAATCCTAAACATACTAATAAACTACCCCAAAAATGTCTTTTATAAATAAACATGTATTTTTCATCAGTATGCATTATATTTTCAAGCAATTATACATCAGCAATAGTTGACAAAAAATCTTTTTTTTGGTTAGTTCTAACTTCTAATTTAAGCTTCAAAACAATAAAGGAGATTATAATTTAATACTTTGGTGTGTTTTTATTACTGAAAATTATTTAAATGGTTCAGTTTAGTTTATGCAGTAGTCTGCAACAAAAAATTATATATATTGTATATTACTAGAAGAATCACTTATCCTTCATATCTTTTATCGTTGACCTTTCCTTGCCTGCAAGATTCAGACGAATAAAGTTGAAAATCAATAACAATATTATAATTTAAGAATCAAACAGAATCGGTGAATAAACGAAAGGAAGAGTTGAATGATTCTAAAGTGTGATGGCTTTAACCTCCAACAAACTTGAGAATTTCTAGGAATAAATAACTATAAGATCTAACTAATTATTAAATTGTCTAAATTGATTCGAAACCTTACTCGATCAGTTTTTTACCTGAAGATAACCAATAAATACCACTTCGTTTGTAAGTTGTAGAGTTAAATCTAACGTTTCAAAATAAATTGGTTATTTAATAATGCACCAGCAAGATTTTGTTACAATAACGAGTGGTGTTAAATTTAAAGCTGCTTAGGGAAAATCTAAATTTTCTTAGTTGAAATAAATTTCTTTAAGATATTTGAAAACCCATTAGTACATCGTAATCAGAATTATTCTTGTTTTATTAAAAAAAATGCTATGGTTTTATGAATTCAATTGCTAAACAAGTTTTTGAAAGTAGAAATCATACGTACACTAGTTATTATCTTTAAATTTTTATTTTTAGTTTTTAAAGTAGTTCAGTTCATAGTACATGCACTGGACAATGGATATTTGGATTTAGAATTGGAACTTCATCATAGCATAAATCTTCTACTACAAAACTTCTACTAGAATTCTGGAATTCTACTCAATAATTTGGTCATTGCAAATTGTGACTATATTGTCAAGCCCAAACACTGTCTGAACAGCTTCTGTAACCAAGTTCATACTTCTTTCCAGACTTTAGAAATGAGAAGGCAAGTTAACAAAAAATAAAACTTTTTTATTAGTTAGGTGTTGGGCCAAGGCCATGCCGGTCATTTCAGTTATCTGTATGTATTGATTAGCAGTCAAATCTGTCATATCTTAGGAAATACTATGCCTGTGGGTCACAATATGCTTGAACATGAAATCGAATAATTTCTAGACGACTAATAACGATTAAAACAAACCGTAAAGAATCTTGTAGTTTTGAAGGTTATTTCGTCTCGAGCCAAGCTGGAGCATAAATACAAACAATATAGAGGACCAGCTTTATGAGATTTTCAATTGGCTTGCTGTTTCTATGTCGTGTTAAGGATAATCTTTGTAGAAAGAGTTATCTTGCATACCAAAGCGAACAATCTTTCTAGTATCCTTTTGTCACTTCACCTAATTTTATACCTTTGAAATCCTCATACAATGGTTATTGTTCTTTGTTGAGGTATTTGCTTCTGTCTGTGGTGACTAAGTCAAGGGATCTGAAATTTTACCTATGGTTCATTGTTCAAAGGTTTTCTGTGCCTTTTCCCTATGGGACCAATTGAAAGATCATGACCTAAGCGTTTTCTCATCTAATCTTTTTAAAACAGCTCTAAATGGTAGCTCATTCTGATGAAGGATCAATCAACGGTGCGCAGATCTCCGTTATTATTCCGAATATTTAATTCACTTTGTTTCAATTCAAATATTGCATAAAAGAGAAATAATTCAACTGTTGGTGGTGGTGGTGCAGCTAAGTTTAAATCATAGATAATTTTAGTCTATTTATGATCTAAAATAGCTAAAGAAGATGTTTATTTTATTAAAAATATATAGCATTCGATGATCTCTTTTCAACAAAATAAGTTGTTTATCTTGAATTAAATCTTTTCAACAGTAAATGTAAAAGGAATATACTGCCCTAGGAACCAAGTTTTTTTATGGGGCATAATAAATTGTACTTTGGATGGGATTTCATTCCGATAAACTTTGTTTTTTCCTTATGCAATTTTGTAAAGGTTCGTATCTTTTTCTAAAAATGAGTAGAAATTTAGTTGAATTTTGTTATTGGTTATATCATGTCACGTTCAACTTGTTGTGGCTTAAAACCTTCTCGAATATAATCGCCCTTCTTACAATTTAAAAAATGTATGAACATTTTAAACTTAGCGAGGATAATCTTTCTCTGTAGATAGTGACACGTTCCGTGGGAGGCGTTAGTTCTTTTGCGTTTACGCTTGCCTTAGCTGTGTAGTTTTTAGCGAGTAGAACGTATCTCGCAATTTGTTCAGCGAAATTCCGAAAGAGATTTTTGAATTTTCAGTTTTGTGTTTCAGAATTTTAATAACTTTATTGTAGTTTATGATTAGAGATATTAATAGAGAATTAAGTGTTCCTGTATTTAGTTTGGAAGTTTATTATTTGTGTTAATTTAATGCCGATGTAATAAGTAATCAACAAATTAGTGGTGTAATGCGGCTCTTTAAATTCTGAAAGATCATTGAACTACTTTGGGTGGGATTATTTCCCCTGCTATTATTCAATATATTTGAGTACATTTTTGTAAAAACTCTGCATAGACAGTTGATAATAAACATGAGATTATGATAATCTCCAGCGTCTTGATTCATATTCTTTATTAACGTAGTAAAAGAATTGTATAATTTAGAAGGGGATAGCTAATTAGGCTTCCTTTTCAATTTTTTTTAAATTGTTTGTGGCTAAACAATAAGAAAGTGTGCATATTGGCTAGACATTGGGTTGTGCACTTTATTTACAAATATTTGAGATTAATATAATAAGCAACCTCTTGCATAGGTTGAATCAACAAATTGCTTTTTTTTCTCAAATTGCAGATTCCTGTTTAAACTTTTATAACGATAAAAGAAATAATTTGGGTGGCGCCCTCTATAAAAAAATGAATAAAGAAATTATTTTCATACACTATATTTTTGTGTGTTGAATTCAGATTGAGAGTGTGTTATTTATGTTGTGTGAAGGCAGGTAACACAATGATTCTTCATTTAATTAAGTAGTTAGTAATTCAGAACATAAAAACATAGTGTATGAAAATAACATATTTTATGTAAAAACAATCTTAGTGAAGATTTTCTGACATAATTGGTAACCAAAAACACCTTGTTTATTAGTGTTTTAGTAGGTTCGGTTTTTCAGTGAATTGCATACATTAATTAAAGTTTATTCATTGACTTATATGCAAATATTGGATTTATCTATCTACATAGATAATAATTATTGCAAGACTATTGTTAAAGAGGCAACGCGTTATATGATAATTTACGAGTAGCTGCTAAATTTAGCAATTTCCTCAATATTTAAACAATTCACAGCCCAACACACATTTTGGTGCCTGCCATTTTTTAACTGTTCCTAGGTAATTTTTGGGTGTAGAATCCAAAACAACTGTCAGATTTAGTCTATCAGATCTAGTTTTTGAGGTACGCTATATTGACCTCTTTTGGAAAAAATCATCTTTTTTTTAACTCATGTACATTTTGGGTTATAAGTATTAGTATTTGCGACAAAGGTTCCTTAAAAAACAAAAAATACAAAGTAAGGTATTTAATTCACAAAGTAGATAAATATACATTCATGGCTTATCACGTTTTTAATTTTCTTTTATACGATTTTCTAGCATGGAGTTTTAGTAGGACAGTTTCGCTGCAGACTCCAACAGTAGTCGGCCATCCTGTGAGTATCCTATCTACCTTGATATTGTTCTTCCATCGTCTTAATGTCCTGATGAAATCTTTCCACCAGTTCTTCACTATAATCACCTAGGTTTTGTGAGAATCGATCTAAGTGGTTGTGGAGGAACTGAAGTTTTATGCTCATGTTACAACCGAGAATATTAAATTTAGAAACCATGTTTTCCACTAATTCTGTGTAATTCTCTGCTTTATGATTGCCAAGAAAATTTTGTACTACTGTAATAAATGAGCACCAAGCATTAGATTAAATCTCGTTCATTGCTGCGGTAAACTGTGGACCTTTTATAGGCTGTCTTATCTGAGAGCCATCTAATATGCCTGCTTTCAGTTTTTCCATGCTAATCCCAGGAAATCTACGTATTAAGTACCCAAAGCAAAGGCCATCTCGATTTAACGCCTTCGCAAATTGCTTAAGTCCAAACTTGATATGCAAAGGTTGAAATATGATTTTCTCTCTCGCAACAAGAGGTTCGTTGATTACATTTTCTTTTCCTGGAACCATGACGTTTCTTAGGGGCCAATTTTTGTTAACGCAGTGCTGATCCTTAGCTCTGCTGCCCCAAAGACACCAAAAAGCAAGGATATTTTGTGTATTCATTTTGCTGTCCAAGAAGGAAGTTTACCATTTTTAGATTGACACAAAGCATTCACTGATGTTCTTCATACTTAATTCTTCTCCGGAATAGTGATATTTTACGGTCATTGGGTATACCAAGTAACTCTAATTGCCTAATTATATAATCTAGTTTTAGATAAATACCACGTTTCCTGTAAAGATACCATTATTTCATGAGTTGTGCCTATTATTAAAACGAAAATCAATTAGTCTGTATCTCAAAAACTAGAGCTGCTACGAGAAAAAGGCGGGTATGTTTGGAATCAGCACATCCAGTATATCCAAAATCAGTTCTCATTTTTTCGGCACCAAGAAAAAAATTTAATTCTGTTGACTTGTGTTGTTATATGCGTGCTTAGCAGTAGTAGGCGGACTTTTGTAACAATTACTATGCGTACTCGTTGTTACATACCCTTTTTTTCTAACGAATAGTCGGAGTGACGGATCATTCCTCGTATTTTTTAGCACCGATTGCCGTCCTCATATGGTGTCTTTCGTTATTTGAGTATGCAGTAAAGATTTTAAACATGCTAAACGTTTAAAAAAGCATGTTTCAAGATTTTCTCCATTAAGAAAAAATACTAGTTCAAATCGGGAAACAAACCTACAGCACTTAGATTATATGAGGTCAAGATGCTAACCACTGCTCCAAGTTTTCTGTCACATGATATTTTTAGGAGTAGGGTATAGGCTACATCAAACCGCCCGCAAGGCTGCCTCTAAATCTGTTTCTATGCCGAGAGAATTTTCCCCCGATACTTAGCAATTGTGAAAGTGCTGTTTTCTATAATGCGATAGAAAATAAAATATTAATCTTTAATGATAATGTATTATAAAAATATTAGTATGCTATATGCATGTACGAATTGTTTGTATGAAATAATAGTAAATATAAAAACGCCAATCGTGTTAATGATTTTATAGGCAGCAGTTTTTTAATGGTAACTTAATATGAATTTAATATTAATTTTTAAGTTATAATTACCAGAAAACCATCAGTTATACAAGTTTTTAGTAAGTATGTATTATGCACGAAAATATCTTTTGGCAAGCATGATTTTGTGTTAATTTTTTATATTTTGGTGGAATTGTAAACTCCCATTTCTTAAATAAGTTTACATTTTTATGAAAGTAAAAAGATATAATATCTTCTTCTACTTAAAATTTTAGCAGTTCCGATTGCACACATTATCTGTTATTTTCTGGCAAGGATCAAGTGTGTGTATATACAGTGCTATTAATTAAAATGCAAAATGTGCTATATACTAGCTATATTGTATTTGAAAATAATCAAGTAAAAGTATTATGGATCGGCAACCAATTATACAGCACGTCATTTTATACGATTTATATTGCATAGTAAATAAATAACACTGTGTAGGAGCATTTCGTACTGCTATTATGTACTTTCATGATTCTATCTAGCCATTACTTATTTGCAACTATTTATGAACATACTTAAGATTCAATTAATATATAAACTGACGTCTGACGTGAGAAATTTGTATAAAAATATTTAAAAGCCGGAGAAGCAACTCTATCTTTGAAAAATAAAGCGTCCAAAGAGCTGTAAATAAAACGAATTCCAATTTATTACCTATTCTTTTAACGCTAACAATTTTAATCTCTCCTAAATATCCCATATTTTGCAATCTACATCATTCGCTTTTTATTTTTCATTTTATAAAATAAGTTTTTCTAAATTAAATTATTTTAGAGACCTTTTTTTTATATCATAACTTAATTCTGGTATTGTCATTTCAACCAAACGTAGGTAGTTATAAATCTAAAATCGTCCATTAAAAGTCCTAGGAGAGCTCTTGTTTCTTCTGGTCTAATTAGCAAGCAGTAACTGGAAAGGATGCGATGGGAACATGTTTCAAGAATAACTTAACGTTTTCGTTTTCGACGTTGTTAAGGGGAGCAATTCCTTTGGGTGTAAAATGGCAAGTTTAAGTTAGCATTTAGAAATTTTCAACTGTAGATTACGTTGGAAAGTGGCTGACTGCTGCAGTTTTGTTCATTTTAATTTTTATTTCTTTTAAAAGTTTTTCCATTACTTATTTTAACGCCGGCATTAGTATATTGCTAATGTTGAACTGTTTTATTATTTTTTTTAGAAAGAACTCGAATTAGCAATTCTAAAATACAAAAAGCAAATATATTTACTTTTATTCAAAAACACTTCAGAATATATAATAAGTAGCTGTTAATATTTTTCTTTTTGTATTTGTAACGTACATATCTTGAACATTAAAAAAAATCTTTAAATTTTTAACTGCACAAAATTGGAAACAGAAAAATTTCATGTTCTCCAATTTGCTTCAAACTTTCAGGTATGATTCTTTAACACAAAAAAGACCGTACTGACCGAAGAAGGTATCACTTATATTAATAAGCTGGGCGTAGCAGGGCGGTAAAGGTCAAAATGCTAACTTTGCGTAGAAGCATCGTATACTCACAAACTATAGCTCATTTTGATGGGCTCGTCTAGTAGAACAACTATTGTCTGTAGGTGCATTTAGAAATTCCTACTGTGCACAAAGTTATGTCAAGAAAACTACTGAAAAATGGTATATCTTGGTGGTTTTAACCATTTTCTCAGGAATTCAGAAGGTTTGCCAACATAAGCTGCATATCTTTAGAATCTACGATAAATTTTGCCCCAGATACACTTACATTTATGCACTGAGTCCGTGTCGCCTGGGAGAACTAGTTCAAAATATACGGTACAAATGTACAACAAAATCTTCTCTCTTGTCTATCTCAATAAATATTACTCCAAACTAAGCATTGTTATATGTCATTCGAAGCGTCTCGACGAGAGCTACACCATGGAACAAAGGCATTATGGTTTTTAGGTTTTGCCATAATATGGTAATTAGTGGTGGAAAATGTTTTTTGATAAATGACTGGCAACTATAGTTTAATTCTACGGGTAAGCATGACATATTATACATTTTCGGAATCCGCTCGTTTAGATGAATAACTTTCCCGTTGTACCATCTTGACCCAAACATTCCCTGAAAAGTTCAACGGCATTTGTAGAGACTTGATTTCGAGACATGCTTGGAGAGGGAAATAAACGTAACAGCAGAAATTATAAATATGTACAACAATAGAGAAAATATTTATACAATTAAACAACAGATTTCTCAACAATGTTCAATTTATATCAGAAATATTTGTATTAGGTCGTTAAGAAAAATCTGAAAATAAGGAATATTAGTACATACTATATTAGTAAATAAGTAAGGAACATTATTAGTAAAAATCGCCTCGGCGCCTAAAATGCCGCAGGTCGCAACCTCGACAGTAAAGTTAGTGATAAAATTATACTAATTCCTAATAAACGGCACGACGACAAAAATAGAAAACTCAACAAAAATACCAACGTATAAAAAAAACTCGAAGACTATTGTAATCGAAGCAGTGAATAGTTTTCCATTCACATACTAAAAAATGGTACATCTTGGTGGTTTTAACCATTTTCTTATCGATTCAGAAGGTTTGCCACCATAAGCTGCCTATTTTCAAAATATACGATAAATTTCGCTCCAGAAACACTTACATTCATGCACTGAGTCCGGGTCTCCTAGGAGATCTACACCAAGATGCCGGTACAAACGTACAACAAAGTCTTTCGTCATGTCTATCTCAACAAAATCACTCCAAACTATGCACTGTTAGTTATTTGAAGCGTCTCGACGAGAGCTACACCAGGTGATACAAAAGCATGTGGATTTAAGTTATTGTCATAATATGGTTGGAAATGTGGTTTTTCGATAAATCACTGGAAACTACCTGAATCCTCCGGGTAAGGGTGACATATACATTTTCAGAATTCTCTCGTCTACGTGATATAGTCTATATCACGTCTTCGAATTTTTTTCATACGTTACCTAGTATTAGTACCTATATACTAATATTCCTTATTTTCGGATTTTTTTTAACGACCTAATACAAATATTTTTGAGTTTTATAAATTGAACATTACTGAGAAATCTGTCGCTTAATTGTATAAATATTTTCTCGTTTGTTGTACATATTTAAAATTTCTGCTGTTGCGTGTATTTCCCTTTCCGAGCATGGAAATCAAGTCTCTACAAATGCTGTTGAACTTTTCAGGGAATGTTTGGATCAAGATGGTGTAAAGAGAAAGTTATTCATCTAAACCAGCGGATTCTGAAAATGTATAATATGTCATGCTTACCCTTAGGATTAAGGTATAATTGCTAGTCATTTATCAAAAAACATTTTTCACCACTAGTTACCATATTATGGCAAAACCTAAAAACCATAATGCCTTTGTATTCCATGGTGTAGGTCTCGTCGAGACGCTTCGCATGACATATAACAATGCTTAGTTGGAGTAATATTTGTTGAAACAGACAAGAAATAGTATTTACACGAATTCTTCTTTATTTTAAGAAATATTACACAACTTAAAATGTTTCTTTAATATCTAAACCAAATAACGTGCAAAAATTATAGTGTTAATCGTTTAATAATTATCTATTTTCATTTCGATTGTATTTCAGTTTATGCAACATTATGTATGTTGATTTTTAAATGTTATTCTTTATACTATAGCAACAAAATAGTAAAAACACCAACGCGGGCGCTTGCAGACTTTGTAAGTTATAAACCACAAAACTTGAATTACCCGGATAGTAAAATCACCATTTTCTATATTCGAAGGGTATAAACTTACCTCTTTATAAGAATTGTTAGCACTACAATTCTGTTTTTATAAAGCGTTAAATTCAATAAAAACAACACTTTCAGAAAAAAAACCTTTCACCTTAACGAACAAAGTACAAATACATCTACATCAGTTTGGCGTCTTCGGAACGGTTAACTCTGAACTGCACTTTACCGGTATTGTCGATTTTTTTGTGGTTATTATTTACCGTAACGGTATATGGCAGGTAGTTACGAGTTCACTAAGCTTTCTACTACAATACTATTTCTTAGAATACCTGTGATTTTAACAATAGTTTTTGGACTTTTGACGGACTAGAATCAGGTTTCAGCCCTGTGTGCGCCACAAGAGAAGTCGTTTTGTGTCCTTGTGTATTTTGTCCGTTGTTCAAGTGAAGTGCAACGTGAATTCCTCCGTCGGTTCAACAAACAGCCGCCTTGTCGTAAGCAAATTTACCAGTGGCATAAACAGTTTTTGTAGAAAATGATTGCAAACGGAAAAGCACTGGTGGTCATCGCAGGTTAAATGAGAATGTTGAGTTCATACGGAGCCCTACGAAGTCCATACCACTATAGAACACCCACACTCAAGGACTATAGAATTTTGAACCTTCCGCTAACTAATAGTGATGTGCGGAATATATTTCTGTTTTTTTATAGTTCGTTTGAAATAAAAGTTTAAAATATGTTCCATCTTTTCGAATATCCCTGTATAAATCATACAATGTGTTCCCAAATGGGTTTACCAAACACAAGCTTTTATTATTGATTTTACAACAAAAAACCTATTTTTTCAAATATTTTTGCTAGTAGTAAAATATGGAATAAACCTAATAAAGTGTAAAATTATCTTAAGTACTTTCCTGGTTACAGGGTTTGCATCGTTACATTAATCTAAGTCGAGATAATCATATATTACCATACACAACCCTAGATAGAATCACTGGATGTTTACCAAATTATTTTTTTATATCATCTAGAAGATAAACCTAATTAGCAAGAGACTGGTATAACAGAATCTAATATGCTGACTATCATAAACAATCTATCTTCAATTGTCACAGACTCTCTAGAATAACAATGTTCAACAAAGATTATTAAGACTCGAAGTGAGAACACATCTGAGTACTTGAATTCACTGCTTTGTGCGAAGGTGCCAAATTATTCCTTCGTTGCCAATTTAGAAGAAGATAATATCACTATAATCGTAATACATGCTAATCATTTATAGGGCATGTCATGTACTCTATGTAGTTGCTCATAAAAATGAACTGGTCGATGTTACATTTACGTACAGGGTGAAAAGCTGGATAAATAGAATAAATTCGGTAATCTATCAGTGAATAATTTGTAATAAATAGCCCCAACGCCTTAATCTTATCCTGTACAATTAAACGTGTAGATGCAGTAGTTATTTTGGATTATACGAAGTATTCTGTAAAAGAGGGTCAAAACAAACATTAATATTTTAAACAGAGTTCCCTTTGTATTTACACTTGTCCAGACGCTGATTATGCAGCATAGTATCTATATATTTAAAACTCAAGGTTTATTTTTGTTCCAGTTCGTTTGAGAGTTCTACTTACCAATTTGGCAATCAATTTAATATGTGGTCGAAGAAAAGATATCGCTCTAGTTGTGAGGCAAATTATGTACGCATGACATTACGAATTTCCAAGTGTAATTTGCTACTTACAACTCTCAAAATGTAATATACTATTTCTTTACAACATTATTTAAGTCTTTTTGTTAATATTTATAATCTAACTAGTGTGATAAACTACATCTTAAAAAAAACTTTGTTTTTTTGTCTGCACATATGAGCTTCTTACGTAAATCTAACTATATATTTTTTTTGTGGTTAATTATACCGATTATACTTTAATTACTTATAATGAGCTATATCTACACAAAATATGACGACTACAATCGTTTAAAGTGATATTAGAATTATTTACGTCTAGCTTGTATTAAACGGTCCAGTGTGCGCCGGGAGTCGATCGCGGGCCGCTTTGGTGAAAGTCCGGCACGCCAGACATTACAATACCAATATGAATATTACATTGAACCTAAAGGGCTCCTTGACTAAGAAACCTCAAAAGTTTCTGCTAATGTATATTGAGGTAAATTAATAGCGTAAAGGCAAAGAAGCGATTTAAATGCACAAAAACAATGTAAAAAACTAAACCTTCACCACGTAATTTAAAGACATGGGGTATTTCATTATTTTGTTAATTTTTTGCAACTGTTATTTGCAATAACAATTGAATGTGAGAAGATGAATAATTAAGCAGATAAAACGATAATGAAGATTGAAAGATAATGCAAATGTAGTTCTTGCAAGCAACTTACACATAATAAATTACGACTGTAATTTATCTGTAACTGACTATTTGTTAGAAATAATCTAATAAACGTTTTAACTTCTCGCTCGTAAAAATTGAAAGAGGTATTTTATATTGTATATTTGCAGAACACTTATTTTAATTGTATTTTGACTTTGAATTAATTTATTATTTTATAATGATGGCGGCTTACCGGAAACTTTACCGAAATGCAGTAGTTTGTGCCCGTAGTTTCTATGGAACACAGAGAAAAAGTTGTGTTTGGAAATGAACTCTATAGTTTATACAGGTTCATCTAATTAGAGTTAAAAATCAAATGCAGTCTTTAGTTTGTGTGAATTACAGAAAAGGTATTATGCTTAGAGTGAATGTAACCCTCAAAGTAATGCTTTTATAGAAAAAATTATTCTGAAGTTTTTACTTTTACCAAACTTACTCTATTAATTACTCTTACTCTTCTGGGTAAGAAGGAGAATTAAAATAATACTCAATTTTACAAAATAATTTTTACTCTTGAAATATAATAGTACATAAAAAGCTAAATAACTAATTTTAATTTGGAATTAATTAAAAAAAACATATAATACCTAATAAAACACACATACCCTTTTTCGTTTTAAATTATTATAGTAACTTAAAATATTACAATTCTGACAAAAATAATTCAAGCTGGGTAATCGAAAATAGCCAGATACTCCGCAAACAATCTAATTTAAATGTAAATACTTTTCACAATGTGAAAAGTTATAAATTACAAAAATATTCGAATGCTAGGAGTAGCTGTAGTGATTTAGAACATATTTTCCTTATCAACATATGGTCGTTTTAAATTTTAAGTATGCCCTTTGTACTAACATTATACTAAATATACTAACTAAGCAAAACAAGCTTTTACTAACACTTGTTAGTAAAAGGTCTCACTTAACGTAAAAGATGCCTTAAGAAGAAATACCGTTGTCAAATGTACTGAATTGCATATAATTCATCTGAGTTCAATTAAACGTGTACCACAGGAATCTGCTAACAGGATCTTATACAAGAACAAATCGATGAAAAGAAGTTTCAACGGAATTCTCAATATAAAGATGCCTATCGAAGGAGATTGTGTCAGTTCTAGAGAAAAGGAAAGTTGTTATTTGTATTTTACAACTGCTAACACCTAGCTAATGCTTCAATGTTTTCTGTCCTCTGTATAAAACTAAAACAAAAGAGGGAACTGTCAGTTCAACCTATAAATGTAATTAAGACTCCTTAACAACTTCATCTGGTTTACTAACATCGTCACAGTCTCCTTCCTATGTTCATCATCTTTCTCGAAAACTTATGCAGTGAAGGTTTAAAAACGATAGATTTTTAAACGTTCTAAACACCTAAAAGTGATGGATATGGTAATGGATTTGATCATTAAACGGATTCAAAAACAAATGGCTTGGAAAAAAGGACACATTACGATGAACGATAACGAAGAAAGAATCATAGAATCCTGTATAGGAATCCAAAAATTATTTTACGAAATGACAAAGCAAATGAGAAAATCGAAGAAAACATTTACGGTTATTGCAGAAATGGCGTACATTGTACTCCGTTTTGGCAATTTCTGTTTCCAATATTGTAACATTCTTTTTAAATAATACTAATAAAGATGCTGTTTTAATCGTCTATTAACAAAGGAAAATATTTACATTAACACTAATTACAACCACAATTATAAATTGTTAAGGAACTTAAACTAGATTATTTACAGACTATTTATTTAATTGCAACATTTATTTTAAACATTTATCTTGTACTATTTTATATACACATTTATATGCTACTAATTCACGATGCGCCTATTCAATTCACTGGTTCACTAATGACCGCCCCCACTTACGCGGTGGTGATTTATATGTCCCATATAAAATTGCTAGAACACTCTAGATTAACCCAGTGCGTTATGTTTCGTTTAACGGTCGATGTGTCATCATTCGGCTTCAGTCAGGCGGCGTATAGGGGTTAACCTCGTTCATTACAATATGTTTTCAGGTTGTATTTCTGTTTAGTTCTTTAGACGGTTCCTAGTTTTTCAGCAACATCTCCAACAGACGACACTCTTTTCTTTGCAAACTTCTTGCAAATCTTCTATTTCAGTTTTTGTTGCTAGAACCGGGTTACCGATCAGAATCTGGCTTGTCAAAGGAGAAATCTTGTTCAAATTTCGTGATACAAATGGTACATGCACTTGCATATACCTTGGCCAATTTTCCATACGGTAATCCCCTTTCTCTGAACTATTCACAATTGATCTCACCTCTGCATGAGAGAAAGTGCTCTCATTATAAAATTTCCATAAATACCATACAACCAAAGCAGTAAAACTTATTATTGAGAAGAATAAGCAACATACATGGACTATCAAAATAATTGAAACAATTCATAGCTAGCCAGGATGATAGTGCGAAGTTGTTTTTATACTAATCTCTCAGGCAAAGAGATATAACAAAAAAGGTTAACTTATGATTTTCTTGTAAATGGTAACTGTTTTACTAAGGCAATAGATTTAGTTCTTAGTGCACTGGATGTAAGCTATTAATAAAAAAAACTGCATTGTAGCATGCCGGTTTTGCAATTGTCATTTAACAAACACCCCAGACATAACCCTCCCCGACTTAACCACCCCTGACTTTCCCACTACCCCAGACTTACCTCATCGACCAAACCAATCTACGACTTGCCAAATTCTCCTGGCTTACTCAATCCTTATTTAGTACTCTCCTCCAGACTCACTCATCCTTTAGGCGACTTAACTAGTCTCCCAACTTATTCACACACCTTTTGTTTGTGACTTACCAGCTTCTGGTCTTCTTCACCCTTCCCCAATTTAACCAACCCCCGAATGATTTTACACCCATCCCCCCTCGACTAACCACTCTTGCTGATTTAACCAATCATCAACCCCCTAAATTAACTGGCACATCCTACATCCCTAGTTTTCCACACCACCCAACTCCACACCGACTTATCCCCCACGGACTTACCCCCTCCACGCCTGACTTAAACATCATAACGACCTATCCATTCTTCCCCTCTGACTTACCTCTTCCACTCCCAATTTACCAACTCCTCTTCGAATTTTTAAATTCGACGTTTTGTCGGCTATTTTGGTCATTTTCCTTAAGAGATAAGACATTAGGCTTTGGACATCCCTGGTCTATTTTTCATCAGTTATACGTATCTGAAGTCAAATTTAAAAATTTTGAAAAGACGGGCATTCATACATCAAAGCCAGATTACGCAATCCTTTCAGGAGTTCGTTAAAATTACAGTTGCATAGTTGCATGTTGCATATATATTAATATATTACTACGCAAAATGTAAATAGCATTTTTATACACACGACAGCGTATGTAACTCATTTTCTGATTGTTTCTGACTTGATTGAATCGCCATTGAATTTGGCTAGCAAAAATGTCCTAACCAGACGGTGATCAGTGACAGTTTTTTAAATATTGTTTTTAATAAAAGTAATACATGTAGTTTGATATAGCCTAGGGACAGTAGCAGCATTATTCTTACTAATTAAATTTCATTAATTTCACTCTAGATGTAATTTCCGGATTGTAAAAATTATCTATAAGCTATTAATTGTTTATTGTCAATTGTATAAAGATATCACAAAGCCTTTCATGATTAACTATTTAATTCTTCAAATCTTCTTTTTAGAACTTATTATAAGAATATTAATATTTGTTTATAGCTCTATGTACGTTGGTTGTAATAGCCTTGGGATAGTATCGATTTTAATCTTTTAATTTGATTGCACTGATTGGAATCTATATATAAATAATTATTTTCTCACTGAAGGGATAGTCTAAGTATTAATAGGTTCATTGTTAATTTCGAAAATATCACAAAGATCATATGAGTAGATGCCAGTTTTTGTATTTTCCTTCTACTGTGTTGTAGATCGTTTCATACTGAGTTTACTCATGATACCAAGTGCAGGGTCATAAACAAAGTAGATCAAGACTAAGGTTCATATTGATCTAGTGCATTTTAATTTAGTAAATTTTGGAATGTAGTTTAGCATTATTCTTTAACTTTTGTTTTAAGTGTAATTAAAGTGTACCAAGGACTTTTAAATATATGATTTTATAAGTTATGTTTTTTAAATCTTTAATTTGTGGAACTTGAAACGTTCATAAAACTCACAAAAGAAACAACGCCCCGCGATTGGGCGCCAGTGAAACATTCGCTTTTTAGCCACGGTAAAATAACAATAAAAGGCCCCGCGATTGGGCGCCAGTGAAACGTTCGCTTTTTAGCCGGACTAAAACTATTAAAACTATACAAATTATTAAAATTATTCATACTTACTTTATTGTAATATACTCAAAATATTCGCCACAGCTTGAGATTTAGTTCTCTCTTACAAATTTAATTATTCAGGTCGTAGGTATTGGTTCCACAGTTGTATAGATTATGAAAAGGAGTAGATAAAGGTTTCAGAACACAAGTAATAACTCAAAAAGGGCGCCATCTGATTATGAAGCTTAGAAGTGTTTATAAGTACAAACAATCAAAGATGTTAATTGAATAAGCTTTAAAAAAATATAAAATCCATTAACCAGAAAATGAATTAAATATTAAATTGAAAACAAAAAGAATTTGGTTATGTTTTAAAATTCTGGAATAAAAATGAAATGATATGTTCATAATTATATGGTTCCGTTTTTAGATCCTCAATATAAACTGAAAACATCTATTAACAATAAGAAAATAAGTAAAAAAATAACAATACTCATAAATAATAAAACACACACACATGGGTTTATTACACGTAAAGATCAAAGTTCAAAAAAATAATAAATAAAAGATATTACGTAAATTCGATTTATGTAAATATTGTCAACATTAATTATTCTGAAATTCACTAGCACTAAGAATTGAATTTTACATGCTAATGAGAGCTCTCTTCCTAAAGACAAAAAAATCACAAAGTTCCTTGCATAAAGGATTCGTACGCTAATTTACAATAAAAATCTGTTTTCTATAAAATACGGTACCTTAATTTTCTATCTGCGTTAACCTGACGAAGCATACTGGAACAAAACCATTAGAAATTGGAAGGTTGCCTCTATTCTTCAAAACCAAAATTGACTTTAACTGCATTCAAATTAATACGTAACGGTAGTAGGTCCCAAGGATAGAATTTATCTTAAATACGGCTGGTTGTCCAAATAATTCCACAAACCATTTTCATTAATGCACAAACTAAACAATCGTAGCGTCAAAATGAAGTCTTTCAAAAACATGAAATGATTTTAATCACGAATAGCGCTTGCTATTATTAAGTTCCTCCCCGTGAAGCACTAATTATTAACTTTAAATACGGGAAAACTGGAAACTGTCTTTATATTTATAGAGCAATCTATAAAATCTTCATTAACCAAAACTGTGCTAACTTTGAGCACAAACAGCAAGAAGTGATTGTCTTTAATAGTTCGGCACGGTAAAACAACCCCAGTTGTTTATTAACAAAACTGTAATAACAAACCTTCTAATGAGATTTATCAAACGTAAATTGTTTCTAAAAATTTCACTCATTACAAAAGTGAACTGAACGAGACGGAACTGTATTTAGAATTCTCATAAATTCTAAAAACACACTAACAAACGGGAAATCGATAACATCGAACCACATCACTAATTTTTCATAAAGTTTAACTGAAGGATTTCTCAAACACATTTCAATTAATCCACAGAACCAAATTCATAAGAACTGCACCCCGCCGAGGTCGGGGCACCTAATTATCTTAAAACTGTAACCGAACTGTCTGTTTAATTACTGGAACTATTCTAACACGCAAATTCAATAATATCGATTTTCTTTACAAGAAGGACTGACGTGGTCTCGCTTGAAGCGCAGACGGGAAGCAAGTCTTCATGCTGCACTGTCGAGGCGCGAAGAATGCCAGCCACTGCAACCCTACTAATCCGCAGGATACTGAATTTTATTGATTCATAAGGACGCTTTTTGGTTGACCTACTACAGGAATTTCAACCTAAAGCAATAGAAAGTAGTACCTCAAGAAATTGCGCGCAAAAACTAGTACATATGGTGTCTAGACTAGCAAGACGATGTTGGTTTCAAGATTGCTACGCGGGAACCAAACTAAAGTTCTAACACGTGTGCCAAAGTCACCCTTTTGAACAAAGAGCTTTTGTTTCAAATCTAAACATTCTCGGAATATTAGCAGAAATATTTTTATAAAATAATTTGACCAAGCACTTCCCACAGTTTTCTGTATAAAAGTCTCTCTTAAAGTAATTGATATTAATACAGAATTATAAACGAACAAAATGCTAAACATCAATTTATGACGCTACGTTCTTTAGGTGTATACAAATAAGAAACAATCCTTTCTTGAAATGTTTTTAATTTATAGGAAATATTCGCATGACGAAATTCTAATTCGAATAAAGCAGTCTTGCAGGACCGAATTTAAGATTTTTAATAAGAATAAATGCAAAATTCTACATACTAAATGCCGGTGGAAAATGTACCGTTACAAACTTTAAGTTTCGATGGTTTCAATTTTAAGAAAACTTTGATTGATAAAAACATTCCGTCTATGTAAGTGCAGCTAAAGTCCAAGACGCCTGTTCTGAATTTTATATACTTTAAAGATACCCATTTATGATTAGAGGCTATACTGCATCTAATTTTATATCACCTAACTCTTAAAATAAGATATTGCATGTAACTGGCTAATCACCAGTCTACCGACAATCTTATCAATCTCAATTCTCAATTGCTTCTATCTAACTCCTATTCTGATATTTATCATGGGTGATAAATTCGATATTACTAACAATCATTGTATAACTAACGCTCATCTATTTCATATGTATACGAATATGCGTTTGAAAATTTGAATGAGTTAGAGAACAACGCTCAAAACATGTTCAATTTTACATCGAAAATAAGGTGCCTCTTCAAGAGTACATACATAAAATACAAAAATGCGGATTTACGTGCAGTCGGATTAAAAAAAAAAGTTAACTACTCTTGAAGCACTTGGTCACTCTGGAAGCCTTGGCGGACCCACTAAACATCTTGGGAGGAGCTACCATAATTATGACTTGCCATCATACTGTAAACTGGGTAAATTAAAGCTAAAAATTGGACAGAAATTGGGATACGCTCAATTAGCACTCACTTACATATGTGAGTGCTGCCAATTCTTATAGATGGCAGCTGGGATTAGTCTCCCGAGGGTGGCCCTTTACCTCTAGCCCAGTAGATTTTCACTGCCGGTCAAGGTCAATTTTAAGTGCGGACTGGGCTTGGAATTAAAGGCTTGGTGGGCTGCCCGACTCTGCCTAAAGTAGAGACCAGGTAGATACCACGTAAAGGTGGAACTGTCTTGGATGTGAGAGGTTATATGTTCGCGTCAATAGAGATATTGACGCGAACATAGAACCTCGTTTAAAAGATTAAACGTGATCCCCGGAGATACCTTTGCTGCTACAGTCCTGCGTACACACCAGGAGTAATCAGAAGATCACTGGCGGGATAGATTTTGATAGTTTCTCTGCGTACTGAAGTCCGGACTTGTTCTGGAATTATCGCTAAACTAATGGAGCCCTAAGACCAGATGTATAGAGACATGCAGAATTGTAGACTCCTACTGCACCTCTTCCTCAATTGTCTTATGAAGACAGTGCCTCTCATACTACTTTATATGTCCCACAGAAAAATGGTGAAATCATTTTAAGTCATTTTCTAGAAAATATTTTTTTAAAACAAGAAAATGTTTTAATTGCGAAATACTATAACAACGCTCACATCGGCTAAATAAAATAAATATTGAGTAAATCCTTTCATATTTTACTCCCACCGCATCCGAGCAGTTTCTTACAGATTACTTTTACAAATAATTAACAGAAATGCGAATTGTTTTATCCTTTTGTTCAAAACGTTTATGTTTCCTTTTTACCAATCTACGTGCATAATAATGATTGGATCAATTCACAAAACAAGCAACGGAATATAGCTGAAGGCTATTGCAATTTGGAATATTATGCCTGTAGTTTACTAACTGGTTTAGTGATGCACTGTTAACAATTTCAGCTGTTGCTTCCCTTCAACGGCAGAATGGGATTAAGGAACTGCAAACAGTAGTGAAGAGGGTTGATTTCTTGGTGTGTGGCGAATCGTTATTAGTCTTTGTCTAAAGTAAATTGTTACAACGTTGGCATTCTACAAATGTATTTGACACTTTAAGCTTCCTTGGGTCGGGATTTTCAATAATCTTTTTATGGAACGTGAATGGATATATGTAAATCCTTTTTTATATTTTGCGAAGAATATTTCCTTTTGTTTTTCTTTGTGGTAAAAAAACTTTGCAAATATAAAACAAGATCTTACAGACTCAAAACATTTTTTTTCCTGGAGTAAAAGGAAGTAAAATTTGCAATTTATATTAATTAAAACATATTTGTTGGTTTGTTTTCTTTTTCTATAGTTTAAATCAGTTTATTGGAAATCAAATTAAAAAAAGTTTCCCAATTTAAAGTTTACATATAGGGCTTATAACATATTATGCAAACATAAACTGTTTCGAAAGTATTTGTCCAATTATCTGTAAACTTTTAATTGCGTGTCATATTCGAAATTTCGTTTGCTATATTTTTACTGTTGTACTTTTTCGTTTTTCTTTCGTTTGATCAAACGCTTGTTTTAGATTCAGTATATATTTTTCTTTCGTATCAAGAAGCGCGGTACACGCGCTTTATACGTGGTTTAATGCTATCGCTTTATCACCTTTAAGTTCAAAGCTTTTAAATTGATATAGTATTGGAGCTCACTCGAACGGATAGTAGCTTACAAATTGAAAGTAACTCCAACTTTTGGCATTAAGATTGCATCAATTGATCACAGTGTCGGAAGCCAAATGGTGTTAATAATTTAAAGATAGCTGCTAGGTGAACCTTAGCGGAAATGTTCACGCTAAGCTTAGTATTGGGAAAGGGAAGGTTATTGATTTGTTCCAACGAATTGTTAGTTATGTATCCAACCATTTTCTACAACGTACGTACCTAGTAGATGAATATAACCTTCGTTACCAAATATAAAGAAGAATGAATATTTTATGACTAGAAAAGATAGACATTTGCCTCTCTTTTACTATTCACTATTGATATAAACTTGCACTCGGAACCCTATGAAAACTAGTGTATGTAGATTCCCAATAGAAAATTCTACGTTCATCGATTGATTGATTCAATTGGAATATAACATTTCATCTCATTATCATTCTCGATGTAAATTTTAAATCTAAACAAAGTTTGTAAATAAAAAAATCAAATTATATTAACTTTAAAAACGAGTGCATTTTTGTCCAAGCTTTATTAAATGCTCCATGTTGTTGTGATAGTAATATAGCGATAATTATCCAAACAAACATTAGCTTTTTGATGATTCATCATTCCCAAGTAATTATGTGCTGTTCATATTGTCATTATGATAAATAATGAAGCAGTATTTTCTATTATATGCAAAATACTATTTGTGTTTCCCTGCAACTATAATTAATTAGCTATACAAAAACGAAACAAACTCTATACTAATTTTGAACTCGTTTTTAACTTCATTCTCCATGATACCCGTATACAAAATGAATGAAAAATCCAATAGTTCAAACTTTTAGCTGCAATTGTAAACATTGTCATGATCCAAATATTGATATTCGTTTTGAATTAACGATATATTAGCTATAGCTATGTATATACAATAGCTTGTTTACTTCACTTGTTTTAATATAAAATAACTATAAATAGAACTACATATTCGGTTTGCAATGAATTTTCATATAATGCATTTGGTTTAATTACATACTATAGGCTTTATTGCATCTATCTTTTGTAATGAACTAGAATATATGATCTACTTTTACATTTTGGTTGTATTAGTTTATACATTGTGTTCATTCGGAAACTTCCCACCTCAAATATTTCTTAAATTATACACAATATAAGTTTCGACACTAACACGCCTATTGATGTTTTGAGGGGAATGTTTGAGCACCTTCCCTAACAACCCCAACAACACGCCGATTAATGTTTTGAGGGGGCATTTCATCACTTCACCCTCCTATCAACCACAATTTTAAAATGTCAAAAGACAAGCCTATTGTAAGGTGGTTAGCTTACGAAGTGGCGCTGTGTGGTTTCGTTATCGGCGGTAACTCGCGCGCCAGTTATTTTAACGTGGTATGCTCCACGGTCCGGGTAATTGCATGTGGAGAAAGGATAATCCAAGAAGCTGCTGGGGTTTTTGGGGTCGGCCCAGTCGGCATAACTTTACCTGTTCTCTTATATTCCCTGGAACGGTCTGCTACGCTGGCTATTGAATAAATCCTGTCATCATCATCATTATCATCATCATTATCATCATCATCACTATTATTTGGCATCCCCGAAGGGGCTGCGGGCTATTGTAGGCTCTGTTACCTTTTCAGCCCTGGGTTTGTTTGTTGGTTTGGTTGGTTGAGTTAGCACCCTGTCCTTCATTTCTTGTTCGTGTTTAATTTCCATCAACAGCATGCAGTACATGTTGTTGATGGAACGTGTATAAAGTCCATTATCTCCAACAGCGCATGGTCATGATAGGGTGTTAGTGACAATGGACAAGTCGTTTGCAGATAATGATAGAATGTTGGCTTTGTTGGTGTTGTAGATATGGTTGATTGTGTTTGTGAATGTTGGTTTTTTGGCAGGTCTTGAAGTCTGGAGATGTTCTTGATAGTTGGTTTGGTTGGTACATAGTGGTTGTTGAGCGGTGAAAAAACGACTCCTTTTCAGGACCAGCTTAGGTCCTCGGGGTGTCCTCGAATAGAATCAAACCACCAGGTAGATTCCGCTGTCGTTCCATTCCACAGCCCCCTTAGTTGAGGTGAGATGGTACCCGGGATGGAAAGAAGGTAAAAAAGCAGACAGCCAATAGCAAGCAGCTCCATCGAACCCCACAACGACTGAGTTACCCCTTCAATAACTAATGACTGCCGGGAATCAAGGAGGGTAGGTCTCGTGGTTTCGAGCCCTTACCTACCCCAGCCCAAATAAGAAACAGGCAATGAACTCAGCGGAGGTGCCCGGAGGCGTTGTGAAAGGGTGCTGCTTCCTGGAACTAGGCTTTACCGACCTGGCACTAAACACTACCCGAACGAACCTAGCCCGACTAGCGGATGCAAAGTGGCTGTGAGAAAGGCGCCTCTACTAGGAGTTGCGCTTCCGTTCGAGTGACCGATCCTACGCCTTGTTCACTTCACGGACACTACCGCAACACTGTGTGAATAAATCGTCGCCCTGCACCTTCTTATGTAGGTGCTCTCGGAGCGTGAGGGAAATGGTAAAATATCGGTTATGGAAGGGACGCGTGCTCTAGCTTGAGTCAGTCGCTTATCCGAGCGGTTTTAGATTGCACAGCTGGTAAGCGTTTTCACTTTATTACCAAAACAATTAACTAAAATTCTGTAACTTCGTTACATTATATTTCTGACAACTCCTTTTAAAGGATATAAAAAATAACTTTTTTAGTACAAAAAAATGAACCCCGGTTATGGGTTGCTGAGATAAAGGGAAAAGTTCTTTAACAACCCTTCTATAATATTTTTTAAACTATTTGTGATATTAACATCAGACTGCCAACAAATCTTTTTTACTCAAGCCTTTATCCACTTTTTTGAATTATTCCACCAAAACTGGTAAACACCAATCCCACCTGCAAATACCTTATTTTAATCTCGAAAATAATTAGGATAAATACTAGTAATACAAAATAATAGAATAAAATAAAGATGACCGAAGATATGTGATAACAGTCTGATATCAAATATTATGTCAATTATATCAATTTTTTGAGCAATTTACAGTTTTCTACCCCGACAATGTTTTAAACATAATTTCATAGTGCTCGATGATTATTCACTTGTGGATTCTTTTGTGGTAATGTCATTATTAAAAAATTGAGTAGCTTCTTTTAATTAACAAACCAATTAAAATTATATGTATATACAAATATTATGATAAAAAGAGATCTCTAATCATAAAATCTTGTCTTCGTGTTTTAATCTACTGGAAATGTAAGGTTTAAACAGTTTACTGTGCTGTCATCTTAAGTCAAACTTTGTCAAAAGCTTGTCCGAAAGCTCTTCTAACAATCCTTCAGTTACTAACGGATATTCTACTTCAGCACGGAACAAACGTCTTTAACGTGGAACACGACCACCTCATCTAGCAGTTTCGGCTAGATTCGCTCTAAGTATGTAAAGAGTATCAAGAGTAATGACAGGTGTCGAAAATAGAGCAGTTAAAAAAGAAGGCGGGCGAGTCTGTTCGTGATCGACCTACCTAGATTAACAAAAACAATTAATGTAACGTCAACTAATATATGTATAGCAGTGTCATACATAAAAACTTGTATATATTTTTCACTAAAGTTTATGAACTAGGGAATCTGCTCGAGTTTCATTTAACGTTAACTTTTCAAATTGGTGCCGAAAAAAAACTCGCTCGGTTTTTTTACGTACAACGCAGTGTAACGATTAGATCACTCTTAGTAGAACGTATCGTACACAACTTACTAAGATAGTGAATAGCGCAGAGGAATATTTAACATTCGACCAAGTGGAAGCTGTAGAATTATCGGTGCTGATCGCTAGAGTTAAGGCCATTCCTACGAGTTTGAATGAGGTTAATCAACGACTTTCTTCTACATTTAACGCAGGTCAGATGGAAGAAGAATTCCAGAAGATTGTAGAGTATAACGATAAAGCAGTGGAGATAGTAGCGCGCTTAGAGCAGTGATTACATGTAGTTAACCAACTTAATGAAGCACAAACTGAAACCAGACGCGGGCATCTACCGTTGCTATCGAATAACGAACAGAATGCACACGGTAGTTTTATTCCAATTAGTACATCTTCTAAACTTCAAGTAAGATTGCCCAAGTTAGAATTAATGAAATTTAACGGAAATCCGGATGAATGGCCAGCTTTTTGGGAGCAGTACAGCAATTCTTGATAACAACAACTTCAACACATTCAATCACTTCGTAGATTATATAATGCTGCCTCAACTATAACGAGATCTTTATTAACTCTTGGTGTATCAGCTGATCAATATGGACTTATGGTCAAATCTCTTATTTACAAGGCTTTACCATATAATTTAGGTGTCCAGTTTAACAAAATGAAAACAAAAAACTGTTTTAATGCTACATTTAGTGTTGGTTCTGAAACTTCCAACAGTGGCGCAATAGACTACAATAAACAAATAAAAGCTTTGGTACAATTTATTAAAATAGAAGTGGATTCTTTAGAACAAGCGTATATAGGAGAAAACTGTGAAAGTAAAGACTTTAATCGTGGTTCTTATGATGTACCAAAACGAAAAAATGAAACTTGCACCGCAGCCGGATTATTTACTAACGTAAGAGAGTGTTGTTTGTTTTGTAAAGCAAAAACTCATATAACTAAAGACTGTAATGCTGATATGAGTTTAACCGAGAAAAAAACATTTTAAAGAAAAATAATCGATGTTTCAGCTGTACTTTATCTAACCACAATTCCAAGTTTTGTAATACTAAAGATATTCGGTGTACCAAATGCAATTCACGACATGTCAGTACCATGTGTGACCTTAACTATACTAGACATCCTCTTAACGTTGAAGCTATATCAACTAGTACTAATAGTACCAATTCTGACACTAAGCTAAGTCCTAATGAAAACGATACAACGAATTTATTCACTAACCGCCGAATTGATAATGCTTACCTTTAAACTGCTTGTGCATTTATACCTAACAATTCTTGTAATAAAAATGCCTTTATTCGTTTAGTATTGTATGGAGGGAGTCAACTTTCATTTATAAAGGAATGTGTTTCACGTCAGTTAAATTTATCAGTTATTGGAACACATAAAGTTTCTATTTTACCGTTAGGAAGTACTGTTCGCTCCCCTGCCCGACTTTGCAATCGTGTGCAAGTACCTTTAAGAAGCCAGTTTAACGAAGACATAATTATAATTAATGCTGTTGAAGTACCAGAAATAAGTTTTGACTCCTTAATACCTCCCTCGTTAAAAGAACCTATGATTAATAATTTTGCTTTGACATATCACTTGGCAGATACTAACGCTGATCTTTGTTTGAAAAATGTGACAGGTGAGATCCAACGCCTGTCTGAAAATTTAACTGCCGTAAATTCAAAGGTCGGTTGGACTCTCCATGGTATAAGTGACTCAAACCTATCATGTGATTTTGCAGTAAACTTTAACTTAGTTTTAATGTATTTAATACACAAGTATCCTGTGATAATAGTAATCTCAGTTTCGATATTAAGAAATTCTGGGATTTAGAAACAATTGGTGTTGTTTCAAATGATAATTCGGACTGTATTACCGATAAATTTATTTTCGTGATACCTATGTGTTATTGTTCTATATCAGTCATGTCTGTTTGGTTGTTATGACACCCATAACGGCCTAGACACGTTAAAATTTTACAGGTGACTCGTTAGATTTAACAGTCGTGGAGGAAGTAACAACAGTACCTAATTGTTTTTATCAAGTTTATTCAAAGTTTTGACACAAAGACATCATAGTAAGTAAACATTAATAGGAAACTTAAAACAAATTATTTTGCATGAGAACAACTACAAAAATTAAAATTACAATTATTGTTTCCCGAAATTACAAAATTTTTATTATTTGTCGGATCAGCACTGAGGATGTTCTGAACATTAGAAGATTGGTTGAACGTCATGACTTCCTTTTCACAGCTGTTGGAGATTTTTGAAGGTATCAGACTATCTACCGGAACGAAAAGTTGCTTCGATATCTTGACTTTTTTGCTAACTGATTGCTCGACGTACTGTTCAGCAACTGCTCCAGATCTCCAACCGCCAAATTCTTTTAAAGCAGATCACCTCCATTTTCAACAAACATCGTGGCCGAGGACCTTTTAAAGCAATGCTCCGTGTAATTTTGAAAATCCTCCAATTTTAAAAATTCGGCAACCTTTTTCGGAATGTCTTCAATTCTGTGAACCCCTACAAGTTGTCTTGTACATTTGCCTTTCCTGTAGTCTACAAACAGACGTTGACTTGGTACACCCACTGGCCGAAGTGCTGCATATTTTCTGTATAAAGTACAGCCTTTGAAAGGAGTGTCGTCTTCGGTGATGATAAATTTTCTGCTAGACTTGTTTGCGTCTTCCAGTGTAACGATTACGAATCTTCCAGTATCATCAACGTTGTTTGTTTGCAGTGTAAAGAGTTCTTGGCGACGACAGGCGCCAAAAATTCCAAACACTAAAATAACCTTCTCTAGTAAAAAGTGGTCGTCGCGGGCTTCTAGAAGAAATCGTGTAATTTGCTCTGTTTGTAACGGGTACATTTTCCAACAGCATTTAGTATGCATAATTTTGCATTTAGTCTTATTAAAAATCTTAGGTTCGGCTCTGCAAATTTCCATTCTTTTTAAAATATAAGTGTTTGTTAAACACAAAACACAATGGGGGTCGAAGCGTTCGCAGTTTTAGAGGAAAAATCAATATTTGCTTTTTAGATGCTGTGCGCTGATTCGTTAAGCCAAAACTTGCGACTCGTTGTTGATTGGGTACTTAAGAAAAAATCGATATTGGTTCGGAGTAAGACTTCGTCATTGGCTGATCTAGTAATATATTCCTACACGGAAATAAGAGCGCGGAGATTGGGGTTGTAGCGTCGCGTCACTTACTGGTTTCCGGCCTGTGCTTCGTGGCAAAGAATTACCACTGCACCCTTGCAGCAAGCGGTCGATAATATAAATGTTCACACTTTAACCTGGGGTGTGCGGTTTTCTCGTTTGAGTTTCGATCAATAATGATTGATCGATATTGAATTAGTGTTACTGGATTACAGTTTATTAATCCTTTAGAATTGAAAGAAATTCTACATACAGTGTATTACAGTTTTAATGTTATTTAAGTGCTAATCCTTTTGAGAGGATCTACGTTCCGTAAAGTTGTGTTTGAAAGACTTATAGTTTCGTATCGTGAATAAACAATAGGGTTTATTCTTTGGTGAAGGACCTGTAATCACAATTACTGTGTTTCGCCTGTTCTTAAGACAAGTGCAGTTTGTTAATGAAATAAAAATCATTTAAAGCAATCTCGAATTCAATGATCGACTCCCGTGCTTTGTAAATTAAAATTCCGCTTAAAGAATTTAAACGCATTTAGTGCTACAAGTGATTAAAAAACGATTTAACTTTCCGAAACATTATCGTTATTTTCTAAATGAAAGTAAATCCGTTATTACGTATGAACAATTTAAAATCTTGTTTTTTTGCGTGCTCGACCCAATTAGTTTATGAAACCATATGGGCTGATGACAATAATTAAAATGAATCGTATTTCTGGTACTGAAATTCAACACTTCAAGACATCGCCGAATTTAACAACAATTTTCCGAAATAGAGGCCAATTTCCAATTTCTACTGGACTGATCTGTTCGTATTCCATGAGTTTGATCGAGATAATTAAAGGTACCGTATTTTTAAGGACTGTTTTATAATGCAGTTAATTAAGAATCTTTTAGTTAAAGAATGTTGAAATTTATCTTTAGGAAGAGAGCTCTCTACTTTATTCAGAAATCTTTAAATTTTAATGTATTTTAAAATCATTCAAACTGATAATAGTTGAACTAATCTAATTGGCTTAACCTCATTTAGATATTTGTTTATAGATTTTGTCAACAAAGTCAAGTCAATAGGTACAAATTTAAAAATCTGAATTAATGTTTTTGAATAATTTTTGTGGTCGATCTCATAAACTTTTAGGTTATTCTTGTTATTTCATGAAAGGTCTTAGATGAATTTTTATTGATTTATTCTGGTATAATTATGATCTAAAGACTATAGATTAGACTTATAATAAATATATGAGGTGTGTTTTATTTCCTAATTATATGTACTGTTATGTCTTAAACATTTTTTCTCCTTATTAAATAAATGTTATTAATTCAAAACTAAGGATCTAGAAAACGGAACCATATTAGTTATGAATGCTTAATTTTAAATAAACAAAATTTTTGATTCAACTAAATATTTTATTCATTTTCTGGTTAATGAATTTAATCATTTTTAATGCTTATTCGATGTACATCTTTGATTGGTTATTTATAATTAATAACTTAAGCTTCATAACCAGATGGCGCCCTTTTGTGAGTTTTTATGTGTGTTTTGAGACCTTTATCTATTCCTTTTCACAATTTATACAGCTGTGGAACCAATACCTACGACTTGAATAATTAATTTGTAAGAGAGAGTTTAAATCTCAAGCTGTGGCAGATATTTTGAGTTTTCAGTTACAGTAAGTATGAATCATTTTATATTAATTTTATAGCTTTTATTGTTATTTTACCGTGGCTAAAAAAGCTTTGTTTCATGTTGTTAGTATTTTTGCCTTTTTGGGTTTGTAACATTCGGATTTTCGCTTCAGAAACATAAAAACTTTTCCATATCTGTAAAAAGCGTAACTCTTAGTCATAAAGTAATAAGAAATGATAGGTAATTACCCAGAAATATCAACATTTTCATGTAACTTGAGAATTGTTTTCAGCATGGAGATTTTTGTCCATAAGCTATTCGGCGCAAAATTTTTGCTCAAGCCTGACACGTAGCAGAGCAAAATGTCCTCATTCACCCCATCAACGTTTTTATTTTTACGCCATGCTGTAAAATCTTCGTATTCTTTTTCGTAGCGGGTACTCGTCTTAGTTGGTAATAAATTTCGACTTGCGGCTGCCGCTTCATCACGAATATCTTTGGGAATTTCAGAAAATGCAACACTTTGAGTCGCTGTCATACTTTGATTTTTGTTTGTAAATCAACCGTTGCTACGATACTAAATTACGCCAAGCCACTAGTTTATTAAGCTTTATTTTTGAAAATTAACATTTTAAATTTGAACAGTTCTTGTCTCGGTAGTTATCACGAAAAGTATTGAACAATATACGGCCGATAAAGCTATAACTACCTCGGATAATTTATTGACCTCGGCCTCGGCCACAGAACTTATCCTCGGCTGTTATAAGCTTCATATCGGCCTAATACCGTTATATACTATAACGAACACATTCACTTTAATAACAATCGTTACGAAGTGTCACTACTATGAAAAACCGATGACAAGAATCTGGACAATAACTATACCGGTGCTTTGGCACATGTGAAAAACTTAACATTTAAATTGTGTAAATGTGGTAGACTTAACGAATATGATTGTGCAATCCGCGAATATTTACAAAACGATTGCGCTGAAATCGTGGTAAATGACGTTGCTAGTAATTGCGTTTGTTACATGCCGCATAGGCCAGTATATCGCGAAGATAAAGAAACTACCAAGTTGCGTGTCGTATTTAACGAATCTGCGCATGCTCCTGGGTTTCCATCGCTTAACGAAAAGCTAATGCGATAATCTAGTTCCGGATTTAGTTGCAATTCTAATGAACTTTAGTCTAGGTTCCGTAGCAATGATAGCTGATATTGAAAAAGCATTTCTGCAAATATCACGCAACAAACAAGATTGCGATACTCATCGTTTTTTATGGTATCAAGAACCCGCCGGAAAAAGAATTACTTCTATATCGAAATTGCCACCGTTAAAAACGTATAGAATGAAACGAGTAACTTTTGGTGTAACTTCTAGTCCATTTTTATTGTCCGCTACAATTAGAAAACATCGCTTGGAACAACCTAGCGAACGACGAAAAACTGTAGATATTTTATTAAATTCCTTTTATGTAGACGATTTAGTTGTGGCGTTAAAGTGTACCGAATAAGCACTAGAGCTTTACGAACTATCGCACCAAATCATGACTTCAGCAATCCTGAATTTAAGAAAGTGGTACTCTAACGATCCAAATATGTTAAAACGTTTTGCCGAAGATTGTCAAAAGTCAAACTTATCTGAAAATAAAAAGGTGCTTTGGATTTATTGGCATACTGTTACTGGTGATGTATCTATTGGTGTATCTTCAATTTATCAATGAAGATATTCACAAATTGTTAACGAAACGCAACGTTTTACAGATCATGGCTATCGATACAAAACTGTCTATAATCCAACGTAACGATATCCTGAACCAATGGAAAATTCGAGAACAAATTGTATTAAAGTTCTAGAATTGATGGTGCGAAGATTACTTACATCAATTACGATCAGAACATCATACAGAAGCCACCAAGTCTAGCAAATTTTAGATCGGAGATATAGTCTTGGTCCATAACGAAAAGCACCCACGACTGTTATGGAAAATGACTCGAATTACTAGCATATATCAAGTACAATTATTATATCCTCTTGAAATAGAACAATCTCCGCCTGGGGAGGATATTGAAAATACAGCAGTTAAAAAAGAAGGCGAGTCTGTTCCTGATCGACCTACCTAAATTAACAAAAACAATTAATGTAACGTCAACTAATACCTATAGCAGTGTCATTGTACATAAAATCTTGTATATATTTTTTCACTGAAGTTTATGAACCAGGGAATCTGCTCGAGTTTCATTTAACGTCAACTTTTCAAAACAGGAAAATGAAGAGTAGAAAATAACAAAGTAAAAGCGGAAAAGTCATTCACATTTAAGAGATTCACGTATAAATGCACACACGTTTCAGAAAAGATTACAATTACACATAGGAAGAAAATATGATAAAGAACACAAGATCTAGATAGACAGGTTGAGAGTAATGCCTAGAAAAGAAAAATAATCATACTTCTAGAAGAACTTTCTAGTCACCCCTAACCATCCCTACAAAAAATTCCATAAACAGGTTTTAGCATCTTTCATTATCTTTTGTCTGCATCTCACTTTCTTTTTCAGTGAGATGTTTGAATTTCTCTGAAGTAGTTCGCTAAATTTTACTCAATAATAACCGTAGCTTATTTATTCATGACGATCAGTCTGAATAGTACATCCAATCGCAGCTAAGTGTTCACCCCAACACTGTTGATTGCTTCCGAAACGCTGAATTTCTCTATTGTTCTCAAGACATTCTTTGTCAATGAATTTGGGTCGTGACGGTCTTCGTGTTTGTTTTCTTGTATTGTTTTGTATTTTATGTATTGACTGTAGTGTTAAAGTAGAAACTACTTGATTACTGTAATTTATTGTCGCTAATTGGTTAAATAATACAATTTTGCAAGTAATGTGGAATTTAAATTTTAAAGCTTTGCGAGAAGATAGTTACTTACAAATAATGGAGACATGGGTCAGGATTCGAAAAAAAAACCGATTCTTCCAGAAATCGAGTAATCTTCCGATTTCGGTCAGTTGAAGGTGGCATATGTACATGTAGGAGATGCCAAAGCAATGTCATACCCTCTTTTCAACTCGCTGGTATGCATTGCGTCTTTTGCAAATATTAAGGGATTTGGTTAGCACTATGTGCAGAGGTTTATATTCTTAAAAAAATCGTTAAAAGATATCAGCTCAATGATTCGTTAACGAGAAACAGTTAACCATACACCAATAGACAAATACATGAATAATATCTTCTCTAATATAACCAGACTTTGCATTACATTTATTACGCCTTTAGGAAAATTTATCATCACATTAATTCTTCAAATCGTCAATAATTAAAAGAACTTTTTTTTCTAATTCAAACACATGTTTCTAACAGATGTATTTTGATCATCTTAGAAGAGCAAAATACACAAGAATAATGTTGCCTTTGAGTTGGAGATATGCACTTCCATCAAAACTTTACGTTAATTTTTAATATATTTACAAAGGAATTTACTTATATACCGTAAACTATGTTCAAGGTACTTACAATGACCTTGCTATCTAAAAACCCTCGATTTTTATACCAAAGGGGGAATTATTTGAAGCAGCTGGAACCAACGTTGCTTTGACGTCGGAGTGTCAAAACACTGTCCTCGATGATGAACTGCTAATTAAGGCGTTTCGTCGCTTCGAGCGTCGTCGATAATGGTATTCTTCCTATGTTACGTTCAACTTCTTCAACATATTTATCGTTGTACAAATGCTTTCTTTAAGATTTTGTCACGAAGATGGTTCTAGTCTTCCAGGTTCGTTGTCGTATAAAGACTTAACAATGAACTCGTTTTTAGAATTTCTCCATCGAGTATTCCTAAAAAGACGGGCTACCACTATATCATCTGCTCGTCGCCAATTATGTTTAAGTTTATTTGAAGACCAGAATTTAATAAAGTATTTATAAAATTTAATACACAAATTTTTTTAAGTCGACAAATCTGAATTCTACAATTTTACAAGATTTAAACTACACTTATGTTGTTCAATGGTTGGTACTTGCTGCTTCGATATAATGTTAAAACTGATGTTAAAAATGGAAGAATGGAATGGAAAGAATTCTTCTTTTATAGGTTCCGCTAATCGAATGTGACCGGATGTGAGCTCCATTGTCTGACTTTCTCCTTAGTTAGATATTTAGACAATCGGAGTGGGAGATTGTGATTTGTCAGATAAGATGCTAAAGATAGTTTAGGTTATCGGCAAGTAGATAGCCTTGGTATATCTACAGCAACTAAATAAAATGCCATAAGATATGCCGTTATAGATAAATATATCTATAAATAAAAGAATTTATATATTAAAATTATAAAAAAATTATATAAAATTAAAAAAAAATTATTACTATATGATTTTCTGCCTCTGTTTATGCAGTTGATAATAATATATTTCTTTTTTTTATTGTTTTCAATCTAGTTGACGTTGCATCAGCCACCATAAAATTATCCATTATCATCATTATATACAGTAAAAAAATACGGACCCAAATACTCTGTAACGGGAGCTCCAGAAGATTCACTTCAAAAAGAGTAAAAATTATGTACACGTGTATAGACTAAATTGTAACAGAGATTTCTATCTACTATGTGTTAATTATACAAAACTATCACATTCTTCAAAAAGTTTATAAATAAGGTGGGTAGTGGATAGTGGAATAAGTAAATGAATTCACAATGAATGTAAATGAATCACAAATGAATTCATTGTACAATTCATTTTCTTTTGTTATAATAACATTAAGACTTTGACTGTTTTAATAATTAATTAAACTGAATCGAAGGAATACGAGCTATACCTCTATTTTTGGTTGACTCCATTCGCCACAACAGTTGCATGGTATACCTCTATTCTTTATTTGTTAGAAATGCATAAAATAAATGAATAGTTATTTCTGCTTTGCTAAAAGTGAAATATTAACTAACGCAAAATTATTACCCGTCACACATGTTGTTGATATGTCAAAATAATTTCTTTTGTAATCTATTAACATTCGAAATAAAAACCCATGGTTTTAGAAATTTATAAGCACTTTTCACGCGTAAGATTGTTATAAATTAAATATCAGATCTTAAACTCACCTTTGCTATCTAAGACTTCATAAAATTTTTTTATCAGTTTTGAGACTGAATAGCCTTGGTAGTGTAATGTCTGGCGTGCCGGACTTTCACCCAAGCGGCCCGAGATCGACTCCTGGCGCCGGCAGATCTGGTTAAGGTTTTCTGCAGTTTTCCTTAGCTGTGACACAAATGTGGGATTTGCGCTGTTCCATCTGTAAGTCGGCTGCAGCCGCACATTGGGCCTACATAATAATAATAATCGCCCCCTCCCTCCCGCACAAGCTTATAGCTTCTGGGGGCTTGGTTTAGGTTATGGGTTGTAGTCATTATTATTATAATTTCGTGAATATATTTTAGCTTTATTAGATTATAAAAAGTATGCGTCCCATACACATTTATCAACTATTATTGTATTGTTCGTTAGTGTTCATTGTTCTAAATGTTATGTAAATTATCTTGTCATCTGGAAAACCAGAAATTGTTGGTCAGGGTTGAATAAAGAATTATATTCATAAAACAAATGCTTCCTTTTCAAAACAAGTAATTTAATTATAAACCAGAGTGAAAAACGCCGCTCATACAAATGTGAAATCGTGGGAAACGTAAAACCACATGCGTATAAACAAACCTACCCTTATCTACTGGAATCTACTCTAGGTAGAGTAGATTCCAAATATACACTAAGACACATAGAGTCTACAAATCACATAGAGCGACATAGTGAGGAAATTTTCTCTACTCTATTCGTTTACTCTTAATTAGAGACAATTTATTCGCATTTTGTTTTCTACTGTGTAAATTGTTGCCAAAACTTATTTAAAGATTGTATTTATAGCATGCGATATTTTCGAAAGAGTTCTAACTGCTTTATTAGTAATGCTAAACTTCCTAGAAATCCCCACTGTTATTTTAAGTAAGCCTGTCTCTTTATTAATAACAGAACTAGATACAATTTGTATGTTTCATTTAGGTGAACTACAATGACATGGATGCACACACTCTCTTGATCATATTCTTTCATAACGTTAGATAAAGCTTAAAAGCATTTCACTGCAAATGTCAGTTCTAAACTACAGCAAGTGCTGTTTTATGCATAATAAGATGCTAATAATATAGTATAATCTAAATACTATAATACTACTGAATACTACAAAAACTAAATATATAGAATATTACATACACAGGTGCATTGAGAAATAATTAATTTAACTTGCTACTCAAGCGAACTTATTGAAAATTTTATATACTTTTTTGATATTGGCATTTTTTGTTTGATACAAGAAAAGTGCCGTTCATTATCTTGTAACGGGTACATTTTCCAACAGCATTTTGTACGTAGAATTTAGCATTTATTCTTATAATTCCTACTGAAAGCACTTTTAAGAAAAGATTGTTTCATATTTGCTGTAATTAAAGAATGTAGCGTCATAATGATGTTGTTTTTTCGTATCCTGCTAAATTGCATTTTAAAATAATATCAATTATTTTAGGGAGAGACCTTGCTAAGAAACTGTGAGAAGTACTTGATCATCAATTTTATAGAAATATTTTGTTAACATTCTGAGTATACAGGATTCCAAAATGAAGTTTCCTTTGTTCGTAAATTGCGTTTTAAATTTTAAGTCTGTTTATAGCGTAGGAATCTTGTCTACAAGGCAGATGCTGTAGCATTCCACACTAGTTTGGCGCGTAATTTTAAGTACTACTTTTTACACTTAGAGTCGAGAATCCTATAGAAGGCCAAATAAAAGCGCCCTTGCCGCATAAAAACAGATGTATCCACGTGTAACTACGGGATCCGAGTTCATAAAAAGCCTTCGCTGGTTTTGACGCGGGAGACTCGCCACTGCACCCTGATTGCATGCGGTCGACATTGTGTTAGAGACTCGACACTGCACCCTGATTGCATGCGGTCGATATTGTGTTAAAGATGCCGTTTAGCTTAAGTGCTATGAGATTTGAAAGATAATCCTAAATACAGTACAGTACAGTTTTAATGCTATTTTGTGTAGAGTGCAAGTTTTAAAAGAATTTCCGTCTCGTTAATTCGTGTTAGAAGAATTTTTATAATTTTGTAACGCGGGTAAATAAATGTGTTTCACGCTATAGTGAAGAACTAAAAAACAACAAACAATTATTTTGCTTCGTTTGGGTTTAAGACCAGTGCAGTTTTTTTTAAAGCAAAACCATATAAAGCGATCTCGAATTTAACGATCGACTGTAGTGCTTTTATAAATTAAAACCCCGCTTAAAGAATTTAAACGCATTTGGTGCTACACGTGATTAAAAAACAACCTAAGTTTCTGAAACATTATCGTTATTTTCCAAGTGAAAACCCCGTTTGTTCATGAAATCATATGGGCGAATGACAATAACTAAATATTATCGCATTTTTGGTACGGAGAATCAACACTTCAATACAACGCCGAGTTCAACGACAATTTCCCCAAATGAAAGGCCGAATTTCCAATTTCTACTGGACTATATGTATGGTATTCCACAAATTTGAGGGATAATATTCAAGGTACTGTAGTTTTAAGGATTTGTTTATAATTCAGTTAACTAAGAATCCCACAGTTAAGAATTTTTTCTTAGGGGAGAGCTCTCTACGTTATAAAAAAATCTTTAAACTTTAATTTAATTACAAATCATTTATATTGATACTGTCGAATTGATTTAAAATGTCTAATCTCATTTAGATATTTGTTTATAAATTTTGTCCAGAAAAAGACCAGTCAATACAAATTTTAATATTTGAATTAATGTGTTTGAACAATTTTTGTGTTCGATCCAATAAACTTTTTGGTTATTTCCGTTATCTAATGAAAAGTTCTAGATGAATTTTTATTGATTTATTCTGGTTTAGTTATAATCTAATGAACTTAGAATGAAATAAATAAAGATTATTAAAAGTTTCACAGTTTTATTAAAATATACCTGACAATATTGTTTCGACAGCTATGCTGTCATTATCAAAGGTAATATAATTATAAACAAACACGTCGCTAAGGTAGATACAAAATAGACATTTTAGAAGCCTTTGAGATATACAAACACAAACTCAGGGTACCTTTAATGAATGAACAACTTGAGCTCAGTAATTCTCCGTTACTGGAAGTATTAGATGTTTAATTATGATTTTTATTATTAATTTTTATTATTATTATTATTATATCTAGTTACCTATTTTGTATCTACCTTAGCGACGTGTTTGTTTATAATTATATTACCTTTGATAATGACAGCATAGCTGTCGAAACAATATCGTCAGGTATATTTTAATAAAACTGTGAAACTTTTAATAATCTTTATTTATTTCATGATTATGGAGTTCCACAAAATAAGGCTGGAAACAATAAATAATGAACTTAGATTGGAATTGTAATAAATGTATGAGGTGTGTTTTATTTCTTATATATATGCAAAGTTATGTCGTTACCATTTTTCTGATTAAATAAATGTTATTAATTCAAAACTAAGGATCTAGAAAACGGAACCATATTAGTTATGAATGCTCTGATTCAATTTACTTCAAAATTTTAAATTAACAAAATTTTTTGATTCAATTAAATATTTTATTCATTTTCTGGTTAATGAATTTAATCATTTTTAATCCTTATTCAATTTACATCTTTGATTGGTTATTTATAATTAATAACTTAAGCTTCATAACCAGATGGCGCCCTTTTAAGTTTTTATTTGTGTTTGAACCTTTATCTATTCCTTTTCACAATTTATACAGCTGTGGAACCAATACCTACGACTTGACTAATTAATTTGTAAGAGAGAGTTTAAATCTCAAGCTGTGGCAGACATATGAGTTTTTAGTTACAGTAAGTATAAAGCATTTTTATAGTTTCGTGTGTGATTTTTTATGGATGTTTCACTGGCGCCCAATCGCGGGGCCTTTTTGTTGTCGTACTTTTGTGCAGAAAATTATGTAAGTTAAACTGGCTTTGCCAACGTGTGGCTCGAATAAAATATTGTTTCCACAGTTAAGAAAAGGTTTGAGATATTGGTTGATGAATATTTCTAGGATTTTAGGTGTTTGTGTATTATGTTTTCAGATAAGGATTCTTGTATTGGAATCAATAATATTGTAGGATTTCTGTAAAAAAATTGGAAAGCCTAATTACAGTTATCGCTTATTTGTGGCGAAAAGTAAATTTTATTGTTACGGTATTTTGTCAAAATGGAAGTTAACCATTTGAAAGGTGATGAATTGAAGTTTGAGATTCTCTGTAGAGGCCTAAAGCCTGTAAGTAACTATTTGCAACGTCGTGCACTTTTGAGAGGCAGTTTAGCCAAAGAAAAAACGTTAAAGTCGGTTTCACTCAAACAACCATATGATTTCAAAACCAATGTAGCACAGATTAAAGAATCATTTGTTGATATTGAAAAAATATTTGGGAATTCTGAGGAACTAACGGAGGATTCGGGTGATGTAGTTTATTCTAGGCTTTTGCATTTAGAGAACCGCATAAACTTATTAGAAGTAAGTGGGGATGAGCAAACTGTTGTTAAAGATGAGTTTGAAGCACAATTGTTAGTTTTACAGGGTTTATTAATCGAATTTCGGACGAAAAATAATGAAACTAAACTTAGTGATGCGAATGCGTCGTTTTTAGAGAATTCTTTACAAGTACAGCCAACGGTTAAGCCTGTACCTGTTTTTAAATGGAACTTGAAATACTCTGGCCAGACGGGACGCGATAGTGTTATGGCATTTTTAGAAAAAATTAATGATTTATGTGAGGCTCGTCGAATTTCGAAACAAGACTTATTTGTTTCAGCTATAGATTTATTTTCGGGTCCGGCTTTATTATGGTATAGAGGTATTAAGAATGAAGTTAGTAATTGGAATGAGTTAGTTAAATGTCTAAAGAGAGACTTTTTACCTATCGATTATCAGTTAGATCTGTTAGATGAGATTAAAAATCGAACGCAGGGTCTTAATGAAAACGTTTCGTTATACATAATGTCAATGGAGGCTTTGTTTAGAAGATTAGAACATCCTAAAACCGAACTTGAAAGGGTAGAACAGATAGTTAGGAATTTAAATACTTATTTTGCAGAGCGTATAGGTTTGCAGGACATAAAGTCCTTATCGTCATTAAAGGATTTTTGTAGGAAAATTCAAGAATTAAAAATAAGATCGGAAAGGTATCATCCACCACCTTCCAAGCGTAATGGGTTGTTAGAACCAGATTTAGCGTGTCTTTCATTAAATGACTGTCAGGTAAGAAAACCTACTGAAAATAAAATTAATATTTCTGAATTATCCAGTACAGATAAATCCTGTTTCAACTGCGGTCAGTCTGGGCACTTACATAGACAGTGTTCCGAAAAACGACGTACATTTTGTTATAGGTGCGGTAAGGTAGGTGTATACTCCAATTCTTGTATTGTTTGCAATCCAAAAAACGCCAAGGGAGGTATCGTTGCGGATCAAGTAGTAATGAATCGTTCAACCGGGACGGTACCGAAGACAAAAACTCCACAACCCAATTCACGTTCGCGTGCAAATTAATTTCTCAATCCAAACAAACAACAAAATGTATTTTCTCGCCTTCTTCAGAAGAATGGAAGTCTTGGTTAGATAAAGTAAAAACTTTTATGTCCCCCAAAATAATTGCACCCCTTTGTGTTAAAATGCCGTATGATAATCGTCCTTTTATACTCATTAGGATTCAACGATTTTCAGTTATTTGTTTGTTAGATAGTGGTGCATCAAACACTATCATAGGTTCTTCTGGTTTACAGTTTCTGAAGGAAAACAAAATTCCTTTTCAAAGAAAGTTAACAGCTGCTCGTGTTACTACAGCTGATGGTGCCATCCAACCTTGTGAGGGCGAAATTATTTTACCGATTACTTTAGATAAGGTTACGAAACATATCAAATGTTTGTTAGTTCCTTCCATTACCCAAGCTTTTATTTTAGGAGTGGATTTTGGTCACCTATTTAAGATAAATTTAAATATGTATGAAAGAGCGTATGACTTTGCAGTAGAACCCTCCGTAAATACCATTTCTTCAGTCAAGAATTCCATAAACCATATTTCCTCCATGGAAGCTACGAAAATTATAGATCAAGCTTCTCTAAGTCCTAAACAGAATTCAGTTTTAAAGAAAACAATTTCAGCCTTTGAAGAATTAGTTTCCGATAAGTTAGGATGTACGAATGTATTGAAGCATTATATTGAAACAGGGGATGTTCAGCCCATTAAGCAAAGACAATATCTTCTGTCGCCTGCTATGCAGACCCATCTTCATAAAGAAGTTGATGATATGTTGAGACTTGGAGTGATTCGTGAGTCTAATAGTCCTTGGAGTAGTCCAGTGTTGTTAGTTAAGAAAAAAACTAATGAACTACGATTATGTTATGATGCACGAAAATTAAATAGTGTAACCAAAAAAGATGCTTTTCCGTTACCTCGTACCGATGCTATTTTAAATAGACTTCGTAATGCTAAGTTTCTGTCCAGTATAGATTTACGTAAAGCTTTTTGGCAAATCCCTTTAGAGGAATCTTCTTGTGCAAAAACAGCTTTTTGTGTGCCTGGTAAGGGTTTATTCGAATTTACTGTAATGCCTTTTGGTTTATCGAACAGTCCGCAAACAATGCAGAAATGCATGGAAAAAGTTTTAGGTCCACTTATGTTGGATGAGAAAGTTTTTGTGTATCTTGATGATATTATTATTGCGCCTTCTACTTTTGAAGAGCATATTAAGATTTTGAATCTTCTACGATTAAGGCTGAAAGATGCTGGTTTTACGATTAATCTAGACAAATGTCAGTTTTGTCGTTTTTAGGTTTTGTTATTGATCAAGAAGGTTTGCGAACTGATCCAGATAAGGTATCAGCTATTTTGAATTTTCCTACCCCTCGCAATACTACTGAAGTTAAACGTGTGAATGGTTTAGTTAGTTACTATCGACGTTTTATTAAAGATTATGCTGAACTTTCCGCCCCCATTACCGCTCTCATTAAAGGTAAAAAGAAAGGAGATCCTATTCATTGGACTTCCGAAGCTGAGCAATCATTTCAAAAGATTAAGCAGCGTATTAGTTCCGCTCCTGTGTTAATTTCGCCAGATATTTCGTCTCAATTTTACATACAGACTGATGCAAGTGACGTAGCCTTAGGCATTGTATTGTTTCAAATTATGGACGGTTCAGAACATCCAGTTGCATATGCAAGTCGAACTTTGACTTCTACCGAAAGAAAATATTCAGCTACTGAGCGTGAGCTATTAGGAGTTATTTTTGGTATAGAACATTTTAGAGGTTATGTTGAGGGTACCCCTTTTACAGTTATTACAGATTGTGCAGCAATTAAGTGGCTTCATAATATTCGTGAACCTACAGGTCGTTTAGCTAGATGGTGTATGCGTCTTTCCCAATTTGATTTTGATGTACAGCACCGCCCTGGAAAACTAAACATTATTCCGGATACTTTGTCCCGATCTATTTCTGTAATGAATATCGATACTCTTGAGCCTGATGACTGGTATCTTAATATGATAGGATTAGTCCAAGCTTCTCCTGAAAAATATCCGTATTTTAAAGTCGAAAATAATCGACTATATAAGTTCTTGCCTTCCTTATTACCGCTTGAATCTAATATTTCCGACTGGAAACTAGTAATTCCAACTGCTAATAGGAAACAAATTTTGCAACAATGTCATGATGAACCTACAGCTGCCCATTTTGGAGTTTCGAAAACTCTATCCCGTATTTCCGAATTATATTATTGGCCGAAACTTAGATATTCTGTCAGTAAGTATTTACGCAATTGTAAGATATGTGCGAGTCAGAAAAGTGAGAATGTTTCACGTGCAGGCCTTATGGGTAAAGAAAAGAAAGTTAGCTTTCCTTTTCAGTTAATTAGTATGGATTTGTTAGGTCCGTTGCCGCGAAGTAAGTCTGGTAATCAGTACTTGTTTGTTGTTACCGATTGGTTTACTAAGTATGTCTTAATACAGCCATTACGTAAGGCCACTACCAAGCCTATGATAAAGTTCCTGAAGGAACAAGTTTTCTCAATATTTGGCGTACCCCAGACCGTTATGTTTGATAATGGGTCGCAATTTATTTCTAAAGAATTTCGAGATTTTCTAGATAGCGTTAAAATACAGAATGTTTGGTTGAATGCCCTTGTTACAGCTATTTCCTCATATATTAAAGACTCTCATCGTGAATGGGATAAACATATTTTCGATATTGCCCAGGCAATACGTCTTGCTAGTCTCGATTCGACTCAAGTTTCCCCCTCTTTCATGGTCTTTGGTCGACATGTTCCAGTTAGTGGAGATTTTTATAGTCCTATTGACCCCGATAAACCTTTAGAGATTGCTAACAAACTCTTTTGGACCCGTGAGCTAACCCAGCTTCCCGAATTGTATGAGGATGTTAAGTCCAGATTACACAAAGCCTATGAGCAGAATTCTCGGCAGTATAATTTACGAAAACGTCCGCTTAAATTTTCTGTTGGAGATATAGTCTGGAAGCGAAATTTTACTTTGTCTGATGCTTCTAAAGACTACTCTAAGAAGTTAGCCCCTAAATATATTCCATGTAAAGTTACCAAAGTTTTGTCCCCACTTGTTTATCATTTACAAGATTTAGATGGACATCCTGTTGGCAATTTCCATGTCAAAGATTTAAAGGAAAATCATTGTGATTTTTCTAAGCAATAAAATTCTAATTCTTAAATAATAATGTAGGTCTTATTCAACTTACGACCTTTCTCATGTTTATTTTTGCCATCTTCTCTAAATACATGTTTTAACCTTACTCTTGGTTTGTTGAATACACTCGGTGTGATTGAATGTGAATGTGGCACTGAAAGCTGATAAATGATTTCTTTAGTACGTAAGAGGAGTCTATTCGCCATTCTAATAAATATCAAATACTCTTTATATTAAGATTTTCTAAGATCTTTGGTTCCTGAATTTTAACTCATTTTCGAGTGGGTTTAAGTTCTTTCTAAAATAATATTTACTAATCCTCTGTTGGTATAATATTCCTTCATGGTCCTGCCAGGTCAGTACTGTTGTGTTCTTATCCTCCTTTTAGTTGTGGGAGTTACATAAAACAATGATGGCGTGATTTGTTGAGTGCCCTCTTTCTATTTGAGTGACTGAATATCTTCTTGGAAATCTTGTTTCGATTTGTGTTGGCATAGAATATAGCAGGGATATTTTATCCCTTGGGTGTTTCTTGGTAGGTTGGTCGGATATCACGCAGGGTGTAAGACAATTTTCCCGATTGTGTCCAGTATATATTTACCGATTTTGACAGTTCTGTCTATTTAGAAATCTGTGTGAAGTTATTACTTCATTTTGAATATTCAGAAAAAATAATAATCTGTTGGGATTTTATGTCCTTGTGCATTTTAAGTTCGTTGAACTTCCATGAGCTTTTTCTAAAAGCTAAATTATAAATCTGTTTGAGATCTATTAGGTCTTGTGGTTTTGAACCATTTTTGAGTGTGTGAGGTTTTGGTGATGTCGTTCAGTTTTCATTTGTACCGTTGGCATCCACCATTGACCGATTTGTGTATCGTTGGTGATACAGTTTGCAGTATAGTTTTGTACCGTACTGCGCTTTTGGGAGACAGTTTCTGTCCCTTTACCGTACCGTTGGCAAGTGCCATATACCGTTCCGTGCCGTTCAGGCAATATCGTATCGATTTATTGGTAAGCTATTTACCGTTCCGTGCCGTTCCGGCAATATCGTATCGTATCGCTTTGCAGTAGAGTTTAATACTGCGTTTTTGGAGGCATTTTGGTCTCTGTTCCGTACCGTTTGATGATTTTGATCATCACGATTATCGTTTTGCTTTTTGAAATACAGGGTGTTTCGTATGTACCGTTCAGTATCGTTACAGTTTGTCGTGACAATCCAGTATGAGTGTTCCTGTGTTGGAATTTGTTTGACATTTGAGAATTTGAGAAGGTTTTAGTGACCTTATAATGTTCAGTTTCAGCGCATATTAGAGAACCGCGTGGTGGTATAGTTTGGCCATCCACAAAGTCTTATTAAGATATTAGTATTTGACCTAGGGTCTGTGAATTTTGAGAAGTTTTGTGTTCAGATTTGTGTTATCGTATCGAGTTTTGAGGTCGTGTTCTTTTCAGAACAAGTCTTCGGGTTATGACTTCTTTTTGAATCTTAGACTTTGTCTATTATAGCGCGGTGGGATGCGTTCTAGAAATTCCTTCACCGATGTCGGGTTCCGGTAAGAGTCCGGTAAAGCATTTGTGGTCTTTCTCTACCATCTTTAGACCTTCTGTTTTAGACTTTGTCTATTATAGCGCGGTGGGATGCGCTTTAGAAATTCCTTCACCGATGACGGGTTCCGGTAAGAGTCCGGTAAAGCATTTGTGGTCCTTTTCCTACCATCTTTTGGCCATTTTTCCCCCAAGGACTTCTGGTCCTTCGAGTCACTTTGTTGACTAAATAAATTTGTACGTTACTTTTATGAAATATTCTCTCCCCTTTGAGAAATTTATATTTCTCCAACCTTCTGTCTTAGACTTTGTCTATTATAGCGCGGTGGGATGCGCTCTAGAAATTCCTTCACCGATGTCGGGTTCCGGTAAGAGTCCGGTAAAGCATTTGTGGTCCTTTTCCTACCATCCTTTGGCCACTTCTCCTAAGGACTTCTGGTCCTTCGGGTCACTTTGTTGACCAATTTAAATTTGATGTTTCTTTTTGTAACTGTTTCTCCCCTTATAGAATTTTATATTTCTTTAGACCTTTTGTTTAGACTTTGTCTATTATAGCGCGGTGGGATGTGCTCTAGAAATTCCTTCACCGATGTCGGGTTCCGGTAAGAGTCCGGTGAAGCATTTGTGGTCCTTTTCCTACCATCTTTTGGCCACTTTTTCCTTAAGGACTTCTGGTCCTTCGAGTCACTTTGTTGACTAATCAAATTTGTACGTTTCTTTTATGAAATATTCTCTCCCCTTTGAGAAATTTATATTTCTCCAACCTTCTGTCTTAGACTTTGTCTATTATAGCGCGGTGGGATGCGCTCTAGAAATTCCTTCACCGATGTCGGGTTCCAGTAAAAGTCTGGTAAAGCTGAGGTAGTTCCTTCTTTACCATCCTTCGACTACCTTCTTTGAGGACTTTTTGTCCTATTGGTCTATGTTGACCATTCAATCTGTCGGTTCTTTTTGGGAACCATGCTCTTTGTGAGATTTTTTTTGCTTTGTGCAGTTATAAGGTACCCTCGATCTATTAATCTGTATAGATCACCTTGTTCAGTGTGTCCTTTTAGGGGCAGATCATTCCCTTTCAGGGTTACCGTCGTTCGTGCCGTTTTGTGTCGTTCTTTGGAGTTTCGTTTTATTGGGATATTGACCCACTACCGTGCCCTTTTGTGGGATTTTAGTATTACAGTTCCTTGTAACGTCTTGCGTTTTGGTGCGTGCGGCGCACTATTCTATCGTTGTTTTAACGAACGAACTAGTAATGTTGGAATCTGTTCTTTTTAGAACAAAGCACTAGTGTGCGTCCTTCTTTCTCCGTTTCTATAGAGCTTCCTTTGTCTGGTGACATAATGTTTTAGAGAGGCTTATACCATTTTGAGCCAGATAATATGGAAAGGTTTATGAACCTTGAATCATCTACTTTGTAGTTGTAGTCAGTGTGCTCTATGAAAAGGTTTATTAACCTTCAGTTATATAGTTATTCGTTGCAGTGAACGGACTTCAGTTAATATGAATAGGTTTATTAACCTTATGTCTTTCAGTTAATAGCTACGACCCAATATACTTTCGAGACTATTTGAAAAGGTTCTAGTAACTTTAAGTCGTCCAATCGTTGGTTAAGATTTAGCATATTTCACTGGTAAATATAATAGGGGTTTACTAACCCTAATTTATCTACTTGTAAATATTTAATTTCGAGGAGGTTTATTAACCTTAACTCCTTTAGCTTGCAGTTATTGAATTATATGAAAAGGTTTGTTAACCTTAACTCCTTTAGCTTGTAGTACAGTCTGATGACTTTTTAACGGGTTTTTGTAATCCTAAGATGAGGTTTCTATATAACATTAGGTGTGTAATTTGGAGAGGTTTTATCAACCTTAAGTTACTTAGTTTATAGTTATAGGTAACCTATTATAGGTTAGAATTTAAAAGGAGTTTTAGTAACTCTATATCGTTTGATTTTCAGTTATGGTTTACGTTTTGGAAGTCATTTCGTTCAGGTATTGATCTTGAATTTTATTTTTGGTATACACTTACCTTGTATAGGTATTTTGAGTGAATGAGGTGACGAATGGGTAGTGTTGACATCTTTTTTTAGTTTAGTGACGTTCTTCAGGTGGCGGTTAGTGCTTTGTTTTGGTAGTGGTTGGGCTTGAACCTTTCCTGACGGTTGAAGGAGGTCCTAACGCTGGACGGTGGATGTTTAGTGGGGGATTGGTTCTTGTTCTGGCTTCTGCTAGGGTGGAGTACTATCTATGTAGGTTTCCTTTTTCCAGTTTTGTTTACTATTCTTTTATTTCTTTCTCTTCCTTCTTTCTTCTCGATCTGTGAAGGCTCAGTTAGTGCCATATCGGGCTACTGTAAACCGGAGATCACGGGGTGTTGCCTTTTGGTACCCTATGCTGCACCTTGCTGTTACACTCTCTTGTGTGCGTACTAGATTTCGTTTTAGATTATGATGTTGGTGGGTGTTTCTGAGTATGATTCCGTTTGTGATTTTCCTAGTACATGACTATTGGGGTCTCAGTTGGTGCGTCTGGCTTCTCCAACACCTTCGGTTTTGTTTGAATGTTCTGTGAAGACATTTGTTTTAGGGTGGCTCCTTTCAGCTCTATTCGGCGTTCCTTACCTTTGGTCCTTTCTATTTTCCTAGCCGGATAGTCCCTTTCCTTTCCTCTTTCCTTTTTGAATGTTTAGACACTTAGGGTCTTATAGATTTGGGCGTTAGGCACTTTTGAGTGTGCCTTGGTTCTGATATTAGTATGGTATCTTCGTATGCTTTCGGCATTTTGTTAGTTTTAGTATAGCATAAGACGGGCTTCACAGCTTTTCTTTTTTATTGTTTTTTCTTTTTCTTCGACGAGTGGGCGAGTGTAACGGGTACATTTTCCAACAGCATTTTGTACGCAGAATTTAGCATTTATTCTTATTAAAAATCTTAAGTTCGGTCCTGTGGGCTTCGTTTTGTTTAAATCAGCATTTCATCATGTAAATAATTCCTACTGAAAGCACTTTTAAGAAAAGATTGTTTCATATTTGCTGTAATTAAAGAATGTAGCGTCATAATGATGTTGTTTTTTCGTATCCTGCTAAATTGCATTTTAAAATAATATCAATTATTTTAGGGAGAGACCTTGCTAAGAAACTGTGAGTACTTGATCATCAATTTTATAGAAATATTTTGTTAACATTCTGAGTATACAGGATTCGAAAATGAAGTTTCCTTTGTTCGTAAATTGCGTTTTAAATTTTAAGTCTGTTTATAGCGTAGGAATCTTGTCTACAAGGCAGATGCTGTAGCATTCCACACTAGTTTGGCGCGCAATTTTAAGTGCTACTTTTTACACTTAGAGTCGAGAATCCTATAGAAGGCCAAATAAAAGCGCCCTTGCCGCATAAAAACAGATGTATCCACGTGTAACTACGGGATCCGAGTTCATAAAAAGCCTTCGCTGGTTTTGACGCGGGAGACTCGCCACTGCACCCTGATTGCATGCGGTCGACATTGTGTTAGAGACTCGACACTGCACCCTGATTGCATGCGGTCGATATTGTGTTAAAGATGCCGTTTAGCTTAAGTGCTATGAGATTTGAAAGATAATCCTAAATACAGTACAGTACAGTTTTAATGCTATTTTGTGTAGAGTGCAAGTTTTAAAAGAATTTCCGTCTCGTTAATTCGTGTTAGAAGAATTTTTATAATTTTGTAACGCGGGTAAATAAATGTGTTTCACGCTATAGTGAAGAACTAAAAAACAACAAACAATTATTTTGCTTCGTTTGGGTTTAAGACCAGTGCAGTTTTTTTTAAAGCAAAACCATATAAAGCGATCTCGAATTTAACGATCGACTCTAGTGCTTTTATAAATTAAAACCCCGCTTAAAGAATTTAAACGCATTTGGTGCTACTCGTGATTAAAAAACAACCTAAGTTTCTGAAACATTATCGTTATTTTCCAAGTGAAAACCCCGTTTGTTCATGAAATCATATGGGCGAATGACAATAACTAAATATTATCGCATTTTTGGTACGGAGAATCAACACTTCAATACAACGCCGAGTTCAACGACAATTTCCCCAAATGAAAGGCCGAATTTCAAATTTCTACTGGACTATATGTATGGTATTCCACAAATTTGAGGGATAATATTCAAGGTACTGTAGTTTTAAGGATTTGTTTATAATTCAGTTAACTAAGAATCCCACAGTTAAGAATTTTTTCTTAGGGGAGAGCTCTCTTCGTTATAAAAAAAATCTTTAAACTTTAATTTAATTACAAATCATTTATATTGATACTGTCGAATTGATTTAAAATGTCTAATCTCATTTAGATATTTGTTTATAAATTTTGTCCAGAAAAAGACCAGTCAATACAAATTTTAATATTTGAATTAATGTGTTTGAACAATTTTTGTGTTCGATCCAATAAACTTTTTGGTTATTTCCGTTATCTAATGAAAAGTTCTAGATGAATTTTTATTGATTTATTCTGGTTTAGTTATAATCTAATGCTTGTCAACCAATTCTAGACAAACAAATTCTCGTTTACAGACTGTCTGGGTTTTTGTATGTGGTGCAGGCTTTAGCTACGAGTAAAGTCCCGCATTTTTGAGCGTTGTGTGTAAAATAATCAATTTTTATTGGCTTATTCAAATCGCGCTGTTTTCTAGTTGGTCTATTTTGAAAGCTTACCCCTCTTAAAATCCCTTCTATGGTCGAAATGTTTTTAGTTTTTACAGTCAATCTACAGTCAGGGTCTAATAAAGCAAGTAAAAAAACACACACAGTGCGAGACGCCTTCACGTGTTAGGTGGGGTCTCGGTCCCCGTGCCATGAATTAGAATTTTTAAAATCAATTGCCGAGGGCATTTCTAGAATATTTTTGCGGCATTTTAGTTAATGTTAACGTACAGTAAATACAGTGATTTTGGAGAACCAATTTTTACCGAAATCTAAAGTTTAATACCGTACAGTTTCCCGATAAAAATATAGAGTGTAATCACTGTTTTGGTGGTCGCAATTTACTTTTGTAAAGGATCTCGCTAAGGGATACAGTTATAATATGAATGAATATCGCCGCCTGGTTGAATTCTTAATTAATTAAGGTTTTATAAAATCTTGTCCGGATATAATGTGAAATCATATAATGTTAAAACTAAATAAAATTTAAATCGTACGTTTCAGCGGACGTGACTGTTTATAAAGGTAGTCTTTTCTTCCTACAAAATTATTTAAACAAGTAATTTTATTCAAGTTATTTGGCTGTATTGGTTATTTAAAAGAGGGAATTTTACTAATGAGTATTTTCCTAGAAGTACAGTATAGAGAATTTTAATTTTCGTAGTTCCAGTTTATGAGTGATTGCAGAATTTAATGAAGTTTTCCAGTTTCTGTAGTTCAACTCACAACTGTTTATTGGTGTTTGTAAAGAGCAATATTGTGTAAGTTCGCCTTGATCCAGTTTTGTGAATTAAGCGATTTGAATAAGGTATTCTGATTTATCGACTCTTTGAATTTTGTGAATATCGCGTAAGTTGCTTATTGTTTATGTACCGATTATTTTTGTCATTTTGTTGTATGAAAACGTCCCCATTTGCTAAGAACTTATATGCAGGGTATTGTGACTTTACTTAATAATCTTTTTGACTAGTTGTTATCTTTTCTAACTTTTTGGTTCATGAATAAACATAATTTTTAAATTTAATTAGACTGAATAATATTGACCTATGAAAGTCTTTATTTATATTTTATCTAACCTAACTTTGACATCACCGAATATGATTAACAAGTTGAATTAAATTTATCAGATCTGACTCCAGTTTCTGGTTAATGATATCAGGTCATTATTTTAATTACTATCATTATCGAACTTTCATAATCAGATGGCACCCAAATATATGTATTTTCTTGTGCCTTAAACCTTTATCTATTCTTTTACAATTTAAAGCTATTGGAAACAATACCTACGACCTGAAATTTAAATTTGTAAAGATAAGATATCAAGCTGTGGCAATTTTGAGCATTACCGTAACGTATAATATTTTTAAGTTTTTATGGGTTTCAGACGTCCATCGTGCGACGTACTTTGTTATGTCTGAGTTTTACCGTTATAGTAATGTTTTTGTTCCGGTAAAAAAATGTTTTGTTTCAATACTAACAAGAAACTTATATCATAAAGTTAATGCTATGCTAACACTTCATAAAATATTTTTATCAGTTTTGAGATTGGAAATCGTGAATATTTAGACTTTAGTTGTGTGTTGTAAATTAAAAGCATCTTGCATCAAACTACAAACTTAAGAAACCATAAAAAACACAAGAAACGTGCAAAATTGTAATATCATATTCATTGTAACATACACATTTATCAGCAAGTATATTATTTAAAAATACTTGCTTTTCAAAAAAAGCTTTAGTAAAATGCCAAAAATTAAGAAAAATCGGAGTAGTTTTTAAAAAAAAAAATTTCTTTTGAAAATTTCTATGTAGAAAAAATAGAAATTTACAGATTTAAAGTATAACTACCGCTTTTTCTCATTTTTTTTGGTATTTTACTAAAACGAATATGTTCTTCAAAGTGGGCGTCTTAAAAAAGGAAAGCGTTCTAGAACTTTGTTTTAAGAGTTTTCAAAAAGTTTTAAAAATCTTAGAATCAAGTTCCCAAACCTTCTTTAGAAACATTTTAGAACGCATTTAGAACTCACTCTTAGCTTCAAATAAACCTCAAGATCATTAAAATCGTACAAGCGGTTGCTGAGATATAATTTTTGAAAGAACACATACTTAAATTTAATATAACGTGATTTAACCGGAAACGCGTCGCCAGAATTTTTTCAGACTTTCATCTACTCACAAAACGCGTCGATTGATATATAATTCTGTTAGGAAAATTCTTACACATTCTATTTCGCAGCCATTAACTACTAGGAAGCTTTTTAAACGTCGAAGGAATGCATGCTACACAAAGAGGTAGACGTAAATTTACTTGTGATGGTGTACGAATTCGAATTCGTGAAAAGACCACTACACCAGTAGATCTAAATAAAAAAGGAATTGATATTAAAAACGCGTGCCAGGTCATAAAAGGAATCAGAATATCATTATAATAAATTAGTCTTAAATAGTAAATGAACGAATATAATATTGGACATATTAAAGAAGTCAATAAATTGACTAAATTTGGAGACTACCTGCAGATAAATAATTATAATTATTAATTTTTATTTATTTGTTAATAGTTAATTGTAATGTAATTTAATTGTTAATTTTCAATTAGATCGAGTAATTTACGTATCTTTATTAATTATTGGTTTGCAAGCTGTAAAACTGTAAAAGGAATAAACAATTGAGTTACAAGAATGGTATCTCCGTCGCTTGTAATTAGTCAATTAGGGTATAAATGTAAATAATATAACCCAAACAACAAACAACAGTTTGTTGATGGTAATTATCAGGAATTGCATTTAACTAATGCTCATCTTGTAAATCTGAAGTGAAAGATCTAACGGTACAAAGGTAGGTAACGGTAGTTTAGTAACCATAATCCACCGACACATTTCTTTGGGAGCATTAAATTGCCTAATGAACCTTTTCATGGTATTTATCAGTCATATCAAGCATTTTTGTTGTTTGTACTTGTAGCTAATTTAGAAATGCAGTTTTTGATGAATTGTGTTATAATGTCACGATTTATTTTCGTCTTCAATATTTTGCATCATTTTAAGTTAATACCATTGCTATGAAATACCATATTTAAAATAAAAGCTCTTCTGCTACCTCTTCTGATTAGCTTTGCACAGGTAACGATTTCCATTTTTGAAAAGACGGCTTTCCTTTCTGTTTCGTTTTGTTTTCGTTGATTGTCGTTTTGACTAAACCACTGCTTTGTGTGTTAAAAGAAAATTCAGTCTGAATTTTGCAAAGAATAGTTAATTTAAAATAAAAATTATCTATTCACACGGGTATCATGTGCATCACATGGGTATCAATTGCGAGCACACTATTAAAGACCTAGTTGTCGGAAAGGGTGTTTTTCTATACACGTACGTATCAGTCAAAGGTACATTGGGTATCTTACGTTTCTCTTTTACTAATAGATATGTATTTTGATTTTTAGTACAGTCAAATAAGGTGAAATAAGGGGTAAACCTCTGAATGAAAGTAAGAAAGCTGTATTTTTGCATGAACCTTTGTTTTGACGTTCTGAAGACTGGCTGAAAAGTCTCCTATAATCCCGTGTCCACTTCACAAGATATTAAAGGTCAAAGGTAACGAAAATCGGCTTTTCGTAATTATCTTGTTTTCTATGCGTCATATGTCATTTAAAGTTATTATAAAACATGTAGATCATAAAATTATCTACAACTTTTATTTCATGCATTTTGTCGTATGTATACCGTTCTGGAGATATAGCGCGGAAGTGGCACGCGCGCATGTAAACTGCGGAGCCAGGTATATAGTTCGCTATACAAAGTTAATTTGAAACAAACGTTATTTTCCCAGACTAAATTACATTTAAAATTTTCAAAATATTTATACTTACGTTACGGTAATGCTCAAAATTGCCACAGCTTGAGATCTTATCTTTACAAATTTAAATCTCAGGTCGTAGGTATTGTTTCCAATAGCTTCAAATTGTAAAAGAATAGCTAAAGGTTTAAGACACAAGAAAATACATATATGTTGAGTGCCATCTGATTATGAAAGTTCGATAATGACCTGATACCATTAACCAGAAACTGGAGTCAGATTTGATAAATTTAATTCAACTTGTTAGTCATATTCGGTGATGTCAAAGTTAGGTTGGATAAAATATAAATAAAGACTTTTATAATTATATGGGTCAATATTATTCAGTCTAACCAAGTTTAAAAACTATGTTTATTCATGAACCAAAAAGTTAGAAACTATAACAACTAGTCAAAAAAGTAATTAAGTAAAGTCACAATACCTTGCATAAGAGCTCTTATCAAATGAGAACGTTTTCATACAACAAAATAACAAAAATAATCGGTACATGAACAATAAGCAACTTACGCAATATTCACAAAATTCAAAGGGTCAACAATTCACAATATCTTGTTCAAATCGTTTAATTCACAAAACTGGATCAGAACAAACTTACTCTATATTGCCCTTTACAAACACAGGTATAAATAATTGTCACTGAACTATAGAACCTGGAAAACTTCGTAAAATTCTGCAATCACTAATCACCCAAAACTGCGAGAATTAAAATTGACAATACGGTAGTGCAGGGAGGTATTCGTTAGTGGAATTCCCTCTTTCAAATAACCGATACAACCATACAACTTGGATGAAATTACTTGTTTAAATTATCTTGTAGGAAGAAGAGACTGCCTTTATTAACAGTCACATACGCTAAAACGTACGATTTAAGTTTTATTTAAATTTAACATTATCAGATTTCAAATTATATCCGGACAAGATTTCATTCAACTTAAAAACTTAATTCATTGAGAATTCAACTAGGCGACGATATTGCAAAACTAAATTACGACCACCAAAACACTGATTACAATCTATTATTTTTATCGGGAAACTGTACGGTATTAAACTTTAGATTTCGGTAAGAATTGATTCTCCACAATCACTGTATTTACTGTACGCAAAAGTATTCTGAAAATGCCCTCGGCAATTAACTTTAACAATCCTAATTCATGGCACGGGGACCGAGACCCCGGCCTGATACGTGAAGGCGCCTCGCCCTGTATTTATTCTCTTATTTGCTTTATTAAACCCTGCCTGTAAGCTGACTGTAAAAACTAAAGATATTTCGACAGTAGACGGGATTTTAAGAGGGGTAGACTTTCAAATAGGCCAACGAGAATATAGCGCGGCTTGATTAGGCCAATAAGAATTGATTATTTTACACAAAGAGCGCTCGAAAATTCGGGACTTTGCTCGTAGCTGAAATCTGCACCATATCCAAGAAAAAACCAGACATTCGGTAAACGAAAATTCGTTTATCTAGAATTGGGTGACAAGCACGTACACGGAAATTCTAAATTTAAACCAAATGGGTTTTAATAGCATGTTTTTCGTAGAAACTTAACTGATTTAGATGGGAATATTCGCAAATGCTCGTTCACATCGACGGAAATTGCTGACAATTTAGATTTTAAAAAACTAGTCTATTCGAAAATATTCTTTTTCCCAAGAACAATATGAAATGGTAGATGATAACACGTGTGAAAACAATACCTTTATCTGAAACGAAGTCTGTAAATTCTTATAAAAACAATTTTATTAGTCTGGTGTGGGGTTTATTTTATGCAGTATACCAACGGTGATTTTACATTGAAAGAAAATAATATATGAATACACAGAACCGCATTTAGAGTTTTTTATTCAATATGCATACTAAATTGCATTATTTATTTGAAAACCAATAAAAACGTAACGATACAAATTATTAAATAAAATGGCACAATATTGGAATTATTATTTTTTATTCTTCTATTATTAATTAAAAACTGTTAACCACGCAATAATTTTCATATTTTCCTATTTCTCATCATGGGATAATTATCTATTATACATACAAAATTGCAGTATTTCTGATTTCCCTAAGGTTGCTTATTCTACTGCCTATTTTGAAACCAAATGTAAAAAGTAATAATGTATTGCATACACTGTGCATCATTCCTTTTCATTTCTCCTGGTCATTATAATAAATTTATAAAAAACTTCTATAAATATTTTTATAAATTTTCTTTTATAATTATTGGTTTTTACTAATAATGAGTTTTCTTTTTACATCCAGGGTCATATAGTCATATTCCGACTATTGGGTACGTCGTCAAATTCTGTTGATCTTACAATATTGCCACAAGTTGCAGTGTTTGATAAAAAAGGTAAATTAAAGTTATTAAATATTTGCTACTAGTTACTTCTCTTTTAAGTAGAAAATGCCTAAACAGAGGTATAAAGAAATGTATAAAAATGTAAATTATTATTAAATAAAATTGCGAGTTTGTGATGACATGACAACAAAGCAGGTTTTGTCTGTGTGAAAGTACTTCCAGATTTGAGATTATACAGCTTTATATTTAATAAAGAACAGGCGTTGACTGTAACGCTGTAAATTTTAATTTGTATCTATGCTCGTATGAATAGATTCTCATCTAGCAAAATTCTGGAATATTAAGTTTTGATTAAATTTAAAAATTAATTTTCTTTGTTCCCCTGAACTTTATAAATTTTTTGTTTGGAAATGAAAATTGCAAACCGAAGTAAAAGGTTACTATGTATCTATTGTTTCGTTTTAAAGTGCAGCTATAACCGTCGAAATTAGTTCTTTTTAAGCTTTCCATACGTTGTTACACTTTTATTGATTTTCAACAAAATCCAATGACTAACCACTTTATCAAATGCTTGAATGTTTTTCTATTTGTACATTTTGTACTTAAATTTCTAGTATATATATCAAAAGCTCATTTACTGCAGCCAACATAATTAATTTTATTTGAAGTAGTGAATACTTTATACTTATAGATATCTACCCTTAAAACACCGCATATATTCTACCAAGATTATGCTTAATATTAAACTAGGTCTTCAGAAACGTTTTACTGCACAAGTTTGTTGCCCGCATCTGTGGATGCATCTAATTTACAGAATTCGTTGACCCGACCAAGTTCATGAAGTTGGGCTGCAGCTATATAGCATAATGTTTTATTTAAAGTTTTCTTTGAATCAAGTAGTTGCGATCGTTCGCTAAGGAACGATGAAAAATCATAGCCACCGATTTTCCAGTTTTTTGTACAAAGTAAATGTAGTAATTTAATATATGGTATTTAAGAACATTTAATTTTTTAACGTTATAATTGTTCAGTTCATAAATCAAGTCGAGTTACAGCATATATTGTACAAAAAACCTGAAAAATCGGCTCTCACTATTTTTCATCGTTCCTTAACGAAGGATCACAATAAGTGACAAGGAATACCCATAACGTAAGCAAGGGGCAGACTTTGCATCATAAAATAAGAAGAGTGCAGATTTTAGTACACCAACAATGGTCCATGTCATCTTGACTCGTAGAGAAACCGATCATTTTGAGAGAATCGCAGAGAACGAAATAATATTAAAAGTAAACATCATTCCGTTCAATGTGAATGTAGTAGTTGAGCGAAAAACATTATAATGTTATTGGATAATTCACTTATTTTTACAAATTTTAAAAATCAAAAGAAACAACTAGTTTAGTCACCACAGGATAAACGAAAGCAGTTCTTTGGCAACGAAAAAATTTACTTCATACTTAAACGAGGGTATGATCACTTGCACCATGTTTCCAATGTAGTAAATAGGATTTTGAACCATGACTAGCAAATTAAACGACTTTGAGATTTCCTTCTGTGAATTCTTTGTCATTGCTCCTATCATTTTCTTCATAATAATAATAATAGTTTATTTAACTCAACAGGTTAACTAACCCATTTACAGAGTTAATAATTTAACTATTGAACTAATAAACGAAAACAAATAACATAATTCAAACTAATAATACAAATAATAATGAATTCCATACAGTCTTGCTAGAAATTACTCGAGCTTTATGCGTGCGACTACACAGAATTAGGCGCTCAGCCACACAATCAGCAACCGAATGTCTGGACGTGGTTAAATTTAGTTTCTTCCTTGTTCTTTCTTCAAACCTTTTTTCTATTTCTTCATTAATTGGAGTGTTAGTTAAAATATGAGATTTACTTCGCTTCCGTCTTCCTGATATCTGCTTTCGCATTTGAAAAAAATTTTGACAGTTAAATGTGAAACTGTACTTAAGAAAGATCATAATAACTGCAACATTTCAGGTTTCGAATTTGCTGAAAGAGATATCTGTGAACAAGGACAAACTGATCAATAAAACATCTAACATATCACTTCTTCAATCTATTAAACACAAAAACACACAGAACAATCTAATTTTTGTTAGAGTAGATAAGTATAACACTTTGCTAATTCATTCGAAATATATTTACATACAAAAAATTAATGAATTTATTAATATATAGAATTTAAAAACTTTAAACAAAGATCCAACTACAAAATTCCAAAAAGAAGAAAAACAAATTTTAGAAAACTGAAATATCTGCTTATCAATCTTAGAAAAGCAACAAATCATAAATAAAAGCACACAACCACCTAAACTGTATGGCAGTGGTTCTTAACCGGTGCTCCGAGGAACATTGCTGCTCCGCGAGCTTGTTGCAAGTGCTCCGCGAAATTATGAAAACCGAAATTTAATTTTGGCTCATCTACTGTATGTGATTTGAGTTGCACAAGTAATGGGTAGATGGCAGCACCTTTGCAAAGTGAAGTGAAGTCGTGTGCTCGCTCCTTCGTCGCTCGCCCCAAAAATTTTCCAGCTTGCCCGTAAAGATTAATTTACAAAGTTTGGCACGTAAATAACGATTAGTAGCCACTCAAGCATCGTGACTAGTGCATGAAAAGTCGCAGCTAATCGCCTAATCAAATCAAACAACGTTTAGACGGCGTTTATGGTGATTATCTCCTTCATATTCCACTGTAAATAAGTGGTCAAAATGTTTTCGTTTGGGATAAGAATCTCTTGAAGATGATGAGCGCCCCGGTCGGCCAATTGAAGCGGTAACGCCTCAAAAAGTTACAATTATTGAAAAAATGGTATTAGAGAAGATTGCTGTTTGAAAGTTAAGGAGTTAGCAGTGATGTCTGACATTTCGGAAACAGGTGTTCGCCGAATTCTTCATGGCCATTTGGGTATGAATAAAATTCATTTCATTCTTCTTTCTGCTGTTCAACGTCAACGTCGCGTTGAATGTGGGCTTGTTTTTAAACTTGTGTGGAGACGACCCAAAGCCTATTTTGGAGTCCATTGTCACTGCCCTTGTCACAAACAATGGTTCTGTGTTATGATCCTCTATCCAAAAGGGAATCGATGGAATGGCGGCAACCCGATGAACCTCGTCCCAAAAAGGCGAACGTCGCTCAATCGACAAAGAAAGTTATGGCAACAATATTCTGGGATTGTGATGGCGTTTTACTGATTGATTTTAAAAAAATACAACTGTTAACAGTACATATTATGCGTCTTTATTGCATAAATTGAGAAACAATATTCGTGAAAAACGTCGAGAAAAATCGATGTTCGATGAAAATGTTCGATTATTACACGACAATGCACCCGTTCATACTGCCGCAATTTCACAAGCTGCCATTCGCGAATGCGACTTTGAAACACCGTACAGTCCGGATATGGATATGACTGTTATTTATCTTCCAAAGACCTTAGGGGGGTCGTTTTAAGGACGAGAACGAATTGCAAGCAGCTGTAATTGAACATTTTGAAGGAGAAACTTCAGATTATGTTTACAAGGGCATTGAATTATTAATTCCACATTGTAATAAGTGCCACGAAACTAGAGGAGTTAAACATAAATAAAATTTTCCTAAAAAGACTTGTAGTATCTTGTATCTCTTGTATCTCAAAATATATAGCGTGACCGTCGTATTGAAAAATAAAAATTATTATATTTTACCAAGTTTATTTTTTCTATATCAGACCGAGAATTTATAGCGCTTACCTCGTACATATTTTTTAATTAATGTCATTTGTAACTGTTATGTCTAATGTTTTTTGACTCTTTGATTTTGGTGCTCCGCGAATTTTTCTTATGATCAAAAGTGCTCCCTGACTTCAAAAAGGTTAAGAATCACTGCTGTATGGACTCATCAGAACACATAAGCAGAATATGCTATAAGATCAGTTGTATCATAATATAATATTTAATAATAAGAATCACATTTTGTCCAAGAAACTGAACCATATTATTAATACGATAGGTTACAAATCGAAATACTTACTCTGTTAGAAATTCTTTAGGATTTATAGATATGCAACATAAGCTACACCTTCTACCACATTCAAAACTCATTAGCTTTGCTGCTTCTAGCATGTTCTCCAGAATACCTCCACAAGAATGTATTCCTTTTTTAGATAGTTTCTTGAAGAACAGTAATATACACCGTGTCCGCGTAAGTTGGCTACATATGGAAAACTTTGTTATTATTGATTTTATGAAAAACAGTTATTCTTCATAAAAAGTTCTGCATGTTCTAAAACCCAAAATTCAACCATCAGATATTAAATTATATCAGTCGTATCATAATAACAATAATTATATCATTTTTGTTCAAGAGTAAAGTACCTCATATCGAGAATTTTTAATATGAAAAGATGTTATGGATTAAAAATAATTTTTAAATATTCAATAATGTTTGAAAACATCCTTTCTTATTAAAAAATTTTCGATATGGTCAAAAATGAAGGTACTTTACTCTTGAACAAAAATGATATAATTATTATTATTATGATACGACTGATATAATTTAATATCTGATGGTTGAATTTTTAGGGTTTTAGAACATGCAGAACTTTTTATGAAGAATAACTGTTTTTCATAAAATCAATAATAACAAAGTTTTCCATATGTAGCCAACTTACGCGGACACGGGTATAATTAGTTAAAAGTTTAGAGTTAATTCAATTATTTGATCTTTGTATAAGTCAAGATTATTTTACCTTCACTAATTTAACATATCTACAAAAGGTGGTTTATCTATGGGAAATTCACTCACTCCTCTGTTAGTTAACATGTTTATGGATAATTTAGAAGATTAAATATTTTAATTAAACCTCTCTAAACACAATGGGCCGTATTCACAAACCATAACAAACGGTGTCTCTAACTAAAGAGATAGCTTTATTTCATTCAAATAGGCCAGAAAAGATTAGAATTGGTCACAATGGTAATTAAACATGTTATTAACTTAATAGTGAGATGTGAATGCGACGCATTATCTTTTATTAATAGTCTCCAACATAAAATACATTTTACATTAGAAACAGAACAAAATAGGGGTATTGACTTTTTGGACTTGACTATTAAGATTAACGCACACAAATTTGAATTTTCTATATACAGAAAACCAACACATACGGATACAACAATACCAAATCATCATCTCACCACAAAGTATACAAACTAGCAGATTACATATTCTTAGTATATAGAGCTTCCTATTCCTAGCTAACTATTCCACTCGCACAGCCAGATTTTAGTAAAGAGATTTCAACCATTAAAAACAATTAGCCCAGGTAAATCATTATAATGATTGGCACTCATTCCCACTGACAATCAAACAAAAGAGACACATTATATATGTATAATGTATATATACCTTTTTTTAGCAAAATATCAGCACATATACTTCGAAAAACCAACAATTATAAAATAGCCTTTAAAACCAACACTAACATGTTTCCATTTTTATTTAATGCTAAAGATAGGACACCGGATATTCTGAAATTCAGCGTTTACCGTTTGAATTGTTCTTTTTATAGTTCAGTATATATTGGACAAACACTTCGAAATTTTGACATAAGATACAAAGAGAACATGCGTTATTACAGAAATAAACACTCAGAAAAATCTAATTATTGCAAACCCCTTTTACAACACTATCACACAATGACTCTCCAAAATAATTTTAAATTCCTACATTTTTGTAATAACAAACGCAAATTAGACATTTTAGAAGCTTTTGAAATATACAAACACAAACTTGGAGCACCTTTAATGGATATTTAATTTTTATTACTTGTTTCTTTTTATCTAGTTATCTATTTCTTGTACTTGCCTTAGCGACGTATTTGTCTATATTTATATTACCTCTGATAATGACAGCTTAGCTGTCGAAACAATTGTCAGGCAAATTTACTAATCATTTTGATTTATTTCATATATTTCTTCATTACCTCTTCCAAGTTACCCAAAAAACAAACCATTGTGTTTATTAAAACTTGCAGATCGGCCCAAGCTAGTAGTTTCGAGCTGTATTAAAAAACTAATTCAAATTGAAACTTAATCATAATGACTCATAATGAATGAGTGTCTCAAATCTGCTTCTGTTTTAAGGCTCCCGCTTTTCCCCTTGTTGTGAGTGCTTGTAAGAGAGTTAGAAAAATATTTCTGAGCTGTTTTCGGCGACCCTTATCGATTATATACCATGGTAAACTTTAAACAAGTTCTATGGAATTTGTCAATACAATCAAGAATAATTTGGAACAAACTTTCTAAAGAATTGTACCTATATATGAGGTAGTATGTTACAGAATCCAAATGGTAGACCATGCTGGGATTATAAACGGAGAGGCCACAAAAAAGTTCAAAATTGAAAAATTACCTTCCAAAATGATTCCAAGTGTCATTCTGTTTCCAGGACAATTCAACAGTGCACGCCTTACAAGTTCCTACTACATACAGAATAGGGAAAAACCCGAGTGTCTTGTATTAATCAATTTTGTAGCGAAGGTTTTGAAGAAAATAATTTTTATTGCGATTTTTAGCAAGTTATGGTAATTTTAAATTTTTCAAAACAGTTTTCGAGGCAAATGTACCACGAATTAATACTAAATAATTCACACTGGTTCCCAGATGGTGGCATGTGAATTAATTACCAAAAAATAAATATTGAAAAACCACATGATATATAAACGTATCTATTTTTTTGTTACTATTTTTTGCCTAGGAATTCTTTCAGTTGTCATTACTCCTTTAATCGATGCAGGTTTTGGGTAATCTTAATACAAGCTTGTTGTCGTAGGTATATAATATATCATTTCTATGTATGCTTTCTATCAGTGACCACTTGTCCAACTACTTTTCTAGGAAGAACTTCGTTTGGAGGTTAAAAACATTGTAGGAATACAATTTAGAGACACTTAAAAAATATATTTTCCTTTCTTTTTTAAACATAGCAACGATTAATAAGAAAATAAGAACACCAGAACATCGAAAGCTCTTGTAAAGTTCCAGTTTTCGTCTTAAAATCTTTGAGCATCCTTATCTGCAGAGAAATAGGATAAAACGATTTTTGACTTGTATGTAGACATGAATTTCATTCCAGCAATTGTAATAATTAATAAATAAAGAACATTTCAACTACATTTATCCATCCGTTAAAAATGAACTTGTAACAACAAAATATTTTTTATATTTACTACGACCTTTACAAAAAAAAGAACACGACGGTATCTTAATTTACATTTCAGATATGCGTGGAACATTTTTTATGCGTAAGTTTCAAAAGTTTTTCATTATTATGCTGCACGTAGAAGTGTAAAAATAATTTTGTTTCACTTTCTCTTTTAAAAGTTCATTCCTTTTATCAACCTCCGCTAACCTTTTCCGACATTTTCTGTCAACCTTCCTGAGTATCTCGTTATCTTCAGATGTCATGCTTTGCACGCATCTCGTTTTGATGGTGCAAAAACCTTTGAGTATCAAAAAATTTTAAGTCAACTTTAAACTGTCCTTGATTATTATACCTCGCCTGGCGATTTTAACATATACATACATCGGTACTTAAATTATTATTATTAATAGCCGACAATAAAAGCGAATTTCAGGTTCATCTGTTTGCAAACCTGAAGCGGTTTAATCTCATATTGTGGATTAGACAATACCATATATAATCCTTTATGTGACTATCCTGTCTGGGAATTTGCATATTTAAATAATTCCTATTCAAATCCGGCCTCGTGATAGATTATGTCTATAATTTAATTAACCTGTTAGAATTGTCAGAATTGCAAATTAAACAAATATTTATTATGAATGACAATTAAATAATATCATAGTGTGAAATTTTTTTTCAAACAAACTATAAATAACTTATTTCCCAATAACTCATATGATTTTCATATTTTCACAATTTTTAGTGGAACAGTGAAAGCATAATTGTTGAGAAAAGCCCAATAATATCAACAATATTATATAGTGTGGTGCTTTTCAAACTGTGGACAGCGACCCTCTGTGAGGGTGCGAAACCACATGAGAGGAGGCCGCGAAAAATTGCTAAAAACTTATTACTCTAAGTACCTAAGTACACAAGGCGCAGAATATCCACAGTCCATATTCAAACTTTTACGTGAGGTTCGAGTTATTTCTAACCTTTATTAATGTTCTGTGGCTTATGTAATCATCTACCTTCCGTCGTTGATAGATACCACTATCTCGTCAAGTTTTTTTGTGTTAATGCGTTGTGCGCGATTTTCTTCCTGTGCTAAAATATCGTTCGTGAACATCGGTTATTTCTATGAACACTCAAACAGCTAGGTCATGTCTGTTTTTTTGGCAAAGAAGATATTTATGTTTACTAAATACTTAACTTTTCTTTTTATTTATTTATCATTTTTGTATTACCATCTACATGATGTTCCAAAATATTAAAACTGATCACAAATGATCAACGAATAATTTGAATCTGGTAAATCTTAATAATTAAATATATAAGCTAGATTCATCAAATGATGTTTGTCTTGGCAAAAATTACGCTTATTACACTATTCACTCGCGCGCAATGCTCTGCTTTTACAAAACGGTTTGGTCCTTTTCAGTCTACGGATAAGGTGTTGGTTTATACGATAATTTGGCGGTATTTATTAGTAAGATCAGCTAATATTTCCACGTAATTCGTTTATTATGAGCATATAGCTTATTTAAAAAAATGAGTTTTGTGAAAAACATGTGAAAAATGATGCCGCCTTCTACGCTGTTTTTAGTAGTCAGCAAAATCATAAATTCAGTTTCATGTGTCAAGTTTAACACTATAGATTTCCCGTGAGTTTTGATAAAAATGCAAAATATAAGAATTCTGCCTTTTCATTGATAGGTTAAAAATAGGATAAAAAAAACAAAAAGTTTTGTTTAATCAAAAACCAAGGTTGTGTGTTTCTAATGACATGAGAAGCTTATCGTCAAAGTCCGATACGCTATAGAATCACCAGCTATACTTATATTTATCTATAATAATCTTGACGATACAATATTCTTCAATAAAGCATCTAGCATCATAATTAATAACACACATTATAATATTATTTAATATTTATTTCTGACAAATTTCTTCTTATACTAATATTAAATAGTATATAGTATGTAGACATAAAAACATTAACAAAATAAGAAATACCTTTGCAGCTAACAAACTGGACTTTTTCAATATTCTTAAGGTTCTTCGCTAACTCAAACGCATTTAAGCTTATACAAAACAAATCTGTTGATAATGACCTTTTGAATACTGTGTATACCAGACACTTTATTAACAAATATATAAAAAATAATTAAAAAAGTCAATAAAATTGAACCCCAGAATTATCTTTAAATTGAAATGACAAAAATTTATTAAACGTTGAACATAAATAACACAACACAATAAAAAAATTAAATATTAAAAGAAACTAAAATTTTGATATCATAGAAAAAAATCAATTCTAATCAGTTAATGCTTTTTATCCCAGGAGTAATATTTCTGGCATATTGTAACAAAGGTAGAAAATTTCAATATCCATTGAAAAGTTTTTCTCGTAAATAAAAAAAAATTATGCCACAAATAAATTTATAGCACTGAATATTAAATTAATTAAATGTTAATTATTATTAAAAGTAAAAGTTAAGTTCAAAGATTTATAATGATTATTTATCACTTCGATATTTTAAAATAATGTAACCTAACATTTTAATGTTTACAAAAATTATCCGAACTCACTACATAACCTTACATTTTTTTAAATTTTGATCTCAGCATAAGTGAACTGTGAAGGATCTAAAATTACAGAGAGTTTGTCACCAAATCGGTCGTTCTTTTTATATCTTTTACAAAACAAACGAATGTTTTAGTGAGATTTTTGGTTATAAACAAAAGACAATTTAGAACTAAATACTACATAACCACATAATTGTTTATAACTATTAATTATTGTTAAAAAAAATCAATAAATAGATAGCCAAAAAAATTTCCTTTTTAATGATATGTTACACTTGTACCATCATAAAATAACAAGTTCACTGGAACATGTCAACGAAAGCATCTTTCATATACAACTCTCAAATTACTAAAATTAAATTAATTGCTCAAAACTGGCTAGTTACTTCTTCCTTTGTTAATAAAATCCTACCTTACATCCTATTAAACATTATTCACTTATTTTTAGATGTGCAAAGTATGAGATAATAGCTGAATTACATTATTTCAGATTGCCATGTCAAAACGCAGAATTTTGCATTGTATTTCTATGATGTCTGCTATAAAAAACAAACCCAACACTTATAACTAGTAACTAATATAACTAATATAACTAATATAACTAATATAACTAATATAACTAATATAACTAATATAACTAATATAACTAATATAACTAATATAACTAATATAACTAATATAACTAATATAACTAATATAACTAATATAACTAATATAACTAGTATAACTAGTATAACTAATATAACTAATATAACTAATATAACTAATATAACTAATATAACTAATATAACTAATATAACTAATATAACTAATATAACTAATATAACTAATATAACTAATATAACTAATATAACTAATATAACTAATATAACTAATATAACTAATATAACTAATATAACTAATATAACTAATATAACTAATATAACTAATATAACTAATATAACTAATATAACTAATATAACTAATATAACTAATATAACTAATATAACTAATATAACTAATATAACTAATATAACTAATATAACTAATATAACTAATATAACTAATATAACTAATATAACTAATATAACTAATATAACTAATATAACTAATATAACTATTCTAGATGTAGTAAGATTAATAATATCAGATTTCGAAAGATAGTTTATTTTTTAAAATTTACAAAAATAGTGAAAAAGATATTGAAAAGGTTTCCTGTCGATCTGTGGTTCTGGAGCCAAAGGAATAATCTGAAAACAAACACATAAAATAAGTAATAGTTTTTGCAAGAAATGCAATAACATTTACATACCACATAGGGTTAAGTAGTGGGAATTATAGAACCTTGAATAAGCCGTTGCTGCCAATTTCTTGCTTTTTGTTTGATGTTGCTGATGTTATGGAATAATAAAAAGATAACATAAATAAAAATGATGTAAATCTCTATATCAAGTATAGTAACATTTTGTAATAATTAACTAGATCTGTAAAATTTTCTTCCTCGCCTTCACCTTCCAATGAACATAGTGAGGTATTATGTGGAGAACGAAATGCTTTACATATATTGCCATGTACGTGAATCTCTCTAGAGCAACTTTTGTATTAATTTTCATGGTCCTCTGTTATTGTAGGCATGGTGGGTTTATAAAACTGACGTAGTCGGTATTGCCGATTTTTAGGAGAATTTCTGGAGTATATCGATTAAAATCTACAACGGTTGTTACGAATTGTTTTAATTCATCATCGTATTTAGAGATAAGTTTCTGCAGCTCATTAGGCTGTGAAAATGGAATCGTGTAACAAGGCAACCAAAATCGGTTTATTTGCGCTTCCAAAAAATATAAAGGTGGATATATAATTTCGCGGGAAAAAATAAATAAAATAGTAGTAGTACAGACAGCGTGGTAGCGAAGGATAGCTGCTCATAAAGAAGCTACACTAAAACGAATCCTCTTCCTAACAAATCTTAGGAGAATTTGAAATCTTAGGAGAATTTGAATGCCAAACTAAGTAAATAGTAGTGATAGAAAATAATAAAATAAAGAAAATTAAACTTTAATTTTCTGTCTATTATTGTAACAATTATTAGCAAAAGGTTTTTAAAGGATCGTTTCTTCACCGCAACAAAGAAATGAATTTAATTGAGTATTCCTTTTAGATAAAGATTTAGATACTAAGAACAGTTTTTACGTTTATTTTGACTACTATCCATGTCTCTGGCTTTTTGATTCTTGTGAAATCTATTAAAATTTCAAAGTAACTCATCAATGCATTGCAAAAAAAACTTTATCGTGATTTACTTAACTGTATTTTAAATGGGATTTCGAATAAGGGGACTCAAATATATAGAAGTCGATCGTTTTTATTATAACCCTATATGTAGCTATACCTATATAGCTACTATTCTAGATGAAGTAGGCATTAATAATGTCAGATTTCGAAAGATAGTTTATTTTTTAAAATTTACAAAACTAGTGAAAAAGATATTGAAAAGGTTTCCTGACGATCTGTGGTTCTGGAGCCAAAGGAATAATCTGAAAACAAACACATAAAATAAGTAATAGTTTTTGCAAGAAATGCAATAACATTTACATACCGCATAGGGTAGAGTAGTGGGAATTATAGAACCTTGAATAAGCCGTTGCTGCCAAAATCTTGCTTTTTGCTTGATGTTGCTGATGTTATGGAATACGTATGTCTGACAAAAAAGACAACAAAATAAAAATGATGTACATCTCTATAGCAAGTATAGTAACAATTTGTAATAATTAACTAGATCTGTAAAATTTTCTTCCTCACCTTCACCTTCCAATGAACATAGTGAGGTATGATGTGGAGAAGGAAATGCTTTACATATATTGCCATGTACGTGAATCTCTCTAGAGCAACTTTTGTATTAATTTTCATGGTCTTCTGTTATTGTAGGCATGGTGGGTTTATAAAACTGACATAGTCGATATTGCCGTTTCTTTAGGAGAACTTCTGGAGTATATCGATTAAAATCTACAACGGTTGTTACGAATTGTTTTAATTAATCATCGTATTTAGAGATAAGTTTCTGCAGCTCATTAGGCTGTGAATATGGAATCGTGTAACAAGGCAACCAAAATCGGTATATTTGCAAAAATAAATAAAATAGTAGTAGTACAGAGAGCGTGGTAGCGAAAGGTAGCTGCTCATAAAGAAGCTACACTAAAACGAATCATCTTCCTAACAAATCTTAGGAAGATTCGAATGCCAAACTAAGTAAATAGTAGTGATAGAAAATTTTGTTATTCGGGAGTTCTTAATCCGAAATATTGGGCATTGTGTAATTAGTGATTATAATGAAAATAAAATACAAAACATAGTGACACAAGGGAATGTTACTAAATTTCTGTCGGCGGCATCGTGATAGAACAAGTCGGCGTACACAAGGTAGTCCGGGAAAGCAATGGCTGAGGGGCCATTAGCGACCAAAGACGCCGCGCCGCGACTTTTAGTAGGCGACAAGGGGAACCACCTGCACAAATATATTTGAAGTGAAGAATTTTTTACAGGGAAGTACCTTTTGTTTTAAGTGAAAATTCATTATTATATTTTTGATTGGTTATATTGGACTAGTTTTGTTTAAAAAAAATAACGAAATATTATTAACAATCAACAATTATTTATATATATTTTTTATTTAAAGATTTATATTATTATTATTACATATAGTCATAACCAACAAGAATTAAAGCATTTGTTTGAGATCAGGGGGTAAGAGTGTGGGTTTGAATATATCTCTATAGAAAGGGGGCCCTGATTAAGTGAATTTTGTGTAAAAGGAGTAAACCGATATTTTGTTTAACATTGTTTGAAATATAACCCTATGTTTTGTCGTTTAGGATATTTAAATGTGTTTTTTGTTTTTTATTATATTCAATAGATGTTATTTAATCCCACTCTATTTCATTTTTTCATCTATGTTAAAAGGAAGGAGTCCAATAAACTAAATAAAAGAAAAGAAGGGCAAAATAAATATGACCCTATTCAAATGCTGAATTTCATGAGCCTAAATTTCAAAAAACCCATAAATACGACCATGAGAAAAAATTAAATTTTGTTATTGTCTCATTTAGCTCCGATCCGCTTTGTTATCGTAGGTAAATCTTAAAACCCAGTTACAATCGCTATTGATTTATTTGTCCTATGCCTAAGCCTTGACCGTCCTCTTCGTGTTTCACCCTTTTGTAAAGAAGAACTATACGAATCATCTGTCGCTTCGAGAGAGTTAAATCTTCTAGACAAGTTAGGTATGTCTAACCAGCATTCTTCGGTACGTCCAACTCTCCATACCATTTGTTCAAATTTGTTCTCATGATTTTTGTGTGAGTGATGTTTCACAGCTTTATTGCGAACTCCATATTCAGATTTTTCTGATCTGTTACGTCGATCTAAAATGTGTACATATAAAACGCGTTCACACAAAAATAGAAATGTACTTTACAGTACATTTACCTAAAGTACATCTCCAGTCATATGTATACTATTATAACACAAATACCAGAGATGTATTTTTAAGCAGCAACAACTATAGATTACTAATAGTGTTTGTAGGGTTTTCTTTTTTACATTAAAAAGAAGGAATGAAAAGTGGACTGTATATTTTATTATTTTGATACATTAATCTATCATGCTACTATGATCATCATGTTTAAACAGAAATAATGCCTGCGTCCTAACAGTGTTCTTCCAGACTACTACCTTTAATCATTTTAGTTTTTTAATGTACACACGTAGAAGTTAAAAGAAACACGCCTTGATGTTAATTTAAGGTTTTCTTCTATCTGAATAAGCATCTACTGACTATGTTATACACTGCGAGTCAGAAGTAAGGAATAAATTCGATAAAAAGGAAAGTATTGATTTTTGGAATAATTCCAAATCAGGTCAATTTTGTTTATAAAGTCAGCACTTTTTGGCATAATATTCGGATATACAGGGTGATGTGTTTAAGTGTGGTGGCTACTTCCACTTTCCCGTTTCCATAATTATTTTTTTCAAATTTTTTTCTTATGTAAGGTAACAAACTTATTACATTACCATGTTGGCAATTGGATGAAGTGTCAGAATATGGAATAAAAAAATATAAGTTACTGTTTAAAAAATGCCGATGACGTCACCGTCATCACACATCAATTATAGTTTAGATTTTTACTTATCTTTTGAGTATAACAGCTGTGCAAAATTTAAAATAAATCAAAAAGAGTAAGTTGTAACAACTCATTGGATCACTGGACATGGAATTACTAAGTAATCAGATTGTTATTATGATTATTTATAGTCTAAATCAGGTTATCTGAATCAGTTTATACAAGCAATTCTACCGTTAGTATGTACCTTACAATTAAGCTAGTTCAACGCGTCTTATCCAAGTTTATTTTTCACTTACAAATTGTATAAAAACATAATTTTACGAACACAGCGTTTTTACAAACACAACAATAATAACAGGAATTTCTGCTTGCAACTGTAACCTCCTCTTATAAACCCACTAACTAATTTATACAAAATTTCACCATAATTTCATCATTTGTGTATTCTAATCTTAAATATGTTTGCACAAGAGTTTCCCTCAAAATTTCTCTAGCACAAAATTATTATTTACACCTGGTAAGCAAACCGACGTACTATTTTATCCTTAACGACTCTAGTGCCAACACACTTGAACAACTTAAACAAGTGTTAACATTTAACTTACTCAGTGTTATCGGTGTGTTATTGTAGTCTGTAATTGTCTTACAACCACCCTCTAATAGCAACGCACTTTGCATCCGTTAAATTACTCATAAATGTACATCTCTGTGTCTCAAATTGAAACAAATTACTTTTAACGAGGGTTTACCTTTTCTTGGCGTTTTATTCCTTTAAAAACAATTCCACATGAAAGAGGTCAATTAATTAAGCACTCGATTTAATTAAAGGGGAGATTTATCGCGAATTGTTTCTAGGGCATCATGCATCACCTTGAACACCTTATGCTTGACCAACACCTTATATACTGAATGTTCTAATGTATCTAATTATTGTGATGAAATAATGTTAATGTTCTCTTTTAAGTATCAATAAGTTTTAATCTACAAAACTGTCTTAGGTAGGTGAAAGTTTTAAAACCGATATTTTTCAGTGTCAGGTCAATACGACTACGAGCTACTATATAGATTTGAGTTTTAGGACTGAAACGTCTGTCATAAAACGTCATCCCAATTTCAAAATACCTGAAGTAAACATTTGCAGGTTGGTACTAGAGGCGAAAATGTATGTAGCAGTTTTAGTTAAGAGATGTATAAGATATGCTACTGATACAAAATTACTGTTAATTCAACCAATCAATGCAGTGCAGTGGTTCATACGACTTCTTCAAAACCGTGGAACGCTACAGAAAATGTTTGTGGACGTTACATTTCAAGTTGCTTTATGATGCATCAGATCCAACAAAATGTTGAATAATGTAATCATGAATACAAACTAGCTATCGACGAAGGACTAACAATTACTTCACCCACGTTGTGTCCACTCAAAATTCTTGACGTCAAGTCAACGTGTTTTTTTTAGACAACTCCCAATTTTTATACGTTTTTTTGAAGAGCGTTTAAACTTGTATACCAAATTTTACATTTTTATAGCTAACCATTCTTAAGATATGACAAATTGGGTGTTTAAAAAAACTAGAAAAAAATTTTATGAAAATTATGACTTTTTGTTGCAAATGTTCAAACCGTTATCCATTTACTGGCAAGTATGCTGACAATATATTGATAATAAGGATAAAATTGAAAAAGATGAACAAATCGGGCGTGTATAAAATTTATTGTAAAGACTGCGAAGCGTTTTATATCGGGAAGTGGTAGAAACTTAAAGAAACGCCTAGCGAAACACAAACGTGATATTTTATATATTAATAGGAAATCTATATATTATATATTAATAGATAATAATCATTTCGTAGTACTGTACTGTAATTCTATGAACAAGATTAAATCGCAATTTCGGGAAAACGGACACGTCAGATATACAACTAACAATAATTATTAATTAATTACGTCAAAGCACACTGATCTATGAAGTTAAAGTTAATGTTGGGTTAAGTATTAAAAAAACCTAATATCGCCATGATAATAAAACAACATTAGCCAAACTTCAGTAGCAAGGAAACTTAAACACCAAAAGCATATTTGCTAGTAAATGGGCAACACTTTGAACATTTGCAATTAAAAGTCATAATTTTCATTAAATTTTTCTATTTTTGTTAAACAACTTTTAGTTTGTAATATCTTAGGAATGGTTTGATAGAAAAAGTAACATTTGGTAATGGTATACAACTTTAGACGCCCTTCAAAAATAGCCTATAAAAAATTGGAGTTGTCTTCAAAAAAATGTCGTTGACGTGACGTCACATAATTTTGAGTGGGTCCTAATTATAAATTACTTTACATTTCTAAGAGTTTTTAGAAAAAAAAATTTTACTTGATATACTGAATTTATTCCATGTTAGAGACACACTGTATGTGACGAATGCTGAATTTTATATTACATAGATTTGTAATTACTTAAAGGTAAACACAAAAAGAAGCAAGGATAGGAGAAATATAATCTATTAGTATATATTTCAGGTTGCGAACAATCTACAAAAACCGCACAAGTTGTTTATTTGTTACTGCTAATAGAATCAACTCTTCATGTAAAATTCAAGCAAAATGAATAAGTAATAAACATATCTCCAATAAGCTAATTTATTTTGTTTGATACAACCTAAAGGTATAATATACATTATACAAATCCTACTTACGAATAAGGAAATCTGCAAGCGAAAATACCAATCTTTGCTATCGTAAATATGAGCATACTTTACGTAAAACTGCAACGTCCCTAAAGATACGGCAAAACCAAGAAATCTATTTATTTCTAGAAATAAACTGAAAGTTGAGCGATCCACAATTTAGATGGGATTATTTAAATGTACGACATTACTTTAATATATTGATATTCTCTTTGGACACAGTTTCTTATGCTAAAAGACTTATTATACAAAGGTAAACATAATAGCACTACCTTTTCAAATAATGTATTGAAGAAACGAGTATCAAATACACTTTATAAACGTGATTCAATTGGTAATCAAAACATCACACTGATAATATAAACAATCGAGTATAATAGGTTTGATAATATGAATCTTGTTTTTGTAAGATGGAATTCAGCCATTTAAGGCAAATGTCCCAATTAGTGACAAAGTGAGTTTTCTTTCTATTAAATTAAAGAATGTTCTATTACACAGTAATCATCTCAATATGCTAAAAATGATATAATAGAAAGTATTGACTTTTTCTCCGTTGAAATATGATTTAAGTAATAATAAACCAAAGAATATTGTAGCCTGTGCAGATGTCCCAACTACTAACACTCAGAGTTTACTTTTTACAAATTAGTGACACGATTCGAAATAATAACTACCAAATTCATATTTGTAAAAATGCGAGTGTAATAGTTACAAATGTATAAAAACATAAAAAGTAATTTAAATAGATATAAAGATTTAAGGTATTTTGTTCTATTGTTTATTAAGAGACTATTTCTTTATGTTATTAATCCGTATCCGTATGTCCTAATTAATAACCTAATAAGTAGACGCCGTGATTAGTTAAGTGTTCATATTTGTTTACTAAAACTCTTGATATTTACAATCACAGCATTATAAAGAACTAATTCAAGTAAGTAATAAGTCAGGTAAATGACGGTTCAAAAGTATTTAACTTGGTAATTCTGAGTCACGTTTTCCCGTACCGGTTAATAACACTTAAATATATTCTAATTTTTATTTAACTTTAGGTAATTTTACGTATATTGCCACAATAACTAACAATCTATTAATCCTATTTTTCACTGCTGTTAATTCAACTAGGACGAATACAACACTGAAAAATAAATGCAACAAGTCATATACACCATAATGATGTTACAAAGTGACTGGTATTTTAAACTGGCAGTTAGAATATATCAAGGCGGCAACACAATTTCAAATTAAATTATACAATACAATGTATTTTAAGTTAAAAGCACATGCCGATATCCAGCGCGATATATAAAATTCAAAACAACTATTTCAACGATTCTCGTCTTATTTAACACAAGATACTTATAATTTGCCACTAATTAGTAACCGACATTTACTTTAATTGCCATTGTTTCCGGCAAAAAACCTGACCACATCAAATTTCTTCAGGAAATGGACCCAATTCTACGAAATTGGGCCATTTTTAGAATTCCAATGTTAAATAAAATACTTAAATATCACTCAAAATTCTGTAAATAAACACTGATAATCCTCATTTTTCAGCCGAGTTATCTCTAGATAACCGTATAGTGGAACTGTAAATCTAGATTGTATACTTTTTAGGTCATTTCTAGTCACACATCAATTATTATTATCCATGTATAGTTACAGCTTAGAGAATTTTTATAGCAATGTACTCGTATCTCAATCAGTCTTGCAACATCATATGTTCATATTTGAAAATATTTCCGTCTTTCACATTTTTTAGCACATAACAAAATTATTATTAGTTTATGTTCTGTCAGTTCATGAAGGAATCATAAAATATATGTAACTCTGTAAAATAAACAAGTGAACAAGGTTTTCTCTTCTTCAAGGTTTAAAAAAGAAAAGAAACATTTAGAATGAAATTGGAAAAACTTTGAGAATTTTGACTTTATTGTTTCTCAGAAATAAAAACTAGTACTACGTTGTGTTAATACAAAAGAATTCAAAAGAACTATCACTAAATTTCAAATAGTTTTCAAACGAACGAAGCCATTTATACGAATGACCATAAAAGAGCTGGTGTAAAAATAACTCCGTGACGCACTCCCAACAATTCGCTTAAATATCAATAAATATTTCGTCCAGGAAGCAAAATTTTAAAAAAAGACCTGAATAAAAAAATCTTATTTGATTCAATGGGAATATTTTTGTCGCTTATAGTAACCACCTAACTCTAAAAATAAAAAAGATACCTCGATGGAACATTTTTCTCTGCAAATGTTAAAGATTTCGTGTCAATGGAACACAATTAATTTTTTTTAAGAAGTTTATTATTTCCAAGACAATTCTGTTACGATGAACTTGTCAAAGAACACTTGAAGAATATTCAGTAAAAAATTGAGTTTAATCGAAAGCAGAATAAAGAAGATTGAAACGTACAAATTCCACAAACGAAATAATAATCATAAAATTGTCATACTTACGTTAGCAAAGAAGCTCAAGATTACCACGGCTTGAGATTTAGCTCTATCTTCCAATTATCTTATTTATGAAAAGGAGTAGATGAGGGTTTAGAACTCAAATAAAAACTCTAAAAGGGCGCCATCTGATTATGAAGCTTAATGATGATGTTTAATTAAACCAGGAAGGATATTAAATTCACTAATCAGAAAATGAATTAAATATAATAGGTTTTGAACAAAAAATTTTGGTTATGTTTAGAAAATTTTAAAATAAAATTTGAACAAAACATTCATAATTATATGGTTCCGTTTAGATCCATAATATAAACTAAAAAACATATTTATTGGATGGTAAGAAAATAAAAATGGTCAAACACATATAAAAAACATAAACAATATAATTTTATTAGACTTAAGATTAGTCATTCAGTAAATAATTATCAACTTACTCAGGAATTATTGAACACAGAACAATTCAAAAAAAGTAATTTAAAAATTTATTCAGAATGAAAGAAATATTTAGATTTTAATGAACATACATTATCCAAAAACTTATTACGATCCAGAGATTATCCAGATTTATTGAACATAAATTGTTCCAAAATTTATTAAGATCGAGACATTATTACGAAAGTAGATCTACTTAAATATTACTAAAGTTAATAAATTTGAATTCCGCTAGCAGTGACAAACTAAAATTAAATACTACTAGAGAGCTCTCTCATAGAAAATAATAAAATTCACTTGTTCAAATAATCCATCAACAAAAATTACGATGATAAATAGTTCTTAAAGTACAGTACCTTAAATCTTATCCAATTAAGCCTTTGTTTATTTGCCTTACAAAGCAAGCCACGCTGGTCAGCTAGAAGTTGGAAAAGCCTCTCTTAAGAAAAACCGTGGTTGAATCTAGGTGGTTTTAAATTGTTGTTTAAAGGTAGCAGGTCCAAAGAAATGCATTTTGTTTCGAAAATAGTCAATCACCCATATGATTTCACCAACAATCTTTGTTAAACAAAGTTTAAACAATACTGTTTCTGTTATTATTTATTGTTTATAATTTATTCACGAAGGATAATGGTAATGTCCTTTAAAAACATAAACAGATTTAACCCAAGTAACACTTGCTGCTTTTTAAGTTTCTCCCGTAAAATAATAATTATTTGATTTTTGTCTGCAGATAAAACGGGAATTTATTATTTAAATTATTGGCAGTCTACGTGGTTTTTTAAATAACAAAACTGCACTATTTTTAAAGCGCGAACAAAAAGAAGTAATTGTTTTTAATGGTTCATCACGATAAAACAAACCACAGATGAATATTAACGATACAATATTAGTAAATCTTCACAGACAAGATTTATTCAAACTAAACTACTTCGAAAAATTCACTTCACAACAAATTGCAACGAAACTGTACGGGAACTGTATTTAGAAATTGCATTAATTCTAAATAATTTCTAGATAAACGGTAATTCGATAATATCGACCCAGAGTCGACTGACTCTTGTCAAAACTAGATCGGAAGTGTCGCGTCTCAGCATTTCGGCCCCTGTTTTAGCGCGAAAAATAACTATGTTTTTCTATGCAATAAGGAAGTTTCTACTAGCATTCACACGTGATTCTCGACCTAACAAACAGGAGTAGGGATCGAAAAATAACGCGGGAACCACCGCGTCACATGTGCCGGCTAGACTTGCGGACGATGCAGTTTTTTTTAACTTTAAGACGCAGAAGCCTAGTTGAAATTATGGCCACGTGCAAATGTCACTTTTCGAACAAAGAAGAAGTTGATCTTTCACCAATGCATTCCCGGAATACAGACGGAAATGTTTTTATAGAGCGAGATGACTTGAATACATTTTATGTATTATCAAGGTCTTTTAATTTTTTCAGCAACGCAGCCATTACTACGAGGGGACAAACAAAGTTCTAAAAATATTATTTATTACCTCCACGTCCATTAAGTTTATAGAAGTTCGAAAACAATCTTTTGAGATGTTCGTTATAAATATGATTATACAGCAGAATTTTATGAAATAAATAAAGATTATTAAAAGTTTCACAGTTTTATTAAAATATACCTGACAATATTGTTTCGACAGCTATGCTGTCATTATCAAAGGTAATATAATTATAAACAAACACGTCGCTAAGGTATATACAAAATAGGTAACTAGATAAAATAATAATAATAATAATAAAAATTAATAATAAAAATCATATTATTATTATTATTATGATTTTTATTATTAATTTTTATTATTATTATTATTATTTTATCTAGTTACCTATTTTGTATCTACCTTAGCGACGTGTTTGTTTATAATTATATTACCTTTGATAATGACAGCATAGCTGTCGAAACAATATTGTCAGGTATATTTTAATAAAACTGTGAAACTTTTAATAATCTTTATTTATTTCATGATTATGGAGTTCCACAAAATAAGGCTGGAAACAATAAACAAGCAGAATTTTAGCTACAAATAAAATACAATTTTACGTTTTTTAAGTTTTTCAGTAAATATACATACAAAATTCACATACTTGAGGCCGATAGAAACTATACCGTTACAAGATATGATGTGTTATGTGAAAAATAAAAATTAACACGTAATTTGTAATTTTTTTCTTAAATTGGCAATTCGGCCGTTTTGGCAATCTCAAATTAATGGGCTAACTAAAAAATCAAATTCAGCAGATCATTTTACATTAGATTACCTATTTTTTTGGTGTGTGTTCGTGAGTTGTATAGAAGGTGTCGAATTCTGAGGGTCTGCTCTCCGACAAAGACGAGAATTAAAAGCCGATAAATAAATGAATGTAAAATAATGAATGTAAATGTGTGTCCAAAGCAGCGATTTATTTTTAAATGGAATAAACACATGTAAATAATAATATAAATGTGAAATGTTATACACCCCTAACCTGGTTTCGTAAATAAAGTGGCAAACATCAAGAAATAATACATTTATAAAATCGTCCAAACAATTTTTGTTCAATCTCCTTGATCATTTATTTTAATTAGATTTAATTTAAATTTTTTTATTGTAATATTAAAAAAGGGAATATTTTGTAAGTTTCTATTAAGAAATAATTTTGTTTAATTAACTAATATGTAATACGAAATATCGTTCGCTGAACTGCAAAATTGGTGCAATATAAAACTCGCGTCAGGTAAAATTTGTAGTAACTACCTGGTTTGACGTCATAAAGGAGCACACTATTTTACTATGATCATTACATCCAAATCATATAAATACAATTGTAATTAAATTTAAACTTGTCAAATTGACCGTAAGTGGCATAGACTCCTATCGCTTTAACCTTTACTTGAGTCTGAGTAAAGGGCTTACGGGTGACCAAACGTATATTTTTTGTCTGTTTTGTGTTTTTTGTTTTGTTTGTGTACTAATAAACATGTCTTTTTTGTGTGTTTAATAATATTTTATTCAAGCTAGATCCTCTACTAACCGACGTATCACGTATTGTGAGAATTAGTGTGGTGAACAACTACCCAAAATATTATTACGGTTGTATTTTATTCCATGTAACGCTTTTCCAACGCTTTTATTCCATGTAAATCACATGAAGAAACGTTACCAGACAATATTATTGGTACGCCAATGATATTGCGTAGCACAGCAAAATCTTTCTTGTCTCTGATAATTAGTATAAGGAACTTCTGAAGAACTTCTTCTCAACGTTATTTAGGCTTATCCCCCCTTGCCCCGTCATAACTTCTGATTTTTTTGTTCTATCGTCTTTACGAGAAGAAAATGCATTAAGAAAAATATTTTTTAAGTTCAATATCTTTTAAAATTCTAGAGAAATTTTATGAGAGAAAGTATAAAGCGAGAATATGATGATTTATAGTTACTTAAATATTTTAATTGATTATTAGGTAGACATAGGCATAGACAGAGTATTATGTAGACATGTTGAATGCCACGATTTGTTACTGTATGAACAAGATGTTTTTATATTATTTTATTCCTCCATTGACATTTAAATTATTTATATATTTCTTCCGATTGTTCTGACTAAATACTTGGATTTTAAATTAATGTCTAATATTTCATTAAATAATACTAATTTTTTATTACTTATATTACATTTTAGTAGCTTCTCTGACTGATTGTGAATATCATACTATAATTCTTTAAGCAATAAATATTAGGATATGTCCTTACAAAGAGTTAATCCTTTATTATGAGCTTGTTTTGTAATTAATACTAATTTTAATGTTTTAATAAAAGTTTAACAAAATGCATGAACTGATGATGTAATAAAATAGAGAATATAGTATCACATTTATCAAGTTAATATTTAAACTTCTATTAATAGCAATATTAATTTCAGTTTTTTAAGTAATTAAAAAACTTGTTTTTGTATACCCCTATTGTACAAGATAAATTAGTGTTTATGGTTTTCCTTAAACCACAAATTAATATACCGAAATAGATACATTTGTAGTTTTTTGAATTCATACAGAGTTACAAGAAATCTTTGACCACCATGTTGCGTTGGTTAAGGTATAAATAAATTCGATGGAGATTTGGGTAAATCAACAATCATTAGTTTTAGTTTGTAGTTAGTCAGCGCTTCTTAAACTGTAATGCATTTCTATACTCGATGATCCACAAATAATTGATAGAAAAGAGATTCAGTGTATGGTGTTTGAGTTTAATATCAGTTCGTATAATATTACAAAGAAAAGTGTCGCTGTTTCAATTTAATTTTCACCTTTTAGATTAATAAGAGACATTTTGATGTTAAGGTGTAATATAGTTTAAGAATTACTGCATAAGAAATTAGTAAATTCTAAAATATCCAGAATATCATTAATTATTTACATTAACTGCTGTGCTATAGGTATGTTAGTTTTATAATTATAGCTTAAAAAACACCGAGAAAGCGACATAATCTTAAAATGTGCAACTATCTTTGGTTTGAATGTCAAAATTGACGTGTGTTTAATCAACTTTGTTATTGATTAAACAAGCAACAATGTTTGTTTAATTATTATTTATTTAAAACAATTATTTTTTCAACATCCCCCCCCCCCTAAATAATTCTCTGGATCCGCCCCTGTATAAATATATATTCTCATTTATAAATCTAACAATTTAACTGTGAAACTACTAAATAATAACTGTTTATTTTAAAACCTTGTTAGAATTTATAAGTAGTACACGCATAAACAGTGTTTTCTATAACAAATGCAATTATATACAGCTTGAAGAACATACATTTCAGTAATGGCACTAGAACTTTTATTCTGTAGGTAGGGGATATCAATAACTATTGAATGATGTTACCTTAAACTGGAAATTAGCAGTAAGTCTGTTTAAACAATATCTCACAGGATTTGTTAATAATATTTATGAATAAAACCCTATTCTAATACATTTTATAAAATACATTTTACTAAATTATATATACTAGAGAAACCCAATCAAGATATGACGCCAAAAGACCAATTCATTGAAGGATCTCTTTACATACAACGTTAGTTGTGTGATTACAATCTTTGGGATTTTCATAAGTGATTATTAAAATAAACGCAACCAAACATTACCAGTTGAAAATTTTAAGACTAGCATTGCCTAGCTCTCTCCTCTCCCAGCTTACCCTCCTCTCTCCCGACATATTTTCACTCTGACTTACCCTCCCCTCTAGTTTTTCCTCTAAGACTTCCATCATTCACATCCATTCTCACCAAGAAATTCTACATTGAATTCATGTATCATATGCTTAATATATCATCTTTCTAAACTTTATCCATGAGTTTGACCATGTTCCTTAAGACATAGGGCATTAGTTCTTCAGACATTCCTATTCTACTTTTTCATCAAATATTGATTGGTGATTGGTGACGTATTAAGCAGGTAGAGGGAGACTGTTTAGTTCTGAGACGTGACAAAGAGAGTGCTGTAAGTAAACAATCGTTCTTGAGCATATAAAAATGGATCGATATACAAATAACGCTTTTAAAAATATAAATAATTCAAAAATCGCAAAACTAAGGATAGCTGGCAAATCTACAGCGTAAAACCTTCAACTTGGAATTACGTAGATCGGCCCAGTAGGACTCTAAAACGAAGCGTAAGAAAAGTAAGTTTTGTGGTTTAACTAGGTAAAAACTATTTTAAATTTATAGTTTTAAAAATCTAAAGACTAAAGAAAATATAATGTCAAAGCTTATAATGAAGAATTAGAAAATTGAAATTGTAGAAGTAAAGGAGATATATGGCGGTGTGGTTTGTCTATACATCGGAACAATTCAAATGTTAAACACTTAATAATGGACGATGGAAGGCTGGACTGTATGGGCTGTAGCTGCCGACGTGACATGCGCTATTTTTAGCACTTTGAATTAATTTATTGTAGTACTTTTAAGTACTGCACGCATATACAATAAGAAATCATAATAAAATCTAGAAATGAACATGTTTAAAAAATTCTTAAACACGTCTATTAGTACATATTTCAAAAATATGACATCCATTAATATATGTTTTTATGCAAGTTGAAAATATTATTTCAAACCAAAATTGTTTAATTACAATAATTATTAATAAATAGTATGTTTATATTATAAAATTAGGGAATTTTTCTGCAAATGTTTTTTACAGATATTATTGTAATTTTTATAGTTATTTACGTGAAGTGGATACTAAAACTTCTTCTATAACGATAACGTCACAATTTCAGGAAAAATTAATCTTCTCTTATCAAACATCATGCATGTGGTAATATTATTAAAATGTTAAATTATATACACATTCCTGATAAAAACTAGAATGCCTAAATACAGAAATAACTACATATATTTCCTATTTTTAATTGATATTTGTCTACTATTTTACGGTTTTTATATTTTCTTGAATACTATAATTACTGAAATAAAAATTATAACTGCTGCTGGAATAGCAGCAGCATTATATCGTGGGTCGTGTCCTGTCTACAAACGTAGTTCCAAAAGTTAACACGCAGAGAATTAAGATGGCGCCCTAAATGGATCTCCGATCTCTTGCGTTTCAAATTTAATCTTTTAGAATTATTTCATTTGAAAATATAAAAATTAAAAATTATAAAAATCTCACAATAGTTTGATTTCTTGTGGTGGAAGAAGGTTCACTGTGTTCCTCTTCCTTCACAAGATCAAAAAAGCATTCAAAGTGTTGCAGCTAGACAGCACCCTTAAATAATATTTGATTGCCTGCATCTCTTCATTGTATACATAGTAGAGTCTACTTTTTTTAACTGCATAATAATAATAATTTGAAATAATATGAATAATTGAGAACTGCACATCAAGTGTTAACTCTGGTAGCATTTGGTACACCTCGATTTACTTACTTATATTAAAACAATGATACTCAAAGTCGCATAAGTCAAACTGTTTGTTAATCAGGTAAGTAGGTATTTATTTTTTCTTTTAATTAATTGCTAGTCAAATATTATTCATATTTTCTAATTGTCATTTATTCTTTATCTGAATAGTTTATTTACAACTGGGAGTATCTTGTAAGAACTCCAGTTACGCTGGGTATAATAATAATAATATAATAATAACTACTACTACCCACTGCCTAGGGAACCAGGCCCCAGAAGCTATGATTCCGGTAACAATTATTTATAAATAATATAACGACAAAATAAACGTAAATATTTGATTCAGTTGTACGAACATTTGTAAAAACTGTATACTAAACTCTCCTCAGAGTTCCCGATTCTTCAATGACTAGTTACTGCCTTTTAATTTCTGTGATAACTAATTTTCTGGATAAACTTTACTTTATCTGCAATTACTCTGTATAAACTTATACAAATTCCTTTGCTACATGTTTTTCAACTATAAAGTATACAGGGTAATGAAAGTATAAACTTTAGAGTCGCCTAGGGGACTCGGTATTAGTAAAAAAAAGTATACGACCAAAGATCAATTCCCAACATATAACAAGTTACATGCGACTAAAGAATGGTATCCAAAGTTTCTGCTTTTATCAAGTCGGTAGTAAAACAAGAAACAAACTATTTCTTTCTAACTTTTCATTTTTTTATAAAGAAATTTTATTTTATTGTCGCATTCAACAAATATACTTTTATTCACGCTGAAAAATTTAAACAACTGAAATTCATGTTAATACCTTAACCAAAATATCAAAATACGCTACCTAGAAATAACATTTGGAAATCAAAGAGCATAAGACATTTTGTTTTTAACAAGTTTTCAAAATTATTTCCTAAAATAAGTTGATACATAAAGCAAACTCTACCTATAACTACTTAATTTTTGAGAATCAGGTTCATGTTTCTGATCATCTTGTAAATTCTATTCTTAATCAAGTCTTAAAGTTACCTAGTGCTCTCAATAACCCAGCATACAAGTTAATTGCATCATTATTTGGGCATCCGTAGTAAGAACTGTAAGTGCACAGTCGCCCTTTGGCATATTGAAACGCATCGTTTAAAAATAATGCTTTAAATTGAAAATATAAATAATTAAAAAATCACGATAATAAACCTGCACAAAAAGAACGGCTTCAAAAATATAAAAATTAAATAAAAATAAAAAGTAGAATTGACTAATCTACAGAGTTAAAACTTTAATATAAAAAAGAATAAAGTAAATCGATCTTGTAGAACTCGTAAACTTTAGTGCAACAAAAATGAGTCGTGTTTTAAATATATAGATTACTAAATAATAATTGACCTATACAATAAAGTTGAATATAGGCCGGTGTATTCACTATTGAAGGACATAAGATTTTTGTAATCTAAAGGAGTGTTAATGGAAACACGATAAGTTTGATCGTCAATAATGAAAATTTACAATAATTGCCCCAGCCATTTACAACTTTTGCAAAATTTGCAAACGTATTACGTATTCACAATGATTTGTTTTGTCCAAACAGTAAATGAAACAGTTATAAATAAGCAATTGCCATGATGCAATCAGGTCATCACCTAATATTTGTATAATTTGTCTGCTTTCCATGGTTTTCAAGTATGCGGGTTTGTTGCAGAAAACTTTTATAATCGTGACAAGTTCCAAAAGTTAACAACGCTGGGAAGTGAGAAGGCGCTGCTGCTAGTGGATCGTGGTTTCCGTGCGTATCCAAATCAATGCTTTAGATTTATTTATTTAAAAATATAAAACTTATAGAAATACAAAAATTAAGTGGTGTTGACTAATCTACACAACGAACGCTTCAATATAAAAAAGAATCACGTAAGTCAACCCAGTAGATCTCTATAAACGAACTGGAACAAAAATGAGCCTTGTGTTTTAAACATATAGCTAGATTATACAGTCCACAGACTAATATGTTAACTTAGAAGCTAAACGCATGATGATTCAAATTTATCATCCTTCACAATACATTTATGTGTCACATACGTTTTAGCACTATCTCACATTCTTTCTTTCCGCAGTTACACCCCTTTTTCGATTTAACTTTCGTTTTTGAGTGCATTCCTAATGCACAGACAGAAAAAAACAAATTTCTGCTTTTCTTAGGTTAGAAACATGTGCTTGGCATACAGTTTAATTACACTCTTCAATTACTAAGATCAATTTTTTCACAAATACTGTAACTGTAACATTGCAAATGATCTGAAGATTTATCTTAACTATTTCTTTTTAATAGTCCATCCTTTTCAATAAAACTCCAGCCTTAAGCAAATTGTTTGAGGTAGGTATTTGTACAGATTAGCCATTTGCATTAACGATAAAATACACAAAAATCATAAAATAATTTAAAAAGTTATCTATTACGTATATATTACGTTAATTTTTTGGATGTGCTACTGCAGTGGAGTTTCTATTTTCCTTTATAATAATGTAAATCGGATCATAACTATAATTTAATATAATCACGTTTGATTCATAATTAGCAATGCCTTTCTTCGTAATTACTAATAAGTCTCACACTTTCTTTGCTCAAATAAATAAAATCACATCAGTTAGCCTTTTTTCAAAATAACTTTAAACGAATGGTAGACATGTTCAAAGAAAATACATAATATGGTTATTTTAATTATATACCTATGTGGTTTATTATTAATATATATTACGTACTTTATATAGCATAATATTCGTTGGAAAATCAACGGCGCGTGGAGGCACCACAATTGAAAACGCTGTTACAATTTTTCTTTAGAGGCTTTTCCCCAGTTCAATTTCACTTAATGTTTAACCTAAAATTCTTCTTTCTTAAAAGGCCTTTCTCTAGTGTGTTTATCATATTTCTGTCATTCAAAATATGGTAGTGTTTATGGGCACACCGTTCTATTGGCTTTCCCTTATTTGGTAATATTTCTGTTCAGGCTACCTCATTGGTGAGCTTTATCTCGGTTTTCTTGAACTTGTTGATAAGATAATCACTTTTGTCCATTTAAAAAGGCAGTTGTAATTTGACTTGCAAATAGAGTGTTTACTTCATTCTAGTTTTAGGAAATTTAAGATAATTTCTCTCTTTATGAGTTTATTGTGGAATGTAGTTTAGTCCTGGTGATCAGTTTTTCACTGTGGTGATTGCTTGGGTCACAGGAATCCAATTTATTGGTCTTTTCATTACTATATTTTTATGATTATTTCTAACAGTTCCGTGTTTTGTAGGAATACTTTTCAACCAAATATAACAAGAGGTGATAATCCACCAGTTGACTATTGTTTTAAAGCCGATGAAAACAACTTTTCCGATAGGCCTGTGGTTATGTTGATAGACAGTTAATTTATACAGAATTTCTTTCTAGGCTTCTTTTTTCCGGTTTTTTTCTTTTCCGGCATCTACTTTACCTCCTTCTTCACGACCTGGTTATAGTTGAGTGCTACCTATAATCAAAGTATTTTTACCAGCTACCATCAAGAGTAAAAAGAAGACAAACCAATACCAACACAGAACTCTACACCTAAACAAGATAAACATTTTCTCTTCTTAGCTTTTAGGTTATGTAAACAAAGTAACTCATAAATTCATTTTAACAGATTATATTAAAAGCGCAGTTGCCACTTTTACCGTATTACTTTTCTGCAGAAAGCGTAAGTGTGATTCAGATATCCAATTTAGTTAAGATATGTAACTAAATTATTGTTATTTTGATTATGTAAATTTATTGAATGTATAATTGTTTAAGATTTCTGATTTCATAATATTTTTACTTATTAATTATTAGGATTTTATTTACAAATAATTTTGTGTTCTGTATAATCATTGCATTTGGTGCGTGGTGTGAACCACACAATTTTTTTTATGTTTTAGAATAAATAACATGTAACTATAATTTAATATAATCACGTTTGATTCATAACATAAAGAAACAGAAAGTTATTTATTCTAAAAAACTTTCTGTTTCTTTTGTATCTGTGTCTTTTATTTCTATCAACGCTTGTGCTGAGTTCAAACGGCGGCAGCTAACTTAGAGCAGACGTTTGCCGGACCCAAAGATTCAGTCAGATTAAGGTTAATGTTTTGTGTAATAATTTTTTAATATAGCTGGGACTTCTTTTAACACCGTGGGATAGCCGGTCAGAAAGTTCCCGTTATAACGCGCCAGTCGCTGGCAATTAATTAACTTTGTAGGTTTTGTAAGCCCAGTTTTTGTCAAAATCTCGAGAACCACTGAATAGATCTTGATGCCGTTTCACCATTTAATAGCTTATTTCTTAGTATCGTATATATCTGTATATATTTTTTATATATACAGATTATTCAGAGGATTTCTCAAGAGTCCAGTAATGAGCAAAGTATGGAATACATAATAGACAGAGACAAAACGCATTACGCTGCGAAAATGGTAACAGATAAAGGCAAACTATAAGCGAACGAATTGTAGCTCTCAAAAAGATCTACAAAAAAGTCCGGGATGGCATTGTACGTATACGTACGTATTGTACGTATCTCTTACAGATTACTCACAATCAAAATTTTTATAATAGTTATTTTTGTGGAAAACTTTTCTTCTCCTGGAATGTTGCCTTACTCCACCTCTGGATGAAATGCCGGCAATTTTTGTATTTTCTTATCTTCAGAACTGCTTTAAGTATAATCTGTGAAAATTTGAAGTTTGCAGCTTACGCTATTCAAGAGATATATAGCCATAATGATTATTTAAGAAATGCACCCCCTTGCGACCCCCACGAGCTTTTTAAAGTCTGCCTGTAAAATCTGAGTTTCCTAAGTGTCTAAGTGTTCTAGTTTTCGAGATATTTTTCGGTGGACATCGGAGATTGGAACTGGTTATTATTATATTAGGAGATTACTTCAACCGTTTATTCTAAACAATATCTGTTTGTGTCGGAACATTACGTAGATATTTAATAAGTACTAATGCACTACTTTTAATAAGTCGCAAAGAAGTGCACTAAAACATCATTATCTATCTAAAAGTGAGCTAAAATAACCAAAAGGCAAACAGTTTTCTGCTTTCAAATACAAACATGAAAAGAACTACAACTGCTTTGTGTGATTGTTTTCAGTGCGGTTTTATTGTATGTAGTACAAGCAGTGCGCTGCAAACTACAGCACGAAGGCTCTTAAATATATAAACAACGTTGTAATTCATTGTTCCTCTGAAAACTTACCTTTGCCAGTTGTTCTTTACTAATATTTTAACAAGCAAATGCATGGTACAAATTCGTAATACCACCGAGGGATGTTTTGTATAGAACATTTTAACTAGCAAAGTTCACCTATAAAGAGATGCAATTTGTGATATGAAATTAACCATTTCTGATTTAAATGTCAAGAGACGAGAAGTAAGGTAAATGTTCTTGACTTTTCCAGACAGTATAATGGCCGCTTTTTTGTTATTCCTGTTCTGAAAACTGAGTCGCTATAAACATAAAAAGATGTATTTAATTTTCATATTTTGCACATAACTTGTGTCTGTGTTGTTTTGTACACATTTTGTATTTTTATTTTCGTACTTTTTATAAAATCATTTTCAAAGGTCAAATATTTATTCTGCTGTTAATACCTATTTATACAAATGCAATTCTTCTATTTCAATAGCCATCAATGCGTTTAGTTAAAATTAAATTGTGGGGAATTAAATCCCAATATATATGTATATAGACGTGCCTTTAATTTACATTGAAAACGCGCAACTAACTATTAAAAATTGATTTGCCGTATTAGGTAGAACCGATTGATCTTTTTGCGTAATTGGTTGGTGGAAAAATTTCTTCCATGTGCTAAGTGGTATGATCGAGAGCTAAAGTACACATTTTTTAAAGAAAATGTAATCAGATAGAAAAGTAAAGTGTGTAACATTTCTATAAAGTGAAATTTAAGGAAATGTCTATATACTGAAAAACTAAAAAGCTCGTATCAATCAAAATAGTCCAAAAATAAAGTATACATAGGTAATTAAATGAAAACAGAAACTGCAGAACTAAAAGGCTAAAATTAAATTTATACATGGAACTGACACTAAGCATAACTTATTACTTAGTGTCAGTTCCGTGTATAACTGCATAGTTTATATAACTGCAATGTGAACCAGAATTCCAGAATTAGCTTTAAACTTAAGTACTACATATAAGGTATCCCGAAGATACAAAAAGGTTTAAATAAATAGCTCACTCACTTACAATAATAGTGTACTTTGTTACCATCAAAATTAAATCCAAAGTAACTGAACTATTTAATAGGACGTATTCTAGTAATTAAGATGTAATAAATATGTTTACATCTCGGCTACAACTAGTGTTGTAAATGAAAGAATGTTCTGCAAATGCTGATGAGAACGTTCGCGCATAATAAAACCGTATCAAAAGAACGTTCTCTTGGGGAGCATAACCAAGTACGTTCACGAACGTTCGCATAATAATTCTCGAGAATTTTCAGAACAATACAGCATAAACGAGCATAAACAAGAACATTAAAAATCGAGAATAAAACCGAAACTAAACGATCTTAAACCGCATACCCACGCAAAATGTGCACGTGTTACATGTAGCTGCTGAAAGCATAATCAAGCACGTTCGCGAACGCGCTTGTTTATAATAATTCTCCAGAACTTTCAGAATAATACAGCACAAACGTCACAAACGAACATAAACAAAAACATTAAAAATCGAGAATAAAACCGAAATCAAACGATCTTAAAAAATCTTAAAAGGCATGCCTATGCAAAATGTATATGTGTTACTCGCAGCTGCTGCCGGCGTCGGGTGTTCCAAAGACAGGCATTTCTATAAGCATAGTTTGCACAATTTATACCTTTGAAAGCATTGACAAGAAAGTTGGGTTACCGTCCGGTACCACTTCTTTTGTTTTTGATCTAGTTGTAATATGAACTTTATATTTAAATTTTTTATATTTTGTTTATACAAAAACTGATAAATGTTTGTAAAGTTTTTAAAATGTATTGCTTGTGTACACTTGTAGGACACTAAACCTCGGCTGTAGACACTACGCTGACTGGCGGTTTTGTACATTTTTCCGACCGTGCACACTACGCTGACCGCAAGCGGTTGACACTTTGCCAACCGTGCCCGCGGTCAGCGTATTTTCCACGGTCGGAAAAGTGTCCATTAGCAAAATTTATTTTAAGGGTCGGCGTTGTGTCCGGTAAGCGTAAAGGTGCATACCGGAGTTTCTAAATTACATATAATGGGACGTATTCACATGACATGATTAAAGGTGCCTCTAACTAAAGTTCTAATTAAAATCAACAAGAAATAAGATAACTTTATCTCATTCTAATAGGTGGAAAAAGATTAGAATTGGTCACCATGGTAATTAAACACATTATGAACTTAATCGTGAGATGTGAATACGGTCCAAAGTATATTTAATATTTTCCAATTTTCTATTATTACATTACTTTTTCAACACATTAGGTTATAATACATAGCATTATAAACGAGAAGAGGAAAATTAGAGAACTTTGAGCATTTTCAGCATTTTGAGAATATTTCAAGAATTTTTGAAATTATCCTTATTTTGGGTATATTTTCCCAAGTTAAAGGTATATTCTACAGTCCTGCTTGCGCTTGAGGGTTTATTCTCGTTTGTGCTCCGGGAATATTCTCTAAAAATAAATGCTCGAGCATTTTCCAACACTAGCTACAAAAAATGCATAACAGTGGGTTGCTGATGATATAGCTTCCAATGGTGGTGCTGGTGCAATTTTACCTGTGAAAGACTAGCTTCAAGATATTGAACTTAAATGTCAGCAATAAACAAAGCATTTCCAACTGTAAACACCGTAAAGTGTATATTCTGTGTTGGCTACGTCACTTTGGTCACAACATTGTTATACGTACATTCTTTCGCGGCTTTCCGCAAACACCTACTACGGGATTTTATTCATGAATGTTATATTTATGTTGAACATTATCACGGTTTTACGGAGAAAATCTTGTATATAAATGTATTGAAATGTACAATCTGCCACCGCGAGTTTTGTTTTAATTCGGTTCACTTTAATGGTTATTCACAACAGGTTTACAGTTCTGAAGAAGTTTCATGAACCCTGTCAGACTTGTGTCGGAGAGTTCAGAAATAATTTCTCACATATGTAATTAATAATGAATCTTAAAAAAAAGAAAACTGTCTGATCATCAGTACAACATTATCAACATTTATTATTTAGACATAAATAATTTAATCACAAAAGGATGGGATGGACTAAGATTTATTAATTTGGTAACAATACATAAATGAATATTAAATAAAAGAATTATCCAGGAATAATATAAGTTCACTAAAAGTTAAATCTGAAAAGAAATTTGTAAATAGTTAAATAAGAACAGAGTTATGACCATAGGATTTGATAACAAAAATAAATCTAATTTATAGAATATAATCTCAACCTAGCTTAGAAATTGGTTTCCATGATAAAATAATACACTATTATTATTATAACAGATAATATAGGAAGTAAAGATGTTCATGGAACCCAACAAAACACAATAAACATGATTAAAAATAATAAGCAAAGATAGTTTATATTGAGATAAAAAATAAAGTTTTTTTGATTGGTCTCCAATGTAAATAAAAGGAGAGACTGATAGGCAAGGAAAATTTTGTGCTCTGCAATATGCTGGAAACGGTCAAAAATCGGCATTAATTTAAAAAAAAAGTTTTTTAAACATATATTTTTATAGCTAATTTATTAGTAAATGTCTATATTTTAAAGCAACAAAAGGACTTTTTCTGAAAAGCAATACAAGTCTAGAAAATTAAACTCAAATTCAAGAAATGACAAAAGTGTATGTTTACCAACACCTTTAGTGAAAATAAACTATGGATTATTTATTCTAAAAAAATATTTTTTTCGGATACTATTATCATTCAGATTGAAGCTAATACTAACGGCTATAATTTCACCTAATGCAAATTTGAATTTATTAATTATTGTTGTTAGGTATAGTCTTGGAAGCAATGTATCCTAGAAAAAAAAGTTTCCGCGTTTCAAAATGAGTTTTAATAGTGATGCCGCAGTTTACCGCAAATTAAACCTATTCAGAAATGTTTCAAATTTAATAAAAAAGATCTGATATAAAGGAATTTAACCGACAATAACCGATAGTATGCGAAAAGCCCTAATAAATAAACAACAAAATCACGTGTTTTTTGTCTTGCAGTGCATTCACGTTTGACATCTCTTTACTCTATTAGTTCTTCATGTTTATGATTATTTATTAAAAACCTGGTGCTAAAATGATTCTTAAAAACGGTGATTTAATTAATTTCTTAGCGATTGAAGATAAGGAAAAGGCAATAAATGAGTGCCTTTCTTTTGTTAAGAATTTAATTGCCCAGAATAGTCAATAATATGATTTATATCTGAAAACAACTCAAATCAAATTTCAAGAAAAACTCAGATGCTGTAAGTGCAGAAGAGATATATTCAACAAAAAGCACTCTAGATGGCTCCAAAAAGAAATTGATCTTCCAATAAGAACAATCTCAGTCACGAAAGAACCGATTAAACGGAAAAATATTGGCAGGCCCGAGTTATCTTTTGACGGAAAGAAATAAAGGTCAAAAAGAATAAAAATTAAACAATTGACAGAAGCTGCAGAAAACAATCCACAATTGGCATTGTGTGTAGCACAATCTTGCGTAACAAAGGCACGTAAATCTGATCTGGCAACTTTTTTGAAAAAGGCAATTAAATCCAATATGACCCATAAAATTTGCTAAGACGTTTGAAGAAGCAGGAACCAACAACGATGACCCGATTGAAGCCTTAGGTCTCAGTACAATTTCATAAGAGTCACAAACACTACGCGAAACAGTAATATTTACCCATCTTATGAAAATGTTGTGTCAATCAAAACTGAGTCTCGCCCAACAGGACTTGTTGTTTCTGGAAATACGGCTAAGGTTCCTATTAAAAATCTTATTTATCACACATTCTCAAGAATTGTGCTCCGAAATTCGAACATTTTTGAAAATATATGCAATAAAAGTCATGAGGTCCTGGGTCATCCAATCAATCTGCGTATAATCTAGATAAGATAGGGTCAGATGAGTCACTCTTTGCAACAGTAATGATTCCCTTAAGGATTTGGAAAAAACATAATCACGATGAGATTTATTGGACTAATCTAACGCCACATTCCAACAGGTTTTGTCGACCTTTATGACTTGAATATGTAAAAGAAACCAAGGAACATGTTCTTAAAACCAAATACGAAATTTCAGAAGAAATTGGTCAAATTTTACAGCGAGATGTATCTTTGCCAAGTGGAAAGACACTGAGTGCTTACATAAATATGAATTTGACTTTGATTGAAAAGTATTGGGACATGTAACTGGTAAGAAATGAAATATGAGTGTAATTTATTATATCTTATAATCAAAAATCGTTTCTTCATTAGGTACAAAATTTGTACAATTTGTAAATGTCCACCTAGTCAGATGAATAATATGGAGAACTTAAACCAAGTACGGATGCACTGAATTATGGTATCAATAATCTACATGCCATAATTCGTTTTTTCGAAGCTCTGCTCCACCTTTCTTACAAGTTTCCTATCAAGGACTGGCAAGCTCGCGGCGAGAAAAAGAAGTCAAATGTAAGAGCGCGTAAAATATTTATTCAGAGTCGTTTTAAAGAAAGGTTGAATTTGACTGTAGACATTCTGAAAGCTGGTGGAGCTGGAAATACCAATAGCGGAAACACTGCTAGGAGGGCATTTGAAAATCCAAGCATTCTTGCAGAAATTTTCGAGCTGGAATATAGAATGGTTAGCAACTTTAAAAACATTCTAATTGCGCTGTCAATCACCGTTCCAGTTGAATCGGACAAATTTGGCGCACTCTGCAAAAGAACAGCATAAATTTGGATTGAAAACTATGCATGATACAATATGCCCTCCTCAGTGCACAAACTTTTGGTACATGGAAGGGACATCATGGTCAATTCAGTTCTGCCTTTGGGAATAATGAGCGAAGAAGCTGCAATAAAATATATCGTAGAGATAGATTGGATCATCCAGGAAAACTTCAGAAGAAGTAAATCTTGCAGATTTGATTGGCAGAAGATTAGATTCTTCAGATCCAGTATTAGCCAGTGCACGCTTAAAAGAAAGGTTAAGGAAAAGAAAACCAAAAACCCAAAGGAAATCAACGACATGTTGTTCTTAAGTTATAGAGAAGGAAGTGGAGAAGGTGTTGAAGATGAAGTAGACAGTGAGAATGAAGTTGATGCAATTTTTTCAATAACTGACAACGTGTGTCTTATGAAAGACCAAGATTGAATGTTAGTAAATATGAGGACCCCTTTCCAAAACGCACCACAGAAAATTACATGTTTTATTTAATTATTTTTAAATTATAATTGCGATTGGAACTAAAAAAACATTCGTTATGCATTTTGAAAATGAAAATACGGTATAAAATGTAATAATAAATGTAAAATATAGAAGAGTATAATAGTCAGAATTATCGCTACAATTAAATCTGTATACACAAGTTCATTATTTGCTTTAATGTAGGTATACAAAAAAACATAATTTGTTTTTATTGTTGAGGCTATAATCGATTTATAGAAAAAAAATATAAAGAAGTAATATTTGTACGTTATGTTATTAAAGAAAAACAGCGTATTAAAACATTTTGTTTAAAAACAATAATTAATGCCGATTTTTGACCGATTCCTACCATAGTGCTCTGTAAGAAAACTTGTAAAGAAGTTTAATTAATAAAATGTTCAACTTTAAGATAAAACAGAAGAGAAACAGAATTAGTTTAATTACTATGATTGAAGTTTAGAGAACAGTTTAATAAGAAGAGAAAATAAAATATTAGGTAACTTACCAATGACCAGCAGGTACAAAGGTTTGTATAGCGAATAAAATAAAGAAAATTGGAGGGTTGAAGCTGAATCATGGTGCGTCTTCCAGAAGTGTCCATGCTGCTGCAAAACGGACATGAAAGAAAATTACTGATCACAATTCTAAATCGTCAGGTTGGTGTTGTGAAAAGGTGTTGTTTATAAATAGAGAAAAGAAAAGTTCATGTTGTATTATTTTGTGTTATCTACAAAATTCTTTGACAGTGTGGTTGCTACTAGAGCAGGCGAAATAAAAAAAGGATACTTACTTTAGAATTATATTTCTGTAATGCTCGTAAGTAAATTTCTGAAACAAGACTAAGTAAATAAATCTGTTTTAATAAATAAATTAATTGAATACTTCCTTCAGTGTGTTTTGTGTTGGTGGCATTCATAGGTTATATGCACGAATCTGTCAATTTTGATAAACCATTTCTGAATAATCACCGTAAACTATCACTTGTCTTTGTCAAGGAGAAAACTTTGATTCAAGCAAAATTAAAGGTTTAGCCTTTGAAGTGAATTGTCTCTTCAGGTGAGTCTTTGACTAAGAACTCCGATAAAGGCTCATTAAGAAAAAATAGAGTCTCATCAGTAAGAAAAGATATGAGTTTATTCATTATTTTCTTAAGACCCTGAGATAAGCGTCATGTTAAATATTATTATTTTATTTAATATCGTCCCAGTATATATAGTGTCTGCTATAAAGTTAAAAATTTTAAATTAATTGAAGTTAATTTTTCATTAACATTTAAAAATAAGCATTTTTTCTTAATAAAATCTTTCCCTATTTTAATAAATAAGGTAATTTTTCGTCGATTTTATGAAACAATGGCGAATTTGACAGATAGCTAATGTCACCTGTCAACTTTGGCATAGCGTATTTTAAGTATTTTTAACAGCAGAAGTGATTGCCCCAAAAAGTATTTTCCAATCAGAATATTAAAAAAAATTCTCATATGGATGCAAGTTTATGGCAAACATGTATACAATATGGACTTTGAAAAAGCTTTTGATCAAATAAGTTATCATGTACTGTATCATAAGTTATACTGACTGGAATTTTCAGAATCATTTACAATTATCATAGAAGTACCTCAGGGGTCTAATCCTGGACCCCTTTCATTTATCTTATTTTTAATGATCTAACTAATACCTCCTCACACTGTTCTCAACTCTTATATTCTTGTTAAGAAGTTATTTATTAAATTTTAACAAATTCAAACGAAATCATTAAGATACTTATAGGCTTACAGCTACTAGCTTGACAAAAGTGTATAATTAAACGCAGGTAATGCAAAAATACATAAATATACTAAGTAATAGTTGTAATCGATTTGTAAAATCCAAGGAAAAAGAAAATAACAATTAACATCAAGGATAGCTTAGAGTATAAAGAACAAATTTCTAGTTAAACGCAAAATCAATATCTCATGCAGCCCTTACTCACACTTACATATAATCAAATTTACACGTTGCTGATAATTAATTATTAAAAGTGGCAAATCGTTAAATTTGTGCAAACATGTTTTAATAGACATTGTGTTCATATAGATACTGGGCATACGATAGGAAATGCGCAAAAGATGATCACAACTACCAGTTACATATTTTGCTACACAGTAAAATTATGATCTTGATGCCCAAAATTTCATTGAAGATATTGTTATAGTTACTAATGTCTTCAGCTAAAATCTTTAAATTTATATAATATTACATATCCTTTTAAATTCCTTTCATACAACCAGATGAGTGTATAATCAACTAGAGGTAACGTAATAATAAAATTTCTTAACTCTTTCAGTCACCAAATTCATATCATCAATATCAATATCAGAAAAATCCATCTAATCTATTCTTACTCTGTGCAAAAATGCGAAATTTATTTTTTAGGTGCATTAAATTCAATATTTACCCTTTAGCTAGACGTTATTTCAATATCTACTATCATAGAATATTTCTTATGATTGACAATTAATATTAAACAAATTATGAAATATTATATAATAACCCATTAAAAATATTGAGAAAATATTCAAATTAGTTGTTGTCTTTCCCTATATTAAAACCACAGATAGTATAAGTCAATGGTAAAGATTTAAAAAAAGATAAACCGAGATATGCAAATTCCTACAAAAAAATAATGTCAGGAGATCCAGAAAGTCTAAATGTCAAACAAAAATCGAATCTAAAAAAAACTAATAAAACAAGAAAATTATTGCCTGGTTGCTATTTCTTTATATAAAATTCTTCGCAATTCTCTGCTATATCTACAAAAAATGTAGTACTGGGGTATTCGTACGTTAATATATTTCTATAAGAGTTCAAGGTGTAAGAGTCGTCTCTAGAGATCTTGATATTATATCGATTTGGTTAAAGTTGATGGTCATACTTCACCTGGTGACCTGTGGGGACGAACGAGGTCACCGGACACTCGTTTCACACTCTAAAATTGGACTCCATCTGATGCCGGCGTCGACAACAGCATTTCTCTCTTTTTCTCTAAAGATAAATTGTTAAATTTTTTCCGCCTTTAAATGCTGTAATAAAACTTGAATCAATAAATTATTTTAACTGGTCACATTATTTTAATATAAATGGAAATCTTTTGATGTTATACACTTGTAATAATATAAATTACTTAATTTAAAGTAATTTAACTTGCTTTTACATGATCTTTATCCAACACGTGTAGTGCTATTTACATAATTTTAAATTGAATTTCTATGCTTCAATAAGGGAAATGAATGAATGAATTTTTATTAACTGTGTTAATGTATGACTTGATATTAGTTTTTTTCTGATTGACTTGACATTAACAAGATTAGAATGTAAATAAAATGTAACAGTAATTAACACACAGATAAGTTTAAGAAATAATTTAGCCTCTTAAATAAAGTTTTACTTTATTTAACAGTACGAACAGCGATTTAATTTACCTTTTCAATTGAAGACTTCAATTTAAATTCAATGTATTTTTGAAACTCAAATTGGTAAGCAACATTTCTATTAAGGGTTGGTTTCTTACTTCTAAACCAAGCTATTCGTTATATTTTGTTCGTCTGATTAACCATTTTCCAAATTGGTTATTTATGCATTAAAGAATAAATTTCATATTATATATATAGAGATATTGGCTGGATTGCGTAAAAGCCAAGGCTTTGTCGTTATTTTATTAATAATGTTAATTTTAACAATATTTTTTAATAAATACAGACGCAGGTGTGCGTGTGATTTTGTGTATTTATACCTAGAGGAAAAGGAAATTGTATTATTATTATTTACGCAAAATTATTATAATTTTATACAAATAACATTTGTACATCGAGCTGTTCTTCCTGCCAAATGTATTTCTAATAGCTCTTATTTGCTGCAATAATTACAATTACGTGGTTCCACGCAATACATTAATGTTGTTATACTGCTGCACCATAGTCGGCAGAATTGTCCCACTTAACTGAATGAACTCCATTTGTTTTTAATATTGTAGGTACATAGAAAATTACACTCAGGTAATGTTACACTAGTTTGTAAGCTAACTACAGCAGATAATATGCATTGGATATACCAGTAACAGCTACAACTTTTTTATCGTTAATTATAGTAAAGTGCTCGGAGCCCCGAAACTTGCAAAAAACAAATTTAGTGGGACTTCAAAGTAAAAATGTATAAATTACATAGAATTGTAGCTTTGATTCTGTAGATTCTAAAACTGCAACTTGTCAAAAAATTCTAGGGTGCAAAAGGGCACTATTTAAAAATTTCGAGTTAAGTACCTAGATGGAAAATAAAAGATATAAGATACCTCTGTAATAAAAAATTATGTACATTTTTGTTCAAATTCTTATTGATTTTAAAGTCTTAATAAGAGCTTCCGGTTGAAAATGCACGTAAACGTTAACAACTTTCAGATAATCTCCAAAATATCTTATGCGGATCAGGCGCGGTATGATTCAGCAAGATGCACCTACGGCTGGTGGCACATCACGGTGGGAATGATGTCTTACATTTTATTACACATCTTGGTTAATATTTTTTTAAAATTCATTAATCAAGGACCATCGTAATTGCGAAAAACGTGGTTACAGTTTCACACGAATACATTTTTTTTGTTAAATGCTACCTTTCCCGAGATAAAACGGTGTTAAGCAAAAACTAGTCGAATTTGATGATTTTGATCATGAAACTAGTTGTCATGTAAAAATGAATTCAATTCATAGTCACATCAAAGTTCGTTTTGCCGTATAGAGTCTTATAATATGAGAAAAAGTAATTCTGATATGGTATGTCTTGGATACTCCGCATTCGCGTCGTAGAAAATGTATTGCTACTGCATTTATTCTTGGTCTGGCTCTCTTAAATATTTCCCAGGTTTCCGAACCATATATCAATATGGTAATACATAATACTGTGGAGTGGCCTCCCCGATCTCCGGATCTTACACCTTGCGGTTTCTTCTTCTGGCGATATTTAAATTCAAAAGTGTATACAAACCGACCCCAGAATCTGGCCGAATTAGAGAAACGAATACAAAATGAAGCTGCAGCAATTTCTCCCAGGTCGCTCAGAAATTCTTTTCAAGCTTTGCGTGATAGGTTGGGCCACTGCCTTGCAGTTAATGGTGAACGTTTTGAACACTTATTGCCATGAAAACCATTTTATTGCTAATTTCGTTTTGTCTTCAAGCTTTATAAGAGACGTTCATAATTTTCTGTTCATTTGTTTTATTTTGTTTTTGTTCATTTGTTTTGTTTTGTACATTATGTAGATGCACATCTGTTTATTTTAGGGTAATAATTCGAGATACTTTACGATCTCGGATATCTAGATTCATGTTATTGGCGAAATTAACTTAATAAACATTTTGTACGCTTTTTTCAAAAATTTTCTGATATAAGGGTACTTAGATTTTAGGTCATCGAAAAGAGAAAAAAAATCTCTATCAAATGAGCCTAATGAAAAGGTACATTGCTATTTAAAAAAATTAAAGTGTTATTTATTACTCATTTGTTTTCTGAACTAAAAACAATTGAATGCTATCTTATTATGGAAAATAAAATGTTAAACAACTTTTATATAACAAATTTTTTTATAAAGTCGCTATTTACCGAGATATATACTATATTCCATACATAATGGGCACCCTGTATAATAATAGCCAGTTCCGATGTCCGGTGTCCGATATCCGATATCCGATGTCCTATGTCCACCGAAAAATATCTCGAAAATTAGAAGACTCAGGAAGCTGAAATTTTACAGGCAGGTGGGCCTTGCCCCAAAGGGGTGCATAGTATGTTTTTAATCCTAAAAGACCCGAGGGGGTCGCAAGTGGGGGCATTTCTTAAAAAAATCATTATGGCTATATATCTCTTGAATGGCGTAAGCTACATACTTCAGATTTTCATAGATTATACTTGAAGCAATTCTGAAGATAAAAAAATACAAAAATTACCGGCATTTCATCCAGGGGCGGAGTAAGGCAACATTCCAAGAAGAGAAGTTTTCCGCAAAAATAACTATTATAAAAATTTTGATTGTGAGTAATCTGGAAGAGATATGTATATACCATCCCGGACATTTTTGTAGATCTTTTTGAGGGCTACAATTCGTTCGTTATAGTTTGGCTTTATCTGTTACCATTTTCGCAGCGTAATGCGTTTTGTCCATGTTAGAGCCAATTTTCTTAAATATGTATGTCAAACTTTGCTTATTATTGGACTCTTCAAAAATCCTCTCAATAATCTGTATATATAGAAACCTTTGCTAAGAAATAAGCTATCAAATGGTGAAACGGCATCAAAATCTATTCAGTGGTTCTCGAGATTCACCGATTTTGACAAAAACTGGGCTTACCAAAACTACAAAGTTAATGGGGGCCACGCACTGATTGCCAGCGAATGGCGCGTTTTCATCTGTGGTGCCTCCACACGCCGTTGATTTTCGAACGAATATTATGCTATATAAAGTACATAATATATTAATAATAAACTACATAGGTATATAATTAAAATAACTATATTATGTATTCTCTTTGAACACGCCTACCATTCGTTTAAAGTTATTTTGAAAAAAGGGCAACTTATGTGTTTTTATAGCATTTATTTGAGCAATAAATGTGTGGGACTTATTAGCAATTACGAAGAAAGGCATTGCTAATTATGAATCAAACGTGATTATATTAAATTATAGTTACATAGTTACATCCGATTGACATTATTATTAAGGAAAATAAAAACGGCATTGCAGTAGCACATGCTGAGCTACGGGATCCCAAAAGAATAACATTTATAAGTAGATCTGTTTTCTTACTTCGTGGATAGCTGACATGATCAAAAGGGGACCGTTGGTTTTTCAACGGGTATTATGCTAGTATTATATAATTATCATCTACAAGTACACCCATATTTCTACATTTCTCTTTACAATTCTTCTAAGATGTTTTCTAAGTATATCTTAAACAGTGTAGGTGTCAAGCAACATCCGTGACGTATTCCATTGTCAGTCATAAAATGTGCGGATAGTTTATTGGATACGTTAATTACATTCCTTTGATTTAGGGTGGATACAGGGCGGAAGCAGTTACGACGTTAATTTTAAGGAGTGAAAAAAACATCAAAAGGAACAAAAAAGGCTGAATAAATTTTTTCTATGTTAATAAGCTTTCAAGTAATTTAGAAAAAACCATTGTCATATCTGGCAACCTTGCGTAAGAATAATTGCATTCTACAGCTGGGTCTTGACATTGTTTTAGAAAATCAAACAACCAAACTGATGATAACATCCGTTGTTTAATGATAATAAACATCCGAAGCAGATTAGTCGAGTAACTAATTCTACGAAAATTGTAATCAGCACTGTTTTACAAAATTTCTACGTGCTTAAAAGCACGCTGATTTATAACAAACCAATTGTAAAAATAAGACAATAAATGACCTACATTTTATATTTATTAATTTTCGGAATATCTTCAAAATTTCTTGATGTATTTGTTTTTTTTTTATTAAAAAGTACTATCTTTTGTAAAAAAGATTTTCATTAAGGCACCTAATTACAATAAAATTAAAGATTTTATTAATGTAGGCAAACAAATTAATTGAATTAGATAAATCTTTCTTTTAAAAGATATTATCTTATGAAATCATTCAACATTGTTATTAGACAAACACTTGTGCTTTATTGACAAATTATTTTAAGTTCAACAAATTACAAACTTAGCATGATGTCACTCTAAAAGAGTATTATTTACACAGCTGTGATCAGGCATTGATCCAAATATTCTTCATTTAATTTTTAGGTTGTAAACAAAACGTGCTTCATTCCATGTTTAACAAACTACATCCTACATTAGCATTTTTGTCGGGTGCAGATTTTATTACAAATTTTACAGGGCTGTCGCGTTTCTTAATTGACTAAAATGAATTTTTAATTGTAAAAAGAATTTAATTTTACGCGGAAACGACATACGATACGATAAAATGTTATTAAGGTTTGTTTTTGTGCTGGATGAGATGCATCTGCCGACAAAGCCCCATAATTAAAGTACTATTATAACCGCGGCAAAATGATGTTAAAATTTCTAACGTTATTATTTTTTTCTGAAAAAGTAGTACGTTCTAGAACAAAGTTGTATAAGACTTTTTTGCTTTTTTTTGATGTCCTCTATCACCCACTTAAAATTAACGCATCATATCTGCTGCCACCCTGTATATATCTTATTGATGTTATTATTAGCAAGGATTTCAAAGAACTTTTGTATTGGAACCGTTTCAAAGACCTTCTCGAAATCTATAAATATTAGATGCGTCTTTACATTTTTTTAATTTCATTTTTCCGTTATTTATTTTATAGTAAAAATGTTATTAGAGGATGAACGTCCTGCAGAATAAACCGCTTTGTTCTTCCCCTATTGTTATTTTTTGTTCTAATCTTCTCCTGATTATACGTCCATGCAGTCTCCCTACTGTGGCTAACACACTGATTCCTCGGTAATTGGCACATTCATTTCCTAAACCCTTTTCATGTATAGGTGTTAAGTATCCTACCTTCCAATCTTGCGCCATAGTGTATAAGCTCAGCAGGTATACCTCCTAAACCTGGGGATTTTCCATTTTTTATTTCTCGGCTAGCCTATTCTACTTCTCCTGCTGTTATTTCCTCGACATGGCACTGAAGTTCTTCTTCTTGCTTTTTGTTTATGTTCTACCCTATCCTTTTGCAATATCTTAGTGGAGTATTGTATATGTCTACTTTTTGGTCTTTTCTTAGATTTTTAATAAAACTCCTGAGTTCTGTTGTTTTGGTACCTCCTATGTATTTGTTTAATTTTATGACACGTGTTCTTCTATTCCTGGTTTTTAGCTATTTGTATCTAGTTTTTGTTTCACTTTGTTTCTTTTTTTGTTGATATGTTCTTCGATTTTGGGAGTCATTTGTAGATAGCGTATCGTATTGTATAAATTCTTTTTTTCAATTATTAATTGCTCTAATTTTTCGTTCCACTAATATTCTTCTTTATTTATTTTATATTGTTTATCTTTACCTAAGGCTTTCAAATGCGGCATCGCGGATAGCTTTTCTTAGCTTGTCGTATTCTTGTTCTGCTGTACATGTAGGGTAGTTTGATAGTTTCGAAGTAATTCCGTTTTCCAAAAAACCAAACATTTGCCGTTTTCAATCATCTTTTGCATGTATTTATTGCATTTTGATCTAAGGGGTGGTTTTGACCCTTTTTGAGGTGGTTTAACACCCTCAGAGAGGAGGGTTCTTGGCCATATACCAGAAATCTATTTCCAAATACAAAACACTTGCGGTTTTCAACCATCTTTTGCATGTATTTATTGTCATCATAACAGGAGTGTTTTACTCCATTTGGGGGTTGTTTTTGGCTCTAGCGCAAGATTTTGAGGGTATATGTGCTTTTCTGAGGTCGGATTCGGTTTCAGCGTTAAAAAGTGCATCCGAATACCATAGTCGCGTTCCCAAATCAGAATATTTATTGTTTTTGTGGGGCTGTGTTATCTTTGAAGACAACACGACTTTGTTTCGCAGCCAGGAGTTTTGCTGTAACTCTATTTAAATCAAGATGTTGTCAACGTCAAACCCCGGCATGTGGTACTTTAATAGTTTTCGTAAATTGAGAGTAGTTATCCTTATCCTAGTAAGTTTAATACCTACCTTTTGAGTAATTTAAACCTTGGTATTTATGCACTGGGTGATAAATTGCTGGTACGACGCCTTATTGAGCAAGCTTTTGCCTGAAATTAATAGAGTATATTATTTTATCCAATACCGTGAGTTATTAAGCCCATAACTATAGTGATTTTAGCAATTTAAAGTGACCTATAAGTCACTAGTGAGTTATAAACCATAAGTCACTCTTGCCATGGTGATCGCGTCACAGCCTTCCCATAAATTGAACTAATTTTTTCTAAAATAATTTGTCAAATAAAAATGTCACAACTGTCATCAGAAAAAGAATGCGTTTTAACGAAATTCTGACGGTGTTGGATAAAATTATGTATGGAACTCGTGTGTTATCGGTCCTAAGTCACTCTAAAAAACAAAGCCACTCGCACAAAGTGCTCGTGGCTTACCCGTTTTTTCTCGTAACTTATTTCCCTTATAACACACATGTACCATAAATAACTATTATGATCTTTTACTCTTATTATACTTTGATTATCTGTAGAGGTTTAAGGTTAGGATTTAAGGTGACATTAAAATGTACTTACCTAATATTTTGTTCCTACCCACCTCTTACAGCTTCCAACAATTTTTATCGTTGATTTATCTACACTACTGTTCACTGCAAAGTTTGCACTTATATTTTGTAATTTTATTTCTTGTTTTTCCATCTGCCACAAAACTTTGGTTATTTTGCAGAAAATCTTGTATAAATTTGTACACTGGCTGTTACACATATTAGTGGTCATTTCTTATACTCTTATTTTGGATATTTTTCTTGGTTTAATATTGTAGTAGGGTGTTTGCATATCTTATTGTAAATTAGTGCCTTTGGTGACTATTGCTTGTTATTTACTTATATTTTACCTTTGTTTTAATATTTTGAGTTCATATGTCTGGCATATTTCTATGAGACGGAATCCGTTATTGTTTATTATTGGTCCATTTGTTTCTTCCCGGTTTTCTTCCACTTCCTTTCTTCTACTTACTATTTATCAAATAATTTAACTTATATATGGGTCATTCTTTCTGAACTCAACCACCGGCTTGGTCCAAAAATCGACGCAACTTAGAAAGGCCAGCAGGGGCTAATTTTAGTTCTTGAAACCTCTACTTTCAAATGTCACATGTCTCCTATATGAAATAATTTATAGTTGACCTCTAAAACAGGGTAAACACCTATGCAGTTCCAAAAAAATTTAAAAGTTGAAAAAATTAGAAACAGAAATATTTTTTAAACTTTTTTTAAACGGCATCGCATTCTTCGTCAAAAAATACATAAATTTTGTCTACTGCGTTTTTTTTTCTAGAGTGCTTCAATTTCGAGCAAAATTGAGAACAATTTGCCATTTTTGAAAGTTTATAATTTCTTTCATCGAAAATGGCGTCAGATAGAAAACAAATGATAGAAATACAAAGAGATAGAAAACCAAAGAGTAAAAAATGTTTATTTTTACTCGATGAATACGAAAAAAATTTTGCAGACCGATTTAAAGCGATTTTGAAAAATTTCGTCATCTATACTGCTAATATACCTGAAGATGATTACACGGTTATTGCCACTTTTGCCAATGACACTGCTTTTATCCACACATGAAGACCCTGTGATCGCGTCTGAGAATCTGCAACGGCATCTAAACCTTATTCATGAATGGCTTATTAAATGGCGTATCAAGATCAACGCAACCAAATCCGTCCAAGCAACATTTACGACTCGACTTAACACATGTCCTCCAGTTAGCCTAAATAATACACCAGTACCTGTCAAAACGGAGACCAAGTATTTCGGATTACACTTTGATCAACGCCTAACCTGGAACAAACATATCCAGGCCAAGCGACAGCAACTGAACTGCACCGTGGTATGTGACAAATCAAACCCTACATGCACACCTCGGCATACCATTCGTCACGGAAGAAATTAGTAGATTTTCCCAAAATTACTTCAGTCGACTTCCGGAACACACCAACGAATTGATTCATCAGCTGTCCACTGTCCATCCACACGTGCGATGTTGAACTGGCCATACGACCTCCAAACACCATAATATGAAATTATTTCTACGGGAGTATCACTGATGAGTGATTTCTCCTAACACTGCCTATTCATGTGCTCCTATTTACTTAATACTCCTTGTAGAGTAGATTGTAAATGTCCTATACAAAAAAAAATTTAGGTTTTAATTATACTCGTATTATTGAAACCCGTAGATAGGCAACACCTATAACTGTAATTTTCAAAATCGCTTTAAATTGGTCTGTAATTCGTACGTGTAATTTTCGTATTCATTGAGTAAAAATAAGTGTTTTTTTATTCTATCATTTTTTTTCTATCTGACACCATTTTCGATGAAAAAAATGGTAAACTTTCAAAAATGGTAAATTGTTGTTCTCAATCTTGCTCGAAATTGAAGCACTCTAGGCAAAAAACGTAGTGGACAAAATTTATGTATTCCTTGACGAAGAATGCGATGCCGTTAAAAAAAATTTTAAAAATATTTCTTTTTATAATTTTTTCAATTTAAATTTTTTTATTTTTTAGTAACATGATATGGATTATTTTCGTCCTAGATACCAACTATGAAAAGCAACTCATATCTCCCAAGGGAGTTTTAACACCATCCATACATGAAATCGGTCATATTCGTTGATGTACAAATGTTCAGACTTCTTCGGAACCAATAACTCACTGGCTTTTTCCGCTTTTATAATCACACTGTGTAGTGCCCTCGGTAGACTTACAGACCGCGGGCCTTCGGCCCTTGGTCTGTAACACGTCAACCTCGGGGGAAAAAACATTCATATCTCCCTTAATGCATAAATATCTATTTTTTGGAACTGGATCCGTATTTACCCTGTTTTAGGGATCAAATATAATTTTTTTCATATAGGAGGCATGTGACATTCGTAAGTAGAAGTTTCAAAGTTTAAAATGAGCTCAATAAATTAAAAGTGGTTACAGATAGCTATAGGGACGTACATACAAAAAATGTTCGTTATTTAATTCTGCATCACAAAGGTACAACATATACAGGGTGTTCCGTTTGAAAAAGTTGTGAATTTTAGCTTTGAACTTCTCTAAATTTAAAAATTAATTTTGAACACCCTATAAATGCTGGGTCCATTTTCTTTTAAAGAAGAGCACCCTACAAGCCTCTGCAACAAAATCCCTACTTAAATTCGTCTTCACAGTTGCGACCGCGAAAGCGGTAAGCTGTTAAGTGGGATAATGTAAAACTCAATTTTCTTGAAAAAAATTTATAACTTCTAAACCGGTCATTAGATGGTGCTAAAATTTTAGATATGAATAAACCTGCCAAAAGAGGTGTTAAATATGCAAAAATATTTGGGGCATTCTATTAAAAAAAAATTACTTTAAGCGTGCCACACTTTTCTAAAACACCCTGTATATTTGAAAATAATTTCTCTAGATGCGCCTCTATCTACTGTTTACATCCGTATTAGAACAATTTTTCTAGCTGTTACCGTTTAGGATCTATCGGACTTCCCCACACTATTGCCCCACCCGGTATAACAAAACAAAGTAAATTTTTATTCACTAAATATAAAAAAAAATCATACGTATTATTCTGTATGCCTAATTACCTATGTGCTTACGTAAGCTAGATAGGCATTTTAACACAAATAATGAATTACTGAAATGGTTCAGTACATATTTATTTCGGGAAAAGCAAATCATTACTAGTAATCTGATTTTACGTATGTAAGCGTTTATATTAATTTTATATAGTAGCTCTATTTATAAACATACATATTATTTGCAAACTATATTACTACAAAGTACAGAGCACTTTTTGAAACTATATGCTATATATTATACAAACAATTCAATGTAGTCAAGCTATCATTAAGAAAGAATTGAGTTGAAGATATAACAAGTTTAGACAAAAATTGCATCTAAGTAGAATGTTTTCATGTGCAGCTAAATTATAAATACAATTCAAACTACGAGTACATGCTCTGATACTTATGATTCGGCTAAATAGAAAATTTTTTAAAAACTTCTAGATATAAAAATTTCAGGTACCAAACGTCATACATACAGATTAGACCTGGCAGATTATACAGTATACACATAACCTTATCATATTGCGACCCACTTTTACCAAATCCAAAGAAATGTGTAAATCTGGAAACCGGGAACTACCCTGGTGTAATTGAGTGGACACTTGCTCGCAGAACATATTCGAATATACGTTTATAAAGCTCTGGATAAGAGATCATTGTTTATGTTTATGGATGTTGATGAAACAACAAAATTAAGCAAAAAATTAGTTTTGATCGTCAACGCAAGTTAGGCATGATGGTCAACGAAAACGATTTTAGAAAAAGAAACAAATAATGTGGATAAACATGGGTTTATACTTTGATATTTTAAGCCCTTCGCGACCAGGTTGCCATATGTGGCAACATATCTATCACACGCCCACAGCCCAGATTGTCATATGTGGCAACAAATATTAAACATTTACTATCAGAATGGAATAGTTTTGTAGATGTTGTTTCAAGCCTGGGCTATCGCAAATTTATAGTGGGATCGATTTTTGATTGGTTGCTTCAAGGTGAAACTTACATCGAGAGTACATATTAACGATGCCTATGGAGTACTTCCTTTTTTGGAAAAAATTTGACCTCTTAGTGTAGTTGGACAATAACAAGTATAAAAACACAAAAAAAAACAAAAATTCAACTTTTTTACTAAATAAAATAGGTACCTTTTTTACCCCTATGGCGACGCCTATGGGGTATTTTATTTTTTCTTTTGCAAAAATTAACCTCTTAGTGTAGGGATGCAATAATAAGTATAAAAACACAAAAAAAGGTCAACTTTTTACACTAAATAAAATACCTTTTTTGACCCCTATGGAGTATTTTATTTATTTTTTCGTGGAAATTGACGTCTTAGTGTAGTGGAACAACAATACGTATAAAAACACAAACAACGAAAAAGTCAATTTTTTCACAATTCATTTCAAATCTGGTATTATATTGCGAACCTGTAAATAAACCTGGGCGTGAAGGGGTGGTGAAATGCTCAACAACCAACAATTAGTGATTGCATGACGATCATCAGTCGAGCTTCACTAATTATTATTAAAATTTACGAATAGAACGTAAAATCGCACAAATCTGAAATCGAAAACTCGAAAAGCTTGTTGATAGATTTATGTAGAATTAAGGCTGAGTAAATAGTGATACTTGAAATACTAAAAAGCACAAAAATAATATACCAATCGTTAATCTACTAGTGAAGAAAAAAAAGATACTGTAGACATATTTTTTTAATTGTACATTTAATTGTATAAAAAGCAGAAATTTACAATAATTGTTCAAAGTTGTTATTACGGCAATTCAATATAATATTACGCAAGTTAAATTAAAACATCGATAAAAGAGGTTATTGTAGGATGTTAGGAGGCAAGCAGTGACCTACCTTATAGGTTTATTTTATTGTAACTATAAGAATTTCCAGTTTATCATAAATGTGCAAGATATCAACGTTTTTTTATATCAATATATAAAACATTTATTTTATAAACATTTTTATAATATAAAGCATTTGTAAAGAAAAACCGTGTAGGTACCTAAGAAAAACCTACAAAGTTGCTATCAAGTATTTTTAAATTAAATGTCTAAACTTTAATGACTGTATAGAGACGTGCATTATAGGTGATCGCGCTTGAAAAAACCCTTGATTAGCTCATCTTTCACAAGCGCCGTCGCTACAAGTTATAGGCCATGTATTCAAATACGAAAGCTGTTACATAAAACTTACTACGCCACTGACAATTTCTTTAATTCAGTTGTTGTTTATTTTATACAGATTAAACTTTTTATTTTTGCGGCAACGGTACTCCAAACCCACCATTTTCTAGCCCCCGCTTGTGTTACATTGCACTATTGCAGATTAAATTGCTTCGCTTCGTTGACATAGTGGTTTTATGCTTTACTAAAATGCACGTCTATAAAATGACACTGTGCACTGCACTGCGAAAAGCCATCCGAACCGACGTGAGATCGAAATTCGATTCGGGACGCGATTTCTCGGCTCCAGGATGTCATGATCTTGATTTTCGTAATCTTAATCAAATAAATAAATTTTATTCGTTAATTAAAAAAAAGCTATTTAATTGCTTTTTTTGGTTGCAAAGCTATCTCGCATGAGTATTCAAGTAGCTGTATAGGAACCGTCACAAGCAAATCCACAAGGTGGCAAACATAACCTTCTATTCTCATATTTTGCTGCTAATCGATCATTTATCAAAAGATTAACTCATCAATGAAGATACTAATCAGGAATACCATCGTGAAGAAAAATCATTACGAAAATCCAAATCGAGGCCTTCTTAACAGAAAATTCCCAGTAGAAAAGCTGAAATTAAGAATCTTTTTTCCTCTTATATTTACTATGACTTCTTTATATGCAAAGCAAGATTTTTATTCCCACTAAATAAAAAAAATCAACGCTAGATTACATACTATAGGAGCTTAGAAGAGTATAGCTCCTTTTATATCTATGAAGTTTTCCGCTGAAAAGTTATAGCTCGTGGCTCATAGCTCATTAAGATATTTAATTTTAAATTGTGGATTTGACTAGGTAATGAAAAATTGATATTTATGAGTGTTCTATGAGTTATAATTGAATATACAGTAGACAGTTTGATAAGTAGATACAAGTTTTAGAATTTACATTTTTTTATTGAATATCGTTACTGTAAGTATCGATATGCTGATATTTCAAAGTTGTTTAATGACAATTTAAAGAGATTTGCTTGCTTACAGATCCTAAGGTTTCGATTTTAAGATTTTTAAAAATTTTAATTTTTAGTTTGGTAAATTAACAGGATTCCACGAATCGAGTTCTAATACAGTATACAAATGAAACTATCCAATCTTCTTAATTTTAAAGTAACTAGCATAGTTCGGGCTTGTGTCGTAGAAAGCTTTTAGCGTATCTGAACTTTCAAGATCCAGATTTCAGTAATTCATTTCAAAATTAAAAACCATTTCAGAGTATTAGAAAGTCAGGAGAAGGTTAAGAGTGTATTTAGAAAGTCAGGAGAAAGTTAAGAGTGTATGTGATGCGTATCTTGAAATGTAATTAAAAAATATGGAAATGTTAAAGGAGATAAGTCAGTAATTCAAATTCTCGATTCAATGGCATTTAATGACGATGTTGAAATTTGAATTCAAGTAAATTAAAGGATCCACATTTCCATGCAGCAATGCAGGGATATAATATGTTTATTTTAGAAGATAAGCGTTACAAATTCTCGACTCATTGAAATGATAAATAGAACTATTATACCATATACATTCTGTTATGTACTCAACCTAAAACGTTTAACTCTTTGGAGTTTAAAAAATGTTCCGCGATTGCAAATGTGTTGAATACAGCTCGATCTTGCAGAAATCTGGAGTTTGACCGCTTACCGTACCAATCTGCAATTGATGACATCAATTTGAATTTTATTACTTCAGTATACCCACTTCAAAATACTTCAGTATTTTGAACGTCGGTAAAGCTAGAAAGCACTTAACGGCAGCACTGAATCCAAAATATACCATAATTATCGGCTTTTTTATCGGCTATTTAAATACCCAACATTTGATTTTCCTTCTTCAATACATTTTTTTAAATATAAGGTTCTGCTAGCTTTACTGTAAAGTTAGCAGAACCACATAGAAATATAAAAAATTGCAATACTCTGTGCTAGGATAATAGCAATAACTATTATCGGCTACTTAAATGCCCAAAATTTATTTTTTTGCTGCAATAATTTTTTTTAATATAAGGTTCTGCTAGGTTTACCACAAAGTTATCACAACCACATAGAGTTGTAAAATAATTGCAATTCTCTGGACCAGAATAATAGTAATAATTATCGGCTATTTAAATGCCCAATATTTGATTTTTCTTCTGCAATATATATTTTTTTAATATAAAGTTCTGCTAGCTTTACCATAGTCATTACCGTAGTCAAAGTTACCAGAGTCATACGTTCTCGAGAATGGACACAATAAAACGTCAGCAAAGCGGTCGGTTTCAGGTTGATACGAGAACAGAGGGTACATTACGCCACTAGGGCGGGAAAATTGACGATTTGCAACGAGGAAATTGTGGTTGGGAAGTCAAGGTGTCCACTCTTATACAAAAATATACTATTATTCTCATGTGTGTGCAGTTTACGCACGGAGGTGCAGCCCGTGTGTAATATTGTGAGCTCAAGTGAGAACATAACCTATTATACACTCTGTACAAGCATGAAAATAGCATTTTTTTTCAACACATGCAGAGAAAGTGGCAGCTTTCTAGTACAACATGTATGCAAAGTACCACTTTCCTTGTACTTGTTGGGAAAAATATGGTTTTCCTTATATTACCTTAGTTTACCTTATATTACAAAAAATATATTGCAGGAGAAAAATCAAATGATGGGCATTTAAATCGCCGATATAATTATTGCTATTCTCCTGGTCCAGAGTATTGCAATTGTTTTATATTTCTATGGGGTTCTCTTAACTTGACGGTAAAGTTAACAGAACCTTACATTAAAAAAACATATTGCAGCAAAAAATTAAATTTTGGACATTTAAATAGTCGATAATTATTGCTATTATCCTGGTCCAGAGTATTGCAACTATTTTACATTCCTATGTGGGTTCTGCTAACTTTACGGTAAAGATAGCAAAACCTTATATTAAAAAGGTTATTACAGTAAAAAAATTAAATTTTGGGCATTTAAATAGCCGATTAAAAGCCGATAATTATGGTATATTTTGCATTTAGTTCTGCCGTTAAGTGCTTTCTAGCTTTAACGACGCAACGTCCTCTTGCTCTTATGTACATTTCAAACACTTATTGAGTTTATACAATTTGAACCATATTCTCATAGGAGTGCCTAATCTATAATAAAAACTCATATAATGAAAGAAACTTTTAAATCTTTTTGGACTATCAAAAATTTTTTTTGGTGTATTACATTTTTCATTTTCTGATAATTAATTATCAGTTAATTTAGTTTTTACGTTTGTACTTCCTTTGGATTTAATTTTGATCGATTTAATTGATTCGATTTTTAATTTTGTCAATTTTACAAACGAAATCTTCGAATTCTTCTGCTTCAATGAAAATTTTCAATCCTAATGTGACATTATCTTGTTACCATGTGCTACCAAAATGTTGGTACTAGTTCTGCTTCATTTTATTTTATTTTATTTTCAGTGATTACCGGATTAAACACTAATTGTGATAACGTCAGTGTATTCATAGCAGAATGCTCTTAGGTGAAATGAATACAAAACTGTAGTCATCCATTTGAAAACAAAGTTTACTATCGCTCAGCATTGAGGTTGATGCTAAAATAATCACACCAATAGCCAGTTTGTAGTATGGGTAGAATGGTTTCGTGTGTTTTTTTTGTTTATTGAAATCGAGCAATAAATAAAGAAATATGGCTTGCAGTGCACTTTAGAAAACGCCCTGTGCATATTCATAGTATTTTGCAGTGAATTTGGTTTCTCACTACTACCTTCAGGTTTGCACTTCTATCCAAGGAATTAAATTTCTTTCTGTTTCGGCGATCAAAACCTACAAAAAAGGGAATAGTTGTCGCTATATATTTTGGTTTTTCGTTTAAAACAAATGAATTTAGCTTGCTAGAATTATTATTAAGGTTGTAGGGTGCCTGCGCCGAACTGTCCCTGTGCCGAACTGTCCCCGTCAAACTGTTATCGCGCCGATACGGCCACGCCGAAATGGTCCAGCCTGAACGTCCGTGCTCAAATGTCCTAGACCGAACTATATATACTATACCTTTGCTATTTACAGTTTTTTGACAGAATGTAGATTACATTGTTCCTGTTTTCCTATTTTAAAAAGTTTTTGTAGCGAAAATTTCAATACTAATATGAAAAGCGAAAAAAGGATCTAAAGTAAGCAACTCTTGCACGTAAATGACTCAGAATCCTAAAATTGACCTTTTCTTATAAGAATAAAATATTAAACCGTTACTAATAACGGAATGTAAAAAGCTAACAAAATCTTCCACATTGATCCTACATGACGATGTTCGGACACGTGGAAACGCATTATATTGAACTAATAGTTACCAATTTCGTAATGGAAATACAACTCAAATAAATTATATGATGTACAAGAAAATACATATTATTCTCATAAAACATAATTTGAACATAAATATTTGACTAATTCCGCATCCTCTCTTTCGAATTGGTAAAAGCTATTAGTATTTCACTATACATTTTTTCTTGATAAAACTTAAAAATCTATTTACAATGCCTTCTAAGTACTCAAGATATACTAACGTATCCGGTTTCTCATTGTAGGTAAGGTAGTCTTTTGCCTACATTGCCTTCATGATAGTTAAAAGGTTATTAAAATTGACGCGTTGTATGGCGAAAAGATGATTTTCAATCTCATTGGCTTTCGCTGAGTTTTCATTCAAAGCATATCGCTGGAGGACGACATTCTTCACTTCCATTTTGGTTAAAAGAGAAACGCTAATTTTGTAAATTGTAAAAAGCCGTTTTTGTAGTCGTTTCATCGTTAAATGTAACTATTTAGAGTTGAATTTTATTCCATTATGCCGATGATTATTAGGGTTAAAGATTGTTGAATTATTATTAAAGATTATTGGGAAATTAATAGAATTCTATTTGTTCACACCTACTTTTGAATAAATCATAATTGAATCGGTACAATTAGTAGGATGGAAGGACTTATTTCGATTTGTAAATGTAATATTCTTGGGTAACTCTAATATTTAATATAACTTTCATGTAAAGATTTAAATCTTTTAAATTTTTATTTATTATTAACTAGAATTCGATGATTTTAATGTGAACCAATCGTCCTGACTTGCAGTTATTGCTTTCTGTATTGAGATGTTACATAAAACAATATTAGAGCAAAATTGTAATAATCAAATAAAATTGTCCTAGTAGAATAACCAATAATCATCTACTAGCCCAATTTTATTATTTTTGTTTCTAATAAATTAGGTATAACGAGTTTTATTAAAGTAACATATTATGAAGGCGCCAGTTTTTATAGGACTAGGAGATTATTGATCAGCATTGAATATTTTATAAATGTGTTATTGAAAATGTTGTACCTATTCGCTATGTAAGCTGATGCGTGACAGTGATTACAAAATAGAATGTAAATATTTGATGACAATTATTATGGCATAAAAATGTTGTGGATCATTAGAAAGCACAACAATTGCTTTTTTGCGTCAAAATTACAATATAATGATGGTTCTATCCTTTTGCTTTCCTGCGTAAAAATAACTATATATATTTATTTAATTTAGGTTAATAAATTAATAATTCATCTACCATAATGATAACGTCGAAAACAAATTCTGTTTCGATTTCGAAATAGTAATGGTTTTTCCTGTAATGACCATTAGAAAACCAAAGTATATTGTCGATACATATTATCCATAAAAATAAACATTTCTACATATGTAGGACGCGATATTTGAGGACTCCGCTTATTATTTGTTTTTTTTGCGTTGGCTGTTAATAGTTGGAAACGCAAAATACTTTAGACACAGAATGTTGATTAATACTTTCTATTAAACAAACTGATGAGAGAATCCTCTAGAATTGCTGAAAATCTCCTTTATCAAGTTTTATATGTGTAAACTGGAATAAAATTAAAAATGTTTCTATAGCATCAGGATGAGGGGTGTTATAGTTCATTGGGCAGAAAAGTCAATAGAATAGAATAATTTACAAGCTAATAAAGCCGCCACACAACTTTGCACATTGCTTTCAGTAAAGCACAATTTCTTTCATACAGTTCAAAAGAATGATAATATAATACCATAAGGATGATATATAAACTGTTAACTTTATAAATTATTGTGGAAATGTTAATTAAGTGGAAATTTAAATAAAAGAGCTTTTTAAGCCATTTAAGCCATTTAAAGTGGGTTTTCCAATCAACCTAATTTATAAAATATCAATCAAACATATAATAATAGCTAGTTCCGATGTCCGATGTCCACTCGAAAACTACACACAAAAAAAAAGAATCGTTAATTTAATCTTATGTATTTGTTTAAAGACAAATTATTGTTTTAAATAAATATTTGATTATTTTAAATATGGTAAATGTAAATTAATAAAACTGTTTTATTTATTTCAAGTTTGATATTTGTTTAAAAAGTAGGCTTAAGTTGAATATTGCAGATGTTAAATTAAAGCTTATACAGTTAACTGAAGTAATTGTAAAAAGGGAAAATTAATTCTTTTGGAAATTTTATGTTATCTAATTTATTGCATTGCTGCAATGTAGACCAATAATTAAATTAACATTACAAAAAGCCAATCATTTTCAAAGGATTGTTCCAAAGCAACTATCAAATCGTTTCAGTCATACCTATTGTTGAAATTGGCCAATCACATGATCACTATGACATGCGTCGTTCGAAGCATACACTGGATGTTTTTGCAGACGAAGCGCGTTTTCATTCTTGCATCCATAGATTAATTAATAACCTTGCATCGTCTGATCTCTTTGATAGGCCTCGACAAAAAGGTGTAAAAGTTTTTAGTGAAAGTGAAGTGAAGTGTTTAGACAAAGTGCTTTTATTGTGGAATATGTGATTACAATAGTCATCTAAGCAATAGAATAGATCTCATGTGTCAGCCATGTTGTTTGATATGAGTTGAAGAATTTCATATTTTCAAAAATTTATATATTGCTATCATGCACAGAAAAAAGTTGCATTAGTTCAAATAAATTTAACTACAAACAAAACAATCTGTTTTATATATACGCAATAGGGTGGCCCTTATTTTCAAAAGTGTCTTTTTTTTCAATCGATCCCCCTAAAAATATGCAAATAAATGAAAAACGATAAAATATGAAGTTTCAGATCAATCCGAAGTAATTTAGAGGTAGCTCATGCTGGTCAAAATTTCGAAAAATATGATTTTTTGCATTTTTTTTCTTTTACCCACATCTGAAATATATTATACCAACCCTGAACATAAAAATAAATTAATGCATATTCTATAATCGATTACCTTTCCAACAAGCCAAAAATAACAAAAATCGATTGACAAATAAGGACGTTATGGCCATTTCTATTATTAAAAACCAAACATTTTAATTTCTATAAGAATATTTCATATTAATTTAATTTTCAATAAAAATCAATTAATTTATTTTTTATTTTGAAAATTTCATTCTTGAGTAATAAAAAATATTTAAAAGTAAAAATAATATAAAAATTATTTTTGCTATGTTGATATTGTAACGGGTACAAAATTTATTTTCTCCACAAGGTTTTATTCCTTGTTATTTATTGATAGAGAAATCAGGAACACCTGGAGTGTAAATTTTGTTAGAGATATCTTTCTCAGGCTTTGGCAGCTAAAGCATAAAGATGTTTTAAGTTCTTTCTTAATTAAATTTTTGTTTAATTCTGTTTCTGTTTAACTATGTGAAAACCTATTTACATCTAGGTATGTAGCTTTTGAAACTGTAAAATCTGTCTTTTGCTAACAGAAATATTTAGGTTTTTAGTATCACCTATGGTATAAAATGGAATACTAAATATTGGGTTTTTTTCTTTGGTAATTTATTTGCTTGCTGGAGAAACTGTATGAACTATGGAAGGACGGCTGTCCGACAATTTCATCTTTATCTCTCCAAGCATCATCTTCAACTGATAAGTTTTGCAGCACAACGGACCTTGTCTGATGTAAAAAGAAAAAGAAAAACTCATCCCTCTGGTGGACCTGTGACCATTATAGGTATTTAATTTGATTAAAAAAGGTATACATCTTATCATAAATAATTTCTCAACTAAATTATGTTTAATTAAACAATTGTACACTTGGTGTAAATCATTTGGGTGGTACCATTTAATTGATATATTTTATTATTTGTTAACTAATTGGAGATTTTCGTAATTTGAAGATATCTTAATGTAGCTAGTCCATCATACGTTTTGTTGGAAGTTTTTACCTTTATCTCTATGATCTTAATGCATTTAAAGTTATTTAACTGTAACTGGTACAGATTAGTTCTGTTGTGATAATTTTTTGTTCTATTCACATATCTTAGATTTTTTAACTTTATTAATTTACGTACATAGGTGATACATATTAAAACTTTATATTTTTTGTGATCAATTTTTTTAACTTTTATTTCATTATATCTTAAACTATAGCTGCAAATGTCTGTTTTTCATTTCATCGCATTTCATGTGTTCCTGACCATTTTTGGTATTTTTTTTAATGGTGAAAATAATAAAAAATACCTGGCGCCTTTTTAGTAAATAATCTTATGAACCCACAATACCCTGCTCTCCGATCATTTGGCTTCCGAGGTAAATGTATAAATGTAATTCTTTAGGGGAATGGTTATACAAATGACGCCTGTACGTGGGGGCCCGAGAATTATTTAGTATGTGATTTTATTAGAAATGTTTAGACAATTGGGTTAATTTTGAGTAATTTAATAAGGATAAGTAGTAGTTTTTGGTTTCTACTAAACCTTTGGTTAGTCTTTATACTATTTACATAGATTTGAGATTGCCTATTATCAGGTTTGCCTCTAAGATATTTAGTGATTTCTTTTCTATTGTAAAATTATCAACTAGTAAACTAGAATTTTTCCTTATTTATAAAAGAAAGTTGAGAACAAAATGGCAAATTTTTATGAATTAGAACCAAATTTTTTGAAACTTTTTGAAATAAATCACGAGTTACTCGTGAGAGGTGTAAAGTCTGATAGATTAGATCTAGACACAAAACGCAAAAATTTAAGACGCAGGCTGCGTGACGATATAAATAGACGAGAAATTAAATATCCCACGCCAGATTTTAACTTTGAAAATGAAAAATTAGAAGTAGGGACTACTATTAAGGATATTGAATCTTTGTTGGAAAGTTTTGATGGTATTAGGGCCGATGTAAATAAGAAATTACAGACGAAGGTTAATCACGTTCTAGGAAGGCTAGATCGTTTTGATACTTCTGAAGATACAGAAGGTAACATAGAGGAATATAAGCAGCACCAGACGTGGGTAGTAGAAGCACTGGATGAAACGCGAATTGAAATAATAGAGCAAAGTGACCTTGACACTTCTAGTCATGATATTTCCACTAATAACGTTGCCGGATCTTGTGCGAAATATACACCGGTTCATAAATGGGGAGTTACGTTTGATGGGAAATTAGTAAACGCGTTTTTGCAACGAATTGAAGAACTACGAATCGCGCGAAATACGCCAAAACATGAGCTATTCAAGTCTGCAGTTGATTTATTTCAGGGCCAAGCTTTAGTTTGGTATCGTTCGATTAGGTCTACCGTTCGTAGTTGGGATGCGTTAGTAAATGCTTTAAAGAAGGATTTTTTGCCGTCCGATTACGATGAGGAACTCTGGCAGGAAATTCGTAGTCGAACTCAAGGCCAGGGTGAACGAGTTACTTTATATATCGCGGCGATGTTAAATTTGTTTAGCCGATTATTGGAGTCGCCTTCCGAAGAAGTCAAGTTAAGAACCGTGAAACGCAATCTGCTTCCAAAATTTCAAACTCAATTAGCACTATGCGACATTAGGTCTATTAGTCAGTTATCAGAAATCTGTAGATCCCTGGAAGGTGCGTTTTTAGCGCAACAAAAATTTCAGCCTCCCCCTAAGAAAAATGTAGCATTGTTAGAACCGGATCTTGCATATGAGGAGATTACGAGCGAACCTCAATTATCTTCATCTTTGCCTAAGTCATTTTTGTCTCCGAGAACCTCGTCGAGGGTATCTAAAGCAGCTCAGCTTTGTGAAATTACGTGCTATAATTGTAAGAAAACTGGTCACACTCGCAAGTTCTGTCGAGAATCGAAGAAGGGTCCTATCTGTTGGGGTTGTGGTCAGCCTGGGGTAATCAAACCGAACTGTAAAAGGTGTTCAAAAAACTAGTTAAGAGACAGTGCGGTTCCCCGAGCCTACCTCGACTGTCTCATTTAGCCACCGAGGCTTGGAAAAATCCACGCTATAGTCCTGATTGGAAGGAATGGCTTCGTAAGGTGTCGAGATTTTGTAAATCACAACCTTTGTCTTCATTTCCCCGTGAATTAGAACAGCGTTGCAATTCGAAGTCACAGTTGCTAGACCAAACCAGTAACCAAACCGGTAATCGTGTAGGATCTTTAGAATTTGTAGATAAAGAGTGTGATGATAGACCTCATGTGAGTGTGAGAATTTATGAACGAGAAGTTATAGGGCTTGTTGATAGCGGTGCTTCGATTTCCTTAATTGGAGAGAACGGGTTAGAATTAGTTAATATTTTTGGACTGAATGTGTATGAGTCTTCGTCGTATAATGTAAAAACAGCCGAGGGCAGATCCCAGCAAATAATCGGATATGTTGAAGTGCCTGTATCTCTTGATGGGGTATGTAAAGTAGTGAGATTGTGGTTAGTCCCCTCTATTCGCCATGCTCTCATATTGGGGAACGATTTTTGCAGTCAGTTTAGGTTAATGATTGATTGGGAGAGTAGAACCATTTCTGTAGGTGATAAGGTCAGAGACTGGTGTGGTCATGATAGCGTGAATGAGGTGGCAGCTATTAATAAAATTATTTGTAGATGTGAATTGGATTCCAAACAATCTACAGCATTAGAGGATGTTCTTAATCTATTTAAAACATTATCATGGGAGTCCGGAACTAAGTTAGGTCGAACTAATAAAATTCATCATAAGATCGACACAGGTGATACCGATGCAATTAAACAACGTCATCATAATTTATCCCCGTATATGCTAGAGCATCTAAGTACTGAACTCGATAAAATGTTGGAGTTAGGTGTGGTCCAGCCATCCTCTTCGGCTTGGGCTTCTCCTGTCCTGCTTGTGAAAAAATCTTCAGGTGACTATAGGTTATGTTTTGATGGCCGTCGTCTTAACTCAGTTACCAAGCGCGACGCGTACCCACTACCTTTGATTGATCATATTTTAAATAAATTGTCAGGTAGTCAATATCTCAGTAGCATTGACCTTAAGGCCGCGTTTTGGCAAATTCCTCTGGAACCTTCCTCAATAGAGAAGACAGCTTTTGTAGTACCATCTCGAGGGCTTTTTGAATTTACAGTTCTTCCCTTTGGTCTTAATAATGCTGCTCAGACACAACAACGGCTTATGGATGCCGTTTTTGGACCATCATTGGAGCCGTATGTTTTCGTCTACTTGGACGATGTTATAATCGCCACACCTACTTTTGAAAAACATTTGGAGATATTGCTGGAGGTATATGAGAGACTTCAAGAGGCAAAACTTACCATCAATCTTGATAAATGCGAATTTTGCAAATCATCTTTAAAGTATTTAGGTTATGTTGTCGATCGAGAGGGTTTAAGGACTGACCCAGACAAAGTTCGTTCAATGTTGGAGTACCCCTTACCACAGAATGTTACTCAAGTAAAACGCTTTATAGGGATGTGTGGATGGTATCGCAGATTTATTGCTAATTTTGCATCTTTGACAGCACCTATAACATCATTGATAAAGGGAAAACATAAAAAGCAAACTATCTCTTGGACTCCTGAAGCCACCGAAAATTTTCAGAAAATTAAAGAAGCTCTCGTGTCTGCTCCTGTTCTAGCCAGCCCGGATTTTAAGCGGTTATTTACGATCCAGTGCGACGCTTCAAATGTCGGTTTAGGGTGCGTGTTGACCCAGGAGGATGTTGATGGTAATGAGATCGCCGTTGCTTTTGCCAGCCGCACACTTACTCCACCAGAAAAAAAGTATACAGTAACTGAGAAGGAGTGTTTAAGTGTGTTATTTGGTATCGAGAAATTTCGACCTTATATAGAGGGAGTGCACTTTAAAGTCATTACTGATCACCACAGTCTGTTGTGGCTTAACCGATTACAGAACCCTTCTGGACGGTTAGCTAGATGGGCAGTTAAAATCCAGCAGTTTGACATGGTTATAGAACATCGCAAGGGTGCGCTAAATGTCGTTCCCGACGCCTTATCCCGAGCTCATGTGGAAGTTGCTGTCTTAGAAATGGAACCTGAAAAATGTCTGCTAGATAAAAGCTACAGTAAGAAGTTAGAAAATGTTTCAAGTTCACCTGATGATTATCCTGAGTGGTTGATACGTGAAAACCGCCTGTATAAATATTTTGAGACGGAGAATGGTTCTCCTGCTTGGAAATTGTACGTCCCCGAGTCCTATCGTCTAGATGCTTTACGGATGGTCCATGATGATGTTAAAGCTGCTCATTTGGGAATCCAGAAAACACTTTACAGGTTGCAAGAGTTGTTTTATTGGCCACGCATGCGGATCGACGTGAAAAGGTACGTTCAGCAATGTCAAATTTGTCTAGCTCAAAAGACCCCCAATCAAGCACGCCCAGGATATATGGGGCAGCCCAAGCAAGTCTCGTATCCTTGGCAGATGATAGCGTTGGATTTAATTGGACCTTTTCCACGTTCGTCTCAGGGAAATCGTTATTTACTTGTCGTTTCAGATTGGTTTTCAAAGTTTTGTTTGTTGCATCCACTGAGAGAAGCTACTGCCAAGAGAATAGTGAAATTTTTAGAGGAGCAAGTATTTTTGGTTTATGGATCGCCGCAAATTATTATTTGTGATAATGCCACATCGTTTACTGGTCATATGTTTAAGGGATTGGCTAATGAGTATGGGTGCAAGTTGTGGTTTAACTGCAAGTATCATCCCCAAGTGAATCCTGTAGAGCGTGTCAATCGAGTTGTAGAGACAGCCATTCGTTCATATATTAAAGATCATGATCATACAAAGTGGGATCGAAATATAGCAAAGATTGGGTATGCTTTGCGAACAGCTATACATGAATCTACTGGCTATGCCCCTTCCTTTCTTAATTTTGGTAGGTACGTTCCTGCGAATGGCTCGGTATATGGCAAAATTGAAGAACTTAATGTTAATCATCTTCAGCCTTATAATCGGGAAGAGTACGCTGAAAATATGGCCCAGCTTTCCGAGCTGTATAAAGATGTAAAGACTAGACTTGATAAGGCCTACAGAAAGAATTGCCATACTTATAACCTTCGGAAGAGGGAATCTCCAATTTATAAAGTAGGAGATAACGTGTGGAAGAAAAATTATATCTTGTCTGATGCTTCGAAGAAATTTATGGCTAAGTTGGAGCCTAAATATATAAAGTGTAAGATTGCAGAGGTGATTTCACCTTTAGTTTATAGACTGATGTCAGAAGATGGTGTTGATCTTGGTCGTTACCATACGAAAGATTTAAAGACAGTTGTTGATGCGAATTGGACATAAGTGAATGAAAAGTATTGTATGATAGAGTTAGGTTGAGTGATCTCGTGTAAGAAGTGCAAAAGATTGGAGTGAATGATATTTCTTGTGTCTAGTTTCGAATTTTCCTTGATAGAGACAAATTTAGCCATGGCCATGGAATTATTATCCCGGATTGAGTTAAGAATTAATTTAATATACCATTGAATCTTAGAATTCAGTTTATGATGTAGTGTGTAAAGGAATATTGCACTGTTAGGTGTAGGACAGGTGTAGGGTAATTTTTGTTAAACTGGATCTGACACTAAATGAATCATGTGTTTCGGAATGCTCTCTGCATAATCCTATAACAATAATGATTTTATCGATTATTTATTTTCAAGGGAAGTCGATTCCTTCTATTATTGTTTGTTTATGGGTAAATTAGTTTACTGGCTTTTTGCAGATATTATCTCTGTTGGCTGATATTACAGAGAGGTAGTGCTTTAGTGGTTAGAGTTTTTTGTCAATCTTTGATAAAGACTTACTCGTAGTGTAAATAGCTAAGGGTAGTTTAGGTATATGATGGGTTATTGTATGGTGGTATAATTACTAACATTAGTTATTTAAGCTGTTAGCAGAAGTTAGGAAAATAATAAAAATTAACTGCGTTAATTTTTTTGGCACCAATCGGGGGGGTGTAACGGGTACAAAATTTATTTTCTCCACAAGGTTTTATTCCTTGTTATTTATTGATAGAGAAATCAGGAACACCTGGAGTGTAAATTTTGTTAGAGATATCTTTCTCAGGCTTTGGCAGCTAAAGCATAAAGATGTTTTAAGTTCTTTCTTAATTAAATTTTTGTTTAATTCTGTTTCTGTTTAACTATGTGAAAACCTATTTACATCTAGGTATGTAGCTTTTGAAACTGTAAAATCTGTCTTTTGCTAACAGAAATATTTAGGTTTTTAGTATCACCTATGGTATAAAATGGAATACTAAATATTGGGTTTTTTTCTTTGGTAATTTATTTGCTTGCTGGAGAAACTGTATGAACTATGGAAGGACGGCTGTCCGACAATTTCATCTTTATCTCTCCAAGCATCATCTTCAACTGATAAGTTTTGCAGCACAACGGACCTTGTCTGATGTAAAAAGAAAAAGAAAAACTCATCCCTCTGGTGGACCTGTGACCATTATAGGTATTTAATTTGATTAAAAAAGGTATACATCTTATCATAAATAATTTCTCAACTAAATTATGTTTAATTAAACAATTGTACACTTGGTGTAAATCATTTGGGTGGTACCATTTAATTGATATATTTTATTATTTGTTAACTAATTGGAGATTTTCGTAATTTGAAGATATCTTAATGTAGCTAGTCCATCATACGTTTTGTTGGAAGTTTTTACCTTTATCTCTATGATCTTAATGCATTTAAAGTTATTTAACTGTAACTGGTACAGATTAGTTCTGTTGTGATAATTTTTTGTTCTATTCACATATCTTAGATTTTTTAACTTTATTAATTTACGTACATAGGTGATACATATTAAAACTTTATATTTTTTGTGATCAATTTTTTTAACTTTTATTTCATTATATCTTAAACTATAGCTGCAAATGTCTGTTTTTCATTTCATCGCATTTCATGTGTTCCTGACCATTTTTGGTATTTTTTTTAATGGTGAAAATAATAAAAAATACCTGGCGCCTTTTTAGTAAATAATCTTATGAACCCACAATACCCTGCTCTCCGATCATTTGGCTTCCGAGGTAAATGTATAAATGTAATTCTTTAGGAGAATGGTTATAATATAAGTGGCATTCATTAATTTTTTTTCTATGTTGGTAACATTAATGATATTGAAGTCAAGTATTCACATTGTATTCACAAATAGAAACGTGTTTGGTTCATAAAAATTGATTAATTTTTGATATTAGGTTAAAGATAAAGGATCCAGGTCATCACCGAGAAAGCAAACACGGAAAAAGACAAATGCCGAGAAACCAAAACCGAGAAACCAAAACCAAGAAACCAAAACCGAGAAACCATAACCGAGAAGCCACAACCGAGAAAACTAAAGCTGAGAATAGAAACTACTGAGAATAACAAATACCGAGAATGCATCCATGCATTATGAAGTAATAATTATTTAATTAATTAATATTAGAATATTAACACTCACACGGCATAGCGTGTCCTGTTAGAGTTAGTTTCTCTCTCAGTCGTCACGTTAACTATTGAAGTCTGTCCCTTTTAGACCTATCAAACTTACTAACTTATGACCTACCCTCCCCTGTATAGCGTGTCCGTTGGCCATTCTTTTTCTTTCCTCGCTCTATGTATTTTCCTTGGTCTCTGTTAAATCTATCAAACTTACTAACTTATAACCCAACTTCCGCTTCATAGTGTTTCCTTTACGCAGTTGGTCTTTCTTTGTCCTTCCCCGCTCTATGTATTCTCCTCTGTCTCTTTTAGATCTATCAAAGTTACTAACTTTTAATTATCACTTCATGAATTCTCGGTAGTTTCCATTCTCGGCAATGATTTTCTCGGTTGTGGTTTCTCGGTTGTGGTTTCTCGGTTATGGTTTCTCGGTTAGTGTTTCTCGGTTGTGGTCTTTCGGTTATGTTTTCTCGGTTTTGGTTTCTCGGTTGTGGTTTCTCGGTTATGGTTTCTCGGTTGTGGTTTCTTGGTTATGGTTTCTCAGTTGTGGTTTTTCGGTTATCTTTTCTCGGTTATTTTTTGTCGGTTTTGGTTTCTCGGTAGTTGTCTTTCTCGGTGTTGTCTTTCTCGGTGATGACCGCATACGCGTAAAAACACAAATTTTTCAATCGCTTTGGAATTTCTACTAATTTATTAAATGAAGACCCTTGTAAGTGGAACGATAATGAAGCTTATAATAAAGTAAAGAACATAATTCATAATTTAAATGTAGTGAATGATGCAGCAGAACGTGTAGTAAAATTAATTGAAGAATACAATAAAGTATTAACCAAAAAAGAAGAAAAAAGCAATATTTATTGCAAGTGGTTACTAACTATCGATAAAACTGCAAATCTCATACTAAAACAGCGTTGACTAGTACTACAAGTTAAGATTAATTTTGTATTATTTTTACTTTTAAATGTTTTTTATTACTCAAAATTAAAATTTTCAAAATAAAAAAAAATTAATTGGTTTTTATTGAAAATTAAATTAATATGAAATATTCTTATAGAAATTAAAATGTTTGGTTTTTTAATAATATGAATGGCCATAACTTCCTTATTTGTCAACCGATTTTTATTATTTTTGGCTTGTTGGAAAGGTAATCGATTATAGAATATGTATTAATATTTATTTTTATGTTCAGGGTTGGTATAATATATTTCAGGAATGGGTAAAAGGAAAAAATGCAAAAAAATTATATTTTTCGAAATTCTGACCGGCTTGAGCTACCTCTAAATCACTTCGGATTGATCTGAAACTTCATATTTTATCGATTTTCATCTATTCGCACATTCTTAGGGGGATCGATCAACAATCCTACTGAAATAAAATTTTCCCATACAAGCAAGGGCCACCCTAATACGCAAATAAATGTATTAAATTTAGAACGAGAATAATATTTTCTTGTAGTAAATACAAATAAATATTTTACATAGCAAGAGTATGATTACTTGAATCAAGCAATTCAGAAACAGTTCAAGACTGTATAATGCAATAGGACATAATAGTTATTTATGTTACAAGGCCGTGAACTAGGACTTTTTTTATGAGAATGAATATTATTCGGCGAGGCGCAGCCGAGCCAAATAATCATTCGAATAAAAAAAAGATAGTTCACAGCCATGTGGCATACAAAATTTTGTGTGCAACTGTCAAAAATTACCAAAATTAAAGTTTCGATCTAATCTTTACATAAAATTAAATTTAGCAGTGTGCTTTGGTATGGTAACTAGGGCTTGTGTAGTTGCTGTTTATTATTGTCATTCCTATTTAATTGAAAGTGGTGCTGTTTTTTGTGCTTTTTAAGGAAAATGAGCAGTGAAAGTGAAGACGATTGCTTTCCTAATACTCCACCGGAGTTACAAATCGCCGCAAAGGAGGTAGTTTCGAATTTATTACCTGAAAAATCGAAAAAAATTTACGAAGCTACGTATCGACTATTCAAGGACTGGTGTGGCAAGAAAAAGGTTAGAAACATTTCTGAAAGTGTGCTTTTGGCATATTTCGACGATAAATACAAGAATTGTAAACCATCAACGACATGGTCTGCATATTCCATGTTGAAATCTACGATAAACATAAACGACAATATCGACATAAGTAAATTCCCTAAACTACTGCCCTTTTTGAAGAAAAAATCAGTAGGTTACCGACCAAAAAAGTCACGTACATGGTCAGGAAAGCAGATTAAGCAGTTTTTGGAGGAAGCCGATGATGACAATCATTTGCTAATGAAGGTAATTAAAGCAAAATGCCGCTGAACGTATGTATAATTTTTTTTAATTTTAGGTAGTTTTGATTTTTGGAATCTCATGAGCTATGAGAAGAGAAGAATTGACAAAGCTGACTGTTAATAATATAGAAGATCGAGGATGAGTACTTGTCGTACACATACCTGACTCCAAGACACATCAAGAACGAACATTCACAATAACTCATCAGGATTATATTCAACTCTACCGAAAATATTATGCTCTACGTCCTGCTAACGCGACTAGTCAACGTTTTTTTAGGTATACCAGAGGAAAATGTGCTAATCAGGTTGTCGGTATACATAAAATTGGAGAAATTCCAAGAAATTATTGCTAAATTTCTGAAGCTGTCAGATGTGAAAATGTATACCGGCCACTGTTTCAGAAGATCATCTGCTACTCTTTTAGCAGATTCTGGAGCAGATATTACAGAAATCAAACTTCATGGTAATTGGAAAAGTAGCACAGTTGCTGAAAACTATATTGAAAATTCAATTGAGCAAAAAAATAAAACATGTAATAAAATATTAAATTTTCATAAAGAAAAAAAAGTTTCATTTAAAATTTTAAATGAAACAAATTGCGCCTCTACTAATGCTACTGCATCTTCCTCTGGTATCAATGTAAATAATGCTAGCGGTAGCACATTCAATTTTTATTTTAATAATTAAGAATCTTTTGTTTAGTATTATTATATGTATAATTAACAATGTTTGTAATCACATATTAATAAAAACGTTCGAATTATCTAATAAAAGCTAATTTCATTCAAGATCATGACCAGTAAAAAAAGTCTTTGTCGGCCGGTAAAAAAAAGTCTTTTTTTACGTTGTCGAGGCTTTGTTTTACTATAAACAAATGTGCTATTTCGCGACTCAAAATCAAGCAAAAAGGTGACGTTTTTTTGATAGTTGCACACAAAAATATTTATGTCCGATTGCATTATAAAGTAGTGTTTATTGTATTGTTTTGAGGCAGTGAACTGGCTTATTATTGTACTTGTAAAATAAAGTGGTAGTAGTAAAATAAACTATATAGTATTAAAATAAAGTATGACAACTGTATATTACATGTCAAATTTTCTTCTGTCAAGAATAGATGTCAAATTTATAAACTGATTTTCTTTTGATAATTAGCCAATTTTAGGAATCGAACATAAAGCTTTGTATGCAACTCTTACATAATCGGACCTTATAGACTCGCCCATTTTATTGGCCTTGCTCGCTCGGCCATAAACTGGGCTTGTCTATAAAGTCCTACATTATGTACTTGTTACATAAATAGCTATTATGTTTACTAGTTGTGTTCCATCGTTTAAAAAATTTTCTAAAAAACGAATAGTGTTGTTATGAAATCCGTATGCAATTAACGTCGAGTAGAACTTTCTGATCTCACGTATTTCAGTTTGTTAGACCTTCTTCGGAGAGCTGCTCGTAAGCTTTTCTGCTTGAGAAGCTAAAATGTACCCGACTGAAGTCGCCTTCAACCCTTAGTAATTGATACTATCTGTTTTTAAAAATTTCTTAGAAAATAAATCTATTATAGGGGTGTTTGCGAAACTTGTTTGATCATTTACAATGAATGCGTTATTATTAAAGGATATTTTTTAATTTCTAACTGTACCAACAATAGATTCACTCTATCTACGTTTAGAAAATTATTATCTATACAATGGGAGGGTATTCCAGACGAGTTCTTATTATGTATATAAATATCGCGTTAGTATTCCGTTGGACATTTCTTTAAGTGTTTACCACTTTGGCCTATATAAATCTTTTCGCAATTATGACAATAAATTTTATACACTCCGTTGACGAATTTGTACATTTCTTTAACTTTAGGATTGGCGTTATAAAAAATTTGTTTATAATTTATTTCTTTTTTCGTGTAATCATGTCATCAACTAGATTCTCCTTGTAGCCGTTGTTTCTAGCTGTCAGGTTAATAATCCTTCATAATGTTTAACTCTTTCGCGTAATTCTCTTCATCCATTGGAAACGTTTTGAAACGGTGAACGTTAGCAACCTCAATATCCAAGAAATAGAGTATGTTATCTTCTTCCAATTCCATTGTGAATTGGATGTTTGGGTTAAAAGGGTTTATAAAGGTTGGAAAATGTGATAATTGCCTTTTCGATGCATTTTTTCTCGTGATATTCTCCAGATTAGAGATAGTAGACAAGCTTAGGAAAGCAAATTGTAAAATAATTTGTGCCAATAAAAATACCATATTTTTGCTTTGAGCGCAGTGATTTCTGAATATGGGTTTTATTTTTCTTTTTCATCGTTCATCGAATTCGTGATTTTAGTTTTGAATCTGTTGTAGGAGTAACTTAAATTCTTATCCATATTCTTCAAAGAGCAATACTTATTAGGCCTTCTTCATATTGTAATATACTGTACGTCTTTCCCTTTGTCTACTTGTCTACAAAGTCTACTGTCTACTGTCCTACTGCCTCTACTTGTTTTGAGTCTTTGGTTATTTATTTTTCATTTACTGAAAAATTTTGCTTGTGTCTTCAAGGAACATACATCAATTTCTGCATTTTCTTAAAAGTATTTACCAATTATTACAAGAGATACATACATTATTTATTATCTTTTTATTTATAATATCTTTATAAATCGTTATCACAAGATATTCCTAAATTGAACATATAACGTTAACTCAATAAGCAATCATTAGGTGGATTAATTATTTTTTTATTCAATTTATTCATATAAACCGATTAATTTAATCAACTGTTGCAGAGTAGATAAAAAAGAGGCTGTATCTATCTGTGTGCCTATCTATCTATAGGTCCTGAAGGTGTTTATTGACAGCTTTTAGTTTCTGTATATAAACTTTTGAATTAAATTTCTGAAGATTTTGAACTATACAAACACTAATTCCTACTTGGATGAAATTGACTTCAAAAGTTGCATAACACTTCTTTCTGTCTTTGTGTTGGCAAGACCTTTCTTTCGACGAGATTTGAACAGTTTGCAATTGCAGCGTATTTCTCCTTTATCTCAGCAACCCATTACCCGCATCCAATGTTTTTTGCACTACAAATTTTCTTCTATCATATCCTTTAAAATAAGTTGTAACAAAGGTGTGGTTGTCATTTGAGATTTTAAAATTGGGGTTGCTAGGGTGAGAAGGCGAGATGTAAAATCTTGGCAATACTACAATTTATTAATGTCCCCCATTACACCATGTTTTATAACGTCCCTCGAAAAGTCGATAGACGTGTTTTTGGCGAAATTAATATTTTGTATATAGTTTAAGTGATATTTGAGGTGGGAAGTTCTTAAATGAACACACTGTTGTTGAAAATGGAATAGGACGAATGGAAGCACAAAAAGAGTGTGCTCTGAACAGACAGTGTCATATTTTTGAATTGTTAGTGCCACGACCTCCTCGATTCGACGCCGACGTTTGACGTCTTTATGCGGCTTGTTCATTTGCCAGATTTCGGCGTTCTCCGCTTGGCGCCACGTCCCGGGGAAATGGACGTGTTCAACCGTTCGATTTTATCCGACGCGTTCACACATCCAAATGTGCACTTAGCAAAATGCTTGGAATGTTTATAATCGGTGATAATATTTTAAAATAAAATCCGGACTCTTTTGAAGGTTATTGTTAAATATTTGACTTTTCTAAACATTATTCAGTAATTATTCGATATAGCGCTAAGGGTTTTCGTTCGAAAAACGTCATAAAAACAGTTAGAAATTATAAAATATTCTTATCAGATGACACAAACACCATTTTTAAGCCATTTTCACGTAAATACAGCCAACTTTTTTACTAACTGTAACCTAACATTATAACATTCTAAGCTCAAAATAGCCATTTTAACATTGTTTTTCTTATTAATTACCGGCGACCAGCGCGATGTTTTTTCGGATTATTGTTCTCTAAGTTATCCTCTACAACTCAATATAATTGGTTTACCTGGGTTCATAAGGGTCCGTATATCGAATAATTAATCTTTATTCTACTTTATAACGAATTTAGTGCGTTTGCTTTTGTTTGATAAGTTTTTAATTTAAAAATATATATATTAAAGTAATTTTACTGACTATTTCACTCAATGTTATACGAACCAATAAAAAATTATCCTGTGAACGAAATTCTCTCTATTCCGGCGACTATTTTTTGTTTATAAAATTTTCCGAACTTGTTCTACCAATGAAAACGTTCAAATAAGCAACCTACCCTTTATTTCACCGACAATTTTTTTGCTATAGTAACGATCCTACAAAAATAGTATACAAACTGTACGTTTCATTGAAATAAATGTTAAATATTTTTATTCTTTGTGTTGTTTATTCGCGAAATAGTCATAACGAATAACATATGTGGTAAAATTTTGTCTTGGCAAAATTTTCTTTTTGATTTACTCGTGTTTGTTGCCAATTCATCTCGTGACATTGATCAAAAACCACTCGACTGTCGTCTCGTGGTTTTTAGTGACAATGTCACTCGAGAATTGCTATGCAACAAACGCTCGTAACAATAAGAAAATTTTGCCGACAAAATTTTACCACTTATGGTATTATATATGACAAAAAATGCCAATTCACAACAAGAAGTGCTATGTGTTACTTACAGAAATTACAAAAATGCAACGAGTTTCTTCGCATTTTCTTCCAGTATTAGCTTACGAAATAGGTGGATTGAAAATTTACATCTTCTGGTAGGATTAAAACATATACTTTAGTAATATGTTCATTTATTTTACTTTATACATTTTCTAAATTACATCGTATTTAGTGCATTGTACAGTAGAAAGGGACAGTCCGGACAGTATAGTTAACGTAGTATCTTAATTTATTTCAGATAAGAAATACCCGAAAGTACTGTTATCTGTAAATTACACTTTAAAATCAGTTGCTATAAAGGCGGATCTTCTGGTTGAAAGTTATTAAAATGTAATGTGGTGCCCTACAGTACATACAGTAATTTCTGAAATATATTTAAAAAAATCTTTTATCATAACCCATTTTAGACATGTTTTTCGAACACTCCTCATGATGTACAGTATGTATTGACCAATTCCTTGTGCAATTGCTCCTCAAATCGCTCTTAGGATTAATCAATCAACAAGATCGTGGAGATCTGAAATGCCCTAGTAAAAATTTCATATTAATAAACCAAATAACACAACTGGTTTTAAATAGATTTCAATATTTACCTCAAGAATGCAATCATTGCAGTATTTTAGCTGATCTTGACTTCATAATTCTTTATCTTAGAACTGTTCTTTATCTATTCTCAAGATTTACAACAAGGACCTTTGAAGAATAATTTTAAATATACTTCTAAAATCAATATTAACTAACCATGCCAAAAAAGCACCAACAACATATCTGGAACACGATTGTACATTAAACTTCTTTCTAATAAAGTACTCAAACATTGACAAATAAATACTTTTCATAAAAAAATGCTTTTTCTTAGAATCACCACTGCCGATGGCATAAATTGTAATTTATTTGAAGTATGTTAACTGTCAAAAGTGTAAAAATTTAAGCTAATTTTCGAACCATTTCAAATTACCGGCGCGGTTCTGATCTCCAATCCCCCGGTAGCTAGCGCCATGCGGAGAACATGTGCTTAATGATATTTTTAAAATTTGAACTGGCCGTATGCAATTGTAATTTTTATAATTTTATGTCAATTGGCAGTCGGATGGTTTATAAAATAAAGGTATTAGAAAACCCCCGACTATTTATTTAATACATTCAAAGCCACTACATCACGCATTTCACTGAGAATAAGAACGGTTAGTTTTTGCTGCTCGGTTTAGAACATTTGGTGACCTCCCGACGTGATCGCTGGTGGTATTGCAAAACTAAACATTTCGAAAGAGCGGACAGTGACTTTTATGAAGATGGATCGATTGAAGAGGTTTCGCCGTCCACTTCGCTCACAAGTTACAAGGTTGGTCAATGAAAGAAGCACTCTTTTAGAAGTTCAATCTCCTGATACAGAAGCACTCAGCGTTAAATTAGATCTCCTTGAAGAATCGAGAACGTCACTAGAAGAAGTTGAACTAAATATTATCGATAAGATGGTTGACGACGAGAACGTCTCTGAAGAAAATGAAGATCAGGAAATGAAGGAGATTTTACAATATAGAGAAAAGATCCTGCTTACTAAGAAAAAAGCGGAAAAGATACTTATTCCAACCGTGAAACTTCCTTGCCCCGCAGAAAGTGAATGTGGTCATGCTGTATCAGAGGCAGGTCAGAAAAGATCTATCAGATTACCAAAAATAGAATTAAAAAGGTTTGACGGAGATCTAAAGAAATGGTTAGGTTTTTGGTCACAATTTGAAAAATCCATGTCGATGAAACCCTACATGATAGCGATAAGTTCCAATATCTCCTGCAATCAATGGAACTTTTAACAGAAGCCCGTGAACTCGTAGAGAGCTACCCGCAAACAACAGGCAACGACCATAAGGTTGTAGCGGCCCTGAAAGAACGGTTTGGAGACGAAGATATGCAACTCCAAGTCTACGTGAGAGAGCTACTTAAGTTAGTAATTAATAATGTGACTTCAAAGGAGAAGCTACCCCTGACTAACTTGTCCATAAAGTTGGAGTCACATCTGAGAGCTCTTCTCACCGTGAAGTTGTCTTCTGCCGACCCAGCAACAAGGCTTTATCCGCTTGTAGAATCTTCTTTGCCCGAAGAAACACTGTTAGCATGGCAAAGGAGTCCCCTCTCGACACAAGTTGTAAAATCATCAGAGAATGAAACAAAGACACGACTGGACACATTAATGGAATTCTTAAAGAATGAGGTCCAGATAAAACAGAAGATGTTAATCGCACAGTCTGGATTTCAAGATGACTCAGCGGGAATTATAGCTACAAAAGATAAGATTACAACTCAACTAAGACAGTCAAAGGGTAAAGAAGTAAACAAGGTCTCGACTTTGGCTGGCTTTCACAGTGGTGACTTATCTTGTGCGTTTTGTGATAATAATCATGAAAGTAGAGTTTGCTTTACGGCACAGAGCATGACATTAAACCAGAAAAGATCAAAATTGAAAGAAAAGGGCGCTTGCTTCAGGTGTTTTCGTACCAGGTACATTTCCAAGAACTGCAAGGTTTCCATACGGTGCGCTGTATGCCATCAAAGACATTTAGTAATTATGTGTCCAGAACTTGAAAAGAAGAAAAGTGTAGAAAAGCCTGTAGAAAAGAAAGACAGCAATAAACCAGTGAATACTACGGACATGGCTATCAAGTGTGTACTGGAAGTGTGGCACTTCAGACTCTCATAGTACAAGTGAAAGGAAATAATACAGAAAAGACTGTGAGAGCCTTTATTGATAACGAGTCGCAGCGCTCTTATATATTGAAGTCGACTTCTGATGAACTCGGCTTGGTTCCTACTGGACAAGAGGCAGTAAGCCATTCGTTGTTTGGAGGAAGTCAAACATCTACCGCGGTCCATCGCAAGTACCAAGTGGCAATAAGAAAACCTAGTGTTAGATTAAGCTACGAGATCGAAGTTCGTGACCAGGGAATGATTCCTTGTGTTTCGAATAAATTACCTGGGCTCATTAAGGAGCTGAAGGCAAAGAAGATATGGGTATGAAACATTGGCAAAGGTTGTCCAACGATTGAACTGTTATTGGGGGCTGATATCTGGGCTCGTCTCCTCACTGGAAAGGTTGTCAATTTGGAGAACGGACTTACAGCAGTTGAAACGTATTTGAGTTGGACCCTTTCCGGAGAAATTAAGGGGTGTCAAAGTGAATTCTCGATGTCTATGATGGTTCTTTCTATGGCCGTTAATGATGTTTCTGTTACGGAACTATGGGATCTAGAAACTATTAGAAGATCGGGATAGTATGAGGTTCCTTTGGTGGGAAGATTATGAAGAGAAGACTTTGATGGAATTTCGTCACGTTCGAGTAGTATTCGGTGCAACTTATAGTCCATTCATTTTAGGAGCTGTACTGGAATATCACCTTACTCATGTGATGAAGAATGACCAGATTATGGCCATGAAATTGATGGAGGCTCTTTACGTAGACAACTGCGTCACCTCTACCGACACTCATGAAGAGTATCTGAAATTTAAAGAAGACACTACTCGTCTGTTAGCTGAAGCTAAAATAGACCTACGCATGTGAATGTCGAATACAGACTTGAATGACGGAGAATGCTAGACTACGAACGGGCTAGGATTGAAGTGGGATCGTAAGGAAGATACACTCTACTGCGACACTGTAAAGCTGAAAGCGATTACGACCGTGACGAAACGAACTATTTTGTCAGCCGTGCAGAAAATGTTTGACCCTATCGGTTATCTGTGTTACGCTTTAATTAAGATGAAGATACTACTCCAGGAAGTATGGGTAAATAAAGCTGGTTGGGATGACGAATTAACTGAAGAATTTGCTTCGCAGTTTCGAAAATGGTATGACGAAGTGAACCAACTTGCTGACATCCGTATTTCAAGAATGATCACAGACAGCAACAGCAACCAAGGCAAATGGTCACTGCACACTTTTACTGACGCAAGTGCAAAGGCCTAAGCAGCTGCTGTATTTTTGAGGGTAGATCACGCATCTTACGTGACAGTACTATAGCGATTTAACACTGTGGTTGGTGTGTTAGGGCTATATATTCATTAATTCTTGTAGAAGGAAATAAAACGCAGATTTACTTCTATGAATTATTTATTTGACTCTTATAGTTTTATTGATACGCGTTGCCTAGTACCATTTCGTATCTATGCAAAAATATATGAGTTGTGAGTCGTTCACAACATTACCCCGCCCGATCTGAAACGTGGGTATTACACACATGAAAAAGAAAAAATACGGAATGGTATTTTGGAGAAAAAATGGAGTATTTTAAGGGAACTTGAACAAAGTTGTAAAATTCTCCAGCTACAAAAACTCTACTAGGCAGTATAGGTAGTTACAATAAAAAAACTTACGCTAAATAACACTACGGAACTTGCGACGGCAACTCTTGGAACCTGTAAACAGAAAGAAAAAAACAGAAAAGTGTTCAAATTTTTAAAGTCAACAGGTAAAAGGTTTTCAAAAGATGCCCTCTCGTAGCATTTGAAATCAGTTTATTGTCTTAACATTATAAAGTAACTAATCTAAAAAATATGCAGGCTTTAGCCTATCTAAAGAGATAGGGCCAGTGTGATTTTCTAAAGTGGCGTATTTAACTGTCCGTTCTAACACTTTATAGGGACCTAAATAACTGTCTTTCATGCCCAGAGTGTGCGTGTCATTACGAACGTATACGTGTGTGCAGTTGGTCAAGTCGCTGGGGACGAAGGACTGACTGGAATACGTTTTTTGTAAAAAAATACTTCTGCTTCCTCATACGACGTTTGAGATTGGCTATGAAATTAGGGAGGTTCATGTCGTTAGCCAGTTGTTCTTCTTCGAAGAAATCACCAGGTAGTCGTAAAGGTGTAGCATACAAGATTTCTGCAGGAGAAACATTAACTTGTGATTTCAGGGTTGCACGTAAGCTCAAGAGAATCCAAGGGAGATTCGTTAACCAGGAGGAAGTTCCTGTGGTTTGAATGGATTGCTTGAGTGTCCGATTAAAACGTTCGATAACGCCTTGACTAATCGGATGGAAGGCCGTGCATTTGACGTGTTTAATTCCTAACATGGCCATGAAGTTGATCCATGCATGCGAAAGGAAAATTCTTGCATTGCCCGTGGTGAGGTACTTGGGAATTCCAAAGCGGGACACCCACGTGTCGACAAATGCAGTGATTACTGACTCCACGGAAGAATCCTTCAGAGGAATAGCTTCCGGCCACCGACTGTAGCGGTCAATAATGGTAAGGAGGAATTTATAACCTCCCGAAGAAGGAAGGTGTACTAGGTCGAGATGGACCATAGTAAAACGTTCATCTGGTTCTACAATAGATTGTAATACTCCAGCTATAGTGGAAGACGAACTGTCTGCAGCTATACTGATAGGGTTATTAATTCGCGGATGTACCAATAAAGTAGCGGTAATCAAAGCATTCTTCGCGTGCCTAAAGGCTTCTATTTGTTCTTGATTTAACTGGACAGGCTTTAGCGAAGCTTTACCAGGAACAACTATAGAGGTTAACGGTGCCAAAATTTTCGCACAGTTTGGTACAAATTTATGGTAATACGACATTAAGCCAATAAAATTGCGGAGTGCTTTCTGACTTGAAGGCAATGGGTAATCAATTATAGCTTGGACTTTGGAAGCCATTGGTTTGATACCGTGTGTATTAACGTGATGTCCTAAAAAATCGAGCTCATTGACTCCAAAGAGACACTTTGGTAGGTTTATAATTAGGCCATTGTCTTTTAATCGGGAAAACACTTGGTGTAAATGTTCAATATGTTGCTGGAAATCAGCACTAAAGACTAATATATCATCTAGATAAGAAAAACAAAATGGGAGCCCTGATAACACAGTGTCCATGAAACGACTCCAAGTGCTGGCTGCATTCCGTAGTCCGAAACACATCCGTTTGAACTCAAAGAGTCCCAGAGGTGTGATAATAGCAGTCTTGTGAATGTCCTCTGCCGCTATTGGTATTGCGAAGTAGGTCTTTTTGAAGTCTAGCTTCGAGAATATGGTTGCACCAGCAAGTTTTCTTGTAAAGTCCGTTAAAAAAGGAATCGGGTAACGGTCTGGTACTGTCACTGAATTAAGTTTTCTATAATCGCCAACCAAGCAATAACTGTCTGTTGGGGCGATGCGGGCTGAGATGTCTTGGTCGTCACCAGGAGGTAGTGCCTCTGCTGCGCCTACTGCTCGCTTTCCGACGATGTGAATTGGCGTGGCGTAGCTAGACGATGACCGCTGTACTACGTCAGCGTCCAAAAGCTCATTAAGATGATCTTCTAGAAAAGAAAGATGATTAGGGTTCAGTTTGCGACAGCGTGCTTGAACTGGAGGTCCGGTCGTGTCAGTGATGGACTACAGTATGCTTTACGGATTGATAGTCGAACTTACGTAAAAGCTCCAGGAAGTGTGTGTTTAGCATTTTGCTATAAACATCAAGATTGCTAGACATGTTGTTAACAGTACCTGAAGAGTGTACGTTAATGTTTGAAGGTAAGGGAAGAAGAGGGTAAGAAATCGCAGGAGTAACGATTGACTCAGAAGGAGGAGTCAAAACATTAGCCTGTGCGGAAAATATTTTTCGTTTAGTGCCAGTCTGAACATCTGCTGTGCAAATGACCCACTGAGAAGAGCAGTCAGTCTTAACTGGGGGGATTGTGGAACCTCGACTGCGAGTTCGGGCGGGCTGGACATCTGCTGTGCAAATGACCCGCTGAGAAGAGCAGTCAGTGAGAGGATTCACTGTTGGAGCTGGAAATTGACAACCATGGCTGCGATTTCGGGCGAGCTTGACATCTGCCGTGCAAATGACTCGTCGAGAAAAGCAGTCAATAGCTAGGTTGTGCCGCTGCAAAAAATCCAGGCCTAGAATGGCTGTAGATATGTCAGCGACATAAAATTTCCAGGGGCATGGCGGTAGGCCAGGAATTTGAAAATGTAACCTCAAAGTTACAATACCTGTCACAGGAATTGACGTATTGTTCACTGCCATAAATGAAAGGTTGGCAGGCGTGATGTTTTGGTTACAGGAAACTGCAATGTAGGTAGGTAGAATGGAGTAATCCGACCCACTGTCAACCACAAAATTAATTTTGTAGGTTAGGTCCTGTAAAAATATTAAAGGATAAGTGCTTGGTAAAGAAAAGGTTGGAGGGATTGAATTAACCCTGGGAAATGTGGAATTGGCATTGCCCGAAGGCATGGAACGGCGTTTATTGAAATGCTGAGAATTTTGGGGGTTCGGAGAGATGGTGGGAGCTACAGGGAATTGTCGCTTGTTCATAGTAGAAAGCTCATTGGAAATGGTAGTAAGATTGGTCGTCAAACTGTCCAGCTTAGCTTCTAATGCAGGAGTAGTTAAAGGTTGCGGTGTTTTCTGCATAGAATAAATTAAATCTAATCTCTCTACAAAGGATATTAATGGTAAGTCATTGAAATTGAAAGACTGAATTTTAAGTTCTGATGGTAGTTTAGCTATTAAAAAATCTCTGGTTAATTCCTCAGTCAAGCCCAGATCCAATTTTTGGATGTCAAAGAGTAGTTCTTTGACACTACCAGAGAATTGAAGAGTCTCCAAAAGATTATTAATGCGAGATTCTCGTGGCCCTAGGACAGATTTTATTACTGCCCGTTTCAATGTAGTATATGGTTGTTGCCTTGGGGGGTTAATGATTAAGTCGCGATGAGCTCCTAAAACGTCGAAACGTAAGTTTAGGGTTAATAAGTTATATTTGGCGAGCTCATCATTGATCAGCATACGAGTAAAGTATCGTTCTACCAAAATTAAATATAGGTCGATATCGTTACTCGTAAAAACTGGAAATGGAACTTTTACAGTTGCCATTTTAAATATTAAATATTAAAGTAAATAAAATTTGAAACTTATCGAATCAGGAGGAGCACTAGTTCTGTTTCCAACGGTCACCTCCAACCAGCCACGACAAGTCACGCAAGCGAAGCAGGTAGGTAACAGGATCTTACGATGGCAGAAGTCGAGTAGCAGCCGATGACAGATGACGCAGGGATAACTAGATGTGGTTCACCTGGAGAATTCAGGGTAGCAGGCAAAGACCAATGCTACTAAATTCTTTTTCAGGAACGTGGGGATCACCATATATAGCGATTTAACACTGGTTGGTGTGTTAGGGCTATATTCATTAATTCTTGTAGAAGGAAATAAAACGCAGATTTACTTCTATGAATTATTTATTTGACTCTTTATTGATACGCGTTGCCTAGTACCATTTCGTATCTATGCAAAAATATATGAGTTGTGAGTCGTTCACAACAGTACAGCTGGTAGCTGTAGTAATGGGATGTTTGATTGGGAGTAGGTTGGCTTGTACCGTTAAAAATGTTTTGAAATTGAATCACATTGAAGAACATTACTGGTCTGACTCCTCAACCTTCTTGGCTTGGATTCGTCGTGATAACAACTGGGGTATCTTCGTTGGGAGAAGTGTAGCAGAGATCAATAAACTGACGAGGAAAGAAAACTGCACGTCCCTGGCCTCATGAACCCTGCAGACCTCCCCTCTCGTCGATGCTCACCTTCTGATCTATTACATTCGAAACGGTGGGATGAGGCAGAATGGCTTGTAGAAGGAAAAGAAAAGTGGCCATCTATTTCTGAAGAAACTAATGAAGATGACGTAACGAAGGAACTTAAGAAGATGACTACTATAACATCTATGACTGTTCTAGAAGATAACGTGAGAGAAGATCACTCCTTTAGCCAGTTTGTGAGACTAACAGCATGGATAATGAGATTTGTAACAAACGCTAGAAAGAAGGCGTGCAGAAACTTTAAGCGTCTTTCGATGGATGAAATTCGCAAGGCTGAGCTGAAGATTATTAGTATGGTTCAAAAAAGCATTTCCAGATGATCATATCTCTGATTTCAATGTAAGACGCGATGCATCTGGAATGCTGCGTATCCAAACCAGAATACTGTTGAGAGATGATATTGTGAACTTCAAACAACCATACCTGATTCCTAATAATCATCCTTTAGTCCTGAAACTGATACAAGACACTCGCCGTAATTACTGTCATGCTGGAGTGGGGTTCTTAATGACGAAGCTTCGCGAACTGTTTTGGATTGTATCGACAAGGAGGACCGTGAAATACGTTATCGGAAAGTGCTACCGGTGTCGTAGATTCTCAGCATAGGCTCCTGTGGTACAAGTTCCTCCTCTTCCTCTGGACCGTGTTAAGGATGCGGATGTTTTTGAAGTCATCGGGGTTGATTTAGCTGGGCCTCTATTCTTGAAAAATGGTGCTAAAGTTTGGATTGTTCTTTTTACTTGTGCTATTTATAGGGCTGTTCACTTAGAGATCGTGGCGTCATTGAGTACAAAGGCGTTTATTATGGCTCTAAAATCGTTTATTAATAAGTATCGAAGACCCACCATCATCTACAGTGACAACAGAAGTAATTTTATTGGGACAAATAACCTCTTCCGTGACCCGAACTGGAAGGAAATCGAAGAAAACAAGTCAGTCAAATCTATTCACTGGAAACTTAATCCACCCACTGCGGCCTAGTGTGGTGGTTGGTGGGAACGGCTGATTCGATCAATAAAAGACATGATGCGGAAAATGGTCGGAAAGGGTACTCTGACAAAGAACGAGTTGAACTTAGTCTTGACCGAGATACAAGACGTAATGAATGAACGACCACTTACATATGTGAGCGAAGAACCTGACGACCTGAAACCACTAACTTCTAAGATGTTCCTGAATCCTGTTGGTGAGACGAAGTTTCCTGAAGGCGATTCCACAGAAGCCGAGAAGTTGCGTATCAGGTATAAATATGCACAACAATTGAAGAAAGAGTTGAAAAGTCGTTTCCGTAACGAATATCTGTCGCAACTCATTGATCGATCTAAGAAAAAGCCAACTCGGTTCCTCAAGGTAGGAGAAGTAGTGATTGTTGGTTCTGACGAGAAGAAGAGACTGCTGTGGCCATTAGGGCGAATAATCGAACTGTATGCTGACAAAGAAGGAGTACCCCGAACCGCGAAGGTGCGGACTCAAGACGGAAATTTCATCAGACCTGTGCAGCGACTTTATCCTATGGAATTTGATATACAGGAGGAGGTTGCTGATAAACTTAAGATCGATGCAGCGAAAGTGTTTACTAAATCAGGACGAGAAGTAAAAGTGCCCAAGAGGCTTAAGTGTTAATTTTTTATTTCTATGTACATTCAGATCGTTACTAGTTATGATGCATTTGGTGTTGCAATTGTCCCAATTTCAAGGTGGGAGGATATGTTGAAAATGGAATAGGACGAATGGAAGCACAAAAAGAGTGTGCTCTAAACAGACAGTATCATATTTTTGAATTGTTAGTGCAATTGTAATTATTAAAATTTTATGTCAATTGGAAGTCGGATCGGTATTAGAGAACCCCCGACTATTTATTTAATACACTCAAAGCCACTACATCACGCATTTCACTGAGAGTAAGAACGGTTAGTTTTTGCTGCTCGGTTTAGAACGACTGTATTATCCCTATTGAGCATTTCAGTAACAGAAATTTTAGCAGATATATCTAAGCTTAAGTAAGTGTAGTGTATATGTTCTGACCAAAGCAATGGCTAGGATACAATTAATTAATGGCCGGCTGTTTTGGTCTTTTACGGCAATGGCCGGTCAATGACGTTAATGCCCAGCTGGTTGGTTAAAGACGTCGTATTGTACGATTTCCTATGATATAGACCGGGCCAGATAGTGTTACGGTCAGTGTTGTAAACCGGCCAATCCAAAAATTGCATAGAAGCATATTAGCCTAATATCTAATAAACTTCAACTAATACATAACCTAACAAATAATATGCAACTCAATTATTAATGGTCAAGCCGCAGGTGAGGTTAGGTTAGTGTTAGTTGGAAGTTTTACGTTATGAGACTGGGCGACCATTATCGACATTGGCCGGTTTACTACATTGACCGTAACATTATATCTTTGTTTTCAACATGTCCTACTTTATAGATGGCTATTGACGATAATAACCGGTCCGTATTATTTTCAGTATTAAAATTAAACAACATTAACAACATTCACTTGATGTTTAAGTCTATGACCGGCTTTTAACGTCTTAAACCAACCAAAATGAACTATGACATTAATAGCCAGTATTAACGACATTGACCAGTTTAGCAAATTAACCATAACTATAGTATACATTGTTTTAGAAACTTTTAAAACAACAATCTACATTTAGGTATTAATACATGTGAACAAAAATGATACAAAAAATAATATCTAAGTTAGTCACCTGCCAGTTGACTGCCAACGCATTTATCAGTGTAAGAATGACAGCAAACCCGAACTAAACTATTTAAGTATGGATGCAGAGCGAGTTTATCACAACATTGAGTTTGACAACATCCACGTTCTATTTCTAGAAATGTGCTACATAGTAGAGTAAATATGAAAGCGGATTTTGTTGTCCGTGGTACATTGAAAGGTAAAAAGGTATCGAGTTCATTATCGGATGCTATTTAGGGTGTATATCAATCCCCTAAATTCGTCTGGCGATATCGGTGTCCAACACCCCCCCCCGGGGGGGGACTGAAAAACAGCAAATCTAGAATACTTTATTTGCTATCCGGCTATATTAAAATAAATACGATCTCTAAAGTATTAAGGGAGTTAGAGCTAATTTTCACTCAAGAATTATCATTAAATAAACGAAAGGATACTCACTAGATTAGCTTCTAACTCCCTTATTATGCGTATTTCAATTTCTGCAAACATAGAAAGATGTTTATATCGTGATAACTTTTGGACGACACAAGATATCAAAACAGTTCAAAAAATAATTGTTGTTAGTTCGACATTTTACAATCCAACGCTTTTTGAAACTTTGAAATTGGCTAGACAGTAACGAAGATATGACCAATTAATTCCGAGGGTTCGTAACTACATACAACTATTAGCACAATATTGGAGTTACAAATGCAGACAAAAAAATTATAAAATTCTTACTGTTTTTGTAAATACATTAACCTTAACACGGAGACTTCTTCAGGTTATTCTATTACAGACGATGAACTATTACATACATTTAAATTTCTTTAAATTTATAAAAAGAAAGAAACAGATACGCAGTTATAAAAAATGTGTTGTGTAAAACGGGCGGGAAACTTCAGGAATCCACTGCAAGAACTGCGGAAACTATTCAAAGGACAGTGAAAATGAGATCAGATATGCAAAGTCATAATAGAGAATTAATAGAGCTTCTTGATATAACACACAATTCAAGTAAATTAATGAGGAAAAAACTGTTATTCCTCGTTTACGCGCATATATAAAATATTTCCACTATGAAATTAAATGTACATAGTAGTCAAAATATATAATAACAAAACTGAACACAAAGGTTATTCTGAAAACCAAAGGGATAAATTGTGGCGAGGTTTGGGAAAAGATTGTTGAGGAAATAAAACATGACATAGCCAAAGAAAAATGTATAATTCAGTTACAATTTACGACCGAGATGTCCTACTGAGTGGTAACTTGAGCCCGCAGTTTTTTCTACGGAAACTGAAAATGCCGTATTTTTCAGATCTTATAAAAATAATGAAGCTACTTTAATGTACCCACAATCACAAAACAATATTTATAACGAGGTGGAAATGCTTAAAGATTTGAACTTTGAATATCGACCTATGGTGCAAAGTGTACTTTATTTAGTAGCCTCGCAAATTAAAAAAAGACCTTCGAGATGTGGAATATGCTGATATTTTAGCAGTTGCCAATGAAGATAACATGAAAAAAATTCCATCATCGCTATTGAATTTGCTAAGTTTACTTTTGTGTGATTAAAGAAATCAGAAGTTTAAACATTGCTCAGGACATTATTTTTTTTGCAGCAGACAATGTAGATGTGTCAAAGGAAACTATCAACGGTTGCAATACTTTTCACGCAACTCAGATGGTAGCTTTTCAGCAATGTCCAGAAATCGAATTATCTGTTGGAATTCCAATAAAAAGCGACAAAGCGACTACTTGTGCCTCAAAACTTCCATTCCTTGTAAAACTCTCAGTATACCAAGACTAGAATACCTTTGCCACATTGCGAACGAAACGCAAAATTAGTTATTTTCCGAAAAATCCAAAATAGTCAATACCTACTGATACAAATAATTTGGTGTGGATCTGTGGATTTTAAGTAGAGTTCAAAATTGTAGTTTACAGATTGTATCTCCATGGACTGGTTTCAACAAAATAACTGACAATTCAGACAATATTACATTGTGGACAGCCATGCTTAGGTGTCGAGATATCACTGCACATCTGAATCATGTAAAATATACAGTAATTACGTTTGTCCAAGTAGTCACAGTTCTTGCAGTGGATTCTTGAAGTTTCCCGCCCGTTTTACACACAACGCATTTTTTATAACTGCGTATCTGTTTCTATTTTTATAAATTTAAAGAAATTTAAATGTATGTAATAGTTAATCGTCTGTTATTGAATAACTTGAAGAACTCTCCGTGTTAAGGTTAATGTCGTATTTACAAAAACAGTAAGAATTTTATAATTTTTTTCAACAAAATGTTAAATCACCTGCATTTGTAACTCCAATATTCTGCTAATAGTTATATGTACTTACGAACCTGGTAAGAGCAGTGCGTTAGAATGAGAAGGAAGACGGGTGAAAATAGAAATAGAACGATCGCTGCTCAGCGGTAATTTATACATTGTCAGAATAAATTGGTCATATATCTTCGTTATTGTCTAGCCAATTTCAAAGTTTCAAAAAGCGTTGGATTGTAAAATCTCGAACTAACAACAATTATTTTTTGAACTATTTTGATATCTTGGGTCGTCCAAAAGTTATCACGATATAAACATTTTTCTATGTTTACAGAAATTGAAATACGCATAATAAACTAATCTAGTGAGTGTCCTTGCGTTTATTTAATGATAATTTTTGAGTGAAAATTAGCTCTAACTCGCTTAATACTTTAGAGATCGTATTTATTTTAATATAGCCGGATAGCAAATAAAGTATTCTAGATTTGCTGTTTTTTCAGTTTTTCCCCCCCGGGGGGGTGTTGGACACCGATATCGCCAGACGAATTTAGGGGATTGATATACACCCTAAATAGCATCGAGTAACGTACTCGATACCTTTTTACCTTTCAATGTACCACGGACTTGATTTCTAGATGCGTTTTTTATGTTTGCGAACTCTAGTAACATATTTTATTTAACGAAAACAAAACTCAATGTATCATTCAAGTCTGTCGATGTCTGTTGTACCAGTTTTACATACTCACATACAAGGCAATTTAGTAGCTGTATAAGAGCTATATCAAGTTCTAGCAGATCATTTTCAGTGAACGGTTTTAGTTCAACGTATTTATTATCTTTGTTTCTGCAATGTAACATATCAAAGAATAATATATTAATGTCAAATTCAACACCTTTTATCGTTCTTTTTGACTTTACTGGATTATTATTAGTAATGTTATCGGAAGTGAACGGTTCTGCATGTACTATCTTACTCGGTTACAGAAGTTCGATTTTTTAAGATTGATGTTTGCGTAAAGAAAAATTTAAAATTCGTACAGCTTCCAAAATTTTGATTTTTTTGCAAATATATTATTTAGTAACTGTAATTAAACTTTTAATCTGACTTTATGAATGTTTCTACACAATTCTGATTTATAGACTTCTATCTGCACGTACGAGTATAATCTGCATAAATCTTACAAAATACGTTGCGTCAATATCCGTCTGTATTAAATGTGAAAGTGTTAAAGGTTTTGGACTATTTATTATCAGATTCATTCAGGAGAAACGGTGGAAAATAGCGGAAAATTTAATAAGCCGCCATCTTAGCTTAGGAAATAACAACATCTCTAAACTTTGGCAACAAGTGGGACTCAACTCATTCTTGAATTTAAAGAGAATCCAAGGTGGCACACTGCATTTATTTTAGAAAACTTAGCTGACTTTTCCACTTAAAAATGTTTGGCACGATAAAAATTCCTACTGGGGGTGGAATTCCTCCAGATTCGGCTAAATTTTAGTAAGGTCGGCCAAATGATCATAGTAATCGGTGCCATGAAGTACAAAAGATGCTCCGCCATCCAGATTCTTTGTCCAAACATAAAATAAAATTCTATATCATCACTCCAAGTGATATTCCTTTTGTAGCGGACATGCTATAACATTTATTTACACGTTTGTTAAAAAAAAGTTTAAAACATTTCGAATGTAAATAGATAAGTTAACCAATTAATTAATAAAAATTAATTAACCAAAGTATAACACATCACCAACCTACACACTTCGGTTTCTTGTGGCGGGAGAACGTTCCTCGTTCTTAACAAAATCAAAAAGTCATTAAAAAATTATACCTTAGTCCAGGCGACAGGGAAATTTGTATATGGGAAAAGTCACAAGACTTGATAACAGCAATTTTAGTATGTAGGGGAGTGTGTGGTGAGTCTACATTCAAGTTTTCGTATTAATCGGAGCGTGCGAAATGTCCGCCATCTTGGAAAAAGAGGTTAAAGTGTTTTTCAATTTATCTCGTTAACCGTAGGTCTGAGGAAAGAAGTAATTAATAACGTTTTTGTCGGAAATTTGATTTCCTACAACTTCCTCAATACACTTCTTTGTGAAACTTTTGTAATAAAAAAGGTTATAAACAAATAACCGTTCCGTTCTTTGGTATAGTGGAACCTCCATTCGACCGCTGCCTTCCACTATAACAAAGAACGGAACCAAAAAAGTGAGAACAAAAATGAAATAGTTTTATTACACCCCAAAAATGTGCAATCCTTAAATTCTAAACGGTTATTTGTTTATAACTTTTTTATTACAAACATTTCTCAAAGAAGTGTATTTAGGAAGTAGTAGAAAATCAAATTTCCGACAAAAACGTTATGAATTACTTCTTTCCTAAGACCTACCGTTAACGAGATAAATTGAAAAAACACTTTAACCACTTTTTCCAAGATGGCAGATATTTCGCACCCTCCGATCAATGCGAAAACTTGAATGTAGACTCACCACACCCCCCTACATACTAAAAAAGTTGTTGTTATCCAGTCTTGTGACTTTTCTTACGTACCCTACACCTATCAGGTAAATAGGGATCTGATTATATATATTGCGGTGATCTTTGAATATAAAATAAAATACAATATATCCACCGTTCCAAATATAAACATAAATTATATACGGTGGATTGAAATGAGAATACACCACAGATATTTTTGTTTATTCCTCTCAGCTAGCTCAGGTTTGCTCAGTAAAGCATACATTATTCGAATTACGAGACTCTTATTTACTTTTATGCCTGGAAAGAAAGAAAAACATATATCGTAAGCACTAAAGCTCCTGCAAGCTGGACAACTGCTGCTATTAACATCAATTAAACACATATGTAAAATTGAAAACACATAAACTTTATTTAACGAACAAAAATAAAAATCCAAATGGAACGTCAAAATAAAAAAATGTTATTCAAGATAATACAATTGGTAATTGAGAAATAAATTCTCAGGTTTGCTCAAACGTTAAAATAAATTTTATATAAAAGAAATTTAGTTGTTTTGTTTACTTCAAATCAAATAAATTCTGAAAAGAACTTAATAAACTAAACCAAATAATTTTATATTTGAGGATGAACTTTACAAGTTAATTATTATTTATGAACTTGACAAGAATCATTTATTATAACCAACCTTGTATATTACTATATATTTTCGCCTTTTAAAAAGTTAACCCTTTTTATTGGTAACACTGTGACAGAACCTGTCAGCTGACTTCTTGTTTATAAAATATCGTCGATACGTAGATCGATGTCAAAAAAATAAATTCAATCAGAATTTATTAAAACAATCACGTTCACTTTGTATTATTGTTGCACAATTATTAAATCTTCTTTTAATCCTTTTAAAAAACGTTCAGGTAACACTTTAATTTATTTTAACTTTGTTTCATATATGACATTTGCGTCATAAACATATGGTTGAATATCTAACCTCAAATTAATTACAGATTCTATCCGGAGCCGGGCATAAGTTCTGCCTTCTACGTTTTATCGACTGACTTTGTTACAGTTTGCCCCAGCTTATATAGTTTAAGCCAGAACAAAAGAAAGCTATGACACTTTTTCAAAACAATGAAACATCGAGTAAGCTCGTGACGTCACTAATCCGGCACAGCTGATATTTTTTATCACTAATCTTAATTCTGTTATTATAGCATTGTAGCCCTTGAAACGAAGATCAATAAAGTATAATACATTCATTATCCCAAAATGTATCGTAACGAAGATATTCGAGAAAAACGTTTGACAATGTACAAAACTCATTACGATCTAATTACATATAAAGTTCAACAAATCAAGGTTCATCCTTTACAAGCTAGTTACAGGAATACATGATATAGGTAATACAAATAATTTCTCCATAGAAACATCTTTACAATTTAATATAAACATGATTTTTACAGTACGCAATACAATGAATAAGCCAATTGATGCATATACAGATTCCAACTTAAATATAAAATCAACATTAATCAAATTATGCTCAAAATGTCCAGCATGCAGTACTCTAAACACTTACATCAAAACAATGGTGAGGAAAAACAGGATAAGAGTCTATAAGAGTCTTATCAACACGAACGAGAGGATTCAATACCTTCATTAATTGTAGTGACCAGAAATCTTATAAACAAATTCAAAAATTAATTGTATTGTATCAGTCATACTAAGATTGACCTAATTAATCTATTTTCAACTAATTAACAACATGAAACTGAGCTGGTCTCCTGGAATATAGAAAAATCTATCTAACGTTAAACATCGTAATATGTAAATTTTAATATGGAAATTACTTCTTCCTAACAAGCGGGAAACCGTCCCAAAGTAACATGGGTTGCATAAACGTACCTATGATCAAGCAATCTAACTAATTGATATCCTTTTTCTGAAAATGAAACCTATTATTATTACGCATGAGAAAGCTAGGTTATATTTGCATGAAGTCTTTATTCTTAAGTTTTTAATTTAAACATTAATGAACCTAACTGTGGTCCTATCTATAACCTTTATATTAATTATGCCCATGGCATAGCATGTCCCTCTTTTAATTTAAATCCGATATAAAAATATTTGTGTTAACGTTTCAGTTCGGCCGTTAAAATTTTCAATACGGTAATTTGATATGACCGCAATATATATAAGTCTTGTGACTTTTCTTACCATGTCGCCTAGACAGCACCTTTAACTGTAAAATATCTACAAGACCGAATTCACATTTACTGTTGAATTAAAAAAAATAATTGAATATTGTTCGATTAAAGATTGCAGAATATAGATTCAGGAGTTATCTGGGTTTAGTGCGATCCTTCAAAAGTGAGTTCCCAGAGTAAAGTTTGTACACGACATTGTGATTACTGAAGATTTTTTAAGTCTGTCACCTCACCTAGCTGACGATCTTAGTTATTAAAACTATCCATATACCAATGGACACAGACGAAATACTTAACGCAGACCCCTCAATTTGTATTCCAGTTCAGTTAATAGTCACGTTGCTTATAAGCTTTTACTTATAAGTAAAAGCTTATTTTACTTATAAGGTTTGTATAAGACAGGCAATACAACCATTTATTTGTTACATGCATTTGTAATGACTATTGTTTGGTGCTAGCAAAAATAAAAACGGGGGTAAACTAATTAGTATTTAATTATTTAGATGCCATAAAATACTTGTTTTGTGTTAAAATGAATAAATTTACAAAATAGATTGCAACCAAAGCTAGTTAAAGACAAGAAATTTTCAATGGTCATTTAGTCGGAGAGCTAGCGACCACGACCGCTTCACAACTCCGTAATGGATAAAATCCCTTTTATTATCTGTATTCATAGTACATGCGTAGAAAAACCCTTGTCTTACTCGTAAGAGGGGGATACTTGAAGTAGGTATTAGGATGCTTGAGTCCATCCCCACTCTTTTTCTACCTGTGATGACGTCATGTCACCTGACTGACAGGTGATGATTGAGGTGAGAATTTTAGCGGTTACCTGTGAAATGATTAGCGGTTACATGATTAAAGGTGCTGATTAGCAAAGGTGATGATTAGCAGAGGTGTAGATTAGCAAAGGTAATAATTAAAAAATTTGATATGGTTAGAAGGGGTGAGGTAGCATGTGATCTAATTAAATTTTTGAAATAATTAGAAGGGGTGAGGTAGCATGTGATCTAATTAAATTGATAGGGTTTACCTATGACATGATTAGAAGGGATAAGGTAATATGTGATCTAATTAAAGAATTTGATATGATTATAAGGGGTTAGGTAACATGTGATCTGAATAAAGGTACGGCTTTGATAGGGTGATCTGCTTAAAGGTGTTGATGCAAAGGTAATAATTAAAAAATTTGATATGGTTAGAAGGGGTGAGGTAGCGTGTGATCTAATTAAATTGATATGGTTTACCTATGACATGATTAGAAGGGATAAGGTAATATGTGATCTAATTAAAGAATTTGATATGATTATAAGGGGTTAGGTAACATGTGATCTGAATAAAGGTACGGCTTTGATAGGGTGATCTGCTTAAAGGTGTTGATTTGAAAGGGTGATCTGAATAAAGGTAGGGATTTGATAGGATGATCTGTTTAAAGGTACGGCTTTGATAGGGTGATCTGCTTAAAGGTGTTGATTTGAGATAGCTTACGATATGATTAAAGGTTATGATTACAAAGGTGATAATTGAGTAGCGGATACCTAAGATATGATAAAAGGTGTGAGGTGAGAATTGATTAGAGATAGCTTGCGATATGATTAAAGGTTAAGGTACGGCTTGATAGGGTGATCTGCTTAAAGGTGTTGATTTGAAAGGGTGACCTGAATAAAGGTAGGGATTTGATAGGATGATCTGATTAAAGGTAAGGATTTGATAGGGTGATCTGCTTTAAAAAAGGTATTGATTTGAAATGATTAGGTGAGAATTAGCGGTCACTTGTGAAATAATTAGCGGTTACATGATTAAAGGTGATGATTATAAAGTAAAGACAAATTAGTTAGTTAAAAGAGTTATCGTTTTATATCTTATACGTTTTACTATTTATAATTCCCGATATTACAAAATCAAAAATCTAAGTTTACGAATATTAATACCAATTATACATGAATAAACTTTATGAAGGTAACACACACTCACAATCTAATCCTAAACGAATGTTCGTCTTTTCTATTTCATGGTAAAGTTTAGCAAACGCTCTTTCCACTTGTTTCTCATTGATACCTTTATGGATGTGAACTGGTACCGTTGTATATCGTCGAGGATCTAGTAAGATTTCACCTCCAGATAATATTAAGTCATATTCATAGCATACAAGTGCTGATATCGAAAATAGATCGATTGTATCGTTATCTAAGATTGGAATACCGGAGACGGAAGACCGGAATTGTTGTAATTCTTGTTTATTCATACATAATCCTGTATCTTCGAATATGTAATCATCACTGTCTAGCGAGGACACTGAAGTGGTGCGGGGATAACGGCATACTTTCGTCTTGAACACGACAAACAAGTTACAATTTTAACAGGTCGGTTTCTATTCAGAGGCTGAAACAATCGAAATAGTTATAGAAAAAGGTTAACCTTTCAAGTTTCAATTTAGAAAATAACTGAGCTAAAGACGATGTAAGAATATACAATACTAATAAATAGGAACTACATTAGCATAAAAGGTTAACATTCAGTCGATCAATTTAAAAACTTATGATAATATAATCGAAAACTCACCTATTGATCTTGAAGTTGTAAAACACAGTCGTCTTACAGTATTGAAGAATTGCTGGATTTCATGAAACTGATTAAAAATGAGGCTTATATATGTACGTATATGTACGTATATCTATTTGCTGACTTTCAGATATTCTCACACATTTCTTAATAGTACTGCATACATCTAATTGATAAAAATAACATTTCTCTGATTAGAAATATAGTAAACACTAATTATAATTTATCGAAACTATTTGCGTTTCACAGGCTTGAAATAAAAATCTGTTAAAATGTGTTTATTGTATTGTATTGTAATTACTGAAGATTATAGGGGAGCATGTGAATTGAGTATTATTTATATAGTTTACGTAAAAACGAACGAATTTAATAAATGTACCTGAGCAATTATAATTAGAAATATTATATAGTATCATTATGACTAAAATTAAATTAATTGTATCCACGATTTCTATTAAATACAATAAGATTTATATTGCTGTAGAAATAAATAAATAATTGATAGCATTATTCGCTAATATTTAAACACTTCGAATTATTATCGATATCAATTTCCTATTAATTAATATAATCAGTAATTTGTTTACAACAAGTAAAGACAGATTATTCTGTTATATTAAATTAGACAAAATTCCTCATTCTGCTATCAAATCCTTTAATCATGTAACCGCTAATCATTTCACAGGTAACCGCTAATCAATTCTTATTTTTAATCATACCGTTATACGAGTTCAGCCGATCGCTATTCCTGTTTGCAATTTCGTTAAGCAAGGCATTCAATCAAAATGTATCGTTGAACTATTATAATCGGATGTAATGAGAAACAAACTGACTATCGAAGTATAATTTCTCTTCCATTACATACAAGGCAATAAATTGTGTACATCTTTGTCTGTAAAGATATAAAGTCAATACAATTTGCAATAATTCTATTGACTGTTTTTCATAAAATATTATAATATTTCTAATTATAAACTTATATTAACAATCAAATCCCTTTCGATATCTACCCTTGTCTAGAGAACAAACTTTATTAATAACTAAAAAGTCATATGGTTCGTTCCAGCACATGAAACAAATATTATGTTTAAATTCAAGTTTAATGTTTAAATGTTTAAGTTCATCATAGCTTGCATCTCCTAAAATATGAGCGTTATACACATGTTTTAAGTTTAATTCATCTTGCTTAAAGAGAATAAGTAAGTTAGCGTTATCCCGTATCAAATGTTTGGGGATTTTCGTATATGTTTGGCCTAAATAAAATGAATCAACACCCTTTATGTCTACCCATACTAAAGTATTCTCTAATTTTTTCCTGCTTATCGCAAATTATATCGTCGAAAATGAATACCGAATTAGGTTTGACGTTGCTAGGGGTGATTACATCATCGTTTTCGCTATATTTAGGTTGAAATAAAGACTTGGCGTATAGGTAGGTATTTTCAAATTTTAATCCGTTTTCATTAATTATTAGACCTAACAAGGCATTAGTTTTACCACAAGAAGAAGGTCCACTCAAAATTACTCGACAGGAAACAGGTAAAAGCTTACCATGCTTCTTATCACCATCGGAATTTTATCGAGAAGCATCATCGTCTAAGTTAAATATATTTAGCGACTTCTTTTGCTTAATAATTTTCATTATGGTATGTGTATATGTCTAGTCACAGTTTCAGCAAACGCATTGTATTCTATCCACGAATCATGTAAAATTAAGCAGTATGGTTTAGTTGTATCAGAAAGTGAGTTGACCTATTCAAGCTCTAATCTAATGTCTACAGTAGAATCCTTAAAACTCTCTACCCGCCTTTAACAATCAATTACAAAAACTGGACGAGTTTCTGGCGTATAGGTAGATATTTTCAGATTTTAATTCCTTTTCATTAATTAGTAGACCTAACAAGGCATTAGTTTTACCACAAGAAGAAGGTACACTCAAAATTGCTCTACAGGAAACAGGTAAAAGCTTACCATGCTTCTTATCACCATCGGAATATTATCGAGAAACATGATCGTCTGAGTTAAATATATTTAGCGACTTCTTTTGCTTAATAATTTTCATTATGGTATGTGTATATGTCTAGTCACAGTTTCAGCAAACGCATTGTATTCTATCAATAGTCACAGTTTCAGCAAACGCATTGTATTCTATCAACGAATCATGTAAAATTAAGCAGTATGCTTTAGTTGTATCAGAAAGTGGGTTGACCGACTCAAGCTCTAATCTCTAAATTCATGAATACCTTATACACACGATATAACTACGATGTAAGATTACGAGAGGGTACATGAAGAAAAGGGTATGTTGTAAGTCGGTTCTGAATTTCTTAAAACATTACTCGAATATCAAAAATTCGTAACGGCGATGCATAGGTTTAATATTATCAACAGCTCATATAAAGGAAATGTTAGATTGTTAACAGTTTATGAGCATTAATCAAAGACTATTCTATAATGATGTATTATTTATTTATAAACGTTACATAGTATAGTAGCTAAATACATGTCTGACTGAAAAAAGTTACTTTTATTAATGATGACTATTCATTTCGATCTGTCACTAGCTTAACCTTTTAATTTCCACTTTTGACCAAATTATAGTTAATCTGATCAAATATTGCTTACAAATCGGAGCTCTAATCTAATGTCTACAGTAGAATCCTTAAAACCCTCTATGAAGTTTTAGAATTGTTGATTACAAAGACACCCATTTCTTCTACCTTCTTTAGTAAATTCATATTGTTAGCTTCTACTTTGTCAACTGTTACTCAAAACAACATACTTTCATACAAGAACGTTTATTGATACGAGTAGTTTCGACGCTACTTAAAACATAATACATAACTTATACAGGGTGTCCCAAATATAAAGGATTTTGAGTTAATGGGTAACATATGAATAATGGAAGAAGCCAAAAATGCATAAAATTCCGCACTATCTAAAAAAAAATTTTTTACTAAAAATTTGTGGGCACCCGGAAAACTAAGCAAACTGAAGACGGCCCTGGTGTCTGGTGAAGCTTAATATTACATAGTATGCTGATCTCATTCTATTTAGTTTATTCCAAGCAAAACGATGTTTACTATTTAAACTGTTATTATAGTTTAATAAAGACATAAATGCGTCCTAAATAAAGATAGACTAAACAACAGTGACCGGGTGTTTTGTTATTCTTCTTACAACATAGTAGGTACATGCTGTAGTAGTATAGGTTGAAAAACCTCAATGAATTTGAATTGTATTTAATCTCAAGACATCCTTAGAAATAAGTAAATAAAATAAAATCAATTAACAGTTAGAATTGCTATAAAACGAATTAGGTAATGTTTATATCAACACAAGTAAAGCATACCTACAACAGCAGATCATATCTCGACCTACTAATAGGTAATAACAACTTTATTTACGTTGCAGACGTTCAGATATCGTAAATTACTTTTGTACGTGACATACAATAACAATTTTTAAATGTCACACAGTTCTACAAATGGTATCACATTTTTTAAGTACATTAAGGTAGGTTAGTGTTACAGAGTCGGACTTGAAAATCAATGAAACTTTAAAATTCATTTTCTCGAAAACTATTCAGTTGAAGAACAAACTTTATAAGGAAAATTTGCTCTACTCCATTCCACCTATCTACCATTAACTCAAATCCCTTTATTTCTGAGACATCCTGTATATAATATCTATTAAAATAGTACATTTCGTATACACTAATAATGGTACGATATACCCGACTATAAAGTAAACATGGTAACTGTCAACAGTTTAAAAGAATAGATAGTAAATATAACTATATCTAATTATTTTATAAAATACTATGTTAACTAAGAGGTAATATACAGAATATATACGCCTGTATTCGACCTCTAGAGGGTTCATACCCTAATATAGGGTTAGTGCGAGAGATTAACGATCACTGACCGAAGGGTTAAGGTTAAGGTTAAGGGTGAAGGGAGAAGGATGAAGGGTTAATGGTGAAAGGTTAAGGGTGAAGGGTGACTAGCCAGTGTCTTTCTTTAATCATGTAACCGCTATAGTAAATTCATATTGTTAGCTTCTACTTTGTCAACTGTTACTCAAAACAACATACTTTCATACAAGAACGTTTAGTGATACGAGTAATTTCGACGCTACTTAAATACATAACTTATATATAATATCTATTAAAATAGTACATTTCGTATACACTAATAATGGTACTATATACCCGACTATAAAGTAAACATGGTAACTGTCAGCAGTTTAAAAGAATAGATAGTATATATAACTATATCTAATTATTTTGTACGGATATAAAAAGCCTCGAATCGACTGATGTTACGGCCCTCATGTAGTAATAATATCTGTATATAGTTTTCAAAATAATTTTTTCTTTATATAGTTTAATAATGTTTGTATATTTTTCACCATGTGTTTATATTAATCGTATGTAATAGATGTAATAGTTTAAACAATACCTGTATATAGTTTTCAAATTGTTATATCTTTTACACGTTTCACTGTGTTATCAATTATTTTGTAATGTTATAACATGTATTATATTATTCGTAAATAATAGATGTAATATGATTTATTTCTAGTCTTTTTATTTCTGTAATTTAAGGTAAAAAATAAATATTTTATACAAGAACTTTTATTAAAAGAAGAAAATACATTTCATATTGATATATAATACTAAATAATATCTAGAAGAAAATACATTTCATATTGATATATAATACTAAATTATATCTAAAATAATACATAAGTATACTAATAATAATACTATAAAGGAGCTATTGAGTGAGTAGATCTTCCTTCTTTATCCAGGACTTTTCATTTAAGTCGAGCCATCTCTGTTAATAACTGCAGTTACTCAAATTATTAGCAGTGTAAGACTGAACTATTAAATAGAATGTAAAGTAATATATCCTACGACTATTGTGAGGTTCTTTGAGTAATTAACAAATTTTGCAGGTCTACGAGCGGTGATCTATCAAAATTTTTAGATCTAGAATCTGCTTTAGCGTTATAAGGTTAGTGATATCGCGTGATCGTCTTTTATTTTATCATATTTCTCTGTTTAAGTTCAGAAAGACACTGGCTAGTCACCCTTCACCCTTAACCTTTCACCATTAACCCTTCACCCTTCTCCCTTCACCCTTAACCTTAACCCTTAACCTTAACCTTAACCCTTCGGTCAGTGATCGTTAATCTCTCGCACTAACCCTATATTAGGGTATGAACCCTCTAGAGGTCGAATACAGGCGTATATATTCTGTATATTACCTCTTAGTTAACATAGTATTTTATAAAATAATTAGATATAGTTATATTTACTATCTATTCTTTTAAACTGTTGACAGTTACCATGTTTACTTTATAGTCGGGTATATCGTACCATTATTAGTGTATACGAAATGTACTATTTTAATAGATATTATATATAAGTTATGTATTATGTTTTAAGTAGCGTCGAAACTACTCGTATCAATAAACGTTCTTGTATGAAAGTATGTTGTTTTGAGTAACAGTTGACAAAGTAGAAGCTAACAATATGAATTTACTAAAGAAGGTAGAAGAAATGGGTGTCTTTGTAATCAACAATTCTAAAACTTCATAGAGGGTTTTAAGGATTGTACTGTAGACATTAGATTAGAGCTCCGATTTGTAAGCAATATTTGATCAGATTAACTATAATTTGGTCAAAAGTGGAAATTAAAAGGTTAAGCTAGTGACAGATCGAATTGAATAGTCATCATTAATAAAAGTTTACCATGTTTACTTTATAGTCGGGTATATCGTACCATTATTAGTGTATACGAAATGTACTATTTTAATAGATATTATATATAAGTTATGTATTATGTTTTAAGTAGCGTCGAAACTACTCGTATCAATAAACGTTCTTGTATGAAAGTATGTTGTTTTGAGTAACAGTTGACAAAGTAGAAGCTAACAATATGAATTTACTAAAGAAGGTAGAAGAAATGGGTGTCTTTGTAATCAACAATTCTAAAACTTCATAGAGGGTTTTAAGGATTCTACTGTAGACATTAGATTAGAGCTCCGATTTGTAAGCAATATTTGATCAGATTAACTATAATTTGGTCAAAAGTGGAAATTAAAAGGTTAAGCTAGTGACAGATCGAAATGAATAGTCATCATTAATAAAAGTAACTTTTTTCAGTCAGTCATGTATTTAGCTACTATACTATGTAACGTTTATAAATAAATAATACATCATTATAGAATAGTCTTTGATTAATGCTCATAAACTGTTAACAATCTAACATTTCCTTTATATGAGCTGTTGATAATATTAAACCTATGCATCGCCGTTACGAATTTTTGATATTCGAGTAATGTTTTAAGAAATTCAGAACCGACTTACAACATACCCTTTTCTTCATGTACCCTCTCGTAATCTTACATCGTAGTTATATCGTGTGTATAAGGTATTCATGAATTTAGAGATTAGAGCTTGAGTCGGTCAACCCACTTTCTGATACAACTAAAGCATACTGCTTAATTTTACATGATTCGTTGATAGAATACAATGCGTTTGCTGAAACTGTGACTATTGATAGAATACAATGCGTTTGCTGAAACTGTGACTAGACATATACACATACCATAATGAAAATTATTAAGCAAAAGAAGTCGCTAAATATATTTAACTCAGACGATCATGTTTCTCGATAATATTCCGATGGTGATAAGAAGCATGGTAAGCTTTTACCTGTTTCCTGTAGAGCAATTTTGAGTGTACCTTCTTCTTGTGGTAAAACTAATGCCTTGTTAGGTCTACTAATTAATGAAAAGGAATTAAAATCTGAAAATATCTACCTATACGCCAGAAACTCGTCCAGTTTTTGTAATTGATTGTTAAAGGCGGGTAGAGAGTTTTAAGGATTCTACTGTAGACATTAGATTAGAGCTTGAATAGGTCAACTCACTTTCTGATACAACTAAACCATACTGCTTAATTTTACATGATTCGTGGATAGAATACAATGCGTTTGCTGAAACTGTGACTAGACATATACACATACCATAATGAAAATTATTAAGCAAAAGAAGTCGCTAAATATATTTAACTTAGACGATGATGCTTCTCGATAAAATTCCGATGGTGATAAGAAGCATGGTAAGCTTTTACCTGTTTCCTGTCGAGTAATTTTGAGTGGACCTTCTTCTTGTGGTAAAACTAATGCCTTGTTAGGTCTAATAATTAATGAAAACGGATTAAAATTTGAAAATACCTACCTATACGCCAAGTCTTTATTTCAACCTAAATATAGCGAAAACGATGATGTAATCACCCCTAGCAACGTCAAACCTAATTCGGTATTCATTTTCGACGATATAATTTGCGATAAGCAGGAAAAAATTAGAGAATACTTTAGTATGGGTAGACATAAAGGGTGTTGATTCATTTTATTTAGGCCAAACATATACGAAAATCCCCAAACATTTGATACGGGATAACGCTAACTTACTTATTCTCTTTAAGCAAGATGAATTAAACTTAAAACATGTGTATAACGCTCATATTTTAGGAGATGCAAGCTATGATGAACTTAAACATTTAAACATTAAACTTGAATTTAAACATAATATTTGTTTCATGTGCTGGAACGAACCATATGACTTTTTAGTTATTAATAAAGTTTGTTCTCTAGACAAGGGTAGATATCGAAAGGGATTTGATTGTTAATATAAGTTTATAATTAGAAATATTATAATATTTTATGAAAAACAGTCAATAGAATTATTGCAAATTGTATTGACTTTATATCTTTACAGACAAAGATGTACACAATTTATTGCCTTGTATGTAATGGAAGAGAAATTATACTTCGATAGTCAGTTTGTTTCTCATTACATCCGATTATAATAGTTCAACGATACATTTTGATTGAATGCCTTGCTTAACGAAATTGCAAACAGGAATAGCGATCGGCTGAACTCGTATAACGGTATGATTAAAAATAAGAATTGATTAGCGGTTACCTGTGAAATGATTAGCGGTTACATGATTAAAGGATTTGATAGCAGAATGAGGAATTTTGTCTAATTTAATATAACAGAATAATCTGTCTTTACTTGTTGTAAACAAATTACTGATTATATTAATTAATAGGAAATTGATATCGATAATAATTCGAAGTGTTTAAATATTAGCGAATAATGCTATCAATTATTTATTTATTTCTACAGCAATATAAATCTTATTGTATTTAATAGAAATCGTGGATACAATTAATTTAATTTTAGTCATAATGATACTATATAATATTTCTAATTATAATTGCTCAGGTACATTTATTAAATTCGTTCGTTTTTACGTAAACTATATATAATAATACTCAATTCACATGCTCCCCTATAATCTTCAGTAATTACAATACAATACAATAAACACATTTTAACAGATTTTTATTTCAAGCCTGTGAAACGCAAATAGTTTCGATAAATTATAATTAGTGTTTACTATATTTCTAATCAGAGAAATGTTATTTTTATCAATTAGATGTATGCAGTACTATTAAGAAATGTGTGAGAATATCTGAAAGTCAGCAAATAGATATACGTACATATACGTACATATATAAGCCTCATTTTTAATCAGTTTCATGAAATCCAGCAATTCTTCAATACTGTAAGACGACTGTGTTTTACAACTTCAAGATCAATAGGTGAGTTTTCGATTATATTATCATAAGTTTTTAAATTGATCGACTGAATGTTAACCTTTTATGCTAATGTAGTTCCTATTTATTAGTATTGTATATTCTTACATCGTCTTTAGCTCAGTTATTTTCTAAATTGAAACTTGAAAGGTTAACCTTTTTCTATAACTATTTCGATTGTTTCAGCCTCTGAATAGAAACCGACCTGTTAAAATTGTAACTTGTTTGTCGTGTTCAAGACGAAAGTATGCCGTTATCCCCGCACCACTTCAGTGTCCTCGCTAGACAGTGATGATTACATATTCGAAGATACAGGATTATGTATGAATAAACAAGAATTACAACAATTCCGGTCTTCCGTCTCCGGTATTCCAATCTTAGATAACGATACAATCGATCTATTTTCGATATCAGCACTTGTATGCTATGAATATGACTTAATATTATCTGGAGGTGAAATCTTACTAGATCCTCGACGATATACAACGGTACCAGTTCACATCCATAAAGGTATCAATGAGAAACAAGTGGAAAGAGCGTTTGCTAAACTTTACCATGAAATAGAAAAGACGAACATTCGTTTAGGATTAGATTGTGAGTGTGTGTTACCTTCATAAAGTTTATTCATGTATAATTGGTATTAATATTCGTAAACTTAGATTTTTGATTTTGTAATATCGGGAATTATAAATAGTAAAACGTATAAGATATAAAACGATAACTCTTTTAACTAACTAATTTGTCTTTACTTTATAATCATCACCTTTAATCATGTAACCGCTAATTATTTCACAAGTGACCGCTAATTCTCACCTAATCATTTCAAATCAATACCTTTTTTAAAGCAGATCACCCTATCAAATCCTTACCTTTAATCAGATCATCCTATCAAATCCCTACCTTTATTCAGGTCACCCTTTCAAATCAACACCTTTAAGCAGATCACCCTATCAAGCCGTACCTTAACCTTTAATCATATCGCAAGCTATCTCTAATCAATTCTCACCTCACACCTTTTATCATATCTTAGGTATCCGCTACTCAATTATCACCTTTGTAATCATAACCTTTAATCATATCGTAAGCTATCTCAAATCAACACCTTTAAGCAGATCACCCTATCAAAGCCGTACCTTTAAACAGATCATCCTATCAAATCCCTACCTTTATTCAGATCACCCTTTCAAATCAACACCTTTAAGCAGATCACCCTATCAAAGCCGTACCTTTATTCAGATCACATGTTACCTAACCCCTTATAATCATATCAAATTCTTTAATTAGATCACATATTACCTTATCCCTTCTAATCATGTCATAGGTAAACCATATCAATTTAATTAGATCACACGCTACCTCACCCCTTCTAACCATATCAAATTTTTTAATTATTACCTTTGCATCAACACCTTTAAGCAGATCACCCTATCAAAGCCGTACCTTTATTCAGATCACATGTTACCTAACCCCTTATAATCATATCAAATTCTTTAATTAGATCACATATTACCTTATCCCTTCTAATCATGTCATAGGTAAACCCTATCAATTTAATTAGATCACATGCTACCTCACCCCTTCTAATTATTTCAAAAATTTAATTAGATCACATGCTACCTCACCCCTTCTAACCATATCAAATTTTTTAATTATTACCTTTGCTAATCTACACCTCTGCTAATCATCACCTTTGCTAATCAGCACCTTTAATCATGTAACCGCTAATCATTTCACAGGTAACCGCTAAAATTCTCACCTCAATCATCACCTGTCAGTCAGGTGACATGACGTCATCACAGGTAGAAAAAGAGTGGGGATGGACTCAAGCATCCTAATACCTACTTCAAGTATCCCCCTCTTACGAGTAAGACAAGGGTTTTTCTACGCATGTACTATGAATACAGATAATAAAAGGGATTTTATCCATTACGGAGTTGTGAAGCGGTCGTGGTCGCTAGCTCTCCGACTAAATGACCATTGAAAATTTCTTGTCTTTAACTAGCTTTGGTTGCAATCTATTTTGTAAATTTATTCATTTTAACACAAAACAAGTATTTTATGGCATCTAAATAATTAAATACTAATTAGTTTACCCCCGTTTTTATTTTTGCTAGCACCAAACAATAGTCATTACAAATGCATGTAACAAATAAATGGTTGTATTGCCTGTCTTATACAAACCTTATAAGTAAAATAAGCTTTTACTTATAAGTAAAAGCTTATAAGCAACGTGACTATTAACTGAACTGGAATACAAATTGAGGTGTCTGCGTTAAGTATTTCGTCTGTGTCCATTGGTATATGGATAGTTTTAATAACTAAGATCGTCAGCTAGGTGAAGTGACAGACTTAAAAAATCTTCAGTAATACCTTTATTCAGATCACATGTTACCTAACCCCTTATAATCATATCAAATTCTTTAATTAGATCACATATTACCTTATCCCTTCTAATCATGTCATAGGTAAACCCTATCAATTTAATTAGATCACATGCTACCTCACCCCTTCTAATTATTTCAAAAATTTAATTAGATCACATGCTACCTCACCCCTTCTAACCATATCAAATTTTTTAATTATTACCTTTGCTAATCTACACCTCTGCTAATCATCACCTTTGCTAATCATCACCTTTGCTAATCAGCACCTTTAATTATGTAACCGCTAATCATTTCACAGGTAACCGCTAAAATTCTCACCTCAATCATCACCTGTCAGTCAGGTGACATGACGTCATCACAGGTAGAAAAAGAGTGGGGATGGACTCAAGTATGGCCATACCTACTACTTGAAATTACAGGGCCTTATATAGCATGTATTTTTAACATGACCTAAATAATATAATAAAAGTAAATATCTGTGCGACCCAATTTGGTCGCGACCCTATGATTACATCCGCTGATCTAACCCACACACACATGTTGTTTTCCACAAATCAGCAAAAATGTTTGAACTGCTTTAATAAATTGAGTGGACAAATATGGATTAGATTATTGTTGCTTGCTGTAGAGTGTAGAAGGCACCGCATCATTAGCGTTTTAAACTAAAAAACTTGAAAGTAAATTAAGTGTGGATTCGATTAGCGGACCCCAACCATAAGGTAGCGACTCAATTTTGGTTTAGACTCAAGTTTAAAAATGGGTCGCAAATATTTATTTTTATTACATCATTTAGGTTCATGTTAAAAATATTTACTAAAAGCCTCTATGATTTTGTAATTTTAAGTAACCGCCCCCCTCTTCATTTCGTATGCCATATAGTTTTATTGATATTTTTGGGTCGCTAGATAAAAAAGTTTAGTTTAACTTAAATCCTTCTTTTATACCATATTGAATATAATTGTGATAAAAATTAGTCTTGCAATTGAGACGAAATTTAGAATCGATAAGAATGTACTGTTGAATTTTGGGTGTCATGTTTGCCAGTTTGGTTCATTGATGTTTATAAGGTTGCGAAACGCTGGGTTAGATCATTTTTTCAAAATACCATTCTTTTAAAAACATAAACTGTTACAACTATGTTTTGCTTTTTCTCAGTTGGATTTTAGTTCAGTGTTTAATCTATAAAATTTCTTCTTAAAAGGCTTTTCCCTATGGTGTTATTATCAATCTTGTCAATCTTAATTTGGTCATGCTTTTGAATAGACATTGTTATTGGCTATTGCATACTTGGTCATGTTTCAGTTTGGAATTCTTCATTGCTAAATTCTGCTGCATGTCACTGTATTTTTAAGAACTTTGTAAAATATCAAATTATTCCTTGTGACCAGTTTAGTTATAAATTCTTATAATTTAGTGTTTATTATTTAATTTTTAATAAATCTCTTTTTATTATTTTTGTATCCTGTCTTTTATTTTTAGTATTTCTCATGCATTATTTTTAGTATTTCTCATGCAGAGTTAAAACGGCAGCCGTTATCTTGTAGTAGACGTTTGTCGACCCCAAAATTTTGTAAAGTGTCGGGTTACTGTTCTATAAGTTTTATTATAGACACTACCGGGTCAGGAAGTTTCCGTTATAAAACAAGGCATATGATGAAAAAACACATTTTTTCAATCTTTTACTTTCCTGGAATTACTATTTTTCAGTTATGTTCTTGCAAATATTATTAATATTAGTTAAAATTATTTTAGGCTTAGACTTATAATACTTTATAAACCCATTGATACCTTTCTAGTTGATGAAAAACTTAATTTAATGCAGCTTTGCTTTGATTCCTACTTTAGACTTACCTTTTTTAGAGTCGACAGAATTCTGCTCTTCTGATGAAATTCTGCAATCATAGAAAGGTGCCTAGGAACTAGATAAGGTCTGTGAATGAAATGCAAACTCTTTATAATCCGCCTTTATTACTTTACTGAAGATAGACAAAGAATGATACAAATAGTATAAAGTAAATACATTTTTCTTTAAAAATAATCACTTATGAAGTGTATATAGTTTAGGTATACATTCAAAATTTACCAAATAAATGTAAATATCTATAAGTAATAAAATAAATCTTACAATTTCATTGTACGAGATAGGCCTACGTTCAACACTACATTTTTTCATTTTAAGCTACATTCATTATAATCTATTATCGCTAATAGGTAGTTCCTAAATTCTATATATCATTCTACTAATTAATATTGACTTTCAGAGCGGTCAGTGTATAAATCCTTTTCAAATCAATTAAAAGCTAAATTAACCAGGCCTGGGCCTGCTTTAACAGCCATTTTACACTTACGTTTATATGAATTTCACATACTTCTTATAAGTAATTTATACGCATATACATAACGTCGTTTGGTGCTGACCATCACTACGTAATAAAGGCCGGTTTTACATATAATAGTTAATTTGTTAATTCCCTAATTTAGTATAATTAAAATTGTTTCTGTTTTACTTCCACTCAATATCACATGTTGCTTTATTACAATGCTTTCTGCAGCAATTGAATTTTAGGCTTTTACATTTTTAGTGGATTTTCGAATACGAGCTTGTTAAATACCCTTATAAAATATAGAATGTAAAGAATGGAAGTAAAATATACGATTTTTCCTAAATGGAAGTTGGAAGCCAATGGCAGTTAATTTAAATATTCTAAAAAAATTTTTTTTGGAAGCGTTCGTTTTTAATATGCGGCTTTACGATACACTTCTGAAATATTTATAAATACAAAATGCGAAAAATAAGTGGGTCGTCACCAAACGACGTCGTTTACTTTTCAAGGTGCTTTTCAACGTAACAAGTAAAGTATCTATCAAAGTATCACATCAAATGCGAACATATTGAAGCAGACACTCGCGTTTTAGAGTGCAACAGATATTCTTCCATTTATAATATTAAAAGTCCACACATGCGTTTTTATCTTTTTTTTCATATAGTAATATATTTTCCTAAATACTTCATTAATATATTTTCTATGTATATTTTTAGAAAATACATATTAAGGGTGTGTAGTATCAAATACGCATTTCATAATGCTTGCATATTCTTTTATAATCTAATTTTATTTTATTGGACAGGACAGCAGAAGTCACGTGTATGATATGTGCCGTTACAGATATATCAGTATTGATTGTATGTACTATGTAAATATAAAGTATAACTTATAAATATTATAGTAAGGGTTATTAATAATCTAATAAACTTTCTGAAACGATTTCTGATTTATTTGCAATAGTTTTTAGGTATATGTACAAGCTTCTATCGTACACCTAGTACCTGTGCAGAATTGCTGGTGTACAATTTATTTAATTTAGGTAAGCATTAAAATGTATTGTTTATATTATAGAAACCGGTTTAAGTTTTACTTAAAATATCTATAGATATATTAGAACTAAACAAAAAGAAAATTGAAATAAAAATACATAAATTGAATAAATGAGACTATGCTTATTTTTTTTGAATTATAATTAACCTTTGTTAAGCCTTTTAGAATAGTCCATTTACCATATAGACTCAGTACTTTCTGTATTTCCATTCTGATAAGTAGAGCATAAGTATTTAAAACATAAATAATCAAAAACAAAACAGTAATTTTACACAAAATAGCTAGGTCTCAGAAGAAGAGGACAAAGAGGAACGAATGAAAATAGAATAAATATTGGAGAAACTAAACTGAAATGAGGACATAAACTTGTAAAATAAACAAAGCTTTTTCGTTATCGCAAATTCAGCAATTTTAACACAAGAAATACATATTTTCTTATATTTTTATAATTTTAAAAATATATTTTTAAAATTAAAGTTCAATTAATATAGTCTAATTAATTACTTATTTAAATTAATTAAAACAAAAGTGCAATTTAATTTCGTTCGACTTTACTTTCATAGAAAAATTTAACAAAAGAATTTTTGTACATATTAATAATATCAAATATAATAATAATAATATAATGAATCGTAAAAGTTAAATGCACCTTAATTCTTTTTCAATCTTTTGTTATAATCTAAAAAAATAAAACCAAGTTCCGTTCTTTAAAGTTTTACTGTATTTTATGGTTTCAAAGGAATTTAAACGTTCAAGAAGCTTTTCTTTATTATTTCGAAAATAATTTTGTTCACTGACTTTCTTTTATCTAAATTCTATTAAGAAATCTTTTTCCAATTTTGTATTACTTTATTAAACACAAACAGTATTGTTATTGAATTGTGTCGTTTCAGGAAATTTATTTACAAAAATATATTTGGTACAAACTATCGTTTTCAGGCCGATTAACTACTTGCTAAGACGGTGCTTCTAAAAACGATCGTTCAAATCTTATATAACAATTAGTCTATGTTATATAAACGTGTGTAAATCACCTTAACCACGTGCTTAAATAAATTCGTGAAACACCGTCCTGTAACTTTAAGGAACTCTCGCATACTTATACACAATGATATGTAAAATTGATATGTTTAAGATTTCTCCTTTGTAGTAATTCATCAGTAGTAAAACCTTAGGGGGTATTGCTTTTAGCCCTATTGTTCGCACGAATATTATTTTATGTATAATATATAAACATCAGCTATATTCTACAGGTATAAAGTAGTACATAGTATTATTTCAGGCACTAATCTAATTAGGCGTTTAGACAGTGTGGTAAGCTACCACTGATTACGGTTGATTTTAGGCCAGTGGACGTGACGCAAAATGAAAATTAATGGGCAAGTGTTAATTTTGCGAGCTTCGCTTCCCTTCTCGGTCACCACTGATTTATTGAGTTATTGTATCGCTAGCATTTAATTTTGGGTCAGCACATCTAAGCTTCGAATTATCTCTCTCGTGTTGAATAACGTTTAATTTTGATATTTACTTAAATCGCCGGAGAATACCTTTAGTAATAATTAGTTATTAGAAAGTAATTGCCTTTGCGGATAAGCAAAGTGTGCAATACAAAGAAACTGTTAATCTGATTATCATTTCAAAAATATTCGAGAATACTTTATAAATTTAATTATACATAAATAAATTGATTCGTAGAGTTTGCTTTTTATAATACTCATCTTCATTTTATATTGACTACGATATATAAAAAATAAAAGAACATGTATTTTTTTACATGGGCGCTCACAGAGGTTCTTGAAGGTCAATGGAAAAGACATTAATTAATATTATATAGTATGTTGTAAGACGTAATAATAAATCATGCTTACTTATAAATTAATTCAATTTTAAGGAAGATACTATATAATTTAAATATATGTTTTTTAATGATGTGTCGTACAATTAATCGGTTCTATTTTAATTTGTAGACGACGTAAGGTGAAAAAAGCCAAAAAGCTCTATTAAATCTGAACACAACACAACTTTTGAAACTATCGATGTATCGGTAAAAAAGAAGTAAAAGTATTTATAATCACATATAGACGTACAACTTTCGCAATGTAAATCCAATCAAAAAGTAGTAGCAGTGTTTAGTGATCTAATCATCTAATACTCATTTACAATATTCTTTGTATTAAATTATTTAACTAATATCATGTAGAACTATAGAATTTAGTAAATTAAATATAAATATACTAAATAATTAATAATTCCGTGTGGGGTTGCTAGATCCCCCATCGGGCGCCTCCCCAGGTGGCGGATAGGGGAACGCCTGTCAGATATGACGGGTACCGGGGAAATCAAATACCCGGGGTGGACCAAAACTAGCAAACAAACATACTAGGGCTATTTCCTAATGAAGAATCTAAAGGCCTAGTTTTGTTGGATATCCTAGAGTTGGGAGATATCGACAGGATCGGTGGCGGAAGAATCTTTCTACACACCAACGGCAGCGACCAAATCCAAGAAGAATGGGCAATACCCCTCACCTCAAACGAAATGAAAAAGTTAGTTACAAAAACAAAACTACCCCAGGAGGGTAGGACTATTAGTCCGGAATCCCTCGCTGAGTTTTCAGCCAGCCTCAAGGATTCTGGGGGAGGCAAGAAACTGACAAAGAGAAAAAAAGATACAAACCACAACACAACAAATCTTGCTATCTGCACATACAATATTAGATCAATGTTAAAAGATGAAAAACTCGATGAGCTGAAGGAAGAACTGAAAAGAATAAAATGGGACATTCTAGGTATAAGCGAACTACGAAGAAAAGGCGAAGCATTGGTAAAACTACCATCTGGAGAAACCTTATACTTCAAAGGAGACGACAATACGACTGATGCAGGCGTTGGTTTCTTAGTAAAAGAAAGTGTCGCTAACAATGTCAAGAAATATGTAGGGATATCTAATAGAGTAGCATATCTAATACTCAAAATTAAAAATAAAACTAATTTAAAGATCACACAGATATACGCCCCAACATCAACACACTCAAATGACGACATAAAACTATTTTATGAACAAGTTACAATGGCTTTAACGGAAGATAACAGCAGATATAATTTGATTATAGGAGATTTTAACGCCAAAATTGGAAAACAGCTAGAAACAAATGAAGAAAAAAATAGGAACATTTGGTTTAGGAAACAGGAATATTAGAGGACATACCTTAATGCACTTCCTAGAACAAAACAAATTATTTGCAATGAACACCTTCTTTACCAAAAGACCTGACAGGAAATGGACATGGATGTCTCCTAATAAAACTACTAAAAATGAAATAAATTAAATTTTGTCTTCCAATAAAGAAATCGTAACTGATGTCTCAGTTCTTAATACGTTCAATGCTGGAAGTGATCACCGATTAGTTAGAGGCAAAATCAAAATTAACACAAAAATGGAACGAGTTAAAATGATAAAAAGGAAGACAGTAAAAATAGACACTTCTCGACTGCAAGAAAAAGTACACACATATCAACAAAAACTTTACGGGAAAATAAAAACAAAAAATATTTCAGAAGATAAAAGTTTAGACGAAATCAATAAAATTATAACAACTTCAGTGCTAGAAGCGGGAAAGGAAGTGGCTGCAAAAGAAAGAACAACAAACAACTGGTTAAGCGACAACACGAAAGAATTATTTAAAGAAAGAAGAAAACTAATTAAAAAGGGTGATCGTGGAACTATAGAATTTACGGAGTTAAACAAACTGATCAGAAAGGAAGTGAAACAAGATAAATGTAAATGGACAGAAGAAAGAATAATGAAACTTATAGAACAAAACAGAGGAACTAAATGTCTAAGAGCAAAAAACGGGCGTGCTCAAATAATATCACTTAAGCACAATGGAATAGAGATTAGAGACAGAGAGAACATTATCTCCGCAACAGAAGAATTTTATAGAACTCTATACCAATCAAAAAACAACCCTACGCCAGAGACAAAAAACAACTAAAAAGAAAAATCCTAAATATCAACTCTGAGGAATTGCCAGATATACAAGAAGACGAAATAGTGGTAGCACTAAGAAAATGCAAAACTAATAAAGCACCGGGGAAAGATGACATAATCTGTGAACTGTTAAAGAACGGGGACGAAACTTTAATAAAATCACTAAAAATAATATTCAATAAATGCCTTCACGAAGAACAAATACCATCAGACTGGAATATAGCAAAGACTGTGCTATTATTCAAAAAAGGTGATAGAAAATTATTAGAAAATTACCGTCCAATAACCCTCCTATCGCAACTATATTAGCTACTGACAAGAATTATAACCACCAGATTGGAGTGAAAGCTAGACTACTATCAACCTATAGAACAGGCAGGATTTCGCGGCGGATTCTCTACAAATGACTCTCTTATGAAATGACTATCTTTTAACCATTAGAACGTTAATAGAAAAGGCCAACGAATACAATCTGTCTTTATATCTCATATTTATAGACTACGAAAAGGCCTTTGATACAGTAGAGTGGTGGGCAATCGAACGAAGCCTGCAAAATAGCCGGATTGACTCCAGATATATAAGATTGCTACATAACATATATGACAAAGCCTGCTGTGAAATAGAACTACATTAAGATACAAAACCGATCCCTGTTAAACGAGGAGTTAAGACAGGGAGACACAATTAGCCCAAAACTCTTCATTACGGCTCTAGAAGATATCTTTAAAAAAATGAACTGGGAGAGCAGAGGAATAAATGTTAATGGAGAACGACTAAATAACCTGAGATTTGCAGATGATATAGTTCTAATATCAGATAACCTAGAAGACGTGAAAAAAATGTTCGAAGATCTAAGAAAAGAATCTGAAAAGATAGGATTGAAAATTAACATCTCGAAAACAAAAATAATGTCAAACACACACGAAGAAATATTTATCAAGGCAGGCGAAAATAACGTGGAAAGGGTCAATGAGTATATATATCTTGGGCAGGTGATAAAAATCAACAAAAAAAATCAAACCGAAGAAATCCACAGAAGGCTCGGACTGGGATGGGCGGCATTTGGAAAACTAGATACCGCTAGAACTCCGAAGTAAAGTATTTAATCAATGCATTCTCCCGGTATTGACGTATGGAGCTCAAACTTGGACACTGACAAAAGCAAGTATGGATAAATGTGTCAAAACACAAAGAGCAATGGAACGCCAAATGCTAAATATTAAATTAACAGACCGAAGGAGAATAACATGGATAAGGCAGGAAACCAAAATAATAGATATTGCAGAACAGATAGCCTCACTTAAATGGAGATTTTGTGGTCATACCATGAGGCAAAGCGACAACAGATGGAACAAATAGATACAGCTCTGGAGACCATGGGAAGCCAAGCGCGGCAGAGGACGACCATAGCTCAGATGGACTGACGACATTAAGAGATCAGCAGGACTAGGATGGAGGAACAGCACACAAGATCGAGAAAACTGGAGACGAATGGGGGAGGCCTTTGTCCAACAATGGACGAGTGAGGGCTAGGAAGAAGATACTAAATAATCGTTAAAAGTCTAGATCGTATTTACACACAATAATGAAGACTACCACTGGGAGTCGTCTTATTTCCCATACTGTAAATCCCTGTTCTAGTTACATGGCTGCTACAATCACCCAAGGAGCTCAGGATGCTCAATGTTTGCCATTGACATACAATGTAATACAACCATTTACTATACACACCATTTACTAGAGAGTGAGTTAACTCTACTGAAAGGAAATTGCCAGTAACATCTTGTAAGTTTAGATTTCCTTTGAAACTAAACTAAAACATTAGATTAACGTTTGATGATTTCTGTAAGTAGGTAATTATAGTCACTAACGGCATGTTTGTATGAACAAATAGGAAAGAACACGTTCTATTTTTTTCTCTTTAGAACGCCCATATAATACTAGTTATCATAGATAATTATAAGAGTAAATATATTAATACAGGATATACACGTTTATATTAAAATTTAGCCATTAATATAAAATAATTTTTTGGAAAATTAATTGTATGTAACAACATGACAGAGGCTCAAATCTATTGCCTTGTGGAACATCACTTTAAAAAATAAAAATAATAATAATTCGGTTTTAGTGGTTCTCAGTCTGGTACTCTTGATATGCATTTTGACTTATTGCTAGATCACAGAATTATTAGATAAATTTAAAGCTAGTGGTGGTTTTAGATTAAAGCTGTTGTAGCTTAATAAATACAATTAGTGAAGCGGCTGGTTAATAGCCTCTGTTACTGCTACAAATTTTTCTAAAAACTAACCCTAAAACTAATCCTTTTATGAAAATTAAGAGGTAATTTTCAAGTCAGTATTTCTCCAGCTCTTTATGTAAATAAAATATTTAATTTGGGAAAGATTGTCAGAAACTCAGATGTATATTAAATAATAAATCACGTGTATTTAAAAACTGAATCGTAAACCTATAGAAAAAGCAAACCATAGATAAAAAAGCAAGCAAGAGAATTAATAAGCGGTATTTATACACTTGTTGCGGTTATTCAAAACGATCACACAAATAAACAGGGATATGTGTACTCTGGATTGTTGATGTCAAATCGTCTATAAAAATGAAATACCCAGAGGATGTATAAAGAGAACATCAATCTTTCCATTATTCATACGTCACGTACATTGACCATATAGTCAACGTTTACATCGCCAAAAATCGAAACTAGTTTGAAATATGAAGCGCGCAAACGGTGAGCAACCAGCAGCTCAAAAAAGCCGAGTGCACTTCGTCAAGCTGGTTTTCTTTTTAGAATTTTATTGTACATGTTACAATTGACAAGTGAGTGGTGTTGGACAGATACTTGCACGAATATGAGAGACACGCACACACACAGATTTCTTTTTTTATACAGCGACATTCCATGTAAAGGTTATACAAATTATATATTTTGTGTATGTATACAATTTTTGTCAAGTCGACGCGCGAATATTCAAATATTATACCTTATTTTGCGTTAACAAGTTAACAGTCTCGTGATCTAATATTTAGTAATAACAAGTTTTTCAGCCGTATCTGTAATGGTCCGTCTTTCTTTTAAAATCTAACATAGTTAAGGGGAGTGATAAATATGAAAGCATCGCCATCGGTGGACACAAACTCTACATACACATACAAAGTAACTAATCAATTGTTAGCTATACAAAATTTTGTACATTGAGGTTCTCTGCTAATACTTTTAAGAAAGCTACATACAATAAGATAACGTTTTTTCATTCTGCTAAAGACACTACCTAAAATCAAAGAGTACGTTACTGAACGTGTATTTTCAAAAAATTAATTTTGGTTGAAACTGTTAAATGAATTATTTACATTGTTACATAACCTGCTTAGTAATCATGACTGCTATACTGTAATTGTGTGATTGCGACTTAACAGGCTTACAAACCACGTAAATTTTAGATGTATCTATACATTCAGTCCCCCTTCGTAGTTACAATAATGAACCATGTGTATAATTGATAAGCCCTTGGAAGTTTCATTTTCATCTTTAAGCGGAATGGTTCGAGTACGTTCATAACCCGTTACGTTAATGGTTTTATGTGGAAAAAACAATTTCCGTCTACACGTTTTAATTTAAATTGCTAATAGAAAATTTTTCAAAACCACTACAATATTAAATTTGATATACCTTTTGGACAAACTAATTAACATTAAGATATTTTACAGATTTTAGAAATCAGTATTATTAGTAATAGCCATTTTCCATCAAAAATTATACCATTTTTCGATCTGATTCAAATCAAAGGAGTAACACCTTTTCTAATGAATTATTTGTTTAGCTTTCAGAAAAATGAAATTTCTAACAAAATGTTGTAAGCTTTCAGATAATTGAGTTAAAAACCGAAAATGTATTAAAAAAAGAGAATTTGATCACTAATGACAGCAAAGTGATAAAAGCATACATGTTTAATTAAGTTCAAATAAATTACTCTGTTTGAAAGTAGACGCTCTGCTTTACTGTTATATTTACTTATCGCAAAATACTGGCGAGTTAATGCAATTCCCTTTAAGCTTTATTGGTTGTTAGTAGCAAATAATTGGTAGTTAGAGTGACAGTTCCTTTTTTTTGATGAAAATAAAAATCTATTGGTGGCGATTAACCCAAATTGCTGAGTGTAAGTAAGTTCTGTGCTTAACAGATTTATTTTTCTTATCAAAGCTAAATTTTCCACTCGTCAATGTTTCTGACAAAGATGAATCTGGCAATTTTTGATGAAAATTATTACAAAATTCTAATGAGTTTCTGAAATTGACGCAATTATTTTTAACTTCTAGTTTCTGTAAAGTAAATGTTTAACTGTAATTACTGTGACAAGTATATTTCTAATAAAAAAGAGTTTGATATCTGCTGGTAGGGAGATTATTACCAACTGCTATTGAGTTTTTATCAAGATATGCCAAAATCAGGGACGTTTATGGCTAAAATAATCGTACTTATAATAGTCACAAAATGCTGAAGAGGTATACAATTATCAGTCAATTAGTTTTCGTTTTCAATTACCCTTTGGTTGTTTTTGCAAAGAAAATGTTTCACTTATAGCATTATATAGGTTATGTGAAATATTTAATTTTCAATGTTTGTCAAACAGAAAACGGCAGATTTTTCTTTACTTAGTTAAAAAACATTTGATATTTATTATTCTTATAAGATATTTAAGCTAGAACATTGTTTAACTATATTTTATTGTATGCACTTTCAATATGATGTATTTGATATATGATGAATATATCTCATAAACATTGATTGAATATTAATATGAGCGAAATCATATTCAAAAATAAAATAAATAATTAATTTTTCTTTGGTTTATTGTTGATGAAAAAGCAACTATAAAAATAGTTTATTTGATTTTACACCATTCAAAAAATATTTCCCGCCAAAAAGCAAGCCGCGTGATCATCTTAACACGTCAGCACACCAACCGCCGATTTCCGAGACCAGGCGAAACTACTTTTACAAAAGGAATGGATATTATCGATTTGACAGTCTCATATTTAAAAATATAGTGTTTTGAAGACATTCAAATCTTTAAAGACATTAAAAGAATTACATTAAAAATTATCAGAGGTTACACAGCTCAAGACACATGTTTGATATTATTTTATATTATAAGTTAAACATTGATGAGATATGTAATATTTGCATAATACATTCTAAATTGGAAATACTTTAAAAATATAAAAGTATAAGAATTCAAATGTTAATTTCGAGCTCAAAATGAAACATTTAGTAAAATATTTGTATAAATTTATATAAATTTATTTATATAATAAATGTTTATAGACTATTAATCTTCTAATATCATAAAAACATTTATTATACACGTAATTCGATTTCCTCAAATATGCAAGCAATATATACAGAACAACGATATTTAAAATAAATTTAATTAATAAATTAATAGCTTTAAAACATACTATGCTACTGGGGTATCTATATGTAATATTTCTCGAGCTGTTAATATGTATCATAAAATAATTTGAACAAACTAAGATTTTGAAAATGCAATCATTTTGACTGTTTTACATCAAATAATTTGTATCTGAATTTTTATGTTTTATGCATATTTAATACGTATTTAGACAAATTTAACCTGTATAATAAATGTTTTTATAATATAGAAAATTAATATTTAAAGGTTATATATTCAAGAAACAAATTTACACTTAAATCTTCATATTTTATAAATATCTAACATTTTGAAGAATATTTCCCAATTTGGAATATGTTATGTATATATTAGATAGTTTATCATCATTTAACATAAAATATAACATACTTCAAAACGGTTATTAAAGTGTGAAAACATATAAAAACTTTTATTTAACTGCTTAAAATGTCTTTAAACATTTTATTGTAAAGATTTAAAGCGTAAGGTTATCAAATCAGTAATTTCCGCACGGTAATGTAGGTAGATTCGGCTGGTTTCCGCAAACGGCGTTGTTGTGTTGATGACTGTTTATTTGCTTATTACCAGCAAATAAACTGGTAATAATTTTTAGGTGATGCACAATCAAATAAAATAGTGTGTTTGGTAAGTTGTTGGCGGTTTTTTAAAATTACGATTGTGTTTTATGTATAATATAACTTTGTTTTCTAAACTTTTTATTAGCATACACATTATGTTCAACCAATGTTAAAGTTTTATTTTTGTATAGTTTTATAGATGCTAAACCAAAGAAAATTATTTTTGTTTTATCTTTTTAAAACAGATTTCAGCCAGATAAATATTCACTGAATATTTATGGAATATATATTCATAGTATATCAAATAGATTACTATAATAAAAGTGCATAATTACAGCGTGATTTTTTTTCGGAAACGCCACCAGTGTATTATACTGATCAAACTAATTGAAAAATATATTATAAACATATATTTGAAAAAAATAATAAACGCGGTCATATGTGTTTCTTAGCAATAACATGACTGATGTGCCTAAAGAGGTGCCTCTTTACTTCAGAATCAAAAGCTGGATTAAAATTGATGGCGCGCCGGCACACTGGAAAGTAGTAGTACGAGAATGGTTAGATCCAAACTATCCTCAACGTTGGATTAGCCGTTCAGGACCAGTGGCCTGGCCATCTAGATCACCAGATCTGAATCCTCTGGATTTCTATGTGTGGGTACGTTAAAAGATAAAGTGTACGTGGTGCCAGTTAATGCTAGAGATCAATTAATTTTACGAATTGAAGAAGCTTGTAATAATATGAGGAAAATATTCAGCGCAATCGATTCATTGATTCGGTATTGCAGGAAATGTATCAAAGTTGGTTGATATTATTTTGTACATCTACTTAGATAAAAACTAATATTATTAAGACATATGCCTCAGTTGGCAAGGTATAAGTGGCATTTCTATGGCACCACTCTTGAGCGGCGTGTAATACTTTCATACTCCGGCGGAATATAAAACATTGTTACCTTCAAAGATGTCGTTCATGGCAACCACCATAATCGACGCAAGGTAACTTAACCGTATTTCCGGTTTCTTTTCTTTTTTTAATTATCTGATCCCGCGTTATAATGAATCGTTTTAAAATAAAATAGTGTATTTATGTGACTTTGTATGAATTTCATTCGCCTCGCTTGGCTCGACGTTTAAATTTCCATACTTCGTCGCATAAAGTTTTTCTTATACTCACAACAAAATAAATATCTATTCAAATTATGGTTATTGGAAGTTTTCTTTTTGAAATTAATTTATTAAAACTTTAACACCCTGTATCTCGGAAATGCTGCAACTTTTTTCATTAACATGGTTAATAGAATACGTTGGTAAAATTTTCCGAAAAGTTTTGGTGGTTATTAACACAATTTACTTGGTTATATTGCTGCTGCGAAGTGCTACACCCTTACATCTTAATAATGTTTATTATCAATAAATGTTTTCAGATAAACCTGCGATTCATTATTGTACCAAAGGTTATTTTACGAGAAATTCGCGAAAACGCTGGAAACATTTATGTACGTAATGAATATCTTCTAAAATATAAACAGATGTTTTTGAAAAATAAATCCATTTCATTTATGCCATGTGATGACCTTCAATAAGTACTCCTAATAGTAACAGCTTTAGAAGTGATGGAAAATTGTAGCATTGATAGCATTAATTTGCTATTATAGAAAAAAAAGGTCTAATTAGAAAACATAAAATCCTGGTCGTAATTTAAAGTTGTTATCGAGTACAAACTGAATTTTTAAAAATTGAAAAAGCTTGTGAAGAAAATATTTTGTCTCAAAAAACTGCTAAAGTGCGATTTTTCTTTTATTAAATACTATAAAATATGCTATGAAATTAATTACACAATGGAATTCATTTATATTTATAATTATATTGTAAAAACTATTTATAATTCGTTTCAGTTTACAACGGATTGATTTTTCCGCATAACTAAATTTAAAAGTCTCTTTGTTTAGTTCTGGTGTACAATCGCAAATGAGAAGTAGTAATTTGAAACAAATTGTTACGCAGCAAATGACCATTTATTTGTAGATTATAATTATAATGCTTATCGACTTGATGGAAGTAATAACGTGTAAAATTGCAAGTTTAAAGGTCAGTTAAAAATACAGCAGCCTGTAAAAGTTTCAAATGCATCATAAGTTTGTAAAGAAAATCTCATAATATATTCAATATACACTTACAGCACTGAAAAACTATAATCATTAGGATTTTTTTGTCGTGTTCATGATTACTAACAGTTTATGCTTCGAAATACCTGATTCTATCTAATCGTTAACGAAATTTAATACAACACCACACTAACTTTCGTTAGAGATGATTTGAGCATACGTACTTAAATTTGATTTTAGATTTGTATGGTGTAATTTAAGCTTCCCTAGTGCGTATAATGTTCTTCATAATTACAACCACAAAGCAAGCGAACTAATTCGGCTCTATTGAAAGGTACGGTCGCTTTATAAATACGGCTGGGCTTTTTGTTCATCCAATAAGGTATAAATTTTGAAATGTGTGTTTCAGTATAAAATCTTACTAGAGTTAATAATATAATATAGACTCGATATATCTACTAAACTTAATAATAAATCTTATTTACATTTTGGCTGATTTATCTACGCTTTAACTTAATACCTTTTTGTAAATAATAAACTATACATCATGATATATTCACATATAACAATTGACATATAACAAATCAATAAATCTATGTTACTATGACCTACACATTTACTCGTCCTAAAGCTTTTTGACGCATGCACGTTGCAAATGTTGCACAGCCTACAAACTAACATAAGAATTTTTTTATTAATAATTAGGATGTGATTGTCGCGGACAATGTATCGATACAATTTAACTCACAACATTGAAAACTGCGACGTGATCGTATCAACACACAGTCGATTGCATACAAATGCTACGGGCATGCAGTAATAACGTTAAGTTTAAAATAAAACTTTTGCACATAACCTATGTATATATGTGTAAAGGTAGTATACAGTTATTTCTTTTTAGTATTAATCTTTTTTAGTTGGCTGTAATGATATGTATCTTAATGGATGGGAAAGGGCTAATATAAGTGTATTTCCGCTTTAATACTTATAAATCTGGTAGTTTTCCTGTAAAATAATCGTGACATCCACAAAGCGAAATCTGTGATGTCACATAGCTCATATCTGCGATAACACACGGACAAGCTGACAGCACAAATGGCTTTCATGTTCATTTTTTAGCCCGACTTTTCGTGATTGTTTTATCCAAGGCTTCTTTCTGGTACTACCTGGCTCCGTCGTCTCTATTTTCTGCTACAACTAAAGCTCTGTGACTTCTATTATTGGGTTTTTTACCTAATAACCCCATCAAAAGATTAATACAACAATTTATATAAAATCAAACATTTCTATGCGCATAACCACAGGAATATCAAATTTGCTACATTTTTCCCCGATGAAACAGTGAACAGTAACGTACCACTCGCTAATATTTGGTAGAGAGTGAAACATAATGGTATTTAAGTATGTATTTGAAAACAATTAAGGAATTGGGTGAGAAATATCAGTTCACTAGACCGTATTTGTCTTTTTTTTTCAATAAATCGTGTAGATTGTATAAAATAAATTTTATTGGAAACTGTCCAACTGAAATTATTTCTTAAACGCCACTGTTAGGTGGTGAGATTTGTACTACTATTAATGATATCTTCTAAAGGATTCAAAGGATGACAATGTTAATTGTCATCTGCTAATTGTCTAGTAAATCGAATTAGTCACTCATTATGTGAATTAATTAAACAATATCGGTCTTATAAACAATTAATCATTTATTATAAATTATCCGTGTTTGTGGATTTGTGACTAAGCCTAACTTCAGTGAATATGTCAAGAAGTTTTATGAAAAATAAATTAGACATGTTTATGAAACAGCATAATCGACAGTTACATATTGATTATTTATAAATCGAAAATTAAAATGTATGTATACGCTTTAAATTTACCGTACTAAACATATCCAGTAAGAGACACTTAAAATACATCATTTAAAAGGTAATTTTTAATTAAATCAGAACTAAATAAGTGAAAAAAATTAGACGTTCGACAGAATACGTAGTGCTTAAAAAACGGATAAGTGCCGAATTGATGAAAGTGTACACTGAAAGAAATTTCAGTTTGCATAACAAAAATCCTTACTTTTGACGTTCAAATAAATCCATTTACTTTAGAGTTTAAAAAAAATGCAGGTAGATTTAAATGAAATGGTTAGATTCAGCTTTTGTTTAGTACTTTCAACTGATTTTTAATTTGAAATCCTTTTTTTTATGTTAATTATAAATTTCTTGTTTGAACTGCAAATGCGTCCATTTAATTGTTGAATCATATAAATGCAGGTATATTTAATTTCAAGAGGGGTGGTATTTAAAATAAAAAACTTTTACTTCTGAAACAAAATATGTATATGTTTTTAAAACAAGGTATATAGTATTTGGTTTTGCTTTGAAATCAAGAGTTATTAGACATATTTATCAATTATAAGTTGCATTGCTTTTGATTTATTTATAGAATCTTTGAATTGAAGTGTACGTGCTCTTGTTATGCTAGAAATGATAACTACTTTCAAATTAAATAGAGGGTGTGGTTTTAAAATAAAACTATAAGTTGTTACATGCACAAATAAATGTTTTTGAAATAAGTATTTGACTTTGTTTTGATAGCAATTCTTTTAATTTGCATATAAAAAACCGCAAAAGGGTCCTTTATTACTTGTAAGATTCCACATTCATCTGGTGTTTTTTTCAGGTAGCTGCGACTATATTTTTGAGTGCACATAACTTAAGGGAAGAAGAGGAGATATAGCTATTAGAAATGTAGAAAATAAGGATCTTGTAAATATGATGGATATGAGATGACGATAGTTTAACTACACGATACTTACACAAGTTGAAAGAATCTCAAAACAATTCTCAGATCCATCCAAGAAAACCCTGATACGCTAGATATAAGCAAAGAACTAACGTATGCTTTTTCTTTCTCTTTCTAGTAATTCTTGTACTTCTCTAACAATAGTTACTAGAAAAAGAAGATCTTTATGTATCTAGTTCTCTGCTTATATTAAGGTGAACCGAAAAAAATGTTGTTTTGAAACTTTTAAGATGGCGGTTAATAATAGTTTAGTATATTTATTTTAATCTAATTTTGTACTGAGGCATATGTGTTAAAAATAGCTATTTTTAACTACTTTTTGGATTGTGTCCTATATATCTATTTACGATAATTCAGCTAATGGATGGGTAAATTTAGTTTTAATTTCTCGTTAGATATAATATATGTACATATTCTATCGAACGTCTGTTTAAAATCATTTCAACGCGTTTTATTGTTTCCACATCAAATATATAAAAACGGCGATTTTACGCTTAATTTCCTGAATGTAATTGTTATTAAAATAAAATTAGTATTTTATTGTGTAATCTCACAGTCCGAGATGTTATTTATGTTGTAAAATAGGTACTCCCTTTTTTTAACTTTTTTAATCCTTCTATAGAGAATTTTTTCTTAATTAATTGAAGTTTGCAGTTACTGCGTCGTTCGTTTTTTAAAGACAGTAGGTATATAAGTGGCGGCAAATTAAAACAAAATTTAGCAAAGCATTATTTAAATTATACTATAGCGATTACTTATGAGTCTTTTCTTTTAATGAACACCAAACACTATACGATTATCACCCTCCATCTTCGAAACTAGAAAACACTCTTTTTATGACCTACCCTAATGTATATCTAGTGAGGCATTTATTTTTTCATCTAAAAGTTGTTCATTTTTATGTTATATCTCTTCCTTTTCCTATCTTTGAAACTATGTCATAGCCGAATAAAACAAACACCAGTTTGTGAAGAAAAAGAATTATTATTGACGTAAAATCCATCAAAATAGAGTTATTTAGTTCATTTTATTCTCCATCTATCCTCCAAGAGCATCTAGATGACAATTTCCAGTTGCTATTAATTTTTTTCTATATTCGCTCAGTTTTGATCTAATTTTTTTACTGTACTATTTATTCCGTTCTGATGCTTTCATAGTCCATGTCAGCCAACAAGTTTTAAATAGAACCAATAGATTTTAAGTGTGGAAATCGATAGCGAATGTAAAGGTTTTAAGGTGCCACAGGTCTAAAATGCATAATAACGGAACTAGCACCAATTAACCGGTTCTGTTCTTTTTACGGTCAACATTCAACCATTTGAACAAGCTTCTGGCCATAGCAATGGAATTATGAGAACCAAACTTTACGAAATTAGTATTAGAACTCATTTTAAAAAATGTGATGGCATCACACATCATGTCATCGGGACTTCTTTAAATAGAACCATTAAATTTTATGTATGAAACTTGATAGCAAGTGTGAATATGAAAAAAAAACTTTTAGGCACCACAGGTCTGAAATGCACGAAACTAGAAGCAGTTAATCGGTACTGTTCGTTTTAACAGTCTACACTTCAATTATTCGAACAAGCTTCTGACCATAGCAATAGAATTAAGAGAACTTTGCATATTTTGACCTCTATTTTCCGAAATCATTGTATTAGAGCCCATTTTAGATCATGTGCTGATATCGATCCATAGAAGATACACTTCTTGTCAATGAAGATAATAAGTCTTTTAAATCTTGTGGTTGTGTACAGTCGACTCCACCTGCAGATGCATTAGGAAACTACCCTAAGGAAGTTAGTTAGGTCTTAACATTGTCTACATTTACAATCAGCGGGTTAAAAATGTTTGCTACATGAGTAAAGCTTAGACTTCTTGATCGTTTGGGATGGGGTAATTTAAGTTTTTCCAATGATACTTTATCTTGCAAAGCAGGACTATCTTTACATGGGAGTATAGCAATTTGATTTCCTAATGTCAGCGTCCGATACTTTGGCATCAAGTCTCTTAGATAGAATTGTTTCTTTATGTTTTTAAGATAATTGCTACGTCTTTTGGTAGTGACAATTCTTAGATACAGCTTCTTTTTACAACGCTTTAGAGACTTTCTTTAGATTATTTTTCTGGAACACTTAGGGCAACATGGGATATGCATCTGGGATATATTCCCATGAATTAAAGTAATTCTCACTAGCGCATTTACCAATTAAAAATGCAAGACTCTTAGCTGTCTAGATTCTTGTGCTTTTTGGAATTATTTTGATGATTGGTACTGATGGCCGAAGGTTTCTAAGTTTAGTAGTCAAATTATTCATATTTTCATTTTCATTTTAGTCTTGTCTTTAAATATTGTCAGCTAAGATAGTTTTAGATCTTTAAAAAGAAGAAAAACGTTTCAATCAGATTGACAGATGTTTTCAATATCATCAACTGAAAACGATTCATAGGGAGCAGAAAACCAAACTTGACATTTGTCACGTTAGATTTTTTCATTATTATCAAGATCAGTGTTTCTGGATGTTTGAGAATGTTCCTCAGAATAGTTACATGAATAAGAATCGGAGGCAAAAATGTATTCCTGAAAAATGAACTTTTAGACTACTGTAATAAAAAAAATTAATTAGATAGACTACTTAGTAAGTAAATCATCTTTACATATCTTCCAATTCATTATTCTTCTTGACAATCTTCTAGTGCATGAAAAAAAACAGAAAACCGTATTTCTCGTTCACACGATCTTCTTTTAAAAAACATTTGTTACATTGTTGATTTTTATTGAAAAGAATGTTTATTAAGTACCAGAAAAAGTTGCAACCCTAATGGCCAATCGTCTAAATCCCTTGATGTTAGCATGTACTTTCCTGTGCGGAAATGGAATATGTTGATTGACTACCTGCACTAGCGAATTTACCACGAGTTTAGTGACGTTACTTACAAATGAAAACCTGTTCTGGAACCCTCAGCTATAAATCTACCTAGAAGCATTTTACTTTTTCTTAAGATTGTTAACCCAATATAGACCTTTCAGGTATAAAACGTTGGTCGTGTTAATCAAATAATATGATGTTACATCAGAAATGATACTGAAACGATAATCAATCTTTTGTTTCTAAGTTCAACTTAGACCTAAACCTTTTTAAAGTTTAATCCGCCGTGGATGGTAAATACTAAACAGTATTAAAAAAGTAGTTTGAGATTTCGTTTTCGTAACAGACTCTAAAGATTTTTTTACTCACTTCAGTGCCTAGAGTTTACTTCATCATTTCATACATACATTTCAATCTGAAATGAAAAATTAGGGCGTCAAGAATGAAGCATTTATATGGTCACGAGTTGCTGCGAATTATTCTACTGTTTCATTTTAAATTTTAATGTAGCAAATCTGTTGCTCCCGTGTTCTACGTTTTTCCAGTAAAATACGGATATGATTTACATGACTTCCATTTGAAGATACAACTGGATGTATTTAAGAAATACTTCAAAACCGTTGTATGTTCAACTGCAAATATAAAATTATAAGCCTGTATAAAATGTCTGCTTACTGTGCCATTAAAGCTGATACTAGGACGATGGCGACTATCAGATTTACACGTGGAATTTTCTTCGGGGATAAAGATGATACTGCTCCCACAACGCTAGCTTCGCAAGGCATCTCTCCGGATCCTGAAACAAAATAAACCTTTTACTTTGTTTGTACTTGCGTATTTGCTTTAATTACATGTTTAACGTAAATAAAGTGTTAAGTTAAAAATATCAGCAAACAGGGTTTTAACATAGTTTAGTGCTCTTATTACAGTATTTTAAAGACATTATTATAGAAGGAAATGTATAACGCCGTGTTCTTTGAAAGCATTTAGTTACCTTTTAATAAAACAGGCAAAGCTAGAAATAGAAAATTAGAATTATTCAACAAAGCCAAGTCCTTGTAAAACATGGAATTTACAACAAGTAAAATTGCAAACAAAAACTTCACAAGAGATAATAATGCATATAAGCAACATTTAAGTTATGGTTTGTTTCTGTTTTTTTTAAATAAATTCCGTGACAAGAAAGTTGTATGGTAGGTTATTATAAACGTTTACTGAGGTTTGCTACCTTTATCATCAAAACAAGAATGGTGGCATCTCGTGATCACCTTATATATATGCAGGTCATTTCTACAAAGTAAAGATATCTGAAAAATTCTGTATTACAAAACGTCTTTAGAAAGGAGATACCTTTTACAAATCTGTTATATTTTCAGCATGATTGTACCTTACAGTATAGTTTCGATCTTCCCTACCACCAGTTGCTTCACGACAAACTTCGAATATGTATATAGAATTATAGAATGAAGGCATTTCTTATTTTTTACGTTACCCATGGTAGCAACTTACATGCAGATATTAGTTGTATTCAAACAATAAAATGCCATGAAAATGTATTATCTTCCATAGCTTCTAATTTTAGTACTATTGGTTATTTATGCAATTAATATTCTTATTTCTTATTTAATATTGTATTGCTTTAGGTATTATAATAAATGGATTTCTATAGCAATACAACTGTGTTAGCGCAAGCAGTTATGTGTTATAGTGAACATTTAAGTGCACAGAATTTCTAGTTCTCAGTTGATATGTGAAGATGTACAAACATTCCGAGTGTCAAGATCTTTTTTCTTAATGTATAAATGTGAATTCTTTCAAATTATTATGTTTAGCCTGGCCACAGCATAATATAATCCAATAGTTTCACTCCCTGGTTTTTTTGTCATATAATTTCTACGCGCATAATCGACTCCGGGCGAGCGGCGCAGTAAATTCTAACCTCTAAATCGTGCTATTAACACCACGTGTTTAAATGCGATCGGTTTCCACAGTGTGCTTTTACTTTTTAAGTTTTTACCAAGATTAAAAAAATAGAAAAATGCCACGAAATACTGTTCATTTCGTAATATTGTAAAATGTTATCCTATCCATTTATACTGAAAAAATGAACAAAATAGCGATATATTAGCCTTGCTGTCCTAGATCATTATGAAATCAACAGTACATATAATACAAATTTCTCTTTTAATAATAGATTTCATTCTATCTACTGGGCCAACATACATACACTAGCGTTTCCGTGAATTCCTTTAACATAAAATTGTAAAATCTATATGGCAATCCAAAACAGGTTAGTTTAAAGGGACGTTGAAGGACAAACAAACAGTTTGAAGTTCTGTAGTTTCAAAAATATTAAATGTTTTAAATATCTGTTATTCAATGTTTGCTTTAGCGTATATTTTATGCAAACAGAGAGCAATTTATGGTACCATTTGAGATTATATCTTATGTTTTATCCTCCAGTAACTTGATACTTTGACTGCAGTCTGGATTATGAGTATTCCTTCTACAAGAATTAAATTTAAATTTTGAAAACTTCTCTACGTCATTAAATTATTTCACAACAATTTTGTGTTGGTTTATAACGGAACTTTTAAAACGGTCGTTTATCGATAAGAAAATATTTAATTCACGAAGATACAAAAATCATCACTAAAGAAGTTAGATATTCAAATATCCCGCTACACCAGTTTGAAATTGCCGCTAGAAAATAGGCGGACTTATAAACTCCTGGGTAGCTGCGTCAAAACCGGACGGCGACACGAAGATCAAAGACGCCGACACAGAGTGAAACTACTGGATTATATTATACTGTGAGCCTGACTAAATGTAACAATAGGTAGGATAAGAAATAGAAATGAAGTTGAAATATAAAAATTATAATGAGTAAAAAGAACATTACTTATAATAATATGCAATAGTATTTGAACCGAGCTATTTGGAGATGATTCGTGGCTTCGAGTTCAGTAAGAACTACTGAACTCTCGCAGCAGATCGTGACTCTGGAGGCATGTGATATTGCGGTGCCCAGTAACTTTCGATGTGTATGTAACAAAAGTCTGTATATGTTTATTTAAGATTATTGTGTTTTCATTTTCAATTAAAATAATTTCAATAAATGTTTAAGAGAATTCCAATATGCATACGTGACTATATATTCTTATTTCATATTTGTTTTTCTTCTATGTAGGGCCAGTACCGCACTCATAATGCTATTTGGCCAAGAATTATACAGCCCCATAAAAAAATGTTCTGATTTGGGAGCGAGACTATACACTTTTCGACGTTGAAACCGAATCTGACCTCAGAAAAGCAAATATAGCCTCAGAATCTTGTGCTAGAGCTAAAAACAACCCCAAAATGGAGTAAAACACTCCAGACATATGTTGACAATAAATACAAGCAAAAAATGGTTGAAAACCGCAAATGTTTTGTATTTGGAAATAATCCTCTGGTATATGGCCAAGAACCCTCCTCCCTGAGGGGGTTAGCCACCCCAAAATGGGTCAGAACTACCCCTTAGAACAAAATTCAATAAATACATGCAAAAGATGATTGGAAACCGCAAAAGTTTTGTTTTTGGAAATAGACCACTGGTATATCACCAACCCTTTTACCCCTTTAATACTACCCCTTTAAACCACCCCAAGAAGGGGTATAACCACCCCTTATATCAGGGTTACAATAAATAGACGCCCGGAAAATAAAATACATGCAAATAAATACATACAAAAAATAAATTCAATAAAACCCTGTTAATCCTCTAGTATCTCGATTTATGATGTCTCTTCTTTTTATTTTCAAACGATATGCGTACTGGCTACACAATACTACAAAGAAATCATTACAGGTTTGTTGGAGAATTATATAAAATTAGGTTGTAATATGAATGTGAAGTTACATTTCCTCCATTCTCACCTTGACTACTTTCTAGATAATTTAAAGAGATTACAGCAAAGAACAAGGGGAACGATTTCACCAAGATATGAAAGAAATGGAACGGCATTATATAGGAATATGGGATGCGCATAAGAGGCAGCCAGTATGCAGATCGTTTACAAATAAAAGGAAGAGATATCATAAATCGAGAGACTAGAGGATTAACGGGGTTTTATTGAATTTATTTTTTTGCATGTATCTATTTGTATGTATTTTATTTTGCGTGCGTTTATTTACTGTACCTCTGATGTAAGGGGTGGTTATACCCCATCTTGGGGAGATTTTACCCTTTCAAGGGGGTTGTTAGTCAGATACCAGAGGTCTATTTCCAAAAACAAAAAATTTGCGGTTTTCAATCATTTTTTGCATGTAACTATTTATTGTATTTTGTTCTAAGGGGTAGTTTTGACCCATTTTGGGGTGGTTTAACCCACTCAGGGAGGAGGGTTCTTGGCCATATACCAGAAGTCTATTGCCAAATACAAAACATTTGCAGTTTTCATCATTTTTTGGATGTATTTATTGTATTTTGTTTTAAGGGGTAGTTTTTACCCATTTTGGGGTGGTTTAACCTCCTCAGGAAGGATGGTTGTAGGACATATACCAACGGTCTATTTCCAAAAACAAAACATTTGCGGTTTTCAATCATTTTTTGTATTTATTTATTGTATTTTTCTTTAGTTCCAAATACAAAACATTTGCGGTTTTCAACCATTTTTTGCATGTATTTATTGTCATCATATCAGAACATTTTTTTGTGGGGTTGTGTTATAGGCTGTAGTTTTCCACAAAAGACAACTTTCGTCTTCTAAAGTTCTTTTAACAATTAATAATAAATGTAAAGTACCTATTTAAAAGGCTTCCACAGTAAATCATCTACTATCATCCCTCCTTGTTGTTCACTATTTTGAAAATATAAAACATTATGGATGAAATGCCTACAGCTATGTATATTTAAGATTTATTACGAGGATGGGTTGATTAATTCGCGTCCTATGGTTTTTCTTTTTAATTTTTATGTTTGCATCTAGTAACATCCTGTCACAGTTTGACATTAAAATTTTGTCCGAGTCTGTCAAGTAGTTTACATTTAGTGTCTTATCAAATTTTGTAAGTTGTCGGTGTTGGAAAAATGGAGAAAACTGAGATTCGAGCCGTGATAAAATATTGTTATATTAAAGGTTTAACACCTATAGAGGTTAAAAATGAAATAGATTCTACGTTAGGTGAATCACCACGTCCAGGAAAGCCTAAAACCGTGACTTCTGCTGAAATGGCCGAGAAAGTCCATAGAACAGTACTGCAAGATCGCAGATTCAAGTTAGATGAGATAGCAGAGATTGTGGGGATTTGAAAAGAACGGGTACATCATATCCTTCATGAATTTGTGGGCAAATCCGAAAAATCACATCTGAGCAATGTTTGGAGCTGTTTCAGCGCAATCCAACAGATTTTGTGCGCTGATTCATAACAGTGGATGAAACTTGGATACACCATTATACACCAGAGACCAAACAGCAATCCAAACAATGGACAGCAAAGGGTGAAACGGCTCCGAAAAAGGCGAAAACAGTTCTTTCAACCGGAAACGTGATGGCGACGGTTTTCTGGGACGCAAAAGGAATTCTTTTGGTTGACTACCTTGAAAAAGGAAAAACAATAAACAGAGAATACTACGCTAATCTACTAGAACAGCTCTACCAAGAAATTCAAGAAAAAAGACCCGGGTTGGCCAAAAAGAAAATCTTGTTTCATCAGGACAATGCATCATGCCACAAGTCGGTTATCGCGATGACTAAAATTAATGCCCTGGGCTTTGAACTGGTACCTCACGCACCCTACTCCCCTGACTTGGCCCCGTCGGACTTCAGCCTATTCTCCAACTTGAAGAAATTCCATGCAGGAAAGAAATATGCTTCAAACTTGGAAGAGATTGAATCGACAAACAGTTATTTTGAAGAGTTGCCAGAATCTGCCTACAGGGATGGGATAAAGAGTTTGGAACATCGATGGACCAAGTGCATTCAACTAGAAGGAGATTATGTTGAAAAATAAAAACAAATTTATTCTTCTAAATTATTGTTTTTTTTTGTTAGGCCGCGAATTAATCAACCCATCCTCGTATGTATTGTAGATTGTTTTAATAATTAGGGACGTATTTATACAAATTGTTTTCATTACTATTGCACTCTTTAATAAAAGTAAATTTGTCGTGTACATATTGTCATGATATATCGCATGCTATTGCGATTGGTTGCATAATTTCTAGAGGAATAATATTTAATTAATATATTTTTGAATGAAACCAAAAAAATGCTTTAATTTAATAAAGAAACACTCTAGAACAGACTAGGTAGAGCAAGGATAAACTTTAAAGTTGAATTTTCACTATATTGATAAAATTTAATTGTTTAGCTAACGATCTGCTATCGTTACTTAATTTTGTACACAAATATGAATTTGAAGCCATTTCAAGGCTTAATTTGACCTAAAACAGACAAGATATGAAGATGTATGCAAGTATTTATAACCTTACCTGCAGGTTTTTTAATAAAGATATCTTACAAGTTAACGATTTGATGATTTCTTGATAACTTTTTGTTGTTTACTAAGATGATAAAGCTTATGGGCTGAAAGATTTCATTGAGTTATTGTCAAGCAGTGCCTTGGGCACAACTGAGAAATAAAAGTAAATGATAGGATTGTTTTTTATAGATGATGTTTTGGTTTTAAAATACAAATTTCTGCGTTTTACCATGGTAATAATTTTAAAGGATGTAAGGATGGATTTTGTTGGAATAGAACGATGTAATTAGGCGGTTTTATATAATTAATTTAATTTTTAATTATTAATTGAATGCGTTTTAAAAATGATTTGGTTGACAAGTTCTAGCCATCTTATTATTTTGTCTTAGTGCAAGTATTCTATATCATTAAAAAGGGAATTTTCCTCTATCTATCTATAGAATTTAAGTTTTTGGTTTAAACAATTATTATTAATAATTATAAACAATTATGTAGTATTTATTATGGTTATGTAGTATTTAGTTTCAAATTGTCTCTTGTTTTCCATCAAATATCTCACTAAAACACTCGTTTGTTTTCAAAAGGATATAAAAACAGCGAGCGATTTGGTGACAAACTCTGTGTAAATTTAGATCTTTCAAGCAGTGCACATATGCCCAGAGCAAAATTTTAAAACTTAAAAGTTACGCTGGGAATTAAAAAAATGTAAACAATTCCAAACGTCAAAATGTTAGGTTATATTTTGGTGATACGTCAAAGTAATTAATAATTTGTTGAAATTCTTTGAATTTAACTAGTTTGTTTTAATAATACTTACTTTTAATTGAAATAATATTCAGTGCTGTAAATTTATATTAGTAGAATAATTTTTTTCGTAAAGGAAATTTTTATGGGTTTTGAGAATATCAACCTTCGCTGTAAATTGGATTATGCAAAGGAATTTATTAATTTAATTATTGACTGGACTTACCTTATCTCAAGAAAACCGCTGGTGTTTAATAGTTTTTATTAATATCATTAATTTGGACGTAGTTGGTTGAAGAGAGGTGAATTTTTGTATTTCAACCATTTTAGTTATAAACCATACGGAAGAAAGAGGATTTCTGTTTTGTTGCTACATCAGTTGGTAATTGCAAAGGCGCCAAGACATTATATTATTTAAATATTTTAAGGTATTTAATTAGTTTAATTTGAGTGTTTAAAATAATTAAAATGATAGAGATATTACTCCTGAAGATAAAAAGCATTAGGTGGTTTAGGATTGATCTTTTTTTGATTCAAAGTACCCAAATTTTATTTTTTTTATTATTTAAGTATTTTCTTTTGTTTGTTCATTTGTTGTGTTAAATAAATTTTGTCATTTCAATTTTAAAGAAACTTATGGTTTAATTTTTTATGTTTTGTATGTAGTTTAATTATGTTTCATAGATCCATATTTATTTATTGTCCTATTAAAGCGACCTTTATTGAGTAAGATTCAAGCTTCACAACAATTATTTTAGCCGGAGCATTTTTCTTTTATGGTAAAGGTAGGTGGTTTATATTTTGTATAGTTATATCTTCACTGTTCTTTTACTGAAGTATGTTTTATGTTGTGTTTGTACTCTTAATTTAAATAAATTTTAAACAATTAGCAATAGCAATCATCATCATAACCAGGGTGGTTTCGCTCCCCAAACCCTGGTTGATGTATCGTAATAATTTGTTATAGTTATTAACATGACTCAGCATTCGATTTTCCATAATAATTAATTTAAAGTTTTCCTTTTTACTATCTGAAAAGAAAATTGTACCCATCTATACCCGGTTTTGTAATAATTTTTTTCTTTCACCTAGAACAGGGTTGCAATTTGTTAAAAATATGAGGATTCTCTTGACGTTATCCTCAATGTATACATCTACGTATCGAGGGGGGTTATGTTTATGCAATAAAGAGTTCTGCTACCTATTTATTTACTAAACTAAACCGCGGTGAGAACGTGTAAGTACCATTTAAAATTATCAATACCGTTAGCACAGCAGGCGAGGAATGAAGATTTCAAGCTCTTCCGAAGAGTTCATTCGCGAAGATCGAGAGAGAACAAACCAACTAGGATATTCTCAACTTAATTTTGATATCTTCGGATCCACTTATAGCAAATTTTCAAACCCGGTCGAAAAAAAGTTAAAAGTCCAAATGTTGGAAATATTAACGAAGAAGAAGATTCTGATGAAGAATGTTCTTCAGGAAGAGAAGAAGAAACAAAATGCGAATACTCTGAAGACGAATAATGTCTTATACTTAATATGGTAATTTGTCAAATACAAAGTGAATGAATATTGTTTCTAGCTTTATTGTTATATAAACAACTTTAATCTTTTTTCAATTTTTTTACTTTGTGTTTAATAAAGTTAAGAGTGTGGTAAATATTGTAGATATACCTACAAAAATGCTTTACGAAGTATGTAACATAATTAAGATAACGCTTCAAGAAGGCGTACTTAATTGTTGGCCGGTGTACAAAAAATTAACCTCTTGATTACACAAAAAAGTTGTTTCAATAACAAAAAAGTGATTTTATTTATCAATTGTTAATGATATTTTGATTTTAGTATAATTAGAAGGCAGCTAAAAGATTTGCCAGGTTTCGAGTTAAAATTCCTCAATGTGCGCCGGCCCAAAATTGTTTAATTTTACATCATCATATAATCTGGTCTCTCTGGTTTTATTTGTTGAATAAAAATCTTTATAATAATAAATAATTCGTACTCTTATTTCACCAATACGAGCATATCAACTTGAGTGTCTCATTCTACTTTAAATAAATGTTTTATCTTAATCTACAGCTTTTATCACGCGTATGCTGCATTTTTCCTGTGTGGAGATATAAAGGGTGTGCACGAAAAATTTGGCCACAGAAACATCAACAAAGTAGGGTCTTCTGAATTTATTTATGACTTAAAACTATTATTAACTTTTAACATATATGTTCCTTTTGAAACGTATTTACATATATTGTACATTATTACTGTCTATAATTAAAATTTTTAACTTTTCAACTTTTAACAAAGTTTGTACAGCCGTAGTAGTAATTTTTTTGTCGCGTTATTCCACTCTTTTTCAAAGCAAGTCAACAATATCTTTAGCAGTTTCTTTTGTTTTTCTGAGTGTTTGCTTTACAATAGCCTAGTATTGTTTGATTTACCGCAGTTTGGGGGCGTTCGGTGGATTACTATTTTTAGGTACAAAAGTGATCCCATTCTTTGCATGCCAGTCAGTGTCATTATGACTTCTTATAAATGGTAGTATAAATGGTATTCTAAATAGATTTCAGTGTTGATGGTGCCTTTCGTTACAAAGCTTGAACTTCTTTCTCGCCCGTAAGTGCAAGAGTGCAAGTGACTTGCTAGACCAAATATTTTCTAGAAAATTCTGAAATTTTCTTTTGGTTGTATTGGTCCTCCACTCCGCAAAGTGTGCAAGTAAGAAATTATTGACCGGGAAGCTGTTGAAGGTCATTTTTGAGGTACGTCTCGTCGTCCTTTGTTACATAATCCGCTTTAGTTAAAAAATTGGTGTATTGTTTTTTTTGCGAGGGCCTTCGTCTTGGAACTTTGTTTTGCATCCCGATTCGGAGCGTTCTGCACCTTGAATGTTTTCAGTTGTTTTCAGTCCACCCCTATTTTTTACTTTTTGAACATGTAATGAAGATGTTCCAACCTTTTAGGCCACATTCCTTACTGACAAGTTCGGATTCTGCGTGAAAGCTTGCATCAGTTTCCTTTTCGTTTTTTATATATTGCACCCGATTTCCTACCGGAACCTGGTTCCTATATATTGTTAAGCGTTTAGAGAAATTGTTTAAAACATCTTCTACAGCCGATTTTAATATGTTTTACATTTTTCGATCGCGCAATATGACAGTGCAGGATTTACACAATGTTTGCGCAATCTTTTTGCGCGTTGACGACGCTCGTATTCTTTTGAATTTATTTGAAAACTACACAACGAAAACACTTTGAACTGTCATTTACAGTAAGATATCAATTCAAACAAGCTATTGCTGCAGTGTAGGGACGCCTGATTGCCATATTTAAGTGGGCAGATTTTTTCGTGCACACCCTTGAAGTTCTTGTCCATAATAATTTAAAACTGCAATTATGAAACAATAATAAATTGTCAGCAGGGTGGCGATAGAGATAATAATTTAAAACTTAATCCCCGATTGGTAGTTTGCTGCTAGGAATGAGAAATATTAAGCCAAACAGAAAGAAAATAACTTTGTACCGGAGAAAATACGCTATTTATTACATCCTATTCTCAATATCAGGAGGTGCAATATATGAAGCTAAACGAAAAGTAGTGGTCAAAGTTAAAGGTAGGTAGTATCTATATTTTCGATATTGGATCTTGAATGCTAGGTTATTGTAGGTGAGCGTTATATATACCTTAAAATTAATTTTAAAGCAAGAATATTATTTAACGGTTTATTAAGTTTGTATGAAAGTGTTTAGTTCGACAATTGTAAGCACAACCCACCAGATACAGCAGGGTGATTTAGACACTTTAAAGAAAATATTGAGAGGGTGGAAGGGAACATAATATGTTCCCTTCATTATATTATAATGATGGAATGATAGCCTATAGACTGGACATCTCGTTAAAAAAGTAGATTGCAAAAATAGATGCATTACAGTAAAATAACGTGAACTAAAAGTTTGGAAATGTCATTACTCTCATTAGTAAATTTTGAATGCTTCCAAAGGCATTTATTTTTCATTAGACTAGGTGAAATTGTAGGCGTTATAGAATCCCTAGAACATGAGTGCCTGTTTTGTTAGTTTTGTTATTTATACAGTTTTGTTAGTTTATGATTCACGATTTTAACTTGCAGACAGTTTCGTTGCTATTAAACTGAAATAATGTCTAGTAATTTCTTTACAAGCACTGTAGGTATACTCGTTTTATAATTGGCCATTGAAAGAGACGAAGTATCTATATTTTATTATAGATTTTAGTAGATATAGAGTAAAAAACCATATGCACATGCACTTTGAAATATATTCTTTTGTCTATAATGGCTCGAGGCGCGGACCAAGTGTGGATATTATATAATAGTGTGAAAAACACTTTTAAGTGAGTTATGTACACTATTTTGTCTTCAACATCAAAAACAACAGATTTCCTTTTTAATAATTTATTTAAATTTTTAACCTAAATTACAACGAAGTGAACTTATTACATATAGCAATTTTAAAGTGGTTTTTAAGTTCTTTTTTCGTTTATAAAACTTATGGTATTATTGTAGCAATTTGTAAATTAAATAAGTTGAATTAGTATGTTATGTTATATGTTATTTTTGTACCCAACTTGCAAACACAGCATGAATAGCAATATTAATCTTAACAATAGTTGCATACAAGTATGCAATGTATACTTTTAATAATGCATACTTTTCCATTGCATAAAACGTAAAGAAAGCAGGTGATTTACAAGTAGGAGTAGACAAAGTTCATTGGACAGGTAAGTATTTAATAAAATATGGAATAGTTGTAAACTGTGCGATGTGTGATGACTTATGAGCGCATGGAAACTAATATCGCATCGCAAATGTCATTTATCAATAATTGTTTAGAGAACAATGGATATTACCAACTTTCAAGCCTACCTTATTGTGCGATATTAGGTTTTTATTGGGTCGAAAGAAAAAAAGAAAAACATTTTGTTTTTCAGAAGCCGAAAGACTTTTATTGTGTGATAAACGCTGAACATCTAATGGAAACACGTAATATTCATTCAACTCTATTAATATTCAATTCTAACATTTTTACTATTGATCATTGAACTTTTGAACTGCTGACATTTTTTCTGCTAAAAAACACTGAATAGCAAATGTTTTTGCAGTGTTTTGACTAGCCTGCAAAACAGCGCGGGCAATAAGCGTCAACAGGTACTGGTAACCAGCGAACAGGTAATCGGTGTTTACCGTGGACGTATCCTTAGCCACATAAACGATCATGAAATAAATCAACAATTAAATCGTTTTACTAAAGTGCTGTAGATTGGGGGAGAAAATTATACTTTAAAATATTATTTTCTAAATGAATAGATTTTATACACAAGAACTCTTTTGAATGCCTTTGGATGTAATAATACAAAAATAAAGGTTTAGTTACTAGCATCAAAATCCTAACCGTTCGTAGCTGAATGAAATTCAACAAATTTGTCTTGTTTGACTAGGAGTATTGCAAAGATTAATCTAGATTGTTTAAATGTTGTAAATTATTTTCTTTCAAATCAAAATTTACTTAAAATTTACCTTGTGATTAAACACATTTACGTTGGATTTTTTGACATTAGTTCAATTTACTTTTTTTTATAAACTTTGATTCTGTGGTGGCTACAAACCAATTGTTTTAAATATCATTGCATAATAAAAGTGGAAACATTTAGAGACTGTCACTTAAATTGTATTCTTCCACAAATAATAATAATAAAAGCTTAAGTAATTACTAAAAATCAATTCCTTGTTAACATTGCCCTCGCTACTTCATAATTTGGTTTATAAACTACTTTAGATCTTCATACTATCGTCCCAAGATAAAAATCTTTCAATCGAACTATCAAACTATCCAATTACAATTTATATAAAGCAATGATGTGCTCAAAAACAATGTGCTGTGGTTGGAATAAAACCATAGGATTTAATCCAATTCCAAATTTAAATTCACTTGACAAGTAGATGAATAACTAGAGAAATACTTTACCTTCACAGGTTGTAGAAGGTTTATTAATTCGCCATTCGCTCAAGGACAGGTGCAAACAAAGAAAATTCTATTTTCGTCAAAAATTCTTCAAATAAGCGTTAACTATTCAATGCAATCGTTAACCATGGCACTGGATTAAACTTCCATTTATCGTTACATTTAATGGTGAAACAACCACAAAATCAACTTTTTACAATGCATAAAATAAACGTATTCCTCAACTAAAAACTAGCCAAGAGCTGAAACACACACTTTGCAGAAATTCAACGAGATTTGAATATAGATGTAATACGGCCATGTGAAACCTGATACCATTTAGTATTTTTTAAGGACCTAAGGACCTATTTATCAAAATACAAAGTCTGTGTTCTATTTATTTGTTACAGTCTCATATACAGGTTTTATTAAAAATACTACATTGACACCGAGGTATACTCGAAAGAGTGTTATAAGCGCATTTAATGTTATAATATATGTTATAGTATCATTCAGTTTTAATTGCGACCTGGATAAAATTAAGTAAGTCATTTAAATAATAAAAATTATCTTGTTACACTTTACAATTCTTAATTAACATTTAAAGAAAAACTGACTTTAGAGTTAATTATCTGAGATTTGTCTTTGTTGTTGCAAATATAGCAGTGGGTCTTGACAATGTGACATGTTGCTGAAAAATTATGTAAGTAAAGATTTTATAAAACGTTGCTCCATACACACTAACTAATTCAAAATATTTAATTAAGCTATAAAAATTACTTTAAATGCCTTTGCTTCAACATACGAAAAATCAAACTTTAAGTACATAAAACTTCTTAATAAGCTTATTCAGTTATTAAGTCTTTAGAGAGCTTATTGAATTATTTACTGAATTGGTGTATCTTTTTTATTTCTTTTTGTTTTTAGTGGTGGTAGTAAAATGATCTATGTTAGATGTATAAAACACGTGATATTTTAAAATAATATGTTCTTTAGTAAACAAAAGACCATCCCTAATAAGCTAGACTGTCTCCCTATAGGATTTTTTTATACATAATAGTAAAAAGTCTCTTTTTTGAAAAACTGTTTTTATTGCTATGTGATTCCATTAAATTTATTTTCCGACATCATTTGTTGCAAAGTTTTTTTTTTCTTGAACATATCATGATTTTTATGACATGATTAGAAAATAGGCATCACGATGTACAAATATGTTAATTGGGTTGCATAACTTGCAAGGGAAATGATTTTTATAAGACAAATTTTAGTTAAAATAAAATAATTAGGTTTCATGTTGTTAAAGTAACACCCTATAACACACTAAATAGAAAAAGGATAAATGTTAATGTTGATTTTCTCTTAATTTTGGTAAATTTTCTTGGTCAGCTGATGATTTTCTATCGTTACTTGATTTTGGAAGATAAATAAGTATTAAAGCCGTTTCAAGGCATATTTTGACCTGAAACAGATAAGGTGCATGCTAGTGTAGATGTAGGCAAGTATTTATCACCTTACCTGCTGGTTTAGTTTATAAAATTTGTAAAGATTTACTTGACAGTTAACTATTTGGGCAGTTTTATTATTTTATTGTTTTTCAAAAGTAAAAAGTCTGTGGACTTAAATATTTTACTATTGTGTTGTCAAGTAGTTCCTTGGGTACAATTGAGACATATATGCAAATATGGGGATGATTTCCTATAGAAGATCTAGGGGTTTAAAAACACATATTTCTGCGTTTTACCTTGATAATCAGAAATTATGTGATTTAGTTGTTATTTTGTAGTTTGAATATCTAAATTTATGTAAGTAGTGTTCTATAGCGTGTAATAAAGGTTTTTGTAATCATAAAAAAAGGTAGAACAAGGATATTAATAATTATTTAATTTACATTTTAATGTATAATTGAATGCATTTGAAAATTGATTCAGTCGACATGGAATAGTCATTCTGTTTTTTGAATTTTATTATATAATTATATAATTTATTATATAATTTGTTTAAACAATTAATAATAATTATAAACTACTATATGGTTATGTAAATTTAGTTACATTTCAGCAATTGTTTCCACTAAAAAAAAAAACTAAATTAGAAATAACCAATTATTTCTTTTGTTTTTTGAAAAATATGAATCTCAAACTCTCTGTAAATTTAGTTGTACAAACCACGCGTTTATGTGCAGAGCATAATACTAAAAAAAAAGAATTAAGTTATGTAGTGAGTTAGAAAAGTCAGCGATAACTAAACGTCAAAATTTTGAGATTATATTTTGATGTTACGTCATGTTTATTATTTATGAAAGTTTTGAATTTAGTCAGTGATTTTAATAATAAACAATTTAATTTAATTGAATAAACGGTGCTGTGGATTTAATAGTGGCTTATTTTTTTTGTGGAAAAATAATATTTTTCTGGATTATCGGATTAATATTGGTCATTAGTATTTGGATGGAATATGAAAATTTATCATTGTATAAATTAAACGGATTTTCTTTATGTTTGAAATACAGCTGTTGTTTATAATTTTAATTTTGTCCGGTAATACAAAACTTTTTCATGAAGAGGGGTGAAATCTTGTTACATTTCATTAATTTTGACATTCAATCATGTGGCACCAAGGGCATTTACAGGTTACTACTAATTTCAGCCGGTAATTTTAAAAGGCGCCAAAAATTTGATCTTTGCAAATAATGGAAGGTATTTATTTAAAGTTAGTAATACATATAATAAAAATATTAATTTTAAAGATAAAAAGAATTATACTGTCTTAGAATTAATTTTTCTTTTGTTGGAGATATCCAATTTACTTGAATTTTTAATAATTTTTAGCATTTCAATTTTAATTTTGTTTGTTTATATTGTGTGTTGTCAAATAAATTTTGACATTTAAATATTTTAAAAGTAAGCTTTGGTTTATTTAGTTTATTTGTGTGTGCAGTTAATATTGCTTTATAGATCCATATTTATTCATTTCCCTATTGAAACGAACCGCCTGGTAGAGTCTCATGTGTGACTAGAGTCTAGGTTCACAATTAAGTTAATAATAGCCGGAGCATTTTTCTTTTATGCTAAAGGTAGGTGGTTTGTATGTTGTATATGTCTTCACTATGCTTTTACCATTTCATATATGTGTGTACTCTCAATTATAAAATCAATTTAACAATTTTATCAACTTCATTTAACCTTCAACGAACAACGGTCGTCGCAAAAATCTGAGATATTCATTTTTTTTATTTTTAAGAGTTGTAAACAAATTGACGAAATATTCAATATTCCAGCTGCCTAAAGAAGCATCGAGGTTATACACTTATTTTTATTTTGACCTGAGCAGTTCACAATATAAAATCAAAGTTAGATCATTGCAGCATTCGTTACTTGAAAACGAATCTATACATAACCCTATTTCATTTTTACTACTTCGAGCACCTTCTCTGTTATTCCAAATAAAGAAAAACCATTCATTTATTTATAGTAATAGGTATTAATCAAAACAAACAACAATGCATTTCCGTCTTTTGACATTCCTTGGCTTCCATATCATTTTCTGTTTCGATTCGCCGCAATTCTTTTTTCCTCAAATGCCTATCGTAATTTTTAACTAACCTATTTTTTAACTAATACCGTAAGTTTTTCTGTTTGATTTTTGTATAACTCACACGCCTTTATTACTTTTTTTATGTTAAAAGAAATTTCTAAAAATTTCGACTAAAAGTTATTGTCACAAAAAACTATTAATTCCAGCACGCTATGGGACAGTTTGGAATACTTAATAAAGAATAAAAATACTTACAGCTCTAACTACATCAGTTTTAATGAAAAACAATTTGATGATCCAAAAGAAATTTCCGAGAATTCCAGTCATTATTTTATTAGTAACGTTGAACAAATTAATAAGAGCATCAGTAACCCATAGTTTAATCGATTATGCTCATATAGGAACAAATTGTAACACTTATTTCAATTTTACTCCAACTTCTTACAAGATTTCCACAAAATGGTCAGCTGCTTAAGAAAAGAAGTTCTACGGACGGGATCACATTGGAGAAAACTATGGTGCAAATTGTTAAAACTCAATTATACAGGGTGAGATTAGAGTATGAAATATTAAAAAAAAGCGAATTCGAGCGGTTTTTTTAAAAACGCTGAAACACGTCGATTTTGTTTTTTAAAAATACACTTTAATATGTGTGATTTACCTTCCGACTTTCATTTGTTGCTAAGTTATGACAATATGTCATATACAGTGCGCGTCTGTGTCGTCATATAAAGTCCGTTCCCACCCTACTAATTTTTGAACCACCTGGTATATCGCAACGAAATTTGCAGGGCTTAAACAGGAGATAAGAACCTAATTTGTTATGGAAAAATGACAGCTAAAAGTTTCAAAATGGCGGCTGAGCGCCCTCTTGAATTACTTTTTTAAATAGAACACCTTCTATATTATTCAGTTTTCGATATCTGCTCATAATTCTTAACATTTTTCTCTATTACACTTTACTTCTAAATTTAATTGATTTCGAAATATTAACTTTTGAAAAGTGACATTTTAATTAATTTCAAATCCAACAAAGACACGACTTCTGATATCAATCAAGTTTGCATTGAAAACAAAAATCGTTGTTGGGGTATCTTACATCTTGTTTACTGTCAAACTTAACTGTTAGCTGTCAAATAAAATTTAGTTAGAAAAATGTTTTACCGGAAGTGACCAAAATCCCTCGCAAAATTCATACTTCATTTTAAACCGGAATGTCACTTTTCAAACGTTAATATTTCGAAATCAATTAAATTTAGAAGTAAAGTGTATAATGTTAAGAATTATGAGCAGATTTCGAAAACGGAAAAATATACAGGGTGTTCTATTAAAAAAGTAATTCAAGAGGGCGCTCAGCCCCCATTTTGAAACTTTTAGCTGTCATTTTTCCATAAAAAATTAGGTTCTTATCTCCTGTTTAAGCACTCCAAATTTCGTTGCGATATACCAGGTGGTTCAAAAATTAGTAGTGGGGGAACGGACTTTAGACGCGCACTGTATATATGTCATCACAAAAAATTTTAAATGACAGTATAGATTTTTAATAGTGGAATCCGATAGTGATTTTTCTTCTCTTTATGATCATGCAAAAAAATCATAAGGTTGCATAACAAAAATTCTGAGAAAAATCGAGTTGAACATTGTAAATGTTTGTTAATTATGACGTCATTACAAAAAATTTAAATGACAATATAAATTTTTAGTAGTGGAATCCGATAGTGATTACTCTTCACTTTATGATCATGCAAATAAATCATAAGGTTGCATAACAAAAATTCTGAGAAAAATCCCCCAATTTTTTCCAGAATTGGTTGTTCAAATTTTCCTACAGTTTTTACACATACTCGTTGCTGAAAGTTTCATCAAGTATATTCAAAGTGACTTGTGGCAGTGTTGACGAATAATTTAAGAAGATATTTCAAACTGATGAACAGAAATAAGTTGCCATCTTATGGCTTAGTGCTTAAGTAATCAATATAAGATTATTGCTACATATTCTTCAACAAAAAAACGCACTTATTACTCTAAAAAGATATTTGTTGCTGCCTAAGTACGAGTAATTGAAAAGCAGATATAAATGTACTCGTAGAAATGAAATGTTAAATAAGTTCAAAATTTTAAATTCAAACCTCTGAAATGAAATAAATTGAAATATTAATGATATATGTATGTATCGTAATGTATAATTTAATGCAATATTTGTATGGTTTATGAAATACTCACTAAAATAATCCCTAACGGTATCGGTATTTTTATGTCAAAAATAAATAAACGAGAGGTTCTCTCTGAGCTGAACTCCACAAGTGGGTAAAAGAAGACGAAAAGAATTTTCTCTTGTATGTTTGCTAAGATTAAAGCAGAAGGACGAATGAGTACATACATACACTAGGGTACGTATGTTTCTTATTATAATTAGAAAGGTACTTATTTGCAAAGTTAGACATACTAATAAAGACTAATTTAGTGACTAACACTTTGGAAGATAAATAGTATTTATTCTTTTCTTATATCTATTTTCAACACAGAATTTTATAATTAATACAAGGGCTGTTAATATAACTGCACAAGGAAATAGTACTGGTAGTAGCAGAGTAAAATTAAACAGAGCTATTATTAGATCAAATTAGTTGTCAATACTTGCTCTCCATGGGGAGAATCTAAATGAGAACGGAATAATTGCAACAACTCGTAATGGGAATAGTGCAACAGAGAGAATATAATCGCCATGAAATTATTATCATCATCAACTTAAGCTGTTACTGTTATTATTTTAATTTCTCACAGTCAGACAGACCGAACATTAGCACTATTGTCTTGTAAACTTATTACAGCTTAAAAAAAAACAAAAAAAAAATAAAATCAGTTTTTACAAATATCTGCAACAATAACTTTCAATTCAAATGCATAAAAAATGGTAAAGAACTAAAGTTTATATTTATAATAAAATTCCACCAGGACAAAATCAGAGTAGGAACAAACAGGATCGCCCTTCACGTTCGTCACTAGAAGATAGGACCATAAAACCATTCGGAATTGAACTTGTTTTGGGCCTGAGCAATACTTTCAGATGTCTGTGTGTATGTACTTTCCGCCATCGATTTAGACCTCATCCCGTGGGATTCGCTCTTACATCTCAGGGATGTCGGCTAGAAATTCTGAAACTCGATGCGCGCGGCGGAGACGTAGGGGTTGGCGAAAATATTGGGACGCTCCTCTAACTTCAACACGTGAGTAGACTTCTAAGCAGATGTTTGTAGATTGCTTTAAATATGTTTTGAAAGGAGAAGTTTTGAAGTTCGGGGCAAAGAGGATTCGTTATAAGAGCAATAGATGCGAAATAAACGACCTGGGACTGCTTATAGATTTCATAAAAACTTCACACACTTTTAGGTGGGGAATACTAAAACGAAAAACTTTTACCTTGACTGACCTACATTTTTTGATCTTCGTTTATTATTCCATCATAATTTACGAAAGGAGATATATGTATGTATGAAGGATGATCCGTCGGGAAGTTTAGATGAAGAGCTGGCTGGCTTATATTTAACAACTAAAACAATTGCAGTAAGTTTAATGAGTGTGTAGAAGAGTATAGCCCGTTTTCCTTCTAAAACGTTTATTATTACGAATTATTAGCAACATTTTAAACGACTACATAGTATAAGGTCCTCATAATTCAACAAAGAAAGGAGAAAAATATCAAGAAAATAAAAAATGAAATAGAACACAATAGATTCACCTGAATACATCGCAAAATCCCAGCTCTAAAGATGCCGTCTAATAATGGAGTCTGATCAAATTATAAAACTCGTTATCTAAGAAAACTTAATGAGTTTCTAAAACTTGGTAAATTAGTTTTCATTGTTATGTCGGTGAGGCGCTCTTATAACTAACGGCAATTTTTATTGAATCTTGATCTATCGCCAAATTTATAACATCTGAGGCCATAAATACCAAACTGGTGACCTTAAAAGGGTCTCTGCAGGCTTCCGGCTACAGTGGGATGACCAAGAGGTGACCAAAAACAACATACACCCCCATGGGGCCCATTGTTTACCTCAGTGAACAGCCAGCACAAAAAATACACTTTGGGAATTAAACCTATCTAGCGATAGCCTGAAAGAGTCAATTTATTGCGCGGATTTACATTTCAGTTTAAATTATTTTATTTTCTCCCCGAAAAAAATATACACACAAACCCATCGTTTTCGTTAATTTAGACCTTGGCAAGGAGTAATTACAAAATAACGATTCAAAAAATAATATAAATACCCGCTATAACTTTATATTATAAAGTGAAGTAACGAAAATGAGAAATGATGAGTTTTATCACCAACCTGTGTTGTCCCGCAGTCTGGGTAAAAAGTCGTTCCAGAAAGCGCAGGCTGTGGCTCGCGGTCCTCGTCCTATTCCCGACTTATCTGCGTTAAAAATGAAGTATTGTGGATGCTCTTTTGTGTACATAGGCCAATTTACGTCGTCTGTCACTGGTTTTCTGAAAAATAAATAGAAAAGAAAGTTATTCATTTTTCCCCCAAATTAATTATGCCTTAATTATGTGGCATTGTAAATTCAGTATTCATGAAGCTTTTATTCCAGATTATTTTACAAACAATCTGGTAAAGCTCTGATTTAAATATAGTAGCACTGCAATTACAGTAAGCGGCTTTGTTTATGTTTTGATAAAATCAGGTCGGAAAACCTCTACAATGGTTTACACAATTGATGTTAAAAGCATGAGTGCTCACGTTGATGGATTAGTCGGGTTATTGAGTGGGCATTTTAAAAATGTATGGAATATATAGGTACTATCCGCTGAGAGTGTCTACAAACTTTTTAACATAATCTGGAAATAATGGTAGAATAGTGTTGTGAATTACTTGTGATATTAATTAGCACGTGTCTTACGTTCTCCTCTTTTAAATTGCTTTATTATAACAGTCCCGCTGTGAGAAAGAAAGAGATATCCCTAGACAACTATGTTTTTGTTTCAAGATTTAATTAAAGCCTCTTACAAAGGAAAATCGAAATATAATGCATCCCGGACAATTGGCACTCCTCCAAGGGAAGAGGGAGGGTTGAAATTAATTAAAATGTCATAGAGCGGAAACTAAGAGCACATTTCGCAGTATTAATGTTTAACACTTAGCTGAATAGCTAAAATACATATCAGGGTTTGGTTCGACAGTAACACGCAGATAACATAGTTTTTCGCAACTGGCACGTCGCTGTAACGAGGAAGTGTATTAATAATCTTGTAGTGTAGGGGAATATATGCGGTTGTATGTGGAATACGTAATTAGGTTTGTTAATCCGGATTATATTACAAGAATATCTCAGTCTCGGCCGTATAATACCACTCTGAGAGCTTTGAGCCCGAACGACTAAATGCCACGCCGGTAGAGAGTGAGATACGTGTGTGTCACATGGGATGATAAGTAATCAACTTTGTTATTATTGTTTTTCTCTGATATTTTCCAGAAAACAAGAATAGTGTGCTTAGAGGAAATCAATTTACTGTTAAAGGTTGGAACGTACTTGTTGATTATTATTTAACAACTTAATTAAGATAATCTATTTATTTTTCTCCACATTCTTATCGAGTATTTCCTCAACATGCAATTTAGTGTTCCTTGCTTATCCATCTTAACGGATCTCACTAAAGCGCTTAAGTTCCCTAATTTAGTTACAATCTCTCTGTTGTTCTCCCTTAAGTATCATAACTTCATTTCGAAATAACTTGATGATTCTCGAGGTTTTTTAATGGTTCGGTTTTCAGGGTAGTTCTCAAATTTACTTAGTCCAAAGAGTTTTAAAACATCAATAAAGTAAGGTACTTTAATGAAGTATGTAACAAAGAATTAACGAATCTATAAATGTTTATTTAAACATGCTTAAGGTAGAAAAAAAAGCATGGAATCTTCGGAACTAAGATTTGGTTAGTACAGTTATTAAGATGAAATTAAAGTAGTACTAGGAAAACCTCGTCAAAACATGACGGACAAAAAAGCTAATTTATTGTAGGAGTTCCTTATATACAACAATCGATGTGTGATGACAATCCTTCAGGTTTTCAAGTGTTCTTATTTAATATTAATATTTATTAAATAAACGCAATCGAACAAAAACAGTTGAAAATACTATAAGCTTACCATTCTCAGACGAACTTTTGCACGCGTTATTTAGAAACATCCCCGACTTACCCTTTCTTTCTCCCTTAGTTACCACCATCTTACTCCTTTTTCCGGCTTACCCCCCCCCCAACTTAGCTCTTCCATATAATTACCTCACCTCTCCTGGCTCACGCTCCCCTCGAATTATTTTCTTCTCTGACTTACCCCCTTTAGCTAACTCCCCCTCAGACTCCTCCCCCGACTTACCCACCCTTTCTTACCATAAAGTTCTATATTTAATTCATATATCATATTACTAATATAGCAGATTTCTAAACTTTGTCGGTCATTTTCTCCATGTCCCTGTGATATAAGGCATTAGTTCTTAGACATTATTATTCTACTTTTTTCATTAAATATTTTAATCCGTAGTCAAAATTTACAAATTTTGAAAAAACGGACATAGACAGACAGAGATATCAAATTTCGTAATTATGTTACACATACTATGAAACTCGACTGAGAATTGTTGGTAGCATAGTAACACGTTGTCCTGCGTGGGCGACTACTTGCGGGCGAAGCAAGCGGAGCGGCTGGCGCGGATTTATTAAAATTAAGCAAACAATGCAGGTGTCCTATGTGGAGTCGCGTCACCCGTAACTTCGCTAGATGCAAATTTCAGGCGGTTGATGCGATCAAATTATTTGATATTTTCGCCTTAACCGCATTAGTCGCATCAGAATCGTCGGCATAGTGGGTAATGTTTTGATTGAATTTTATTTTAAAAGGGAAAACTAATAATAAAATTAATAATTTTGAAATAATTCTGAAATAAATTTGGAGCCAACAAAATCCTTATGGAAAATGGTTTTTACCAGATTGCTCTGAACCGTTGGTGAAAAGTAGTTTCGATGTCTAGATCAAAAGTGTCAATGGGTAGAAAGTTGAAAAATTATAATTTTCAAGTTACAGCAGTTTCAAGTTGACAATTTCTGCACCCAGTAGAATCCTTTTGAGAAATGGTCCTTGGCCAAAATTCTTGAAACTTTGGTAAACACCAACAAATTATAGATTAGCCATTTGAAGTAAATAATCTTTGCATTATTCAACTTCAAAAGGCTGTAATTCACAAACTATAGTTTTCTGGACATTTTGCCCATTGACACTTTTAATTTGCAATCTATTGAAAGCCATTTTCCATAATAACGATACTGAGATCCTCTCCAAATAAGCAATATTTGTTGAAGGCCTTTTTACCGATGCATTTTTTTTAATTTTTACAGCAGCATAATTTTAAAAATGTATTCTCGGACATTCAAATTTTGCGTCTTTTGGACCAGCCCATTTTTACCAGACTGAGGTGTCATAGTTGAGTGCTACATAGGACACTCTGAATTCGCTTCGTCCGCACCGCCATTTGCTTCGCTCGGGTCATCCGCTTCGCCGTGTAAGCACCAGCTTACTATGCCACCTATGCCTATCCCTATACTGCCGTGCTTAGCATAAACAACCTATCTGCAAAACATCAACTCAACAAAACAGAAATATACCATATATTTTCTTAACTCACATTTAAATTCTATATAGTACATTTATACATTGCAGTTTTGCAGATAGGTTGTTTTCGCTTAGCACGGCAGTATACCTATAGGGAGGATTGTTTAGTTTCAAAACGTGACGAAGTAAACGCTGTAAGTACACAGTCGGCCGTGGGCATATTGAAATGGATCGATTGTAAATAATGCTTTAATAAAATTTAAAATATAAATAATTGAAAAATCACAATTAGTCCAGTCAATTTAGAGCAAATCTTCATGAATAGCGGAAAGTTCAGGAAAGTCCGTGAATTTTTGCATAGGCCTTTCTGGAGGGCTGTTAAATAACCCCCTAAAAAGTCACCGTCTGCAGGTGGCGAGCTCGAGGAGATAATGAGGGTAAATCACGCCCCCTAACGGTTTTTATCATTTTTCTCGCAAACTATTAGGTTTATCGAGATGAAGGTGGTTAGGTAAATTAAAGTTTATTTAAATCCCTACCAGAAATGACCGAATGTTTTTTTGTACCTCGCCTTCTTTTTGTGTTATCGAAGAAAGAAGATATGTCATACATAAATGAGTAATTTGCTCCAGTAAATTTGCTCAAGGAACTTTCGCTCGTAACTTTTTGTGGTCTCAACATCCATTGAGAGCCGGACGCGATCGTGGTCCAGTCGTATTTTACCTTAGCATCTCTTCGGCAAAATCCATCAGGCGATATTATCGTTATCCTTGGTGCCAGTCGGATGAAAGTTTCGTATTGGCAAATTAATTCTTAGGAGGGTACACTGTGCTAGTCAATTTTTGTATCCAACCCAATACATACAGGGTGTTTCGCTTTTTTGGAAATCCTTAGAAATATTTATGTAGGTGCAATTTTGTTGTAAACTAGCAACTAAGATACTAACGCAGAATGTTTTGCATCTTAAAACGTCTGTTAACAGATAATTATAAAGATTTTTCTCCATATTTAGCATGCATGCAACCTACTGTATCAATATTAAATTATAAATGTCGACAATACCAAGATCTTAGAAATAAAGGAAATTAGAAGGATTTCTAAAAAAGCGAAACACCTTGTACGTATTTGGTTAGATACAAAAATTGACTAGCACAGTGTACTCTCCTAAGAACTACTTTGCCAATATGAAACTTTCATCCGACTGGCACCAAGGATAACGATAATATCTCCTGATGGATTTTTCCGAAGAGATACTAAGATAAAATACGACTGGACCACGATCGCGAATGTTTCTTACCTATTTCATGACGAATATGAGACCACAAAAAGTTATGTCCGAAAGTTCCTTGAGCAAATTTACTGGAGCAAATTACTCATTTATGTATGATATATCTTCTTTCTTCGATAACACAAAAAGAAGGCGAGCTACGAAGAAACATTCGGACATTTCTGGTAGGGATTTAAATAAACTTTAATTTACCTAAGCTCCTTCATCTCGATAAACCTAATAGTTTCCGAGAAAAACGACAAAAACCGTTAGGGGGCGTGATTTACCCTTTTCCGCTATTTTTTTTAATTTGACTGGACTAAATACTAAAACTCCACAGGCTACAGAAAAGAACGGTTTTAAAAATATAAAAATTAAATAAAAAGTAAGTAGTGCTGACTAATCCACACAGTTAAAACTTTAGTATAAAAAAGGATAAAGCATATCGGTCTTGTAGAACTCGTAAACGAAGTAGAACAAAAATGGGCCCCGTTTTAAATATATAGATCAGTAAATAATAATTAACCTATACAATAAAGTTCAATATGGCCGGTGTATTCACTATCGAAGGACATAAGATTTTCGTAATATAAATTAGTGTTAATGAAACCTATATAATAATCGCCCCAGTCATTTTTGCACAACTTTTGCAATAATTTGCAAACTATATATGGAGCAACTATAAATAAGCAATTGCTATCACGCCATATAATATTTGTATAATTTGTCTGTTTTTTCATGGTTTTCAACTGTGCAGCAAACTTTTATAATCGTGAATAGTTTCAAAAGTTAACAACGCCGACAACTTAGATGGCGCTGCAAGTGGATTGTCCTTTCTCGTGCGTATTCAAATAAATTTATTTATTAAAAAATATAAAACTTAGAGTAATACAGATATTAAGTAGTGTTGTCTAATATGCACGGCGAAAGCTTCAATATAAAAAAAATAATCCAGAAGAATCTTCCCGTATTCTTTCATCTACAGTTGATTTTTCTGTTTATATTTATTTTGTTATTGCTATTATTATTATTTGTTCGACATAAAATGTATTCAGCATAGTTTTTGATAAACGAGACCACCTGGTACACCTGGTAATCTAATTACTCAGAAAGCGAAAGCTTAGCGAGTAGCAAATCTTAAATTACAAATAATTCGAATCTGCCATTGCCGGTCACGTTTAATTTTATCTTTGTTTAAACTATTCATGTCAAAATTAAAAGATTCAACTTTTCTTAAATTAAAAAAGATTATAGTATTCAAATCTGAAATTGAAACCAAATCAGATGGTTTGTCCGTTTTCAGTTAGATTGTGCTCACTATAAGTTAGGTTAGGTGAATTTTTGACCGATAAAAGATCAAAAATTGTATCGACAGTTCAACGTATTATTTATCAACCAATCACATGTCATAGTTTTAGTCAAACAAACCAATAGTGTGCTGATTACAGCGATAATAACCACTAGTGGTGATTACAATGATAATTTGTTAAGTTTTCGGACGAATACCAAACTTGGTCCCAATGTTTTGTTAGTTTTGGTTTTCAAATTACACTCGTATAAATTTGAGAAGAAAATTGCCGGCAGAATTGGGATACCTATACAGAAAACCTACGTGTACGGATATAGGATATCGAACTATCTAGTTTCCATAGTTTAGTTCACCGATTGAAAACGTTTCCAATGGATGAAGAGAATTACGCGAAGGAGTATTATAAAACATATAGCTAGAAACAACGGGTACAAGGACAACCTAATTAACGGTATGATTTCAAAGAAAAATATATAAACAAAACCTTTTATAACGCCGATCCTAAAGTTAAAGAAATGTATAAATTCATCAACTATATTCCCCATATTAGTTATAGAATAGTAAACAAACTTGCGTAAAAATATAATTTGCGCAAATAAAAATAGTTCCCTATGTTATATAGTACTAATTAATAATAAAGTCGGGCAAAGTGGGATAAACGTTAAGAAACGTCTAGCGGAACATAAACGCGATATTTTATATAATAAGAAATCGGCCGGACTAGCCACACATTGTATAGATAATAATTATTTCGTAGTTGTAGGTAGATAGAGTAGCCATATTGCATGTACAAAAGAAAGATAAGAGGTTAGATTTGCTAGAACAATTTGAAATAAAAAATCTATAATAAGAAAACATTCATTGTAAACGACCAAGCCAGTTTTACGAATACCCCCTTAATAGATTTATTTTCTAAGAAAAAATTTTAAAAGCAGATTACTAGTAGGGATTGTAAAGTACAAGGGCAACTTCTGTCGAATACGTTAGTTTCAAATCAGAAACTTACGAGTATCTCTTGAATAAGGTCTATCAAACCCAAACACGTGTAAAGAGCATTCTACATAATTTATGGAAACATTCACATACAACAGTTTTTCTTATAGCTATTATACCTATCTAGTATAGTATTACGAATGAATTTGCTCTACCGATCTCGATGAAGTTTAATATTTATAAAACATTATATAATAATATTATAAATAAATAAGTTGAAGAAGTCGGTACTTAGCAACTTTAATACACGCACGTATTTTAATGTTGTGGGTTTGCATGCTTTTTGGTTTGGTAAACAAGGATTCTGATGCAGGTATAATAAAAAAATTCTGAAAAACCCTGTCCGAATTTTACAAGTCAACGGTTACGAAAAATACGATACGAAACATCTCTCGTACCTCTTGACACCAACTATATGATGGCCATGTGATGGTCCTAAAAATTTCAATTTAATTTACTCAGTTTTGCAATTATTGACTGATGATTTTATGATTACAGACACGTGCAAGCAGTTTTATTATTATTAATTTATTAATAATATATTAATAATATTATTAATAATTTATTAAGTATTATTAACGGAAGGCAAATTATTTCTTTATCTCTATCTCCAATTATTACTATTGGTGAAACATATTTCACTATTTTGAACAAGTATGTTCAAGTTGAACAATTCGTTAAATATCAAACCAATGTATTAGGAACACCTTAAAATTTATTTTTGAAGTTAGAATAGATTTATAGTATCTTTTAAAGTACCTGAAAAAATGTTTTTCAAATGTAACATAAGTTTTTAAAAGAAGTTCAAAGAGTATGTCATTTTACAAGTTACGTTCACCTAACTTCTTGAAATATAACAATAAACAGTAGTAAAAGTTTACACAAGCTACTTCATAAATTATTTTATTGATTTAGAGAAAGTATTAAATCAAATGGATATCAAATCAATACAGAGTTAGGCCGGTCTGATTACTGAGAATATTGGTCTGGTCTCTTTAATTAAGATTCGAGACACACAGTCAGAGTTAAGTCGTCTCTGTTGAATTACTTTCAGCACTGTAAATGCCACCCCTGGTATTATTATGGTGGTTATAACATTAAGATTGATGAGATCCGCTTTCTTATGGGGTTCTTTTCTGAAATTAAGAGAAAAGATTATGTTAATCTGCGTTTGTTGTCTAATAACGTAATATAATATTATTATACATCGTTTAAGAAGCATCTCGAGTTTGCCAAATAAAAGATTTTATCCAAGTAATGAGCGTTAATGTCTGGATATTTTCAAATTGATTAATTATCTCCATTAATGAGTATTTTTCATTTATAAAAGATACGTTAATTGTAGTTGATGCATTTTTATTGTTGGTATTTATAAACTACCTTTCAGATAAAGTTTTCGGTTTAAAATTTAAAAATTAATAGTTTGCGCTATCATCATTCTTACAGAAATACAATAGCAGTACTTGGTACTAGTAATTCAGTAAAATGAATCTGCTTCAAAAAATAGTTTAATTGATACAGTATCAGCATCATATTAGCTTCTATACAACTTGGCCAGCATTTTTCAAAAATGGGGAATTGTATAAGTAGAAAAGTGAGGAGAGGGAATACATGTCTCTTAAGAACGACAGAGATGCAATATTCAGTTATTTTTGTTGCTATCTATATTCTGTTTACAATGTTTACAACTGAATTTAAAATCTAGAAAACCACGTTAAATTTTATTTTTGTAATTCACTCTCAGAATGTGACACTCACTAAACTTACTAATTAAGGCTTTAAAATAAAACAATAATAAAAGTAAAATGAAAAAGTGAGATAAGGTACTAGTCTTCGCAGGGAAATTTTTGAAATTATATTCAATTATGACAGATCTGTATTACTACAACAATTAAAAACAATGTTTAATATGTTCAAAGCAAAAATCATATTATAAAATTGAAATCTAAAATTGAAAAGAGAAATTTTAAAGTAAATATAAAAAATTACTAAGTGCATAACAAACAACAAATGTTAAAAAACCGTTACTTTTGCTTCTTTTCTATTTTTGAATAAATCATTTTGATGTAATTAAATAGTATATCGATTAATTTGAGAATAATGACCACCCAAAAAGACAATAATAAACCTAATAAAATCTTCATTATTATTTTGACAAGTGATACGCTAATTTTAAACATGTACAATGATCTTATTCGCAATTTTGAACCAGGTGTTAATACCAGGTGGTGTATCTCTATCTCCTATCTCTGTCGCTCGTCCAGGAATATATTTCTCTTACTTTTCAACTTATACCATTCATAATTTCCGCAAAAAGTTGGTCGAGCTGTATAGTAGATAGTAGAGAGTATAGTATTTTGCAACATTATTTTTCACATATCTCATTAAAATGTAACATTAAAATGTTAAGGAGTATTATTTTAGGGTTACAGTTTTTTAATGAATGTAGTTATATTAACTTCGGGTGCATACCGAATGTTAAGGTTATAGTTTTTTTTAATGAAAACAGTTCCAAGTATTAATTAAATGAACCTAATTAATACTGCTAACTACATTCATTAAGAAACTATTAACCTTAACATTAATTAGACTAATCAAATTAATGCCTTTAACTGCATTTATTAGAAAACTACACCGTTAACATTCGGTATGGGACCTAGTTAATTTAGAAACCATATGTTAATGTGTATAATTTAGAAATTAACATCTTATAATCTCCGACCCTCCGTAGTTTAATAGTAAAAGTAAGTCATAGATAATCGGAATAGCGATTACGTATGTTCCTGAACCGAACCCCCCCCCCCCCCAGAGAAGTTAAAATATAATTTGAAGTTAATATAAAAATTATGTAATTACTGCGATTGTACAAGCGATCCGAAGTAATATAGACACAGCTATGATTGGAAAATACGACGAACAGAATTCAGTTTCCGGAACATTGCGTGATATAAACATATGTGACCAAAAATGCGATAAAGCCCAATTAAATAACTAACCAACTAACCCATTATTGACCTACTTGGTATTTATTTTATTATTTTATCATAATCCAGAGATTAGATTTATTAATTTGTTTATCATTAAAAAACTTGCAAAAATGTTATCAATGCCTTAAATTGGGTATGTCCGTAACGGCGCACCGTTTCGCCTTCGCCTAGACCATACCCTAGTACCCTCGCCTCGACCATCGCTTTTTGAGCTTCGCCCTAACCGTCGCCTTTAAGTGTCCGGAACGGAGCACCGCACTTTTGCCTTTTTGAGTCAGTTTTAAAGTAAGCATCCATAGCGCAAATATGGATTTTACATTTTCCACCTCTAACGGGGAAGATATCTTAATAAATTCAAATTTAAAAACGTAGCATTTGCTTGAAAACTGCCGAAAGACGACAGTGCATGCCATAAATAAAAAGAGGGCTTATTATGGAGAATTTCATCAGCTATACAAGGACTTATGTAGAAATTCAAACCGTCTTTTTAACTACATGAAAATGGGTATTGGTACGTTTGATTATATTTTAGTAAAACCCCTCAGTGTGCGATGGGCGATGCTCTAAAAAATACTAAGCTCAATTTCTCTAGGTTAGGCGAGGGTACCAGACTAAGTGCGGTGCGATGGGCGAAGCGTCGTTGCGGCCACGCGTATTTAAAATAACTCACTTATTTTTTTTAGCGTGCGAGGCGAGGATACCAGGCTATGGTCTAGGCCAGTGATGGCGAACCTTTTTGAGAAGTGGGTCAAATTTTGTTCATTATTTGTTTTAATACCAGTCCATGGGTCACTAAGTCAGTGGCGTCAATGAGATGGGGGGGGGGGGGTAAAAATGGTACCAATAATTTGAAAACACCGAAAATGTGTTAACAGGAAAACTTGACAGTTAACCCTTTTTTGGTTCTCACTTTTAAAATCCTCTAAAAAGTTTACGTTTCCTTTTTGTTTTATAACTTTTATTTTTGCAAGTGAAGAGCAAAAAATATAGATCGATGTCAAAAAATTGATATCAATGGAGTGATACCATGAAACAAGGAATAAAGAAAAGCACATATATAGTTACAGATATGTATATGTATAATAAAGTTGATACAAGTATATTTACTGTGAAATCTGTTGTTACTTATTTTCATATACTATCTTAATATTAGAAATGATAGAATATCAGTTAGACAACGTCCACTTGGAAATATATTTTTTAGAAATCCGACATTAGATATTTATACTTTAATATTTTCAATTGTCTGTTCTCTTTTTTATGATATAAAAACTAAGTTTATAAAAATCAACGCGTGGGTCATTTAAAAAGCCTTTGTGGATCAGTGTCTGACCCGCGGGTCATAGGTTCGCCACCACTGGTCTAGGCGAAGTGCGGTGCGCCGTTGCGGACGCACACTTATACTTCAAATCCGTTATTCAATAATGGTTAGCGCATGTCCGATGTATGTTGAATAGAAACATTGAAAAATTAAATAGACCTAAGAACAGAGATACAATGACAGTATATTCAACGATTTTCGGAATTTAGCCTTATTTTTCGTTTGCTCTTGCTTATACAATTGTACAGTTACGCTAAAATGATTTTTCTAGTATTTTTTTCACTATGAACCTTTAATGTCCAGTTGCGCCAGTCTTCGGCTTATAGGTAAGGTAGCCTAATTATCATGTACATCAATGTAACTTAAGTCTAAACAAAATTGATGAGTTTGTTGCAACAAAATTGGCTAATATTCATATAATTATTCCGCTCGCAGTCTCGCGTGTAAAATGTTTCAGTCTTCAAAGCTCAACAAGTATCAGATACTAAGTTATTTCTGCTTAAAATAATATAACAAATCTCCATTTACGTATAAATGGAGAAACAGCTGATCCAGTGGAACACGTCCAATTCGGTTGTTTCTGCACCAATTGATATATGGTAACCTTTGCTGCATACTAGATAGGATAGTATATTGGGCAATTATGCTAAGGAATATAGATGTCTAATAGTTTCAATTAGTCATAAAATGGTAGAATGGCACCGACCAGTACTAATAAAGCGGATTTAGTATTGCAGAAAAACGACGGTGACAACAATAAAATGTCAGCTGTTTGTTGTCATTTTTCTGCAGCACTTTATTGATACTTGATTATACCAAGAAGTTTGAAGCTTGTATTTGTAGTTAGCACAATTTCTGGTAATGACATTATCCATTGCACTCCCTTTAAACAATGTTTTCAAGATCAAACTTCGTTACAGAATAATTATTAATGACAAAAGAAAGTAAATCAAATAAACTTATTATTAAAAAAAACAAAAATCAAAAATATATTAAAATGAATAATCTTTTCAATTACTTATTATTGTTTCGAAAGTTTTCAACAAAAATTAACTAAATTGGAAAACTAGTAGACCACAAGTCTAATTATAGTATTTTTATTTATATCAATTATTCAACAGCGACTATGTTTTTATGTGTAACAGTTTTTGCTGGTCGTCCAGAGCATGGGTCGTCCTTAAAATTAAACTCACTCCTTGAAGATTGTTTATATCACCGAAAGACAGTACTATGACTCGGGACAATTTTCCTCCAACACAGTTCTCATTTCATTAATACAATCTTGTCTTTTTAAATCTCGTTTGAAATTGTACCAGATTATTGCACGATAATTTCTAGATCTCAAAACTTTTGTAGTGACCTACGTATTATTAGTAAATTGTAGATATCTAAATTAATTAAAGTTAAACTTTATTTCAAAACCTCTTTTGCTTTTTAAATTTGGCGCCACTTGAATCTCATCTCTATTTAGGCTCGAGTTGCTTGGCAAACGCATTAATGCATTCTCATCTCTGATCCAAACAATTTTACCAAAATTATTGACATCTCCATACATCTATAGAATCAAAATGGTATCGATCAAACCAATTATTTGAAACCCAGTTTATTTTTGTTTATTAAAATGGGATCTTCTTTCAATTTAACAGGTAAGTATTATTTTCGATATATATATATATAAAATATATAATTTAACATTGACAAGGTTAATTAATTGATGATTTATTTTTATGATTTTCATATATTCAAAAGTTTATAAATTATTTTCGAAGAACAACTTTTTATTCCAAAAATAGTTCAAACAAAATTAAATATTTTGACGTTTTACGTAACCTTATTATTTTTTTATGAACAAAACTAAATTCCAACCTAAGAATTTAAAATTTTTGAAGCCTTTGATGAAATAAAGCTACTTAATTGTTAAAAGATTGTTGTCCTTTATATACTATTTTGGAAAACAATTGAACTTTTCAAAAAGATTTATGACATTTCCATTTTCACAGAACCCAATTATAATTTATGAACTTTCCTAAATGCAAAAACTATTTATACAGACTTGTAGAAAATAAAGTCCTTAATCCAACTATATAGAATACTTGGGTTGAAAAATGGAATAATACTCTTAATTTTAATGTCGACGTATAAACATTTTCCTATTACTATTAATTAGCTTAATTTCATAAAAACATCTAAGTATTATATCATTATTAATTCTATCTGAATGTTCTTAAATGCCAAAATCATTGACATGCAACCCAAATTACATAATTCAGTTGAACGTTAGAAAAGCGCAGCTTGTCAAACATGTTTTTATGTGATACCAACAAAAAAATCCAACCTTTACATTAAAATGTGTATCAATTCTGTGGTTACAATGCTAGTTTGCTTATTTTCACTAAAGCAACTTATTAAAATTGTCAAAACTGAATAAGACTGCAAAATTAACATATGTCGTTAACTGTAATTTCAACAGTTAAGTTGCTATACATTTGCATACACCTTGAATATAATATATTTAGTCTGTTCCTTTAAGAAATTAACATAACCTAGCCCAAGATCAACATTACATAAATGTACATAATGTTATGATGTTTGATCATTCTGGAGAGAATTAACTCTCATTATAATATTTAATATGCATTTTAATAACTATCCGATTTATGTTTGCATACCTCATTTTTAAAATAATAAATTTTTAAAAATATTCTTTTAATGAATATAAAACTAGTTAATTAAGACTAACACACACACATAAATTCGTTAAGCATAATGTAGCAATAATGAATCTTATCAAAAGATCAATAATATGAGTCGCCTATAAAAGTCAACGGCTAGAGACCTCGCTTAGTAAGTGAACGGCCTAGGGTTCGATTCTCCGGAGTAATAATTTTTCTATATATGTTGGCATTCAAAATATAATTTAATGTAAAACATTAATTAAACAAAAATAAATTAACCTTTATCAAAAATTTCTAACTTTTATAGTATTTCAAATAATTAATAATAATAATATTGCATGCACTAATATCTATGGCGTTTTAATAGAACTATAACTAATCGTGTGATATAATGGAAATATCCCACGGTCATTTCCGTTCAGTTTAGCGATTGTGAACAATGAGTCATTTTCTTGGTTACTAGACTGTGAAACGTAAGTTTTTCGCCGAACTAACTAAACAATAAAATACAATATACATTATACTTACTTTAAAAGATGCTCAAGATTACCACGGCTTGAGATTTAGTTCTATCTTACAAATTTTAATTTCAGGTCGTAGGCATTGGTTCTGCAGTTGTCTAATTTATAAAGTAATGGATAAAGGTTTCAAAAAACACAAAAACATAAACAAGAAGGGCACCATCTGATTATGAAGCTTAATAATGATATTAAATAGATCAAATAGATTAAATGAATCTAATAAATCTGTCTGAAATCACTAATCAGAAAATGAAATCAGGCCGATAAAAATTTAGTGCAAAATATTAGTTAATTTCAACAAAGTTAAAAATTTAGATTAATGAAAATATTAATAAAAGTTTTCATAATTATATGGTTCAGTCTTACTGGTATTAATTAACTTTAAAAACATATTTATTTGAGAAACACCAAGAAAAGATATAAGAAATATAAAAAATATTTCAAATTTTAAATTCAAAAACTTAAATAATAAGTCCCTGTCTAAGAGCTCTTTTACTAATGAAATTTTAGTAAATCAAAGTTATATACTGAATTAAATATGAATGAAAAACAAACTGTAAAAATATTACCAAGATTCAAAGAGAATTTACATAAATGTTCAACACTCAAAAAGAAGATAAATCACTATACCTTTAGTTGTCAATAATTCGCAAACCAAAATCAACGATAAACTGCACAAATATGACTCCTACATACATCGAGCAATCGCCGCAGGTGGAAACTGGAAGGTCCGTAGATTTTTATTCCCATTATTTAAGAATGTAGTGGATTAAACCTCGTAATGTCTGTATGTGGTGAACCATTATTTACAAATTCACCCCCAAAATACAATAACTGAATGCAACTATAAAAGTTCCATAAGATTTGGTTATTAATTTAATTTTGATAACCATTACAAAGGTTCGTTGTTTTTATTAAAACAACCCACTTATTAATTAAATCTAAACTGGATTTAGAAGGCACATAACTCAAATTTATTTATTAATCGAGATTTCGATCACTGAAGAGAATGTCTGTAATTATTAATTTATTTCGGTACGATAATTGTTTAAACGAGAGTGCGATACGGTAACTGTATTAATAGGAAAAGCTAAATTTCCCATTCTTCAAAAGCACAAACATCCGGAAAAGTGTTTAACGATATAACAGTACTTTTTACTAACCACAAATTATTGATTAATATCCGGACACTTAATTAAACGGTATAATTATTAACTGTAAATTTTCTTAAATAACATTTGCATGGCATCCGAAACCGGCAGTCGATCAAACTATACGGAAACTAGATTTAGAACTTTCTTTAATTCTAAATAACTAAGATGAAACGGTAATTCTGTAATGTCGACCGGAGTCAACTGTCTTCTCTAAAAGCTGGATCGAAAGTCTCGTGTTTTAACATTTTCGGACCCTATTTTTTGGCGCGGAAGAGCTATGTTTTTTCTTTCGCTCAAGATGTAGATCGGACCAACCAATCAAAAGCCTATATCAGTTTGTAAGAGCAAATCAAAACTGACACACGCTTAGTACACGTGGACTCCTTAAGACAAATTTTATTAGCTTTTTATATGGGATTTTCATCCTAATGAACAAAAAATAGACTTGAGTAGCGCGAAAGCGGGTATAGAGACGCTGTCGTCCAAGGAGATAACATCTGCCGACTAGAATTGCAGATCATGCGATTTTTAAGTTAAAACGCAGAGACCAAACTAAATTTATCAACACGTGTTAAATGTCACCTTCCAAACAAAAGGGAAGTTTACTTTTTACCATGCTTTCTCAGATCGCGCTGGAATATTTATATGAAGCAATATGAACTTAAATACGCCTTAAATTTTATCAAGATTTTTTTTGACAACGCAACCATTTTAGCGGGTACACGTAAACAAGCAAAGTACTAAGAACGTAATTTATTACCTCAGCGTCCTCTAGTTTTATAGAAGTTCGAAAACAATCTTTTTAAAATATTCTTTATAAATATGTTTATACGACAAAATTTTAGCTACAAATAGAATAGGGATTTGCAGGACCGAACTTTAAATTTTTTTAGTAAAGATACATGCAAAATTACACATATTTGAGGCCGCTAGAAAATATACAAAGAAATACACAAGTATTTCATATAACAGCATTCTATTAATACCCTCATAAGTAAATACATCAGTATCCATCAATGTTAGTAGAGATTCTTCCCTTATAATGATACTTCAATCTTGACTAAAGATGTTTTAAAGAAATCAATTTATTGATAAGGCATATATCTACCACAAACGATTTTCTTATGCTGAAATATTACTTATATATAATTAGGTTATTATTATCATTTATATCAATGAAACATTTGTACGTGTTTCACACATACCTTTTTAATGGTTATGTAAGAAAGTACTACATACATTTCTTGTTTCAATAGCACTATCACTAGAAATTAATACTAAAATTAGACTTTAGAACTTTACCGCTTGCTAGTGATATATTTGCATCTTAATTAAGAACAGCTTTTGATACTGTGTACTAAATTACAGTGGAACTATTGCATCTGATATTAGATGTATTTGCTTTTGTGCAATATCATGATAATGCTAAATGTAATTACTAACTCTAACAAAGGATAATATCAGGTGTATAAAGTTTACAAATTAAATCAGTCTGTGTAGCAGCAATGCCATTAAATGCAGTGCATTTTGCTTTCTTTGTATATGCATTTGCAAATCTCTCTTTACACACCGGCTTGCACACCGTGCATACAATACTCTAACAAGCAAATGCGTCTTTGTTAAATAGTAATCTTATAGTACGCTTTCTCAAATTCACTTAAAGTATCGCATTTTATTAACAATTGTTATATCCAATAACATGTTTGCATAAACCTGCAAGCACGTAAAATCGTGAAAGCTAATCTAAGTCTTAACATCTTGAGATTTCTTTAGCAACCTAATTTAGGAACGCGAACCCCTCACTTTAAGGAAAGTATATAAGCAGCAACAGAAAGTTTTCATGCATGAGAGGGTTGAGTGAAAACTTTTCGAGGAAACAGATAATATTCAGGAAATGCGTATCTGATCGAAACGGATACAGTAATGCTGAAAAGCATTCGTGAAAGTTTTTTTAATAAACTTTACTGTATAAATCCAGGGCATTAACAGCCTTTTATAAACTTGTTGCGTTCGAGTGGTTCTGAAAACTTTAAAAGCCGTTGTTATTAGGCAAATTAAAAGAGAAAGTGTCCGTAGTGGGTAGATCATATTTTTAAATATGTTTAAAGCGAAAAATTAAAATATATGCTATAATTTAAATTTTATTTTTTAAATACTTAATACATTGACACAAAGAAAAGAGAATAGGATGGTACCATATAAATTATCCAAGAATTATGAACTTAATTTAGTTAATCAAAACATAATTTTAAATCAGTGTCCTTTAAATATTGACATGAATATTGATTTAATTGCATATAATATTTAATTACAAAATCTTTACAATAAAAATTAATTTCATAGTGTTTAAGTCTGATTTGGGGAAATGGGCCTTATGATATTAATTTTATTATAATTTATATCACTCCTTTTTCTTCAGACGCATCTAAGCCAGAAGTAGGAGGGGCTATTATTATTGTTATACAGAACCATCGTACGACTGTAGCCGACTTATAAATGTTATAGCACAAATCCCACATTTGTGTTACAGCTAAAGAGAAATTGCAAAAAACCTTAACCAAATATACCGGCATCGGCAATCGTTCTCGGGCGCTTGGGTAACAGACCAGCACACATACCAAGGCTATTTATATTCTTTCTATTGCATTCTTTATATGGCAAAAAGTAAATTAAACTATAAAAAAGCTTTTTACTCTCTTCTCGTGGCCTATAACTAGTAAGTTCTAAATGCTTTATGCATGTTACAATATTACCACCCTATATTATAAGATGTAATATATAAAATAATATTATATAGGTTATATTAAACAATTACACCTATTAAACGAAAAAAGGTGTAATGAAACTCGAAGATCGTAGGCTAATCGATATAGAAAAACATTTTTAGAAAGAGTAGTATAATATAATCAAGTATTATGCCCATAGACGTAACTAGGTCTAGGTTTTTGGGGGCTAAAGAAAATTTGTGTATCTACATACAGTACGTTTCATTACGAGATCGAGTATAGGGATTAACCCATGCTTTTAGGAAATAATCGTTTTTCATCAATCGTAATTGTAATGTTTTTCTCTCCATTTTAAGGATATAAGTACTGTTAAAGTTATGATCAGAATTATAGTACTAAGTTAATTACTTGAGAAGATTTGCCAACAATTTTTTAAAAGTACGCCTTAATTCGTATACTTTTTCAATTTACCATATTCCATTTGCCCTAATCAGACATTTTCATTACATTTCCAAAATTTGGTGATTTTTCAAATTATTTAAAATTTTATTTTTTTAATTGGTAATGTTTCTTTTAAAGTAAATTTCTAGGTAACTTTTAAAAGTAAATATAGTTATACAGGCTGTTCGTCCTCAAAGTCGAACATATGCATTTAACATTGTATTGAACGTTTTTGGTGATTTTGCTCGTCAAATTCAACCACAAGAAAGATAATGGTATCAATAGAAAGATAATTATTATTGCGCATTAAATAATACTAATAATAGTATTAAGAGTGCGATTTTTATTTTAAAATACTAATTTAAAGTTGCTTGTTGTTAAGTATGAAAAGTCATGCTTTTCAAATTATTTCATTTTAGCGTATGCCTGAATTGAATAACGACTATTTAAACTGTTCAAAACTTTAATATGTATTGATTTAGTAGAAGTATAGCAAAATACAAAAGTAAAATGCACAATGTTAATTGCCCATGATCGACTTTGATAGTGGACACCCGGTATAACTCTATATCATACTTTTATGAACATTAAATAAGCTGTTCTTGTAGACATTACAGTTAGTTATAAACGCTTAGAAATACGTAATAATAATTGACTGAACGTTAAATTTACTTTTCCAAAATAATTCTTTTGAACTTTTGTGAGATAGATCTTTTAATTTTAACAACGATTTGGTGATGTAACGAATACAGAAGTCTATGGTTATGCTTTGTTGAACAAAATAACGTATTATATTTATAAGTCTTGTACACTTATATTCTGTTCACAGACTACCGCGAAACGGTTTCTTTATGATTAAAGTAGCTTGTTGTCAGTACTATAGTATGAAAACACTTGTTATCCCATTTGCTTAAATTGTCAAACAATAAAGGGTAAACAGATCTGGTACCAGTACACTAAGTCAAAGAAACAGCTGAGTGGTATCTAAGGAACCAGATCTGTTGAAAAGAACTAAATCTATCCAATGTCCGAAAACTGAAACCAATAGAACATTATTGGGCTATTAAGAAGGGTAAGTACAAGAATGCAGGAAAACTATTAAAAACATACACGATACGAAAATTCCTTGAAACAGAATAAGCATGCAAATAGGAGAAAGCGATAAAAAATCATTAATGGAAGCAAATAAAATGAAAATTAATATTAAGACTAAAAATATTTTAATATTTAGAAATCAAAATTTACAATTTCAAATTAGAGATTGCAGAAAAACTTAAATATTTTTCTTTTTATATTTTAAGACTAAAAGTATTTTAATATTTAGAAATCAAAATTTACAATTTCAAATTAGAGATTGCAGAAAAATTTAAATATTTAGGAATAATATTTGACAAAAATTTAGTGTGATTATTTTACTGATCAAATTGATTGAACAAGGTAATGAATTAATGGCAAACCAACAAAAACTAAAAGATATGAAATTAATTTTGACCACCAACAATATAGATATAAACATTATAGACGAAGAAACTCAGAATACCACAACAGGGGATGAAAAAGGGCAACGAGAAAAGAAAAATTACACTGAAAATGAAAAAGACGTAGTCACCAGTAGAAAAGAAAAGACAAAAGAAAAACAGAAAAGAGGCATTATAAAATTCGGCACATGGAATGTGAAAAATATTACGGGAAAGGAAGATGAAATAATCGAAGAGATGAAACTACAAAACATTGATTACTTGGGTATAACTGAAACTAAAAAGAAAGGTCAAGGGGTAATGAAATTGAGAGAAGGATATTGTCTGTACTGGGTAGGGATAGACCAAAAAGAGAGAGGGGCAAAATGCGTAGCACTAATAGTAAGACCGGATAAAATAAAAACCATTAGGGAAGAAAGATACATTAATGAAAGATTACTAGCAGTAGATATTAAAATTGATAATGGAAATGTATGGACAGTAATAATAGCGTACGCACCAAACGACAATGCTAAGAAGGAAGAGAAAGAGGAGTTTTTCGAAATTCTACAAATAGAAATAGATAAAGGAGGAAGAAATGTAATTATTATGGGTGATATGAATGGCAGAGTAGGAAATAACAATGAAGGCGTTGAAGAATATATGGGACCGTATGGAGAAACAACAAAAAATTATAATGGCATGAGGCTGATAGACATATGTGTAGGGAACGATTTTGTTATATCCAATACAAAATTCTTGCATAAACACATACACAAATCCACAAGGGAAGTTCGCTCCAGGAAAGAAAAGTCAATTATTGATTATTTTATTATAAACACAGAAAATTGGAAAAGAGTGAAAGATGTAAAAGTTAAAAGAAATGCAGAAATAGGAAGTGATCATTATTTACTAAGAATGGAACTTGGGACAAACATAAATGATAAATAAGAGGCAAAAAGGAAGAAAATAATCAAACAAAAAATTAAAAGCCATAGACTAAAAGAGAAGGAAATTCAAGAAATCTTCCAGGAAAACCTGGAAAAGAAAATGGAACAATGTAAAAAAAAAAGTAAGGAAATAGAAAGTAAATGGAACCAGTTTAAAGAAAATATCTTAGAAGCGGCAGGGATTAGTTGCGGAGTAAGCAAAATTCCGAATACATACACAAAGAGAAGCAGATGGTGGACAACGGAGATACAACAAAAAGTTAAAGAAAAGAACGAAAAATGGAAAAAGTTTATACAAACCGGAACAGAGGAAGACAATAACCTATACAAAATAACAAAAACAGAAACAAAGCAGATTATAAAAGAAGCTAAGAAGAAATCATGGGAAGAGTTCGGAAACAAAATGAAAGGAAACTACTTAGAAAATCAAAAGCTATTCTATAACACACTAAAGCAGTTAAGGCAAAAGAAACCACCAAAGTTAAAAAATATAAAAGACAAGAATGGGAATGTGATAACCGAAGACAAAGAAATTATGCAAAGATGGAAAGAATATTTTGAAGAACTAACAACTGAAACAAGACAAGACGAAGAAGAAGATATAGAGGAAGCAATGACAGAACATAAAGAAGCACATAATGTATGTAAAATAACGAGAGAAGTCACTGAAGCAATTAATAAACTTAAATTAGGTAAAGCACCCGGAGAAGACGAAATTACAGAAGAAATGTTAAAATACATGGGAAATAAAGCTACAGAAGAATTTCTTGGTCTACTAAATGAAATAATAACCCAAAAAACAATACCGTTGGACTGGAATATAGGAATAATATTACCACTATATAAAAAAGGTGACACAAAGGACTGTACGAATTATAGAGGAATTACACTAACAAGTATACCTGGCAAAATATTAACCCGAATAATAGAGAAGAGACTGAGAGAGAAAATACAAAGTTCATTAGAAGAATCACAACATGGATTCAGAAAAGGCAGGAGTACCCAAGATTTAATTTTTATAATTAGACAATTAACGGAAAAACTGATAAGAAAAGGGAAGGAAATACATATTTGTTTTATAGATCTAAAGAAGGCCTTCGATAGAGTACAGAGAAATGATGTCTGGGCAAGTTTGGAAAAAAGAGGAGTAGAAAAAGGGTTGGTAGATGTCATTAAAATACTGTATAAAAACAACAGAAATAAAGTAAGGACACATAATGATGAGTCAACAGAATTTGAAACGAAAGTAGGACTAAAACAGGGATGTGTACTTTGCCCACTTCTATTTTCGGTACTCATAGATGATATAAAAACCTGTAAACAGAAATGCAGCAAAATGGAAGTGGGAAAATGGAGACTAAACCAAGTAACACTTCAGGAACTACTATTTGCAGATGATATGATATTAGTAGCAGAGACAGAGAAAAAGTTACAACAAAATCTTAATATCTACCAAATGGAACTTCGAAAAATAAACATGGAAATAAACATAGAAAAGACAAAAACTATGATTATATCAAAGAAAGATTCGAGTCACTGTATTAACATAGATGGACACCAATTAGAACAGGTAACAAACTTTAAATATCTGGGTACAAGAATTGAAGATAAGGGAGAAATAGACAGAGTAATAACGGAAAGAATAGGAAAGGCGGGTAAAATCTATAATGCACTCAAAAATACGTTCCTTGCGAAAAAATAAATTCCAAAACAAGTAAAATCAGAAGTATACAGAAAAGTAGTAAGACCATCTTTAATCTATGGTAGCGAATCTTGGACGATCAATAGAAGAAATGAGAGCAGAATCACTGCCATGGAGATGAGATTTCTCAGAAAAATTGAAGGAATCACAAGATTAGATAGAGTGAGAAATGAAAGGATAACAGAACAACTAAAAGTGAAACCAATGAAGTCATTGATAGAAGAGAGAAAACTTGGATGGATAGGACACCTTCTCCGAATGGAAGACACTAGGATAACTAGAAGAATATATGAAGCTAGAGTAGGTGGAAAGAACAAAGTAGGGAGACCAAAAATGAAGTGGAGGAACAAGTACGAAAAGCAGCGGAAAACAGGGAGATACAGTGGAGAGAGCTTAAAGACTTAACTAGGGATAGGAAGTCATGGAAAACTTTAATCAAGAAGTGCTAAAATTAAGTTAAATTAAATTACATTATGTATATATATAGATAAACGCATGGTATATTGTTTTGCATTGTTATATTATATTTTATTGTAGCATATCAATTTATGATATAATCCGACACCTAACGGTAAAAGGATTTTCAGCTTAAATAAATAAATAAAAATTAATTGTAGAAAATAATTCATAGTTATTTTAAAGTATTTTAAGACACCAAATAAATGGACATCACTCCGATCTTTGTAATACCTTCTTCCATTATCGAGAACTCATCTTTATTAATTGTATAAGTTTTTTAATAAACGACTGACTAAATAATTAGTTTGCTACTGTAACACAGTAATATAAATACATACAGAGATATCCTTAAGCATAACCTAACTAAAACATTTATAACCATTTTAACACATAATTAATACTACAGTCGTACTCTAAATAATCATAGACAAAGAACCAAGTCAGATAAATATGGCATTAACACCAAACAGCTCTACAAAATATCGTTAGATTAGATAAATCTTTTCTTGTAAAATTATAACCAAAAATGAGATTATTCAGAACGGGTTATTTTTGTAAGCAAAAATATTCTTACATGTTGCCAATTAATCAAATCCAATATTACTGACTTATATAAATTAAATTCAATTTTAGGTACCAATGGAAAAGATATATATACGAGCCCCGCCTCACTGAAGTTCGCACACTCTATTTTTGTTATTTAACGGATATCCCGCATTTTTTTCTGATATTCATAGTAGCTGTTTTTTGTTGTTAGAGTGAAGTACTGTCGTTGCACTTAGTCCATGTTAAGTTTCATGAAATTCTATCGAATGATTTCCTCACGCCGCCCCTTCAATTCCGAACAGTCTGCGGACGCAAAAAAGCGGTAAGAGGGATCCCTACCTTAGTAAAATTTAAAAAAAAAACGTGACATGCAGTAGGTGCAGAAACAATATTTTATTATAACAATAAGAAACAGTTACTTTGAAGACCAAAAGAAATTTTGGGAAAAAAATTGTGGGGTGTACTTACTGTAGCAACAAGAAATAGCTACTTTGAAAAACCAAAAAATCCAGAGTGGAAATTGCGAGGCACAAATAGAAGTGTGCGAACTTCACCAGGTCGGGACTCGTATACTTTATGAATTTTTTTGAAGCAATATCTAAAATCTCAACGTGAAACTACAGAGTAATGCTGGATTATTCAACATGATCATTCAATTTTAAATGAGAATAATTCCCTACTTATCAACTGTGCATTAACTAGGCAAACAAGAAATAAAACAGGGAATCTTCAAGGTTTTAGAAGTTCGTCGCAAGATGCCTCTGCGATAGACAGTGTGTGTGAAGAAATGTGTGAAAACTGAGTGTGGAAGGAATTCAACTATCGTCTTGGCGTTCCTCGTATAAATATGGGTCATTTACAGTCGCGTAGCAACACCTTTTGGGACCCGGGACGGATTCTTCCTCGGGGGCCCCCTCATGAATTTTTCCAAATATAGGTACTATATCCGGCGTTCCGAAACCTTTTTTATCCAACCCCCATTACAAGGTAATCTGATGTACAGTATTATATAAAGCTCGCTGTAACTTAAACTAGCTATGTTTCGAATAATGGTTGAAAATTATCAATGCCGGATTTACTTGACATGGGGCCCTAGGATAAATATACAAAGTGCCCCTCTCCGTCTTACTGTAAAAATAAAAAGTAACATGAATCTATTTGAAGAACAAAATTAAACAAATTTTTATTATTATAATTCATATTTTGCATAAATACGTTACAATCAGTACGGTAAGTAAGTTTTAAATCGAAATAGATTATGCAATAGATAAATTCTCTAATAAATATATACAATATACAAATATTACCAGAAGTTAAATTCATTAAAACTTAAAAAGTACTAACTTCAATGCGGGGCCCCTCGAACTTGTGGGCCCTAATCTGAACCATTTTCAGCCTAATGGTAAATCCCTCGCTGCAAATTATTGCGTCAAAAAACTGGTTAAAAGTATTCTCAAATGAGGTTAGTAATAATCCATCAACATCATTTAACATCCATTTTTAAAGAGAAATTATAGTTTGCAGAAAATACGTATAATATGAAAATTGTTTCTCTTTTAAATTATTCATAATAGTGAATTTATTGACAATTCTTTTGGTCAAACAATTAATCGCAATTTATTTCAATATTTCCTATAGCTTAAAACACAATGTCATCCTGCGGTTTTTATCCTCTTTTCAGGAAAGGTAATTGTTTATAATCATTATTAAGTGTTTTGCAGTAAGCATTCCCGAGTTGTAAGTAATATTGAAAAATATAAACATTTAAAATGTAAATTTTAAAATATTTACAAAAATATGTAAAATTAAAATTCTTGTGGGGGCCCCCTGAGGCAGCGGCCCGGGGCGGACCGCCCCCCCATCCCCCTCGTTGCCACTGGTCACATTGACCACTTATAAGGTTGGAGACAAGACTTGGGCAGTTTATTGTTTGCTTGATCAACTAACCATTCTAAATTTGTTAAATTCAAAATTATAGTTATTTGGAAACGGATGAGTCAAAAATTCAAGAGTGAGAAAGATTGAGGATTATTAGAACTATTTTGTAAAGTCTGAAATGATTTTCAGATTATAAAGGTAATGTTTGACGTAAATATAAGAAAATTCCTTTTTTCATACCATTTTAAGTCACCCTATTTACGGCCATAATTAACGCACTATATGCCTCAAGAAAACTAAACATCTAACTATAATGTTTATTCTTAAAAGGCTTTTCAAGATTTTTCATTACTAATTTCTCTAAATCCACAGCATTAAGAGTTTTAGTACTTGTTGCTTGAGTCGGGCCAAAAAACTTGAAAGCCATTATTATTAAAAAACTAAAAAGCGAAAAATTGCTTTGAGGAACGAGATAAGACTTTAATATGATTCTTTTATTACAAAATTTCTAAATTGGACATGGTTTTATGGAGCTTAAAAAATTGCATTTTTTGTATCTGATATAATACTTGTATCTTGTATAAGTTTTTCATATTAAATATGTAGAAATTCCGAAAAGGATTAGAAGGAAGGACACATACGTGAATAACTTTTCTAAACTTCTAAAGTTTTGATAAAAACGTCGGTGGATTTCATGTCCGTACTTAACCATTTATGATTTTTTTTCTATATAAAAGTGAAGCTTAATGAAATATGAGTTTTAAAGCTTGCAACTCGCCAACGCAAAAATTGCTTTTTTTAACCGCCCACAAAATAAAGGGATACAGCGGAATAAAACATATTCACATTTTTATATTCGTGCGTTTTCCTACGGATATTTTATATCCATAAAATGAAGGTATACGATTATTGTCTTTTACTAATAAAAAAATTTAATAAACTAAATATAAATTCTTAACTGTTTTTTTAGGAGAATTGAAGAAAACCTATGATAGATTAAGCGATTAGTATATTGGTCTAATCAGTATTGAGAAACGAAGAACACACTGATAAGGTAAATTATGAATGCATATAAGGTAGTAAGTCAATTAATTAGTTATATTTAGCTTTACCGGCGTTGTAAAAGTCTTTAAGTAATAAACTGATAACTACAAAAGCAATAACCTGACAACCTGAGCGTTCCCATCACAATGTTATATTTTAGCCAGTTGTAGTTTATGCATTGCCCATAATGTATGATTAATTAATTTGAACGTCAGATAACAATATTATCACAGTTCCGTTGTCATGAACAACGATAATCTAGTTGCACAGTGTCAGTAAACCACAAATACGCTACCTGTTGCGTGTTGCACCGACCTGATCTATACAATATGATTATATCAATACTGTGATTTGAAAGACCTCACCATGTGGGATGTATACAGGTAAAACTCATTAGGTCAAGAGTAGTTTCACGCGACAGTAAAAAATTCTTTAATCTTTTTTAATGATTTATAATATATAAAAATTCTATGTCATCCTCTAACTAAAGATTTTAAGAGAGATATGATATTACTGATTTTATAGTGTGAGCAAATGTGACATTCTTTTGCTACTACTTACCTTAATCAATTTTTGATATCGAAGATATTTTGGAAACTTGGCTTACACAGTAAAAAATTAGCCCCGTGAACAATTTTTAGAGTACTGGGTAAAGATTATAGAATTAAAATTTAGAGTAGAAAAACTTTTTTTTACCCTATTCTTATAACAAAAATAATTCTTCGCTACTGAAATCTATTTTCTCTCTATATTATTAATTAACTCTATATAGATTGAATACTCATTCTAATAGTATTCTACTTTAAAAGTATAACAAAATCTACTTTAATTTTAATCTTTTTAAGAGAATAAAACCGTTAAGAAGTGATCTAAATTGGTTAAAAGGTGTTTGCTAGTGTTGATGGCAATGGATTTGCAAGAGAAGCGTGTGCGCATTAACAACACTAACAAAAAATGACGACAATCAGCTGTCTGATGTATTTTACTCCGACTAGTAGTTTTATAACTGCTGAATCTTTGAAATTTCAAAAGTTACTAAAATTGGTAGGAATTTCAAAATTTAACAAATCTTTAAATACCTTAATGTAGCTGTACAATTTAAAACGTAATAAACAACTAAGCAAAATTTAGAGATCAATATTATATTGACTAGACCAAAACAGGTATCTGTACATAAAAATAATACCTACATTAAGTTTAGATTTGCAATATTTGGAAATTTCCGCCTATTATAGTAACTTTTCAAATTGCAAAGTTTTGACAGTTAACTAGACACCTGTGGATGTTCACGTCTTTTTACTGCATGTGAATGTGAAAGTTCGTATTTTGTTTTAATAATATAATTAATATACGGTAACTTAAAACAATTTTATTTTTTAAACATTTTATTAATACATATTATTATTTTATAATTTTAGTAATTAGTGTTACTTATGATGAGTAAGAGTAAGGGAGCACTTGGAAACTTGACATGTTGAACAGCAAACGCTTTTTTAAATAATTCATATTCGGTGTTTTATTTCCAAACAATAAACAGAGATATTAAGAAATTAGGTAAGTAAAATCAATAATTATAATTGTACTTAATTTGCAGAACATAAGATTAATTACATCATAACTATAGTAATTTTGAACTATGACGGAGTTCACGGAGTGCTGCAAGGGAATCTCTTAATACAAATTTAATGAAAGTTGCAGGGAGCAGTAACAGTAGTTCACTCTAGCAACAATTAACAACCATACCATGGACCAAGAAAAACAATTTCGAAGGAAAGGTTCCGGGGTGTCCTTTAACCAAAATAGAAGTGTCCCAACTGAGCTCGTCTACATTTTTTCAGTACGTTCTTATGTTTTAATTGTACATATATTTTTTATGTATGTTTGGATTGCAATAAATAAATAAATTACTTATGACCTCGACCTTGAAAAAGTACACTATTTTCACTCCAAAATTTCAATCTAAATAGGAAACAAATTATATTCAAAAGTTTTATAAACAATCCACTCTAAATCGGTAGTGTTTTCCCAAGTAGAGTAAAAGATCCAAAAGTCAAGAGTAAAATCTTACTCCGAAACGATTAGAAATTGGACTGTTTTAGTGTAAAAAAGGTATAATTGTTTCAGAGTGTAATAAATTTGCACTAATATTATATTGAAGTTAACTCTAGGGTCTACACGAAGTTACAGATTAGATATTTTACTCTAAATGTATTGTACCTAATCACACACTTTTTAAAGTGGTCTAGTGTTCGAATTTTCCACTAAATTTTTTACTCTGTACATATGATTTATTTTAGTTAAGATTATCTTTACTAAATATATACCTAGTCTGTTCAATCGTTTTCATTTTCTACATTCTACGAGTATATCGTATGTATAGAGTTAAATCGAAATATGAAAGCTGAATAGTATCGAAATGGGAATTAAAACCCTTCGGGCCATTCCATATAAAATCATTAAATTTAAAAAAGAATGGTAGATGCACCATTTTTAATTTTGATGTCAGTGGGCTAGTTTGTTACTCTAGCGTTTAGAGAATAATTTTAAAAAATGTTGACCGGCAATCATTTGATAATGGCGGCCACTTTTCATCAGCAGCGCCAACAAATTCTACAAATTTCAGATGTTTACGCTTTTAATCACAACTTGTTGTGCAATTTGGAATATATTGTGCCATTTTAAAGCTTAAAATAGGTAACATATTATTTATATATGTTTGATTTGATAGTAACTTATTTTTTCAATAGCACAGGTGTGCGCTTTAACCGTTGAAATTGTTATTTTTTCCCGATTTGTATCCCATCCTGAGACCCACAGGCTAAAACTAGAGCTTTGTTTATTGTTAGTTTCTTTACTTCCATTATAGTTATATGACGTTATGATGTTTTGCGTACATTATGTCCACATGTAGTACTTACAATAAGAACATACAAAATTATCTTCATTAACCCCCTGCTTATTAAAAACTAGCCTCCAAGTTGAAAAAAAAATAATTAAAATTCGGAGCACAAAAGAGTTATGTGGGGGGGGGGGAAGCAGATAAAATGTTTGGTAAAAGTGTTATAAAAGTTTATGTGATAGTGACTCTTTGGGAATATCTGTATTGCAAACTTGGATTCATTCTGTTATTTCCATTCCTTTTTTTAATACAAGCCTTTGAAAATGTGAAAAAAACTAAATTCTCAAGTTACTTTTTGAGGTGTGTTGGTTAAACCAAGGTACTTTTAAAGAATATTTTTAGGACTCGGACTTAATTTGTTGCAAATTTGTAAATACTATGTGGAGTATGTGGGTCTAATAACTAAATACTAACAAATAAAACTACCGTTAATCCTTCTAGTTCTGTACCTATCATGTATTTAGTTATAACGGGTTGCAACCTAAGTCTATATATACTCATGTAATTTTTTTTGTAATGCTCGGTCTTCTGATGATGGTGTAAAAACTGAAATTGCGATAAAGATTATAAAGTTTATTTGTGAAACTTGACTCTGAAAATAACTCTGATCCAAGTGTTTATTATGTAGTTGGTTCAACCTGCACACCGCAAGAAGGAAGATCTTAAAAAATCAAAGACTCTTAACGAAGATTTCCACATTTTATTTGCCCCCCTTCCCCACATAGCTTTCTTGAGCTGTGACCTTGAAAAAATAAGTTACTATCAAACTGTAAATACATAAATAAAATGGTCTTATTTTAAGCTTTAAAATATATTCCAAATTGATCAATCGCACAGCAAGCTATGATTCAATGCATAATCCTCTAGAATTGGTAAAATTTGTTGACGGTGCTGATGACAAATGTCCTCCATTAACAAATGGTGGCCGGTAAATATTTTCTTTCAGCTAAAGGTTAGACTAACAAACTAGCCCATTTCCATCAAAATCAAAATGGTGCAGCTTCACCCTCTTGGTGATTTTTCATGAAAGACCCTTTTTGGGAGTATGCTCTCTACTGTTTGATTAAAGAAACATAAGTGTTCTCACAGCTTAACAAATGCTTCATGACCTGATACTTCCTATTACCATGAGAATTTTTTCAACCGCCAACTTCTAGTTCTGTTTATTTGTCGGCTTGTTTATTAGGAAATCATTTTAGCACGTCACATATCTAATTTTAAAATAAAGCATTCTATCTAGAATATAACGTTTCTATAGGGCAGGAAGGAAATTACGCTGCTCAAGTGTTGGTAAATTATCTTTGGTACTTACTAATGGTTTATTTTGAAATTTCAATTAGCTCTAGACATATACAATAATACATAATACAATATGATATTCTGCAAGCTGGAATATTATCTTCCTAGTCGGCTCCACAACGAGATTTATTTCATATTTCTAAGAGGGGCGACAAGCTTTACGTTTCATAAGTATTTTGTCTTAACTTTTTATTAAACTCTGAAATAAATTCAAAAATAAAATTCTGATTTTATTCTCGTTCATTGAAAGAAAGGCACACGCTAAAAATCATCTGTTTTAAACGTCTTTTCTGAAACGTTTATGTTGTTAAAAAAATGAATTTCAGATATTCCATGAATACCCATTCTCTCTATGAAAAGGTGAAGCGATAGTACTCTGGTAATAGTTCACGGTAAGTGATATTTAGTATAAAATATCTCGATTGTCACTAACAATGACAAGAACTATAATAACGTTGGAGAATACTAGAACATTATTAAAAAAATCTATATATAATAATGCCGATAATTCCCGATCTATAAAACATGATGTAGAAAATGCAAATACTATTAAATCTTAATGTATGCTGTAAGCAGGTGGCAGATGATGTTGGGGATGAGGAGAATTAAGTAAAAAAAAAGATTTGGAGACCAGGATTTAATAAAGTATTTATTGGTAAATACACAAATTTGCAAGTCGACAAATCTGACTTCTACGTATTACAAACACTACACTTGCTCGTTGCTCGGTGGTCAAGTATGTTACTGCATGCTGGATGGATTAACTCTAACAAGGTTGCAGCTTGATGTTGTATTTATAGGTTGTGACTCCAGAGTGTGGCTGGATGCGAGTTTCTTTTGTTTGACTTCGTCCTTACTTTAGCTACCACGGTTCGGAGAAGAGATGCATAGCGTCATAGCGAACGTGGCCTGATAAAGTTGCTATATTTAGCTTGTGCTCCTTGGCACTCTAGAACTGACTTAATTTAAATAACATTTACATTAAGTGGAATATGATTAGAATAACTTATAATATATTATCGAATAAAATTAGAATAAATTACCATATACTAAACTGCATAAAGTATATATTTAGTTTAAGTAAAAAGTGAATTAATAATGTAAAGGAAATTAGAGTTATATTTTCTGTACGTTACGCCAGTACAGAAAAAATGCTTGCGATATGCATTTTTGTCGAATATATAGTTACAGACAGCTGCATTTAAAATTTGTTTGTTCAGATGAAAAACATGACAAGTGGGCTGACTAATACCAATTTGGCGCTTCATTATAACTAAAAAGTCACGTACCAATGGTATTTAATATTTATTTATTTATTTTTGGGCGAGGAATCAGGATGGCGGAGCATCCTTCGTACCTCATGGCACCAATTGCTTTGATCATTTGGCCGACCCTACTAGAATTTAGCCGAATCTGGGGGAATTCCACCCCCAGTAGGGATTTTTATCGTGCCAAACATCGCATAGACACGGGACATACAGTTTTACTTCCTATCCGAGAAGAAGGCATGTTTTTAATTTTTCTCCGCTATGAAAAATTACCAACTCGGCCGGCGATCAAACCTGCGATCCTTGGATTATGAAGCAAACATGCAAACCACTAATCCACCGAGACTGGCTGATATTTAATAGTTATTTGTATACCTGTATACCAAGGCCGCGAAATGTCTTGTTAACGTGCCGAGAGAATAATGGCCGCTAAGGCCGTTTACGGGCGAGGCAGTACAATCTCGAGAACCCTAAGGAATCTCGCAGGCAAGGTATACACAACATTTTATGTGCAACCGTAAAAAATATGTAATTACAAATTCCAGTGCTTTTAAAAACCAACAGTTTAATTGATTGTAAATAGAAAGCCTTCTTTCATGTTACAGCGTTTCTATAGAGATTACATTTGATATACGAGGTATCACAATAAAATTCGCGGACTTTTGCTATAAAAAATTTACTGAAAAGTCAATATAATATTACACATTGCGCCCTTCAAAGTGCTCCCCCTGAGCTGTTATGCACTTCACCATTCGCCTTTTCCAGCCTTCGAAGCACTCGCGAAATTGATCTTTTGTTACCCCTGACAACACCTCTAACGTTGACTTTTTAATGGACTCCAGAGTTTGAAAATCAGGTGCCAAATTAGGTGAGTAGGGGGGGGGGGTGTTCAAGAACCATGGTGGTCGATTTGGCTAAAAACTGCTTGATAATGAAGGCTGTGTGAGAGGGCGCATTGTCATGATGAAGCACCCAGGACTGGTTTTGCCACAAATCGGGTTTCTTTTGCGAACTCTCTCACGCAGGCGTTTCATTACACCCAAGTAGTAAGCAGAGTTAACTGTCTGACCTTCAGGAACCCATTCTTGGTGTACAATTCCACGCGAATCAAAAAAACCAACAGCATGGCCTTGATTTTTGATTTTGACTTCCTGCCTTTTTTTGATAAACACGCAAACGATTTTCCTTTTGTTCAGTTGTCAAATTTCTTGGGACAACCTTTGCACAAAGTTTTAACATCCCCAAATCTTGCGTGAGGATGAGGTGCACGGTCTCTCGATTGATTCCGGTAATCGCTGCAACATCCCTGATCGTGAGGCGACGATTTGCGTTGATAGCATCTTCAACTTTTTGCACCGAGAAGTCATTTCGAGAAGGAGGGTCGCTGCGAACGCTCATCGTCCTTCGTTGAAGTTCTCCCCTCTGTGAACCTCGACAACCACTTGAAAAACGAACTTCTTTTCATAAGACGGTCGCCGTAAACTGGTCTCATAATTTCAAGAATTTCCGAGTTCGTTTTCCCCGCTTTCACAAGGAATTTCATCACAATTCGCTGCTCCTCAAAATCACGACCGATTTCCATCGTCACAATATCAAAACACACGTGTACAAAAACAGCTCTACACTCAAATAAAGACACGAAGTGGGAGTTAGCCGGAGAGGGTAAACCAGAAAAAGAGATAAGTCGGGGGGAGAGTAGTCTAATTCTGCAGAAGAGATAAGCTGGGTGGGGGGGGATCCGGAAAAAGGAGTATAACTAAAGGTGGAAGGTAGGGTAAATCGGGTTTGGTGGTGAGGGGGTAAGTCGGCTGTTTGTTAAATAACGCGTTTAATAGTTCGTCTGGGAACGGTAAGCTTAGTATATTCAACTGTTTTTGTTCGATGGCATTTATTTAATATATATTAATATTAAATAATCACGCTTGGAAACCCGAAGGATCGTAATCACACAACGAACGTTGTATGTAAGAAAACCCTCCAATAAATTAACATTTTGACCGTCATGTCTTGTCAGGGTTTTCCTTTTAATTATATAAAGAGCAACAAACATTGAGAACGGTGATACAAATTACCTACAACATGTCTTAGAATAGATTTATTTTTTATTTATTTATTTACAAGTACGGGAAATTAACAGACTTATAGTCCAGTTACATTACATATTACAATTACATTTCCTTAATAAAAATGATTAAATTTCAGTTGATTTCTAATCTACTGTATATATTGCCAGGAAATATACACATTAGTTTAATAAAATATTATACATTAAATTAATTCTAGAAAGGACATATAAGTATATCCTACACAGATAAAGTGCATGCAAAGTCAGCACATGTTTCTTTCATATAAGGTTTTTAAAGCTAGCGAAATGGCGTCAAGCTTTTACGTCTCGTTTTAAACGAATGAAATGTTCCGCCAGAGATGATGGAAAGTCCCGTGAAACTTATGGCAGATATTGTGATCTAGGACCTTTGTTTATTTTTATTTCCTCGGATACTCTTCTCTGACATACATTTCTCCAGAAAAGCAACAACTATTAGAATACTTAATGCTAATATTATTATTATAATATTCTATATTAGTTTTCCTTATAAATCTATAATTTTTAATTACTAATATTAGTAGATTGATATTAATCGGTCTATTTTAGAACACTTAAGCTACTTAAACATACTTTAGAGTATCTTTTAAGAGATTTTTAAATGCAAACAAAACTTTTGATTCAGTTTCGAAATATTTAATGTTTTCCGGGTTTACAAATAAGTAAGTAATATTTAATGAAAATGGGCTCGTGCTCTGCTTACCTTTTTTCTTTAATTAAGCAAAAAACTGAAGTATTAAGTTACAAAACATTCTAAATTATTTAAAATCTTTAATGTGTTTTGCAAAAATAACGAGGCAAGATACCGAACAGGCAGGAAAGGTTTTAGTTTTCCTTGTAGTGCTCTAAATGTATTTAACATATAGTAGATATATTTAAAAAGTGGTATAATTAAATATATTAATAAATATTGTTGAGTCATTTTGAAAAATTAAATTCAAAAATCGGAAATAAAAATCTTTATTATAAACATAACTATACATTTATATGAAATGTTCATCTTGGCTATTGAAAACCTCACATTTATATCCTACAATATTGGAAAATACTGGAAAGGTCTTTAGGGATTTATTTATCAATAAGGGAAGGTTTCTCAAAGATGAATTATTGCAAATAACAATTTTTGAAGTACATTTTTATTTATTTTCTTGGTTTCTGTCTAATATGCCATTCATGCGTATGCAAGTAAATCTTGTGTTATAAAACTTAGATTTCTTACTTTTGAAGCTTAGTTCTTTTCTTATTTAAAACAATACTTACTTTCTAATAATGTTTTAAATTATTTTATAGCATACAGCAGAATGTGAGAAAAACAAGATAACGAATCAGAATGTATGTTTGTGTTGGCAGAAAGGTTAGCAACTTTTAAAATGTATCTACAAATTACCATTGTTGCAAATAAATTTAATAGATAAGTATTTGGAAATAATGAACCGCAGATCTCTTTTCGGTATAGCATTGTCGGTATGGCACTGTTGTACTTTTCTTGAGCAGCAGCCTATATTCTTTACATTAGTAATAGCTTACCCTTGAACACGATAAATCAGAAGTTTAGAAAATAGGACAGTAAAGCGAATACAAACATAAATTTCTCAAATTAGATTAAAAGTTTTCCCTATTACTTTTGCAAGAAACTATAATGCTAATGAAAGCGGTTTGGTTGATGTTTAGTTTATTCATTTAAAAAACAAGCGACAAATATAATATAATAAGTTTTATTTAACAGCATAATTTTTGAAAACAAAATATTATTCTTTGTTAAATGAAATGTGAATTTGGCGGCAACCGAGTTGCAACTATTAGATTTAACGTACTCTCCAATTTGGGGACAACTCTAAAAATAATCCTTCCATATATACTATAACGAGCTTGTTCGGGGTATGTATCCTATACTCCGAGTGGTACTTATAGCTGGTGTCATTGTGCAGTGGCATGTTTAAGTTAAGCGAAAAAAGAATCTGACATAAAAGCAGCTTTCTTTTGCTATGAAAGGAGTGTACTTAATTTCGGTTCGTACCCACATTACTAGTATATTAGTTAGGTGAATTAAATTGGTGAATTTACTTGGTCAAGGTTCGAAGAAGCGGCCTTGTACGCTAGTCTTATTATAACTTCATAGTCGCCATTTTTTAACCATAGCAGCTAAAGGAAACTACAATCATGATAGTTGCACTGTAAGAAATATAATTTCATTTGCATCTTTCTGTTTATCCTTCAATAAATTATTCTTATTAATAATTTTATTTTAATCGATGTGTTTATATTATTGTCTTTAATCAGTCTATTTAATCTGCTTTATTCTTTACTATGAACTTCTTTTATTACTGTCATAATTATCTGTTAATACATAATTCTAATCGGATTATCTTCAAACATCTTGGAAGATGTAATAAACCAATTTGGAAATTTAAACGTTGGAAATGATCAACGGTCCAGAACAAGCAATTCACCAAAGTATTTCACTTAAGTCCAGTCAAATGGTGTTCAAAAATGGCTTGAAGTGGAAAGTTCTGGTGTAATTGTTTTTTCTGGCTTAGTTTATGGTTTTTGGGGTGCTGAATACGAATCTGAAGTTGTCCAACAAAAGTCTTCACGGAAAATATGAGAAATCATAAAAAACACTAAAAATCACAGTTTTCTTTTGGTTTTTGGCTTATTACTTGAAAAGTAAGCTTTTTACGCAAAAGATGATTCTATATTAAAATAAAGACGAGAAGATTACCTACAATTCATGTTCTCATAATTCTTGTTGTACAACGTGTGGTTTTCGCGCAAAGGGGCGTTGAAAAACCGGTAAAAATCAGAAATTTCCGGGAAATAGCAAAAACACATTCTTTTACAGCCTTTCCGTTCATAACACTAAAAAAGTAACCATTTGCTAACGTACCTACTTATTATTAGGTTATATATTATTATTATATTTATAGTTATATTATTATTATATAGGCATATATTAATATAGGTATAGACTCTCTACGAGCCTTTTGTTGTTCGGGTGCTTTATTTGTTTTGCAGCTCCTCACGTTTTGACGTGTTGAGCTGGCGGGCATGCTGAAGAATTTCTAAAATACCAATTGTTGCCTGTATCCAATGTCTCCTTTCGACGACTGTGGTATGCGAAAAAGAACCAAGTCTGCTTTATACAAAGCATTTATACCAACTGAACAGGCAAATTTCCAAGGGTGTGTGTATATCATAGATGGAGGATATTTGCTGCATAGAGTCGTGTGGATCAGGTGTCAATAATTTTCATCAATTTGTGAAAGTTACGTTTCGTTTGTTAGGTTCAAGTACAAGGACAGTGCCATAGTTGTGTTCGATGGTTACCATCAAGAAGATAGTTGCAGAGGTACTAAATATATTGAGCGAGCAAGAAGATCACACAAACAACCCTCAGTAGATTTGATGTTCGATGAAGCAATGGTGCCTACAGTACCACAAGAAAAATTCTTAAGCAATATGAAAAACAAAGAGCGTCTGATTGTAATGTTGAGGGACAATTTTGTAGCAGCTGACATTCACACAAAGCAGGCACAAGAGGGATTCGGATACACTTGTCACCACAGCAATAGACCTTGCACAACATAACTCTGTAGTTATCGTGAGTGAAGACGTAGATTTCCTGGTGATCATGATTGGTCGCTGTAGCGATGTACATTAAAATGTATACTTTCTAAAGCCAGGCAAAGGGACAGTTTCACCACTCATCTTTCTCTCCTGACTGCAAACTTGATCGATCCATAGCTAACAACGTATTGTTTTTACATGCCATGGGAAGCTGTGATACTACTTCAGCCTTGTTCAAAGTAGGAAAGATGAGGTTTCTTCAGATTCTCAGGAAAAACCCTGCATTAACTAAGACTATTGAGATTTTTAAAGACCCGATGCTGATGCAGTTACTGATGCTGGCCATCGTTTTTTCGCCTCATTGCATAAATTGTCTGACAAGGAAGCCACCTGAATGCTACCTTAGGTCTATATACAATACATCCGACCATTTGCCGTCTCTACCTCCTACAGAGGCTGCAGCTCAGCAACATTTCTTGAGGGTGTATTTTCAAGTTCAACAATTGCTTGGCAATGAAAAATATCGTGAACAATGGGGATGGAAGAAAACCAAAGATGATCATTAAACAAATTGAGGTATGAATGCTACCTTAGGTCTGCATACAATATATCCGACCATTTGCCGTCTCTACCTCCTACAGAGGCTGCAGCTCAGCAACATCCCTTGAGGGTGTATTTTCAAGTTCAACAATTGCTTGGGAATGAGAAAGATCGTGAACAATGGAGATGGAAGAAAACCAAAGATGGTCTGGAGCCAGTAACCACGCTACAGCCACCAGCATCTCAACCCGTTTTGAAACTTATTTCTTGCAAATGCAAGAAGACCTGCCAGACAAACTGTGGATGCAAAAAAGCAGGCCTCAAGTGCTCCAATATTTGTTATTGAACTACGAAAGCAGTTGCAATAACACGCCGCTTACTGAAATCGAAGAAGACGATGATGACCCGGGATTCCTTGAAGTACTTGAAGGCATCCCGCAAAAATCATGGAACCTTTGACCAAGAGGACACGGTTTGACTGAGAAGTTTCACTTCAACGTCAATAATCAATTAATAATAAGTGTTTTATAAAATATCTACCTACCTATTTTATTACATTATATTGTTTTATATTGCTCAGTTTTCATACTTATCAACCATGAATCGCTGTTTATCATTTTGTTGTACCTATGTAAGGCGGCTGATTTCGTGCATTCGTCATTGCATTTCTCATAACTATTCAAGGCCCGAAAAAATTACTTACACATAAATTGTAGAAAATTTTATCTGCTTTTTCAGTATAGGTATAAGTATAGGAGAATGTTTACAGTGAAATGCTTACTTTTCGTGTTATGAAGGGAAATTCTCTAAAAAAATGTGTTTTTTTGCTATTTTCCAAAAATTACTGATTTTCGCCGACTTTTCAACGCCCCTTTGCACGGAAATCATATGTCGTACAAAAAAATGATACCAACAGAAATTGTAGATAATTTTCTCGTCTTTATTTTAATATAACCTTTAATATAGATAACCTTTTGCGTAAAAAGCTTATTTTGGAAGTTATAAGCCAAAAACTAAAAAGCCTGTGATTTTAGTTGTTTTTTGATGATTTCCCATATTTGTCGAAAAAAAATTTGTTGGACAACTTCAGATTCGTGTTCAACACCTAAAAAAAACATAAAGTAAGCCAATAAAAACAATTACACCAGAACTTTCCACTTCAAACTACCATTTGACTGGACTGTATCTAATAGAGGATGAATTATGGCTAACGCATTTCATATGGAATAGTTAAGAATTATCTCAGAATTCGATGTCAGATTATACGAATTCATAAGTGCTAACTAAAAACTAACTGATACTGACCCATTTCTTCTAAGCTGTACCCGAAGGAAAACCGACACCATTTAATAACCATTATCTTATAACATCGATTCGCGGTAAATTCGAGGTACATAGTAACTGGTAACCGTAAAAGTCACAAATGGAAGAGAGGTAAATTCCTGACAAGAATTAAAAAATGTATTGCAAAGAAAACCTCGCCGATCGACGAGACGAGAATTCACTCACAAAAGACCTAATATTTCTGAAGCAAACTAATGAGACACCACATCGAAAATCCGAGGACTACAATTTTCACAATTATAAGTCAATGAGGCAAATGCAGTATCAATAGTTATAAAAAGAGAGCTTTACTATCAACTCACTCTAAAGGCATTCCTTTTAGGGCTACGCGAACCACTGAGTTCTTTAATCACAGCAGAAAGACTACAAACAGTGAACAAGCCATGACCTACATAATTGCAGAAGATAACATTAAATACACTAAAATTCAGGACAACCACACTTGCGAAAACCTGCAACTAAATCTTTGATAAAAACAAGGTGCGAACCTCATCATCATAGTCACATGTATCAGTCTTCGCCAAGATATCACAACTACTCTTCAGAATGTATTATTCCAGGCCGTAGAATATACAACAAAACAAACGTCGCAACTCTAATATTCCGAGAGCCAGTATCAATGACCTTTGACCAATAAGCTTTTCATAACCAGAATCCGTTCCCATAAGTGTTCGAGTTCGAGACAACATAAAGTTTATCTTAAATTCAACGACAACTACGACGGATTTATAGGATTAGACTTACTTAAAGTAATCAATACAACATTGGATTTCAAGAATGATTGTTGCATACACCAGTGGCTAACGTACCAATACCTAAGCATTGAATTACAAAGCCAGACGAAACTTCATCACATCACGCGAACTACCTTAAAAAATTCATCACATACATTGGAGTTGCAACCAAGAATCGAAACTATTGTTAAGATATCAACCTAGGCTAATTTAGAAGAAGGGTTTCTAGAACACGCCAAAGTCGAAGAAAACTTAGAAATTCCAGCAGCCTATGTAAACATACGAAAATGATACACCTACAGCACAATCATCAATAAAAGAAACCAAACACAAGTAATGCGTATGGAAAAGCCAGTGTTAGAGATTATATCTAACGTCAACATTAACGCCATTAGAATTGAAGATCGAACAAAGACAAAGCTGGAAAGAAAAAATCTCAACAAACTCAGACTTGCCTACCTAAACGATGAAGAAACAGACTGATAAGAAATTTAAGAAATAAGAATGTAGACATATTCCATATGGAAGGTTTACCCTTAACTTTTACTAGTGAAATTAAGCACAAGAACCGCACAACAGATCAGCCACTTTAAGTAAAAAATTACAGATTTTCATCTATACATTGAGCAAATAGTTTAGTCAATTTGAAACAAATTTTCATGAAAAGCGGAAAGTTGAGGTAAGTCCGTAGATTTTTGCATAGGACTTCCTTGTAGGTTGTTAAATAAGCCCCTAAAAGCCAACACCTGTGAATGGTGAGCTCGAAGAAATAATGAGCGTAAATCACGCTTCCAAACAGTTTTTGTCGTTTTTCTCGGAGACTGTTAGGTTTATTAAGATGAAGGAGGTTAGGTAAAATAAAACTTATTTAAATCCCTACCAAAAATGTCCAAATGCTTTTTCGTACCTCTCCATCTTTTTTGTGTTATCTAAGAAAGAAGATATGTCATATATGGATCAGCAATTTGCACCAGCAATTTTGCTCAAGGAACTTTCGGGCGTAACTGTTTGCGGTTGCATAAATGCATATTTGTTATAAAGTAGCTAAGAAAAATTTGTTGAGAGCCGGACGCGATGGTGATGCTGTCATCTTTTACCTTAGTATCTCTTCGGCAAAATCCATCAGGCGATATTACCGATATTCTTAGTGCTAGTCGGCTGAAAAATTCGTATTGGCAAGTTGATTCTTACGAGAGTAATAGTCAATTTCTTTTTTTAACTCATTATGTACATGTTTCGCTTTTTTTGAATTAAATTTTAATTTCTTTTATTTATAAGGTCTTGATATCGAGTACAATTTTTTGCTTGAATGATTTTAATAAGATACACAATTTAAAACGAAACTGTTGCTTTGGGGCACCCGTACATTTTAAAGCAAGTCAGCAATTAATGTATTTCAATTTTACTTAAAGAAAAATCATACAAGAAAAAAATTAACTCATTAGCTAGGTCTTATAAATAAAGAAAATTAGGATTTCAAAAAAAAGTGTAACACCTGTAAGTAATGGGTTGATTAAAAAATTGACTAGTACAGTGTACTCTCCTAAGAATTAACTTGCCAATAAAAATTTTTCAGCCGACTAGTACCAAAAACATGGATAATATCGCATGATGAATTTTGCGGAAGAGATGCTAAGGTAAAAGATGGCTCGACCATGACCGCGTCCAGTTCTCAACAAATTTTTCTTAGCGATTTCATGACGAATATGAGACCACAAAAAGTTACGCGCGAAATTCCTTTGAACAAATTTACTGGTGGAAATTGCTGATCCATGACATATCTTCTTTCTTTTCATCTTTCATTAAGACATTTTTGGTAGAAATTTAAATAAGCTTTATTTTACCTAATCTCCTTCATCTCGATAAACCTAATAGTTTCCGAGAAAAACGACAAAAACCGTTAGGGGGAGTGGTTTATTCTTATAATCTCTTCGAGCACACCACCTACAGGTGTTGGCTTTTAGGGTGTCATTTAACAACCCACAAGCAAGCCCTATGCCAAAATCCACGGACTCACCTCCACTTTCCGCTATTTTTTCTAATTTGACTGGATTAAAAAGTGAAGAACACAAAAGCGAACTTAGTGACACAAAGTCGTGTCCCAAGGAGTACAACCAGATCTTCAAAAAATAGAAGCCTTAAAGAAATGTTTGTTACTGCACGTTACGTCGTATTACATAACATTATATTATAGTATTGCGGTGATCTATGAATGAAATAAAATGTAATATCCACCGTTCCAAATATCTAAAATAAAATTACATATACGGTGAATTAAATTATGCGATGAGCACCACAGATATTCTTTATTTCTCTCAGCTAGCTCAGGTTTGCTCAGTAAAGCATAAATTATTTGAATTGAGACTCTTATTTGCATTTATGCCTGGAAAGAAGAGAATAAACTATCGTAAGCTCTAAAACTTCTGCAAGCTGGACAACTGCTACTCAACTCTGAATTTGAAAAACAAAAATGCTGGATATATGTATCAACATCAATTAAGCACATGTATGAAATTTACAACACAAGAGCTTTATTAAACACACAAAAATAAAATCCAAAGGAAATTCAAAAATAAAAATAAAATGTTTTTCAAAAAAATACAAATATTGAATTGAGAAGTGCCTTCTCAGGTTTGCTCAAACGTAATAAAAAGTTGTAGAGATCTGACATAGGATAACTACGGTCATTCGTTTAAACAAACCAACATAAATAAACTTTGTTTATAAATAAAAATCTTATTAAAATAAAAATAAATTTTTATAAAAAGAAATTTAATTATTTTCTTTACTTAAAATAAAGTAAATTCTTAAAAGAACTTAATAAATTAAATCAGATAGACTTTTATTATTTATCAGGATGAACTTTGTACATTAAATTTATTTATAAACTCAATAAAGATCGTTTATTTTTTGCCAACCTGGTATAATGTGATACATTTTCCCCTCTTAAATTAATCCTTTTTGTGGTAACACTGCTATGAAACCAAACAGCTGATTTCTTATATAAAAAATCGATATGTCAATCGATAAAAAACAAATTAAATTAGCTTTAATTTATTTAAACGAAAAACACTTTCACTTTTATATATTCGTAGCACAATAATTAAATCTTCATTAAATTCCTAATATTTATCCAGGTAACACTTTTATATTTGTTTTCAATAACTTTGTTTATTATATGACACTTGTCAAAACCATGAGGTTATAAATCTAACCTCAAATTTACAGATATTTTATCTGGAGTCGAGCATGGGTTTTACGTTGAATGTTTTATCGACTAATTTTGTTCCAAAATGAACCAGGTTATATAAGAACTGCCATAACAATTGAAATCTATGACATTTTTATAAAAGAAGATCTAAAACGCGTGTGACGTCACTAAACCAAAACAGCTGTTTCTGATCTTCACTATTCCCAAATCTGTTATGATGAAGTTGTAGATCTTAAAACGCTGATCCAAAAACTATTATACATGTATAGTCCCAAAATGAATGGTAGAAAAAACCATTAGACAACGTACAAACTCATTACGATCTAATTACATGTACAAATTAACAAAACAAGGTTCATCTTTTTCAAAATGGCTATAGAATTACATGATATCGGTAACATTAGCAATTTATCTATAAACATACCTTTACAACTTACTATAAACATGATTTTTACAGTATACGAACTACTATAAATACGAATTGATACTCATACAAATACCAGCTTAATATTTGAGTCAAAATTAATCAAATTATGCATAAACTGTCCAGCATACACTGCTCTAGATGCTTACATAAAAACAATGGTGAGAAAAGCAGGATAAAAACCAATAAAAGTCTGTTAGCACGAAACAACAGGATTCAAATAACTTCATTAATTGTAATGGTCAGAAATCTAGTGAACAAATTCAAAGATTAATTGTATAATGCTAGTCATAATAAGGTTGACCTAAATAATCTATTTTTAGCAAATCAACACTGTAAAACTGAGCTGGTGTCGAGGAATATAGAAAAAATCTGTCTAACGCAGAACATCGTAATGTCTAAATTCAAAAATGGAAATAACTTCTTCCTAACAAGTGGAAAACCGTTCCAAAGTAATATGGGTTGCCTAAACATGATTCTAATTAAGCAATTAACTGAATTATATCCTTTTTTCTGAAATTGAAACCTAATTTTGTTTATTGTGCATGAAAAAGCGAGGTTAAGTTTGCATGAAATCTTTATTTTTAAGTTTTGATTTAAATATTAATGAACCTAATTGCGGTTCTAATTATTGTTATTAATCATATTTATGACATGCCATGTCCCTCTTTTAAATTATGACCAATACAAAATATTCGTTTTAACGTTCACGAACATTGTTAGATAAAATTTTCAAGACGGTGATATTATATCACCTCAGTATATTATAGTATATTATAGTATATTATAGTATATTATAGTATATTATAGTATATTATAGTATATTATAGTATATTATAGTATATTATACTATATTATACGAGGGTAAATCAAATATAAACGGTAATTTTTTTTTCATCATTTATTGAATAACGTTATACTACACAAATCATTGTTTTAACATTTTTCAATATAGTCTCCTGCGTGATCTACACACTTTTGCCACCAATTTGGAAGTTTCAGTATTCCCTGGTTATAGAAAGTTTGAAGGCGAGTTGTAAGCCAATTGCGCACGTGCTCTTCGACTTATTCATTGCTTCCGAATCGTTTACCTCCCAGTAATTCCTTCATAGGCGCGAACAAAAAATAGTCACAGGGGAACAAGTCAGGGCTATAAGGAGGGTGCTCGAGGGTTTCCCAGCCTATTTCTTCCAGTATATTCCTTGTCAAGGCCGCGGTGTGAGGCCTGGCGTTGTCATGGAAGAGAATGACATCTTTGATGGGCATGCCTCGTCTTTTGTTTCGATAGGCGGCCTTTGCCGACCGTAACAACTGGCAGTAGTAAGCCGCATTCACTGTACGTTGATCGTGTAGAAAATCGATCACTAAAATTCCCCTAGAGTCAAAGAAAATCGTTGCAAGGACTTTTCCAGCTGAGTGCCGAGTTTTGGCGTTCACTGGGCAACCTTCATTCTTTCTTCGCCATTCCTTACTTGCCATTTTAGATTCGCGGGTGTAGTGATGTACCCACGTCTCATCACATGTCACGATGCGCTGCAAAAAGGCCTCCCCTTCTCGTTGAAATCGATTCAGAAGCCTTTCAGCGATCTCCGACCTAACCTGTTTTTGGTTTCCAGTCAACAACCTTGGAACCCATCGAGCACTAATTTTTCGAAAACCAAGTTGATCAGTTATAATGAATTGAACACTTCCATAGCTGATAGCCACTTCTGATGAAATTTCTTCCACGGTTAACCGGCGATCACGTTCAAAAAGCTCTCGAACGGTACGGGTATTGTCATCTGTAAGGCTTGTCCTTGGGCGTCGATCATGACTTTCGTTTTCAACACGATCTCGTCCGCCCTTAAATTCTCTCGCCCACGTATACACACGATTCTGAGACAGTGTACTGTCCCCAAACTGTGCCTTCAAACGAGTTAAAATTTCTGACGGTTTAACGCCTTCATTGGTTAAAAACTTTATGATAATCCGTTGCAGAACAGACGAATGTACCTCTTGCTCGGTCATGGCTGTACTGACGACAAAGCCAATGATGTGCGCAAACCCGGTCGGCTCCCCACTCCTCATAAACCAAACATCACTCCACACATCAGCTACCTCGGAACTGCATTCTAAGCGGAATAGCAAAATTTGTGTTTATATTTGATTTACCCTCGTAGTATATTATAGTATACTATTTTATATCAATATATTATTTTACTTGTAAATGTCATAAAAAATGGGTTCGTTTACTCTTTTCTTAAAATTCTAATTGCCACTCAGCTGTAAATTACATGCATAATAGTTGGTTGTATAAGTGCGAATATTTTGTTAAATGGTATCCATTACTGTCCATATACTAATTTTTGTTATTATAGGACAACACATTTTATTTTAACAACTTCTAAGAAGGTGCAAAACATAAATTTGTCAGGAAAATATCAGTAAATGTAAGTACCAGTAAATAGTTTTAAACACCTTAAAGAGGTACAGTAAATAATCTACAATCCGTAGGTTCATAAAAGTCTCACCACTTTTGCAAAATTGAGAAAAATGGGAAAATAAATTATTTTATATCGAGTACTATGCATAGAGCTGTCTCAAGTAAAATCATAACTTTATGTTAAAGAAACGCGCTAGTAGGTTTTTATTTTATAACATGTTTAAACCGCTTAAAAGATATTTTTTACTATATTTTCGGGCTATCAATATTCCATTTACTTGGAATTTTATAAAGCTACAGCAATAAAAACAAAACATAAAAGCTGTTTCTCGTATTCGAATACATTCGATATGTGTATAGTAAAATGCATTAGTAAAACTCACCCCGTACTGGAGAAACGCGAAAAAGCTTGCATCATCTTCAGGCTGAGTTCACGTTCCCTAGAGTTGAACTGCAGCGACATATTGAGAGGGTGGCCAAACACGTACTCTATTTCATCTCCATGCATAACACCCATCCATTCTCCCCATAATGATGTACTCGTCCTCTGAAAAAATAAGATTATTTGTATTATTGCTACTACTACTAGTAGTATTTTATGTAATAAATAAATGTAAAGGACAACGAAGTGGTAATATAGTAGCTATTATTCTGCATGATCAGCTACCGTACTAACTACTTATATTCAGAACAATATTTATCTGAATAAAATTGTTCTTAAATATTACTGTAAAAGCATTCGCGTGTTTTGCCAAATTTAAATTATAATATGAAATGAACAGAAGGAAATGCGCTGAAGTGTGTTTTATTATTTGTAGGTAGGAGAGAATTTACTTCGATTGCACCGTTTCATATTTAAATTCGTAATATACCTACGTGGAAAATAAAATTTATTCACGGACGTAGCCGTTATGAAATTCTAGTAAAAATGAAGTTGGAATAATAATAGTTTGAATTTCTATACCTTTTAAAATGATATTTGTAGTTTATGAATGTGTCGGTGATGAATGGATCTTTCCAGTGCACATAAATAACTTTTACTATTATATTTTTCCCTGGAGCTTTTCTGAAACCACAAATCAATCAATTCAATATCTAATTAAAAGTTTTTCGATTTTTCTGGACACTACATTACATTTTTCTTGTTTGTTTTTAATGGAAGTTAAGAAAACTTTGGTGTGCTTCTTAATAAGGATAGACACTTTAAAACGACGACGAGTCGTTCCTGCTTATCCACCCTGAACCTCCGATGTCACTTTAAACAACTGTTATTTACCTTGAAATGCCATCCTGAGTTTTGTGCTTTGTTACTCGTTAGACTGAATGTCCACTTTGTGCAGCGTATATCTTCACCCTTGAAATGTCAGTGTAAGCGGAAAGCACGCGAATTTATTCTCACAGGGTGCTGTTTGTTGCAATATTACTTTATTTTCCCACTTTTTTGATTAATGCGAAAACGTGTGTCATAATTTAGGAGTTGCTGTTTAACTTTTACTTTTATACAACCTCAATTTTACTTTCTGGAAAGGTACAACAAGTGAGATAAACTAAGCATTTTTCGGCTGAGACTTTCCTAATGTGGAATTATAGTGTAAAATAAACAGTAAAAGTAGGTATGGATTTTCTTATAAAGTTTTGAGGGTATATTGAGGCTATATAACACTATTATGGTAAAGTACCTAAATTACAATATATCTTGTAAGATACTGTTATGCTGCGATATTTGGTCCTACCGACGAAATACAACACTAAACAATTATATGCACTGAAAAAATAACACTTAAAAGGAAGTATCCGAGAAATAACGGCGTTTTGACGATGTAGTAATCTGTATAACTTGCAGTGGTTGGAACCATTACTTCCAAATAGTAACTTATTGCCATTATTCCTTACTTGATTCGAAAAGTACTTTCCACTACTTTTTCAATTACTTATACATAATTTACCAAAAATGGTTAATTTATAATTAACCATATAATTATAAATTTTAGATAAAGGTTAATTTTTTAGTTTGCAAAATAATGGATTCAAAATAATCTAGACATTTGTCACTCTGCTGATAGTCTCCTTGGGTAGCCCAGAGGTAGAGATACCACCCAGATAGCGGAATGTATGGGTTCGATTCCCAGCCGGAGTGATACATTTTACAGTTACATACCTAAACGGTGGTCTAGCACAATTAAATGGTGAATTTTCAAATACCTGATGAAAGTAGATGCATTTTCTGCAATGGGAGCACTTTAGAAACTTAATATTGATGCAGTTTCGCATTTCTAAAATGGAGTGATCGGTTTCAAATGTAAAGCACACTTCCTAGACATTAAGGAACGCTGGTTGGTGTTGCGTAAGGTTAGCTGAAAACCACGAATATTGGATCATTCTTTTAAATATAGGAGCTATTAGTCGGAAGTGCAGAATTTGTAAATTTGGACTTCCTTATCAGAAGGTACTTTCCTACGTAGAATTCTTTCTGTTTTTCCTTTACTTCGGCTGAACGTTGGATCGTTGTCAATATCTTCATTAACGTTCTCATAATGTCCACGATCATCGCCATCAGAATAATCGGCTGTATAACCTCAAAATACATCAGTAGTAGATAGCTCTTGGTCTTCTTTTACTACAAATTGTTCTGCGATTAAGGTACTCTTCTAAAACCTTATTTGCAAACAATACATCTACAGCAAATTAATTTGACACTTCTGGATGGATACGCCGGACTGCAGTAAGACGCCAAAAGGATATGAACCGGGGGTACCACTTATCGGATCCTCTGCTACTCGGAGATCCTCCACTTCAACATCATGTTCTATGTCCACATTAATATCCATTGCTCTTGAAACCGTTCCCTGAATGTTAGAAGCGTCGGATGTGCTATCCGATCTTCACACCCTATCGCATATTGATAAGTATATCCGTAGGTAAAGGATGACCCCTGTGGCGCTATCTACAGGATCACGGCTAGTGGTAGGCTTTTGCGACATCTGTGACACGATGCGTTGCAATTACTATACATACAGGACAGAAATATAAAAACATGCTCCTTTAAAACTTAAGCAGACTCACCTCGTTGTTTAAATATAACTTAAATATTTAACTACTACGACCAACAATAGACTATATAGCTACTAGTTTATCGCATGACAAAGTAACTGCCATAGCTATCTATAGACAACTGCTGGTATTACCATATTATTCGTTATTACATTGTGGTCTATTGTAGTCTATTGGAAACTTCCGGTAAATTTCTTATTAAAATCATACAAAGGAAGTTTAAAATGACAAAATAACAAAAGTCGGAAGCCAAACCTAACGAGCCCAGGCCCGCCCGAAGGGCGGGCCTGGGCGAGTTTGGAACCGTGCGCAGTTTTATTTTCCGTCAATTAGGAGAGGGGGGAGGGGGGGTCAAAGTTTAGGTTTTTCTTAACTTTCGTAATATTGTTTTGCTTACATCTCGGATACTTTTTCTCCGATTTTGTTGCTACTTGGGTAGATTGTCCGTACCGGAGTTCTGAATTTTTTGGTACCCTCACCACCCCCCTCTGACGAAAGGGGGGGGAGATATATCGATAAATTAGTTGTGGTTTTGTACGTCTTAAAATCGGAAAATGACGATATGGGGGATATTTGACAGTGCCCAGTGATTAGTTTGCGTCTCGAAAAACCCGGTTTCGTTCCATAGGCGGGGGGTGGGGGGGGGACGTTTGGTTTTTTTTGGAGATATCGCCCCGAGAATCGGCGTACGGTTAGCCACGGCTGTTCTGTTTATAGCCGCACTAAAAATATTGCTTTATCAATTACAGTGGCGTAGCTAGAGGAGGGGCAATTTTTGGGCTTTTCAAAATTCAAATGGTCGTAGCTCGGAAACTATAAAGCCTACGGAGACGTAGTTTGCGGCATTCGACTTGAGACTTACATATAGGTTGCCTGATGGTATCAGATTTCCGATAAAAAAGCAAACACCATCATTCCGGAGCATGCTCTTTTTTAAGTGTTTGTTCGGGTTTGACAACACGCCAAAATTGCCTAAAATGTCGCAGCGACTTAAAACTATAGTGCGTAGTATAAAATTAGTCCCTCTATCTGTCGGTCCCGGTTTGATACGATTTGCTTTTGTGTTGCTCCCCCCACCCCGGAAAATCCCGATTTAGGACTTATTCGACATTATCTTGAGATCGAAACGTCGCAGCGACATAAGGCTTTCACTATCGGGTAGGATCTAGGAGCGGACATAACATATTTGTGCGCCGTCGATGGTCGATCGTTTTTAGGTACAGTTACGGCAAAAAAACTCAGTTTTCTAAAATTTCTTCAAGTTTGAAAAATCGCAGCGTCGTTACCTACGTGTCTATCGCGAGGATAGTTATACCAGACGATAGCCCCATGTGTCCTCTATAAAAAAGGATAGGTGCGTCTTCCCCGTTGAAGGTCATCTTCAGGGTCAAAAATTAAAAAAACCGAAACGAGTGCATAATTCTGAAACAAATGAAGTGGTAGGTTCAAAACTGGTACGAGGTAACTAAATCTACTGCGGAGAAGCCGATTCCGTAAAAAAAATTCCAACTTCGAAAAAGGGCTAGACGGGAGGGGGAAAAATAGTTTTTTTGACGATCATCCCAATCAGACCATAACCATCAAAAACCCCTAATATTAAAATGATTGGAGAGCAAAAGTCGGAAGCCAAACTTAACTAGCCCCGGCCCGTTCGATAGGGCGGATCTGAACTAGCACGGAACCATGCGTCATTTCATTTTCCGTCAATTAGGAGAGGGGGGAGGGGGGGTCAAAGTTAAGATTTTACTCGATTTTGCAATTTTGTTTTGCTTATTTCTCGGCGACCAAAGCACCGATTCTGATCGTTTTTAACTGGAATATTCCCCCCGGACTCCGGCACCTTCTGGTACCGTCACCACCCCCCTCCGACAAAAGGGGGGGGAGATATTGAGAAAAGTTAGTTGTGGCCTTGTGCGCCATAAAATTGGAAAAGTGACGGTACCGTGATGATCCGCCGTTTCCGCTAAACATTTGAAGCCCAAGGAAATCCGGTTTGATGCCATAGGCGGAGGGAGAGGGGGGGGCGTATGGGTTTTTTTAGTGATATCGCCGTGAAAATCGGCGGGCGTATAGCCAGTACCGGCCTGTTTATAACTGTATTAAAGACATATTTTTCCCATTTACAGTGGCGTAGCTAGAGGGGGGGCAATTTTCTGGGTTATTAAAAATTCAAATGGTCATAGCTCGGAAACTATAGGGTCTACGGAGACGTAGTTTGCGGCATGCGGTGTGGGATGAACCCTTCCGTGACCAGATGTGTGTCAAGTTTCGATAAAAGACAAAAAGACCATTGTCCCAGGACATTCTGGTTTTCTACAGGTCCGTCATGATCTGTAGAAAATCAGACTGTCGCCAGAATTGTCTAAAACGTCGGAGCGTCCTGAAATTATAGCATGTAGTATATACTTAGCACCTCTAGCGATCAGACTAGGTTTGGTCCGATTCGCTTTTGTTTCCTTTCCCCCACCCCTAAAAACGCGTTAAAACCTTTTTCTCGAGAACGAAACGTCACATCGACATGGGATTTTCACTGGTCGATAGCGTCTGCGACCCTACATAACATATCGGGGCATCGTCGTTAGTCGGCCGTTTTTAGGTACAGTTGTGGCCAAAAAACCGACTTTTTCGAACTTTGAAAGATCGTGCAGCCTATAATTGCAAACTTGTAACGAGGAAAGTTATACTGGAAGATAGCCCTGTGTATCCTCTATAAGAAAGCCTATATGCATCTTCACCGACAGAGACCATCTTCAGGGTCAAAAAGTGCAAAAACAGAAACAAGTGCGGAAAGGGTCTAACCATAGCAGCCAGTCGATCGAAACTGTCACTAGTCAACCAAACCGGCCTCGATAAGGCCGATTCCGTAGAGAAAAACCAGACTTTCCAAAACGCCCGGTAACGAGGTGGGACGGACCGGCCCTCTGCATTTAGGCTTTGAACCCTCCTAGCTCGTCTATTTATTAACAGTAAATGGAGTTAAGCATACCAGGCGACTCCTTGCATTGCCGGCTACATTATACCGTTGACCCATCGAAATGGCGAGCCCTCAAAAAATGTTAGGTTAGGAAAACTGGAGGGGGAGATCGGCGGCAGCTAGCTCAAATTTGAAAATTTCACGCTATAGAGGACGTCGAGGAGTGTGAAATACTGTTTTTGTTTCCGTTCTAGCACTACCCGTTCATACAGGGTGATTTAAAACATGTCCCGGTTTTGGTCTTCTTTGCACGCCACTGGAGCGAAAACTAATTGGAGGTTTATGTTCTCGTCAAGCGGGAATTATGGCTCCAACTTTCCTCTATAACACTGCCAAGTTTAGTTCATACCATATAATAACCAAAGACGCTGCGATTTTTCAAATGTTCCTCTGCAACAAGCATTTTACATGTAACTACAAAGTAGCCGAGGAAAGATGACAGTGTACCTTATTTTAGAAATTGTAAGAGCTAAAGCGAAAAATTTGATTTTACGCGAAATAGGGCAGCGAGGAGTGTCCAAAAGTGATTTTGTTCGCTTCCTAGCACTTCTGGTTTCTACAGGGTGATTCAGAACGTGTACTATTTCTTATCATCTTTGCACGCCACTGGAGCGAAACCTAATCGGACTTTTATGTTCCCGTTGAGCGGAAATGATAGCTCCGACTTTCCTCTATAACACTACCAAGTTTAGTCAGTACGACTTAATAACCAGAGACGTTGCGATTTTTCAAAGGTACCTCTGCATCAAGCTTGTATCAGTACTCTTAAATGTGCATTTAAGCTAAAAAAAGTGTTTCATCCCTCCCCCCTGGCCCACTTAAAACTTATATCCAAAATTTGGCACAGTTATTGAATAATTCCAATAATTCCCTTAATTTTCAAGAATGGGCCAGAGAAGAACTCGACTAGTGGAGAAGGGGAGGCCAGGTCCGGGCGTAAGCCCGGACCTGGCCGACATAAAAATAGGTTTAAATAAAACGCTACTATAATTATAGAATCATACAAGAGATTTGTACAACTTTTTCAGACTCTCGCTTGAATAAATTCTACTTATAGAGCTGATAACTCAGATAGAAACACCACCAAAACCAATCACTTCTCGACCTGTATTCTATTGCAAAGACCTCTAACTGCAACTATTTTTTCCATTCAATTTCTTTCCAACACAATTATTTTAAACTTACTTGGTATGGGCTACGCTATGCTTCAGCTATGCGTCGCAAGACTGCCGCGCGCGGGTTTTTAAAAATATTAAAATTCAAAAAGTGGCGAAGGCTTGTGCCTACAAGCGCATTAATTCTAGTTTTTTGCATGGTTGTGCTAGGGTTATCCTACCCTAAGTTCGTGTACAGAATGGCCAAATCTGGGGCGGCGAATTTGGGACCCCTCCCCTTTTATGTAAAATTACAATCGACTAGTTTAACAAAGTAATAGTGAAATAGAAGGCACATTGTGACTGTTGTATTATGTTTCCAAATATCCTGTAGAATGTTCTACGCGTATTTCGGCTTATAAGGCCTTCTTCAAGAGCTTGCAGAAAAGCAATTCAAGTTCTTAAGGTATTCAACTTAAATCAAATAGTGACCATTAGTAGATGTTAGCATCTGTTACCATATGGGGGTAATCAAAAGTTTTTTGGTCATTTATAATACTTAAATGTGTTATTAGTATATTCCTAGGATTTTTAAATTTTTAATTGTTCAAAACAGTCTAACGTTTAACCTTCTTTTTCTTATTTAATACATTTTATCTATGTGTATGAATAATGATTATTATCAATACAATAAACTGAAAATTTTAAAAAACTCATGAAAGTTTAGAACAATTGCAGACTGTAGTTCAGGAACAGGACCTAGTTACAGAAAGCTGTAAGAAATCTGACACAGGTAATTCTACGATGGATTTGTTTTCTGAGATGTTACAAGAAAATTTTACTAGAGAAAGAATTATCTGTACCAACCCTTGAATGTTTCGATTCCGATGATTCTATGAAGGATTCAAATTACGAAATGAGATATGAAAGTGATCCGGGAAGCGACGTTCCTAATTTGTTCAACAATTCTGTGCGAAAAATAGATGCACAAGGAAGAAACGAAAGGGTGCCCTAAGAAAGAATGAAAATTAAAATTTGAAAATCTAACCAGTATTAGGAAAAGTATTACGATAAAGAATTGTAACAGCAATAAGTAATATAACTCTGCACAGAGAAAATGTACTGAAGCAAAACTTTTTCGTGACTTTAAAAGTAAGTGCTACAATGCCGTTTCGGTGAAAGGCGAAATGATATCATTGGAAAAAGTTCGGGAGCTTGAGATTTACAATATCCAAACCGCATTTTTGCCTTCATGTGTTAAAGAACACAAACTACTTAAAAAATACCGTAATATAGACAAGAGGCAATAGAGTAGAGGATATTTTTATAACACGATAAAGATCCGCACAGAAACACGAACACCGCCTTAACCAAGTAAGAATTTAATAATTACCGATGGATGTTGTATACCTGGTGGTTAAATGTAATCGGAAATACAGAAGGGCAAGATTGATCATATTAACAAAATTTCTCCGATATTTATTTCATTACAGTCGTGAAAAAAATAAAATGTAAGAATATTTGTCTCCAGGCACCACGACTTACATGTAAATTGCTTAAATAGGACAATTTAGAAACTATAAGGTCGTTTCTCGACTTACAAGAAATTATTTTATCTAGAATTCAATATAAAAGTTAAATCGGTGAAAAAGGATATTCAATTAAAATACGATATACAATTATAATACGATATACAATTATAAATAAAATAAAGTTCTATTCAGATCAAGAAAAATTGGTTTTCCAATATGAACACGATGCTCATATGAGAAAAGCGGAAATAGCAAGAAATAAAATAAAGACTGATTTAAATACTGCTTGAAAAATATCAACTAGAAACACGTCCCTATGGCTTAGATTCCTACAATTCCTATTAACATTATATTTAAACGCTAACTCTGGTCAGTGCCGCTCTGTGCATATGGACAAAGGCGCCAAGGTCCGGAGACACCGCGACATTATAATTTGAGGAAGTAAACAGTTTTTAAACCAATCAAATTTGACCCAAAGTGTTTTTGTCAAAAAAGATTTCTATATTTAATTAACATATTTCATTTGTTAATTTTTCAGTTATTTATTTAATTTATAAATTAAATATAGATTTTATTGCTTCATTGTATAACATTTATTATTTTCGTTCCTTCTTATTTTCTTTTGAAACATCTCAAATTCGGATGACTTCGCGCTTTGTACTTTGGGTCAATTTTCATTGATTCACGGATTCTACAAATACTATTTTGAGGTATTCCACGTCAAATCGAACACTTTGTGAGGAAAATTGAATGTACCATTTTTATTCTCCCTGATATTTGCTTGATACATTCTACAGGGGAAAATATTGTGTAATCATTTTTTCTTTTGTTAATTGTGTAATTTTTAAAGCCGTGGCAAATCTTTAAAAATGTAAACATGTGAGGCTACTCGCCACGCAGTTCTTCGGTTATTTTAAAATAACTCGAAAAGTTTTTATCATAGGAAATTGAATGTTAGCTCAACTGGAAGCTTGTTAAATTATCTCATTTAGGTTCAGATTACTTTTCTCTGAAACCTAAACTTACGAGTTTATTATAAAAAATCGAAAAATATTTAATCTTAATTATCACTTACTATACACGAAGCTTTTGCGTTCTTATTTTTACCAGAAATTGCCTTTAAATTCCCTACAAGTATCAAGGGGTATCAGGATGGAGAAACTAGAGGTTGTTAAAAAATTGTTATTTGCTTTGTCTCAGCATTGCAGCTGTTATTTATTGTTTGTTGCGTAGTCTGTCAACAAGTACGCTTGAAGGACAAAGAGAGGGTGGTATTTTATGATCTGTTTCTAAAGAAATATTGTTTCATTGAACTTTTAGTTAACATTACACACGTGTTAGGGAAGGATTGTTAATTTGAAATCCACAATGCTGGTATAATCTAGTGCGAGATTTGTACATGAATAGAGCTATATGTTGTAGCTAGTTTGTATGTGGCGATTCTAATTTATCTATAAAATTAAACAATGAGCGTCAAGCAGCCTTGATTTGATCTTTGTTCTAACCCTTTCAATTTAGAAAAGCATGGAGAAAAATGTGCGACAAAATTAAGACAAGTGCTTCCAATTATGCTTGAAAAATTAAACAGATCAGATATTCGACTGACCCCACATCTGAAAATATGTGATTCTTGTCGTATACGAATTTCAAGAATATCTAGTACCATAGCTGTGCCAAGTGATGAAGGAGATTCCAGCAGTACACCGCCATCTCCAGTCCCTGGTTCATCAAAAGAATTCGACGGTGATAAAGTATTGGAAACCCAAATGAGAATTGGAAGTATAACAAAGCTGAATGAAAGTCTGGAAATGCTCGGAGAGACGCCAACAAAGAAGTCAAAATTGTCTAGAAAAAAATATTCAGTAGAGAAGAAAAATAAGGTACAGACAGTTATAGCGAGACAAATATTTCAAATAGAAGAAGATGAAGATAGCGAGAAGGAAGATGATCTTCATATAAAATTATTAGATAAACTAAAGAAAGGATATAATGCCACGGATGACAGAAATGAGAAAACTAGGATTCTCACACTGTTTGAAGACTGGTCCTATGGAGAGATTCAGAAACATTTTTATGCTTCATTCCATATGATAACAGTAGCAAAGGAAATAGCAGGACAAAAGGGAATTCTTTCGACTCCAGATATAAAAATGGGCAGGTGTTTGCCCGAAGACGTTGAGCGGAAAGTAGTACAGTTCTATGAATCCGATGAAGTTAGCCGTATAATGCCTGGAAGGAAGGACTACGTATCAGTGAAGAAGGATGGAAAGAGAACCCAAGTACAGAAAAAGCTTATTCTCTGTAACTTGAAAGAAGCATTTTCAATCTTCAAAGACAACAATCCAGAGTGTAAATAATGTTTTTGGCCTCCTGTATTTTAAAACGTTTGTTTCAGTTTTGTTTACGTCAACTGTAGCTTCATATTTACGCATGATGTCGTAAAATGACAAGCGAATGTGGTAAAAATACTAAAAAACACTGGGCAATTAGAGATATTTAAGAAACCAACTATTCTTGTAATAATTAAGTTTATGTAATAAAATACATGTTACCTAAGTTATTATTAAAAATATTTCGGGCTTTAATAGAAAAAATTAAAATTTAATTAATTTAAATCGCCGCAGCGCCATCTATTGTACGTTTGGAAACTACAAATGTCATCCAAGAGCACACTATTATGTGCATGTTTTGAATTATTTTTTTTTATTTTCTATAAAACTTGTCGGCCAAAAAATCTTATACAAATCTCATGCGTCAAGTCATTTTACAGGGCTCCAACTAATAAGGCACTCGCCCTACGGGCTCGTGCCTTAAACAAAGTTGTCGCCCTGTAAAGTTCGACTTACCGCATTCGAGTGTAAATAGCTATTTCTAAGTTTGCGGAGCTTAGACAGAGTCACTGTGTATTAGCTGGGACAAGTGGCACTCTTTCGGTCTGTGTGTGTGCAATTCATCAAACTGTTAAACTCTTGTTAGATGGTGGGCGCATTTTAGAACTTACTAAAACAACTTCACAGCCAATAAAATCTTACAGAGATTGTTTGGGCTGAATCATTTGCAACCCCCCTTCTGTGGAGTGCTATCAGTTACAGCATTGTGAGTGTCTTGGAACATTTAAGTTAATTGAACAAATACAACAAATTTATGATGAGAACATGCTTGAAAAAATGGGTTTCTGTGGACAGATCTTCATTAGAAACATTCCATACTTCCGTTGAAGATTTCTTGGAAAAACTTGCCAATCAGCTGCCGGTGCTGTTAAAGCATTCATTTATTGCAGAACAGCAATCAAATTTTTCAAAAGAGCAAAAAATAAATTTACAACAAGGACATTTCATAATCATGTGTGATTTCGCTGAGAACTATTCTTTCGTGATTCAAGATGCCATACAAGGAGTTCACTGGAACAATGACGAAGTTACCATTCATCCATTCATTATTTACTATAAAGAAGATGCAGAAATAAAGCACAAGAATTTTGTAGCTATTTCGGAATGTTTGAGGCATGATACGGTAGCTATTCATTTATTTCAGAGACAGGTACTAAGCTTTTTGAAACAAGAGTTTGGAGATATAATAAGGAAAATTATGTACTTTTCGGATTTCGCTAGAGCTCATTACAAAAACAGAAAAAAATTTCTCAACCTGTGCTACCATGAGGAGAATTTTGGTATACCTGCAGAATGGCATTTTTTGCAACATCACATGGCAAAGGGCCTTGTGATGGTGTTGGGGGACCAGTTAAACGTTTGGCAGCTAAGGCCAGTCTCCAAAGCCCTTCTGACTAATTAATACACCCCTGAAGTTCTTCACGTGGGTACAAAAAACGTAAAGAACGTGAACACACATTTCTTTACCATCAAAGATCATACAGAAGAGGAAAATGCACTTGAAACTCATTATTAAGTGCAAAAACAATACCAGGCACTCAATCTTTCCACGCATTCTTACCGGCCTCAAAACTAACTATAACAGCGAAAGTGTACTCTAATTCAGATAATCAAAAATTGTTAAATATTACTCGTGTATAGAGTTTTTGTACCTATGAACCTTGATGTAATTCTAGTGTATTAGAAACAATCGTTAGTGACCATTGTTATATGATAACGTGTCATATTATATCCCTATCAAGGATACACACCTTCCGCAGCTCCAGCTATATTTCGGTGAGTACTTAGTATGCAATAGTGGTTGATTCCATTGCTTCTCCATCTTCAATTTTTTTCCCCCTAAATACAGTTATTTGTGAGGGTATTTATAAGGTCTTTTTTTTAATCTTGGTGTAAACATAACGAAAATGACAAACTTTTTTTCGAAAAAACAAACATAATATTATGAAAAAATATTCCGTTGAGAATGTGGTAATGGCAGAACAAAAGATTATTAATTTAATTCAAAATGAGCCATAAGGTGTTTCTGTGATGAATAGAACCAGAGTTACATTAATTTAAACGTTATGGTGCGTTCCAATCTAGGCTTTTTTGGTGGAACTATAAAGGTCCATAATTTCGAAAACATATACGCAATTTTAAAAATAAAAAATACGGGTCTACTGAATTTGTTCATAGAACCTACAAAAAATATTTCCATAGAATCTGAGGGGTCACGATTAAATTAGTGTTTGACTTGGCGTGGAATGTCTCTTTTATAATACACTATTCAAAAAAGACCTTCAAAGAAGAAGGCTGTGAACACCGCATTTCATTATCACAATTAGTTCAAAAGTTATATAAGTTTATAAACGGTCAATATCTAATGGGACACTCGGTATAATTCCACATGAATGCAAAACAACATTATTATCTGTGTTAATCAAAACAAAAACAAAAAAAAAATCTGTAAGAAACGTGCTGGGTCCTTTGCACGACGGCGCTCATTAGGCTTGGTACGGCCCTGGCTCTGTAACTGTGGTATGCGCAGTGGCAAAACAAATTAAACATCCTTCACGTATCATTTCAGAATGTAGTTTTAAACTTAGATAATTTAAATATGGTAAGGCATAGCTTACTTTTAAAATGTAAAACGGAAGGAGACAACGATACTACAGTGTGTCTACTGTAACTTCTTATAAAACCTTCAGACCGTTATAACAGCATTTGGGTTATTGCAATATTGTCTGTTAGATTAATTCTTGGATATCCATAGGACGTCATAATGATTCCATCATGCGTTGCCCATATCGTTTCGTTAAAGCATCTGAGTCTCTCGACACTTGTTTTGCATATCTTGGTCGGCATTGGGATACCCTGAGTGTCCATTTGTCTGGGTCTTTTGTATTATGGCCTGCTTACTCTAGCTATTTCGGCAGTTTGGTTTTCTTTCAAAAAATTTGATGTGTACCAGATACGCATATTCTTTGACATTACCTATATCGTTATTTTCATTTTTGTAATAAACTTCTTATTGTCTGTAGATGGTTCATTGTGCTAAATCCTGTTCTGAAACCCACCTGTTTTATTGGTTCGTATTGGTTAAATTTATTTGTCAGGCGGTTTGTCAATATTCTTGAGAGTACTGTTGTTTGGATATATGTGATAACAAACTTATTGGGCTGTAATTAGCTATGTTGGTGTTATCTCCTTTTTTAAGGAGCAAGACCACTTCTGCGTTTTGCCAGGCTTCTGGTATATTTTCTATATTAAGGCAATTATTTTAAGTAGAATAAGAATATATTTTTTCAGGGCGTTCCCACCTATTGTTAACATTTCAGGAGTAATCTTATCTTCCTTTGGAGCTTTTCTATTTTTTTTTGTTTGAGAGCGGCTCCCATTTCATCTTTCTTATGTCTGGAATTTCCTCCAAACCTACGTTGTCGATATTTCTTCTTTGTATTGGTACTGTTTGGGCCGTTGATATATAATTCTTCACAGAAATTTTGTATTTTTTCCGTAACTTTTTTGTCACTATTTCACCACCCTCTAGATAATTCTGAATTTAGCACACTCATATTAGTAACATATATGTCTCAATTACATTATTAATTAACCTGGTGTTGTAGGCTATTGGCTCTCTACCGGTTTCTTTACATATTCTTTCGCACATATTCTTTCGTTCTTTATATTTATTTGTGTCTCTGTTGGTTATTCTTCTCTTCCTTAGTAATTCTATTGTGTTGTCTTGAACATGTTTTCTTCATGGCTATGTGTTTACTATTACTGATTGTTTTTGCTAGTTCGTTTATTTGTATATCCTTTTAGTATATCCGTTCTGTTTAACTTTTTTATTTTAATTTTCTGCAAGGATCTCAATTGTCGGGTAGTTTTACTTTTGAATTAGTTTTGTTCTTTCGTTTTAGTGTTGATTGCGATATCATTTAGCACGAACCAGTATATGGTCATTTCCAGTGTTGACTTTATTTAGCACTGATAGACGCTGCCATATCTTCCTTTTATTTGCAATGATGTAATCGATTTCGTTTTTATTTTTCCATTTAGACTTCTCCACATCCATTGCCTTTGTGGGGGTTTTTAGTAGAATATGTTTTGGTAGTATAGGTTTTGTTGTCTTAGATGGTTCAGTTTATTTGGTGAACTCTGTGGTGTCTACTATTTCTTGAGCTTACAACCTTTTGCTGCCCTGCTCATGACGGACTGGAAAGATTTACTCAGGGCAAATAAGACGAAATTATTACAACATGATTGTTAATTGTCATTAAATAAGTATGTCATTAATGTACTATTTAGAATAATTTGTAAATACTAATTATAACAATAATAATTCTTCTTTCCTGAAAAAATTAAATAAAAGTCTTTATGCTGTAAACTATATAAAGTGAATATAATAGACAATATGATAACAACAACAACTATTTATAATATTATTACAGTCAATGACGAATGTAGTGTACAAAATAGGAATAACATATCGTGACCATTCAACTGGTTGAACTACAAGCTAATCTATTGTTTTATAAACAACACTTATTAAACAATATCAAATTTCCAATAATTTCAAATTCAATAGATCTAACTAAAGTTATTCTAAATGTATTCGCAACACAATTTAAATTTAAACACTAATTTAAACTCTTTCATCATGAAGCATTTAGGACAGAAAGAAAAGTATAACGACGAAAATATTCAATGTTCAAGAATCTTTCTTTTAGATAAAAAAGAAACGAACAAAGAGAATACGTGAACATACTTATTGAAAAAATATGTAGCTACTCCTGTACTTTGCATGGTTCGACAAACTTTTTATTGAAAAATGCCAGTATAATGTCTTGAAAAGTAAATTTTGTTTTTATAAAGCACCTAGATACAAACGTTTGTACAAACAGTTTGATTAGTTTTACGATCGCATAAATCCAAGGTATTTTGTGATACTCACGAATACTTTATAATAAAAATTTTAATTTCATTTTATAACCGATATGATTTATTTAAGAAGTTAGAGACGTTTTTAGGAAGGGAAATTGCAAAACATCGTGGAAATTTCAATATTTTCCTTTGACAGCTTTTTAAAATTATAGATAATAAATTACCTACTCTTGGATCGTTGAAAATTAGTGATCATTTGTGCATATAGATTGCATGTTTCGGCTGCACTGGCAAAATGAAAATTCTGAAAAAATAGGAAAATAATCCTGTGAATAGCTTCTTACAGTCTATTACGACATCGTGTCGATGTGACCATACTGAATAATGTTTGTATTTGAGTTTCTCATATACTTCAAGATCAACTTTTCAAACTTCAGGCAATAACACTTCTACTGAATAATGCAAAAGGTTTTAATAGAAAAATATGTAGCTTATGGATTACAGAAAGTTGTTCCGTCAAGATTATTATGTCTACGTTTAACTTGTTTACCATAATGCTATGGTATGGTATTAATATGCATTAATTTGGTAGTCAATAAGTGTACGTATGTGTCGCATAATATGTATGAACGTTATTTTTTCAGGATAATTAGTTTTAATGTTTAACAAGTGTTTAAGAAGGTAATTTCGGTTAATTTCGTTATTATTTAATTAGGGTCAATATGCCAGTAATTCACTTAAGAGATTTTTCAGAAATATAAATTTATAACTTTGTAATATATTTTTTTTAAACAAAATAAAAAATGGTATAAAGTGCACTTATACTCTAAGACTCTAAATATCAATAATACACAAATTAAAAACATTTTGTTTCATAGAAAAAAAAATATAAGTAAAAAAGTTAGAATTTTCCACTAGCTAACCACAAACTATCCAGTGTTTGACCAAATTTTTTCCAGTAATTGACCAGTGTTATAATATAACGAATAAAACATCAGTTTTTTATTATTTTATTATACATTGTTATAGAGCCACATAGTATGTATTGCATAAAGAAAAACGAATATTCTTAAAAAATATCAAAATATGTGTATATTATTTTTGATGACATTATGCTAAAAACAAAAATGGAAAGAAAAATTACCAGTAGTTCACCACTTTACGAAGACAGTGGTTGAGCAGTAGTTTTGTGCGAACAAATACTGGAAACAGTTATTTATTTGAAATTTTATTAAGAAAAACAGGAACAAGAGTAACTTACTAATCTTGTAGGGGTGACAAAAAACAAATTTCTTTATTTTGCATAAAACTAGCGGTTGGTCAACTACTGAAAAACTGATAAGATTTCGAATTCTGTAATTGACCACCACATGTTTTGCAAAAAAAGTGACAATTAAAAAAATATATATAACAAAAATTTATTAGTTCGACCTTTCTATTACTTGCACAATATGTATAATATAACGATTTTCATTAAAATCCCGGATGAATGCAGATTTCAATAGAGTTGTTTACTTGCCATGCTTACTGTAAAATCACAAATTTAGCTGTCAAATAAACGAATACAAATTCCACATGTATTTAGACAATCGTTTGACCAAGATAATGCAGCAATGTGGCACCATATAGTAATTAGAGGTGCAATAATCGCTTGAGAAACATAAAATATTCATAAAGATGTACAGGTATCTTATTTTTTTCTTTTAAAATGAAATTTGGTCAACTACTGGGTGATGGTCAATTACTGGCTTAGTGACCCTATATATATATATTTTTTAAGTTATTTTCTACGCAGATGCAGACAGCACGAAGATAAAAAGCTGTTCAGTGTGTTCAGAAACTGTCTGGAGTGGCTATAGTGGTGTGCGACATAAAAGATACGCGATAATGATGTGCGACAGTGTTGAACAAAAGTTACAAATGGAATCCGGTTCACTTTTCAGGAGGTGAGTCGAAATCAAACGGGTGTGTCCAATGCACAATTGCGCATTTGTTCTGTGCGCGATAACTTCACGGGATACATCCACTTCTCAATTGTTGATTTACGATCTTAAGTTTGGAATCTATGGATTGTCAGCTCCTTTGCCATTTTTACAATACAGCCTGCTGAATTTTAACCTCAAAGTCCTATGTCTTAACTCGACACATGTCCGTCGGACCTTCGGCGGAAGCGGCTTCTTTGGCCAGAGGGCCAGTCGATCCGGAACGTACATCCATATTTCACAGTTGTCCTCCACAAATAGGCGAATATAGGTGGTCCTTCAAGAATAGGTAAAGGCGACACATAATTGCACAGTATAGATTCTGCCTCTGATGGGGTCTGCAATACTCCTCCGACAGAGTACGATCTCTTGAGATTTTGAGAAGGTCTAAACATTTTCATGTTGACAGGAATAGCCAGAGTTTCAAGATAGTTTTTGACCCGGTACAACTCGGGCCATATCTCGCAACACAATGACTTGGCGCTCGTTATGTGCTAATTTCTTAGCGCCTTGCATAGCTATGCTTTTGTATTATATTGTATAGCATTAGGGATTTTCGTATTCTCTCTTCCAGGAAGGAAGTAATTTCCTGTTGATAAGTCGACTTACATCTCGTTCGTTGGTGAATTAACTTCTTTAAAAGAATGTTTTAGTGGCATCGCTTTAAAATTGATTTATTCCTTGAGTTAAATAATGGGAAACGCATTTGTGCAAATTTATAATTAATTTTGGGTGATGATTTCCAATTTATATTGGTACCGTAACGGATTGATCGCTATTCTTTTGGAGGTTAGAAACACGTTTTTGATTCGTATTGCTTAACTTTTCTTTGCGTTTGATCTCTTAGTGTAATTCTTTTTGGCAGGATTTAGAAACGGTATAACTATTACACGAGGTCACCTTCCATCAAAGGTACTTATTGGAACTTCATATGCATATTGGTAATTGCTCTTGTTTGTTAAAGACCGTTTTATTTTACCTTTATCTTTAACTTTATACATTCTTTGTTGTATATTTGGGTTGTTAAGACATCCCTCACGTACGGTTATTTGGTTGCTAGTCCGTTGAATCAAGCTACGTTCAACTTCGTTGGTGACATTCCTCTTCAGTCGGAAGAATAACTTATATTGTAACAACTGTCTATGAAAACGTTTGGCAATCTCTTTTTTGTATATAGAAACATTACTATATATGTGTACATTATATTTTAAATTTCTGTTTTAAATTGGTTTTCCCAAGTGTGTGTGTAGCACTTAGATCTATGAATCTATTTCTTATGCACTTATATATTAGAATTACATATATGTTACTTTGTCAGATTTACTTTGTTAGAAATGATTTGCGAGTAAATACGCATAATTTTCCTCCGTAAAAGGTCAAACATTTAACTACCGGGGTTAACAATTGCGCAATCTGGTAGCACAGGTAGCTGCGTTAATTTACCGTGCCCGTTAATTACATTTTTGAGACTTGAATTTTAGTCAGGTTTAGAGTAATTAGTCCCGTTCGCATGAATTCTCGCCCCGTTCATATGTATATAAGATTTAATAACTTACATTTAATTTTTGCCAAGGCTATTTAACCTTGATTAAAAATATCTACACTTGATTGTTTTAATTCATAACAAAGCACTGTATATCATACTGAAGACTTATTATTTATAGGAGTGTTATTTGGAGTTTGTATTTTCAGCTATCGAGATATCTAAATTGGGAAAGTCGACGGCATTGAAAGTAGTTGCAAATGTGTTGTTCTTTACAGATATTGTTATTCACCGACAATATCTGGTGGTATTTTAGACAACTCTTGGCGCCCATTACAAAAGACCTCTTGTGAGACCCACGACCTCACACTAGCTAGCTGGCAGCCGACAGATTTAACTGCAGTTAAAAGCTGTTGCCGTTTTCCAATGAGCAATCCCCATTTTGTGGGTAACACGGTTACCAATGTGGGGCCATGGCAGTAGGATAAGTAATAATGGATGTGCTGATTAGACATTCTCATAATTCTCTAGAAACATGTTACGTTTGCTTTGCAGCAAGGAAACTCCGGCTTTGCAGAGAAGGCTTGAAACTGAACTAGTTCTAAATGCGCACATTGCTCATCTTATTGCTGTGTTACGTATCGCATCCAGCTGATAGTCGGCTTAGAGATACCGGAAACCTTCAGACAACAACCGCCTGTATTCTCGTGCTCAACAAACATATGCGAATCTCAAACATGTTTAGCACAAATCTATCATTAATCGAAAAGGCAGAAATAAGAGAATTTTCGGGATCCATGGTTAAAGAAAGGTAAATCTATCACTCTGGCTTTCACCAACCATAGAATACATTAATGATGTCATACCCGAAGGTTACCGATCACTAAAGGTGCAGTTCAATATAGCCTATCCGTCCTCCTAGACCAAAATGGAATGTTGCTTACATCAGGAAACTGACCCAGTCCATTGGTCGGTTCAATCAACAGAACTTCTAATATTCTATTGTTGGTTTAGGGAGATCAACATTAGTTATTTACTATAATTCATTAGTTATAATTTTAGAGTCTCTAATTTAGAGAACTATTCTGTTTAATGTCGTGATTCTGTTGATACATCTTTGCTAGTAATCTTTATTCACTGCTTCCTTTTAGTAAAAAAATTGGAGCTCCGTTTCAAAATAGTTAAACCATTTTAAGACATAACCTGTAACCTGGAGTTACTTGACTTTCTTGGTTTACGACTTCACACAATCATTTTAAGTTAAATACCAGTTAAGTGATTTAGTACCTATTACAAACTTTAAATAACGATAGTCCAAATCCAAATCAGTTTTTGTAATATCTGTATCTTTTCTTACTTTGACAAATTATTTATAAATTGCCGCAAAACAATTACTAATACTTAATTGCAGTATAACTGAATATCGAAATTATAAAAACGCAATAAATGTGTGTTTCTTCGTCATGATTTTTATTTATGAAGAAAATAACAGCCATTATGCATTATGCAATCATTGAAAATTAAAAAATTGTATGTATTCCAACACTGAGCTATAATTACAGATAAAACAAGTTGCAAAGATAAATCGACATGCAAAACATTTGCATTTGAATAATTTTTATAAGTAAACTTTGCATGAGAATTGAATTAGAAGACAGATTGGAGAAAGGTGGAACATTTTATAATACGCGATAATAGTTTTCTTATATTTTTAATTTTCAGAATCTTAATACTGTAAAGATTAAAGTTTTACAACAATGATCTAGTATCAATCTTAACATTATCATAACTTCATATTCAATATTTCGAGACACATACATTAAGCATTACAATACCTTTTAGTAGAAAATAGTATTTACACATTATTATTCAATTATTTGTCACAAAGAATGTAAAAAATATTGTTAAATCACGCTGTACATTGAACTGTTTTCATGAAACTGTATTACCCTTAATTTAATTAACTAGAATGCAGCGTGGATTAAATTATATGAACTAAATGTATCACACAACATATAGTATAAACTAGCTGGTAATACTGGACATGTACTTTTAACAAAAATATTAGTAAAGTCATTTTTTCTGTTCCATTGAATTTATCTTTTTCTTTTCAAAATACGACTAAAAAGCATCCTTTCCCATTCTATTCTATTACGTAAAAAAACTACATACTGAGATGTCTAGAATTGATCTCATTGAAAATTTATTGAACTATATGATCGTAAACATAAAAATAATTAATTCATGCAATAAAATAAAATAAAGAATAGACATGCTAGGATGTTAGGACTAGTTAATCTAAAGGCTACATGTTAGGTCACAGATAGATTTATCAATTTTTAAAATAGAAATCAAGAAGGATAAAATATCATGCAAACATAACCTAAATTTTTATATATAAAAAGACCTGATTTTTAAAAAAGGATATCAATTATTTAGATTGTTTCTTGCTAATACATGTTTTATGCAACCCAAGTCGCATATTGGGATGGTTTTTCCATTTGTCTGGAAGATTTAATTTTCTTGATTAAATTTAAGGGCTACGATCATTACCATAGGAAGAATTTTTGTATTTTCCATGAGATTGACTCAGTTTCGGGCTAATATTTAACTAAAAATATGTAAACTAGGTCAATCTTGTAAAGACTAATCTAGCACAATCAATTTACAAACTCTTATATAATAATCCAGAGTATATATTGTAATGAAGGTTTCGGCTTTGTTGATATGCTTCGAGTTTTATAAATATTGATTCTTATACAACATTTCTCACCATTGTTTGAATGCAAACACTTGGAGGAATATATGCTGGACAATTTGACTATAATTTGACTTCATTTAAGTTGATTTGAAAATGGATTTTGTATAAAGCATCGTTGGGTTTAGCTGATCGTAGAGAGGAATCTTAATTTGTGTTTTTCTTTTATTGTAAAGATGTTCTTGTGTAAATTTTATATGTTTTAGTTATATAGTGGAATTATGTATTCATTTTGTAAAGAATGAAGCTGGATTTATTGAATTTTGTGTATAAGTAGGTCATAATAAGATTTGTTCATCGTCAATTTCTGTGAATTATCTTCGTTATAGTAGACTTTAGAATATGAGTGTGGAATATATGTGAATATAGTTTTAATCGTTATTTTACCAGCTACAATCCTATCTTTGTAGAATTAAGATCAGTGGTAATTATAGTCAGCTGTGTTTGAATAGTGACGTCATATAAAACATTCGCGAGGCGGTTGTTTGGAAAAATTGACATAATTTCCATTTGTTTCGCCAAATCATATATAAACCACAGCTAGAATTAACAAATTCAGTCGATCAAAAGCACTTGGAGAATCCATGCTCGACTCCGGATTGAAAATCTGTAAATTAAGTGAGGTTAAAAGTGTGGTATGGTTTATGTCAACAAAAGAAAATTCAACAAAGTTTAAAAAATAATTTACCTGGATATTTTAAAAATTAAAGAATATTTATTCTTTATTCAACAATTATATGGAATTGTGAACGATTTATTTTAAAATAAATTTAAGAAGATTAATTTCCATTATCGTATTGATTTAAAGAATCGACGTATTTACGTTTATAAAATCATCTGACAGAATTCAAAGCAGTACTGCCAATTCAAAATAATATTGGAGTGGATGTCGTTGTACGTTATATACAAGGTTGGTCAAAATTAAAAGGCTTTGATTTAATTTTTCAATAACATAATTATAAAGACAATCTGAATAATTTCAGAATTCATTTTTCTAACTTTAACGGGTTTTTAAATAATTAAATTCTTATAAATAAAACAAATTAAATTTCTTTATTAAAATTTAATTATCATAAATTAAATTTATTTGAACATTTGTAAATATTTTTATTTGATTACATTGATTGATGTTAGTTTGCTCAAGTGGAGAACTGTTATAGCCCTATGTCAGGTTATTAACGACTAATTAACACACTTGCGCAAGCTCAGGAAAGAATTTCCTATTTTACTTTATTGTTCTGTTTTTAAATAATTTTCCTTTGTATTTGATTTTCATTTATTTTCATTAATAAAATAAAGACTGTGTTTTTAATTTATCGATGTGTTTATTTGATGTGTATACAAGCATCCATTTCTTTTTATTTACATATTTAGAGTTTAGCTTGCTGTTGTACAGTTGCAGAAGTACAAGTGTCTTCATTGTAAGTTTTTCTTTACTTCCAGGTATAAGAATCAATAAGATTTTATTATTTCAACTATTTCATACTCTATCGAATTAAACCTGAGTTCGTCGGTTGGGAAAAGAAAAATATTGGGGTGTATTTTATTTTATTTTATTAAATTTCACCGCAGATATTTCGTGGGTTACTCTGATAGTGGCGCAGATTAAAAATCACCTCAATACAACTCTGCGCTTTTATTTCTGTACGTTTAATACTACATTACTAATAACATTTATATATAAAAAGGCAGTATTAGATGGAAATTACCCTTTTAGTTTGGTAAATAAACTTTTACTCATTTTGCAGACCCTCTTTCTAATTTTTAGAGGTTATTAATATTTTAGTATAAATGTTTTCGTGGTAAATTAAAAAATTTATTTATAATGCCATCTAAGTATTTAAGTGTTGTGAGGTTATATCAGGATTTACTTAGCCCTATAAGGCAAGCTTTGGTTATATTGCTTCATGATAGGTAAAAAGGTCATTAAAGCAGCCGAGTTGCGTGGCGTCAAAATTCATTTAAATCATCATCCAATCCCCTTGGTTTTTGTTGAATGGCGTGTCATTTTAATGTTTTGTAAAATAACGCGTATTATTAATCTGCTTGGTTAAAAGAGCATCATCGTGATGCCTCCATTTAAATTGCTAACATTTTTTGTGTCACTTTTATAGATAATGTAACGATGCAATAGAATTTTAATCCATTGTAATGGTTACGATTATTTTTAATCTAGTACTTGCATTAATTGAAGGATTACTGACGATTGATGGGATTCTCTTTGTTGTTACCTATGCATGGACGAATTGTGAATGAAAAACTTTAATAATCTGTTAAGCAAAGATATTTCTGTACCTATTTATTTGTTTCTTACATTAATGAAGTTTATAGGCAATTTTCTTATTTGATAAACTAATTGGAATTGATTCAATTAAAGATTTCTTCCTCCTCTCCCGGTATGTTCTTGAGATTCTCCTTTAATTAAAACGCAATTGGATCGCCAGCAAGTTAAATAACCTGGTTCTCACCCTATAATTGGATGAAGTGGAGACTTAAATTACAGAACCGAAATTTAAAACCTATCAGGATAACTGGTGTAGCAATAGACAAGAACTTGTTTTCAGTAAACATTCAAGATTTTATTATTATCTGCTGCAGAATAAAATCGTAAGTGATAATCTTTCAGCATTTATTGTGAACACAAATTTAAAATAATTTGTAACAATTAAAGATTTAAAGTTTATTAGAAACAAAAATTAATTAATTTTAGTTTTAAAATACATTACGTTTTACCAGTACATTACGTTTTAGCTTCTCTAATAAATAATCTTGTACGTGCGAAAGCATTAATAACATTATGTTCATTTGTTTATATAATCAATATCACTCAATCAAGAATGTTTTATTAAAGTATGTTTATTTTGTAGATGTCATTTGAGTAAACTGTTTTATTTTTGTGGTTTATTCTAATTTTTCTAGGTTAAATAAATTTATGAGATTTACCTACTTTTGTATGTTTTATTAATGTGTTTTTTATTAATGTAGGTTTTATTAAGGGTTGCTTTCTGAAAATCTTTTCGTTTTAATTTGGAAACAACTGCTTGAGATTGTGTGACCAAATTGTGGAAAACTAACGATAAATTAAATACTAAATTAAAGAACCATATCTTACTCCGAATCAGTCAATTTTCTAACTTTCTGACGCCCAAATAGAGTTTTATTGAGAACTCGTCCGTGCTGCGGTGGCTTATTTACACTTTTGGCTTGTTACACTTTTGGCTTGTTACACTTCGGCTTTCAATAAACTTATTTATTATATAGGTCTTATATTATACTTGGTACTGTATACTCCTATAAGGCTAGACAGACGAGCTATGTACATTGGGTAGCAATGCAAATGCAGAATACTACCAGATTAATAACAGTACTGACCGAAATAATTATACTGAAACTAGCATTAATTTTTATAAATCTGTAGGAAAAATTCTGTAACATAAGATAAACTAGCTCAACCGAAATGCCCGAGTAAACGAAGTTTATGCATTTATTCGAAAGACTATGAATAATGATGTATTTTTTAGCTGGTAAGTATTTGAAAAGGATGCAGTGACTGCCTCGATGTACTTAATGAACCGCACGTTTGTTATTTAATACTTTCTCTTAAAAAAATGGTAATAGTAGAGTAAATCTGAAAGCGGATTTTGTTGTCCGTGGTACATTGAAAGGTAAAAAGGTATCGAGTACATTATCGGATGCTATTTAGGGTGTATATCAATCCCCTAAATTCGTCTGACGATATCGGTGTCCAACACCCCCCTGCTGACTTTGCATATCTAATCTCATTTTCACTAGCCTTTGAATAGTTTCCGCAGTTCTTGCAGTGGATTCCTGAAGTTTCCCGCCCGTTGTACACAACACATTTTTTATAACTGCGTTTCTGTTTCTTTTTTTATAAATTTAAAGAAATTTAAATATATGTAATAGTTCATCGTCTGTTATAGAATAACTTGAAGAATTCTCCGTGTTAAGGTTAATGTCGTATTTACAAAAACAGTAAGAATTTTATAATTTTTTCAACAAAATGTTAAATCACCTGCAATTGTAACTCCAATATTGTGCTAATAGTTGTATGTACTTGCGAACCTGGTAAGAGCAGTGCGTTAGAATGAGACGGAAGATGGGTGAAAATAGAGATAGAACGATCGCTGCTCAGCGGTAATTTATACATTGTCAGAATAAATTGCTCATATCTTCATTACTGTCTAGCCAATTCCAAAGTTTCAAAAAGCATTGGATTGTAAAATCTCGAACTAATAACAATTATTTTTTGAACTTTTTTGATATCTTGTGCCGTCCAAATGTTATCACGATATAAACATTTTTCTATGTTTGCAGAAATAGAAATACGCATAATAAGGGAGTTACAAGCTAATCTAGTGAGTATCCTTCCGTTTATCTAATGATAATTCTTGCGTGAAAATTAGCTCTAACTCGCTTAATACTTTAGAGATCGTATTTATTTTAATATAGCCGGATAGCAAATAAAGTATTCTAGATTTGCTGTTTTTTTTCAGTTTCCCCCCCCCCCCGGAGGGGTGTTGGACATCGATATCGCCAGACGAATTTAGGGGATTGATATACGCCCTAAATAGCATCCGATAACATAATCGATACCTTTTTACCTTTCAATGTACCACGGACTTGATTTCTAGATGCGTTTTTTAAGTTTGCAAACCCTACTAAAAGGCATATCAAAGAGATTCTGTAGTTTTAAGAATTAGATAAACTGTAAATAAATAAGTGACTTGGAGTCAGTTCTGCATTGACTTTGACACACACAGATTTAAATATACATTGCATACATACACACTTATTAAGCAAATACAAATATCAGTCTGTGTGTGGTCTTATTCAACATTCATTTCTTATTCTACTATCCTCCTATTCTCTTTGTTATCCCTGTGTTTCATCTTTCCATCAAAGTTCACTTCAAGTCCTACTACAGTTTTTACATCGACTGATTTTTAGTTTCAAATTTGCAGTTACCGTGTTATACATTTTAAGTTTCATAATATATCTCATATAAATGTCGAAAATGTCATACATATATGTAAATAAAATTTAAATGACATTTTCGGATTGTCATAGATTTAAGGTTATGTAACAAAAATCTTCAAAAATTTGCCAGGAAAACCTCGTCAAAACATATCGGTCAAAAGACGAATGACTATTGGCGGAGACAGAGAAAAATGTACTACGTCGACCGTAGAATGTGTGCTATATTATTTATCTTGTTACATCTGTTCTTATCTGTTTTACTAATTAAACATGATTTGAAAGATATGCGATTTTTATCTTACATTTGAATAGTAGTAAAAACTTTATATACATTTTTAATATTAAATAGAAAAAATAATAAGCCTAGCATTGTCAGACCAACTCTTGGACGCGTTATTGAACAAACTCTCTCCCAACCACCTCGACTTACTCCTCCCGTATCCCCACTTTCCCCTTTGACTTAACACCTCTCTCGGATTTATCCCCCGAGGCTCAACGGACGGATTCGGAGAATAATATTTAGCTGCATGAGCCGCGTTGTTCTATAAGCACAAAAAGTTAACATACTGTGAATTAAGTGGACGCTCCATGTATAGGTTTTCTCGAGAGCATGCGAATAAACATATTTAATGTATGGTTTTAAAAATCTAAAAGCTTAAAAAGACATAAAAAGTAAGTGGTGTTGGCGAATCTACAGAGGCAAAGATTTAATATAAAAAAAACGATAATACAAATCGGCCTTGTTTTTTTACATTTTTTACATTAAACATATAGCAGTTGAATATTTTACACACAACTAAAAGGTAGATAACACAATTCGTTTTCTAGAACTATTATTGCAATCCTTTGGCTGAGAATGGTATGCTTCCAACATTCAACACAGAAGAGAAGTTATAGAAACTTCCTTTCAAGCACAAAACAGTTAAATATCTATATTTACGTACTTTTTAAGATTTATAATCTTACCGTTCTACGTTTCCTTCTGTTAGTTCTTCGGTAACTTAATATGCATATCTGTCATCCTAAGTTCTTTACAAAAATCACTGACCGTTTTTAGACGTTTCTCAGAGTTCCTTTGGGATTTAGACAAGAATACTATAGTTGAATATAGAACCCCAATTCACTGCTGGGTGATCTTATCCTCTGGAACTGAATCCAGAGACTGTCCTAAACTTCAAAATTACTTGAGCCGAATTATAAACTTATAACTTGATGAGTATCTAATGATGCAATAATGCAGCAACAAGCAATCAATGTCATCCAAACGAATAAAATAAAAATGTCAGTTACAAATGTGAAAAGAAATTTACAAAGGATTTGGTAACTTTTTTAACCATAAATCAAAAGCAAGAATTCAGTTTTGTGTCTACAAAATATTTCACATGTGCTGATACGGGTCACCAGGATAGCTCTTCAATCCGAAAAAAGGTATGGCTTATTTTTTCACCACAACAAATCTCATATGAGCTCTACTATGGGCGATTTTTTATTTATTTGTAAACTTAAACAACTTTTTAAAAATTGATTTAAATGAAACAGAGAAATTATTCAATTTCAGACTCCTGGGTCAAAGTGCAGGTCTGTAGAATTTTGTAGGCCACGTACTTAAATGAGGAGCAGTTCCGATTTTTGAAGTACAAGAAATGATTACTTCTTTACTAACTTTTTATTGTTACTGTTTTTATATTTGTGAAAAATAAGAGGTTATTTTCTTTGTAACAATATGAGATTTGATTATAATAATTTTCTACTGTAAATTCACAAGAATCAATGGTAAATGGAGAGCATGTTTTTACTTAGATATCAGATGTTCAGATCTGGTGTGTATTTTATCCATTAAACAAAATTGCTTTTCTTTTATCTCAACCCGGAAAATTAAATAAACCGAAGTTCTGGTTAATAAGTAACAAATTTCCCTCTTCTTTAAGAATAAAGTAAACCAATTTTGCCAATTAAATTACTAAAGCGTTTTCCGTTATAAAGTAGCTGTCCTAATTTTTTTCCGGACCCTAGAAGAAAAATTCAGGTGACGTACAAAGCTCTTTATTCGTTTTATTTCTTTGTGTCCCTCATGGAAGAAGTAGGGGGCGAAGACGATGCAATTAAGCGCTGAAAAGAATCGGCAAGTGGATGCGCTCTAAACGTAATATCAGCATTCAGGGCTACGTAGGGGAACAATTTCGGTGTTTTGACTAGAAGTGGATTCGCAGGCCATAAAAACCAGCCTGAGGCACGGGCTAAACGCTATAATAATAAAATATAAGCTAAGCGAGCTCATTCCACGCACAAGTGGATCCAGAATAAACGTATAAAATCCTTCCTGGTGATGCAGTATAACTCCTGGATAGCTGTGTTTAAATAACAGATGCTCTTTCCCTTTATCTTTAAATCTTTTTGTGTTTGCTACTTTTGCAAAATAACCATCTCCTATCCAACCGTTTACGTGCAAAGCATTATTTATTGAAGGTATAGTTTAACGCAAATTGCCGTAAACTAAATCAAACATATGACTAAGCAACCGAGCTTGTTTATTGAATAGAATCGGTACAAAAATTCGATAATATAATTACAGAATTAGGACTACCTACCTACCACTAGGAAATAGATAATCCTCATATAGTCCAACTTATGTAATAAAAAGAAAACATTCCAGTATTATTAAATTATCGACAGAAGTTACAACCTAATTTTATGTTTGTTTCAATGCATTTCTGGATACATAGCTTCAAGTGAACAGTCAAAAAATTCCGGCCACAGCCACTTAAGAAATTATCAACCGTCAAGCGAGACTCTAGAGATATCTACGACTGCCTGACTTCCTGAAACATCTCGTTAAAACAAAAATGATGTTTAGCAATATCCACTAGGAAGTAGGTAATCCTAATAAAGTTCAACTTATGTAATAAAAAGAAAACTTTCCTGGTGATATATTTTTTTATTTGGTACTTAAAAAGCTAACAAATAACGATCTAACGGGGATTTATGGGTATTTTGTTTGTTGTACTAGAGCATAATTTTTATTAATCCTACTAAAGGTTATTTTCCGTTAACTTTTAATTGTAGGTAATGTTAAGGTGAGCGTGTTATGATTTCTGAAAGTATAAAAGTAATACTAATGTATATCTTTTGTAGCTTTTTTATGATTGTAAGTTTCCCCAAAGTTATATGTTTTTTTAAAAAAAGATCAAAATAGTAAGGTAAAAGTTTTATACCAAAAGTGAAAGTTACTGAAATGTTGAGGCTACTTTTTAAATCAGGTAGTAGCCATTTCATTATGATTCGCTTCTTTAGATTTTTCTTATGTAATGATAATTATAACGATTTCGTTACTTTTCAATAACATTATACATACAAATACTGTACGGTACATTAGGTATTTCAGCTACCACCACCACCACCCCAACCATTCAAGTAGGGTAGCAGTGCCGCTGGCCCGTAGCGGCATTCAGTATCGCAATTTCAACCAGAAAACAGCATTCAATTTTCAATATTCATTTCATTCAACTTTGTATCATTTGTTATAGTTGTTATTTATTAGTAGTTTTAATTAAACGTTTTTAAGTTCATTCTACTTTTATTACGACGTGTAACATCCCACAAATTGGTCCTTCGAGCCGGATTCGCAATCCAGTTACCATTGAAGAAAAGATAAATCAACGAAGTTTGATCCGTGATCAACTTCAAATCAACGAAGTCACATCCGTGATTTGATTTCAACATCATCAGCATCAACGAGGTCCAATCGATCTAAAACACCAACAAATACAAAAACAACGAGTCAAAGGTAGTTTTACATTCCTTTATTTTCCTATACATTCCTATTTGTGCATGTTAATTTGTACCACTGCACCGTATGCATTTCGTCATTATTAATTTAATTAAAAATGGCCGAGTTAGAAAACTTAAAAAAGAAGCGTGCTATAATTAAATCAAAAATTACGCGCATTGAAAACTATGTAAAGGACTTTAAAAACGAGAATGATTTCTATCAACTAGATGTTAGAGTACCGCAATTAGAAGATGCCATGAAAGCGTATGATGAAATTCAGACCGATATTGAATTGACCGATCCCAATGATCAAGATCGCGAAGCAATCGAAAATCGATATTTTAATACTTTGGCAAAAAATAAATTTTTTACTAAAAATACAAATCAGCCTACTTCTTCCAATCATAGTAACATTAATAATACACATAATTCATCTGAATTGGCGGTTAATTTGCCAGTTTTGAATTTGCCTCAATTTTCTGGATCGTATTCAGAATGGTTGCCGTTATGATACTTTCGATTCATTAATTAATGAAAATAATAATTTAAATAACTGCCAAAAATTCCATTATTTGAAATCTTGCTTAAAGGGTGAAGCTCTAGCAACAAAAGAATCTTTAACCATTTCAGCAAACAATTATGCAGCAGCTTATGATTTGCTTAAAAAACGATACAATAATATACGTTTAATAGCGCAAGAGCATGTTTTAGCCATTAACTATTAACAGCCCAGTAATTTTAAAACATAATTATTTAGCTCTCAGAAAATTGTTAAATGATATTACAAGTCACACAGAAGCATTAAAAGTTCAAAATCAACCAGTTGATCAATGGAATTGCTTAATAGTTCCTTTACTATGTGAAAAACTAGATTACACTTCTAGAATGGAATGGCAAGGGAAATTAACATCAGATATTCCGACATTAAAGGATTTCTTAAACTTTTTATCAAAACGTTGCGAACTTTTACAATCCATGCAAAACATAAATAATCATAAATCAAATGCTCTTATGTAAATACATGCACCGTACGCTGACAAAATCCGTGTACTTCGATTTCACTATGTGCATTTAAAATTACCTTACGTGGTATGTTTAATGTATTTAATATGTGCAACTGATTAGCAAACGCATGTATTTACATAAGAGCATTTGACAAAAGTAATAATAAATACAATACTGAGCCTAAAAACCATAACTCTACCGCGGTTAGAACTTTGTGCGGCGGTACTGCTAGCGCGATTATTCAAAAAACTTTTGACCGTTTTTAAATTTAACATTTAAATCAATGTGCTTGTGGACTGACTCATCTATTGTCTTATCATGGCTTAACGCACCACCAAATCAGTGGAAAACATTCGTTGCAAATCGTGTAGCGGAAATTCAACTCTTAACTAAAATAAACGACTGGCTTCATATTAGTTCGGAAAACAATCCAGCAGACATTGTTTCGAGAGGTATCTTACCTGAAAAACTAATTGACAACAATTTTTGGTTTCATGGACCAAACTTTCTTTCAAATCATGAAAGTGAATGGCCAAATTCACTACCTGATAGTAATGCAAACACAAGTGTTGCAGAAAAACGTGCTGACAATAAAAATCTCACAATATCGGTAAAACCCGATTTTTTAATTTTAACGAAGTATTCTTCTTTTGCAAAATTACAAAGAGTCATAACATACTGTCTGCGATTTATTCAAAATTGTTCTACAAAACATAACAAACAACATACTGACAAAAAACTAACCATACCAGAATTAAATAATGCAACTAACGTGATAATTAAACTTGTACATAGGCAAGACTTCGAAGCAGAACTAAACGACTTAACAAAAAGTCGTCCCATCAAAACATCTAGCAAGTTAATAAGTTTAAATCCATTTATTGATAATAACGGCATAATTCGTGTTGGCGGTAGATTATGTAATTCAGAATTAAAATATAATCAAAAATTTCCAATTGTATTACCGTCAAAACATCACGTAACAAAACTCATAATGTTAGACTACCATAAGCAAGAATTACACGCAGGGCCATCAGCCACGATTAATGCAATTCGCGAAAAATATTGGCCATTATCAGATAGATCTGCTGTTCGAAATTTAATTCATAAATGCCACACTTGTTTCAAAGTAAATCCTGAAACTACAGATCAGTTGATGGGAAATTTACCATCCACACGTGTCATACCTTCGCGACCATTCTTACATTGTGCTGTTGACTATGGCGGCCCAGTGATGATAAAAGATGGTAGTCGTCGAAGTAAAAAGACAATAAAATCTTATGTTGCTCTTTTCAAATGCTTTACAACAAACGCGATTCACATTGAGCTAGTGAGAGACGCTACATGTGAATCATTTTTGGCTGCCTTGAAGCGATTTATGGCTAGACGGGGGAAGGTCTATTCAATACATTCTGACAATGCAACTTATTTTACTGCAGCAAATCGCGAATTAAAAAATTATTAAAATCTTCAGACTTTGACAATGAAATCATTCAGTTATTAAAGCAAAATAACATTGAATGGAATTTTATACCAGTTCGTTCACCTCACCGCGGGGGATTTTGGGAAAGCGGTATTAAAGCAATGAAATATCATTTAAAAAGAACTGTGGGTAATGCACTTCTTACTTATGAGGAAATGCTCACGGTGTTGGTACAAATTGAAGCATGTATAAATTCTAGGCCTATTACACCTCTATCCTGTGATCCAAATGATTTTTCCCCACTAACCCCAGGACATTTCCTAATTGGTCACAGACTCACATCAAACTTAGAACCCAATCTAACAGAAATAAAAGAAAGTCACCTCTCACGCTGGCAAAGAGTTCAACAATTGACGCAAAATTTCTGGAAACGTTGGAGCAAAGAACATTTAAACTCTCTTCAACAACGAAGCAAATGGCGTCAACAAGCACAAACAACTCTGCAGGCTGGAACTCCTGTTCTATTAAAGGAAGATAATCTGCATCCTCTCCATTGGCGTATGGGTGTCATTCTCGAAGTACACCCGGGTAAAGATGGACTAATACGAACAGCAACAGTGAAAGCATCCAGTGGAAACGTCACTAGGGCTACCAACAAATTATGTCCATTTCCAGAAGATAATTTTGAACAGGATAGTTCAAAGGCCGCCAGGATATGTACGGTACAGCCTTAACTGTACTTGGGTATATTAGGTATTTCAGCTACCACCACCACCACCCCAAACATTCAAGTAGGGTAGGAGTGCCGCTGGCCCGTAGCGGCATTCAGTTTTGCAATTTCAACCAGAAAACAGCATTCCATTTTCAATATTCATATCATTCAATTTTGTATCATTTGTTATAGTTGTTATTTATTAGTAGTTTTAATTAAACGTTTTTAAGTTCATTCTACTTTTATTACGACGTGTAACATCCCACAAATACGTACCCATAATTGGAAAATAGTCAAAGTCTACAAGTCTTAATTGTTACAGTCTTGTTTGATTCAACTTAGGAGTATCACAAGCGTCAAACTTAGGACCTTTATTGTTTCTTTTGTTTATTAATGATTTGCCATTTCGTCTTACAATGATTTCGCACGCTCTAAGTTAGAATACTTATCTATAATATGGTACCCATCCCATGACTGTTACATTAAGCAACCAAGAAAGGGTACAACAAAATCGTAAGGTATTTACATTACAAAGCTAGCCGCTTTTATATTTCACTTATTTTGTATAATCAGCTGCTGAGAAATTCATCAATAATATAACAATTCACATCTCCCTATTAAGTTAATAACATGTTTAATTACCACGGCAACCAATTCTAATCTTTTCCCACCTATTATGGGCACCACTCACGGTGTCTCCCCGACGACGTCGGCGAAAACGTCGTCGACGACGTCGGGGACAAGGTCGAAATAATGAGGTAATGTTTACATTTACTGTAATTTAATGCATGACTGTGTATAATAAAATTATGAATATCGTATTTCTTTTAAGACATCAAAATGAAAGAAAGTAGTTTTGAGCATAATAAAATGCGTACTGAATTTCTTTAAATAGCACATACACGGTGTCTCCCCGACGACGTCGGCGAAAACGTCGTCGACGACGTCGGGGACAAGGTCGAAATAATGAGGTAATGTTTACATTTACTGTAATTTAATGCATGACTGTGTATAATAAAATTATGAATATAGTATTTCTTTTAAGACATCAAAATGAAAGAAAGTAGTTTTGAGCATAATAAAATGCGTACTGAATTACTTTCTTTAAAGTATTTCGAAATAGCTTATGCAATTAACAAAACTTTTCATAAGCGGAATAATATTGATATCCATCGATAGAATTACAAGTAACCCTTTATTATAAAACGAAAACTCTTTGTTTTTTTTATTAATCTCATTCTTAATTTAGTTTAAAAATGGATATAATTAACGCAGGATTTAGGATTCTGAGTTCTGGTGCGCAAATAAGGATTTCCTATAAAGGACTTTTGATAAAATTTGGTAGTGATAATCGTCGGAAAAGTATCATGTTTAAAAATGTAATGGTTTCACCGTCGCTTCCTTTTCCGTGTAGTTTTAAAATTTTATGCTGATGGTACATAACCTTATAATAAAAATCCTTAGGCTCATTTTGTCGCAATTCTTTTTTTACAAGGACATGTGTGAATATTGTTTGCGATCTAAAAACCAATTCTTTGCCTATTTTCTTTTTTTTCGTGGTGTTTCAGTTTCTTCTTCTTCGAAGCACAAGGCAACTGCCACACCAACTGCAATTCTTTTTCTCAAAGATAATTTATAAAAATCCATCTTATCACTTGAAAGTTTCACAGCATATTGAATTCATAATGTTTTCTTAAAAAGTATAATAAAGAAAGCATATATTTTTTAGTAATCCCAGATGTATATGTTTATTTTGCCTAATAATAATTTACAGTTGACAAGGGTTTTATTTTCACAGTTGTAAACAGTTGTTTGTAAACAAATGTAATAAAAATGAAATAATTCAAGTAAACCCGAAAAAGATAGATATAGTATAAGGTTATGTACCATCAGCATAAAATTTTAAAACTACACGGAAAAGGAAGCGACGGTGAAACCATTACATTTTTAAACATGATATTTTTAGTCCTTTATAGGAAATCCTTATTTGCGCACCAGAACTCCTAAATCCTGCGTTAATTATATCCATTTTTAAACTAAATTAAGAATGAGATTAATAAAAAAACAAAGAGTTTTCGTTTTATAATAAAGGGTTACTTGTAATTCTATCGATGGATATCAATATTATTCCGCTTATGAAAAGTTTTGTTAATTGCATAAGCTATTTCGAAATACTTTAAAGAAATTCAGTACGCATTTTATTATGCTCAAAACTACTTTCTTTCATTTTGATGTCTTAAAAGAAATACGATATTCATAATTTTATTATACACAGTCATGCATTAAATTACAGTAAATGTAAACATTACCTCATTATTTCGACCTTGTCCCCGACGACGTTTTCGCCGACGTCGTCGGGGAGACACCGTGAGTGGTGCCCATTAGAATTAGATCTTTTTTCTTGTTGATTAATCATATCTTTAGTTAAAGACACTTTTAATGATGGCTTGAGAATACAGCCCATTATCTTTAGAAAACGGACGAGCTTTGCATTCATTATTGTTCTTATTTAAAATTGTCAATACTAAAGTTTTTGTTAATTCGACTATAATATCCCAATTAAATTCTTTTGTTCCTCGAAGCTATAGAGTTGAACAAACTTTTTATTTAACTTAAATCCAAGAACTAATGCAATGTATAATTCGCCTTTATTTCAAATCTGCAAAACAATGAATTGTATAAGCGATATGGTGGATATACTTATAACATCTTGAATAAACTTAAAACAAATTGTTTAAAAGCGTTAACTGAAAACGCGATAGGTAAAAACTTTTAATACAAAAGTTTCTTGGTTGTCAACAACTATACAGAGTGTTGCACAAAAGTGGAACAAATCACACCAAGCTTTTCTTAAACGGGACACCTTATGTATTTTAGCCGGAATTGATTTCTCTATCAGTCGTTTATTCAACCATAGATTATCTTTTTAATCTGTTGACACATTGCCAATTTATAAATTATTTTTGTCGATTTTTCAATTTTGTAAGGTCGTAATAAAATAACTTTAGGTTATTTTACAACAAAAGGAAATAAAATAGGTAACTTATCTTAAAAAATCATCGAAATGTTTTCAATTTTGTTTTATGCCCATCTCAAGGCAAGTTATAGAGTTTTGTCTGACATTTGTCAATGTCACTTGCGTAATACTTGAGAAACTTCCCTCATTCTTTTTTCATATAATTCCTGTTAGTAGCAGGTGAGCGGATATACCAAACATATTGCGCATCGTCATAAAACAAATCCATACTGCTCAAATCGGGAGATCTGGCAGGCCAATTAGTTGGTCCTCCTCGACCTATTCACCTATAAAACCTTTTAAGAGTAAACTGTGAAATACCATGAAATATAAAATTTCGTAGTGTTTGTCAAAAGTTTTAAGATGCCCAAATTGTCAAAATTTTCTCAAAAATTTGAAATTCTAAGGAAAAATTCTTAATTTGGAAACGCCGCACCTATTGAAGAAAATACTTTAGTATTGGCTAGAATGCTAGGAAGTCTTAATTTTCGATAAAAACATACAGCGTGCTCCATTTGAAAAAATTGAGTAAATTTGATTTAATGTTATCAAAATTTGAAGGTATGATTTGAACACCTTCTACATAAACAAAACTTGAAAACATTTTCATAGTGTTTGTAGTACTCTAATAAACTGTCTACAGAAAACGTAATTGACAGAGCTGTTGGCTGCAGGGCATTAAATAAATAAATACATAAAACTAACTAGAAAACAGCTATTCTAGAATATGTGTTAATTGAAAGGCAAGGACGGATCTACTGTGAAATCAAGAAAAAGTAGAAACTACACAGTGATGTGAAATAACTGGACTTAGAAAACACAGACAACAAAGGAAATGAAAAGCGTGGTATCACCAAACAGTAAAATAAGACATGAAATAATTGTATACAGCAGCAAATCGAAGCGATGAACAATTATGTCACATCAGCTATCACAATAGCATATGAAAACAGCTGCCCGCTAAGAGTAAAAAGAGAGAAAAATGGGAACCCTTGGTGGAACCATGAACTCTCTAAGCTTAGGGCAACAGTGAGTAAACTGTTTAACAAAGCAAAAAGAACGGGGGATTGGGCAGAGTACAAAACCACTAACCTGAAATACGGATATGCGGTCAAGAAGGCAAAAGAGGCTTCAAGGAGGAAGTACTGTGGGGAAATTGAATGTACTCCCACTTGTGCAAAACTGCAAAAAGCCCTATTGAAAGTAAACCAGGGAAAATTGGGCTCATTACAGAAGCCTAATGGAGAGTACACGGAAACTGGGGAGGAAACTCTTAAGCTCTTGCTAGAGACTCACTTCCCAGGCAGTGTTACTGACACTGGAACAAATCCTGACGATGATATGTCAGGAATACCAATCACTCGGGCAAGAAGAGAAGATTGGGGATTGGCCGAAAGGCTAATCAGTATAACAAGACTTACATGGGCAATCAATTCGTTTAGACCATTTAAGTCTCCAGGAATAGATGGCATCTTTCCTGCATTACTACAGCATGGTCTGGAGGAACTTGCTTCACCACTATGTGCCCTATATAGGGCAAGTCTGGCTCTTGGGTACATACCAAGTGGCTGGAAACAGGTCAGGGTCTGCTTCATACCTAAACCAGGGCGTAATTCTTATGCCCAGGCAAAGGCCTTCAGACCCATCAGCCTGATGTCATTTCTCCTCAAAACCTTGGAGAAACTGATTGATAGACATATCAGGGACGATAATCTGAGGGAATCACCTTTACATCGAAACCAATTTGCTTATCAATCGGGTAAATCCTGTGAACTAGCTTTACATGAATTAACTACAAGAATACAACGGGCACTTGAAAACCAGGAGATTGCCCTAGGAGTATTCTTGGATGTAGAGGGTGCCTTTGATAATACCTCCTTTGACTCAATTACCAGAGCAATGGTTGAGCGTGGCGTAAACCAATCTATAATAGGCTGGGTTACTGCGGCACTAAAAGACAGTAAAATCATAGTAGCCCTTGGAAATTATACCAAGGAGGCTATCGTTACAAAAGGGTGTCCTCAAGGAGGAGTTCTTTCTCCTCTTCTTTGGAGCCTGGTAATTGATGACCTTCTCGCTGAACTAAATGCGAAAGGAATATATGCGCAAGGATATGCAGATGATATAACCATACTCATAAACGGGAAATTCGGGGAGTAATATCAAATTTGATGCAGCAGGCCCTGAAAACCGTGGAGAGATGGTGTTTGAAAGAAGGACTCTCGGTTAATCCGGTTAAGACTTCGGTCATACCTTTCACACGTAAAAGAAACCTTCAAGATTTGAAGGAGGTACGGATAGGGGACCAACAGTTACCTATGGGGAAAGAGGCAAAATACCTGGGCGTCATTTTAGACACCAAATCGTCCTTTAATCCCCATCTGGAGAAGATAATTAACAAAGCCACAAGGGCCTTATGGGCTTGGAAAAGAACAATAAGCAAAACTTGGGGCTTGAAACCAAGCATGACCTTGTGGGTATACACAAGAGTGGTTGTACCAACAATCACTTATGCCTCTATTATCTGGTGGCACAAAACCAGAAACAGTGTGGTAATAAATAAATTAAACAAACTACAAAAACTTGCCTGTGTAGGTATTGCTGGGGCAATGTCATCTACGCCCACAGCTTCAATGGAAACAATGCTAAGTCTACCTCCACTTCACCTAGTAGTGGAATCAGAAGCATTGGCAGCTGCATATAGGCTGAAAATAAGCGATCATGGGATAGGGAGACGAAGCTTCGGACCCAGTTCTGAGATCTTTAATATACTGGAAAAAACCAGTATCCTCAATATGCAATCTGATAAAATCAACACCGTTTGGGACTTCAGAAAACCTTTTAGGGTTGAAATACGTGAGAGGGGTGATGAAGAACGAAAACGAGAGTTGATTCAAAGACAAGGATCTGTATGGTATACAGATGGTTCCAAACCAGAAAACAGCTCTGGAGCAGGAGTGTTTGAGCAAAGTACAGGGAATGAAATATGTGTTAACCTAGGGAAGCTCACTTCCGTGTTCCAAGCTGAAATAACAGCCATAATGTTATGTGCACAAAGTATGATATAGAGGGGCTTTGAAAACAGGCAAATCTCCATCTTAACGGATAGCCAAGCGGCACTAAAAGCCTTAGGAAGTACTGAAATTCACTCAAGGGTCGTGCTTAATAGCACAGAAGCACTGGTGATACTGGCCACACGCAACAATGTTTGCGTAGAGTGGGTTCCAGAACATCAGGGTTATGAAGGAAATGAAAAAGATGATCAACTTGCAAAACAAGCTTCCGAATAGAGATTAATAGGTCCTGAACCTACATGCGGGGTCCCTTATTTAACCGCAAGAGGGATTATCAAAGACTTACTGAAAGATAAACATAAAACCTGCTGGGAGAAATTACAGGGGCACAGGCACTATTAACAGGACACTGTAGCCTTAATAAACATCTCAACAGAATGAATATCGTCGATGATGCAACCTGTAGGCTACGTGAAGAGGAAGAAGAGACAGCCCTACACGTCCTATGTGAATGTTCAGCCCTCGGGGCTAAAAGATTTACACATTTCGGGGCTCAATACGTCGAACCGAGCGAAATTGCATCAGCACCAATCAACTGTATCCTCAACTTCTTTGGCGATACAGGTCTGATGGAGTAAATTACTTCTTGGGGCACAATAAGCCTAGAGCTTCAGTGCAGTGGGTGAAGAGTGAAGACCACGCCCAGAATGAATGAATGAATGAATACAGTAGCAGGTGCAGATTCACGGGGGGATAGAGGAAATTCCCCCACAAATCTTGGATATTATATACTTCACTATTATAGTTAAATACATTTTGAATGTAAACGTAGTTAATGTTTATTAAATATTGTGCCATATATAACATTTATATATAAATATATGTACATAGGATAAAAACAACTAATGCTTGTTTCATTGTCATCTATTTAAAACAATAACTTTTTTCCAAAAACTAATAACAACATATGGTGCTGAATTATGGAAAATAAACAAAACGTGCAGGTAAGGTAGCAAACATTTGTATACTTCATTACAACCATGTACCTTGTCTGTTTTAGGTCATACATGCCTTAAAATAGTTTCAAATTCATATTTATGTACAAAAATAGATAACGATACAATGACAATTTATCAAGATATATAAGTAAGAAAGAAAGCAAGAAAGATCAACTCTAGACTTTATCCTTTTACTGCCTAGTGTGTCCCAAAGTGTATATTTATTAAATTAAAACCTTTTCTTTGGTTTTATATAAAAAAAATATCTAAATATTTTTCCCTTGAGATTATGCAACCCATCAACCACGTTTGTAAATAGGGGTGCATACTTTTCTTAAATATGTCAAAACTCATGACAATATGTTGATAATTTTGAGATTTGAGATGATCTTATATGAATTATTTTTTAAGTAAATTTGATGTATTCTTTTTTTTAAATTAAAAGATTAATCCTTTATTCCGGTAATCTAAAAAATATCATTACAATAAAGCAATTGAAGCAAAAATCAGCTAAACTGATATGGCGATGTGGGGCACATGATAGCCTACAATCGCGCAAGAATGATATGGAATTGAACTGCACAACTAATAATAAAATGAAGAAGGCGGAAGAGAACGTGGAACAACGAAGAATAGGAAGCAATGACAAGAGACCAAAACTGGACAGACTGAAAAAGATGGAAAATAGGATGACTATAATTAGATTCGGTATACGAGGTCTGGCTATTAAATAACGCGACTGCGCTCACAGAAGACGTCCTAGAGTGGTAGGGGGGAAAACGAATGCAGCGTTGGATAGCTGGAAGTGCCGATAAAAATGTGTGACGAAAAACACGAGCAACGGATCAATGTGAAATTTCTCGTTAAATTAAAAAAAACTCTGACTGAGTGCTATAAGTTGTTGAAAGAGGCCTATGGTGAGAATTCTCTATCTGGTGCGCGTGTTTTCGAACGGTATAAACGGTTTTCTGAAGGCTGAGAGAGCACCGAAGATGACAAACGTCCAGGTCGACCTGTCTTTGTTTCAACTCCGCAAACAGTGACCAAGATCAATGAAATTGTGCGCGGAGATCGTCGTATGAGCATTCGGATGATTGCTGAGACTGTAAACACTGTCAGAAAAACTTCATGAACATGAAGAAAGTTTGTACACAGTTGGTCTCAAAAAATTTGACCCCTGAACAAAAGCTCGTCCGTCAACAGATCTGCTCAGATTTTCTTAAGAGGTTAGATGAAGAGCCTGAATTGATGGAAAACATCATCACTTGCAATGAAACATGGATATTCCAATACGATGAGCTACGATGAAACTAAGCGGCAATCCATGCACTGGAAAACTCCTGCATCGCCAAGAATGAAAAAAGCAAGAATGTCGAAGTCAAAATTTAAAGCCATGCTAATCGTTTTTTTCGACATCAACGGCATCGTGATGACTGAATGGGTGCCACAGGGTCAAACTGTAAACCAAACTTACTATTTGAAAGTTTTGGCAGAACTGGAACTGCGAGAGCGAGTTCGTAAGAAACGGCCTTGTGAAACGGAGTTGTGGAAAAACAAGTCGTGGATCTTGCACCAGGACAACGCACCTGCCCATAACGCGCTGTCTGTGAAGCGTTATTTAGCCGCTAGAGGCACTCCAGTGCCCGAACACGCGCCGTACTCGCCTGATTTAGCACCCTATGATTTTTTCCTGTTTCCGAAAATCAAGTCTGCCTTAAAAGGAACCCGGTTCAAGTCGATCGAAGTGGTGAAGCGAAAATCGGCGGAGCTCCTAAATGCTCTTACAAAAGAAGACTTCCACCATTGCTTTGACCAATGGAAAAAACGAATGGAACTCGGAACGGAATTCGATTGTAGAATAATTTTTAAAATAAAACTTTTTTTCATAAGCAGTCTCGTTATTTAATAGCCAGACCTCGTAGGTAATACATAGATATGTAGATAGATATCTTTAGAAATTAGTATCTTTCCAAAAATATTTTAGCCTACGTTTTTTACAAGAAAGTTTCTTTCTGAAAAAAAATTTCTGTTAGTAAATATTGCCAAATTATAAAATACTAACCAAAATGACTTCATACTTCAATTCTTTGTAGTTGACAAACTCTAATAAAATCTTTAAAGTTAACACAATGATTAGATGAAAAGCCACATCGCTGAACCACCACGGAAAAGGAGACAGACTATACCTACAACAATCTTGCAAACAACATTTGCTCTTTCTGTTTTCCGCTAGTTCAAATATAAACAATATTACATCCTTTACTTGATAATGGGTAAGACGGCTCTCGGTTAATTATTTAAAGGCATGACTAAACATTTTTCTATATTAGCGTTTATTGTAAGGTTTCCTTCGTCTGGAATACTTAATATAAATTGACGCAAAGTTGTTATACTATGAAAACCTACAAACATTTTTTGTAGTAAAATCATCAGCAAATTTGATAATTTTGCTATTGTGCTATTTTGATATTGTGCAAACAGTTTTATTAATTAACGTTGAAATTTTTTGCTTGTAAATTAAAAAGGCTAGGATAAAATGATTAGGAGCAGTTAAAGTGTCAGCTGCTCAAACAGCAATCTAATGAATTATTTGCTAAATTTGTACTTCGTCTGAATATGTAGAATGTGTTGTATTCAAATTCTAATCATTTTTAAGGTACTGGACTGTACATATCTCTCACTTTCGCTTTTTGCTTATCAAACTTAACAAACATTCTGAAAAAATAGCTGTACTGTTTGTGTATTACGAATTGTGGTAAAACAAAAAATGAAAAAATTATCGTATTTGTATGTTAAGAAAATTTTATTTCCGATTACTTTTCTGGTCGATTTACGAAGAGATAACATCATTCGATCGGTTAAACAGGAAGTCCCTGAAGTGTAGGGCGTCAGCTGAATATCCGTCTAGCCTTAAATGCCCCGGCCATCGATTCTCCTTCAAATAGCACGCAGCAACCAACCTACAATAGGAAATAAACTCGGTAAATGCATTGGATCAGGTCAGAAATTGACCATAATGTAATTGAGTCGACGAAAGACGATGATAATAATCAGTAATCTTTTTGTGCCACTCTAATATACTAATATAATTTATCCAAAATGTCAAGATCGCTTTCATTTTAACTAAAGCTTTTTTACCTTCTTACAAACATTTAAGGGCTTATTTAAATGTGATCGTTTAATTTTGTAGAGCTTGCAAAGTCGTCCTTTTAAACACTTTTAAATTTATCTGTGTACCTTTTTATCCTGCTATATCAGCTTTAAAAGCTCAAAAGAAAAGGTAAGAAAATATTTTTTGCTTTTTATACAATAGTGATTTAATTCAATGTGTTAATGTAAACGAGAGAAATGTACATATATGAAAAGTCTTTTGTGATCAAAATAATGGTAAATGTTTGTGCATACGCACTGTCAAGTTCCTCTTCTTGGTTTACTGTATAACAATCTCAATTTCATGAACTTATGCATGCATACATATTGCTCCAAATGCATACTTATACACATATGGAATTAAACACTTGATATGTAGTACTTTTACAAGTTAATTTCTTGCAAACATGCCTTTTTCAGGTTTCTGTTGTCAAAGAGAATAAATTAGCTGTTCGTCTGCAATAATATCCCTTTGAATTGTATGTGTATTATTAGTACCTATTAAAATAATTGAAAATTAAATTTAAATTAACTAAAGGTCTGTTAACATCCATTATGAATCAATTGTGGAAAATTCGTAAATCACAAAATAATCACACTGCAATTGAAGATGTGTTAAGTACTGTTCATGAAAACCGAGTTATCTTCATATGGCACTATTGTAAGGGTATATAAGCTAAAAACTGTCCTAACTAACATTAAACCAATATAATTGACTGGTGCTTTTTGTGGAATTCTTTCGCTGTAAATTGAAGTCCCTGATATTACTAGACTACATGGAAAGTTATAAGATGCACCTCATGCCCTTAAGGGTTATAGAGCCGGTTAAACTTTAAAAATTTGGCTTTTTTATTTTAATGTTTTCGCTTAAATAAACTACATATCGAGGAATCAACAACTTCAACTATATTTTGATTTTCAGATACTAAGTATATACTAATATAACATTTCTTATAATGATATCAATATCCAGGTTATATAATTTATTTAGGTGGAAAAATTTAAAGGGCTTTATAACCTTTAAAAGCAGAGTTTCCTCTTATAACTTCTCATATAGTCTAGTAAATATCAGGAGGTACACTTAAAAAGGAAAAAATCACGGTGCGAAAGGTTTCCTCGGTAGTTGTATTTACGCTATATGACCTACATAGCTACAAAGCTATAGATTTTTGACAATTCTAAATCAAAATTGGACAATTAAGATGAATGTTTGAAGAGTTTAATGACAAACAGCGTTTAAGAAACTGACAAGCTTTATTGTTGGTCTGGATAATGTGGAGGCTGCATCCTCGCAGTGATCGTCATTGTGCGAAATGTTTCGGAATTTATATATTGTCATATATTAATATACGACTTTTCCATATTATAATGCAATTTTCCCCTAAGGTTTTAACTTGTGGGGTGATTGATTTTCCGTCTCATTTTCTTCCATCTAGTTTTCTATGAACTAAATAATCATTTGTTGAAAGAGCACAATAAAATACAATTAATGGAACGCAAGACATATGTATTAGACAAAAAGATATAATCGAGATAAGAATAAGTAAAATAATGATAAATAAATTATTGTATATAATTACAATAAAATTCGTCCTAGTATACTAGATATTCTTGCAGGAATATAGATAATCCTACTGGAGTTTTTCTACTCAAACCATTTAGCGAATACGCTGTATCCGTATATCCGGATGCGTTTCCTGAGATAGGTTAGATAAAAAAGGTACGCAGATAATATCTGTAATAACGAGCTAGTTTTTTTACATTTCTTTTAGATTGAATTTAAATTTTCTTTGTTAGTTCAATTCAAAAGTATTCACGTTCTTATACAATTCGGGTATAAATTTTTAAATGTGTCCACTCCAGTTTGCATTTAAAATTAGTAAATTCTAAAGCGAATAATATGTTTCGACATATGTACTGGTTGCTTGGAAGAAAAAAACTGTCCCTATCCAACAAAGTACTCCTATATAACACCATGCTAAAGCCGATCTGGACGTATGGAGTTCAATTCTGGGCATGCGCTGAACCATCCCAAATAAAAAGTATCCAACAATGCCAATCCAAGATACTCTGTATAGCCATAGCTGCCACACCGTGGTATGTAACTAATCAAACTTTACATGCGGACCTCGACATACCATTCGTCGTGGAAGAAATTAGTAGATTCTCTCAAAGCTACTACAGCAGACTGCAGGACCACAACAACGATTTAATTCATCGGCTGTCTACTACGCATTCACCCGTAAGAAGACTTAATAGAACCTGGCAACACGCCATCCAAACACCCTAATGTAGAAGGATTCCTAAAGGAGCATCACTATAATGAGTGGTTTCTCCTAACACTGTCTACTCATGTTAACGCATTTGTTTTTAATTGTTTATCAATGAATATGAACATTCCATACCGTTTCAACGTGTCTGAGTGCAAATGGTGTGAAAAATGGAGGTGCTTTGAAATATGGGGAATTTTTTAAAATAATTTCTCGAAAAGAGGCGTATAGACTTATACGCCTGTTTTTTCCGGAAAAGACCTCAACTTTAACACTGTGCATTTAATATTTTTGAGATTTGGTATAGTTATTCACAATATAAATAAAATCCACTGTGATCTTGTTTAGAATTTTCGAATGTACCGTTCATTTTTTTGGGTACACTTGGACCTTAAATGCAATAATTTCAAGAACAATTGTGTAATATCTAAAAACTGATATTATACCGTATTAGTACTTTTGTTCTGATCTCTGTTATCGCTTTTAAAAAGATTGCAATGTATTATATATAGCTTCTGGGGCTTGGTTCGCCAGGTAATGCGTAGTAGCAATCATTATTGATTAAAATTTTAACGGAACCTTTTGCTATCTCACAGCGGTTTTGTCGACAAAGGTTGGCGCGGTACTAGCGAAAATCAGCAGTATAAATAAGGCACAAGAGAGAATCAATTGCATTGCCTTGGGAAACATCGGGGTTAAGAGCTTGAAGTGATGTTTGTTCGTCATGGAATTTGACGAGGTCAAGGAAGTGCCTATGACGGTCTTGGAGGTAGGATTAAAAAATAAAGAAATAATTGAAATGTATGTTTTCTAATTTTGTATAAAAAGCCAGTATTCCAGACTCTATCAAAAGCCTGGATTATGTTTAAAAATGGTGCTCAACAATACTTTCCTCCTTTAGATCTTGCATAACTCTTTTGATAATTTGATACATCTGTTTCGTAGTTGCACGTTTATGCGCAAATCCGAATTGAGGTCAGGCAAAATTTGGCCCGTTTTCATCATTGATTATAATTTAACTTTTAATAATTTCTCAAAAGGTTTTGAGAATATCGGAAGCGGATTAATTGGCCTAAGCGAAATGGTTTAAAAATTAAAATAAATAGTTTGTGCTACCTTCCACTGGATCACAAAGTAAGCCTGTTCTTAAAATCGCATTATAGATCAAAGTTCGGTAGTTCCATAAGGATCTTAGAAGCAATAAGGTTCAAACCAGAAGATTTTTTCAGATTATTATACAAATATGGTGGCTTGAGCAACTTTAACGGCTGTGATTTCTTCAGAGACAAGCTGTACGGTGATCCTAGGAGTTTGCATATTTTATTAATCTCTGACATCAATAACTTCAGATATGTACAGCTGAAAACCATTTTATAAGTAATTTGCAAAAGTTTTCGCCTGTTCTTGGTTGTCTTTGATTCATAGTTCTTCTTATGATCTTATTGAAGAGTTGAATAGTTGTAGCAGGATTATATTTTTATGTAGGCTTTTTAAAGAGAATATTCGGCAGTCTCATTTGGTAATAGATTTTAAAGACTTTAGATGTCATTAAGCAATATCTTTAACTCTTGTATAGGCTGCCAAATTTTGGTAGTTTACGTTCGTTTGCTAGTTTTTCTTTTATGAATTTATATGAATGATTCGTAGATTTTACTTGTTTTACTATTTTAATAGTAGCTTGTAGCTTGCCACGCAGCTTCTTGAATGGCTTTTATCAGATTTTCTGCAGCTTCAACTATTTCTATTTCAGATTTGATATCCAGGCGGATCTAGATTATTCTCAAGCAATTCACGGAAATTTATCCATTAAGTATATTTATTACTGACTGAAGGAGGTATGGATCGCAAACTAATTTCTAGTTACTATTGTAACTAGATCAAGTGAGTAGTCAGATGAAAGATCGAAGCATAATACGGCGCTAGAGGTTAGTAAATATTCATTTGGTTACACAAAAGTCAACTAGATTAGACAGTTTATTCTATCGCCAACAAGTAGCTTCGTAGAAAAGGTTTTTAAGTTATTACTTTCCTCTTATATAGTCTTATATAGTTATATGGTTATAGTTATAGTTATATGGTCTTATATAGTTGTCTACCTTTCGGTTAATAAATCTACAACCCAAGTGTAGTGTTTCCCCAGTAGTACCATCAGGAGCATAGCGTTATAGATTGCGTAATTTGGGAATTGGAACTAATAAGAGTAGGTTTATTGTAAAGCACAATACAACGACTGTTCTGGCTGGAGATTTATTTTAAAATAGCTAAAATAATGATTTTTGTATACAATGCAACTTGTTCAGGGGAAGGGGGTAAAGTACTTCTTTCCAGGTATAAGCCTAAGTACAATGCTATCCATGAAATTCCTGTGTAAATTAAAGGTTGGTTTTGTTTTCTATTGAATTGAAGTTTTTGCGTTATAGTTCTGGGGTATACAAGATACATATACAGTCAGAGACGAAATAATTTCAAATTAAATTAATTAAAAACAACAACCTTATTTTCATGTTAATTGACAATTTCAGTAACTCCTTTTAGACTTCATTGTCGTTTTACAGCAATTTTCTGCATTATCCTATTTTTGTAAGAAAATATCCCTCATGCTGAATGAAACTTTACTGAAGTAAACTCACTCATCTTTATGAAAGAAACATGTCTCAAAACTATTAAATTTTCTGAGTACACTCAGAAGGTTAACATTTATTACGTAAATAAGGAGTTTCTTCAAAGAAATCGTGAAGGTTGCAGTCATTCAACCTATCAGTTACTTCGTAGATGAGACTCCAGAAGGATTATCCTATCTCCCCCTCCCTTAGTATACTTCGTTAATTATGTTTTGTGCTTTATACTCTCGTTATAGAGTTTCTCTAATCTCACTGTGATTTGTTTTATAAAGGGACTTGAATACTTCTTAATATCAGAAAACATTTTTTAGTGATATTAAAACTACCATATTTATAACACTTTTTAAAGTGCTGTGATTAAGGAACCACAATTTAATAACTAATAATTAATAATTTGTCATAAATTTATCTTTTACTGCAAAGCTCAAGGTGAAAAAGACAGCCCAAATTATTTTTTTTTCTAGGACCGTCAAAAAAGATGTCAATTTTCAGACTCTTGATTTTTGGCTCTTTTAAAGCACTCCATTAACGCGCTCTGTTTTAAACACACTTGAAAATAATAGTTATTTTTGTCATGTTATAAAAGCAAGCTTTGCGTATCTTTAGTGATCCATCAATGTCACCAATCTTTGACGGTTGTTGGAAAAAAGTCCTTTATCAGAAAATTGCAAATAATAGTATATACCGGGTATATGTAGGGTGAAGTAGGGTGTGCTTTAAATAACCTAATATTAGGCATAATTTGGATTCATTAGCAGATTTCAATGTCAAATTTCCTGTGTCCTAGATTTTTTGCGTTTCAATTTTCTTCTATATTTATAATTTAATAAACAAATATTTTAATATTTTGTTTAAGAAGAAAATGAAGTCGTACATGATGGGCATCTTTAAATATTCTTCCCAATGGCAATATGACCAACTCTATTAAAAAAACTACTTAAACTAAACTACTACTAACGTGCTCAAATTCCCAATTTTATAGAAATGCAATTTTATATAAATAAGTGGTAAAAAAACCTTAGTTCGGTCCAGTATATTCCAATACATTTTAGTTAGGTTAAATTGCAGACTTTACTTTAAACCAATTGGTGTTTTTTTTAATAACAAAGAGCACTTCAAAATGTTTTCACGCAGATGAAATCCCTTCTAGAATAAAATTACAGATAGCATTGCATCTGGAATAAACATACTGACGTCTTTGTAGATATCAAAGTTCATTGCAAAGCCTTCTCACGGTTAGAAATTGTTTTCCGTAACGAAAATAGACAAAAATTAAGATTATAAAGGTAGAAAAATAATATCGGCTTTTTAACAAAGGAATAAAATTTCTGAAAACGCATTAAACCCTAAATTTATAGATCCCGCACGTGCTATTTTTAACTTGGATGAATAGATTTTTTTAGGTGCAGACACATAAAAACGTATCATGTGGCCACCTGCAAAATACCGAGTTACTCCCCAAGACGCAGATTTTAGGCGGTAATGTCCCGCTAACTTAGACGGAATATTCTAGAAGGTTTTCCTACGCGGTTATTTCCTGATTGGTTGAAGAAATGTTCAAAAACTTCGTTCGGATAGGTTGTTTTAAATCCCTCCTTTCTTAAAAACTATCACGCCACGAAAAATCCGTACCCCAAGGAGTTAGTTAGCGACAGGTAGTGAGATACCAGCTTCAAGCCGAGCTGCGGGCGGTTGCCCAAAGCCCCTTTGGTGTTAGCAGTTTCGAAATTTCTACGTATACAAAAATTATAGTTTGAAAAGTACGAATTAGTTGTGATAATACCGTTTTGTGTTTAGTTCTGTTTACTGTATAGGAAGCTTACCTGCTTCATTTTATCGCATAATCTGTGTTAATAAATTAACACAAATAATCCTGTTTCCCGCTCGTTGGAAATTTGTGAAGGAAATTCAATCTCGTATTAAATTTAATGTTTGTCGCGTTGGTTAACTAATTTATGAGTAATTTAAAGTGTTATTAGTTACCAATTTAAGAAGAGAAGCTTTAGCATTCGGAATTTTAATGTTAATAATCTTTATTTTTGGGATTTTCATTTTAATCGTAAATAGTGGACTTGCAGAATTTGGTCCACTCTACTAAATCATTACGTTAAAACAATATAACCTTCTAATAACGAAATTTAGTTAAAAAATAATAAAACTTGCATTTAACAAATCAGTTACTAGGATTATTGCAGTTTAGGACTATTAGTATCGTGGAGTAGTAAGGAGTGTTTTGAACTGTACTCGATGCTTAATAATAATATGTAATTGATTCGAATGTAATAAATTAGTGTAATCCCATCAGAATTATAAGTTATGAAAACAAATTAATCCCAACCATGTAACTGATTTTCGCCATTTGCGAGCTATAAATTTTTAATGTTATTTTCCAGCACGTTACCACTCTAACCAATTTTGTCCACCGCGATTAATTCGTTATTTCGAGGTGAACAGAACAGCCACAAAATAATAACATTATCCAGTTACATTTGGTAACAAATTAAACACGATGAAGAGTAATGAAACGCTAGGCTTTAATTAAATACTCCTACATTAAGCACTTAACTTTTGGCCTAGATCTGCTTTTCGTCATCTTTCTGCTGCTTCACGTGTAAAACACGAAAATCTTGAAGAAAACACGAAGAAAGAACTTTTGTAATGTACTTTTAAGAGGTCATTGTCAGATTGCGATGAATAAAACGCCCCCGTTCTATTATTGCGTTTTTTTTCGATTTCTAGAGACTTTTTTTATTATTTGATTTTACGGAACTTAAAACCGCAAAGTATTTTCCATCTATTCTTCCTGAACACATTCAAAATAAAACCTTTAGAACAACTTTTTGATCTGTAAAAATCTACCTACACATTTTCCTTCTAGCTAAGATTAAGAAAAAGGAGAATTGTATTCTAGTTTACGTCTCTAGACCGCCGTATAAAGAAATGAGTTTTCTAGAAATCTTACGGAAAATTAGCTACGGAAAGCTCGCAAAAAATAATTAGCCCTGCAACCGGCGTCGTCAGGCAATTAATTTTTTTCTTTTACCTGTTGCTGCAACTAAAACCGCAGTACCGTTAACGAAAAACTTAAAAGAGATTTCTCATTACGCCCTACAGCATTACCATAATTTATTCCCTCCAACTCATTTTTGCGAAACGAAGGGTTGTGTGATTACAGATCATAAAATCGACTTCTCTAAGACGCATGTAAAACGAAAAAAAATGATGAAATAAATAAACGTCTGTTTGTTTCATGCAACGAACCTATTAAAATACGATCTACAACCGTACTTAAAAATGTCAGAGAAATGCTTACTACCACTTTTAACAATTAAACCTGAAAGAGGAATTATGCATATATTTGCGTGTTTTTTCACACCCCGGAAAAGCTTACCTACCATGACTTTTAAATGAAGATTTATTGGTTATAATTTCAATATTTAACCGTTACGTGTTTACATATTTTTAATAATAAATAAGACTAAATATTTAAGTATTAAGATTTGTGATTACGGTTTGATATAAATTCAAAGATTACAAAAAAGGTTTACAAAAAAAGTTAGAAACACCTAAAGATTGAATAGCTAGCGGTAAAATAAGAAGAATCACATAAATCATTTGGTTTCGTGCTACAATACTTTGGTTTGATTATATAACCAACGCAAGCTGAGAAGGGGTAAGCTGTGGTGTGCTTATGTTCTGGGTTGTAATTAAATACTAACTAAATTTTGAACTCTCCCAAACATATGTTATGTAAGCGTTGATACATACATTTATCAGTTTTTGTTTACAGACATCTTTCGCAATAAAACTTACCTGCAAATCGTTTCGTCCCTTCGCGCTGTGACAACTCCTAGAATTAAATGGCAAGATAGGACAAGTGATACCTCATTTGAAAGATCTTCCTCCCCTGAATACCAAATAACCAGAGCTTTTAAAGTTCTGTCGATTCGTTTTCAAGATATTCAAATTCAAGTTGCACAATCGCTCTTTATTTAGATAATACATTTTTCAAAAAAGCTGAAACGTTAGAACAAACGTTATCAGTCAATTAAATGTTCATAATGCCTATCACCAGCTTTTCTTAAAAAGTGCAAGGTTTATTCAAGAGGAGTCCATCTTACATTTTGAAGCATTTGTGGGGTGCCGGTTGTTGGTTTGACGTCAATCTCCAACAATTTTACTCTTCAAATGTCCCCACAGGAAAAAGTTGGGCGGGTTTAAATCTGGTGATCTGACTGATCATTCCATAGTCCAGTAAGCATTCTATCCAAAAACTCCCTAATAGCCTGTGCGCAATATAACATTTAGTCTTCCTTTTTTCAGTAATATCAACTAGGAATCAGGAGTAATATCATCAAGAAAAATCGATCCAACCAGACGGTCTCCAAAACTACCGGTCCAGACATTTAATTTTGTTGTTCGAGTGTGGACTGCGTCGAAGGCTTTTAGATTAGCATCCGACCAACAGCGACAGTTATAATGATTTAGATTTGCGTTAGGAAAAACGTACACTCGTCAAAATAACAAATCTTTTCAGACTTATTTAACTTTGCCGATCAGAAATACCAATCTTCATTCAATTTTTATACTAAATGATTTTTTTAAGAATGAAATTTAAAATGTCTTGGGTTTCGGCGAATAGTTGTTCTACCAATGTTAGTAATAGCAGCCAATTTTCTCCTGCTCAAAGTTGGGTCTGCAGCAACTTGTTTTAAAACTTAAGCCTCTACAGTTTCATGCCTTACCAAAAGTTCAGGTTCTGATCTAGTTTCTCGTAACTTTTCCAATAGCTCCAAAACCTATTTTCTGTTCACAGGCTTCTCCAGATGTCGTCAATTTAATAAATTTGCTGTACGGTTGCCTCAGTAAAAATCTAGCTAGGGTGAACCTAAAACACAAACCTAGATAGGACGAAATCTAGCCCACTCGTAGATATTGTATTTTTTAGATTTTCTACTCTATTATAAAGTAAGTAATATTGTTATTCTGTTGTATTTTTGAAACAAGCAAAAATTTATATAAAGAATTATTTTTCGTCATAAAATCAATAATAAAAAAATCCTCTTGTGAACAGCATCTAGAATCACACTGTATATAAATGTATTTATCTGGTACATTATTGGAATAATTATAAAGTACATTAAATTCTTTGTAACTTCTAAAGACAACTTCATCAAGCTTTTTCTTAATTAAAATTTCCATAACAAGTTCTTTATGCTTAAAAGCAAGGTAGGTGCAGCAACTTTATTAGCTTGCAAATTATTCTGAAATGTTCTGTAATATCTTGCTCAATGAAGTGCAACACCTACACTCCATCCAGATATTTGCTAGTGAAACATCTCCCACTTTCTTTAAACCCACGCGCATAAAATTTGAATAATGAAACATTTTAAGAACTTCGTAAACTTTTTCGATTAATTTCTTTTGAAATAGTTTCCTAGTGACAGTGATCGCTGCTTGAAAACAATTTTCTTGTTTCCATCTAAAAGAACACCTACAGAACACAAAATAAACATAAAACGGTTTAGAAAGAGCACTTTCCGTGTGGAAAATTATCTGGTTTAACATACAGGTAAATGATAAATTCCGAACTTTTGTTGGGACTTTGTACTGTGGATGTAGATATGATTTCGATATAAATACACAGAGCTGGATAGTCGCAAAGGCGACTTAAGCATTTGCCTAGGGGCACCAAACAAAGCTTTGCCAAGGCTATGTTGCTTGATTTAGCTATCGATTGCTCTTAATTTACTACTTTCTGAACGATCGTCTTTCTGATAGATATAAAATTGATATTTCTTTAATATTTCCGCTATCGTAAAAAAGTTATCTTGTGTGTATTGCTATTACCGAAAGTATTGTCGCTTTCAAGAGATAGCCGCGACCTGATGCGTCGCGTCGCGAGTTTACTTTCTTTCTCGATCGGCAATCTATCACTTAACATGCAAATAGTTATTGTATTTTATTATTATAAAAATTAAAATTTACTTAGGTACAAGGGGGGTAAGTATGGCGCCGCCTACTAATCTGTTATAAATATCTGATTTTTGAATAATAATAATCAATTAAATAAAAAAAATGAAAATTTATATTAAAAAACAAACATGTACTTGAAACCATGTTGAGCATGTGTCAGTTAAAATTGCATTTCTTAACAAACAATTTATTTTATTTTTAAAAACTTCCACTAAACCTAATTAAAATAATGAAACTATAATAACTAACTACTTTATATACATTTACATTTAGTATATAAAACATATATTTGTTTCAATAATTATATATTTTAAAGCTAGCGCCACACTTAATCTCGTTTTCACACTAACCCAGGTTGTCCCTATGTAAAATTTTGTAGTCGACCAAAATTATGCTAGCCATAACAGCACCTAGACACGTATGCATAACGTTCTATGTTGTGGTTTGCATAGCAATCGACGATAATTCGGTATATGACAGTTGACAAAGCGGAAAACAAATAAAAATCGCGTCGTTAGCGTAATAACAGGGTATTTCAGATAATATTAGTACACCATGCTTACCTACGCTATAACCATCCGAGAATTGTGTAAGCATTATCAAACAATTTTGTCACAGTTTAACCAACCAGACAGCTCTTAAACTATTAAAGCCTATTAAACTCGCATTAAGGGCGGCGTGTTGTAGAAAAGCAAAGACTGCTAAAAAGCAATAGATAAGATAAAGAATGAAATAGTAATGTTTATTCAAAGTCATTAAGTGACACAGTTAATCAATTAAGATATACCGTATTTCGTATGTAATTATCTTGGTTATCTTTTTTTGCGACACAACAGTTAAATACAACTAGCCAACCATGCCGGTTCTTCGAATCTTAAAATGCGCAGAGAAATGGAAAACACAAGACCAAGCAAATTTACCAATTCAGAAACAAGAAACCTCCGCCGAGCCACCCACTGATGTCACAACTCCAGTGCCAGTTAAACAGAAGACTGATCCCACAACTGCACTGTTGATTAAACTGAAATGCAAGATATGTTCTTTTATGTGAAGTGCAGGGTTGCATCCGCATCTAGCCTTTCCAATTAATCAACGGTGAATTTGTGAATTTGTCTGGTCTTGTTCCTGAATTTGTGAATTTGCTTGGTCATGTATTTTCCATTGTAGCCTACAGAATCACAAAGGCTACTTTTATATATATAAATACCTAACCTACCAAAATATAGCTGGGCTGGAAGTATCAGCTTGACCTAAATAACACTACTTTAGTTTTTGCCGGCTAACCCCAATAAGTTGGAGAGGGGCGGGTAATACAAGATATACTAGATAAAAAAAACAAGCGCCACTTGGTTTTAAAACAATTCTTATTACTAAAGCTTCAAACTTATTAGATAAACGAATAAATAGATCTTTTACTCATATATAGGCAACTTCCACAATTTTGGTCGTACGGTGCATATACACTTACAGTTGACGAGCTGAAAAGCAATATTAAAACCACACAATAAATAAATAGAAATAAATAAAACACAAACGTAGTGAAATGTAAACTTTCTAAGTAGGGCTTTATTGTTTAATGCAACTTTTAAACGGTGTAATTATACTGATTAAGGATTTTGATGTCTAGTAAAATTAAAAGAATGGTGATTTGTATTACAGCTGGTTGTAAATCTTAAAAACTACCCTATGATAATTTCACTACTCGAGATCTCGCTTTAAATGGTTCTTAAAACTAGCATGCATGAATAAATAAATTATATAAACGTTTTATAAATATATAGACACATAGATAAAATGACACAATATATATACATACAATTTCAAACAAACATCACACCATTCGATGACACTCGGATGATACGGTACGGTTTTAAAGCCTTGTTTAGGGTTTTTCGTTTCACCCACCGGTATATTCTTTTTACATACACCCTGTACTTGTGTATGCAGGTACGAACCCAAAGGGGAAGACCTTCAAATTAAACCCAATCCAAAGTCAAAGGGGCAGGAACAGGAAAAAGACAACGAGCAACAAAATCCAAAAGAAAATAAAAGACCTACAAATAAAACACCCTGTATATGGTATTGATTTTAAATATTTAAACAGAATTTTTCCTTTCTATAAACTGAAAGGTCTTTTATTACACATTTCCTTCAGAGCAACTGATAGGGAAATATTACCTAAAATAGAAAAAGCTTTTATGAGATTTTAGCACATTGTGAAAATAAAAAAGGTTTACCTAAATGGTTAACAGTAGAATCTAATCCGTCTAGTTTGACGATTGATCACATATAAACAATCAGATGATTATTTTGTTGAATGCGAGATTTTGTCCGCTAAAGCGAATTATACCAAAACCAATTTTCTAATTTATCTCACACATTCAACTTCTAATGCCAAATCCACCATTTTATTCTATCAACGGCTCATTGAGGTTGCGCTTGATCGCGCAGGTACGACTTTACGATAAACGGAGGGAAAGGGAAACCCAGTAACAACCAAACTAACGAAAAAGCTTGATTTTAAACAGTGACCGTCAAACAATCAACGGGTTGTGAATTTCCACGCTATACCATCTCTCCTGCCATTTTAAAGTTCGGAGAACCGCTCTTATTGGCTAGTTATCAATTATTAGTAACATTTCTTGGTCTGTTTCAGCTGGCTGTAGTATGGTATAGCTTTCTTCAATAGATTCACTAAATTAAAAATTTGGAAATTACGTGTATGTCGCGAACCTTTAATTTAAGTACTTAAGTAAGAAAATAAAAATACACTGCACTGCGTTCTAAATAACCTACTTTAACTTACAACACTTTAAACCGGTTGGCCGGAGAAATACCTAGCAAATTCAACGCTTCCGTCTGTTAATTTCAGTCGTGTATTTGATGAACTAAAAAAGTCAAAAGTCGCCTCGCAATGTTGAATGTTTTGCTTCGCAAGCTTCACTTTGTACCGCGAATGTTGTACCGGCGCCTCTTGTCCATGTACACTTCTCCAAAGTAGGATAGATCGATTGATGATTGATTAAAAAAATAAAAAATGTTCTATCATTGAAATATTTCCTGCTATAATATCGATGTTAATTAACTAGATACAAAATTTACATATTTATGTATTTTTTGTGAAATAAAACTTTAAAATTGAAAGAAGCTGGATTTCATAAAAAACAATTAATTCTTAGAAACAGTAATGAACAAACAGATACGTGAATTTCTTTCTATTACTTTACCCAATAGAAGAAACAGGTGTTAAAAGGTTTCATTATTTACGCATGTAAAATATGCCCTGAAATCTAAAACTCTGTGCGTTCGGGTGTGAATTATTCAACAAAGAGAAAATATGAGCGGAAAAAAGACACTCGGACGTCGAGTAAAATATTTCTATTTTTATTAATATTTTTCTGTTTAGCTTTAAATTAAGCAACTGTAGTGATAACTGAGAATAAAGATATGCTTTAATTCTTTATTTTACCTGTTACTTTTAGTAGTCCTGCCTTTTCGACAATAAGTTAACCATAAAAGTGATATCTTCAGAATAATGATATCTGTAGAATTGTTCGAATTGCTTTCAGAATTGCTCAAAATTATTAGTAAATATATAAAAGTTAAGTAAATATAGTTGTGACAAGTTACATTTCTATAAATTCTTTAGCAGACAGACTTTTAATCTTTGAACATTTTTTAAACTCTTGAGAGTTTTGTAAAACTATTTTTAAGAAATTTAAATTTGAATATAAGGAGCAGGACAAAATCTGATGAATTAGGGTAGTAAGTTTAGGTACAATGTAATCAAACTTGAAAGTGATAATTTTAAGGATTATGACCCGTATACGCTTGTTACTGAACTTCCTAAGATCCCTGCTACATTAAATTTTCACTAAAATTTGACATAAACAAACAATCTTGTCTATCTTGAGGGCGTCTTCAAGGAGTTTGCGATAGTAAATTGCGTAAATGTCTTACGTGTATCTACAGCAATAGATCTATATCCACATGTTATTCTAACTAAGAAAAAGTCTGAAGGTTTCTATTAAAAGCGGTTGCTTGAATTCCAAATTCAAAATAAAACTTTCTAAAAACTATCAAATCATTTTAGGCTAAGAAATTGGCCCCGAGTACGGATCTTTTATCTCCAACATACGTAAACCGCCTTTTAATAACCTTTAAGCTAAAATCGTACAAGCTGCAACTACAAATACAGGCTTCTTATATTTTGCTAAATTATTTAGAATATATAACAGTTGTAGTAGCAAAGCTATTGATAACACTAATGTTGCTGCACTGATATTCAACTAATCAAAATCAGTTGATATACTTCTTATAAAACATTTACATATATTTATGTAACGGTGCAATTTTTATTCTTCGCAGTTATTATTCATTAATGAACCTATTCATAAATTATTAGATACACTTATAACACTGCTCATTTGGGTTCATACAAACGTGCTCTCGTATTTTTGTAGGCTCAACATATTTGTAATAACACTTTTGTATAAGGCTATATTAAATAGGAAATATCCCTTGCATTAAGAATTACATATTGGAAGTCTGGCATTCTCTCTTTTAATTTATAGAAGCTATTAACGTATCGTTATAAACTTAGCAAGATTTAAAAAGCCTATTTACAACAACTTCTAAATCATATTTGACGTCGCTATATAGGGTAAGATTCTGCCCATATCGCTGGTCAACGTTAGCAACCATTGAAACATAAAAATTTTAACACAAAAGAATGTCCACGTTGGCAAGGTCAATTGAAACGCTCTATATTACTTTAGATAAAACACACAAAATGTTGATACTTAATGCATAACTCAAAAATTGCATAATTCAAAAATGGCACAGGCTGTTGAGATCTCTATTATGCAAATTTAAATACAAGTGTGGGTGTTAACCCCAAAAGCTTCTAATTAGATAATGGAAATCAGGAACAAAATAAAAACATGTTGAGCGCCACCAAATTGATAACAAAATCTAGGAATCTCAATTTGGAAAGATTCCTCATTTGAAAATTGACGTTAGATTAATCAAAAACGTATCAATAGATACTACTGAATTTTAATAAAAAATAAAACATCAGCAATTTGTTGGGCCAAACCATCTCATACGATAAATTAATTTGAAATCTGTATATTAAAACATAAAAAGAAAATGAAATAAATAAAGATTAGTAAAAAGTTTCACAGTATTTAATTGGATATTGTGTAATTTATTAGTAAGTTTATATAAAGGTACTCCATACAGAACTTACTCATAAATTACACAATATCCATGTGAAACTTTCTACTAATCTTTATTTATTTCATGATTATGAAGTTCCAAGGCTGGAAACAATAAACAAAAAAAATAAATAAAAAGAAAAAGTTGAAATAATAACAAAATTAAAAAATACAAACTTATCTTTATCAAAAAGTTGTCATGCAAAAAGTAATTTAAATTTCGGGATCCCAAATAGACATTACAAAAAAAACTTAGTTAAAAAAAATTAATACCTTACATTTTCAATAATCCAACAAAGTTCAACATTTCTTACTCAAATAACTTCAAACACTAGAAGCACAATATTGACATTAACTTAATTTTCACAACCAAACTGCTGACCTGGAAAAAACTAATGCAAGAACAATCTTCTGAATTCTGAACCATATTTATATTAACGACAAACTTCAACATAGGAACATTTCTGATAACTAATAATTCCTTATTAGCACTTTCATAACTGGAACGATAATTATTTTAACTTGAATGCTGCTTCAGGATGGTTATTTTGATTTGTAATTAAAATCCGGCATACTGAATTATTTTCGTTAAATCCATTAGCATTTAAAAACTTTAAACGGTAACTTGAAGCAAGTTGGCTTCCTGTACGGTACGATGATGCATTAGCACAAATAACTATTACTTGTCAAACTGTAACATTAAACACACCGAATATCATAATAATAATTTGGTCGGAGGGGTCTCTCTTTTCACGAAGAAGGCACAGGCCTGCCCCGCGTGGCAAACGCCACGCTGCTTGGTTGTGTGTCCAACCAGCACCTATTTTGAATTTACTTCGACTGACTGTAAAACTAAAAACTATTTCGCGGTGGTATTGATTTTTGAGGAGGGCAAAACTTTAAACAATCCAATAGAAAAGTGGCGGGATATTCATTAGCCAATAAAATATGTTTACGTCATTTTCTTCTAACAAAATCTCGAAGGATCTTGAGGGGATTCCCTTTTGAATCTATACACACAAAACTGAAGCCAATAACATACAGATTAGGCCATAGACATAGACGGCCTATTCCAGAAAATTCCTTTTGACGGTAAATTATTTACTAAAGAAATTGTAACTTTCATACATATTTAACTATAAGGAGATTCTTGTTAAGGCTAATATTAGATTTTAGCCATTATAAGCTCGGAAAATAAACAATTTTATTCTGGAACATTCTACTTTTTGGAAAATAATCTTTTAACACTGCAAAAGCAGTGCTTTTAAAAGGGAATCTGAATGGAAGATTTTTCTAGAAACAAATTTTATCGATCTGCGAATGTTTCTTTTAAAAGTGACCCCTGATATTTTAAAGGACTTATTTTATACAGACTACCAACGTATTTTTAAATCAAAAATAAATATACAATAATATGCAGAACCGCACTAAGGGTTTTTATCAATTATGCAAACAAAATTTCATTTTTCGGAAGTTAAAAAAATGAACCGTTACAGGGTGACTTGACTATTAATTTATTATGTCCTGGGGAACGACTTGTCACTTCTAAACTTGGAATTACTCAGTGGCGTATGTGAAAGTGTTTAATAAGATCTGGTAATTCTCAAGAAAGTTTTAAGCAATGCAGTTATAAGAGCAGAAAGTATACTAAAACCGATTGTATGTATAATCTATATACTATCTTCATTTAGTAAGGGATATAAGTATGTATTTCCTTATGTTGCAAAACGCATTATAGGAATATTACAAAAACATCACATATGCTACTGATAAATTTCGAATTTAAAATGTCAAAATGACAAATCGTTTCTCAAGCTATATAATTTATTATAAATAATGCTATTTGAAATCGCAATTTTATCAAAATCTAAACGATTTAAAATCATGTGGGAGATCAAGATGATGTATTTTGATTGGTTGAATTATGTATGTGTGAAGAAATCCAAACAAGATTACACTAAACATTTAACTGAAAGTTATACACATTGGGCCATATTCCCATGTCATCCTTTAATTTGTGTTTAACTAAAGTTGAGATTAAAATCAACAAGGAAAGAGATAGTTTTACCTAATTCTAATAGGTGGGAAAGAATTAGAATTGGTCGACATGGTAATTAAACATGTTATTCACTTAATAGTGGGATGTGATTACGACCCATTGACCTTGATCTTTATCACATTAGATTAATTATCCTCCAGGAGATTCCCAGGAGACAGGCTGTTAAATAGCAAGTTTTAAATGCTTAAAAACATGACAAATTAAGAGTCCCAACAAATACTGTTCCTATGAGCGAATGAAGGTATATGGCATGAACATTTTGTCTATGCTTCTTAAGAGATAGTACATTAGTGCTACTTCTTCACAAATATCCGAATCTGAAGTCAAAATTTCACACACACAGACAGCCATCAGACACACATATAGAATTTCGTAAAAATGCTTCACAGTAAATATTATGAAACTCGGTTGAGAATTGTTTGTGATATGATTTTAAAGCAAGCGATTGATGGCGTAGTACGTAGAACGTATTGAAATGCATCGATTACAAATAATGCTTTTAAAGATTAAAAGTTAACCGCATAACTAAGGAAAGCTGGAAAATCTACAGCGTAAATCCTTTAATTTGAATTCAAGTTAATTGGCCAAATAGAAATCTCAAACAAAGAGTAACAAAAAGAAAACTTGCGTTTTAAATGGGTGTAAAATATTTTAACATGGTTTTCAAAATCTAATATAAAGTCAAAACTTCAATATAAATAAAACCATGCAAATTGGTCTGGTATGAGGGTATGTGGGAGTTTGCCTATACATCAGAACAATTCAGTGATCTGTAAGTGTGAGTAGCAAAATTTAACATGCCGCAAATTATAGAGGTACTTCACGTGGATATACTTTCCCGGTAAAATTTATGATTTTAAAAATTAAGTAGTATTGGCTAATGACAGTGGCAGTTTCAATATAAAAAAAAATCATGCAAATCGGTTTTGTAGAACTCGTAAACAAAGTGAAACAAAGATAAGTCTTGTGTTTTAAATATATAAATTATATTCATGAAATGATAACGCGGGTAATGTGCTCTCAAATAGGATAATCTAGGCTGGTTATTTAAGCCATAATAATAATTTGAATATTAAAATTACTTAGAGTAAATATAGTACCAAGTCTACAATTGGCCAAATTGAACTACATTTAGAGATTCTATCTGTTATTACGATGGTAGCAAGCGTGTCATTTACGAATGCCTAAACCAATGTGAATGGTTGTATTCACGTGCGGGATATATATATGCAAGCTTGGGGAAATTTGCAAAATGAGGAAAAACCGAGAACATACTGCAATTAACAATTTCATAGAAAATTATTTTCAGATTATTTTAGATTTTGAAATTACTCATTTTGCTTAATTATCAAAATAATAATTATCATAATAATTAGCACACGCTATTGTAATAATTATCTTAACATTTTCTATCAATATCTCACCAAACAAGCGTTTTGCTAACAAATTTTATAGGTTAGATTTACCTTCTAAATAATACATTCAAATACCTCTAACACATATAAATTCGCAAACGTCTACTAGTAGGATTCGTGATAGATTATCTACGTCACGAAATGGTAGCTACTTTATTTTCTCGAATATCCCGGGGTAACCTTGATAAATATTTAAGGGACTTACGTGTGTGAAGAAGTAGTAGTAGACCTTCATCCCTCTTTCAGCCATTGCCTCCGCGAAATAATTTGTTGGGCATATAAAAAAGTAATCTCCCACGACGTCTCCGATCATTTTTTGGTTCAGGTATCCATCGTTCACATGTTCCCAGTCAGTATACTGAAAAAAGAAGGAAAACTTAAATCTTTCATCCCTTACAGGGGTACATCAAAAATTCAATTTTGTCAGAAACTGCATAAAGCTTTTCTTTATTAAATCTTAATAGAAAATTATTCTTTTGTAAAACGAAAATAATAATGTCAACACTTATTTTCATTCTGATCGTTATGTTAAATAAAGCTTAATTTCTACTACGATGTGGTTACTTACCTGAAATACAATCGCGTCGCGCTCCAGGCGGCTCATGTTCTTGAATATCGTGTTTACTATATCGTGGTATTTGTCTCTTTGTAAGTAACTTGGTCCATCTTTTTCGAAAAAGTCGATAAAGTCGTATAGAATAAAATAGGTACCTGAAAGATAAAGATAAACTGAATTAGTAAATTAAGAAGCAATGTTTTGACATGCGTATGCAGTTTGTCTTTATGAATTGTTAAGAAAATACAAAAGGAAGCTCGTGGGCTCAAACACGTAAAGACTCTCAAGCTATATGTGCGAGCACGCCTACGTAACACTAACCTTGTGCCTTAGCTATCGACAAGGGAGCTTTTCCTACTTTTGATAGCTGGAAATATCGGTAACGATAATTCTGAACGCGAATATCTTTTTATGGAGGAAAAAAAGAACGGGATTTGGTGTTATTTTATAATAATGTACACTATTGCGTTTTAACAGCATATCTAATATTTATTTACAAAAAAGATTCTTTATGTTAATCTAGACACGAATATAAGATTTCTGATGCTAAAGTTTTACAAAAATACCTAAATGGATCCGTTTTATCCACGATCTTTATCTTTTTATCATTATTGGCGGACACCCTTTTAAGAAAGAGCATATTAATGAATGGCTACTATGGCTGTTAAGCCAAGCTTAAAATCAAACTGCGCGATATAGCTTGCCTTTTAATTGATTAATATATAGAACTGACGTATAGTACTAGTATGAAGCTCATTTCATTCATTAAAAGATTTAGATATTGAAGAAACGTTACACTGAAAGCTCCTAATCTCTAATATAATTGTAAGTAACGTTTTAAAACGACGAAAATTCATTTTGGAAAGATTCACAGTTTTAGAATGTCTAAACTTGAGTAATTAAATTACACTAAAGTGACGTAGTTTCTGAATATCAAAATTTTGTAAGTCTACATTTCTAGAGACACAATTCTTCGAGTTTCAAATATGCAAAGTTTTAAAGTGTTTCAGAACTCCCATTCAGTATTCTAACTGAGCTGTATGGAGCAGTTTTTTTATAAATTAAAATCTTAGGCTAGAGTTAGAAATTTAGGATGCTCAAGATTTCCTGTCAGGTGTGTTTCAAAATGATAAGGTTTCAGTGTGCTAACGAACTTAAACATCAACTCATATTTCTAAAGTTCTTACCTATTGAATTGATAGAAGGCAAAAGTTTTAAAGTTACTTATTTTAAGTTGCAAATTGCAATTTCAGATTTTCACAAATGCAAGGTCTCAAAGTCAGAAATCAAACATCTATAAAGTTGCGAAATTTAAGGCGACTCTCACACTGAAGCAATAAGCAATCAGCAACTAGCAATTTATCGCCATCGGGTTGTTTACATTGAATTTAATCAGAAGTCTCACATTGGAGCAACTTGTTATCGCTTCTACAAAATCGTTGCCGGTTGCGTTAATATTTGTTGCCGGCGATATGCCTTGCATGTCGAAAGCCGATTTTATCGTGTTAATATAGAGCAATACTTGCATTATTATTATAAATAGAGAGTGGAATTTTTATACAACAGGCACGACGATTCAGCATTTGTTAGAAACATAAAGACATATGTGTATAACAAACTATTATTTGTGCTATTAGTATATTAGGAATACTTGTAAATTATTAATTTTTTATTATTTACCGGAATGTTTTATGATTGTGGCCGAAATATAAGTCAAGATTATGAGGTCAGTGTTTGATGTAATTAAAGGCGGTCTAAATAAGAAATATGCATATGTATATTTAGCATAAAAAGAAAAAGATTTATTATTGTTATTGGAAGTTGTTACAACTTATATTGCATTTTATATATAATATAATTATTGAAAACTAATGATGCTTTTTCATACTGCATACTACAGAAACCAATTTTTACAATATTAGTTTATTAACACTCAAAATCCTGAAGATTTAAAAACATTTAAAGTTTCAGTATTGACAAGTACTTATTTAACATTTTATTTATTTTAATTTGAAATAAATACGTAATGAGAATTCTTGAACTCACGTTTTATTAATTGGGTATCATTATTTTTTATTTCTAATTTATTATTTCTTGTACGTTTTTCGAATAAAAGAATAATAACAAATTATTTAAATTGTTATTAAATTAAAGATTAATGACAAATAAAATTTAAAAAAAGTCATGCTTGTAACGGGGTTCGATCTTGCATTCCACCAGCCCGTGAAGTTTAGCAAGCCGAATGTTAACCATTGAACCACGGAGGTAAGTTGCGTCGACTTTTCAGGTTTCGGCTTTTAAATTAATGTTTTGCAAATAATTCATGAATTTATAATTTCTGAAGAATTGGGATTGTTATTAAGGGTAGTATTTTTGGACAGTACGTTAGAATATCTTATCTATCGATTGTTATCTAACTATTAATTTCACCGACTTTTATTCGAGAACGAACTATTTGGCAGTTTTCAGATTTCCCATACTAATTCCCTATAGCAAATGTTACAACGAACACGGTGTATATAATCTAATATAATTAAATAATCTGTTAATAAATTAAGGTTTCGCTAATTTCTTCGTTGTTATTAAATTTATGTTTCTTATAAATGTCACCAAATTAAAATAGCATATCCAAAGTTGTTAGAGAATGACATGATTGTTTGAGATTGCTACAAAAACTAAAAGGAATGAGTTGCTGCGGTGTGAAAGGTAGTCAAAATAAAATTGTCTGTTGCTTATTGTCAGTTTTTAGTTGCTAGTTTAACACTGCCTCAGTGTGAGAGCTTACTAAGTGATATTTTTAAAGTTATTGTCTATATGAAAGTATCAATTTTAATCCATAATTCCAAAGTTTCATTGAAAAACAATGCTTCACATTCTTCTCTTTGTTAAGTCGAGTTTTACAAGCTTATAGTTTTCAAAGTTTCTTAAAGTCAAAGTTTTCAGAATTATAAGTTTCAGGATTTCAGGAATTTGACCATTGAAGTTTCAGAAAATAAAGAATTTAAAGTAGGTTTCAAATTTCCGAATACTAAAAATTTACTAAGGGCGAGTTGTACAAATGTGGGTTAACTTTAAACTTGGTTCAGTTGCCGTAGTAACGATTGTCGGAACAATGTTGTAAGTAAGTAAGTAAGTAAGTATTTATTTACGGATAAACCTTTTTACAAAGAGAAACAAATACAAAAATTTTTCAAGATAGTAAGTAAGTAAGTGCGTACACTAAATATTACAGTTCCATATTTATTTAAACACATAAATCTAATAATTTAAGAACCTACTGATTTAGCTAGTTTAACAGCAATTATGAATTGGCAATGCTTTGATTGATCGTTTAAAAGCATTTAGTGATGGACTAAATAAATCGAATTTTTTATAATTGTTTAAATAATTTGCATATCTCATTAAACGCACTAAAGGGTTGTTATAATTATAATTAGTAGTATAAGTTTTAATTCTGAAAAGACCTTTATTTCTTGTTGTACAACCTTCAGGCTTAAAGCTAAAATTTAACATTTCTAATAACTTAGGCGCATTTAACAAACCGTTTACTAATTTGTACAAAAATACTAAATCACTGCCAATTCTTCTATCTCTTAAACTATCCAATTCTACTAAATTGCGTAATAAATCAGAATTTAGTGGATGTTCGATTTTTAAATAGCGATAATTACAAATTCTTAAAAATTTATTTTGAACATTTTCAATCAAATCACACCAAATTTTATAGTATGGAGACCAAACAATTGCCCCATATTCCAATTGAGAACGCACTAATGTTTTATATAATAAACAGAACGTATCTAAACAAAAGTCTTTTCCAAAGCGATTAATAAATCCAAGTAGTCTCAATGACGTACATACAATTTTTTGTATGTGAACATTAAAGGTTAAATTAGTGTCGATCCAAATCCCCAAATCATTAATACATCATTAATGTTGTATAGGATATTGATCCTAGTTTTAAGTTAATCTGTGTTTATACAACCCGCCCTAAGAGATTAAAAAATCAGAGCTTTTAAAGTATTATAATATAAAGACTCAAATTGTGTGCATCGTATATCAGTATAAAAGTACCGTAATCATATAATACACCCCTGATATATTGCACGCAAACTAAACAGCAATGTTTCAAAGACTCAATTGAATTCTAGCCTATAAACCTTTAAGAGTTCGGATTTTGAAAACTCTTTAAAATTTGTAGATTTAAAGTTTTATGTCAAATTTAAAGCTTTGACGCCAGAATTCTAGAATCATGATTTCCAGGCTTTTATATTCAATAATATTTAGCAATAGCTTTTTATGTGCGAATTTAGATTATTGATTTGCTAGTTATCAATACATTTGGGTATTAAGGTTTTAAAACGAAAATTTGATGAATTCAGATTTTATTGTAGTTGGAAACTTCAGATTTTAAATTACATGTTTAAGCAGTGGCGTGCGGTCCATGGAAGCAATGGAAGCAATGCTTCCCTTAAGAATTTATTAAAAATAAAAAACAATGCTAACAAAAATATTTTTATAAAATTATAGTTAACGTTTATTTAAATTTGTAATATTTAATCAACTTAAAGCTCAACATTAATTCCGTACAGCAAAAAATATAATTATTTAGACTACTATTTTAAATTAAGCTTATTAAACTTGCGCGGAAAGGTAATACCGATTCAAATGTGTTACATACACTGCATATAAGCACAGATTTCGTTGCTTATTGCACTTCTTCCCGGCTAGGCGGCCAGTCGCGCCTTCGTTAGTCGGCGGGTGCCTTTTAAATACATTGTAGTAAGGTCACATTATTTTTAGTGTACTCCATGCCCAAATGTTTATTTATTATAATTTTGTTATTTGTTCGATTTAGTGTTTGTTAAATGTAAATCTGCGAATGAGACTGTATTTTGAAACATTTTATTATTTCATTTATATAAGTTCGATTTTTTTAAAGACAAATAATTCTATTTAGTTTGTTCTGTATGCAAATTTAAAATTGCATTATCGTCATGACTACAAATTCAGCTGCTTTGGTCGAAGGTTTGAGTACTTCCGATACAACTGCATCGCGACGATTCTGTTGTACAGTTTGTAAATTATTAGAATTTTCTGCATACAGTTTTGGAGGAAAATTACAAATTGTTGAGAAAGGCTGATCAAAACCAGAACTTTGAAATTTAACAACAAATATTAAAACCTGCACCAGGTATTTTGCTAAAAAAGACCGGAAAATCTAGTTGCATTATAAATAGTAGTACTTTTTTAAATAAAGGATAATAGTCAACAAATTCCATAAGTATAAAGTATAAAAGTTCTTCTTTGAAAACTTTTAAGCTTAATAATTATAACACTGTTTTTTATTGACCTAGCAGGAGCGGATCCAGAGAATTATTTTGGGGGGCATTTTTTGAAAATAATTGTTTTAAATAAATTAATAATAATTACTATACAAACATTATTTGCTTTTATCCTATGTATATTTATTTATAAATGTTATATATTGCACAATAGTTAGTAAACATTAATTACTTTTACATTCAAGATTTATTTAACTATAATACTAAAGTATATATCAAAACTTTGGGGGGATTCCCCCCCCGTGTATCCGCGCCTGTACCTAGGTATATTAAATTTAAAATCGTAGTTGCTTCCCTAGCCTAAATTCTCACCGCACGCCACTGTGTTTAAGTACCTAGTCGAAACCGTACACTGTAGTCAGAAAATCGAACATTTAACTGAAGACACTTCTGACTGATTACAACTTACCTAGAAAAAATCGACAGTATTCATTTTATTCATTACTTCTTCATTTAATTTATTTTATGCCATTTTTGCCAATTTTAGTTTTTGACGAACTGAATTATATAAGACCCAGAAACATGTAGATATCGTTCAAAAATAATAGGTAAGAATAACAACTGCGTGTTAAAAAAGTATGTTGCGTCAAAGTAATCACTGGAAAGGGAATCCATATTGTTAACAGACTCGTACCACATCGATTGAAAATGCTGCCAAAACAATTCATCTCCGATATATGTCCTATGTACGTTAGATGTAGATTTCAACAGCTTCTCTTAATTTTCTGATGTGAAAAAGCGCGCAGCTACACAAACTAAACGATTTATCGATCAAGAAGACTATCCTTAGAGGTTGGCGGTACGTCACAGAGACTCTTAGGGCATTTGAAGATGAATTTGATGTGATTCTTGAGAATGTTTTGATGTGTGCTGTGTATGTACAGAACGATAACTGTAGACGTAGACGCTACAAGAGATTGATCATTTTAAATAATAGTTGTGTTTAATTGACGATTTACACCTCTTCCGACATCCCTTTTGATGCACTTATTGACAATAAGACTGCCCAGAACATGATTTGATTCAAGTTTTTGTCGCATGACGATGAAAATTGTCATGTAAATACCTGACTGTATGTGTGAGTTTCCGATAAACAGAATGACCAAGATTTTTATTCGGCTGACGAGTTACCAGGATGTCCAAATAGGGAAGACATTTTCAATTAGTTGGAAGCCTTCGTGTTTAATTATTTCTGAATCGTTAATTCCATAAATTTTTAATTTTTTTCAAGTTTTCATTGTTGGTTTTTTCTTGTCACGAAAGTAGTTTACTACCGCCCCACCAAAAACCTAACCGAACCAAAGCCTAGTGGTGTAGACGTACATATACTACATTATTTGTCACTGGTTTATTTGTAATCTATATTTCCATTTCTTTCAACACCTAAAAGTCTCTGCTCTGTTGACTTTTTCAGTTTCTTTCATTTCCATTTCTGAATAAAACTTTGGAAATTTGGAACGCTAAATGTTAGACTCTCTACTGTGCGGCCCGATTCGAATAGTGGGACCGGCAAATCGGGTTAAAATGTTTTTGCAGTTTTTCTACGAACACTATATATGTGGTTACTATCCGGTAGAACATTAGCCATATAATTTTTACACTGTATCTTATATAAGTAGTAAGTGTGACAGGAATTGAACGGATACAATATCAAGCGCGCAATAAACGTGCTTTTGGCGCCCACCTGCCAAAATACTAATAGTCAAGTTTGCAAACTTCGCTTAACGCCCAGGTGGCAGCACTATCTCAATATGCAAAATGTGATGTGATGCGATTGTTTCTGGAACTGATAGAGGATTCCAACAACTTCATATTCCAACAAGATGGATTGCCATAATGTGCAAGTGCGTCGAAATCTAAAAAAAGGCCCTCTCCGCGTTATTGGGCGATATGCTATAGAGGACTTGTTATTGTTCAGCTAGCGTCCCAGATCTCCTGATCTTACGTTTTGCGATTTTTTCTTGATTGGTATGTTAAACATATGGTTAACGTGCCACCCCAACAGCATGGGTGAACTCCGAGAACGTGTTACTGCTGCTGTAAACAGCATCGATAGGGACACTCTATAGCGTGTTTAAGCCGAACTGGACTATCATCTAGTCTTGTATCGTGTGACGTAAGGAGCTCACATCGAACATTTGTGATGGTATGATTGAAAACTTGAACATTTTTCTTTATTTTCATGTGTCATTTAATATTATATCTGTAATATTTTGTGAAATATGTCTTTTTAAAACCGGATGATTCTTTTGTAGTAACCTTATATTAGGTATAATAAGATGCCCAGAAGAAATACTAATCGATATATAATGAAAGAAAAAGCGTTAAGTGTACAAAATTAAGCGAAAAGCCGTTGCAGATATTGGTTACTATAGATTGAGTCATGGGTTGACTACATATCTTTGTTCCTTTTTAGGGCTATCACTAGTTTTCTTCGGTTTTTATGTACAGATGATGTTAAAAGAAATTTTATGTCGATCAACTGTGGATCGAATTTAGATAAACAGCAATGTAGATTCATTACTATATACCTAACAAAATAAAAATTTTAAAAATCAACAAAAAATCTTACTGTTTAAAATGGATCAAACAATTCGTCCGTTATTTGAGATGCTTTTAATTTCATAAAGTTCTATTTAGCTAAATTAGTGTAATAATAGATATTTGTAACAATTGCATATGATCCCTTGTACTATCACCCATTAACCGAGAACATGGCTTAGTTGGTATGAATAGAGTTGCCTAAATAAGTATATTCATGATAATTAACCTTTGATGATAATTACCCGAACCTAGTGCATACGGCTATAACTTACTTAAACTATTATCCAAATCATAAAGGAATCGATGCACATCATCAGCAATATTCGCCTGCTTAATAACTGCTCTAGTTTAATCAACACCACACCATTCTTTAATTTATATTTAAAGCAATAATGGATCTAATTTATTAACGTATTACCAAATAAACAAAATAAACACAAATATTAACGTCAAAACTCGACAGTGTTATTCTGTGCAAAATTTATTTAAAATATGTTTTATTTTATGTCAATTTATTCGCCTTTAGATAAAAACATAAAATTAAAAAATAGTATATTAAAGAACGAGTTTCACAAGGCAAGATTTATTGCACAAGTCCAAACTTAGAAAACTAGCCGCTTGCGGCGAGTTTTCTAAAGGACGAGTGCAATAATGACTTATGAAACGAGTTTTTTATGCTATTTTTTTCTATTTTGCGTCTTTTATTCCCTTTTTAAATAACAAAAATCGCAATTTCAAAATTTAGGGATTTTTGTGGTAGTTGACAACATTGATGTGACATTTGAAAACTCATTGATTGACACAGAAAATTGAGTGAAGTTTTTGTCAATTTTCTGTTTTTTTCAATTATTTTTTTAATGCTACCAACTTTAAAAAAGTTGGGCTATTAATGCACTTAAATGAGCTATTAACGCACTGTTTTGGGTGCTTTAACAGCTTTATTCTAGACGCAAAATAGAAAAATATATTTTTTCACTTACTTCTTCATCATTTTCTAACGTTTTAAGGAGTGCCCGAAAAACAATTTTTTTAACGGTTTTTTATTCACGGTTTTCTATCAACTAGCCAACTTCGATTGACCAGTGGTTAGAATCCATACTAGAATGATCACAGGTTACGGAGAAAAACTAAAACACATTTTCTCTCGGATAAGGATGTAAAACCGCAAGCCCCGTGAGATGTTCATGTTTGACATGTAAAATTTCTACCAAGGGGTAATCTTCCTGATTCAGTTAAATTTCTGTAGGTCGGCCATGAGGTACGAGGAATGTTCCGCCAGCTTCGCCCAAGAAATAATCTGCTTATTTCTAAGGACGTCGTAAAATAAACAAAATTCAGCGTATTTTAATGATTCTTATTATACAAGGTATATATTCAAAAATGTATGATGTTCCATGTTTCAACTAAATTTCTCAATTTTTGTTTTCTCTGGATGACAAAAAAAACTCTTTTGTTTATTAACAACTTTTTGCTCCTGAATAACCCAAACTAATTCTTGTGACGCGCGATATGGACGGGTCCCTCTCTGCAGTTAGCGATTCATATCTATTATGCAAGCTAAAGTATAATGAATAATATACAGAGTGAAATCACTACATACAGTAGATATTAATAATAAAAGTGGATTAGATGCACTAGCGAGCTGGTAATAATGCAGACGTAATTTCCTAAACGTCATGTTGTGTCTGTGGTTATACTGGTTATGGATAAGAATTTAAAATTAGGGTTTTTTTCGATTGAAGTATATTATTTACTATTAAGTGTTTTAATTAACTTTATTAATTAAATACCCACCCGCAGCTCTGATCACCTTTTACTACTCTAACCTTTAAGTAACTTTCCAAATAAAAGGTTAGTGTTTCAGTATTTATTAACTCTTAGAAAACCTCTCTACAGCGTTTATGAAAAATCCTGTGGTCTTCTTTAGAAGAGTAAATGATGTAATGTTTAAAGGACAAAGAAAACCGCTGGATAAATTTAGTCATAAAATAAGCTCCGACGACTAAGCTAACAGTAAAGAGAAAACATACATTGTTGGTCAGCCGTAAGAACTTATTTTATTTATCTCTTTCGGGACTTAGACATTTGTCCGGATGGAAGAGTGGTCGTTAAAACCATTAGGATTAGTCGGCTTTATCTGCATTGACGGAGCTTTTCAAAAAAGTCTGCATCGATTAATAGCACAGAATAAAGCAGGTACGTTAAATTATAAATAAAGATCAGCCAATAGCGAACGTTAAATGCTTTGAGTTCTCGTGCAACTAATAACCATTTCATGTAATAATAATTATAACTACCTTTTTTAAGATGTGTATTCTGTATGAGTTTCTTTTTAGCTTGAGAGGAATTTAGATTGCTTGTACATAGTATTTCCTGAGTTGTATAATTAATTTAATTATACTAAAGTAGTTAATTAATAGTTCAGGGGTAGCATTAGTTAATTGGTAGTTACTTATACGTGTTCTATTTTATGTTTCTCTTCAATCGGAATCTAATAGGTGTGGATTCTGGTTCATTATCAGTTATAAAGTTTATATTACAACTTGGTTAAAAAATAATTGATTTAATAAATTCTCATAAAGCTACATTGTCAATTTAATCATCCTCACACACAGGGAGCAGTGGCTAAACGAACAGTATTGAATAAATAAAAAAAAATTAAATTAATACGACAAACAAATATTTTATTGTTTCTTGCCTTACTTTGGGAAACTCCATAATTATGAAATAAATAATGATGAATAAAAGGTTTCACAGTATTTATTAAATAATAACCAGACAATATTGTTTCGACAGCTAAGCTGTTATTATTAAATGTAATATGAATATAAACAAACACGTCGCTAAGGTAAATACAAAAAATAGGTAACTATTGGTCGTCTCACGTTGGGACTACAGCGAAGGAAAGATAGCCAATGTATTTCTTATGGGAGTTTGTACTTCGTTGTTGCCACCTATTTCACTGTATGAATCTATAGAAATGTGGATTAAGTTTCCAGAAGTTCTAAACCTTTGAAAACAGTAACCAAAAAAGTGTAATCGTAACCATACAAAAGGAGAATTTAAAAGAAACTCTTATTAACATGTATTTTTTATTTTATTAAACATTACTTGGGATTGTTATATCGTACATGTATCTAAATATTCGATATTTTATTACTTATACTTTTTTGTTTAATTTTTTCGTCTTCAAATTCTTTCAAAATAAAAATAACGGCTGGTTAGCTTCTGTATGATCTTTTTAATCTTTTAATTCACAGGTAAGTAAAGGAAGTCCCAAACGCAATTTTAACGGTAAAATGATTCATCATGATAAAATCATTTATTTGTTCAACTTGTTTCAAAAGAAACTTGCAAAAACGGAAATTTAGGATTTTAGTAAACAATAAACCCTTCTGGTTTTTTCTACTTTTACTTCGTGGAACTACATAATACAGTTTGTACTTACTGAAATTATACTATAACGTTTTTTTGTCGGCACTATTATTTGTCACCGAACGCATATAAGCAAATTTCTTAATACAGAAATAATTATTTGGTTTCAAATTTTGATAGCTTGTGCGTCTATAGATCTTCGCTTAGTTGTTTGGGTTTTATCGTTTGTAATTATTGTTAGCATTGTCGTGTTGTTCGTTGTAACTATTCGTATTGTAGTATTACATAACGCACATAATACATTATACATAAGTATGGCGGATATTGTTAAAAAGAGAATGGGTTGTGTACTGAAGGTTGGTGAAAAACAGATTTTGTCAAATTTGATAAAATAACCTCTTACTGAGACCCGGCAGTCATTATCAGTAATTGTTCGACAAGTTTCTAAAGAAACAGTTATTAGCGAAAAAACTCTGTTCTCAGTACGTCAGTAAAGTATTTCACCTAATGGAATAAAATCTCCAAGAAAAAGGGCGAAGAATAAAAATACTTCAAATCGCATTGCATTATCTTTCCAAATCCATCATAAAAAATTAGGGTTTCCATTTAAAAAAAATTTCGTTATCGTCATAACTCGGATACAAAAGACGATCTACAAATAACGATTACACTAAAATATGTCTCCTTTAAGATAAAAATCGACGTGTTTGAGGATTTTTCTCAAAAATACTTAATAAAACATTTATTTCGATAGTTCCAGAATTTATACGCGCACTATATGAACAGCAAGTTTTGAAATTTTGTTTTACTACCGCTGGCAGAAGAAGTGACTACCTACAATATAACTTGCTCGAACAATGTTTATGCAGTTACAACTACAATATTTAGAAAGTGTTTTTAAAAGTTGCTTGCAAGATGTTTGGCAATCCCGTTGTCCATAAGAACACACACTGTAGTCTACACGTTAGACGAGATGAAAAGATAAAAATAGTCAGAATTAAATATCGAACACTTCCAGTAACGGAGAAATACTGAACTTAATCTGTTCATTCGTTAAAGGTACCCTGAGTTTGTGTTTGTATATCTCAAAACTTCTAAAATGTCTAATTTGCGTTTGTTATTACAACAATGTAGGAATTTAATATTATTTTAAGGAGTCATGGTGTGATTTTGTGCTAAAAGGTGTTTGGCTGGTTTGGTTTCAATTAGATTTTTCAGGATGTTTATTTTTGTAACAACGTACGTGTTCATTATATCTTATGTAAAAATTTCAAAGATAGTTTATTGATTAATAGTAACATAGAATTAGTTAAAAAGTTTATTCAATTATATGATTTTTGTATAAGTCAAAATTATTTCACTTTTAATAACACAATTTATTTACAAAAAGATTCTTACGTCTAGATGCTGGTGCGTTTGTTGCAACTTATCTGTTAGTCAAAAGATAAAGCAATTATTAAGTAACGTAACCTCAAATTTTAATTTAATTAATTAGCATTAATGACAATGAAAAATTATTTTTGAAAGTTTAATATAGAAATCAAAGTTATGTATGAATTGAATTATCCATCTTAGGTTTTGTTTATTTTATATATATGTTATAACAGACATTCATTCTTCTAAGAAGTATACCTTGTTTTCAGTTCTGGGACAGTTAAAGACGATGCATCAACAGACTGTGAAGAAAAAGAACCTTAAATTATTAATACTACTCTTCCTCCTAGAACTTAAATATATATTTTTTACTGGTTAATTTAATTAATTTGTAATTGCTATTAGTAATTTTTAAAAGGCTTCTTTTTTCAGGATAAACCTTGACGGCTTGGGACTTAACACCTCCAAAAAATATAAATGAACCATCTACACCAATATATTCCAGAATACTAACATTTTTGTTTGCTGTTTCTGTTGTTTAATTATAAATAAATATTTCAAATGATGTTAATTGTTTTATATCTATATTACCTAATTTAATAAATCAGTGAAGTATTTCTGAAATGTTACAGTGGTATATTTCAAAATGAGGACATTTTCACATTTATAAATGTTTCGGAAATGTTTCACAAAAATTTCGAAATATTTCAGATATATGTCTAATGTTTCAAAGTTATATTTCTAAAACATTTCTGAGGTATTCTATATACGAGTATAATTAGGCTTGGTGAACCTTCAACAGAACCCCGTCCGGCTGAACCTTGGTAGAGACCCGGTCACTACCAACTAGGAGGTGGGGTTGTCTTAGTGTGAGGGGCTATATATTCGCATCAACATCCCTTATACAGCGATACCATGGAGTAGACATCTATAGATCTTAAGTCACTGAAGTAACTCAAACTACTGATCCATCGCAAGGTTGCCCTCGCGGCACTCAATCCTTAGTGCAATGCGACTACCCAGGGACTAGTTCCTGGCGATACAGTCTCCACCATACAGCGATCCCCGGATCGCTGCTGGAATAAACTTTGTTAATATCGACTCACGCACTGAAGTCTAGCCCCGTTATGGGCCCGCCCACAAACCAAGTGACAGGCCCTGAGACCAGCCCAGCCAAAGTGTAGCGATACCAAACGCCGGCTTACCGATAAAGGCCGCCAAACCCTTTAATTCTACCGTAACGTGACCCATGAAAGATGACAAATACACAGGTGGCGAAATTGGGACACCTAAACATGCTGTGTTGAACTGCACGGACACAGAATGCATACCAAACCTAACTAATGCAATTGCGAGGCAACGAAATCCGAGAACTGCTAAACAGCGCTGAGCTCCTACCCTTACTTAACAACCTGACACAAATGATCTCCATGAGGGCAAAAGAAGAATCCCGACGTCGACAGTATCAGAGGCAGAATTAAGTACTAATCTATTGCTTTTATTAAACAAACATATATTATACCATATTAGCAGAATAAATTCAATCACTACACTACACCTAACCACTACCAACAACAAACACTGCTACCTGTACGTACCAGCACGACTAGGGCTGTGCATAATAATCGATTAATCGATTAATCGGACCTTTGATTAATTTTTTTTAAATAATCGATTAATCGATCAATCGATTAAATCGATTAATCGATCAATCGATCAATCGATTTAATCGATTGATCGATTAATCGATTTTTAGGAAATAATCGTAGTTACGACTAGGGCTGTGCATAATAATCGATTAATCGGACCTTCGAATATTTGTATAATAAAGTAATTGAATCAATAATTTTTAGGTAAAATATTCGCATTAAAAAGTTTCCTTTTAAGATTATTTCATTCTACTTCGTTTTTGACCAATCGCAAGGCTTTATTTTTTGGATTACAGCGATAATTCGATAATTTTTTATTGTCCTTTTCGACTGTTTTTATCTTCGTGACAACGCTGAAAACTAGTGTCACATGTGTCCCATTTTTTACTTTCATGTCAAATACTAATCTTTATGTTAATAAGTAGATGCTTAAATAAACAACTGTATCATGAAATAATCTGACCGAATTACATGCTCGTGCTTCTGAAATTATCTGTTGTAATACTCAAGTTGATTAAAACGCAACACACGTGTCATTTTTTGACAAATTTCCCTCCGTTGCACGTCGGGAAATTAAAACGTCAAAAAATGACACTCGTGGTTGCTAATCAACGTTCGTATTACAAATCGATAATTTCGAAGCACTCGTGTAATTACAAGTGATAATTACTGCGTTATGCAAACATACTTTATTTTCACTTTTCTTGTATGGAAAAATACTAAGTTAGTGAATTTCAAAATCAATAGGTACTAGTTACTCATAAAGTCATAAGTCACCACTAGGGCTGTGCATAATAATCGATTAATAATCGATTAATCGGACCTTCGTTTAATTTTTTTTAAATAATCGATTCAATCGATCAATCGATCAAATCGATTAATCGATCAATCGAATAAATCGATCAATCGACTAAATCGATTAAATCGATCAATCGATTAATCGATTATTTTCTTTAATCGATTTTCGATTATTGATTTCGATAATCGCACAGCCCTAAGCACGACCAACAACAGCAACTAAACGTTGGAACAGAACTGCCGCCTAGATAAGGTACTAGGGCAGTGCCACCACAGTTGAAGATACTAACAACAACAAAGCTCAACCACAATGTGGCTAGGCTTGGAAGGTTATGTTATCCCGGCTTCCCAAGTTATAGGACTTGGTGTGCCATGTCAGGGTACGGCAAAACAACCTTTAAATTATTCCGGGCAGCAGCCAACAAAATCATTATAATGGATCTGACAGCTAACATAGTAGCTGGCGACCGATAATCGGCCAGGGCACTGCAGACAGTTTCTTTAAGTAATGCCTAAGTAAATTATTTAATAAAAAAAATTACCGTCATTCCGCAGAATATATTTGCTATGCAAAGCAGTTTTTCATTAAAATGTAGTTTTTTAATGGACCTTGAGTATACTTAAACAATTTGTCAAAATGACTTTACAAGTTGTCATCGAGCAGTTGCTTCAGTGTTGCCGTTTCCCAGTAACCTGGTCGTCCGCCAGGAAGAATACTTGCAATGCAATAACAATAAATTCTTTTAACCCTTTCTTTCGGGTGTTATAGATCGAATAGTAATTAACATTTTCACTACTGTTGAACTCTTAAGTCAATTAACTTACATCTGTAATGTGTATGTTAAACAATTATAAGCATTTGTCATAAATATTTCTTTTTATATAGGGGTAGTAGCTTCTTCAACTTATGTAAATTACTTCTTGTAATTAATTAATTGTTAGAAAAGCTAAACCTTTAAAAATCGAATCAAACTGTTAAAAATACCATGTTGCTGATGCAAAAGTGCTTGTAGGTTTTATTTTTTAAGCTTTTATCTTAAAGGAAATTAATTATATTTTAATTAATTATATTATATAAAATTAGATAATTTCGAAGAAAGAGTTAAAATTAAGTTAAACTATCAATGTTTAACGATAGTCGTGCATTCCTTGTCAATATAATTATTATAATTCAACTGTATGATTAATTTCGAAACTAATGTAATTCAATTTGACTAGCTACAATAATATCATTTTCATACTATAAGCAAACTTAACGCTTAATTATAGTTTGGCACTATTTACAATAACAAAACCATAATTTATACGAAATAGGGGAATACACTTGCACGCATTTGAATAATTACTTTGTTTCATTCATTTTACAAAATTATTAAAATTAGTTAGAAACTCCTCTGTTTATGCTTAATGAAATTCTTTATTTTCTCCTGAAATTAACGTCTTTGTCAATAAATCAGGGATAAAATTAAGCTCTATCCTAAAAAGCATTGTTTAAAATGTAATTTTGGAATTACGAGGTTGTACAAAACTACCAAAAAGTAATTTCGTCCAATTTTAATTGAGGTCTAGGTTGGATGACAAGTTATAACTTCAAGTTTGCATGTTTGGGTATCGTTTAAAATTATATTAGTGGAAAATTATTTAAAGAAATAACATCAATTACCCTTAGAAGTTCCAGACAAAACTGGCGGGGAAGGTTGTCAGTTGCATGTCTACAAATGCTAACTATAGTCCATGTTTCTCCCCTTCTAAAAAGACAAATTTCCACCATACCCGCTCCCATTTAGTTAAGAGGGAGTAAAATTAGGTTATCGAATCGGCTTTACAGTGGGCAAACGGATATAGCACAGTTCGTTCCGTAATTTACATATAAATCAAAATTTTCCACGTACTTTTGGTTTTTAATTTTATTAGTTACTTTTAAAAAATGTCTATCCATGTACCGAGTTCACTTTATATGTAGCCTAATTGCAAGGGTAGTCTCTAAGTGCCGACGCTTTTGTACGTTGCTTCAATTACATTTTATGTCTCGCTCAGGACGTGCTTTGAAGAACAATACTCCTATGGAAGGTTTTTGTAGAATTCTTGCTGTTATCGCCGTTGGGTGAATAACACCTTGTTAGACAGATTGTTAGAGTAATATTTCAAGCATACCCCCAATTTTCCTTACCTTAAATTACTCCTTTGTTTGAAGTTACACAAAAAAAATCTCGAAAAGATCGCAGATGATTAATATAATATTTTTGAAGGCATCGTTTTTAATAAATTAGTAACTTTTTTCTAACTTACTTGGGAATAAAAATTGATTAATATTAATTTATTTTTAATTTGAGAAACAAAGAAAAAGATAACCGAATTTACCGAAGTTTGTGGACAAAATTTTCCTACAGTTCCATTGGCATTTGAAAATACTGTTATATTTATTCTATGTATCTAAGCTGTATAATGGACAATGGACAGAGTATTTAATTAAACTTGTATTACAAGCTAAACAAATAGGTCAATAAATAGCACTAAATGCAAAATCACAATAATGGCAATCGTAATGGATGAATCAGGAAATGCTGTTATGCTAGGTACATTGAATTAATGTTATATTATTAATGTTGGTACATACCCAAAAACCAAACATTATAGTTTGTACTACGGATTTGTAAACAGTTGCCCATTTCCTGTTACCTTAGTTGTGTCTAAGTCTTTATTACATTGCTTAGAGACTCACTGTATTGAGGATTTGCAATATTAATTGATAAAATGGATTGTACCTTCTTTTGGAATAAAATAGTAAGAAAGTTTGGAGGAAGTTTGAGATTTAGTAATACTTCAAATTAGTATATGAGTGCCCACAGTAGCCTTTGTAGATGTGCAACTAAGCTATTTTTATTTCTAGCTTATTTCCGTTCATTTCTGGCGTGTTGATTACAATTAACATGTTTACACATTATCTTAGACATTAAAATTAATTGTTGCGTCCTATTGCAAATGTATTCAAAGAAGCTTCTAGACGTGCACTATTCAACTTGCCTAATGACACTCCACTGACAAATTGCAATTTGTTTAAACAAGAATTGACAAACTGATGCTATTTCGACATAAATGGCATCAAACACTTTAGCTCACAGTATTATGCTATGTACAACGTTTTTGTTGCTGTTAAAAACAGCATTGATTATTTATTAACGCAGGTTGGTAACAACATAAGTATAAATGTTAGCAAGGAAATAGAAGTAATAAATTTACATTGAAATTCTTTAAGTTATCAGGCCTTTTGGAAAAGTTGATGTTAAGAATTTCCCATTAATTTTGAATTGGACATATGTCTCTGGAGAGTGGTCTTGTCTTGCTATTTTCCAAATGTCTCGTAAAGTGTATTATTAATCAACAGGAGTGAGAAACCAATAGAGGAAAAATAGTTCGACAAGATCCACAATCCGGCATCATTGTGTGCCCAACTTTATAGTGTTTTTAGCTCTAATGCTACCACCACCAACAACTACTTCAGTACCTTCCAAACAAGCCAAAAGCCATAGAAGTGCTCATCGTTACTTGCACCGTAGTATTGTCAGATAGACGTCCTTTATTTCACGACCCCCGATCGACATACAAATGTTAGCTACCATGGGACAATAACAATAACCATCTCCATTCACACAAGTGTTCCACCACATTCGAAAGACAAGCACTCGATCAATACGAACAGGTTCAGTGCCTATAGGAATATTATCATGTTGTGCTTTATATATGACGCGTGCACTACATCCATATAAAAGTAGTTAAAGTCACTACATCTAGTCACCTAGGCCGCGCTGGTCGGTCAGAGTACCGCAAAACGCCGCCATATTGGGACAGAGAAGGGTGATTTTTAATAATGGACAAATTTAAACCACGTTTTACGTATTTGACATATTAGAGGTTTGATCTTTCAGAATAAGAAGAATCGTTTAAAGTAAACGTGGATTTGATTAAATGCAATACAGATACAAATAATGAACAATTTCGTGCTTCTTTTTCCCCAAATGGCGGCGTTTTGCGGTACTCTGATCGACCAGCGAGGCCTAGGTGACTAGATGTAGTAACTCTAAAAGTAGTGTTCACTTACTGCCATCTAGTGTGCATTACCAGAAAGTTTAACCTAAGTTAAAGATAATATAATCTTTAATAGTTAGAGGTATTTCTGGCAATTTTAGCTATATTTAACACAAAGACGTAAGTTATTTATTCTACTACCAATACTGTAAATGATCGGTAATGTGCAATCCACAAACTATACAAACGTATTCTTACGCACAGTCGTGTGTAAAATGTACGATGACACAATTAGGAAATCTCTCATCAATGTCAGTATACTTTTTGCCCTTGAGTTATTATCCAAGACTGGCATCCTGGAGTACTTAATTAAATGTAGTAATTTTAAGATATATCCTTGATTTGGACCTATTAGACTAGTGAATCTCTCTGAACTCTCACATCTCACTCTAACATAGTTTTCTGTTTGTTAGTAAAATCTTCTGATACAATTGATCAATCTTTTTCCAATGTTTCTGTTCTTTAGTATCGTTCTTCGTAAAATAATACTAAAGTGTTGCTTCCGATTGCTGTGTCCACATTATCTTGTAGAAATTAGGGCTTGATATTAATTTAAATTAACCATTTTCCAAACTAATGACTTTCCGGTTAATAGTATTCCACTGGTACTTGTACGACTAACTGTTCTGGCGAATGAATTTTACCGCCCTACTCTGTTGCATATGGAGTCCTAAAGAAAAAGCTTCAGGAGATAAAACAACTTCAGGCGCATGAGTTCACTCTAACAGTAACTTTAAGCCTTATTTCCTTATAATATTATAATAGCCGTATTTGATGCTTAGATGTTTGATACTTGTTTATTATGAACGTTCGGGTGTTCCTTCCCGTCGGTTAGACATGAATTGAGTTACGCTCAATTAGTGCGCACTGTCAAAGACAGTGTTACCAGTCACTCACTGGTAGACGCGAGGTTACTATCCATCCTCTACTAGCTTTCCAGGTTAGTACCGGAGCGATTCTCCTAGGAGATTGTACCTCGTCCAGCTTTGGACTATCCCCCAATTCCTATTAAATTGAGGACCACTGCCCGATCGAATCCAACCTCAATTGTGGCAGGACTTGGATTTTTAATGGTTTTGCCACCCCGATCTACTAAATTATAGGCTTGGTGTGTCCTCGACAGCGTTTCGTTTACAAGTCTATACGTTATAGACCCCCGGTATGTACCCTTTTAGTTGAAGTTGTCTTGGGAGTGAGATGCTATGTACCCTTCTCGCATCACTCCCTTTAAGTGTAAAGGCTCTAGAGCCACTTCGAATCACAGTACTGATTCGAGCAGCTTCCGGAGCCAGTACCTGGTGGCATGCAGTTTCCCATTGGTCCAGATTTACCCCTCTGTGGCCGGGATAAACCTCACTTCGGTTCTCCTCCTTAGATTTAATCAAACAGCGGGTTCCTTACGGTGACCATAAATGATTGTGATCCAGGCGAGAATCAAATCCACCCACACCGGTTCTCCTGTTAGCAAAGTTCCCCCTGCAACGTTAATGAGTAATCGTCGAGTACACTTGCGTGTATCTCTCCCACACATTTATGGTGGTACTATCGAATTGTGTATAATTTATTAATTTTCAAGAAATGTTTTTTGCATAATTTCTAAATTTAGTTATTATTATTTGTCTAGCTGGACATGCATTATATTAGTAGAAACCGTATTCTTAGTTGTTATATAAATATGTATGTTGTATAAAGACTGCTATATTTTTATAACAATTCATTTATTTTTCTACACTCAATAATTATCTAATTATTTCAAACGCTTTAAATTAACAAAATTGATTAATAACACAGGGTCACAAAAATAGGGTTCTTTTTGGAGGAAAGGTTTCTTATGTATATCAGCGTGCTAGAGCTAAAGCTGAAGTTAGTACCAAATGATTGTAAACGTCAAATTCTACCTCTACGAATCATGATCTCGAACCATTTTATCCCGTGTAGTAAAAACGTTGGCTAGAGTCGACCTTTCATTTGAAACAATAGCATCTTTTTATGGTCCTGTGTTACAACAATTTGTTAAACTAGCTTCTCCAACTTGAAAATAATTTCATATTAATTCTTCAACTTGTTGCTTCATAGGTTATTAGTAATTCTTTACGTGAGAATCTTAAAATCTTTTAGTACGCCAACTTGGTAAGCTTACAACTCGTAATTAGTATTTAGCTTTAGTTTTAGCTATCTAATGATCATTTCATTAGTTTTATAACTTTTAAATTGTTATTACGACCGTCTTTAAACACAATCAAGTTTACTAGAAATTAAATTATGTTGTTACTTGTAGGCAGCAAGTGCTGGAGAAATTTAAAAATTGGCCAAAGCATTCCAACAATTTACAGTTTCTACCCCTTTTCTTCATCCGACTATTAATTTAGTGGTTGGCTCGCAAAAGCCAAAATCCGAAACTCTGCTGTTTTAAAACTTCAAATCAAGGTTTATTATTAACTTTTAGTTTTTTAAAGTAACTTTAGTCAGTTTTAAATTGTAACATATCATTAACACGTATGGGTCATTAGCTTAAGTAAGTGGCTGTTGTCGGTTTAGTAGTTCTGTTAAAATGTGAAAAAGCTCTTGAAAAAAGAAACAGTTTAAATGTGTTCAAGACACGAATAACATAAACAATCTTCAATGGCCTTTCCATTTGGAATGCATGAATAATTTACGAATAACAATTAAACATGAGCAAAAATATAAAGGAAATCCGTTGGTATTAACGTAACGATTACGAGTGCTGCACCTTCCGCGGGCGCATGTGGTTCTATCACGTGAAAGTGCAATCAAATTACGGGAATGCTCCGAGTATTGTTCCCGGAGGGATTAAAACCAAACAAACGCACATTTGCTGTCGCTGAAAAGCGATCTCTAATGATAAAATAAAAACATGAGCTTGAGGTTGAAGGTTAACGCCACCTCCCTTGGTGATATAGTGCCAAGATTGCCGGAACGAGAGGTGAGATTAATCGGAATATCCGGAAAATTGGAAAAATCGGTTGTTATCAAATTGAGTAGAATATCATTATCTAAAACGCCATTTTTTGTCTTTGAAGAAAGATATATTTAAGTAAATTATGTTTAAAAGGGAATACCGATATGCTATAAAAAAAGCTTTTCTAAGATAGTTTGTAGTTTTCTCTAGTATCGGAAATATGAGAAATACAAATTAAATATAAACAGTTCTCCTGTGGACGATTATGGATTCCAGTTGCTACAAACACTAGGAGAAATAGAAATTTCACATTTTTCATTTTATTATATGCGAAATGTTTAAAACCTTTCAAATTTATAATCCACTTTTTCTCGTCGTATGTGCTCATCAAGAAAGAATTTCAATCTTTCTTAAAAGCTTCCTTTGCTCTTTAGTAAAATATATCGTTTCTATCTCATTTTGTTCGATTATTTTTAAACAAGTAATTTTGTTATTTCGGATTTTTAGGTATTTCGGAATTAGATTTACGTACAAGAAAAACTATTTATCAAAAATAAGTATAATAAACACAGGATGTTGCAAATAAAAAAGGATTTAAATTAACACTGTGTTACGAATAAAATATTCTTCCGTTATTAATATATTAATTTTTATCTATGAAATTTATTCTGAAATCAAAATTTTAAAATCTGAAAGGGATTGTATGTTTCTTGGGCAATAAGTTAATAGTTTTGAATTTGTTATATTCATACTCTCATGTTCTGGTTGGTTAGAATCAGATATTTGTTTTGTACAATGTGAACAGAGAAACAGATTTTATTTTAGAAGACAAAAGGAGAAAAATTAAAATATTTTTCATAAATTTCAAGAATTCATCGTAGATGAATAAAAGGTAATTCTGATTATACATATATGAAGAAATTCCCTCGCAGTTGTTTCCATACCCATATCCACGGTAAAACGATTTAATTTACGATAATAATTGGTTGATTCGTTGATATACAAAAAGGCCATTAATTTGGAGTAAGCATTTAGAAATTGGGTATTACTGTGTGGTTACGTGTTGTCTTTTATTTTTCGTTATTCCTCTGGAAGCTTTCTGTTTGTGGTTGTTACATAGAAATGGACCCCGATCCCGGAAAACTAGCCACAAACAAAATAATCAGCTTGTCAAAACATGCTCCAATAACGATAATTCTTATACTAGCAAAATATTGAAATTTAAAACAAATTTAACTATTTAAAAAACAATATTCTTTTTATACTAAGTTAGTTTCTAACGGTTTTCATTTAGGAAGGTTTGGTTTCATTAAGTTATTATTTTGGGTCTACCATTGAAATACCTGAATTTCATGCAAGTTTTTTGAATACTTAAAAATAACCTAATTTAAACCGTGTTGTGTGCTAATTTCGTAGCACCCTGTATAGCTATGCTTTTGCGTTAATTTGTATAGCGTTTAGGGATTTTCGCATTTTCTCTCCTTGTAGTTGCCATTTTGTTGTGGAACGAATTTCCTGTCTTGATAAGAGATTGTCACTTGGTTTTGATCGCTCGTGTGAAGAACTTCTTTTTTAAGGAATTTAATGGACATCGTTATCTAATTAATCTGTTTCCTTTGTGTTGTGTCTTGGGAAATGCCTTGGTGCAGTTTTGGGGTTAGTTTTGGCGATGATTTCCAAGTTTATTGGAGCCGTTATGGGATATTTTTCATCTGTTCTTTTGAGGTTATAGAAGCACACATTTTCGTAAGTTTATAGGTTAACTTTTTTATCATTCAGTCTCTTATACTTAATTCTTTCAATAGGTTTTTATGTACAATCGTCATTATATGGATGCGATATAAATCTCTCTCTTAAGGCCACATTCCTTCGAAGGTATTTATAAAGTGTTTGTAATGTTTATTCTGCTAATTTGATTCTATTTTTACAGACCTTTTTTTTAAGTTTGGGTTTATCCTTTACTCATTTTATAACTTGCTGTATAACAGGTATACGTTGTATATCTGGGTTGTTAAGACCACTACCAGACTTGGTTGCTGTTGTCTGGATCACGCTACGTTCGAGCAGGTTGGTGACGTTCCTCTTCAGCTCTAAGAACAGACGCCGTATCGTGAGTTAGTTATATTGTAGCAACTATTTCCAACTTCTATAACGTTCGACAATCCTTTTGGTATATAAAACATATCTGTATATTTGTATATTATAACTTTATGTGTTAAATGGTTTTTCACCAATGTGCGTGTAGCACTAATATCTAGTATCCGTTTCATATATATATATATAATTTTATCACATATCATTTACTGTATGATATTGTTAAGAATATTTGCGAGTGAGTACGTATGACTTTGCTCCGTAATAGATGAATAGCTCACTACTGGAGTTGATGATTGGTACCTGTAGACGCGGTAAATTTTACCGTTCCCTTTACTTATTGCGTTTTTGAGACTTTAGTCAAGTAAGTTTTAGAGTAAGAAATCACGCTCGCATTAATCCTTTTCACTTTCAATTTGTATATAGAGAAATCAATAACCTATGTCCAATTTTTGCCAATGTTATTTCACATTGAATAATTTGATCTAATTGATAATTTGTTTAATTAATAATAAAGCACTGTATATATCTTACTTGAAGATTTATTATTTGTATATGTGGTATTGGGAGTTTATATTTTCAGCCACCGAGGAGTCATTATTGGGGAAAGTCGACCACATTGGTAGTAGTCGCAAATGTGTTGTTCTTTTCAGATTTTGTCGGTCAATACTGTAGCTATTTTAGACGATTCTTGGCGCCCATTACAGAAGACCTTTAGTGAGACCCACGACCTCCCACTAGTTAGCTGGCAGCCGACAGATTTAACTGCGGTTAAAGGTTGTTACCGTTTCCCAATAAGCAGTCCCCATTTTGTGGGTAACAACCGTTTTACCTTAGAACACCCTTTTTTTAATTTTTTTTATAAATAAATATCGGTGTGTTTAATGTCTGCCGATTGAATTGCTTTATTTATTTTACCTTTAGCTCAACCATAAAAGTGTGTTGTGCATTTCATTAAAAGTTTTAACACAAGTCAACAAATCTTTAATATGGATGTGACGACTAAACTGGAAGTTTTACTTATCAATTTTGCTTGTTTAGATTTTTTTGCAGAAATGCAGTAGCAGAAATGTTCCAATTGGTATTTTATGTATATGCTACAGGTAATTAAATCGTTCGAAACGAATATCAGTTCAGTGGACATGCTCGTGCCAGTTCCTTTGATTTCCAGATTTATATTTCGGTAGTATATTTTATGGAAAGGTTACTATAACATGGAAATATTATATCGGCGGAAGCGCGGTCATCGTTAGAAGAGATATTAAGCATCATGGACTGGAAAAATTACCTACAGTTTCAGTGTAAGGTCAATTAGAAACTTTTGGAATATCAGCATTTTTTGTCCTCCCAAACACAATAGTAAATGAGATAACTTTACACAGTTCTTTCCTACTCTTGGTGACAGCTTTATTGTTGGTAGCTATTATAATTTAAAAAACACTTAATAAGGGATCTAGCATAACCAACACGAAAGGAATAATTTTGCACAGCTTGACGTAACACTGACGAACCAACATACTGGTCAACAGATCATTAAAAGTTACCCGATTTATCCTATTTTTGCATAACTAAAGACGTTAAAACAATGCGGTGCACGATAAGTTTGTGTTTTTAACTATCAGATAATCACTATAATCGCCCATAATAATAACTATATACTCAAAAGTGTTACCGATAAATAAACAACCTATACTCAGTGCCAAGTGTACCAATTGACGAATAAGTAAGTAGCCAAATTTTATCTTTGTCTCTAACAGTATTTACCTTAACGTAAATTTACATTTATTTGTTCCCTTTTATGTTGAATAAGTTGTGTCTATTCCTTAATTAATCTGAAACCTAAATCGCTCGAGCTTTAGATAATTCGAAAATACAATGATAATTAAATCAACAAAGTGTTCTTTTAACAGGTCATTATAAATTAAAATTTTATTTAATTTGAATTGGAAATATTACTAGAAAATAAAGATTATTGATGTTTGTAGTATAATTGTGGTTACAGTCCTAGCGTTAACTGGACATTTTATAACGTGTTGTAAAAGCAAATACTGCTTTTATGTGTTTCACAGTCAGTGCATAATGATTTCTGGTTGATTTAACAATCTATTGTAAATAATATACTTTGGGACCCAAAAGTCTGTCCCGGAACAGTGATTGGTATCCCTAGATACATATTTATTATACCTAAGGTAATAAACCATAATAGGTCGTGTTGAGGTCCCTCTCAACATTATTTTTATACACATGTTTGATTTATTGTATTTTACATGTCTTTTACTGTTTATTGCTATTGTTATTTTCATTTGCCTGTTTTTGTTAATTGCTTGTCTAGGTATGTGCTCCTATAGCTGACGTAAAAACTAATGTCCTACAAAAAGACGTTTACTGATGTTTCTGCTTTTTTATATGTGTATTTTTATACATGCATGTTTGGCCTCAAAGTATCTGTTGCTAAGACAAATATTAGATTATTACTGAAAGTTTTGGTATTCATTTTAAACTGGCAGCTTACCGTTTCTAGTTTATACATCAACCCCTATGGTTGTCTCAATCTCACATACTTTTGTTGACTTATGTCAATGAGAAATTTATGTTTTTAATTGTTTATCTATACTTTGTATAAACACACAACTGTATTGACTTTATAAATTAATTTATTAGTACATGTATTGTTCCGTTTAATCAAAACTCAGTGTAATCAAACTAAATAATAATTTTGATGATTGATTGATCGTGAAACGTTGACGTATTTACTCTTGGTTAGCTATTTTCGGGGAGTTTTTTTACAAAACTAGCCATTTGTTTTCTGGCTAGGGTAGACCGTCCCTCCTACGCTCAAGGTTAAAAATTTATCAATAAAATACTACAATAATATTTAATTGTTTTTTTATTTGTGTATATCTCTCTTCTGTCATCCTTATGAAATAAATCAATCGTTATCCGTTTATTGTCACATGTCATAATAAAAAGTAATTAGAACGTAGGATCAAGTTTGTACTTGTATTATGTTTTGAATCATAAATGTATCATTGGTAAGGTTGATAGTACTGTATCAACTTCCCTTTGTTAAATATTTAAAATCACGCGGGAAGTGTATCCTGCTCCGTGTTCGTTTAGTTAATAGGACCCTAGGACACTACAGTATTTTTTTTGTTGTTCTGTCAATTTGTGTGCCTTTTGGTATCTTCAAATAGTTGTTATAAATCTATTTTTTAAGAATGTCAGGATTCAGAAATTTCTCTCTTTATGGGATGTTAAGGTAGCACTTAATTTAGTTGTAAAAAATTCTGCACGATCTTTAATACTCCTAAATTATTGTTGATTAAGGAAGAAGTTCAAAAACTATACTTTTCTACAAGTAGGAGATCATTTTAAATTGTATAATCTCTATCTATTATGTACATCCTCTGACGTTACTAAGAATAAGCAATTTAAAAAATTGTGTTAATGCTTTTTGATGTTATAGCTTTAAATGTCGCCGTTTAAACACAGTTAATAGTGGTTAATACTTTCCCCAGAACTAAGTGTACAGTGCAAAGTGTAATTGTTAAATTGCTTTCAAGTACATTTCTTAGAGTTTGACATTTATAGTTTTCATTCTTTTCTGCATGCCGAATTAAAGTTTCAAACAAAACCTTTTTTTCAAAACCAAATTGAGACATTTTACAGAAAATTATAAAAGAATTGCTTTTTCAGGGTTTTCCACTTAATGATACTCAATAATAGAAAATCTTTGTGACTTTGTTGGCGAATAATAACACAGTTATTTGTGGGCTTGATAACCGCAAAGTTACCAGGTCAAAGTAAAACAAGTCACGCTAGACACAGTTTTGGTTGATTTGCTAATATTTTTGGTAAACACAAAAACGCCTTTGTGTAATAATATCGAACAGAATTAATGCAGTAAATTTTATTCATATTATTCAACACCATTTTTTACAACAAAGGTCTTAACCTAGCGATTACTACACGGCAACTTTTGATAACTTCATTTGTAAAGCTTACATTAACAGCAATGTTTTTTTAGAGCAGATACGCAAAAGCATACCAAAAATCATTGTTGCAAAATAAAATAATTTTAAGGGACAAACGAAAATGCAGAGGTTTTAATTTAATTTCTAAACAAAAAGTTTTAACTACAAGAAGGTTTGTAGCAGAACACCCACCTTGTATAATTAACCTCTTTGTAATAATTATGTTTTACAAGTATAAATGTCAAAAGGTCAGATTAGGTGTATCCCCTCAGGCAAATGTCAAGCATGCTATTATACTGATAGAGGGAACTTTCAAAATGATCTTAAATGTACACTTATAAAAATACATTTTTGTATAAGTATTATCCATTAATAAAGGACCTTCATAATTCTTCCATTTAAACTTCCAGTCATCTTATGAAAGTGTATTTTTCAGATGAAAATAAATAAAAAATGTTTCAAAGATCAACATGACTATTAATCAGCCTTTATAACTCAAAAAAGGGTATTAATAAGGTTGGAATTCGTAAATTAATAATTTTCTTGCGATCCTAAGAGCATAATATTTAGTTATACATAGAGTTCAACGAAGTAAAAATCCAATAATTTAATAACACTTTTATGATGTTTTTTACGAGGGTACTTAACGTAGTTCCTGTTGGTAATTCGTATCCGCTTGTACTCAGCTAGCTAATCGTAAAGCAAGTGCATTTTAAAAAGCAGCTATTGGTCAAGGACGAAATAGTTAAGATACGTATCAAGAGCTTCCTATTGACTAACGATAATTCTAAAAGCAAAATGCTCAAAAGCGTTGCCTTCTGATTATTTAAGCGATATTAAATTCGTTAGTTCTGATATCTTATTAAACTTAAACTCTCTTTCTTTTATAATTGGAAAGTTTCAGTTAGTATGTACTTTCATGTAACGTTACCCTTCGGTGATATTAAATTCTTGTATAAACTTTATAAAAAGAAAAAAACTACTAAGTATTAATAAAGAGCTACAGCTAGTACAAATTAAAAAGAAATAAATTTATTGTACAATTATTAGAAAATCGCTAGGAACTGTTTTAGTAATATACAAGCTTATCCATATCCATACATATATAATATAACGAGCTTGTTCGGGGTATATGTCTTACTTTGGAAATTGACCAATAGAAGGTGTAACTACGCGGTCTAAATTTAAGTGGTTTTTATAGCGGTGCCGGTGGTACAACAGGCGCCACTGCGCGATGCAAAGTTTAAAAATTTTGAAAACTACTTTTTAGCGAGACGAAAACCTGACAAAAGCAAATTTCTTTTGAACAGCGTACTTAAATTCAACATTATAAATATCTAACTTACTTTTTAGTTTAAAGGTGTTAGTTTAAAATCAATAGTAAAGCGTGAACTAGAAAAAATCCGTACACTAATAGAAGGAAATAAAAGCAAAAGTTCCGTTGAGAAGAAGAAAAGCAATTTTTCTTTAGAATTAACAGTATGTCAGTAAGATTAACATTACAATAATTATTCAACTTTCACTCCTTTTGCAAAATTTCAGACTCTTCCTCTGACTCCTTGCATAAGAGCCCGGACTATGTTCTTTGTTACGTTATTGTAGATCTTCTTGAAATTTTCAAGAAAAGTAGCTTCTCCGGAAATTTTTTCAGTAGTCGCTTGGTATCAGCCCAATACCTCTCTACCAGGTCAGTTTGCTCTAATTCAACTAATTCAAACTAATTCAAACTGCCCTAATGCAGGGCAGTTTGAAGGATTACAGTCCTTTAGGACATAGTGGACACTGTTTCTGTCATACCATTCCAGTAATTCTTCGCGTAATGCGACGATGCCAAATTTGGCCAGAAAAGCGAAGACTTAGTATGCTACTGCAAGAAAGACAGCAGTCCCTTTTGTAGGCACTCCTACTTATAAATCTGTTGTATGGTTCCCTTAGGTATAAAAGAAGCACTGCGGTCTCCGCAACTGCAGATAGCCTGCCACACTAAATATTTCTTGGCGAATTTGGCATGTTTTTGGTACTTAAACTCGTCACTTACCTTCCACGATCCAGCAGCCGTATAATATTCTTCTCCGGGCAGTTGTTTAAAATCCGGTTTGACGTGTGTCTCGTCGTCCATAACAATGTAGTCGAATTTTCGAAAAAAGTTGTTATAGCGCCTACGTGCTCGACTTTTTGCGATTTTATTCTGATTGTCAGTACGATGAGGAGCTTTTTTACTCTTCAGTTTACATTGCCTTTTCGCACTCTGCACAGAAGCTTGTGATAGATACACCTACCTTCTTGGCTACTTCACGCGAAGATAAATTGGGGTTCCTTCTGAAGAGCTGAACAATCCTTTTTTCTGTTTCCAGGTATGCAGGGCGACTTTTTCTTCCGTTCCAGGCTTTCGATCAAATGCCTAATGTTTTGAAAATCGCTTCAAAATATCTGATACCATGGGTTACTGTCGCTTTCTGGTTATTCCTCGTACTGATATGTTTGGACTTTCTATCCGTTTGTACATAATCAACTTATGTACTTTTTTTCATTCAATGGCATTTTGAAAAATAGGCTATATAGGTTGCGTTCAACTATATCCTGTTTGACATACGACTTGTTGCTAACTTCACTCAAAAACTCTATGCACTTTAAAAAAAATACTGTAAGAATTTTTCTGTGTACGAATGTTTTCGAGTTCATGCTTTATACTATAACGGCGTTGTCCGGTCGATTTGGAGAAACTGTCTCTGAGAATCCTGCTTTGGAGAAGTGTAGCTAGACTGTAGCGCAACAACAAGCGCTACTACGCGGTGTAAAGGGAAGCTCGCAAAGCAAAGCACACAACAAAGCGCGGTCGCGCACAACAATTTGTTCTTATTGGCTTAGTTAAAAAGGTTTCAAAAGTTAAGTTGAGGGTGGTTACTTTATAACACAGTGCATTTTCTTCTAAAATAATTCGATTACAATAATATTTTTTGTAAGTAAATTAAGTTGCATCAATTCATTTCTAGCGAGGAACATTAACTGCAAACAAAAGCAGATAAGATAAAACTGTATTTTGCTATGAAAATAGCGTATTTAAATTCAAGGTTCGTAACATACACCTAATATCCAAATTTCTAATTTATCGAATTTACTCAAAAAAGGTAAACCACACTACAGCGAGCATCAAAATAAACCAGTGGTTAAGAGCGTGAACGCAGTCACGTGGAGTCACCAAACGCCAGCGCAGACTCGCGCAAAGGTGAAACAGAACCGTTCGCGAAGGCATTTGTTTCCGAAACTGTCACCGAATTTCCTCGCCGATTAAAGAAGTTGACGGGGTCTAAATTACCAATTCTGTTTTAGAGCTTTTACGAAGTTCAGAATAGACTAGCGAATAACGCCGGCTCTTCGAACCTTGAACAAGCAATTTCACCAATTCAGGAACAAGACCAGGAAAATTCACAAAGCCAGAAACTAGAACCAGTAGAACAAGGAAATTCACCAAGTGAGGAACAAATACCCTTGCCCAACCCACCCACTGATCTCACAATACCAATACCAATTAAACAGAAGACGGTTTCCACAACCGTACTGTTGATTGAACGGAAAATGCTAAATGCAGCTGCAGAAACTCTTTTTAAATGTGGAGTACAGGGTTGCAGTGGAGTAAAGTAGCTGTTGTACTTCCTAGGCAGAAAAGTGTTTGCATGTCAAATCTACGATACATTTTCCCGAATCTATGTAATTTTAGTGTGCAGAGTTACAATGTATTACTTAACAGTATTGTAGTAAGTCGGAAATTTGCTATGTAACTAAAATATATGTTATCTTTCAAAAAACGAGGAGTATTTAAATCGATCTTAAATATTATTTTTCCTTTTGTCGCTGTGACAGCCGATATCCGGGCATCGTGTTATGTGATACCGTTCTCGCAGATTCTTCTATATGTCGGCTGTTCAAAGCGACAAAGTATGGGACGCTAGGGTAAGAAAATGAAGTCCAGAAAAGGCCTGGACTCTTCGACCGAGCCTGTCCTCATTCTGGTTTTGGAAATTCCCGGTTAGTTACGCTGCAGGTGCATTTGTACACGTGTTCTTTCCTAAGACATAGGAATAGCCGGGACTTAGGAACAAACCCATATAGTAAATAATTTAAAACACGTAGAGTTTAATTTCAGATTGTAACGGTACATTTTCTATCGGCCTCAAGTATGTAGAATTTTATATTTATATTTACAAAAATCTTAAGTTCGGTTCTGCAAATTTGCATTCTTTTTAAAATATAAGCGTTTAAAAAAATGATAATTCAAGGCGTTCGCAGTTTTAGAGGAAAAATCAATACTTGCTTTTTAGTTGCTGTGCCCTGATTCGTTAAGCCAAAACACGCGACTCGTTGTTGATTGGGTACTTAGAAAAAATCAATACTGTTCGTGAGTGAGACCTCGCTATTGGCTGATATTCCTACGCGGAAATAAGAACGCGGAGATTGGGGTTGTAGCGTCGCGTCACTTACTTGCTTCCGGCCTGTGCCTCGTGGCGGACGACTCTCGTTTGATCTTCCAGTAATGAAGGTCGATATTATTGAATTCTCGTTCTTGTTTAAATAATTAAAAAGAATCTCCCGCTCAAGCATAGAGTGTGGACGTCTTTCGATTGAGTTCCGATAAATAGTGGTTGATTTTGAATCAATGTTATCGAATTACAGTTTATTAATCCTTTAGAATTAAAATAAATTTTAAATACAGTACAGTACAGTCTTAGTGTTAATTTGTTGCAAAGTGCAAGTTTTGAAAGGATTTACGTTTCGTTAAATCGTGTTTGGAAAATTTATAATTTTGTATCGCGAATAAACAATAGTGGTCATTTTATGGTGAAGAACTACTAAAAACAATTATTTCGTTTCGTTTGGTATTAAGACTAGTGCAGTTTATCATAAAGAAAAACCACTTAAATTTGATCCAGAATTTAAAGACAGATTCTCATTCTCCTATAAATTAACTAACCTAGTAAATTAGAACTTCGCGCAAAGAATGTAAACGCATTAAGTGCTACTTGTGATTAAGATTATTTAAATTTCTGAGAAACATTACCGTTTTATTTCGTGAATAAAAGTGAATACGTTATAACTTATAAACATTTTAAAATCTTGGATTGTTTAATGTGTGCTCGATCAAACTTATTTGTGAAATCATATGCGCAAATGACAGTAATTAAATTGAACCTCATCCTTGGATTCTGCTACTGAAAATCGACTTCGAGACCACGTTAATGTTAACAACGATCTTCCGAAATAGAGGCCATTTTCCAATTTCTAATGGATTGTTTTTGTTTCTCTTCTACGAGTTTAGTTGGATAACAGGTATTGTACTTTATAAGAAATTGTTTATTATTGCAGTTTAGTTTAAGAGTCCTTTATACAAGGAACTTTGTCATTTTTTTATTAGGAAGAGAGCTCTCTATAGTATCTAGAAAATTCAAATCTTTAATGTTAAAGAATTTTAAAATAATCAATGCTGATTATTTAGACTAATCTAATTTGCATAATATCCTTTAGATATTTGTTTGTCGATTTTTTCGATGAAGTCAAGTTTACATAATTTTAATAATTAAATAAATTTTGCTGAATAATTCTATTTGACCAATCTAATAAATTTCTTGGTTACTTTTGCTGATTAAAAGGTATTATGTAAATCTGTTTTGAGTTATTTTGGTGTAATTATCTTAGAGAGGTTAATCGTTATTAAATGAATATTGATTTTACTTGTAATAAACCTATGTCGTGTGTGTTTTATTATTCAAGTGCTTTGTTATTTTTTATCTATTTTCTTATTGTTTAATAAATGTTTTCAGTTTATACTAAAGATCTAAAAACGGAACCATATAATTATGAACATTTTATTTCATTTTTATTCCAAATTTTAAAACAAACAAAATCTTTTTGTTTTCAATCTAATATTTAATTCATTTTCTGGTTAGTGAATTTAATATTTTTTAAGCTTATTTAATTAACATCATTGGTTGTTTATACTAATAAACACGTTTAAGCTTCATAATCAGATGGCGCCCTTTTTGAGTTATTATTTGTGTTCTGAAACCTTTATCTACTCCTTTTCACAATTTATACAACTGTGGAACCAATACCTACGACCTGAATAGTAAATTTGTAAGAGAGAGCTAAATCTCAAGCCGTGGTGAATATTCTAAGTATTTTATGATAAAGTAAGTATGAATAATTTTATAGTTTTTATTGTTTATCTTGTGTGAAAAAACGAAAAGTTACAATTGGCGCCCAGTCGCGGGGCGTTGTTTCGTTTGTGAGTTTTTAAAAAGTTACAAGATAGAGTTAATTTTATGTCTATAAATTGCTTTTGCTTTCATTGAGATCAGGCTAGTTTAAGTTTACGTGATTACAGAATTTCAGACAACTTCAAAATGAAATACAATATACACAATCATTTGTTTGATCGAATAAGTGCCGGTCTGAATGTAAAATCACAGCACTATCGTACTTTTGAGATAATTTGGTAAAATCTTTTATAAGCTAAATGATACGCGATGTAACAATTCGCAAGCCCGGATAGCTAAGATGGATTGTCACACACTTAGCCAACCTATTTCTTTCGATCAGTGTAATTGTAATCACGAAGATCTATATCGATTTAGTGGCCAAAGGCAACTAACTACCGCCAGCAGCGAGGGTGAATTTATACCTTTTCGGTAGAATTTTTAATAAGATACCTTATATATAATAAAAAAGAATTAATAAGATAATAAGATTCTATAAAAATAAATTTCTTGGAAAATTCTGATCTGTAAGTGATTTTGCTCCATAAAACTGTGGTTAATAATTCTTGCATTTACACCTAATGTCTAAATCTAACGTGGTAATTGCTATTAGCACATTTTTTGATTTACAATGTTAATTTCCTATGTCAGAAAATCACTTATATCTTGGAAATTATTTAACAGAGAATGCTAAATAGGGGTGTTTTGAACAGTACTCAGTAAGATTTACAACTTTTCTATAGTGACTTTTCCTCTAAAATAATTCGGGGAGCCAATATTGGGAAATTGTGTTTTTACATGCTATTCAACTATGTAACAAAACTGATAATACAGACTGTTTTATAAAAAAATACACGATGCTGTACCTCTGTTATTAACAAACCGATTTCAATAATTCAAAAACAAAATAAGGGAGCCCTAAGGACTAAAAAGCAGCCTCATACTAGACATTTTTTCGACACGACATTTCCGACAACTGACAAACAACTACTTTTTTTCAAACAGCGATACATATATTTTTTGCCCCTTCTGATATAGATTTTGTTTCTGAATTAAACAGTGTATTGCAACTTGATTTTGTATTTGGGATTTAATTTCGCTTTATAAACAAAAATGAAGTAAAAAAATTATTATCTACTGAAATAAAGCAAGATAACAAAACACGAATTGTTAAGAACAGAAATACAGCGTCGTGCGTTGTCATAAAACAGTCTGTATATAAGTATATTTCATTAAAGGAATGTACACGTATTACCGTATGTTTTTAAATGTTTGTAAATGTAAATTATTTTTATCATCTCGCTACCATTTGGATAACCACAGGTTATCTAAACCTGTTGATTTCAAACAGCAGCAAAAAGTAGAGTATTGTAAGTCTCGTACATTGTAAACAAAACTCGACTGTATGTATGAAAAGCATAACGGTCATGTTCTTTTTCAATTATGTGTGATTTTGACCCGCCCTTAAACTTTACGCACTTTTTGAAAATATTATAATCAGCTTTACCTTACCAGTAAAAACGCATATACTTAGTAAAACACAATTTAGTAAAGTCAAATTAATTCTAAATAACCAACAAAGCTGCATTTCTTCTAATAATTAAAGCTTTGGATATAGACAATCGTAAGTTTATTCAATTAAAGTATATTATTATTTAATATTTACTTATTATTACTAATGACAGTATTAAATAATTATTTTGACACAAAAAGAGTTCAAATGGTTCATTTTAGATTAAGGCAAGAATAAGCTAAATATCTTCAACTCCGATTATATAATGTATGATATGTCTTAGAAGCTGATTTAACGGTTTATGCAGAATTGCACGATAATATTATGAGTTACCTTTACCCTCAGAGAATAAGTTCCTCCTAACGAAATAGTGGAAACGGTACTGTTAGTACCTAGATAAAAATAACTATACAGTTTCCTGTATAATATTAAAGTTTTACAAAGGTTTAGCGCTGGAAATAACCAAAGTTATATATTTTTTCTAATAGGCGTTCTTCATTGAATAGCCTAGAACCTTTACATTTTTAAATACTTTTCATTTCATTTCTGTATCTTTTAGTTATAAGTTGCATGTGTTTAAGAATCCGTTTACCCTACACTGCCAGGGGTATAAGCGGGCGCGGATGTAAGAGATTGCCTATGCAAGGTATTTGCAACACTTTCTTTTACACTTAAGTTATTGTTATAAGCACTATACTAATCGTATTTGAAACTATTTATTTTCACTATTAGTCAACATTCCAAATTAGGCCGGTACTGTAATTATTTCTTGTTTTCTGCCAAACAAGGAGCATCAAATTACTCGAAAAATACAAAGTCTTTAGCAATTTGAATACAAATTCTTTGAAAATTAGGGGAAAATAATAATTTAACACAGAGGAAGCATGCTAAGATCCTATAACTTAATTAATTTTGAAGATATAAGATATTCGTTAGGACATTACAGTGAAAGCAATTTCGACAGAAAATGGCCTCTTAATATGTTTTACAAATAGTTTTCAAGTTCTCTTCGACACACCGGTATTATTTGAAGATATTACTTTAATGTTTTTTTTTTCTTAATTCGATACATTGCTTAGGATTATAACTGCGTTGTAGTTATCTAAATTAGATTCCAATTAATTTATTTTATTATTATTAGAATCTAGTACATTAACCATAATTTGTATGATCAAATGCTTTTCAAAAATAGAAAAAATTCGCGAGCACACCAAGAAACAATCGTAATTGTTTAGCATTTTGTAATTGTAAACTGAAAAAGTATAAAATCCTGAATAAAATAACCTTGTCAAATAATATTTTGAAAAGCAGTTATAAATCTGAACTTCAAAGATCTTAATATGTACAAAACTTTGAGGAAGCATTTTATTGTTTTAGTTTACTTAAACTAGAAATGTCAAGACAATGTTAAATATTCATACTTGACAGTTGGATAACACTCCAATGAAAGTTACAGAAACGCAAACACGTCCAATCTAGTATTAAATACAGTTTCGTATCAGAATTAAATACAACGGAAAATTTATTTTTTTTGGTGATTTTAAAAGTTTTTAAGCAAATTTGAAAATGTTCAAATTTTTTTAATTTCCCAGTTTTGAATCGGGAGTAGTGACTGAGAAATTTCCTTTAATATTAAATTTCTAAAGAAATTGTTCTAATTAAGTTATTTTTTTATTTTTTATGTTTACCTTTATAATCATACATCTGAAATACACGTTTAAACTTGACAATTCATTAAGTCATATTGTAAAATATGTTGAATTGGGGTATTCACTTTGCAGAAAATAATTCTGATACCACCCTGTATAATAACCAAACATTTCGGTCTTGGTTAAAATTAAATGTCGACTCAAACGTTAAAATGTATATTCGGTGAATACTAAAGACAGCTGCATTCAGATATACATTTCGAAATACAAACAGTCTGGCCTAATATAAAATTATATATGTGTTTCGCACGGATAAAAATCCAACTTTTAGGCACGAATCTTATCACCGATAAAAACAAGCTAATGTTCCCTTTGTGCAACAATAAAACTAAACGCAAAATAATTTATGGCTCTGCACTTGCAAATATCGCATTTTATCAGTTCAAACTCTTGTGTGTCTTCAGTTAGAAAAAAAATTCTGTTTACAATAAAACATTTATACCGAGAATTCAAGTATGTAAGAAGATAATAATTCTTTTTAAGTCTTATATGTGGAGAATTTGCTGCAATTTTGGGATTGGTCAAAATATCGTCAGGCTTTATTCTGTATAGTTGTTTGCGATCATTCCACGTTTTAAGTTAAAAAAAAATCATAAGATTTGCACCCCTTTTGAAACGTAAGTTCCAAGTTTGAACAATAAATGCCGTTAATGCTGGGACGCTTAGCGTCCCGAGCATAGGTGTTTTGTGGTAGAGCGGGCACGTTGGCTTAGCTCTAGTTCCGTAAAATAAATCAGGATCGTCCGGCTAAAGATTAGTATCGTGATTGACTGAATTTAGAGAATCTTGATCTCGCGAGGTCCGTATTATTTTTTTAATTATCGATCAGAATTAACAAAGGGGACCTTATAAGCTCAACTGTAAACAGGGATGCATTTTTATTGAAAAAATAATTTAAAATAATTAAAAACAAGCAATGCATTTAGTAGCAAGCGAACGCAGGGTACCCGCTTGTAAAGCAGCTACTCTACCACGCAGCCACCGTATCTGTTGCGGGTCACCTTTGTATTCAAAGTAAATACGTTGAGTCTTGGTTGCATTAATTTGTTATTTTTTTAAATAAGCCGCGTAGATTAAATGCAGAAACACGTATTTTAGTACTATTATTAATAACGATATTTTGAAATAAAAAAAACTTTATGTAAAATAATCGATTTTAAAATTAAGTTTACTTTGCTCTTTATGGAAAACCTTCAAATCGGCTGGTTAAAAGCTACATTTTATTACAATTAACATTTTATTACTAATTTTAATTAATTTCTAACAGTCTTTAATGTTATCTGCTATTAACTTTTAATAACAGTAATAAACTTACCGTTTTTTTACGTTGCCGGTAGAGCTGGGCAGGCATCGCAATCATGTGTTATTAGGAATGGCTGATTTTGTTTAAAAAATTACCTCATTAAATTTTCCTATATCAGTAATTAATTTGATTTTGCTTCTCTATAGAAATATTTTACTATTGTTAATACTATTATTATTATTATTGCAACCTATAAACTTAGTTTTAATTGAAAGACCATTATCTTATATAATGACTTTTATGCTTTGCATAATTAAAGATGTTCTTTGACTTAAATGTTTATTACATAAATAGTTGATCCCAAATTAGAAACGTTTTTAGTCAATTAACCTTCATTCTATAAATTGTATTCTAACAAAGAATGTTATTTTTAATCCGGATAGGATTTCTCGCAGAAAATCGTCGTTCTCGTAACAAAATAGTCACGTTGAAAATAAAGTCAACAACATACGGACTTTGAAAACAAAAGTTTCGTATGAACTTTCTAGGCTTTTCTAGTTTTTAGGATGTTTTGCTCCCGGGGCGAAACAGGGGATCCTTAAAGCACGCTTCAATGTGTATCGTTTCTGAGATTTTCAAATTTTTGCGTGGGATAGAGATATTCTCGCGAAGCAACTTGATTGAACGAACTTTAAGAATGGTGACAGTTGTAAATTTAGAAACGTTACACGCATCGTTGCGATCCAGCCCTACTAAGGTATCTATCTCTATTCTTGGGACTAAAGTAAATTAAAAAGAATTTGAAGATGTTTCAGCTCTGATGGTATTTTGTTTTACAATTTACTGTTTTATTTATGTTTTCTCTGACAATAATCTGTACAGGTAAAACTTGAAACTAATTATATTACACTTTTAAAGCTGAATTATCGATTCATTTCGTTGTATAAAATGTATTGAAGCTGAAATTTTAAGAGAAATTACATCAAATTAAAAAAAAGAGCTTCGTTACTATAGTTAACTTAGTAGACATACATCTTAATATCGTATTCAATTTTTTAGTACAAAGATAAGATTTAAAAATATTCTTATAAATTTTAGTGACCCGGAGATCAATTCTGCACCTTTCGTTAATGGGATTTTACGATATGAAGTTCCAAAAACTCGCGGAATATTTAAGTTAATCGAGGTGTAATGCAAAAATATTTACATAATTTTCAGTTTTTGACGAGTTGACCAATTTTAAGTTGCCGATTGATACAAGTTAGTAAGATAGAAATTCAGTCACTGTTTTTGACGCATCGTGAACTGCATTTTCATATTGTTATATAACTAAAAGCTTTCCATTAGAACTTTCAAAAATTTATATCGAACAATTTGTAATAAACCTAAGTTATTATTTTTTAACGAAAATATCCTTTAGATTTTTTAATTTGGATACTTATTGGCATGATAAACCATTTAACATACACCCTAAGTATTCATAATGTTCTTCAAAGAATTTCTAATGAATTAGGCAAATTTTAGGTGAGTAGACGGAATTTTTGTTTAAACTTTTCAACGTAAACAAAGATTTGTATTTTTACTACGTATCAGTATAATAATTAAGCAATCCAGCAATTCATTTTCTCTGTTGTTTCCTGAAGACGAATTTTTGTTATGACATTTTCACAGTGTAATAAGTCTCTTCAAATGAACTAAATATACAGTATGTTTGATTTAAAGCGGTCCGCTTTGTGGCAGCTCTATTCTTAGTCAGAAATGATATAAAATATATACTTATATTATTAAATGGCGTAAAATCCTCAATGTTCTGATTTAGACAATTTTGCATTTATTACATCGGTGTGAGAGTGATGACAGTAGATGCACAATGCTGGCTACACTAATGCTGGCATAAAATCCCATGTTATTTCTTATGAAGGCCCATTTTAGCAAAAAGATCACAAATCCAAGATGGCGGCGACTCGCGACCGCGCACTCACGATATGACATGACGTAATTTCATCTTATTAATTATCGAATATCGTTGTAATAATTATTATCTTTCATATTTCTATTAATAACAATAATTAATTAATAATAATATAACATTTAATGTTTTAACGTGCTTCGACCCTACTTAAATGTTAACCATTAGCTACATTTTTCTCTTTCAATATTATAGCATTAGATTTGTTAAAAAATATATAATACAAAAGAATTCCAATCCTAATATAAAAAAACAGTTATTTTCCTGTATCTGCTTGTTTTGGCATTATTGAGAGCAATACTTAAAAATATATCACATTTCGAGTCTCAACACAAAAAAACATCTGCTGCTAATAAAGTATCAGTTAGCTTCAAGGGCATATCATGACAGTATAACTAAAGAAAAAAAGGATCGATACAGCTGCATGTGTCCGACGTTCAATAGACAATCTGTTCCTCAATCACCGGTCGTCATGAATACAATAGATATCATCGGCAGAGCTATGATGAGCATGACAGATGAAGCAGCAACAGAACGCAGACCGAGAGGTTATTGCTTCAAATTAACTCCTGAGGGCAATTTCGATGTTGAGAACTGACGTATAATTAATGTGGGTGCTCCTATCAACGATAACGATCTTGTAAGCGATCAATGCGATCTGTACTAATGTTATCAGATATTGCTGACGGCCCCGTTGCTATAGTATTAAGAAGAGAAGACTAGTGCTCGTTAATGAGCCGATTGATGATCACGATGTTTGCAGGAGAAAGTATACTAACGAGCTGACGGATGATGTTGAAAGAAAATTACTCTCTAAATGTTTGAGACGAGAGGATAAAGGGTGGGAGTCGAACTATAATGCTAAAGATAGAAGGATTTGTAATACAGGAGAACCTCTAGCGGATAAAGATGTAACCTCTAGGCAGTATTTTAACACGCGAGCTATGCATATATTTAATACTCCTATATTGCTAGTAGGGGTTTGGAGAGTGACGAAACCATCACGGTGCAGACATATATGCGTCTGTCTCTCTCTCGTAACTACTTCGAGTCTTACGCGCATGCCCTAGGGAAGGGGGCTTGCCCCGCCTCACTTCCAATTGCCCCACCGGACTCGTGACGCTTGCGCACAACGGGTCGAGTAGTCTAAAAAGAGATAGAAGTAGTCGTTTGCTGTCTCACTTACTCCGTGACACTTCCACTTACGGGCGCTAGCAATATAGGAGTATTAAATATATGGAGCTATGCATACAAACGAACAACTGCAGTTTAATGCTGATGGTAAACGCATTGTTTCAGTAAGTTATCCCATAGATGGCACTGATGCCTCCTCTAAAGTAGAGTCACTGCATCTAGTCACCTAGTAACGCAAACCGCCGCCATATTGGGGCAGGGAAGGGTGATTTTTAATAATGGACAAATTAAAACCACGTTTTACGTGTTTGACATATTAGAGGTTTGATCTTTCAGAATAAGAAAAACCTTTTAAAGTAAATGCAGAACAAATAATGAACAATTTCGTGCTTCGTTTGCCCCAATATGGCGGCGGTTTGCGGTACTCTGGTCGACCAGCTGGCCTAGGTAACTAGTTGCAGTGACTCTACTCTAAAGTCTATGTAGATACTCAATTCGACTCTGCTTGTCAAACTTTCATTACAATGACTATCGACACTCAGAACACTATTAAAGAGCTAAAGCAAAAGGTAACAAAGGTTGATATTGAAACTAGTAAACGTAGCACTTTGCTAGTCGCGATAGAATATGAAACAAAGAGAAATCTCCTAATAAAAAATGATGAGATCGACACCAATCATTCAAGCAACAGATCAGACAAAGATAGAAGAAACGAATAATATGCTACATAGTAACTATGAAAAATTATTAGATAAAGTACAAGCGCTGAAGGATACTCAAAAAGTTATGCGGTCATCGTTTGATGCCCTAATGGCCGAATCTGCAACACGCACAAACTCTTACAACATAAAGAGAGTATAATGCCAATGAATAACATAATTTACTAACAGCTGACCAGAAGACCTAATCATATTGATATGAATACTATTTTTTTAGTCTAGTTTTAAGTGTATTATATCAAATACCTGATTAGCGCAGATAGGAAATGTGACGAGCCTTAACGGGATCGCTGCACAGATACGTAGTATATCTGTATCTCCGCTAATCAGTTATTTTTTCTCAGTCTAAATGTATCGTTGAAAAAATAAAAGAGTATTTAGATAATGTTTAGTTGATGAGATGAAAGCATGAACAATGTACATCACAAGATAGTATGGGAATATGCTTACAGATAGGCGAAAAAGGGCGACTGGCAAACAATAGCACTAGAAAGATACCGTTTTCAACGAAGAATACATGATGTTGAAAAGCAGCTGTGTAAAATTCTACAAAATAATCATAGAGACTTTATCTACGTACAGAGATTTCAAAATGTAGATTAGGCACTGCACCGGCGACCGAATATAAATACAGGTGCACGTAGCCTCATCTCAGTACCAAATGTTAATTCACCAGGGTAACGGCGTTGTTAACAAGCTCATCGACAGGCTACCGATTAAACTGCATCTTCCTTCCTATCAGTATTGCGGACCAGGCACTGAATTATCTAAAAGATTATAACCCGGTGATAAGGGTATAAACCCTTTGGACCAGGCGTGTATGCAGCACGACATCTAGTACCCTCAAAGCTCCGATTTGGACAGTAGACACCAGGCACCGTAAACACCGTGTGTTAGAAGAAGCTGGTTGGAAGCGAGTTCAGGCTAAAGACTCTAAATTAGGGGAAAAAGCATGAAACCGGTATAATGAAGGCTAAAAGAAACTTGGGAATGGGTGTGAAAGCAACAACAAAAAGGGGTCTCGCTACAAAGAAGAAAAAATTGTCAGTTTCAAAGGGGGTGTTTTAAAGAAGCTTGTTGGTATAGTGAATCAAGTAAGCAAGAGACTCACGGGTAAAGATTTAATACATCATGCCCTGAGCGCTGCCAAAAGATACATTAAAAACGTGGACGGTCGGAAAAACGTTAAAGTACCCCGAATTATTCCGGTGCCTTTAGCTACAGGGGCTATTTGCCGCTCATACCCATCTTCGCTGGCCTCTCAGCTCTTGGAGCAATTATACGAGGCGCCTTGGGTATAGCAAAAGCTGTTAACAGCGCTAATAGTAATAAGAGACAGCTAGAAGAAACTACATGGCATAATAAAAGCACGAAAGCTATCGCTTTAGGCGGTAAGAACGGGAACGCTCTGTACCTGAAACCGTACAGAGTCTGCGGCACTTGCATTGTACGTACTTAAAACCATACGCTAGGTCAAAAAACTGAATAACTTGCCTCGGAGAGCACTTACAGGCCTAGATCTAATAAAACATGCTAAAGGCATGCCCTATTTTATGGGTGTCTATATGAGTCCCTTAGAATCAAAACTCACAAACTCCAAAATCACAAATTTTGACCAAAAACTTCCTGATGTGCTCTCAGTGTCTTTTCATAAAATCTAATGAATGTCCTGGTACATGGACAGCTTAATGAAACATATGCTATAAAAACATTTCAATATATGTATTTATTAATTGGCATCAGTGCAATTAATTTAATTTTGGAGAATGTGAGTTTTGGCTCCAAAGTATCGATTATGTGACTTTTGATCCCGAAATGCAGAATAATACAGACACTCAAACTTTTTATTCATTTTAAATTTAAAAACATAATAATCGAATACAATCATAATTACAAACATAAAAAAACAAACTATTTATCTTTTAGTATGATATTAAATTAATAAGGTTGCATCTTCTTCACGAAATTCACATTGATCGTCGTCTTCCACCCCTTCTTCATCTGTATCAATAATGTAAGCAAAAAACTCTAGAGATTTGTCTTCCCTCCTGGTTATGAAGCTTAAGGTATATGAATACCCAATCAAAGATGTAAATTGAATAAGCATTAAAAATGATTAAATTCATTAACCAGAAAATGAATAAAATATTTAGTTGAATCAAAAAATTTTGTTAATTTAAAATTTTGAAGTAAAATGAAGCAGAGCATTCATAACTAATATGGTTCCGTTTTCTAGATCCTTAGTTTTGAATTAATAACATTTATTTAATCAGAAAAATGGTAACGACATAACTTTGTATATATAAGAAATAAAACACACCTCATACATTTATTACAATTCCAATCTAAGTTCATTAGATTATAACTAAACCAGAATAAATAAAAAAAAAATCATCTAGAACTTTTCATTAGATAACGGAAATAACCAAAAAATTTATTGGATCGAACACAAAAATTGTTCAAACACATTAATTCAAATATTAAAATTTGTGTTACTTTTCACCGTAGTGCTTAGTAAGCAACTTTTCGACATCACTTTTCTTCTCCATGGTGACGCTATTAGCTTCAGGAATTGTTATGGGGAATAAATTGTTTGGACGTTTTTGTTTCATAAACAAACTCTTATAGACCCCCATGTCGTGGCGGTAATGACATTCTCCACGGACGAGTACTCCATTAGATTGTGTTCGTTTGAAAACAAGTCGTTTCATTTTAGAAATCTGAAAATGCCAACCAGCAGGTTGTTTCATGACACCTTTCATAGATTACTTGTAGTCCAAAATCTCGCAATCCTTTCCAACAATTTCCACAGTCGCATGTTCAGCGATGATGTTCAAAAGTTCCTTAGGTGTAGCTATGATTTCCCTTTTCCTAATTTTCTTTTCTATCAAACCAAACACTCTGTCTGGTGGAATAAAGCTATGCCCAGTTACTGGGAAAATAAGTTCCACTAATTTTATATGTTGTGGAGCTGATAATGAAAGCCACCTTGAAACCATAGCTACCATGATTGAATTTTTGTTCTGACCTGTGCAACCGTCAGAAATTAGACGAAATTTGTTGTAGTTTGTATAATCAATGTTGTTAAGTTTGTGATTCAAACACGAAGTTATGGTGTTTGAACCTTTAGAAAATTAGTTTTCCGTCCAGCAGTAAGATGTGGCAGTTGTGGGATTGAGTAGAGTGTTACTATTTCCTTGAACAATGGTGAAGTTAAAAAGGTAAAATTGGCGTGAATAGTATACCGATTGGTCTGGTAGTCGTGGCAGCGGCAGGTTTTTTTGGCAGTCATAAGATAAAACGATAACATCCGCCTCTACATCCTTAAGAAACTGAAAGAAAGCCTTTGCCCTAAGTTTATGAATCCGTTTTTCGGTTTCAATCTGTTTTTTGGTATCTTCATTTTTTGCTTTCTTCAACCTCTCCCCTAGTTGTAGACATATGGAGCAAACATTAGTTCGGGGCGAACCAAAACCAAGGTTGTATTTGGTTACAAAGATATGCCGAAAACAACTTTCTTTCACAGGAATGTTCTCAGTATCTTTAAAATACATTTTCCACAGTGTTTTAATATTTAATTCTGGTGGAAGATATTTACGTAATCTTTTTTCCCTACAGTAGTGTGATTCGCTGCATTTCAAATAAATTTCATGATAGATTCCGTTTTAACTTGAAATTTGTCTATCTTCCGAAATCCCCCTCGTCTTTCTTCAACTATTCCATTATCATTAAATTGTTTTGTTATTATATTTATTCTGAACCTAGACACACAAAGTATACCCAAAAAGCTTTTCAAACAAACAGGGATTAATTCTTTTCTTTCGGTCCGAACAAAATACTTGCACTGCATACTTTGGGCTTTGTTTTTGTTATTTTTTGGTCTGCGTCTTTTTATATGGTGCATAGTTACATGCTTAATAATAAAATTATCTTGGAAAGGCTTGTGATGCTTTTGATAAAACATTCCATGAAATCTTTTAATATCCTTCATTGTTAGACTCATACAGAGAAAAGCGACGTTTTCATGGCCACAAGTAGGATAAACAGGCAATGATTGTGCTTTGTACCTAAAAGAGGATGAAAAGCTATTTAGATAGACAGTACTTTCTAAAGTTCAACCAACAATACAAAAAATAAGACACCCACTTAATAAGCCATCCTTTACCCAGTTTCGGTACGTAATTTGTAATGACTAATGTCTTGTACTAGTGGTTACACTTTAAGAAATTAATACTACAAACATTTTGCATGGGCAGGTAAATAAAGTTATAACTATTGAAAGTACCTTTCTGCTTTTGTTTTATTTTTCTTCCAACTATTGGAATTCCGAATCCTTTTTCTTGCTTTTCCGTCAACCACAGGATTTACGTGCACTTCCATATTAATATTAATTCACAGATTTTATAAAAATAGTGTTGCTTAGCAAAATTTATCTAACAAACGACTACTGCACAATTTAATGTCACAATGGTCCGCAGCCATATTCAACTACGAGATGACGAAGCGTTCCGATTGGATAATAGATGCTTAGTTACAAAACTCACATTATCCATCGGATAATGTGAGCTTTGACACCAAGTCTTACTTTCAATACACATTTAACATGGGATATTGGGAGTTTTCACACCAAATAGTATTTGAATCTTATACTTATGGACATGAAGAACGTAACCCTGTTGCCAACTCAATTTCACCAAAAATGGAGATTGTGAGTTTTGATTCTAGGGGACTCATATAAGAACAAGTCTACAAGTCTACTGCGAAACGCAAATGCAAATACAGAATCGCTGAATGCGCGTCATTTTAAGATGTACTCCAATAGTACATCTCCATGATACGTTAAGATTCCTACCTGTTCGGCAACGTATTATTAATAATATTTTAATATTTATCTATAAATTAATACATAATGTCATGTCATCCACAGTATTTTATTATTAAAGATTTTCAAGAAAAATCTGAAAAATAATTTGCGGCAAGTAAACTTTTATCTAACAAGCTTAGATAAAATAACAAAATTTTAGTTATTCTAGTGGTCTTTAATCTTCAATTAGGAAAAATGTAGAACAAAACAGTTGTACTCTAGTTAGTACGTTCGAAGATGCGAATTATGTATTAAATGAAATGAACAGCATATTGAAACTTATTTACTATAATAGGTACCTTAACTATTTATTTGTGGCTTTATGTGTATTTAATTTCTAACTCAATTAATGAATGAATGTTAGTTGAAGTGAGTGAGAAAGTTACCTTTTATTTTTAATCTTAAGAATAATACTGTTTTTTAATTGTCCAGTTAGTGGGATTCTAAAATACGTTTTTCAATTTATTCTATAGTTATATATATTTTTGTACTATTTTGTTCTACATTTTCCATAATTATAAAGATCATCAGAATAACTAAAGTTTGGTTATTTTCCTAAGTTTTGCTAGATAATTCTCTTTTATTAATTGGAGAACCAGAAATCAAAGCATACTAGTTGTAAATCATTTTTCACGTTTTTTCTTGAAAATTTTCTTATGCAAGAGTATGAATATTTATTATGGTTGAAACAAGAACACAATAGTTTATCGATTTTAGTAAAATAATCCATACCAAGTAATTTAAAAATGATTATAAAAATGGTTTATACCATTTCTGACCGAAAATGAAGTTGCTACAAAGCGGGGCGGGGCGCTTTAAATCAAACAGACTATATTGCAAAGTTGTTGAATGAAGAAAATATAACATTTCTATAAAGGTAAATCAGGTCAAAGATAATGTCAATTATTATTATTTCAATTCAAACAATTTGTATACTTAGTTCTCTAACTAATATTTCTATTGAATTAAATTCAATGCAACGAATCACCTTGTTAATTTCTTAGCAGAAATTATTTAAAACTGCTCTATACAAACGGTATTGTTGATAAATCTTTCTTTATAAATGCGCAATGTATTATGTTCATGAGATCAACAAGGGAATTTCGACATTTCAGTTTGCATGGTAACTTACTCGATTTTCCTTTTTTCATATTTAACCGATATATGTCAGTACGTAGTGATAAATGGATCAAGATCAGCAGCATTACCGATAACATCTGGAGTACCTCAAGGGTCTCGTTTGGGACCCTTACTTTTTAATATATTCTTGAATGACATATGCGAATGTTTCAAAATGCGAATATTGCACTCTATGCAAGTGATTTAATAATAATAATAATATTGATTTATTTTCAAGACTGTATACAAAACAATGTGGATGATGTCAAAATATAAGTAATATAAAACAATACAAACATTAGTAACAAACATACAGCATGTACTACATACAAAAAATAATTATTAACAGTGTCACATACTAGTTTTCGTTAGTTAGTAATTCATTCATCATAGTAATGCATTCATAAACTCGTCAACACTATAAAAGCATCCTGTTATAAGTAATTACTTGACTTCCCTTGTGAATCTGAGATTATTTAAACTTCGAACATAAGCTGGAAGTTTGTTATAAAACGTCTTGGGACTTTTTTCATACTTGATCAATCTATGCGAATCAACAGTAAGAAGATTACCGTGCCTAGTGTTGTAATTGTGTTAATCAGCTCCCTTTTTCTGAATATCAATGTTTTTTGTAATATATAATAAACATTTATAGATATAAATGCTGTAAAAGGTCATAATATTATGATCGACAAAATATGATCTACAACTGCCACGACTATCGACATTAAAGATCATGCAAATAATCCTTTTTTGAGCAAGAAATATTTTATTGCTCTCAACACTATTATCCCACAAGCATGTGTTATATATGACTATAGATTAATCAAGTTGCCATTATTTAAGAACTGATTTCATCTGTAGTATACAAAAGTAAGCTGTATTTAGTTTTTTTTATTACGCAATCAATATGGGCCTCCCAACTGAGATAATTGTCCGCAGTGATATCCAAAAACATGGGTGAATCATCGGTTACCATATTCACATTTTCAAGAGTAAAACTAAAATTTCTTTTCATGTATTTATTTTTGAAATACAAACACTTAGTCTTACCGATGTTACGCATAAGCTTAGTCAAACAAACATCTTCAATTTCCAAAACTAACTGAAATGAATTTTTCAGCTAGCTTTATTTTGCTACATATCAGGGAGAGAAATCAAAATGTTTGAAATTTATTGCAAATCACTGACATTATTATATTTTTCTGAAGTACGTGCAAGAATGTCCACAAAATATGTTTTGCAACATTACTGCTGTTAAAGCTATTTCATTAATTTTTTACTAAACTTTCATGATTAGATTAAGCAAGCATCAAGTACTCATTAATTTCCGCAAATACAAAAGTAATCTCGAAATAATATTTTTTTTATATACATACAATGTCACACGTAGTTGAGACTTGCGCAGTTTAAGTTAAGAAGCTGTCTGATTTAAATCTTGCACCTTCCAGTGTAGTCGTTAAACCCAAAACCAACCAGCAAACTAAGTTACACTACCAGAAAAAGGCTTTAGACTTCCCTTTCGAATTTTGATCCAGTGAAATAATCAATCCTGAACAAAGATATTTTAAATATAATTGAATCAATCAACATATCAATGAATTTTCTATGAACTTTTGTTTCTCCAAAAACTGTTATAAATAAGGAGTCAATTTTGGTGTCGACTTCCTTCAGAGAAAAAAAAACTAAAATATCCAATAATATTTTATTACGATTTTTCCTAATCGAATTTCTCAATATTACTATGATGACGTATATATGTGAATGCATAATACCTGAATGAATAACATTTTAGTATTTTTCTTATGGCGGAGTCTAGCAGTATACCAAATGATTCAGATTCTATAGGTAGCGTTATGTCGTCTGTAATCTACTTAAAATATATTTCTTACCTCTGCAGCTTTAATTCTGACTCTAAACTTTTTAATTCTGCATCTTTAAAAATTGGTAAAGAAAAGGGCTAAAAGTATGACAGTTGAAAATTCAAACAATTAAATGATTATTTAGATACTGCTGAAACCGTTGTTAATATTAGAAACTTTCGAGTCTAAAAATTCTTTAAGATAACGATTCAAAATTGTATCTTTGAATATAAAGTCCATGTCAGAATTTTTTAACTATTCGTACTGTTTGAAACTCTGAATACCAGAAGTTTTGATATTTTACAGTTTTGAGGCTAGGATATTAAAACAATGAAATTGCATAAATTGAAATTGTAATAAAACATCTTAAAACTCTGATATGTGACAACTTATCATATTTAAAAATGCTAAAAATGCAATATTTAATGTTAACACTTTAAAGCCAGATTTCATAATCGAAAACCCGAGCCTAATGTTTTCAAAACTTTGGAGCTTTAATTTTTCATGAAATGTCGAACAATCTTGAAATTAAATTTTCCGTCGTAATAAGTTAGTGTTTGAAATTGTTGAAAACATTCTAGTAATGCAAGCTTAAATAAAAGTCTCTTATTAAAGTCTTTAGATCTAAGTGGAGTTTAATGTATGTAAATCAGAAAAAAAGGAATGGTTAAAGACGAACACCTACTAGATTTCTCTATGGTAAATTTTAATAAGTCTGGAAATTTCCTGATTTTGTATAACCTATATGAATTTAACAAGGAGACTAACCAAACAGCTCAAGGATAGTGCTAGGTATATAAGGGCTATTCGATAATCCCTTATAGGTTTTACATTTTAATTAGATAAATTTGGAAAACCAACTCTGCATATACAATATATTATTGGTCATTATTAAATCAACAACTATACAACTTAAACGTATTAATTTAATTTAGTAACTAGCCTGAAATTAAACTAAACCTTAAAACGCAGTTATATTTGGAATGTAGAGTTCAAAATCAACTAATGCCATTTAAAAACTTCGTTCTAATAAACTGGAAATTATAATACTATTATTACAAAAGTAACATAGTAAATTGCAAACATATTAAACAAACTAACTGACCCATCAACAATACAATAACAATTTCATGTAACGAAGTTTATCTGTATACCGCAAAAGCTTCAGAGCTTATTTACGAAATGTGTCGCATAACTGCTCCATTATTTCAATTAGGTAACAATCAATTATTATTTGCTCCATGCATCAGTAGTTTATACATAATTGTATGTTATAGTAAAATTTGTTTTATTTTATTTATATTGCTGGAAATAGCACTACGCAAAATACAAAAAATAAAAATTAACAATAAATTAAATATAAACTTTTCAAAAATTGGATTGATTCGGCCTTTACTTGATGAAGATCCATATTAAATTAAACAACACAATAAAACACTATTAAATCTTCACTTATTTATATTTGAAAAATATTATGACTGTCGTTTCGCTACAAAGTAGCTTCTTCAGATAAAGATTGGTTAAAACTAAATCTATTTTCTGAATAAGTGAAGATTTAATAGTGTTTTATTGTGTTGTTTAATAATGAATGAATTATTTATAATAATAATGGTAATAATAATGGTGAAAACACTGATAATGCTACACAAGTCATTAATATTGTCACGAATAGACTATGGTAGTGTTGTCTATTCTTCTGCTAAACGAAGTCGTTTGGGATTGCTTGAACCTATTTATCACGCTGGTATACAATATGCGCTAGGTGTTTTCATCACAAACCCTGCGCAAAGTCTATATGTGGAATCAGGCATGGAACCACTATGGTTACGAAGGAAGCGTCTACTATTGAATTATAGAACAAAAGTTATTATTCATAACTCGTCTATTAACGCACCTACCTTTCGTAATGATCCTTTACTTTATCGCTACACTAACCGGCCAACGACCACCAGACCAGCATCTATTCGTTCGATCTTCATATCAAGACAATGGCATGTACCTGAAGCCGAGATATATAATTCTGCTTTAGAACGTGTTCCGCCGTGGTCTCCCCTGGATGTATCTTTTAGATTTGATTTACAGAAATATGAGAAAAATAATGACGTTCGTGATGCCATTAAACAAGACTTCCTTTCTCATGTTCATGAGTATGATCCATGTAAGATTCTATACACGGATGGATCTAAAACTAACAATGGTGCCGGATGTGCTGTAGCGACATCTTCGGTTATTCACACCTGGTCAGTTCATTCTGCTGCAAGTGTCTACACCTGTGAATTGTATGCCATAATGCAGGCGCTTACAATTTGTCAGGACGTCACAATAGACACTCATTTAATATGTAGCGACTCTATGTCCTCCCTCTTAGCTATTCAAAGTCGAGTTGATAATGATCCGATTCTTAAAGACATCTACTTCTTAATACATCAACTTAATGCACAGGGTAAACACATAATTTTTATGTGGATTCCCAGTCACATTGGCATTGAAGGGAATGAAGAAGCCGATCGTGCAGCAAAATTTGCTACCACTCGAACCTCTAATATGAGCAAAGCTATCTCCTTTAGAGATATAAAGAATTTTAATAAATATAAAAGCATCATTGATTGGCAAGCTGATTGGGATAGAAATAATGGGAAATTACATTCCATCCAACCTTCAGTAAAACCCTATGAAAATGATATAGCTCTAACTCGACATGAGCAAACAGTCTTAAGTCGACTCCGCATCGGACACACTAAACTCACATCTAGTTATCTCCTGGCTGGTGTACCACAACCAGAGTGTCCTGTATGTATGGTTTCACTAACAATAGAACACATTATACTTAATTGTCCCATTTACGATCAAGCGAGACAGATTCATAACTTAGGACAGTCAATGATAGAGGTGTTGCAAAACAATTCAGACTCAAATAGAAAACTGATGTCGTTTTTGCGCTCTACAGGTCTAATGAATAAAATTTAGTATAGCTGTGATAATGAACTGTGATATTTTAAGTATTATTATTACTAAATTATAATTTTATCTTTATACAACATTTTAACCCTGTTCACGTTTTATACTTCGTATTTGTCTAACATAACGTGTTCTCTTCTGTTTGTTAATATGTATACAATGCTTTTACTCAGACTTTTATTCACATTTCAAACGACGTACATACAGCTTAAGTAAAAATAATTTATGACTAAAGCGGCGAATGACCTTGGTAGCCGATGCCGCACTTAAATTAAAAAAAAAAAAATAATGGTGAATTATTTATATCTATAATAGATATAAATAATTCACCACTGTTACATTTATTTCTTTGAAAGAATTTGTTAAATACCTAGAACTTCTCACCTAACTGTAAATGTATTGTATCTTATTCTAGGTTCTAGGTACAAGCTGTAATCCTTTAACAATACCTGTTTGTATATATATTTTTACCTTTTACACCTTAGAAAATAGATTTAGTTTTAAACAGTCTTTATCTGAAGAAACTACTGTGTAGCGAAACTCGATTTTTATTTGGAATATTAATTAGTCACAAAAGAATTTAATTTTAACTTATAAACAACATGTGTTCAGTTCACAAGGAACTAAACTAAATTCTTATAATTTAGTTATGTTTTTTATTATTATAACAAAGGTTGCTATTGGTCCTATGTTCTCAAAGTGCATATGCTATTTGAATTTTATTTGTTCGCGCAATATTCAATACTTGCTTACGTCATTAAAGGGTGAACCTTTGCATTCAGTAAGAGGTATACCCATAACAGAAGTTAACTATAAAATAGCTTATGAAACGTTGATTAAGAGATACAACAATAAGCGAATTCTGGCTACCAGCTACTACAATGAAATATACAATGCTCCACAAATAAAAGCGCTCACTACGCGCGATCTTAGAAGTTTAATTGATACTTTCTCTGAAAACGTTGCGGCTCTCAAGGTGTTGAAATTTCCAACAGTACATTACGATTTTATGTTATTTAACATGATGTTACAAAAATTAGATAACCAACCCAGAACTAGATTTGAAGTTGATCATAGTTCAATCGAAATTCCCTCCTACACTGACAGTAATTTTTTTAGAAAAACACTGCAAAGCTTTAGAGTCAGTTAATTGTTCTAAACAATTTAACACAAACCCTAAATCAAATGTTTGTCAGAAGGCATATCAAAACTCAAACTTTTCAGGAAATTCGGGTACAGCTTTCAGTTTTCGAAAAATTCATTCACCCTCAACTTTCGTGGCTAGTACATCTCAAGATACACCTCGAAGTAATGATCAATCAAATGGTCTCACCCATTGCACCATCAAGCCATGCGATCAACCTAAGCCTTTATTTTCCTTTGAGGCTATTATTTTACCCAAAATCTGTTCAGATTTACCAAAAGTCAAGGTGAATCCTACTGAATGGACTATAAACCTACCCTTAGTTGACAACAGCTACGATACGCCAGGCTCCATAGACCTCCTAGCAGGAGCTGAACTTGTGCCATATTTTCTAAAATCTGGACGCATTTTTGGACAACCCGGACAACCGGTAGCCCTTGAGTCTATTTTCGGCTGGATACTGCAAGGAAAGATTAATCTTTCTTCATCACCCATTGGAACAGTCAGTTTCGAACACAGAGCAAGTGCCCTCCAGGCCAAACTTGCTTTCATTGGAGGAGAGAAAATGTGAGGAAATCTACCAGAAAACTACTCGCAGAGATTACATAGGTCGTTTCAGTGTAACGCTTCCATTTAAAAATGGTGAACCTGATTTAGGTGACTCATATTCACAAGCCCTTCGCAGATTCAACTACCTTGAATCTCGCGTATCAAAAAACCCGGCACTTTACAAATCTTACTCAGATTTCATGAAAGATTATTTAGATAGCAAACACATAGAGCTCGTTCCTCCAAATGATTATAAATTGAGGGTGATTTTAGATGCCTCCTACAAGGCTTCTAAGGGCTTGAGTCTAAATGACACTCTACTGATTGGCCCTAAACTTCAAAAGGACATTTCATCCATTTCATTGCTTTTCAGGCTTCATCCTGTTGTTTTTATTTGCGATATAAAACAAATGTATCGACAAATACTTATAGAACCTCACCATTGCGACTTTCAACGCATTATTTGGCGTTTCTCTTCTACAGATCCTATTCAGGAATACAGACTTAATACAGTTTCATTTGGTGTATCATCTAGTCCCTATCTAGCGCTCCGCACGCTTCAGGAGTTAGCTAATCTTTACGGACATGAGTATCCTAATGCAACTCAAACAACCGTTTTTGTCGACGATGCTTTAGGAGGTGGAAATGACATCACATCTACCTTGTCACTTCAAAAGGAGCTTATTCAACTTCTTAAACGTGGTGGCTTTAAGCTCCGCAAGTGGGCAAGCAATCATCCCGCTCTATTATCTACAATCCCTTCGGATTATACTCAATTGTCTCTAGACTTCGATAAGGAAGGCCCGAGATTCATAAGGGTTTTAGGATTTCAGTGGAAACCCGCTTCAGACTCTTTTTCTTGTACGCCTCTCGATAAAGAGTTCAAAGCGCAATGTTCTCTCAGAAATTCGATCCGGTTGGATTTGTTTCTCCTGTCGTGTTTTTAGCAAAACATTTTATGCAACAATTGTGAGCTTCTCGACTCGACTGGGACCAAAATCCGTCCCAAGATTTTATAGATAAGTAGCTTACATTCAAAGCTGAACTTTACCTGCTGTCAGGCATAACACTTCCTAGACATATTTTTCCTGTCAATTACACTAGGTTAGAATTGCTCGGGTTTTGCGACGCTTCCTAAAAGGGATAGGCATGCGTCATATTCTTTCGCATAGAACTTTCAGATGGAATTATCCAAACTTTCCTGGTTTGCTCCAAGAATCGTGTAGCACCATTGCAAGTTTTAAGTCTCCCTAGACTCGAGCTTGTGCTAAATTCTTATAATTTAGTTATGTTTTTTATTATTATAACAAATGTTGCTATTGGTCCTATGTTCTCAAAGAGCATATGCTATTTGAATTTTATTTGTTCGCGCAATATGTGCCCAGATTCACGGTAGGTGGCCGTGACTAGCAACGAAAACATACTTCTGTCAAGATACGAGAATTTAAAAGACGGTCAGTCGACGATAGTAGAATTATCGAATTACGTCTAACAAATAAGCTGAAGATTACATGGAAATTAACTGTTGTGAAAGAAGATTTACACCTGAACAGCAGCAACAGCAGGTACGTCACATTTACATGTTTTTGGGCACTTTCAATATAAAATGTATTGACTGATAATAATTTTGATCTGTTTTTATTTATGTTAGTTAATATTTCATTTTTAACAGACCAAATGATTACTATGCTTTGCTAATAAACAAAAAATAGATGCATAAAATAAAACAATAGATAGAGGTATATCTTGCATTTCTTAGGTTTAGTTTAATTATTATTTAGTTTAATATTAAAACAGTCAAAAACTATATATTATTAAAATAAAAAAGAACAAATAGTGCCTATTCTATCAATCGAATACTGCAAACTTATTTTCCTACGACTATCTACGCAAGTAACATATTGCGACCATTAAAAGACTACGAAACTGCCACTCCTCATACGTCATGTACATAAAGTTGTTCTTGAAACGTGTTATGAACCCAGTCTTATAAAAATATTTACTTATGTTTTGCAAATTTTTCTTCTAAATATATTGATCTTTTATCTAGATGATGTCGTTTCTTCAATATTTAGAATAGAAAACGGTAATTTAGAAGTACTTGAAAAAAAATTAATACAATTTGCCCGAGTTTACTGTTACACAACCTTACTTCACGTAAGACCAAAGTTATTAAGCAACATGTCTTTACAGAGTACGGTTTATCGATGTTGCGACTTTAGTAATTGTTTTCAGATCAAGATTTCTTTAAACAATTTTTTTCTATTTTGCGTCTATAATAAAGCTGTTAAAGCACCCAAAACAGTGCGTTAATAGCTCATTTGAGTGCTTTAATAGCCCAACTTTTTCAAAGTTGGTAGCATTAAAAAAATAATTAAAAAAACAGAAAATTGACAAAAACTTCACTCAATTTTCACATCAGTGTGGTCAACTACCATAAAAATCCCTAAATTTTGAAGTTGCGATTTTTTTAATTTAAAAAGGGCATAAAAGATGCAAAATAGAAAAAATAGCATAAAAAACTCGTTTCATAAGTCATTATTGCACTCGTCCTAGACTCGTGCAATAAATCTTGCCTTATGAAACTCGTTCTTTAATATACTATTATTAAAAATTTGTTTTGAAATATAAGAATTTTAAATAAAAAATACAGTTCTTGTATTACATTTAAGTCATTTAAATCTTATATTGGTTTGTTGAAATGAAATTGTAACACTTTTGTCATGTTATCAACAAAACAATAATTAATTTCAACAAACTTAAAAGAGGTTCTCTAAATGTTTTCGTATGTGTCTTATTTTATTTTCTTATTCTTTTATGATAAATAAAGAATATTTGTGTTTATAATTTTTAAAACATTTATTTATTATTTATGTGTTATGCAAGTATCCATTCATTCTTTACTACAGAGTCTACATTTATTTCCATCCAGAAGCAGCACTCTATTTGTGGTTTGATGTCAGTTTCATTAAAGGTATTGAGTTGGTAAGGTTAATTTTGGTATTTGTGTTAGGCTCATGCTCAACCAATTCAAGACTGAATTAGCCTACTGGGTAAAGGAAAAGCTATTGGGATGTTATATTTTTATTTATTAAAGCTAGCCGAATCAATTAAATTATAAATCTTATTTATTTATCCATTTAAGTAATTTATCTCATAGTTTATCGTTGCCCGAATGTGGGGCTTTCCAAGAATAGAGTAATTCATTAAATTATTATCACCTCAATATCACTAGTGTTTAAAAAATGAAAAGTGTAGTAATAATATAATACGATGTTAACGAGAAAGTGCCAAGTTGACACTGTAATTTGACACAAGACATTTCAATAGTGCCACACTAACAACGTGAAATACACCTTAAACCTTAAAGTTACTTTATTTTAATTATTATTTGTGTGAGAATAAATAAATTTATCAGCCGTTGAAATCTGTAAACACCCGGATAAGCGTCTTAGGCAAGCAAAGGTAGGTGTTCATTCTGCGTACGCCGCTCCGATTTACTCCTACCATTTCCCACACGCTCCGCGAGCGCCTATATAGCAGAGTGCGCTGGCCTATTTAGACAGTTACTTCCCGGGACTCGAATCCAACAGGACCAATTGCGATTTTTTTCCGTCTTGCGGCCACCCTCTTTGCGTACCTCTCCGAGACTTCGGTTTGCGTGTACCTGGCAGTCTGATCCTACTTCCAAGCTTACTTTACCGTACCGTTCCGAGACCTCGCTGTGTGTATACCTGGAGGTCTTATCCTACTTCCACCCTCTCTACCGTCTTTGCTTTTCCTGAGTCCTGACTGTGCATATGCCTGGGGTCTCGTCCTGTTTCCACCCCAATGCCGTTAATCAAAGGCAGAATCTGTCCTCTCCCTAGAATCTCCTAGAATATCCCGTAACTGTCCGGCACTCCTCGGCAGACACTCCTTACGCTATTTTGCGCCCCGCTTTTTGTGGCTACCATAGTTAACAGTGTGCTAGTAGGGTTAGACCTGGCGCTTGTTGGAGCCCATCCCGTGTACTACTTGCTCCAAGCCTTTTTCACGTGTTGTTTACTATAAAAGACACATGAAAACCGTCCATGAAGGAAACAAAATTTGGTTTTCTAGATGCGTCAAAGCTTTTGCACATCCAGATAGCTATACCGATTATGCAAGCGATGAGGAGCTGAACAAGGAAAAAATCAGGAAAGGGCTATCGGTATAGTTCTAAAAAATCAGTAGTCAGACTTTGTTTGCACCAATTATTATTTAAATCTCTCCGAGAGATTATAACAAAGGAAGCCCTGTAGGACAATATGAAATAATACGAAGCATTTAGAACTGCGGTAGAATCGTCATAAAAGTCCACGTATCTAAGATCGTATATAAATGTATTATGTATTATGTATGAATATGGAAAAATGTATTAAATAAATGCCTTGCAAACTAAATTTATATGTTTTATTTAGCAAACCAATTGAAAATTATTGTATCATTACGGCTGAATCTACGGATTTATAAAGCTACAGTAGTTTCTCAATTATGTGAACTAACTAAACCCCCGGATTGTTCATACAAATGAGATGATCACTCAATTGAATGTACTTTTTAAATGAATTTAATTAATTTATTAACTTTAAAACATTTTATAACTGAACAACATTAGTTGATATACAAAAATCACTACTGAGAGACTATAAATAGAGTTAAAATTAACAGTCCTTTTTTCTGTAAATGCTTTAGTGAGACAGGTAAATGCCCACAAAATCATCCAGTCAGTATTGGCCTCTATGAATTCAGCCGTTCCCTAGATTACCTATTTGCCACTAGCAGTTACCCGGATCCGTGGAGCATACCGCGTTAAAATAACTGGCGCCCGAGGGTTACCGTTGACTACCGAAAAAACAACCAGCGCCCTTCATAAGCAACTTGGCGCCCGAGCAGCGACGCTTACCAATTCGGCGCCTCGAGCAACGACACTTACAAACCTACTACGGCGCGAAATTCGAAGAGTTTTCACTCATTTTGGATCACTACTTAAAAAGAAATGTTTGCTAGAACTATAAAAAACAAAGATTCAACCACGGTATTACCTAGACAGCAAATGAAAAATTGTACTTTCGGGATTAAGGATTAGACTTTAATGTGAAGAATATGATTAATACGGTATGACAAATAAATGACGGTATTTTCATGGCGTATGCAATAAATTATGATCTAACTAGTATGAATGTGTTACGCATGGTATGGTTTTTGGTGGAATAAAATATAACTAGTTTGGTTTAGAAGTTAAATAAATTGGTAGAAAATTCAAATTTATTTCTAAAATATAATATTGCTGTCGAAATGGGTATTGTTAAGAAAATATGGCACATGATTCAAATTCACTACACATAAAGTAGAGGACACTTTTGTTTCTTAAAGGTTTATTCGAACAAGGATTATTTCTTGTTGAAGTTGAAAATTTCAAGAAAATCAAAAAATTAAAATGGCGGTACTTGAGATGTATTTGACTTTCCGAATTCAGAATATGGTATACCTTTATCTTTCATTGTTACTTTTAAATAATCCTAGATATTACTTTACATTATGACCTACAGCATGGATATCTTGATTACAAACTCTTATCCAACGAATAAGATTTAATTGGTATTTGCCATGTACAGTTGCGGCCGAAAAGTTTTCAATGGTCTATTGCGACTGCGTAATTTTGACTTTTAAATTCTCATAAGAGACGTCACTTTTATTCATTTATTTGTCATTAATAGCATACAAGCCAGCTTCATACGATGTGAATATCAGAAAAATGTGCTGACTGGATAAATTACCGTTGGAAAATTTGCGGCCGCAACTGTTCTTTGTATAGAGCACCGAATTTGATAAATTAAGTAAATAAACTTCGTGAAGTGAAATTGGAAAAATATTTATACAAAAATTTTATAAAAAATTAGCATTTAGATATATTTAAGTAAAAGTTGTATGCTTTGGTACTTATGAGCTTTTCAAATTAATTATTTCTATTGTTGTTGTTCAATTGTTTAATTTCATGAAAAATATATGATCATCCCACCTGGTTAATCCGACAATGTACTTATCCAATTTATAACTCGCGCTATAAACTATATAATGACATCCTTTGAAAGTACGTAATTCGAACGACTATCTAACAGTCATCTTTAACTTCAAAGTGTGCGGCGGACTCGCGTTTCCGCCAGATATTATCTAGGTCGCATAAGAAAGAAATTAATCGTCCCTAAAAATAAACTAAACGAGAAAGAAAGCAAATGTTGTGTCTTCGTTTTGTTTTACGGCATATCCTTAACTGTGCAAACATCTCACGCTAGAAAAACTTATTTTCCGGAGTAAGGATTTCTTTCCACCTGTGCTGCTTACTTGCTTCGACGACCTTCAAAACAACCCCTAGACGGTGCAACCTTGGCCAAGCATCGTGTCTTCTCTACCCCTAGCGACAGGCGCGTCTATCCCTGCCAACAACTCCGGGAACTCGATCGGAGAGCTACTACGTCGTGTCGTACTACCTACTACGTACTCCACCGTATTATATCTTCATACATAGTATTGGGCTTCAGGTGGGCGTCATTTACCTGTTTTGCCTTTACTCTGTTGCACAGTTATATTTCCTGGTTTAGTATATCCGGTCTCCCCCGTTTTACTACATAGATAGAGGCACACCGAAACTGTGCATATTAATCTCATATGTACCCATGCATCCTGCAATATTTCGTAATTAGGAGTAGCAATTTGCATTGCACTACACCGCTACTATATGGGGATTATTGCGTGGAAAGCTCAGGTTGTGGTTAACATAAATGAAATGTTAATTTTATTCCACTACAATTTTATCGTAAAATATAAATCTAATTTTGTATATTAAAATTGAAAGGATTTTTTTTTCTCTCGCTCATTTACAGTTAATGAAATTTACAAGCTTTAAAGAATTTTACACTTAGTGGATTTCTAATTAAAAGCGTGTGGGAGGGTACAAGGGTTTCATAGCCAACTATAATTATAATTCGTGGGCTTAATAGAAATTGTTGTTGAATAAACCGAACCTTCCCATCCTTAAAACTGTCGGGAAGTTTCAGGTCTCCGGTCCTTCACATCTGTTTCTGAAGCATAATCAATTCTATCAAAACCGTTTCGAAAACCACGTATTAAACAATTGAAAATGTTTAATTTTTTTAAATCGCACTGAAAAAGTTTGCTGACCTTTTTTTCAAGGTTTCAGGCCAAAAGAATATATATTATTTTATTGTTCTTATTATTCAGTTAACTTACTTCCCTTTGATGTTTTTCAATTTTTTTGTATACTCACTACTTTTTAAGCCAGTGACGAAATACACCAGTGGACTAGAAAGTGGAAAACAAAGCTTAATGAATTAAAATTGGTTCATGTAAATTTTATTAATAAAAGGCTTATAAATACACCTGCAGTTAATTTAAATGGCATCATAGTTCCATATGAAAACACAGCCAAATACTTAGGAATGACCTTAGATACGAAATTGCGGTGGAAAGAGCATATAAAAAAGAAGAGAATAGAACTTGGACTCAAGTATCGACAATTGTACTGGCTACTGGGACGCAACTCGCAATTGTCAATAAATAACAAAATACTTATATACAATCAAGTCTTAAAACCAATATGGGTCTATGGCATACAATTATGGGGATGTGCTAAAGAAAGCAATGTCAAAAGAATCCAAATGCTCCATGGTACATCAGAAACAAAGATCTGCATCGTGATTTAGGGATTTCAGACGTGACAAGCGAAATCAAGAGATTCGCCACTAAACACGAAGCCAGACTACATCAACATGTCAACGTCGAGGCATTACAACTACTCGACAATCAAAACATCATAAGAAGACTGAAGAGGTCTAAGCCATTTGAACTAGTCTAAATACTGTGTAACGTGTTAATAGCAGAGCACAGTGCGCGATAGTGTAACAAGTGCAAGTGCTTCAAGAAGCAAAGTCAGACTAAAATATAGGACATCAGTGGATGAACCGTAGCTTAAGTTTTATTTAATTTTAAGTGTTTAAAGATAAATTGATGGTTGGTCTATTAGACCAGTTTCAATAACAAGCGCATATGCGCAAAAAAGAAAAAAATTACTACTTTTCGTTTATAAGCTTTTCTTTAAGACAATTTTCAAGGGACTTTTATTCTTTAAATTGACTTCTAGAATAATTTTAGTAAATAAAACTGAAGTTTAATACACACGTTTTCTTTAACCGTTGGATAAACTAAAATGCGAAAGATAACAATAAAAACCGCGTTATCAACAATACAGTGCGATTCTAAGGTATGGAATAAATTCGAAAAAAGGGAAAGTATTAATTTTTGAAAAAATTACAAAAACACGTCAATTTTGTTTTTAAAATCCCCACTTTTTGACATAACATTCGAATATACAGGGTGATGCGTTTAAGTGTGGTGACGTCATCGGCAAATGGCAACTTGCATTTTTTATTCCATATTCTGACACTTCATCCTTTTGCTAAAATGGTAATGTAATAAGTTTGTTACCTTACATAAGGAAATTTTTGAAAAAAATAATTATGAAGACGGGAAAGTGCTATACTCACCACACTTAAATGCAAAGCGAGACGCAAAGTATTGATTTTTGCAAAAATTCCAAAAGCATGTCAATTTTGTTTTTAAAGTCGGCACTTTTTGACATATCGGATATACAGGGTGATGCATTTAAGTGTGGCAACTATAGCACTTTCCCGTCTTCATAATTATTTTTTTTTAAATTTTTTTCTGTAAGGTAACAAACTTATTACATTACCATGTTGGTAATTGGATGAAGTGTCAGCATATGAAATAAAAAATAAAAGTTGCTATTTAAAAAAAATGCCGATGACGTCACCACACTTAAACGCATCACCCTGTATATTCGAATATTATGTCAGAAAATGCGGACTTTAAAAACAAAATTTACGTGTTTTTGGAATTTTTCCAAAAATCAATACTTTCCGGTTTATCGAATTTATTCCATACTTTAGAATCGCACTGTCTACAAACATATCAGAAGAAAGTGTAGGTCATATATTTCTCAGTGTATTATAGAAATAACGTACGAAATAACGAATGTACATACAACGTATGTACAAAAGAAACGAAATTATAAATTATACGGACACTCATAAACCGTTTCAGACTGTTAGTTGTAGTGTCTACAAAAAGTAAGGTAACGTGTCAATATCTCGTCTTCTGGTAAGTCTACAAAAAATATTTTTAAATAAATATTTCAGGTAGTAACTTAAGCTACTAATCTGAAATACTTTAGAATATACAGGGTGATTACTTACTTTAAATAACCTTTAAATGTCCTGTATATTTTTCTAATTTTTAATACTATATTAAATTACAAATTCAACTGTTAAAACCATCAACGCCAAACTGCAGGTTTTGTAATAGGATCACGATTTAGAAAAGTTTTATAAATAAATGAGGTACTTCCTCAGAACCTATTATTCGATCGCTGCGCAGTAACCTATCATCGTTAGAATTGTTATTCTTTCTTGTTGTGTAAACATACTGTATATTCTTAAAAAATATATAAAAATGCATCAGAAACACGAACACTAAAGTAATTATTATCTTTCGTATAGCAATAAGATGTACAAGCGTTTTTGACGTTTCTGACACACGATTACAATAAATACTTGAGTACAATAAATAATTACTACTACTTTTTAAAAACTTCTCTCTTTTCGGCTTGTAACTTTAGAACGAATGAACTTGCGGGTTTTAACAGTTAAACTTGTATTTAACTTTTAGAATCTTTCTGATACTCCTCAGCGGTAAGCTATAATGTTTAAAATAATAAGCACTGGTTTGAAGACTATTTGTAACTTAAAACTTTGCTGCTCAAAAAATTTAATTTAGAGTATAAATCATATATCTGTATAAAATCCATATAGAAAGATTATCATACCGGTTGGAAATCGAACCCAGGACCTCTTAATTTCCGGGCAGATACGTTACCATCTGCGCCACCTAATGTAATTACCAACGGAATGACAATTTTTCCATACGAACAAGATATTAATATTAACTTTCACAAGTACTAAATTGTTTCGTATCGTTATGTTCAAACGTCAGGAATGTAAACTAGGCTCAATTCTGATTATAAAAACACAAGTGATAGGTCGATTTTTACTTCTTTGGGAAATAGAGGGCTATGAAGTTATTTTGTAAAGTAACAATTCGTTTTTTGAAGAGCAACAAACAAAATGAATAAATGAGAGACGAACTTAAATGTAATGCTTAATTAATTTTCAAGATGCTATCCCTGCCTGTCTACAAGCTTGTGCTTGTTAGAAAATGTGGTCGGTATAAAAACAAAGTTTGTGAACCGCTGACCACTGGGTTACCTGGTTTATCTTCTTGGAAGTATTGTCGTTCATCGTAACCTTTAACGCGTAGGTAGTAAAGATAAGAGCTAAAATCATATGCTATGTTGGTAATCGTTCAGTTGCTTCTCCAGTTTTGAAGGTTGAACTTGCATTTTTGTTGCATTTAAAGCTGTGTAATAAACAATAATGTCTTTGTTACAAAATAATAAGATGAAACAACACTCGGGATCATTTTCAATAATACGGACTCAACGATAGAAGTTGTAACTCCCTCAGGAATCAGCTCCACAAACGGACGTCAACTGTAACTCACACTTTTTACTTCAACAAGAAATTAATTCAAAGCGATACTTATAATCAAACAACACCGTAAATTCGTAATACTTACGTTACTATACTTACTAAAGATCTTAATGCTCCGGCCGAGGCATCTTATTAAGTCAAATTATACTCATGCGGTGTGGGTATCAATCACAAAGCGATTATATCACAGATTCAGAAACAAATGAAAACATAAAAGGCGCCACCAAACTGAATAGATGTTAAATGAGTTGAATAAAGGCGTGAAGTCCACAGCCAGGAAAATGACCTACCTTTTAAATTCGACATTAAACTGATTTAATCAAAAATCTTTATTAACACTAAACAGATTTGTTAATAAAATGAACAACAGTTTGTTGAGCCGAACTATATAAACAGTAATTAAGTTCTTCAACTGTATACTAAATAAAAGCTTGTAAACACGTAAAATACAGGAGAAATAACAAATGAAACTCATAATACAAAAATTACTAAAAATAAAAGTCAATTCTAAGATTCACTTTAAATTCCGGTATCCCAAAACAAATAAAATTTGAGTCTATAATTTTAAACAACAATAAAAGATGCATAAGTACAAGTCATAAAGCTTACGTAAACAGTCTGACCGTACTCCTGAGTATAAATATCCTTAACACTTTATACTTCCAAAACTTCACACAAAAATGGTTCAAAACATTGAAAACTTAAAACCATCAACCATATCCTAAATTCGCATAAAAACTGCTGACTGAAACTAGAGTTACGGGAAACACGTTGAATCTTGAAATATTTTTCGCACTATGAACGACAAACTTTAAACTTTGCATTAATACGGAACAAGTTCGTTGTAATTCATTTACTAACTTCAAACTGAACGGTACCTAAAACTCACTGGAATGTTGCTTGAATGTATAATTGACGAGTCCTTATACACTATAACGCGTTATATGATTATTATTATTCATACGCATCAATTTAACATGAATTCACTATTTTACTAGCTTTAAATTGATTGTTTAAACTTTAACATTATTTAAGTTTTATTCTCAATAAATTGTACTGGAATATAATTAATTCTCCACATAACAGAAAGGCTAATCTGTAATCAGATTGCACTGAACGAGAATAAAACGATAACACACAAATTCACACACTAGCTGTCCGGCGAAGATTCACTAAACTAAAATTTATTATTAATTCTCTTCACGGAATTAATTCTATATTAGTATATTCCGTAATACGGAACACTCAAAAGATTCGTAGCAATTTTATATTAACAATATTATAATAAGAGTAAGTATCCACGACAGCCCGAAGGATAACTGACTTAGAGGCTGCGAAAACTATATGAATTTTACCAATTTTAAGAGAGACTTTTCAAACCGTTCAAACAAACCAAACTTGACGACATTTATAATCAATGAGAAGATAATCGAAATTCGGATTATATTAAATATTTTAGAGAGGCTTACCATGTCTACCGGAAGTACTAACCTATAAAATACTGACGCCTAGACACATGAAACTGAACTTACTATTTTGTTGATTACTAAAAATGTGTATTCGCAACTTCGAATACAACAGAATGTATTACTATTTCAGTTGCTGTAGCCCCACAAATTGTTTTTTTATATGAAGTCTGTACGTGTGTTTCAACCGAAAAAAGGAGAGTCAATATCTTTATTACTTAGATAAGGAGCTGAAATACTTTTTTAAGTGGAATAATTCTACGAAAACTTACATCCAAATATGCTGTTTACCCGTAGGAATTGAATTTTAACTTAACCCTAACGAAATATTTCACTATACACAGGAGCGTACCAAAATTATTTTTTATCTTCAAATTTTCTGCACGTTACAAAGTAAATTGCATTAAAATCTCAAGTACAATAAAAGGAATACACTTTTCAATAAATAATATATTAGTGATTATATTAAAACAAGGAATTTGGCAAATACTTGAAATTGTAAATTTGACTTGTTAGTCTCACATCACAACAAGAATTTTATATTTAAGATAAGTCAGTAAACTATTGTTGTTAATAAAACTTCGTACTGCAATTTACTTGTTCCTATTCAAAATCCTATTCAACTGGAAAAAATATTAAAATAAGAAAATTTAGGTTAGTAAAAAGTTTTAATAAATAGGCAGCTACAATTACTGCAAGTAAGTTACTGCATTATTAACTAATGATAATAACGAACATTATCCTAAATTGTAGTCGTTCTTCTTATATTTCTTTAATATTAAATAAACATGTAAAACATTGTCCTTATTAGTTATTGATTGCAAGACTTAATATCAATGCCATGATACTAAAGTAAAAGTATTTAAAACCCATCAGCTAACTGATAACAGAGTATTAAATCAGCAGCATTATGTTATATCATTCTAGGAATATGTAAATAGTTAGTATAATAGGATACATAAATAGTCATCTAGAATAAAAAAAATTATGTACAACAAAATACCTGTTGTTACCCCTATGTTTATGACAGTCACGAAGATGAAAATACTTAATAACTTAGTCTCTAATAATAGCGATTAACATCTAGAAAATAATTAAAAATCTATAATATATAATGATGGGACATACCTAATATATACGTCAGTAGCATCATTCATGGCTATAGAGTGCATGAAGGGACTCTACACTAGCGTTTTCAATAAGACGTTGACTATTTGGTATGTAATAGTAGCTAAATAATAATGATCAGCTAAATAGATAAGAAATTTAGACAGTATGAAAACTATTACCTATGTACCGTTTCGTGGAAATGACCAAATGCAACTTATTGTTCAAAAATTAATTAATACCAACTTTTCGCTGCGACGTAGAAGTTAAATAATAGAGATCCGATAAACTAATAATATAGGAAAAAGCTTCTACAAGAGGGAAAACCTACCGTTGCTCTTAAAAATGACCTATTGCGTATGACAACTATCGCTTCTAACGAAAAATGTATTTATGTTGAGACCAAATTCGTGAAGTGGGCCACGTATTTATCAGTGGTACGATATTATATGTTAATATGAATTTTCCTATATTATTTAATGATAGTAACCTGATCCTTAATTGATTCGATAAAATTTTTGATTTTCCAAAAGTTATTAACAATAACATTTTTGTGTAAAGATTTAAGAAAAAATTATTTTTCTAATCCGCTAAAACATTAAAATCAAAATTATTCGGCAAATCTCTACACGAGGGAATAAAGATTAATATCAAGTAATAAATATTTTTTATCCAACATGGTATTCTTATAAACAATAAGGGATTTATAATAAACAAAGTCAATTATTTATGACTTCTTAATCGAGTTGGAACATTTTTCTAATTAATTTATATTCTCTATACATTTATTAAAACATTGCTGAAAAAGAATTTTTATCGCGTCGTGTCCGCGAATTTTAGCAATAAGCGTAACACAAGAGCGCATCAGCTGTTTGGACACAAATGTAGTAAAGTCTTATTGATAAATGCTCCGAATAGACGGTAGCGTACTTACGAGACGTGACAAAAATTACTGTAATTTCCTAGAAAATTTGGATCGGAAATAATGCATAGAGAATATAAATTAATTAGAAAAATGTTCCCACTCGATTAAGAAGTCATAAATAATTGAATTTGTTTATTATAAATACCTTATTGTTTATAAGAATACCGTGTTGGATAAAAATATTTATTTGATATTAATCTTTATTCCCTTATGTAGAGATTTGCCGAATAATTTTTATTTTAATGTTTTAGTAGCTTAGAAAAATAATTTTTTCTTAAATCGTTACACAAAAAAGTTATTGATAATAACTTTTGGAAAATCAAGAATTTTATTAAATCAATTAAGGATTAGGTTACTATCATTAAATGACATAAGAAAATTCATATTAATATATAATATTGCACTACTGATAAATGCGTAGTCCACTTCACGAATTTTGTCTCTGTTGTAAATAAATTCACAACTCCGCAAATTGAACTATTCTTCTGTACCTTTTTGTACACTAACATTAAGTTTAATTAACCAGTTGTCAATTGTTTACTAATTTACTAAAACTATTTATAAAGTCAAATCTCAAAAGTTAACAAAAATATTCATTTTTTTAAAACTTTCAGAATAGCTCGCGCATTGCTAATGACGAGTTCTGGTATTTTGAATAATTTAAGTACTGACAACAAAATTCTTGTGATCAGGATTAAAATCTAAAATTGCAGATACCGTATATTAAATACCCCGTATATTGGTATTTATCGTACATTTATCACTCTTCATCAAAATGAAATTAATCCTCATACAGCAATTTATATTTCCGTCAAAATAATTTGGGGCAAATATTAGATAACATCTAATATTCATATTTGAGCTAACAACAGCGCGCACAAATTGTAATTACTGTGATTCTGGCGCTAGACAGTCATGATTGTCTACAGTAAAGGAAAGCTTACTGTGATGTGCTATTAGAATACTTGTTTGTGGAAGTATTCTCTTGGACTACTAATAAAACATTTATTAATGACAACAAACAGTTAACCATTATTGGATATGTATCGGATCAAAAGACTGCGTTACTCTATGGCCTATGTTTGTTCTGAACTTGTTATTAGCACTATAATGTACTGAAAGCAATTAGTCAAACTTCGCCCTGCAAGAGTGAACTAGGTACCCTATTGTAAGCATGTAACTAAAAATTTTTGCGCTATTTTAAAGAATCTTTGTTAAATATATTATAATAATTTATATATAATATCCACGCTAGGATAAAAATAATATCTGATGAAGTGCACTCCATTTTCATTCAGGGAAATGAAATTCTTTATGATATAATTATTTTACAAAAGTGACAGAAGGTTCGTACAATAAAATAGGTTATATCTTCATTTAAATTTTAAGAATTCATAACGCAAGAACATAAACAATACATTAGAAGTGCGTCCATTAGCAACAAAGTAAGCAACCATGTATATCTAAGTCAGCTAAGCTCAACATCAAAGGACGGAATTAGTGAAGAAATAACAAGACGGATAAAACTAGACTAGGATGCATTTGAAATTAAATAAATATTAGCAGATTAGACATCTTCAATCATTTAAAAGCCAAAGTTTATAAGTAATCGTACATTGCGCACACTCATCGTAAAGGACGGTTCTGAAATTTAGAATATCACCAAAGAAAACCAAGGAAACTAGCACGAATACAGCGAACGCATTAAAGAATATGCTAGGGATGAAATTGACGTACAGTAAGAATAAATAATCCAACATGAGAGGGCCCTATATCCAACGGATAGAACACGGCTGAAAGAAGAGAAAAAAAAAGACACTATTTAGAACACATTCCCTGACTCATGTCTCTTTTTCCCAGCATACGTAGAGTTATCCTAACTACTTTGGTAATTGGTGGTACAATGAATATAATAAAGTTGATTTTTTAGGTTAAAGGAAAATCGTTTACATGATAATACAGTAGAAAATTGTGGAATTATGTATACTAATATTGAAAAGTACCTTGCGCATACCGAACAACTGGAAATTTTAGCAGAAATGTACCAACCACCCTTACTAATGCTAAGTGAAACGTGTCCAACTGACCAGATTAATGATTGTGAACTCAGTGTTTATAACTATAACATATTAAGATGTGCCTCCCATAGTAGGCATACTGGAGGCGTAATAATGCTTTTTAGAAAAGACATTAAATTTAAATTTCTAACAAAAGACATACTTGAAAAGAACACGTGGATAATGAGTGCCAAGGTGACCAAAGGTTTCCCTCGCGGCATATATACGGTATTGTATCATTCCCCAAACCAAAGTAACAGTGAATTCCTCGAATTCTTTGAAAATTGCTGTGAAAAAATTTATCCAGTAATGAAAGACATGTAATAATTGGAGACTTTAATATTAATTGGTTTAAAGTAACATCTAGTAGTAATAAGTTAAAAAATATTGTTCATTTTTATGGTATGAAGCAAATTGTAAAATCGGCAAAAAGAGAGGTTGAAAATAGTAGATCTTCAATAGATTATGTGATTACCAATGACAACAAATTAGAAGCAATAGTACCCCAGTCCCCTAAAATTAGTGATCATTCCTTTGTCGGAGTTCGTTTTCAAAACCAAAATTTTACAACAAAGTATTTCGAAACTAGAACAATCAGGTCAACAAAAACATACACGGAAATCAAAATTCAAACGTTGTTAGACAGTATGAGTTTGTAAACACCACTAATGTTGATGTCATGTGTGCTGAATTGCAAGAAAATTTACAAAACTGTGTCAATAGTTTAATGCCATGTCAAACAATAATAATGCGTAAACAAAACAACTGGTACACACAAGAACTCAAATTTCTTAAAAGTCAGCGAGATTATTTGTGTCAGATAGCTAGATTAACAGATGACGTAACAGACTGGAAAACTATAGGTTAGCAAAAAACAATTACAATAAAACCGTTAGAAACAGTAAATCTCAATATTACGAACGCGAGATCGATAAGCTTAAATATGATTAGCGCAGATTATGGAAAATGTTGAAAGGCCTATTAAATTATAAAAAAAATTGTAGCTCTATTTTAATGAAAAACAAATTGATGATCCGGAAAAAATTTCTAAAAATTTTAATGATTATTTTATTAGCAGCATTGAACAAATTCATTCGAGTATTAGCAGCAATAGTTTAATCAATTTCAATAATATAGGAAGAAACTGTGAGGCAATTTTTAACTTTTCTCCAATTTCAGTTCAAGATCTTCAAAAAGTCATTAGCGGTAAAAAAAATAAAAGTTCGACGGACGGGATCACAATAAATATAATTAAAGATTCGATGCCTATTATAGGAGACGTGTTGGTAAACGTAATCAATAGATCATTTGAAACTTCAAAATTTCTGCAGAATTGGAAAACGGCTACAGTTATTCCGGTGCCGAAAATTGCAGGGACTAATAAATGCGATGGGTATAGACCCATAAATATGTTACGCACATTATAAAAAATTATGGAGCAAATTGTTAAAATTCAATTAGTAGATTATCTTGAAAATAATATATTGCTTTTGGAATGCCAATCAGGTTTCAGAAAACATTACTCTTGTGAAACATCATTAAATATGATCATAGCAAAATGGAAGGAACAAATGGATAAAAATAAGAAAATAGTTGCGGTCTTTTTGGACTTACAAAGAGCATTTGAAACAATTGATAGGGATATCTTATTAAGAAAAATGGAAAGATACGGGATTAAAGGTTCAGCCAATAGATGGTTTAGAAGTTATTTAACTAATAGACATCAAATTACCAGGTTTAATGAAGTCAATTCATCCAAAAAACAATGCGATCTGGGGTACCGCAAGGGTCAATCTTAGGTCCATTACTATTTATACTTTATATCAATGATATAGACACGCAACTTAATGCCTGTGATATAAATCTGTTTGCAGATGATACCTTAATAACAGCATCGGACATAGATGTTAAAACTAGCGATACAAAAGGTAAATTCAGACATGACAAATATAACAAGTTGGTTAAAACTCAATAAACTAAAACTTAATACCTCAAAAACTAAAGCTATGATAATATCAAACAAGGTATGCTCTAATTTAACGGATGGGGTAAACATTGATGGAGAAAATATAGAAATTGATGATGATATGAAATATTTAGGAATTATAATAGATAATAGACTAAAATTTAGCAAACATGTAGATTATGTTATAAAGAAGACAGCTAAAAAGATAGGTTTCTTAGGTAGATTAAGCAATAAATTAAACATACGGTCTAGAATATTAGTATATAAGAGTATTATTGCTCCACATTTTGAGTATTGTGCCTCGATTCTATTTCTAATAAAGGAAACTGATATGCAAAAACTTCAAAAATTACAAAACAGAGCTATGAGGATTATTCTGAGTTGTAACAGAAGAACTAGAATATCCCTTATGCTGGATATGCTAACTTTTCTCACCATAAAACAAAGGATTTATTATAAAACTCTATTTTTAATTTTTAGAATAATGAACGGGCAGTTACCACATTACATGTCAAAATTCATGACGTATAACAGGGAATACCATGAATATAACACTCGGAATATTAATGAATTTAGATTACCTTAGAGTTAAAATGATAGAATGAACTACCACAGGATGTTAAAAATTCAAAAAATAATAGCGAATTTAAGCGAAACTGTTAGGTAGTAATTAGTATTTTTAGCATGTAAGCAACCAAATGTATCTAACTAACATCATATGATGGAAATAAAGAATCTAACTAACTAACCATTCTCCCCACTGAATACGTCTTTAGTTATACAGTCAGCTTTAAGATCTGGGTCGTTTTTATTTAGTTTTAGCAAATTCTACATAAAACGTGTATTAATCATTAATAAACAATAAAAATAAGAGTGGCCCAAGGTTGTAATCTTGTGGCACACCTGACTTTGCAAAAAAGTTATTGAATGCAAATCTATTAAAAACAACGAACTCCGGATAATGCGGAACAGTGAAACCACCAGAAATCATACAATTTTACTGTTTTTAATAATATACCTACGATCTAATATATATACGATCGAAAATTTTGTAAAAATTATTGTAGATCACGTCTACTTGGCCTTGGTTGTGAGCTTTGGAGATATACTGGGACAACAACATAAATTAGTTGATGTGAAACACCTCTCCACAAATCGATGTTGCCTAAGAGAGATAAATTTGGTTATTTGTTGATATATTTGGTTGTGTACAGTAATATCAAATACTTTATAATAGCAATTGAGTAGGAATATCAGAAAGATCACCTCCTTTAAGTACGGGATACACCCTAGCGGATTTCCATGTTAACGGAAATGTACAGGTGGATAGCAGTGGTTATTATTATTATATTATTATTAAACATAATTAAGAATTATCAACAATAGATAGGTATATAAGTAACATTATTCAAAAGACAAAAGTTTTCGTAAACACTGCAGAAATACTCAGCAGAAGCATTGCCTATATTACTTGGATTATCAAAGTCAATGCCATCATTATGTAATTTTCCCGGGATAAGCTGAAATAAGCTTTTCAGATACGATACAAGTCCAGAAGTTTTTGCTGTGACGAGGAATTAAATCTTCAGCTTCATATTAAAACTCAAAAACACCAACTGATCAATAAACATGTAGAAATTGATATAAAAGTATACTTTCATTTCTAATCTAATAATAACTTGGGAAACCTCGTCAAGACATGACGGTCAAAAGCATTGAAGGATTTTCCTATATATCGTACAACATTCGATGTGTGATTACAATCCTTTACTATTACTTGGGTTGCTTTTAAGTATTCTTCCACAGCTTTTGATATTGTTTCTTCAAGATAAGGTTTTGACTGGCGTTTATAATATAATAATAATAACCTTTATTCATATTTCGTATTCATAATTGCCAATGGAATTTATAAATATAATTAGTATTTGCCTAATATTACGAATTTCTAAATTACTAAAATAAAATAAGACATAAATTGAACAAAGGTAAAATACCGATAAGTGACGCACCATGGTTGTAATAACATAGCCTGCATTAATTTAGATGAAAAGGTTAGGTGCTGGCGTGGGCAATACGAGGAGGTATTGATAAATAGTTGGCCTAGCCTAGAAAAAAACTACATGTTTTCGAAGTAATAGTATTTTATTCATCATAATCACCTTTCAACTCTATACATTTAATGCATCGATCAAAGAGTAATTCTAATCCTTTAGAAAAAAGGTTTTATCCTGTTCTGCAAACCACGACTCCACAGCATCAATTACCATCTCGTTTGATGTAAATTTTCGTCCTTTCAATGATTTTTTGAGTTTCGGAAAGAGATAATAATCCGATGGGGCCAAATCGGGAGAATATGGCGGATGGACGACAATTTCAAAGCAGATTTCATTGATTTTTTGTAGGGCAATAAGTGATTTGTGGGCGGGCGCATTATCCTGCAAAAACAAGACGCCTTTGGTAAGTTTTCCTCGCCGTGATTCCACAATTTTCGCTCGAAGTTTGTAACGGTACATTTTCTATCGGCCTTAAATACGTGAATTTTGCACGTATACTTATTAAAAAGAAACTAAAGCCCGGTCCTGTAAAACTGCACTTTATTTCTAGCTAAAATCTTGTCATTAAAATACATTCATAAAGTATATTTAAACGACCGTTTTTAAATTTCTACAAACTTAATGGGTGCAGAGGCAATAAATAATACTTTTAGAACTTTGTTTGTTCCCCTGTAAGAATGGTAGCGTTGCTAAAAGAACTTAAAAGACCTTAATATAATATAAAACGTATTCAAGGCACCTCGCTTTATAAAAATATTTTCGTCTGTATTCTGGGAATGTGTTAGCAGGAGATCAATTTCTCTTTTGTTCAAGAAGGTGACATTGCACGTGTTCGAAATTTAACTTGCTTTTTCGTATTAGCTTCTAAAAACTGCACTACCAGCGGGTTTGGTTAGCATATGTGGTCCTGGGTTCCCGCCTTTCTTGCTTCGGGCTCTACTTCTGTTCGTTAGGTCGAGATTGACGCGTGAATGCTAGTAAAAGCCTCCTTATTGCACAAAGAAATATAGTTACCCCGCGGATGATAAGGGTCGCACATGTTAACATCTTTCGCACTGTTATAGGGTAGCGTCTCTGGCTTGCTTCCCGCTTGAGCTTCGAGTTAGACCACTTTCCGTTTGATCCTGTAGTAAAGAGGGTCGATATTAGTGAACTTTCGATCCATCCCTGAGAAGAGTCAATTGATTCTGGAGTCGAGTTTATCGTATTATGATTTAGCGTTAATTATTTAGAATTAATGCAATTTTTGAGAACAGTTCCCGTATAGTTTAGTTGTGATTTGCTGTGAAAGTGAATTTTTGAAGTTATTTGGTTTTTGATAAATTCCGTTTGAGAAGATTTACTAATGCAGTTTCGTTAACAATCATTTATAGTTGGTTTTAATGTAATGAACCGTTAAAAAACAATTACGTCCTTCTGCCTCCGCTAAAAAATAGTGTAGTTATGTTATTAAAAATTACGTAAACTGGTTAATAGTTTAAAAGATATAACCTTTATTCCTTGTGAATAAATTCTAAACAATAAACAATTATAAAATAGGATTGTTTAAACTGTGTTTAACAAAGATTGGTGCTGAAATCGTATGGATGATTGACTATTTTTATCACAAAAATGTATTTCTTTGGACCTGCTACTGTCAAACTGCAATTTAAAACCACCTAGAATCAACCACTAGATTTACTTCAGTATTAATTGATAGATATTTGGTCGTCAAATTTCTCAAAGAATTCTTTATTCAAATAAATTCTTGACTTTAAATAATGTTGGAATACTTTATGTTTAATAAATCTGGATATTTCTCTGATCTAGTTGAGTTTTTGGGATAAATTTATACTTATTAAAATTCTAATACTTTTTATTCTGGGTAAATATTTAAATTACCTTTTTGAATTGCCTTGTGTCTAATAATTCTGAAGTAGTTGACGACTATTTACTAAATGCTCAATCTTAAGTTTAATAAAATTATATTGTTTATGTTTTTTTATGTGTCTGATCATTTTTATGCATTTACTATTTAATAAATATGTTTTTAGTTTATACCAAGGATCTAAACGGAACCATACAATTATGAATGTTTTGTTCAAATTTTATTTTAAAATTTTCCAAACATCACTAAAATTTTGTTGTCTAAAACCTATTATATTTAATTCATTTTCTGATTAATGAATTTAATATCTATTTAGGCTTAATTAAACATCAATATTAAGCTTCATAATCAGATGGCGCCCTTTTAGAGTTTTTATCTGTGTTCTAAACATTTATCTACTCCTTTTCACAAAATAAGACAACTGCAGAACCAATAGCTGCGACCTGAATATTAAAATTTGTAAGATAGAGCTAAATCTCAAGCTGTGGCAATTATTTTGAGCATCAATGATAAAGTAAGTATGATAAATTTTTATTGTTGATTTTGTGTGACAAAAGCTTTGTTTTATTGTAGCCCAATCTCGGGGCCTTGTCTTTTTGAACGTTACAATTGGCGCCCATCGCGGGGCATCATTTTGTTTACAGTTTTGGAATGTTACAAGTTTGATTAATAGAGATGCGTAATATTCTCCCGTGATTGACTTTCCATGTTCCAAGTAATCCACGAAAATTATACTAGCTTTGTCCCAGAAAATGGAGGCAAGAACTTTTCCAGCAGACTTCTGCACACGAAACCTTTTGGGCCGAGGAGAGCCAGAATGTTTCCACTCCTTAGACATTTCTTTAGTTTCTGGATCATAATGATGAATCCAAGTCTCATCCATTGTAACAAGGCGATCCAAAAAGTTTGATTTTCTATCGTTAAATTGATTTCATATCCACTGAGATGTTGTCACCCTCAATCGCTTTTGATCAGCATTGAGACATTTGGGTATCCATTTTGCGGATAGCTTTTTCATTCCCAATTCATTATGAACGATATGAAAAACGCGCTCGTATGAGATATTCAAAGTTTCTGATATGCCTTTTAGGCCGGTTCGTCTATTATCCAAAATCATATAATGGACAGCATCAATGTTTTCTTGCGTTGACACAGAAATCAGTCTCCCAGACCTCTTCTCATCGGTGACATCTTTTCTTCCACGTTTAAAATCAGCAACCCAGTTTTTAATGGTTGAAGAGGATGGACATTGATCTCCTAACGTTGTTAACATGTCATCATAAATTTCTTTACCAGACAATTCCTTCAATAACAGGAACTTGATAACCGAACGATACTCGATTTTGCTGAAGTTCCAATCTTCATCTGACATGGTTTACTTTTCTTAATCACAATTTCAAAATAATATCACCTTTTGGGCTGACACTTTGTACGTGCATTTGTCAAAGTTTCAACTTGTTTTCATAGCAAAGCGATTTATTTTTGCCTGCTAGAACTATTCAAGGCCAACTATTTATCAATACCCCCTCGTACATATTGACGGTGATTTGAAATAAAGACGTAAGTGGTAATAGACTTGGAGAACGTTTTTATTTTACTATGCAGGGAAACGTGTTTAAACATTTGCTATAGCAGATAATTTGAAAACTAAAAGCTCGTTAGCGACAAGTTAAGTATGAATCAATGGAGTGGAAAATTTTCTATTCGTTGCTACAAAACCTCAATTGGTCCCCTTTTGGCACTTCCTTCTGTCAGATCACCATTGATATGTTTATCTAATATTCATTTTACCTTTATTCGTTAAAATTTGAAAACATTCACTTAAAGTACTTCACACTAAAAGTACAAAATAAATAAACAGTTCAAAATAAAAGTACAAAATGGACCATAAATAAACGCTTACACACCTACTTTGATATTATTTTGTCTACTTTTTGCCCCGTCTTTAGCACAAGAAAAACAAATGCCTGTAAAATAGACAGCAAAATAGTTTAATAAATATATGCATCATCAGCTCATGTTACTGAATAGCATATCACCTAACAGAATTCTAAAATCAAAATCCAATTTCTGTAAACTAATACATCAGTTCAATTAAAGTTTTACATGCCATTTTTAAATTTTTAAAAGATATGATTTTACAGGCATAACTAATTTATTTTTATCTTTAAGAGGAACGCATTTTTTATTGCTCTAAACTTTTATTTATGTTTATTACCAATACCAAAAACAACCATTTTTCTCCTACCAGTAATCTTCAATAAAAGTTGATACAGGAATCATTTGTTGTTTTAAATTTCGAAAGAAATTCAATCCAAATAAAAACTAGTAACACTAGCTTTCCTCAAATACTTGACATAACAACTCTTTCAATTTTTATTGGGGCTTCTCCCTAGTTTTACTTCAGTGTTTAACCTAAAATATTCTTCTTAAAAAGATTTTCCAGTATTGTGTTATTATAAACCGTGTCACTCTTAATTTGGTCATGCTTTTATCTAGGAATTTTTATTGGCTATTCCATATTTGGTAATGCTTCAGTTTGGGATTTTTCATTAGTAAATTCTGGTTACTGCTCACTTTTAAAAACTTTGCAAACTATAATTATTCATTTTTACCAGTTTAGCTGTGAATAATCTTGGAACAAGTAATGTTGTGTTTTCCTCACATGTGAAGTTTGTATTATATTTTCCCTCTTTGAGGTTTTTAAGTGGGTGAAAGTTTATTTTTTTTCTGTTAATCTGATTTAGTTTCACGTAGGTAACTATTTTGACAACACAGGAAATCCAATTTGATTGAGAATTCATTACTGCATTTCCAGGTATGTTTTGTGACGTTCATTTTACTCCGTCCCAAGATTCCTTATTTTTATTTAATTGAAATATTGATTTTCCTAACGCCTTTTTGGTATGCAACTAACTTTACTTATTTTCTGTCTTCGTTTAAAAGAATTTCTTGGTTTCTAGTTGTGAAAATTTTTGAGTGTCACTTTGATACGAGTTCTCAATACGAACGCTCTTTTGTGTGAATTTTGATAGTGCAGATTACCTTTTATTATTCTTTTGAATAATTTGGGATTTATTTAATTGATTATTTATTAAACCTCGGTGTTGTATATTATATTAATTTTCTCCATAATTATTTTTCTTGTGATATCTTCTTTAACATCCATCGGGTGAGTTATCTTTCTTTATCATTTTATTTGAAAATTATTATTGTACGAATTTTACTCTTTTGAATCCATTTCTATTACAATGTATTTTTATACAGGTTTTTTTTTCTACTTTCCCTCTTTTTATGGAAAATCTTATATGGAATGGTTTAGTGTTATACAAGCCACTCTTATCCATGGAAATCAATTGAGTGCTGCATATTCTTCAAAATATAATACAGTTCGATGTCGTTACTCGTAGAAACTGGAAATGGAACTTTGACAGTCGCCATTTGAAATATTAAATAAGTAAGTAAAAATAATTTGAAACTTATCGGATGAGAAGGAGCACTAGTTCCGGTTCCAACGGTCACCTCTAACCAGCCACGACAAGTCACGCAAGCGAAGCAGGTAGCAAGGTCTCACGATGACAGACGTCGAGTAGTAGTTGATGACAGACGATGAAGGGAGAAATAGTAGTGGTTCACCTGGAGAATTCAGGGCAGCAGGCAAAGACCAGTGCTGCTAAATTCTTCTTCAGGAACGAGGGGTCACCAAATGTAGTTGCGGGAGCTGTTGAGTTAGCTTTTGAGGGCAATCTACTTATTATATTAAGATCAAATAAAACATAAACTTATTTTGATTTAAGGATATTTATTGCAAGTTGTGAGCCATTCACAACAGTATAAACGGTTTTCTAAAGGCCAAGAGAGCACCAAAGATGACAAACGTCCAGGTCGACCGGTCTTTGTTTCAACTCCGCAAACAGTGACCAAAATCAATGAAATTGTGCGCGCAGATCGTCGTATGAGCATTCGGATGATTGCTGAGACTGTAAATGCCGATAAAGAAACTGTCAGAAAAACTTCATGAACATGAAGAAAGTTAGTGCGAAGTTGGTCTCAAAAAATTTGACCCCTGAACAAAAGCTCGTCCGTCAACAGATCTGCTCAGATTTTCTTGGGAGGTTAGATGAAGAGCCTGAATTGATGGAAAACATCATCACTTGCGATGAAACATGGATATTCCAATGCGATGTTGAAACTAAGCGGCAATCCTCCTGCATCGCCAAGAATGAAAAAAGCAAGGATGACGAAATCAAAATTTAAAGCCATGCTAATCGTTTTTTTTTTCACATCAACGGCATCGTGATGACTGAATGGGTGCCACAGGATCAAACTGTAAACCAAACTTACTATTTGAAGTTTTGGCAAGACTGCGAGGGCGAGTTCGTAAGAAACGGCAGGAGTTGTGGAAAAACAAGTCGCGGATCTTTCACCAGGACAACGCACCTTCTCATAACGCGCTGTCTGTGAAGCGTTATTTAGCCGCTAGAGGCACTCCAGGGCTCGAACACGCGCCGTACTCACCTGATTTAGCACCCTGTGGTTTTTGCATGTTTCCGAAAAGTCTGCCTTAAAAGGAACCCGGTTCGAGTCGATCGAAGTGGTGAAGCGAAAATCGGCGGAGCTCCTAAATGCTCTTACAAAAGAATACTTCCAGCACTGCTTTGACCAATGGAAAAAACGAATGGAACGGTGTGTGGCGAGGGGGGGAGTACATTGAATTCGGGCGAGCATTCGATTGTGGAATAATTTTTAAAATAAAACTCTTTTTCATAAGCAGTCTCGTTATTTAATAGCCAGACCTCGTATATCACGAACCCCTCGTACTGTGGATATACGTGGTCTTCCATTACGTCATTGCAGCTTTAATTCCAATTGCTTTTAAGGAAGCAATTGGAGCACGTCAGCGGTATTTCATGTGCACTTAAACTGATTGTGAATTAAAAAGGCACGTGTCATAACTTTTACAGAATCTCCCTAGAATTTGAGCTAAAATAAATAATGCTGTAATATCACTTACTGATAAACTTTTAAACTAGTAGTGAGGGTTTTTTGACCTTTTGTTTAAAATCGATAAATCAATGAAGTGTAGTAAATAAATAAATAAATAAAAAATTCAGACATAAAAATAACTGTGTTATTCAAGTCATTATTATTAACTGCTCACTTTCACGACACACAAATACCCATACGCGTGACAGTTTTGAGTTTTTTGTCTGATTTTCATATACAACACGAAACGGCAAAATGCGAACTAAAGTTCCTGTTTGAATTTTCTATATAATTCACTAATTTGTGTGCAAACAAACGCACTTCCTGAATTCGTAAATAAGTTTGATTTAAATTATAGGACTCCAGATTCGAACTCGAAAAATAATACGTTAATTTGATACAGTTGGTCATTGCGGTTTTGGGTTTTCGAAATAAATCTTGTTCAGTTCAAAAAGCCCTAAATTTAAATTTGGTTTGTTTTCTGTAGGGAACGCGCATCACGTAACTAACAATCTAACCACATTTCGTATAACCACCACGTATTTGACCTCTCGACAATGAAATAATAGTAACTAATGAATGCATCAGCGGAATAATTACTGGTTAAGTGTCATGTTCACAATTAGTAAAAGGGCCTTTGTATAATTCCGTTTGTTATTATAGCATTCAGGAATAATTATTAGAATTGTAATCGTGCGGGTATTTTATTTCTTCAATGCTCACTAATTGTTTTAATTACTTAAATAGTTCTTTAAACTGTGAGTAATATCAGCCCACTTCTTTATAGTAGAAAATTTAACGTAATTCATGATTAAATACAAACAAATAAAATACCCTATATTCAAATAATAATATAAAAGAAAAAGTACTGAAAGTTTGTTTTGTGTTTCTATATTGTCTATTTTGTATATTTCCTGGTTGCATTATCATAGTGGTAACGTATAACGCAAAAAAGCTCACCCTCTTGGTCAAGTTTTTCGATTAAACTTGAACTTCAGTCTTCTGAACACAGACAGCTGACAAAAAACTTTCATGTTTTTTTTATTAGATTGAAAATAATATTTATGGGCAGTATTTTCTTGTATTTTATTATATATAGTAAGGTAAGAACTTGAATTCATAGACTGTATTTAAGTTAGGACAAGACAAAATTACTAATTACTAAATTATTTATTTTACAGCTTGAGCTTTGTTTTAATAACGAGTTTTTAATGGACACATTTGATTTTTTGCTTTGCTAAAATAATGTACAGTATAGTGGTAGTTTTTAATACAATACTACTACTATTATATATATATGTAGTTATTTTTTCTTTTGGGCGTTATTCATAAGAGCTTGTGACGTATGAAGTGCTTATAGTGGTTAAAGCCGACACGCGGTGGTCAATTTGATATAAGCAGAGCGACAGAATCATATAAACTTACATTTACCCTTACTCGCATACTCATCCTGTATAAAGCATGCACCCTACTAATTGTATATCGTCGAACTCACCTACTTGATACATACACACTTTCTCGTTTAGAAATGCCTACCTATTCCTTCTCCGAGCTTATATATTTCTCGAGATACGAATTCCTAGACCTTTGCGCAAGGTGGACACAGTTGGTAAATTGACAAAGTGGCGTATATGAATTTCACGAACTTTTCAGTAGACCGGTTTAAGGTTTTGCCTTGTAGGTAACTACAATGTTAATATATTTGGTCCTTTGCTTACTAATAGTTTCTATACGGTCCGTTAGAAAGGTACTTACAGAAACAGTGAAGATTTTCTAATAGAGAGAGAAAGAAATTAAAATGTATTTAAAATACGTCTGTTTGTAAATTTCATTTACATTGCATTATCATATAAGCCCTACCAAAAACGTAAATATATTGTAGGGTAAAAAATACTTAATAATATTCAATTATTCTAAATTTTGTCCTTGAATCCTGTATGGGGTAGATTTCTGTAAAAATCTTGATATTCTGTAATTTTTATAATTGGAGTACTACTATACATTCGCAAAGGGAAAGACTCGAATTTTGTCAGGTAGTTTGTTGTAGATCTACTTCTATTTCAAGCTTGTACGAAACGTCAAGAAATAGTTGATTGTGATGAATCCTCTTCAATTCGGAGAATAGACAGAAGTGGAAAATCTGGTTAATCAAATTCATGTACCACATGCAGATGTTTTCTGTACGCTAGTCGTATGATACATGGTATGGTATAACTCGTATCTCCTTCGTTTTTACTATGGTATGACTGAAAAAAAGTAATGAGTTACTTCTTTAACGTGTTTGATATTCTTGAGAAAAACATCGCTAGTAATATAGCATTTTTGTTCTGCCCATAACAGCCATCAGAGAATAATTCCACATATTCAATTTTCTGTAAGTTACAATTTTATAGAAACCGGTAAATGCAAGTCACAATTTCTGAAACACCCCATTTGCTTGTTATTTGGGTATAGGAGAATGTAGTGATGATTGCTTGTTGTCACATGGTTGAAGTTGGAACAGATGCAGTTTTGGTAATGAATTATTTGGAGCAGATTCTGTTATGGATTTACTAACCTGTGAATTGTGCTCTTCAGAAAACGAATGGTTAGCTTTAGCGATACAGAAACTATCAATTGATGCAGGCACATTTGAAAAGGTATATTTTGTTCTGTCAGTGGTGGACAAATGATGTTTTGATTATCAGTATCTATTTGGAGGTTAGGATCCTGAAAATTGTGTGGAATTTTATTGTAGTTTGTGGTTGTGATGCTAGTAAGAGGAGTATAAAGGATTTCTTCCTGGAATAGTTCAGCTAGTCCAAAAGATTTAGGACAATCATCTGGCAGCATCCAGAAATTTGCAATCTTTGAGAGGAGCGGGTTTTTTAATCAGCAATTGGTGATATGGAGTATTTGGTGTTGGATCGCATGTATAGTGATTAGAATGTTTTTCTAAACGTAGACATGACGTAGACGTAGTTAAATAATAGTCCAACATTTCGTTTTTGAATGTTGTGTATGGTAACGAATGTTTATTGTTGTTTATAAACATGTTAAAATTGGAATGAAGTTTCAAAACGTTACATGGCAAGTTGGAAATTAATATATTATATCTTTAAAAATAGTTATTAATATGGAAAACTGTCAAAAATGGTAAATTTTCATAAAATATGCTGAAAACTTCGCCATATTGAAACGTAACCAATTAAATAAAAGATACTTATCTTGGTGATTGAACTGAAGTAAAAAGAATTCTTCCTAGGGGCGGTGGAAAACAATCCCAGGAGTGTAGGCTGTGGCTATCGTCAGACAGGAGAATCAAGTGACAAATTGTAGAAATTGGCGAGACAGTGATTATCTTAGTCGGGTTCTACTTGATTGTGTTGGGGTCACCATAATAACGTATGGGGTGTTTGTTTACCAGTCGATTCATTATTTTAAGAGAATCTCGTAAGAATAGCTCAAAAAAAGCTTGTAAGCTTATTGAATCTTTTTTTATTACTGTTTATTTATTATGTTGCTACGAAATCTTTGTATCTGTGCCATTGCCTTCCAGATAATATGTAGTAGATCATTACAGTACCTCCTTTCTTCTTTACAGTATACAATTTGTTTGTTCTATACAGCAAAAGTCTATTCTAGCGATGTATTAACAATATGAACATTTGCATTTAACAAAAAAAAATTTCCACAAAGTTTTGCTTTGATAAAACAGTTTTTTATGTTTTACTCAAAAGTGACTGGTAAGGATTTAGAGTATTTTGATCCCGGGTGTCTTCATATAATAAATTGCAAAAAGTAGTCTTACATACATAAGTAGTAGTATCATAAAGTAGCAAAACGAAAAAATAAAATACCAAGTATAGACCTTACTATTAACATCTTTATATGTAACATGTTTTGATTAGACACTACATAATTTTAGAAATAACCGCAGATCCAAGATATTATTTATTTATTCTCTCTTATCTTGTCTTTTATCTCTTGTGCCCAAATACATTAAATTTGTGATACAGCTCATAATTTATAAAAAAATATAATTGGGGAAACTAGATTTTAACTCAACAAAACATTTAGTTAACAAAACTAAAATTTTATTTCATTTAACTAAATATTTAGTTGAATTAAATAAATTTTAACTGAGCCAGCTAAACTTTCTTTTCAATGTGTGTATCCCGAATTTATCCCTTAATTATTTAGTTTTCTTTAGCTTTCTGAATATAACATTTTTGAACTTAAGGATATTCTTGGATTCCGCAGTACAAATATATTTTGAGAAAGAAAAAATAAGTTTGTATACGTATGCTATGTCCTCTAGTATGTATAAATTATCTTGTCTCTGAAAACGTAGGCTGGATTGTAAATTTATATTCTTTATCAGTAGTGCAATATACAAAATCCATTTGAAATAGGTAGAGGGAATAGTCGTGAGGCGAATAAGTAGATGGAATAGAGGAACGCATTTTAAATAATTCAGTGTATGTACTGTACTGTAAATGTGTACATACAAACATACGTCAACTACTACGTTGGAGATTCAACACTTTCACTTATGTTAGTGATACATTTAACTTCTCGTATTACAAGTAGTAAGAAGCAAGAAAGATTATCCATGTAAGACAATAACATCAAGTATACGATTACTTTCAACCACATCTAACTCAAAATAAAAATCTATAGACGTACATATCAGTGTTGTCTCGAACATTCACTAGTTACTAAGGTAAATCATGTAACCTCCAGCTAAACACATCACATTGTATTAGTTTAATTACTTGGGTATAACTAATTAAGACTGAGGCCAAAGAGGGTGTATTGTTAACTAACAGGGGATTAATCAAAATGTTTCGGGTACCCATTAAAACATTCTCGTGATGCTTTAAAACCCCTGTATGTTTTTATTCGTTCCAAAAAATTTCATCCGAATGTGTAACGAAATGAATGTTTTTTACAGTTCATTGGTTTATTAATTAATTAGTACGTTTCATGGTGCACCTTTGAACTTGATATGTGATAGACATCGAATCGACAGAACATAAAAAGAGCAAAACTGCAAGTTTTAATTAATTCATTCGCTAGAACTTTTGTAAACTGGTGCTGTTAATAGGATATAAAGGATACGGCATAGTATAGAGCGAAATCCGGTGTGCACTTTTTGTGTATATTAAACATTCTGCTGTTTGCATTGCCACACTATGTAAATATTTTAGACTAATCTCAAGATTATAACGTCGAGCTGAATACACATTTTAAGATACAAACATCACAAACATCTTTTCTTTGCACACATAGTAGTACATACAGCTTGTGTATTTCTAAAATTACACCAAACATAAAAAATAATTACCATGGGAGTTTATTTTAGGAAAAGTTTCGCTGCTACAGAATGTAATGTAGGTAGTTGTACTGCTTAAGGCGGAAAATACATTAAACAAATTGGTTTGTGTAAAGTGATACTTGTACAGTGCTTTTATATGCCAAATAAATGACTGTTTAATGTTGCAGTTTTCTGGAAAACTGCGAAAAGTTTGTTCCTGTAATTCCCTTGGTTTGGTAGAAAACATACCATTTAATGTGTTAATATTAAAATGTTTAGCATAATAGCCTATTGTTTTCAATATTTTGATGTTCGCTTTAAAATTATGCAAAATGAATTTATGAATTTCTGGCTAAAAAAGATAATATGGACATTTTAGAGTGAAGTTTGAAATAAAACGTCTTGAACTAATTTATTAATGACACTTTCACAATTCCTGTAATAAATACTCGTAATGAACACCTTCGTCAGTATCAAAGTTAGTTTATATTACGTATAGAGCAGTTCAAGTTAACGAGTGACAACTTTTTTGAAAGTCGTTCTACTGTTTGTATACATAACCTTGGTTTTGCAAACAGAACCTTTGTAATACTTTAGTATTATAGTGTCTTTATTATTTCATTAATAATACATTTACAGTTTATGAACTCAGGTTCGTAGGTGAAGTTCAGCGTGATGACCTACTGTCATTCTGCTGCTCTCCCACTTAACCTACACGAAAAACTAAAATTATTTTACATTATAATATGTAACGTGCAGAAAATTTGAGGATTTAAATTATAGAAGAATCGTACTACGGCCCTGTACATTCAGGAAGTATTTCGTCTCGTTTAAAATTAAATGTTTTCTCGTCTCATTTTAAATAAGCAATTACAATTCTCATGGTTAGAAATTATATTTGGATGCAAGTTTTCAGTTGAAAAAGCAGTCTACAGCGCCTTATCTTGGTAATAAAACTAAAAGCTATTTAGTTTATCAAGTTCCTTTTAGTAGAAAGTAAGTACCAAATTCATAAAAGATAAATTATAGGCAGTGGCTGCATTTTAATATTAAAGTTAATATTAATATGATAAGAGACAAGACAAGATTCAAGGTGTGCATCCCGCAACTGTAGTCGCAGTCAGCAGTTTTTTGTTAAGTTTAACATATTGTTCCAGTTTTAATGGCTTATGTGATGTTTCGTAAACTTAACAATTTTGGACAATTTTTTTGTATATTAATTATTATTTGATTCATACTTATTTTGTGTATTCTCTTAAAATGTTGCGTTAAATATTTAACCTTTTCACCCAATCACTAAAGAAAAGCTTATTTTGAAACGAAGGCATGAGAGTTTGTTATACATCGAATAACTTTTTAAAGAATTTGTTGTAAAAGACAAAACTGATAAAAAATTGAAATTGGGAATATACCAATTCGAATGCAAATATTGTAATCAAATTTATATTGGAAAGACAAAAAGAAATATTGTGACTAGATTCCAAGAACGTATAGCGGATTATAAATACAATCGCATAGAAAAATGTCGTTTAACATATATATGACACAACGCAAGCGATGAAAGTAGATAAATTAAAATTATTGAAAACTGTCTATTTAGCCAAAGAACTTGATGCCTCGATGAAAGTATCTTTATTAAAAAAACGATAATTTATTAAACAAAGTTGGGAAACATAGATAATTGGTACTGTTAACGTTGATAGGCGGAATAGAAAGAAAACCTAACAAAATGACAAAAGAGAATCAAGGAAAGTTGACAAAAACAGTTTAAAGCTATAGAAATTTTGTTGGGCTATTCAATAAAATGTGAATGTAGGAAAGTATGAAAACTGAAGGACAGAATAGGCGTTTGCTTTGTTGGTCTAAATAATTTAAAAGATTATTAATAATGTGGATAAAAACATTAGAAATTTAACAAAAGGAATATAGAAAACACGAAATTTTTAAAACCAATAAATTTTTAAACTATTTGGATCAAGCATCACCGGTTAGGAACACGTGGTAGCAAAATAAAAATTTATCAGGGTCAATTAGTTTAGATGTATATTTTAAGCTGCATATTTGTGTTAAGATTTGCATGGTTTTGATTAGCTCTTTAAAATCCACCCACATAGAAGAGGATTATTATAACAATTTTTAGAATTAGACGGTTTTAATCCGAGAAAAAGGTGACATCGTTACCGAAATACGGGTTAGCATTAATCAAATGCAAGTTAGGAGGTCCGTTTAAAATATAGTGTTGTGATAGACCACATTCCCTAAACATATTATTGGTAATAAATCATTTACTTGCCTTAAATGACAGATTTGAATTTATAAAATTGTTAAAAACACAAAGCATTTTTGAATGCATAAATTATGAACTAACTATTATCTTAGGTAATTGACCATTACAAAAACGCACATTTTTAGAATTAATTTTAAAGTACACACAATAAATGAAGGTCAACTGTGGCCCTGGTTTAGGAATTGAAGTCTTATAATTATTTCAGGCTGATGAAGGTTAATAAAGATTAAAGGGAGTCTATTAAATTAAAATAAAAATAGACATTACCTAGGAGTTTTTGGGCAAAAAGTTCAAGAGGAACAGACTTGAAATTTTAAAATGTCTGCTAATTATCAACACTTGATAAACATTTACTGTGAAAATAAAGTTGATAACACAACCTCCAAAAATTCAAAAGGGTTTAATGCTGCTATGTTTACAATTAGGCAACAAATATATTAATAATAAGGAATATTTAAATTCACCCTAAAATGTTGTAGAAAATTACACAAATAACAAATAAAACAAAACACAAACAAACTAAGTAAACCAACATTAAGGATTTTCTACGTCGGACGTATTTCTAGCCACTTCGTAAAAATAAATAAAGAAAAATCGGGATCGTCATAGATGAGAGGCATCCGAAGGAAACGACATACCATTGAGGGTAATCTCCCAGTATCAATCACGTAATAAGCTTTCTGTAACGAATAATGTTATTACAGTAATAATGATCAAGTTGAATTACTCTTACTTCTTTTTGTATTTTATTGCTGGTCTTTTTCTCAAAGCTTATGTAACATACGTTATTTTTAAAAAATTGTTACTAATTACCTTTACTTACGTTACTAATTATTAAACTCAATCACGAATTCGTGTAAACAAGACATGTATATAATAAAAAAGCGTTACCTATTATTTTTAAATTTTTAGAGATAATCCACTTCATTTATTTTATTTCTTGTTAAAAATGGTCAACTGCAGTGTTTGTAATGATAAGTTACCTCCAGAATGTGATTATATTATCTGTATGGGTTGTAATGGCAGATTACATTATTTATGTGCTAACGTTCGTGAAGTAAATTATGGAAAACTTGGCATTGAAGCTAAAGCAAACTGGCGGTGCAACAAATGTAAAACTGGTATTTCTAGCACGATAGCCAATATTTCAAAGTAGTTTGATAAAGAAGTAATCAAAGTTATTACTACAGTAAAAGATGTAAAACCGGAAGAAAACATGAGTGCTCTTAATAATAAAATAAGTGAATTTCAACGGCATTTAGACTGCATGAACGATCAATTTGAAAAAATGTATAAAAGAAAAAGACGAGAAAGTAAATGACTACTTGAACCGCGTTGAAGCTCTTACAATAAAAAATGCTGAACTAGAGAAAAAGAATTACAAAATGAAATCGCGGACTAGGCTGGCGAAAATATAATAACAACTCTAAGTACTGTAGGCAGAGCTATTAACTTCAATATCGATACAATAACTGTTATAGTTTGCACGCCGCGAAGAAAATCAAGAGAACGCTTTCCACCAAAGATCTGAATCTACTATCTATTTACTAAAGTCTATTTACATTAATTCATTCCTTTTACAGGAAACAGAAAACCCTTTAGCCAACGTCAATGTTAACTCAAGTAAATATAATATTCTTCAAGGTAGAGTCGGACGGGACTCTGTCGAAGGGTCACCCAACGGGTTGGACTCGTACGGGCAGTGAAAGTCGGCATGCTGGATTAGAGGTGATGGGACTCCTTCGGAGACGGACTTCGACGGATGAGCACGTTAATAACTCCGGCACTAGCCTGGAGAGCTAGTAGAGGGTGGATAGGCAACCTCGCTCTCACCAGTGAGCATTGGCAGCTCTTACAAATGTAACTGACGCGCTAATTGAGCGTAACTCAATTCGAATCAGGAGGTCTTGGTCATAAGCTTAACGCAGGTAGGCCACGTTAAACAAATTCTAGAATTCAGGTCATAGATAGATACGTACTAAAGACAAACTTCAGAAAGTTTATTTATCTGCCATGGCCTAATATTATAATTAATAATATTATAAAAGATATACGGAGAAAGGAACGTTAGCGACTTTTTATTAATCTAACGAATACATATACGGGTACCTGCTTATAAAGAAGTAGTAGTTAGTAGTTAGTAGAGAGTTTAACTCTTACTCTTACTTAGGTGACACGGGTTCGATCCCCGAAACCGGTCAGAGGATCTTTCTCGTCGATAAAGCATCAGTACACTTTGCCGTACTCTAAGATATGCACGTTAAGCAGTCCCGACAACCACATAAACATTTTTTTGTGGTTATCGTTAAAAATAACACCCTCCTATACCATACACAAGTATCTATTTACTTCAGTGGTTTGGTAATGTTAATTGCAATTAACATTTATATATTATACATACGATACATACCTTAAAGACAGGAGTCATTGTGTGGTGTACAATAACCATGTATCACAGTCTTATTTCGCTAATCAGGACTACCTCAAGGGTCAAACTTGTAACATCTTCTGTTCATATTGCAAGTTGCTAGTAAATGATTTACCGTCAGTAATTGTACATTGTGACTGTCCCACATTCGTAGATGACTTTAAATTATTGTAACAAACGGAATTATTTCAAATAGAATCCTCTTTATAACTTCTCAACTGGTATTCATTTAGTATAAATATTATCAAGGTTACTGCAACGACTACCCACATACATACACGCGCTTGCATCTCATTGGAAGTAATTTATAGAGTCTGCATATCCTTGGAAATAATGTATTCATTTATACAGCATGCATCTCATTAGAAATAATATATACAGTATGCATTTATATTTGCATCTTATTATGCATTTATTATTATATTCATCTCATTATGTGCAATTTATTAAATTATACGATAAGGCTTCCGCAATATTCATGAGGTATATAACCAGCTTGCTTTGAGCTTACAATCCAGTCACTGAAAATGACTCCAACCATCCAACATCTCGAAGCAAGCTGGTGAGTACCTTTTTATTATTATATACTGGGGGGTTGATTCGAATCTAGCTCCCAGGGGTGCCGATTACCTGTCTTCCCCTCTGCTTAGTTGTAATAATCTAGGAATATCTAGAATCTAGCACCCTACCGTGCCGATTACCTGATTTCCTAGTGGTTAGTTGTAGACCTAGTGCTAGTGTAGGGTGGTTCCGACCATCCTCATGATTATGTTAGTTGTTAGGAGGACATGTACGTCCTCACACTGTATAATTTATGTGTGTAACCCTTTTGTATTCTATTGTTTTATTGTTAGTATATAGTTGTTTTTCATGCCTTGTGTTTTCTTTCCCTACTACCTCTGACTACGTCCTCCAGTCACGAAAACCCCACGTGACATTGTGGTGGAGGTGCCGGCACAGGAAGTATTCAAAAAAACTAGCAGGGGATGAAAATTCGAGGGAGAAGCATGGATCTCTACCATAATTGGAGTGATGATAATACGAAGGGATAGACCGGAAGAGAAGCACGGGTCTCTACCATAATTGGAGTGGTTAAAAAATAATTCGCAGGGGGAAAATAAACTGAAGGTAAAATACGAAAGGGTGACCCGGAGCACACGCCTCCTCCACAATGTCACGTGAGGTTTTCGTGACTATTCTATTAAATCAATTTCATCCGTCGCCGACTGCATAAAACTAATTGAAGATGTAGGTAGAGTAATAGAGTTATACAATGGTCTATAAAGAACAAATTGACTGAAATATAAGCAAATCTATGTGCATTACGTATACCCGGAAACCATCACCTGTGATTTGACTACAAAATAGGCAATCCTTTTCTTGCCCGACTTAGTGCGTTTCAAGATGGCGGTTATATTTTTATTCATAAACTAACTTTCAATGATCATATTGGGGCAAATGTTATCCGATTCTAGGGTTCATTCGGCTGGATTTGATATGGCGTTTTCTATTATTTATTTGTATAATGCGTATGTTAGGCCTTATATGAAATACGCTTTAATTATTTGGATTCCTTATTACAATCTAAGGGGCGTTCATGCGAATGTATAGCATCTAACGTTCAAGACAACTTCACCTTAACGGAACAGACCGGGACTCTACTTTGGTAGACTCGAAACGAAGCTCTGACAGGGGCACACCAGTCCTATAACTGGGAGTTCGAGGTGGCAAACCATACAAAAGCAAGTTTCACCACATCTGAGGTTGAATTCGATCGGGCAGTGAAGTCCCACGTTGTGGGAGTAGTCCTAATGCTGGATAATGGGTTCGTCCCTTGGGATGGACACCGACGGGTGAGCAGGTTTATAGCTCCGGTACTAACCTGGAGAGCTAGTAGAGGGTGGATAGGCAACCTCGCTCCCAACAGTGAGTACTGGTAGCATTTGGCTTGCAAGTGTACGCTGACTGGGGTATCTCAATCACTTCCTCTTGGAAGGAACGTGGGCATTAAGTCTAATGACAGGAGCTTCATGTGAATAAATTTTGAAATTCTGATGTTAATAATGGTTAATAGTATATGCACAATTTATAGCTTACAAACGTTTTACTAAGGTATGAATTGAAAAAATTGTATTGATGATATACTGTAAAGGAATCTGATGTAAATTATTGGGGTTATATTAATAGGTAAGCGAGAAGACGTCTCGGACATCTTTAAACATAACTGAGATAATATATCTATAGATAAATTTATCAAGGAGAAGAGATCAACGATATTAAGGAGAAGGTTTGTAATCACATTAACAATCCCAGAAACCCATAAGTTATTATTAATCATTATTCTTTTTTGACATACTGAAATATTAATAGTTTTGTTAATTAAATGTATGAATAGCGTTTACTGACTCGAACTTTACTTTGTGGAACTCCGTAATCATGAAATAAATAAAGATTAATAAAAAGTTTCACAAGATATATTAAATTATAACCTGACAATTATTGAGACAGCTAAGCTGTCATTATCATTATTTAAACATACAATCTGCCTTTAAATATATGTTAATATTTAGTAAAAAATAAATAAATAAATCATAAATTAAAATCAATTTCTGTCGTTAATAGCGCGATATTGTAGTCTATAAGCATGCGGTTTCACAAGACGGGAACTTTATCAAGAAGAAAAGTTAAATTTTATAAGGGACAAGGTTATAAGAGTAACGCCAAAAATTACTGTGTAGAGAAGGAAAATTATCCGAGAAGTTACTCCATCCCCTTTAACAATTAGTAATTGCCTTATGATATATCCACTCTCACATCTATAAAATATATATTTCTCTTGCCGAACTTTGGGAATTATAAATTTATGAGAAATGACAACTTGAATTTCCTATTTTAAATTAACAGACAGATTTAATAGAGTTACAGAAATGTACAATTATTATTATATAAAATTACAACAGACCTGTCAAAACGCAAAACTGAGAAATTTAATTACCGGAATTCTATTCAACTGTGCATAATTTGAACCAGATTAACTCACAAGTAGTTAGTTAAAAACATCAGATTTTGTACGCAATTAAATATGGTCTTAGCTATACTTTTGAGTTTATCTACAAATCTCTTACAGTAAATTTAAATTTCCTATAGCCATTAATATTTTTAATATAGGTATCTGCAAAGTATCTATTTTACATATAAAATTCTTTCTTGCTTTCAGAATAAGCGCTTATAAATTTGTAATTCAAGAAGCAGTTTACCAATTTGTGATAATGTAATGCTTCTCAGTAGTTACCTCAAAGCAAAATATCAAATAATTCATTATAAATTGTTAACATGTCAGATTCACACATACCCTAATTTGTTCGATAAAAAATTACTAGTAGGCGCAAATTCGCTTTAAAAAAATTTCCACCGGTAGTATATTGCACCGAATGGGGAATACTCCGAAAATGAAATCATACTTTATTCATTTCAGTTCTCCAGTAAATCGAGAAAGCAAATTTTTAGCAACGAACAACTCCATTATTTTGGATGAGAAATTTTATCCGTCAGGCATTTATAAGCCTTACCCGAAATTATATTTTCAGCCTCATCTTTCGATTTTAAAATCAGCCCGGAGAAATTTCGATAACACTTTTCCTTACAGGTACATTCTAAATAAACGAATTTTAAATAGTTAAATTACAATTTTCCTTTCTTCTCATTTAATAAATACTATTTCAAGAGGTAGATCTCGGTAAAAGTAAGCAAAGCTCGAAATCGCGGAGATGTCAAAGACAGTCTCCCTCATTATCCTGAGACGAATGGAGTTTCCACTGAGCCAATTAAACACTGTCTTCAAGTGTAATTGTCTGTAGAGTACTGTGGTTGTTTTTCAACGAACAACGTGGCAGAGATTTTCGTCATTTATTCTGCAGATTTTCATAAAAGGGCGGTGAGAAAAATAATCTCAAGAACAGACAGCTGCCTCATTTGTTCTCTATTCAACACAGCGTTCTGCAGGTGAAGGTGCAAAATCAAGAACTTGCAAACGTTTTGTCATCGTGACAAATAACTCTGAGATCATCGCCTGGAAAAGTGAGTAATAATAGATTACAAAACATTCAAGAGCACCTTTCGTTACTTCAAAGTTTAAAACCCCCTTCGAGATAACACGTCTAACTAAAGTTCAACACGAAAAAAGTTCTAAAAAAATACTTTTTAGAATTACCAAGTTCCCTTTGATGCGTTTTTTACGTATTAGGAAGTTTTCGATATAAAGTTTCCTTGTGGAAGATGCAAAAATCAAATATTTTGGCAAACTGAAATAAAATATTTAAATGTGTATTCCTTGGCTTCTTTTTGAAAATGATGATGGGTTTGCAATTTATTTTGTGCAGTGTAATTTTAAGTAGATATATTGGGTAATCGATACGAGCTGGAGCAACTCGAGCAGGTGGTTTTGCACTTATATAAAGCGAAAAACAAACGAAATATAAAATAAACAAAAATGTGTTTTAAATTACAACAAAATTCTGTACTAAAAACTTATTTATGTTGTATGATGGCTAAAGAGATATTTTTCCTTCTCTGCGAAATTCTGAGACAGACTGTTTAATTTTATTATCGTCATTTTCATTTAAGACCTTTATAAAAATAAAACTAAGTAAGCAATAAGCACCAGCAATTTTGCTATTTATTTTTTTAATTAATTAAAAAATTGTTTGTAATTAGCAGCCCGAAAACTTGGTTGGTCTAACAATATAGTTAAACTACTATTTCAAATGTTTCATCAGTCAAGTGCAAATACTTGTAATTTAACATTATTTGATGATAAAATCATACAGCAATAATAATAATTATCTGGCTCAACTCAAAAGAAACAATAAACAACACTTAATTAAAATATGTTTTTAGAGCAAAGAAGGGTTTCCGGAAAGTTAACTAAACTTCTTGTACAATGTTACAAAATTAACTTAACTTCTCCTTAATTTCATTATTATTATGTGCTCCGACTTGTTATATTCTCTAACGAATAAAGTGGTTCAAACAAAAATCAAGACAATGAAAATTGTTTATAGCTACACGTGTTTTATCCTTTAGATTTCAGATAAATATTGTTTGTGGAAAAACAATTTATTGAGAAGATATTCGTTATCCTGAAGTTCTTTTCTAATCTTCGGGTAGCTACCAAACACTTCAGAAACTGAGAGAATATCAGGAAATTATTTATTTTATAAATAAATCCATAATTCATTGAAGTTGTGAATGAAACTTTGAAAAAACACTTCATTAATATTTTTTTTGCTTTAAAAGTTTTTACTTTAAATAAAATATGAGTGAAAAATGAATTTTGCAAATATACATTTTGGTGCAAGTTGTGGATCAGTTTCATATCGGTTAAAAATAACTGAAAAATCTTTGCAAATTGAATATTTTAGTTTATCTATCTATCTAGTCTATCTAGTTTATTGAAAAAGTCTGGACAATTATTCAGTATTTCAAGTATTCAGAAGAGAATACTGGTTCGTTTTTCTATCCACAAAGGTGGGTCAAGAAATATTTTAGCAAACATACAGAAGGCAGGTTCCATGGTGCTGACTGGTTATGTTTCATATTCTAAAAAAGAAAATTGAAGAAATATAAAACAGGCAGCGATACTTATCATAAAGTTTGAATACCAATAGAACATAGAAACGATAATCACTGGAGGCTTTTCACCAAAAGGGAAAACAGGTTCAAATAGTTACAAAACTCGTACAGCATTATTAGAAGAAAGTGAATACTTGTGAGTAATTTCTGTTTAAGCTATTGATCTGAAAGAAACACATTAAGTTCTTATAATAAAATAAAAGTGCATCTATTTGAATTTACTTTACTTACAAAAGCTATTGTAAAGTACTTTACAGAAAACTGTGGATGCAAATAAAATTCACACCAGGTAATTAAAACAAGAAACTTATTTGTCAAATTTTACCATTTAACTTAAAAATTAAATAACATGGACAGATTATAATCAGCTGTCAAAACGTATAAAGTGAGGTTATACTAATAATTTTGCAGCAATACCAACATAACAGGATTTTACTATCATAGATAGGCGGGAATTTTGAATACATGAGTACGAACGCCATTTATGTATTCAATTAATAAGATCAATTAAAGAATAGATCCTGAGATGCTTTATTTAAATACAATTTATAGAGTCAATTCATAACAGTGTTGGTACAGATACATATAAAAATTTATACCAAACATTAATATATCATCACTTAAAAATGTTAATCAATTAATAATATTACATAAAAAATATGGTGCCCAACGTGGTCGGCAGTTAAACATTAAAAACATGTAGCTAAGCCATATTTTTTACTCATTTCTAGTATTCTAGTTACTAGCTGTTGTAAACTCTCCAGACTCTCTGCGAGTACTCCAGTATCGTCTGGAATCTTATATTATTTAATAGTTGTCCGTTCACTAATACACCATTTATAAATATTTGCTCGGCATATGCATTTAAATGTAAGAGTCATAGTATTCACCCTTGGTGTACTCTCCGTTTTATATTGATGGTGCTTGAATATTCTCCTTCTACTAATACTTTTGCCAATTTGTCTAATATAAGTTGGTAGTAATTCGCAGGCCTCGGTCGCGGTCATCTAGTTCAATTCTTTGACGGCACTCAACAAGTTTATCAAGTTGTACTTTATCAAATGCTTTTAGATAACACAGGAGTTTGTTTAAGTTTGTTTTCTGTATCATGAAACTAAGTAAGGTATACTTTTTATACTCACTCTATGCTACAGAACTCGACTGTATTAGCCAAGTTGCTCTATCACGTCACATTTTTGCGATATTGGGCCTAGGAAATCAAAAACATTCCATTTTTTAGGGTGTTTGCTTCATTCGTAACACTATATAATAAAATGCTTTTATAGGCTCAAAATTAATCTTATTCCTTGTAAAATAATAATCAAATAATGCATTTTGATCAAACTTAGTGCTTTTGTTAATATGAAGATCAAATTGCACATGCATGCACGTCCCCATGCTGAACAGTGCTTGGGATTGCTATATCATAAAGGAATTTCTATGAGTCCCATGCTGAACAGTGCTTGGTATTGCTATATCATAATGGAATTTCTATGATTCTATTTTCAAGTACTAATAAGACAAATAAGTGGAAAAGGAATATTTTTATATTTAAATAGTTTATGGTTCAAAATTCGAACATTAATTTGACAATTACCAGTTGACAGTGACATGAACATAAACATTGCAGTTGACATCTGCATCTCTGGAGTAGAACTTCAATAGAAAATTGCCTCCTTGATGTATTCATGAATCCGTTCTCTCCTCACATTTGGTAGATATCCGCTGGTAAATAACTGTCAGAAAGACTTTCAGTAGATGATTCATGCGGCTGATGGTTCCGATATTTGGAGCATGTTTTTTCATTTTTTTGCAAAATTTTAAATGCAGATTTCCTCCATGAGTGCGATATCTTTCGTACACTATAGATGGAGTATCTTTGTGAGTTATTCAATATCTTTCTCATGGAATAATAGTTTTAAGAGCTCAATACCAAAGTCATCTAATCTAAATCGACCGCTTTTCCGTATTTTATTTGCGAGATTTACTTTACTTCTAACTTCAATAAACTACAGAATTTTCTTTTACAATTCTAGAAATAGGTAGTCTTAATTTGTTAGTTTAATAATTTGCATCCATTTTCGTTGTAGACCAAAATTTCGTTTATAAATAATGTCAGTCAATAGGGCAGTCTTCTGTATGCATTTATCTAGAAATTTGAACCAATCCAACCTATTTAAGCAGTCCAAGAAACTATTTTAAAGTCATGTAAGCTTTAAAAAGTTCTTCTGGTTCCACAAGTTCAAATTGAATTGGAAATCCGATAACGTAATTTTGAAACTTCCACTCATTTTGCCAATTCACCAAATTACCAATCTTCTAAGCATAATTAATAAAAGAAGTCCCAGGCTTTTAAATGAATATACAAGAATTCAAAAGAATTAACATAAAGTATAATAAAAAAAGGCCAGTTAAAACTTAAACAGAAGTAAGTGAAGAACCTAAGAAAGAGTTTTATGGTAAACGTATTCATTTAAAGCATTTAAAGTAGCTGTGTAATGTTATTAAACTGCGAGCTACTACTAACGTCGTTACAAAAAGAAATTATTTCGGGTTTTAACTGTGTCTAATTAAATAATGTTATAAAACGTACTAACTACATTTACATTCACTTCTTAAGAGCTCTTAAGGCCATTTACTGTAGAGCTATTTTAAATTAAAGGGAAGCCTAAACAGTAAATTACTACTACAACAACCGTTAAATTCTGCTTAATCAAAGTATAGACTTACGAAGTTAATAGTGGAGGGTGCTGTTATTACACTTTAATGCACATTTATATGTTCGTGTATATAAAAGCTATTAATCATATATAATAAATCACATGTATAAATAGCTTTTGCATAAAGCAGTAGACGCAACATTATTATAAAATGCTTATATAGGTGTAGCATAAATTCTTCTATCAAAGCGATGAATTTGTAATATTTAATTATTTCCAGTGCGTGCCTAATATTTTTAGAATGAGTATGAATGGTGGCTTGGTAAAGACGCTTCTACATTATGTCCGTCAGTTTTGTATTGTATACAGGGTGTATTTTATTTGAAGGTTTTTGACTGAATGGTAGATAGGTGGAATAGAGTAGAGCAAATTTTCCTTATAAAGTTTGTTCTTCAAATGAATAGTTTTCGGGAAAATGAATTTTAAAGTTTCATTGGTTTTCAAGTCCGACCCTGTAACACTAACCTAGTAACACTAACCTACCTTAATGCGTACAAATTTAATGTAAAAATGTGATACCCTTTTAGATGTACAGTTGCGATCAATCGCTAAGAAATGATGAAAAAATCATAACCGCCGGTTTCCTAGTTCTTTGTTCAATGTAAATGTAAGTTTATTATAAGGTATTTAAGGATATTTCATTTTTGAATATTATAACTGCCCAGTTCATGAATCATGTCGAATTACAGCATACACTGTACAAAAAACTAAAAAACCGGCGATCGCTATTTTTGCATTGTTCGTTAGCGAATGATCGCAACTGTACTTGCCTTTTAAAAATTATTGCTAATTGTCACATGAAAAAGTTAATTTATTATTGTCTATGCTTTAAAACTAAATAAAATGTGGTCAGAAGTTATTGCTCTTTTTATTTATTAGGGTTTGTTTAAGTCTGGAACAAGGTTGAAATGCGATCTGCTGTTATTACAAAATACTAGAATGACTTTCATAGTTATTTTGTTATTTAAATTAAAACTTTCATAAATACTATTTAGTTGTAACAATTTTAGTTGTGATTTTTAATTGTAATTGACGTATTAATTGAAACAACGTTTAATTGCAATTAAATTTAGTTGCAGTCTGGAATTAAGAGGTTAGTTGAAAGTAAATATAATTGCAATTGAAATGTCACAATTAGATTTTCAATCAACTGATTAATTGATTAAGAATTTAATTGCTCAATCCCCAACACCGACAGAAATGTAGTAATTGCAATAATAACAAAAAACTTTAGTTTAGTCTACTTACTGGCACATTTATGTATTTATTACTTACTACCTATAATAAACATCTTTTTGCTTGGAGTAAACTAAATGAAAGATCAGCATAGTGAGAATAGCTCCACTAGATACAAGGTTACGTCACATCATTAATTATTACACTGTTTTAATTGATAGAAATAATCGTATTATACCATTACCATACCATTGTTATTTTTAAAATGAACGATCTTGTACGTTTTTAGTAGTTTAATTACAGCTCTGCAAATGCTAATTTCGGGATAAGGACATGTCATGTTTTTAATATTTCGTTTTACAGCAATTTTAACTGTTAATTGATTTTATTGAACTACCGATTTACTTAATACTTCTAACGATATCCAAGATTAAATACAATTCCAATTCAATATCATTAATAAGAATAACGATTTGCAACCTAATACGGAAAGCAGTAGTTGTAATAATAACAAAAAAAACCTATTTATTTAGGTGCTGTCATTGTATAATCTACTTGCTGAGACATGTATGTGTTTATTACTACATATAAACAGTTTAAATAGTAAACATCTTTTTGTTTGAAATAAATTAAATGAAAGATGAGCATAGAAATAATACCTCCTTCAGACACCAGTGCCGTCTTCAGTTTGCTTAATTTTCCAGGTGCCCAACAATTTTTAGTGAAAATTTATTTTTGAAATAGTGCGGAATTTTATGCATTTTTGCCTTCTTTCTTTATTCATATGTTACCCATTAAACCAAAACCATTATTTAAAAAACACCCTGTATATAAATACTGAAGGACGGAAGCTGTCATTAAAGTTTTAAAATACCAAAGTTAGTAGATAAGCGATTTAAGAGGCGGAACAATTTCGAACAAGTACTTTAGTTGGTTAGGATCGATGGTCATACTTGCTTTTGTTTTTTAATAGGCAGAATTGGTTAATCATTAATCTACCAAATAATTGAATAGGGAATCAAATAAAACTGACAAAATAAAGAATTACCTACTACATAAGAATGCAATTGAATGTCTTTTCTATTAGGCAATATTAAAATGTTTAAATAAATGTTAAAAAGTTTTTTTATGCTAAAATACTTAGGGTTTTAAAATATACATTTCAATCTGAATTTATAATTCAATTCTAAATAACTATTTTATTGTAACCATTTCCGATCATTAATATAATTAGAAAAAAGGTATTCTCTACCTTCTGTGCCAAAACCATAACTCCTACATAAGTTTAGAACTATTGTAGTCCATGCTACAAATGTAACTGAAATGTTACCTGAGACGTAAGATTTTCCAGAAGTACAAACGTCACGCACTCACCTGCAACAAAAAAAGTATATTAGTATAAGTTAATAAGTTAATTTCTTGTTGTTAGGATACAGATGTGGCAATCTGAATTTAAAAATGATATCTTATACTCATTTTACAAATGATCATTATCACAATTTTATCTATAATGACCAGTCTTCTGCTTATCATTCTTTACAAAGGTGTAGCGCGCGTTAGTTTAATTTAGGCTTTGTGTTTTACACAATAAGACATTTCAGACAGACAGCGTATTTCCTCTATCTTTATGATCTGCAACAAATTTCGGTTGACAGGAAAATAATATTTTGAAAATTCATGAATACAAATAATAAATAAAAGACCTGTCCAAAATTGTTATTAGATCATGCTTTTTATGTTAAATTTCCTAGCAGGATATCCTTCACCTTCAAAAGCTCCTGTTAAAAGTTGATGGCTTCTTCTAAGACACGTTTAATAAAAAATGACGTATAAATCTAACCTATTGTGGTAGATGGAAATAGAAAATTCAAGGAAGTGTTAAAAGAGGAGAAAAAAAACAAAAAGTACAAATCTTGTTATGTGCTAAAACTATTAATACTGTCAACGGTTCGTTTATGGTAGTGTAAGCTATGTGCCAGTTTTAGCTCAATCTACAATTTCTTAGCTAAATTTCCTTTGAGAAATGATAACTTAAATTTTTTGTTAAATAGCTATGACAGTAAAAAAATTATTTCTTACAATTTTTCATAATCGCACTTTAATAACACGAATAATAATAACAATACAACTTGGCTTAAAAAAAGTTCTTGTTACAACTGCTCATAAATTTGGTAATAATAACATGATAAAAAACTACAGACCAATTTCCATTACATTACAGACTATTACATATATAAACTCATATGTATAATACTTTATAATACTGTAGGGCAGCTTCCTTGTATGTATAATAATAACGTTTACGGATAACCGAACAGAGCTTTACCACGCAGTGTACTCCGATTTCAATACAGTGGTTGATGAAGCTGACCATCACTCTCATTTAGATCCTTTATTGTTCATTTTGCATATTAATGATGCGTTCTGTGGATGTAAATTTCTGAATTTTCCTTTGTATGCAGTAGACATATACTGAAATTACATACATTTGATATTGATATATACCGGGTGTCCCAAAATGCTGGTTACACGCAATATCTCCCTTATTTGAAAAGATAAAGAAATCAGCCAAAAACTGTTGTGAATGGCTCAAAATGGTCCTTTAAAAAACATCCTGAAATACTGGTTGCATATCAACGTTTAAGAGATCATGTCAACTTGATTAATTTTTCAAATTGCACCCTCTGTTTTTTTTTGCGGAAATGTATTCTTCAATTCATTCTGCATACGGTAGTATGATATACTTAATTATCTAATGTGCGTTTAGGTGTTTTAAAAAATATTTGTTATAAATTGAACATCTGAGATAAACCATATTTAACCCTTAACTACTGACACCTATTTTCATACACAAACACTGACACTGCGTCTCTGAGACTCCTTATAAAAAATAGCGTCCCACAGTTGCTTTAGCTTGATTTGGCTCACCAAAATTCTTTGCTAACTTTATTTAGAAACGCCAGAGATAATAATACAGTCTTTATTGATATCAAATTAACACAATTATTTCAGTTACAAAATTTTGCTTTTTCAACAATAATGGGCTAATGAAACATAGAATTCAGTTTTAAATAAAAATAAAATTTGCGTTTCTTATTAAATCTAAATATTAGGATATAAAACAAGTAAACTAAAAATAAATAACATATGTTTCATATCAAAATAAAAAAAATGACAACTACTCTTTCTGGAGTACAAAATTTTAGTTATGAGCTTCAGTGCAGCATACCTTGCAGAGTTTTCTGGAGCACTGAAGGCATACTGGTTTCCTACACGTAATACAAGCATAAGAAGTCTTTCTTCTCAATTTGGCAGGACATATGTAACAATATTTTTTGGTTTCAAGAACTCCGTCTTGAGTTTGGGGCTCTACTTCTGCCGGTACTTGAAGAATATGCCGAATCAGTTCCTTCAGTTGTCGTGGTAAATACAAATTTGTCTGTAATCTCTCTTGCAAATGCTCTTTAGTTAATTCAGATGCTAGCATTTTTATGAAATTCAGACGTGTCATTTTATTTTCTAGATATGAGGCGTACATAATGTATGAGTTTGCACTTGCGATATCTAGGAGTTTGAAAAATATAACCATAGGCCATCGACGGGTTCTACGACTGCACGTGTATTTGGCGCATTTTTCATCCATTGCGTCTACGCCACCTTTGGTTAAATTATAAAAAGATATAATTTCCGGCGTTCCGGTTTCTAGATCCATGGATTTCTGGTGGTGCATAGTCGATGTAAGAATTACTGCCTTGTTCTTTTTCGGAGTATATGACACTAATGTCGTATCCTTTGTAAAACCGTAAATAGTGTCTCCAACTTTCCGATTTTTATGGGGTAGAAAGTTAGTGGGTATTTCTCTCTTATTTTTTTTAAGAGTTCCAACGAACGTCAAGCCGTTTTTGAGTAATATCTGTGTAAGTTCAATTGACGAGAACCAGTTGTCGGCTGTTATATTAATATTTGTGTTATAGAGTGATTTGGATAATCTGACAACCGACTGGGTAGGCTTGCTAAGCTTTTTTTCGTTTGGTTCCAAGCCACGACCATCGCTGTCTTTCCCTGCATATATATATGCATTGTAGAGGTAGCTGGTCCTTGCATCTGTTAGTGCCATTATTTTAATGCCATATTTTTCAGGCTTTGATGGTATATACATTTTGAATCTGCAACGGCCCCTAAAACCCACTAACATTTCATCAACGCAGGCATAGGCACCAATCTTGTAAGATGTCCTTATTCGTTCAACAAACATGTCGAATAATTCACTGATAGCTGCTGTGGGATTATCAATTTTTCGTTGTTCTCTGTCATCTGGATTATCAAAGCGCAGTGCTATGAGCAAAACTTGAAAACGTTCTCGAGACATGGTTGCTCTGAAAATTTCTCGCCCTGTACCGTCTGTGGCAAAAATACTTCTCACATCCTCGTCATTAGATTTGAAAATAGCCGTATATAATAATAATCCCATAAAAGCTTTCAGTTCTGTTTTTGTTAGATCAGAAAGTTCTGGTTTATTTTGTCGTTTATACATGATCCTCATTTTTGCAAGTTTATTATTAGTCCAAGTCAATATGAGCTGGTACATATTCTCAGTAAATAATTGACTGAAAAATGAATGAGGGCTTGTCTTATTTTCAATAATGACACGAGTCTGAGGTAGTCGTAATATATTACGTGCAGGAGTTCGAACGTTTCTTGTGGGCTCTTCGGCGCTCCACTTGAATCTATTTTTGCCATAAAAATACTTTTTTCTTGTTTTGGAATTGAGAGGTTCAGTCTCAGATTCATCGCCACTAGAGCGTGCAGTATTTGTCTGTAATTATCATAACTGTAATTTTTATAAGAATATATATATATTTATACTTGCCTGATGATTAGGTTCAGAAAATTCCTCTTCGCTTTCAACTTCGCATTCACTTTGGGTATCATGTTCACTTTCAGAAAAAACATTTTCATCGGGTTCTATATCACTACAGTCACTTTCTATCTCATTGAACCACCCATTAATAGTTTCTTCAAAGTTTTTGTCTGTAGCTTTCACTGTTTTTGAAGTGCTAGCCATGATCACTTAAATCAAATTTGTAACGTTGTTACTGACACGGAGTCTCACAGACTCCTCCCCTAGTGTAACTCGCAAAAGGCCAATTGCAACTGACTCAGATATTAGCACGTGCAACCTTATCTAAAGTTAGGAAGGTACTGAAGACTAGGGCTCGCGGTCTCAATTGTGGTGGGAGAAATAATAATTTAAATACGTCAAGGAGTCTGGGAGATTCCTGTCAGTAGTTAAGGGTTAATTAAAATTTGGTATGTTGACGTTTCCGAAGTCGCTAAAACTGAATCTGATGTGAAGATTCAAAATGGCAGATCCAATATGGCGTCGGGATTTAAAAAAATTTACAATATTTGCACAAAACAAAATTTTAGTGTGGTGCATGAAAAGAAAGATAAAACATAAAATTTAGTACGAAGGATCCAACATTTCGTCGGTCTAATTCTAATACCTCGTAACCCCCAAAGGAGAACAAGAAAATGTCACCAAATGTAAAACAAAACTTTTTTAAATGGTTTGAATTCCTGAAATTTTGTTAATTAAATTTAAACAGACAAATGTATTAATTTATCGCGCGATTAAGCATGCATACATTATTAAAAAGTGGGTTACCCATATCACAAAAACTGTACCAGGTTGGGATACGAGGTATTTTTTAAATTGCTATAGAATAAAACTGGAAGCCCTGTGGTTTACAAAGAGTTTACTAATCAACTCAGCGCACTTTTTACCATGGGAATAGCTCATAATCCCAAAATCGCAAAAAAGTGGGTTACGAGGTATTAGAATTAGACCGACGATTTGGTATTTACAAATGAGTACAATAGTTTTCATACCAAAAAAATTAATCGTTGTGTTCAATCTGAATCGGAACCTGTATTTGAAAGTCCTAGTTCATCCATTATAGTATTACTTCTCCTTTATCCAATTCATTCGTTGTCGTCTTCTTTCTCTTTTTCCTTGTTATTTTCATTATTTTCCTCTTTGTTTTTAAGCAACAATAAAACTGCTTGTAGCAGAGACAAATACGTTTCTTTGTCTTCAGAATCAGAAGCATTCATAGCTCTATAAAACATCACTAAGATTGGCCACTCGTGAATATTTTCTACTACGAGAGTCTATATTTCTTATAATCCTTATTTCTGGATTCCAAAGCCTCTCTTCAACTCTCTGAAAGCCTCTTCGCCAAGCAATCCTAGTAGAACTGGGTAAAGCTGGATAATTTCGGCTAAATAGAACAAAACTCTATGGATGGTTGGTGGGATAGGATACGAATTATATTCAGATACTTTGTAACGCTTTATTTTAACGTATTCCGATTTTACGTTAAATTTGTGCAGTAAATTTTCTAACGTGATTTAGGCTTTTATTGCAATGCATTTTTAAGGCGAACCTGCGTATTAGAAAATTTTGAGTGACCGCCGCAAATGTACTGGGGTCAACCCGTTTGCTAGTTTTGTTGAGCCGCTAGTGATGTTGTGATTTTGAAAATGGAGTGAGATTTTCTGTCATAGAAATATCCTAGTACGAGGGATTAGATTTCACTTTTGTAGTTTAGCAGTGCGTAGTTTAGTGTGTTGAATTTTGGTTGCCTGCTGAGACGCATATGTTATTTCCGGATTTATTAAAATCGCATCTTTGTCGTAAGTTGTAGTTCAATCGTCCTTTTCTTCGTAAGTATTTTTTCTAAATATACGTTTTTCTGTATTTCATGTCGGCTATTTGGTGCTTTGTTTTCACTTATCTCGTCTAATTTGGGATGTTCTTTTTAGGGCAAGTTTTAACGGCCAGTTTAAGTTTACCGACTTTTTACCTCCAGATTTTATCTGGTGGTGTCACGAGATAAGCTGATCGACAGCGAAGCAGCTCTTAAGAAGTCCTCTTAGGTGGAGAACAATAGCTACTTCAGGTAAGGTTAATATTTAGAACGCAATAGAATTAACTTTGAAGTGCTGCAATCATTCCTTCTTGTGAATTATTAAACTTCAAAAGAAATAATTTTAATAATAAGGTAATTCATTTTATTAAGATTTGAGAAATGTAAACTAGAACGTTATGACATCGTTTCAAGAATAAATAATTTATTTATTTGCATTCACATTTGTTTTATTATCTTTTAACGTAGAGTCAAGAAAACTGTAGAATTAAAGTATCGAGTTATATTTCTACTTCTGAATCAAATATTGAACCAATTTTCAATTATTGATATCAATTATTGTTTCAGAATTGATTTGCTAATGAGGGTTGTTGTTATAAAGTGTTCATAATTGTTTCTGTGGTAATTACCCTTATTTTCCGTTAATTACAAAGACAAAAGTGAATTACTGGTCTACCATTTTATATTATTTGGTTAACCTAGAGAGTGATATCACATGAGATGGTGGCTTATTTTCCAATCTACCCCAATATATAGAGACGTAGTACTAACCTTTGTTTATTAATTTTAAAACTATATCGGGTATATTAATCTGTGTTATATCCTGCCTGGTAATAGATATTTCTCTTTTTCTTTTTTTATCTTTTTGGTTGGGTTAACTATAGTGGGTATCTTTATATTTTTTTAGAGAATTGTTTTGGATACAATTAATCAATATATTGGGATGTTATTTGAAATAAATAAATAATATCTATATTTATGAAATTTATTTGAAATGCCCCACGTTCGGACGAATATAAACTTATGACGTCGTATAATAACACTATGGATATTTAATCTGATTTGGATAGCTTTAATCAAAATTAAAATATAACAACCCAATACCTTTTCTTTTTCCCAGTAAGCTAACCCAGTTTTGATTCGATTGAGCATGAGATAAACAAAATATATCGATCTTATTAATTCCTGTACCTGGAAGAAAAAACTTACTACAGACCACACCTGGAATGCTGCATCTGGACAAGAAATAATCTTTAAATCTGTATATAAAATATGATACTTGCATCACACATGAATAATAGAAACAATTATTTAAAATTATAAAAACACAGGTTTTATTTAATAAAATAAGATTAGGGTCAATCCATACGAAATGAGCCAAATGAGAATTAATTTGTTGCTTCATAGTTTTCAAAAAAATTAATACTTTGCTAAAATGTTATCTTATGTCTAGAGAATACAAAACAGCAATTATTTTATTTTTATCCTTTTTAGTTTTTTTGCAGCCATTTCTGTGACGCAGTGTAACTATGTTGTTACACACAAAAAGGACTCTATTTTACATTATAACACTTTTAGCTAAGTGTGTTAGTAGTAGGAGATATTGTCACTCAAACATTACAAAAACAAATTAATAAATTCCTAACTTTGGTTGTGAAATGTCATGTGAAGAAATTAAGTAGCACCTTTAATTTTTTTTGTACATAAAGTCTACTGGTACCTAAACTTGTAGCTATAAAATTAAGACTGAGAACTAACTCCATAATTTTATATAAATTTCCAAAACTGCGTTACTGCAAAAAACCCGATCTTTGAGTTTGAATATCTCAAAATGGACACATACCAAAAATTCTCACATAGTAACCTACTGGTTAATAGTAACAAGTGTTTAAAATCTGATCACTGAGACTTACCTAGTTTAGAAGTTACACGCCTTTAAAGAATCGTTGAAATCATGTTAGTTGGTAGGTGCTTTCTGCCGACCAGTTTGGCATATAATTGTTTATAATTATGCAAGTAACAGTAACACGATATTATCATAAAACATAATTAGTACACTATATTATATACAAACACAAGAGTATTAACCTTTTCTAATTAAGGTGCGACCTTAACATCATAAAACTTCTCGGATGTTGATGTTTTAAAACATCGGATTTTAGTAGTAGATAAAGGTAAAAGTTTATGGAATTCTCGAGTATTAGGCACTCTCAAACTTGAATTAAATCTATCTTCAAGTTTGCGAGCATTATCTTGCACCTCTTCTGAAGTAACATAAATATATTTAATTTTGCAAATAGTTTCAGAGCAAAATTTATACATATCGTATCACCATACGATATGTATAATTTGAGAAGTTGTCAGTCTTTGTAGACTTCTTTTATTGACTTCTCGTTTTGTAGTCCCTCCTATGCCATCGCATGCAATTTTTACCATGGCACGATGCAAAGAAATTCCATTCTGCTTGTTGATTTGTCCAATAGTAGCTTTGGACCTCATCTTGAATTTTGAAAGAAAAATTTTCAGCAAAATCGGCAAGTACAAGGCATGTGTCATCAGTGAGATTTTCTTTTTGTTGTTTTAAATAAAAAGATTGTGTCTTAGAGAGAAAGTGATGTTTTTTAAGTGCCAAAAGTTTATTAATTAGATTCTCAAAAAATTTATCGGTTGATTGTACCATTGTGATCAGCTCCGTTCTGTCCGTACTAACCCATTGTTTGTAACTTACTTCATCTGGCATTGTGTCAATTTCCCCATATAACAGATCATCTAAAGTTTCACGACCTGGGCATGACGAACACTCATAAAACATACATTTGGCATCATTTGTGTTACACACAAGTAACGCCAGTAATTCTTTATAATTTGAATCTAATTTAAAACTTCCCTCAATCATCAACTTGATATTTTGATGATATATACATACACAAACATTATGTATTCCAGAGGTTGCAGGGAGAACACACCATTTGGGCCTTAAGGAACAGAACATAGATCTACCAATCTTTAGCTTGGGGTGTTTTTCCGAAAAATAAGATACAATTCATTCAAAGAGAACAAAATCAACCTTTTCTGTTTATGGACTTTTTGACCATCAATTTTAGTAGATACGCATTCTTTCATACCGGAGCATGCTTTACTACTTTCATCATCTTCATAAAATTCTACAACTGCATTTACTGTATCGCCATTTAATTTATCTCCTTTTTTCTTGTTTAAGTTTGGCAAAATTCCTTGAGTTTTCATTAATTCCCTAGTCAATTGTACTAAGTAATTAGAAACCTGAAATTCCTCACAAATTTTTTTCCTTGACCATGATTTTGGAAGTAAGCTAATAAATTCTCACTTTTTCCTCATTATTAGCTGTTGAGCATTTTGCTTTTAATAATCCAATCAAATTTTCATATTCGTTGGTATTAGGCATTGGCATTTCTTCATCAAGTTGCACATTGAAATATGTATTTAAATTTCTTTTTAACGACTGTACAACGTCTTCTGTTTTCTTTAAGTAAAGCGGAATGCCTCTGAGTTTTATTTAACTTCCTTATTTTAGTTGCAGGGGGCAGATTCAAGGATATACATACTGAATCAACAGTGTCACTTAAATCCTCACGTGATTGAAAATCCGCATCGGTATGATTATCTTTTTCTTCGAGAACAAATATTTTCTTATAGCATGTTGGACATACCAGGCATGAACTACCAGGCTCAAAGAGTATTTCTCTTAGACCTTTCCTTATAGGGCTTTTGTGGAATTTTAACGGATCACAACAGTTTCTGCCAAATATATGGTGATATTTAACAAAGTATTTTTTTTGTGGTATGTGCAAATTGTTTCAATTTCATTAGGTAGCGCTATTCTTAATTTTAATAAAGCCTGTTCAGTAGCAGTCAAATCACTCACTTTAATTAATTCCTTTGTCTCTGATCCATAATCTAGTTTATGACATTGTTCATCTGTCAGTAAACCCACAGAACACATCATGTTTAAACAGTTATTATTTAAATAAATTAACACAAACAATCAAAAATAATTAGTTTAATCTTACACAAAAATCACTCTATAAGTATAACACAAATTTGTATTAGAAAGAACAAAACTAAACTGTACCAATAAAATAAGCAAAGACAATGACAACAGAACAGACAAGTAACTGCAGGAATTGACATGTCTCACAAGTCTGAAACAGGTGATATGATGTTTTGCTGATAAACAATTTATTGTTTAATGTTTAGTATTCAGTATTTTTGCTACTTATTGCTATTAACTATATTAGAAATGGTATTAAAAGTGCCTAATATTCAAGAATACCAACTATTATCTTTATCCACTACTAAAATCCAATGTATTAAAACATCAACCTCCGGGAAATTTGACGATGTTAAGATCTCACCTTCTCACCTTAATTTGAAATTGGTACTAATGTGTGTGTATTTAATATAGTGTACTAATTATACGTTTTCTATAGTAATATTCTATTATTTTCTTAGTTACAAACAATTATATTCCAAACTGGTTGGCGGAAAGCACTTGCCAACTGACGTGATTTTAGTGATACTTTAAAAGCGTGTAACTTCTAAACTAGGTAAGTCTCAGTAATCAGATTTTAAACACTTGTTACTATTAACCAGTAGGTTACTATGTGAGAATTTAAAATTTATTAATGTGTTTTTGTAATGTTGAGTGGCAATATCTCCTACTACTAACACACTTAGCTAAAAGTGTTATAATGTAAAATAGAGTCCATTTTGTGTGTAACAACGTAGTCTTTGTTTCAACTTGATAGCTTTTCAAATAAAAAGTTATAGAGTTTACCACAAAACATGTTTTCTCGCAAAAACAGCATACACTGCGTCACAGAAATGGCTGCAAAAAAAAACTAAAAGGGATAAAAATAAAATAATTGCTGTTTTGTATTCTCTAGACATAAGGTAACATTTTAGCAAAGTATTAATTTTTTTGAAAAGTATGAAGCAACCACATCTGGTTCATTTGACATGGATTGACCCATTTCTAAAAAGAAAAATATAAATTTAAACAAAAATTATTGAGAAGAACTTGTTTAATTTATTTAAATGAATTATTAATTTGTAAATGATATGACATAGGTATCATCACAAGTTTCATTTAAGTAAACTAATGTCAAAGAAATTTAAGAATAATTTAAATGAACAAAAAAAAAACAAAGAAATGTGTTCTATGAAGAACTTATTAAAAAGAGAACAAATTTATTTCAATTATGCTTAAGTTGTTAATGTTTCTGATCAGAGAACAAATCTTAAATTCGACCAACCTTATATATAGTGTAATAATAATCCAAGTAATAAATTCACTTCACGAATATTTTGTTATTCACAATTGGTAACAACAAACTGGTCAAACAAACAGCTGTTGTTGATAATCCTTACAAATTATTTCGATCGATGATGAAAAACTTGGTGTCTTCACTTTAAGTAAATTAAATCAATCACAAATCCTTGGATTGTGTTTTAAACACAATCCTTTGGATTGTCTTCTTTGTTTCAAAATTCATAAAGGTAAATATCACCTTGAATAATATCTACGCTTTAACCCAACTCTAACCCTACTTTTAATTTTCAGAAATTAATCTAGAGCCGAGCATAGGTTCCACCTATATGCTTTTATCGACTGAACTTGTTCGTTTTCGAAAGCCCTTTTATACGTTTACAGAAAACATTTAAAGATACAATGAAATCGCATAAAAATCCTGAACATCCGAAAAGTCATGACGTCACAAATGAAAACATATGTTAAAAATTAACACCAATATTAATTCTAAAAAGATGAAAAGATAGCTGGTAAAAAAGCAATCAAAACAACATAAAATACTTATGGTCTAAAATTAATAATTACAGAGAAAATCAATAAAAACGACCAACGGACACAAAACTCATTAAAACTTAATTACTTTGGAAACTAAATGATCTCCAGCTAGCTCTGTACATGGAATATTTACATAGTTACACAAGCTAACTCAATCATATGGAGTTTACACAAATTATATTTACATGCTAGAAAAAACTTTACTTATAGATCTGACACCGTTCTTGTGATCAAAAGATGCTTTCGCAAGTTTCAACAAAATAAAAACATAAACTGAATAAAACTTCAACTATTCTCGTCCAGAATACAGTATTCCAGGTGACTTGTTCCCAACAAAGGTGTAAAACATCAGATTAATACCAAAATTTCCAAAATCAATAAACATAAATACTGCCGAATATCTTCATTCAAATGACATGACTTTAAACAGATACAGGAATCAGTAAGTTAATTGTAACATAATGAATTTCCAGATAATGATCAATTTTAACTATTTACAGTGAAATAACTACCCGAAACTGGCTTAGTTTTGTGGGACAAAGAAAAATCTGTTCTGCGTTGACTAACGTCAAAACTCGAATCTATCATGCTTCAAGAAAAGTGGATAAACTATCCTAAACTTGCAACCTGCGTTACATAAAGCATATCTTATTGTAAAACAACATGATTAACTTTTAAATCTTTTAATAACTAATAACTTAAAACTTTTAATCCTTTTTAAAACTATAAAACCTTTTTATAAGAATTGAGGTTATGTCTGCATGAGAATCTTCTTCCTATAAATTCTATCTTAACTTGATAAATCTATCTCTAACCTAGCATGTCTCTCATTCTTTTATTTACATGAATACTTTATATAAGCATAATTTGCTTCTTTTTGTGCTTCCGATAACTATCGTAGCCTTTAAATATTTTCAATGCGATCTCTAATCTGTTAAATTTTCAAATCGATGATAAGATATCATCTCAATATACATATATATTTTTTCCTATTTTACATACTTTGGAATAAATTGTTTATTACTCTTTTAATTAGCGAGTTTTTTTAATTAATGGTGACCAATTGGTATGATTGTTATTCTAAGCCTGCAGTTATAAGCATTGCTAACATATATATTAATTTTAAGACTTTCTTAAAGTTTCTCTATTTTCTCTGGATTAAGTGGCATCTGATATGAAAGAGCAACAAAAATTATATTAAAATCCTTCACAAAGTTCACATTTAAACTGAGCAAATAAGCGAACTTGGATGAATTCTAAAAGCCCTTTCATCGTTGTGGTGCATCAAATCGTGGTTTTGTTAATTATTTAGTTTTTTGATAGAGAGTGAGTGAGACAAAACGTGGTGGATAAAAGCCAAATATATTAAAGCCTGAACCCATTAATGTATCAATGGTATTAATTGATTGCGGAGTTTTAAGAAATAGCATGTGTAAAGTGGTACAAATGTACTAAAATTTAAAAATATTAGTGTAAAATATAAAAATTTGGATAGATGCAATTTTTTATGTAAATTTATGCCACGTAAATTCTACATTAAATAAAGTAAAAAGTACACTTAAAATATAACCTAGAATTTATTGTGTATTTAAAATTAAGATTAAATTTTCGAGTTTAGTTTTTCAAAGTTTTTAGTAAACTGCTTTAAAGTATGCTAATTAAGACTGTGAAGCTCTATTTGGCTCCATGTGACAAAGTGCTACTTAAGAGATCTGTATTTCTAGTATAGTGCTAATATAGTAAATAATCTTCCAATATCAACTGCCATAGTGTATAACAGACGTGTACTAATAAAAGCGGTGTAGCAACCACCATGTTCTACATAAATGTAAGTAAAGTATTTTAAATTTTCTTCTGTATTATTTGGTAGACTGATAAACCAAATAAATTAATGGATACAACGCGAATAAATAGAACTAAAATGGAAGTAAACTTATTTAAATTGTATAGGACGTAAATGGTTTTTATCCTAAGGTGAACCGAAAGAAAAACTGTTCTAAAAATATGTATACCGCTTAAGGCTATCACCTCGCTCGCTCTCTAGTGTCAGGAAAATCAGATAAGGTAATCTAACAGAGCGGATAGTGTGAAAACAGAATTTATTTGTGAGAAGATAAATTAGGTGATAGTTATTTAACTCTAAATTATACAGTCACATAGGATTGAGTTTTTACATAATAAATTACCATTTTTGTAATTTATTATATAATTATTTAATGCAGCAGTACGGAATCCTTTTTTGCTGTTTTTCTTTTGAATTATTTGAAGGAGTGTCTGGAAATATAATAGACAGTTGAAATTGGGGAAAAGGACAAAAAGTTTTATATTAAGCTGTTTTCACCCGATTTTCATCCAACTGGTTAAAATATAAGTTGAGCTTTCTTGTTCTCTATGTGTAGATATTTCTTGTAATAAAACTTTTTCATTTGTTAACTTTATTACAGGAGACAAAAGTCAAATTTGTTTTTAAAGCAAGTTCTAAAATATTAAAAGTAATACACGTACTGTGTCCGAAACAACTAATAGAATTTTTGAAAATAACGAGGTTTCCCTGAAGCGAAATGTAGAATGTAAGTAATAAAGGCGTATAATTTAATGTATTCATGCAGGGTATGTTTGCCCAGACATCTCAAGGGTTGCAAATACACGCACACTAGAGCGAGACAATAAAATCTAATATTTAACGCTGGCTCGTCTTAAGGAAGTGATGGCTTTGTATGTAACGTTTTAGAGGCATGAGTGGGACATAGCAGGAGAGCGTATTGTGTACTCTAATAGTCGTGCCAGACACCTTAGTCCTTTTGTATCCAGTCAGATGTACGACCGTCCCTTTAGATATAAGGTAGAGTCGAAAAGTCGCTTTTAGTAGTAACACGCACGTACTTCGTCTTTGCTCTTTCACCCTCAACGACTACTTTTAAAGCATGAAAGTAAAAGTATCATAATTTATTTCGTGCCAGTCTTCCACCCTTCCTTTCTAAGTTCTTTTTTTCAAATTATTTAAAGGACTGTACCCAAACTCTGGGTTAATATAGAGCTTTAGCTAAAGAGATAACACCGCTAAGAAGGGAAGTTTCTGAATTATTCATCATCCGAGTCACGGATTCGGGTTTGGATCACGCCGCGTCCATACAACTAAGGATTTTTGTTCTAGACACGAAGCCAGAGATTTTCGATGATGACAGTTATGTAAATCTCTTGACTTATTACTACTAAAGGTTCGTATGTCTTTTCCGAGCCTTTTCCAGCATTTGTAAATTGTTCTTTAGTTTGATGAAGATTTATGGGGTCTCGGCTTATTATTAGCAACAATTTTCCCTTCATTCTCGGCTTTTTCTTTTCTCGAGCAACTTTAAACTTCGTTAAACGGAGTTTTAGATAGCTAATTTACGTTAGTGAGCTTTTAGCGCAATATTTTATGTCCCGCTTTTCAGGAGTTGGCCCGGTTTTAAAATTCGGTCTGGCTGTCGTTTTTACGTTTATTTAAAATTTATTCGTAAGGTCAAAAGAAAAGCCTTCTAAAACCTAGTTAGCTTTTTCAGCGGGGATACGCTGCATTTTCTCCTCTTTGACCTTATATACGTTACTTCGTTGCCTTTTAAAGATGTATTTGGTTCACTAAAACGCTGTCTTTACGAGAATAAAAAAATCAAAACTTGGGAATATAATAGAAAAATTTCAAACATCAAAATCCAACCCCTTCTGATTAAGGAGCTTTTAAATGTAAAATAATTACAAGGAGAATTTCAGTAATTTAAATTTCAGGCAACATTTTATAAGAAGCCTATGAACAAGTTGTTTTTCAAAGTTTTTCAAAGTTTATATTGATAATAATAATAATAGTTAATCGATTAAATTATTAAATTTTTGTGCCTATTTCTCACCGCAAATGAAACTCATTTTTTGCGCAATGGACTTATTAGAGCTTTTATCCGGTAATATCGCTCTCCGCTTGAAACGTCCTCTTTAATTCCGTTTCATAAATTATTAAAAATTTGAGGAAAAGGAAAATCGCGAGAGAAACAATTTTTACAAATTGCTGTGGTGCAAATACTAAATATAATAAAACAAGGCGTTGTTGGAAAAAGAGAGGAATTTAGAGATTTAGGAACTTTTGTATTCAGAGTCGTAACGGTGAATTACAAGTGCAATTCTTCAAAACGCGTCTCTTAATTTTTTGTGAAATTGGAAGATTTTAATTAAAAAGAAACAAATTTAGATTTTGCAGTTTTTACATATTCGCATTTTAATGGGGGTAGTTGAAAATCTAACCGAAACGGTCTGTTAAATTTCTTACCAGTGAGATATTGACGGAATAATTGAAGAATTTTGAACGAAACAATGCTATGTTATTTTTAAAACATTCTCTTACAGTTAGTTTTGTGTTAGCTAAAACAGAACTACTTATACCATTTGGTTACTATAATTGGGCTTTCTTGTTCTTGTATAAAATTGATGAAGATGCTTTCACGAAAATTCTATTAATAGTGGAACAGCTAATAGTACGTTTTCATGGGAATGTTAAAATTTGTGCCACAAGCAAAAAATCACTTGGCAAATTTGCCAAATTGGCCACTTTTTAAGATGACTGCCAAACTGATCTCCACAGATGATATTCGTTATAAAATCTAAAGTAGTTGCTCGATTAAAGTGATCAAGGTGCCAATTTGCATGACTTCAAGCATGTTAAAAAGATTTTTGTTCACTAGTTTCAAGACCTTTATGTAGTTTTTGTTTGCTTTAATAATAATAATAAATCAAACATGTTGCAGTAATATGATTTAAACTCAAATTATACGGTTGAGTATCATTTTGCTCAATGTCATATGTAGTTAGTGTTTTTCACATACACAGTTACAAGCTGCTGTGCAGGAGACGAAGTCTGTTCATCTTCTGTAGCAGCATTTTTTTTATAAGAGCATTAATCAGTTTCTGATTATATGCCCCTCCCTTCTCTGTCCATTTTCAGCATGCATTTTTGGATTGAAGATTGCAGCCTGACCACAGATCGTCCAATATTGATATACAGCACGGTTTGTATCTTCTCTTAGAGCTGCATAAATTGGAGGAGTCATATAACTTCTTCTTGCAAGTAAAGAGATCTAGCTGTGCGTCAGCTACACCAGGAGCTTCACTTGGTATGCTGTACGTGAGGATAATCCTAGTTTCTTCAGGTCGACATCAGTAATTTCTGCTGGATATGAGCTAGTGTTTGGTAACGATTTTTGACATTTTGTCACAGACGTTTCATGTCTGGCACGCAGATTACTTTCCTTTTCCTCGAAACCTAGACACAACCCAAGCAGCATTTTTAGTCACCGCTACGTACCAGCAACCACCGGTGGAACTATAAAGATTTTGCCGTTAGTCACAAGAATGTAATTGCTACGGTATTGTTACGTGCCTGGAACCAAAATGGGGAACAATTCTCTGGTAGCAGATACGTTGCAGTAACCTCTCCGGAACTTGTCCAGCTACCTTTAGGCTACGTATCAGGAACGTGGCGGCGTAGTAATTGCTACTTTCGTGGAACTTTTTTTCTCTTTGACACATCGTGTCGCATTGTTGCTCTCTGTTACTCTTACAATTTAACAAATATTCTTTCACTTTCTCTTCTCACAAAATGGATTACTATTTTATTTGCAATACGTACATAATACATAAAGAGATGAAATGTTTCGTTATTTTGTCATTCTAGCATACCAAAATTATAAACCATCGCAACTTTCCTGTTATCGAAAAATAACAACGCGCTATCTTTAAATATATTTTTTAATAAAAAATGTCTTGAATAAAATATGACAAAAATACTTATAAATTGATAAACGTGATAGAAACCATTTTATTTTATTGTTAAGGCACAATTTAGCATCGATTTGTTATCTTTATTGAGAGTTATAGTAAAACACTTTTTAACAATTGCAACAAATTGCAAATTGATTAATAGCCTTTAATATTTTACAAGTAAATATGGAGTAGTTACGAAAAAGTAACCTTAAAGTAGTATTAAATGTAAAATGTGTGTCTAAAGTTTGTGTCACTTTATAAACAGTAACGGGAACGAAACAAATTCTACTTCTAGGTTGTTGTTACCACGAAGTATAAAATAAGTTAAAAAATTCTGGAGCTTTCAAGTGACTCTTACTATAAACAACGTCAACGTTTCGGTAGCCACTTTCTAGCACCTAATGTCACTGCAAAATTCCCATTGGAACTTAACCTTAAATTAAACGTCAATCGTAAACAAACAGCCAATATTTCTATACTGATTGCTACTTAACAACAATTATTATTTAATTATGGCTTATTTTAAAGTTGTAGCGACAAAAGAAAAAAAAGGGAATATATTTATATTTTATAATATATAAAAGGTGGACGTATATCTAAAATTCTTCTTTTTTCTTATTGCATTTGCCTTTGACATTTTTATTAAAAACTTGCAAAATTACTACCACTGCAAAAACACAATTAACCTCCAAATTACAAACTAACCTACAGGAGATATGCCTCTTTAGAAGTACTGTCACTTCATTTCAATTTTTTAATAGTAACTGGAACTTGCTAGTAATTCTGATGCAAAATAAGTAGTGAAAATTCCTTTCACGTGATTCTCCTGGGTAGCATAGACGTAAGTTTTACTTTCAATAGTACTGTATAATTCAGTTACTTTAAAGGTTAAGCAATGGTTTCAGACCGGTGGCAGGAACTTTCGGTGCTACTTTAAAGTTTAAAAAACTTTAAAGTAGCTTTGGGCAAGTTACTGCTACAATCATAATATCACTTGAAGTTGCAACAACATTAAAGTAATTATACTAAGTAGCAGTACCATTCCACATACTTTAAAAAGCTACTTAGAAGTATTGGAACTACATAGTTCTAATAAATAGTAGAAGTAACTACATAATTACTAAAATATTCCAAATTGAAGTAATTAAACCTATAAAGTCATAAATTTAGTTGTAATTACGTAACAGCTACTCAATCAAAGTTCCGATCTCAGTTACCATTACTTAGATGCTGCTTGGAAACCACGACGACAATCACAGCCGGTGTAAGCGTAAATGTATAAAATTTGCTTTTGTTTATCACCACTAAATGTATAAACTTAATTAATACAATTCACAGAAATAATCTTGGCATTCATGATAAGATACAATGCGTCACCAAGGTTACAGTCAATGACTTACTACTTCAAATTCTAGAATGAATATCGACCTTTGAATGTTAATTTGACGGTGATCTTGAAAATTGATTGCGAGTGAGCCTTCCTTTAAAGAACTCATTGAAGGAATTCCGATCCTGCGGTGGTTTTCGTTGACATGTCACATAATATCCAAGTAGGTAAAGAAACTTAGAGTTCTTCTTTGTGGTCATCAACATTTCTTTTTCATTCTGTTTTTACTTTTTCGCCAGCACTCTTCTTATCCAGCACAATTATTATTTTATGTTCAAGAAAAGATTATTACATACGTAAACAATACACTTCATGTCTCATATAGAACCGTTATGACTTTTGACAATTGATCAAGCAGGAGAAGTATTTCTAGAAATGAATAAAGGTCTCTTAAATGAAGGTTTAAGCTTACATTTAACTGTGTGAAGCGATATATTTTTGATTCTTCTGCAAGATACCGTGAGCTGTACAGTTAATAAAGTAATAATCAAAAGAGTAAATGTCTTTTAAACGTGGATTTACGACGGATTTGGAATCTTAAAGATGACATGGACCGATAAAGTTCGAAATGAGGTAGAAGACTCACTATTAAAAGAAAAAAATTAAGGCAATTTGACCGGCACTTGATGCAAAATAAACGATATGAAATTTTATAAGTAGTAATGAACGCGAAAAAAGGAAAGGGAAGTGTGGGAAGAACAATCTTATGGTTGAAGGATTTACGAGGTTGGTACCGGAAAAGCACTGCCTCTTGGTTTCGGGCTGCTATGAATAAGTTACAGATAGTGCTAATGATCGCTAAACCCCGTTAGGAACAGCAATGTAAGAAGAAGAATTTTCCGTATCTAGAAACTTCTGTCTAGACCTGACGTTGTAGTTATGGGATTAACAGACTCTTCTTTACCATAAAGAAATTATTGTGAAATTATTGTATTAAAAACAGTTATATCGCACTTAATCGAAAGTAATTTGCCTCAATGCAGGCAACTAGGCTGTTTTGACTGTGCACCTGCTAGACTTGACGTGATGTTAATAGGTATATTGAAATTTTCAGCAGCTTAACTTCATGCTATGACGTGGATTGCTATTTTCCATATTTAAATTGCTATCATCATTTTGCTAGTTATTAACACTATAGTTAATTCGTCTTCATATTTTCTTCTTCGACTATAGAATTTTGCTTAAGGCAGTTTATAAAAATAATTCTTTTTAAGTAATCCTATTTTATTAAAAAAATTTAAAAGAAAATGTTGGTCCTCAATATTATAGGAATCTGTTATTAATAATTTTCAATATACCATTGTACCACTGAATTAAACTATTATGGAAAACTTGCCCAGACTATTGGACGTTTTGAGCTTACCAGCTTGGCCTTATAGTTGTTACTGTTTCCTCATTTCTTAGGTAGTGTTATAGGTATCCACATTGCATCGACTATAATCTATTTTCTTCTTGACACTTCTTCTATCTTCGTTAAATGCTTTAAGATAACTTCTTATGGTTTTCTTACTTAGTGAGATTGAAGTCGCGGTAGGCTCCTCGCGAAACATCGTATCTACTAGTTTTAAGAAAAACTGTTGTATTTAAATGTTGTGTTAAATGTTTCCATAAATTATGTAGAATGCTCCCTACACGTGTTGCGGTTAGACCTTTTTCAAGAGATACTCGTAGGCATTTTTTTACTTTTAGCTTTCTAGCCTTTATATCGTTTCCATTGCTTCAATTACGAAAATATGGTTAAAACTACTCTGATATGTCCCTTAGATGTAATGTGCCTAGTGTATATAAATGAGTATATCTACATCACTTCTGCATTAGGGACTTTACTATCAGTCTAACAATAATCTAACTATTTGTATAATAAAGATCTAACAATATCATATAATGTAGTACATAGGTCTAATCAATTTCATTTCTTATCTATTTTTAAATGATACGATATGTGGGACGGATGGGCATAATAGATAAAACTTTCAATTACATAGTTACTATGACGATCGATTTCGATATACATTCATTAGGCGGGGGATGATGCTGCTGCATTTTTCGTCGTTTTCTAATATTTGGGTTATGTGTGGATCTACTAAATCTACAAGTAATTCCAGGTAAGACTCATCAGTTAAGTATCCATTAACAAAGAAGTGTCCAACATGGTTGTTACATAGGACACCACATCAAATGGGAGCTTTGAACTTTGGATATTACATTGCCGCATTACATGTAGTTCACTCTCTCAGTCCAATATCTTCTGTTAAGCGTTCCATTAACTGAAAATGTACACTTACCGGAAAAACAAATACTCTATAGTAAATTTGGATGTTCAAATGTTCAATAAGACGTTGCCTCAATAATTCCTAAAATTGAAGGCGGCAATCAGGATCATCTACATTCAATTCTTGAATTAATTTGACTGTATCATTATACAAGGTGTTTCACATAAGATTCATATCCTATGAACAAGTGATAGTACACATAAAATGCAACAAAAAAGCTTAATATCATTAGTGCCTATCTTTCAAAACACTGTTTTTGAAAAGTGGGTTTGGTGGTCGCTGGTTTAGGAATCACAGCTGGAGCTGGAGGTACATTGATGCAGCTGATGTTATTAGGTGGGGTCAATTCGCGTCGAAAAGTAATTGCGTCGAAACGTCTCCACGCCGAAACAGTCGCCCCAGATCGACTACACGAAATGTTCTAGACCGGATGTCACAGTGTGTTTTGACTATCATCTTCATTGCATCCTATTTAGTTTAACTATGTAAACTCAATGTCAGCTAATGTTTATGTATTTTAATAAACGTGGTCGTCACTTCTTCCATGAAGTACTAAGGTTTTACAGTATTGTTTTGAATTTTGCACGTTTGAGGATGCAAAGAATGTTGCGGACTTAATTAAATTTATCTTTAATTAATTATTCTCCATGTTTAAAATAATGTACCTAAAACACAAGGGATAATTGATAGTTATTCAGAGTTGTAGCGTTTATGTTAGAATAAAAGGTACATTGATATATTTGGATTTTTTATTGTTAGTATTTCGTTTTCAAATAGAATACCAAGATTACGTTATAGCTAAACAAAACTTGTCCCTAAAGGTTAGTAATGCAATAATAAAGTATTGCATGAATGTAAACACCCCATTTCATTCAATCATTACTCATTCTTTAATACACAGACTAAAACCACAAACAAAATGATATGTGATACCATCAATGAGTATAATCGCCCAAATATTGTTTTTAAACCTACTGTTTAGTTTGTTAAACAAGGTATTTGATCTTATAGTGAGGTAGGTCGTGATACGTTCTAGCAGTCTTCAAGAATGTACCTTTTTATCAATTTTTCTCGATGTGCGTAAAATCTAAAATGGCATAAGGATTTTTGTTCTTATTGATGAGTGCTATCACACATTTAGTTTATACAAAAAGCTCAGCGAAACACCCTGTATGTGGGTCTAATGAAGTCATTTTGAACACCGCAGCAAATAATGAGTGTAATTAAATCGTTTTGTTGTGCTAAAATCTCGCTAAAAGCAATTATTTCTGCAAATACCAGAGTTTTATATTAGATTCTCTGAAGGCACACAGAGAATTAAAGTAGGTAATACATACAAATATAAAGGAAGTAAATTAGTACGTAAATATTTGGAGGGTTTAATAACAGATGATGAAAAATATCTCAAAGAAATAAGGACAAGAATTATGCATGATAAGAATACGCTTAACAGACTAAAAACTTGCTTGCGAATAAAGACCTCAGAGTAGACACAGGAGCGCGTATAATGTTACTGTATTTTAAAGGAGCCATGGTAGCTCAGTGGGTATGGCACTTGACTACCAATCTTAAGGTCCTGGGTTCGAATCCCAGGAATAATACATTAGAATTTTAAAAATATCTAAGGCTTCCAGGTCGACTCAGCCTGTGAAAATGAGTACCTGGGAAATCATTTCCTGGGGTAATAATAGGTGGTCGGTGCGTAAAGCTAGCCACTTTACCACCCTTGAGTACCGAACGGCTCAAGAATAGTAGCCTACCCTGCTATACCCCAATGGGCCTTCATGGCCTGTGAAAGGGGACTATTATTATTATTATATTTATTTTAAGGTAAGGTTACGAACATCTACACGCTATATGAACAAAAATAATACCACAAAATATCCTAGACTAATCGATTAATAAATGAACAACTGTTAACCACGTTAAAGCTAAAAAACCATTGTAGCTAATAATTAAACAACAATTAATTTTGTAGGATATACAATAAGGTGTAAATCAACAGAGTAGGATACAATAACGCTAATATTTGCCGGAAAAGAGAAGACGTCTAAGACGGGTGTGTATGACTTAAAGAATGGTGAAAACAATAAAATGTAGAAGAGTTGATGATAGAAAAGGTCGGTTAGGGCAGAAAAAAGAGAGTACGACAGTCATACTCAATTGAAAGTCGTTTCAAATGAACTATCACATGCATCATTTGAATTGTTTAGAGGGTGGCTGCCACAGACACGGGGGTATTAAGTTAAGTCAATATGTTGCATGCTATATTATAATGTAAAATATTTAGGGTGTACAGTTTTCATTGAAACACACTGTATAAAATTATAAAAACCTCTCTTAACTTAAACAAGTTAAAGACTATAGACTGTAATATTTATATATTTTATATTTTTCATTATTAAGTTACTAAATCTCTTCAACTCAATACACACAAAAAGAATAATACGTTAGTGTAAGCAACTATACTATAATCTAATGTAAATCCCTTTAATAGGTTACCTGTGCAAATTTGAAATGTACTGTACTTCATGCGGTTAACTCTCCAAATTCCGTTTAATCCACTATCAGTATTTGACGCATACCTACCGAATCTCTCCGACCCGAAAGAGAATCCTACTCAAATTAAATAGGGAACTCCCTGAATAATTAGGAATTTATTCAAAAACAAATAAATACGTAAACCAAACCGTGTGTGTATGTGTGTGTCGCCTTTTTTTCTGGTGACGCTATTGGTTCTTAAATTAAATTGGTATTTCCTGTCGTTTCACCTTCACCTAAATCAGCGGGGGTCAATCAGAAAAAATCTAGAATAGGGAATAGAATTTGAACGCAATCCGGTCATTAATTTTCCAGTTCGTGTTCACAAAATTGCAAGCTTCGATGTAAGTTCTGAATCTGATACTTGATCGTTATCGTTCAAAAAATAATAAAAAAACTGAATCTCATGATGCTTTCAGATAACGACTCTACCAGTTATAGACTTGAAATCTGAAAAATATAGCTGAAAAGAATTATCGTTTTAAATCCCAGAACTGTAAGAAGATACCACCACTAGAATAAGTAGCACTATTATTTGGTTTTAAAGTGAGATTTTGATTTTCTGAAGCGATTTCAAAAATATTTATATGACTGCATTCTCAAGGAAAAATAAGTTGGTGTTCGAAGTTGTGAGAAATTTTGTGGGAAATATTGGAAAAATATTTTTAGTCGAATAATGAATTCCTGCTGTTATACTCAACAGGGGTGTAAATGCAGGAACCAACCCTTATAGATGAGTGTCCTGGCACTTAATTTTGGTAAAGAGCAATTCAGATAAAATATGGAGTTATTGCGTGCCACTTTTTGATTTATGACTTACATCTTTTAGGAAATTTGGCTGCAAAGGGTACTTAAAACTTACAAAAAAATGAATTCCTGTTGTTTGCTGTATATTAATTTATCTTTAATTAAGCACTAAAAATGACCTTGTTTTAGATTAATCGTGTTTTTAAAATGAAAATTTCATCAAATTTGCAAATTTATACGATGATAAATAAGTTAACAAAACAAACCAATGTTTTTAACACTGATAATTCAAAATATATGTATTTTATAGAAAATTTCCATAATTCATTACATATTTAAAGGGTTTGTTTCAAAATCACGCAAGGGTATATCTTGTAACAAACTTTAGGGAGCTAATTATAATCCCATTGAAAAATTAACTAAGGCGCTTATGAAATTCACCCTCGTTTAAAATGTACAATGAAAATTAAATTTGCATATATTAGAGATTTTCTACAACCCCACCGCAAGCTTATATGTTGCTGTGTGCGTCGTGTGAAAAATTAATATATGCAGTGACATTAAAATCCGACATTCCCAACATTTAAACCACAACCTACCTCAAAAGCGCCTCGCGTTCAGATTATTTTCATTTAGAAACAGGAAGTTTGTAATCGTACGTGTTAATCGGAGATCATAGTAGGGGTAAAATGGGGTGGTTTAACAAAATATTATCACGCTCACTTGAAAGGCGCCAGTTTACCACGAGGATAAGCTGTTTAAACGCATTTGCATTGCATTTAACCCATTTCGCGCTCAGTAGCGTCAAACACGCATTATCAGATTTTATCACTCGGCTCACTTAATGCACATTATTTCAGTCGGAAAACTTTAACCTTCATTGTTATAACCTTGGCATAGTTTGTAACACATGATATAACAATCTTCTATTTCGCTACCCTTAATTAACATTTTATTTGGTAAATTCCCAAAAACGGGGTTATGTGTAAAATCACTATGAATGGACGAGGAAGTTTTTATACATTTTAAAACATGTAGCAAACTGACTGATGTGACTGATCGTACACATGTAAGTTAATCGTTAATTTAGACTTTTTCAAATTGAAGTTTCTAAGAGATTTGTCTGATATAAAATTTTCAAGGTCTCCTTTTTAATTGTTTTTAGCCTTATTTGGTGAAACGCCATAATCATGAAATAAATAAGTTTATACTAATTAGTTTGATTTATTTTTCTTTTTTATAGTTGAGCTGCTTTTTCACCTTCTGACATACATGTATGCATGTGCAGTAGTACACCTAATGTTACCGCACGTTATGATCATTCGATCGATCGATCGATCAGATAAGCCAACTGGCATATTCAACAGTCGTATCCATATAACCATGGCCCATCTTCTCGTTTGGACAAAGGAAGTTGTCTTGCGACTATGTAACTATGTGCGCTGTGTAATAATAAACAGTGAAGAATATAGTTATCTATTCGTGATTACAAAGTAGCAGAATTCACTGGACAAATCTACCAACAATCAGTTTAGGGAACTAAAAAATTCACTATATTTAACGGTGTCTCTTAACCACACAGTATATTTGACTAATTGCCAATACATATTTCGGTAACGATATTACCTTTTTCTCGACATAAAACCGTCTGTTACATCATTCACACATTTCTAAAAGTATTTTGAAGTTTTTTAAAAATAATATTTAATAGTCGTGGACAAACTACACTATTCTTCTCGCATATAATGCCTATTATTCACTCGGATAATTTACGACACTCTCCTAAAGAGCTTGTGTCGTAAACTTCTTCTTTGTGAATAATAACCATCATTATATGTTCGTTGAATAATATACTATTGTAAGCCCTAATGCTATTTTTGCTACCGGGTCCCCTTCTGATTTGTAAACCACCAAGTAAGTGAGCCCCAGCTACTTTCCGTACAATTTGTATTTACTATACTTAGCTCAGCTGTAAAAAAAGCAAAAGAATACGAGGGTAGATTCGAAAAACACAATTAAGCTGACACTGATCTCTATTGAAACAACAAAGGAAAATTTTACAGGTTATACGTACAAGAATACAAGGAATAATCAAACATAGTTTTTCACTTAGGTATTGATTTCGCCTAAGCATTAAACCTACAGGACTAATTATTATCAAATTCAAAATCACCTTATATTAACCCCAGTAAAGGTAACGAATCTTTGTATAAAAAAAAACAAAACATGGAGTCATGCAAGTAGACTATAAAAGCAAATCATGTAATTGATATTCGCTTAATATGGGACGAAAATATAGATTTATTCCTCTTATTAGATGCAATTAATTAATTATTTAGATCCTTGTGGCATTTCTCAACAAAACTTTAAGGTAAAATCACTCTAATAAATTACTTTTTACTAATTGTCGTGTTTCTAACCCAATAATAAATCGATAATTCTATAATTTGAATAAATTAATTGAATACAGAATAAATTGATAAATTTTGAAATGTTTTCAATTATTTAATAAGCAATTTCACATCTTAAAAAAATTAATATAAATGCAAACTATTCTAAAATCAGATTAAAAGTTGTTTATACGTTTACAACCTTAGCGATAACTTAAAACATTAACAATGCAATAAATTCTAATAGTAAGGAATGTATAATCCTAAGCAGCATTTTTAGGCATCGCTACGTACCAGCAACCAACGGTGGAACTATTAAATTTTTGCCACTAGTCACAAGCACGTAATTGCTACGGTTTTATTACCGACCTGGAACCAAAATGGGGAGCAACTTTTGGGTAGCAGATACGTTACAATGACCTCTCTGGAACTTGTACAGCTACTTTTCGGTTATGTTTAGGCTACGAGGCAGAAACATGGAGGCGTTGTAATTGCTTCTTTCATGAAACGTCTTTTCTCTTTGACATATGGTGTCGCTCTCTCTTCCTCTTGCAACTTAAAAAGATCTATCATTTTCTATACTAATGCTGCGATTATGTCACAAAATATGTTACTATTTTATTTGTAATATGTACTTAAAATAATACAAAGAGATATGCAATATTTGATTATTTAGTCATTCTAGTATACCAAACTTAGAAACCATCCAAACTTGTCTGTTAAATGTAATGATGATAGATCGAAAAATAACAACGTGCCTTATTCAAATATTTTCTTTCTAATAAAATATGACAGAAATACTTATAAGTTGATATTATATTATGATTTTATTGTTATTATTATTATATCATTATTATGATTTTATTATTATTATTATTATTATATCATTATTATGATTATTATATTATTCCTAACGCACTATTTGACATCAATTTGTTAATTTTATTGAAGGTTATAGTAAAACATTTATTAATAGCTATATCAAATTGCAAATAGATTAATAGCCTTCAACATTTTACAAGTAAATATGGAGTAGTTTCCAAAAAATCACCTTAAAGTAGTATTTACTGTAAAATGCGTGTCTTAAAGTTTGTGTCACTTAATTATCAGTAACGAAAACTAAACAAATTTTACTTCAAGATTGTTGTTAATATAAGTTGAAAAAATTCTGGAACTTTCAAGTGACTCTTACTATAAAACAACGTCAACGTTTTCGTAACCAATTTCCAGTTCCTAATGTCACTGCAAAGTTCCTATTGGAACTTTAAGAACCTTTAAGTTTAACCTCACATTTAACCATGAACATGAACATTATATTTTTTTATACTGCAACATAATAATTAGAGATGGCATATTTTAAGAATGTGGCAACCAAACAGAAAAAAGGAATATACTTCACTCTTGTTCCCTTTCAATTGGAGAAAAATAATATTTTGTATTGGGTCCAACTGCTACCAGTGCAAAAACACAATTAACCTTCAAATTCTAAACTAACCTACAGCAGATATGCTAATATTAAGTAATCCAACTACCAATCAAATAGTGTTTTTGTTACGACGACGGAAATGCTTGCCCACAGCGTCCATCATTAATTGGAGCGATTAGGCTAATTTATTAGATAATCCAATAGTCTGTCAAATGACAACTGTATGGCGCAGATGGGAATGTTTACCTACAGCAACCACTTTGGTTTGGATAGCCTGATAGAAGTTACTGGCACTTTATTGTAATTTTTAATAGAAACTGAAACTTTGTAGTAATCTTGATGTAAAACAAGTTATAAAAATCACTTTAAAGTGATTTTCCTGGGTATCAATAAACGTATGTTTTACTTTCAATACTACTGTAAGGTTCCGCATGCATGTAGCAGGAACTTTCAATACTACTTTAAAGTCTTAAAAACTTTAAAGTAGCTTGGAGTAAGTTACTGCTACAAACATAATACCACTTTGAAGTTGCAACAACTTTAAAGTAATTATACTAAATGACAATGCCGTTCAACATAAATACTTTAAAAGCTACTTGGAAGTAATGGAACTACATCGTTCTAATAACTAGTAGAAACAACTACAAATTATGTAATAACTGTTAATTATGTATCACTCAAAATTCATAAATTTGTTTTTAATCTTTTTTCGGAAAGCCCTGAAAGAAGTCAATTTTATTTTTTAAAAGTCACATCATAACGTAAAAATTTGTGCTTATCAGCATTTGTTTTTTCGCTATGATATCATTATCAACTTTTTAAACCGCAATTTTTTCTAAGATTTTGATAAATCGGAAAACATGAAGATTTCTTCTCTCTGTCAAATAATTGACCAGTTAAATGGTGATTAAAGAAGAATTAGTACCTCACATGTTAATGTAAGAAATTTTTATAAAAACAGAATTTTTATTGTTTTTTAATAAGAATAATTGTGAAATTTGTAACTAAAGGGCAAAAAAGCAGTACTTGATAAACTTATTATAGTCTTACTTCTTTAAAATTAATTTTCATATGACAAACAAAAAATATTTTCTAATTTATAATAATTAAAGATAAAAATATAGAAACGATAGTGCCGTAAAAATATAAAATATATAGTATGTCTTAGATACGTAAAAGTATAAACTTTGACATATTTGTAAGAATATGCCAATTTTTTTTAAATTAAAAATCGCTGGATATTCCGATTTTCTACGTTTTGTGTTAGTTCCAGTTCTAGTAATTCTTTAAATAAATAATGAAGATATATGTAGTGCTGTACCCTATCAAAAGCATTTGATTTCAACACGACGGAGTTTTGTATTTATTCAGAAAAATTGTTATAATTTCTTTACACCATCGTTTAGCCGGCAACACCGCCATTAACATGAAGACAACTACCAAAATTTGTAAAAAATAGGGGTTTCGTTTATTTTATACTATACGTTCATTAACAAGTGTATGTTGTTCTAATATATTTTGATTTCATAATATATTAAATTAATAGAGATCGTTTTATCAACTGATTCTGATAGAACAGGAGCTGTTTAGTATCTTAAAAAAAACTTCTAGGTTTTATCACCCTATGACTTGTATGTAAACATACAATTACACTAATTTATTCAGTAATGTGATTCATTTATGAGAAATTTATTCAGTGAATTTATTATAAATTTTTAATTAAACTATTTTTATTTCTATTCAACTCGACATGCCTGTTAAGAGTTTTTTTTAATAGAAGAAAAAATAATTTCCATATATTTATGTGAGTAGATACATGTATAACTAAATAAGTTAGTTGCTAGAAATCCTCGTCGCGTTCTTAAATTGGAGTAAAAGTTTAATGATATATTAATTTTTATACCGAAACAATTGTCGGGTAAAAGATATTCAACTGCGAAACTATTGAATAATTGCTTGATTTTATTTCATGATTACGGAGTTTCACGAAGTATAACTTAACTCAATAAGTTCTATGTTCCATTTTGTTTTAAATATTTTTACAAATATTTTTTGTTGTTTCAAATTTATTGGTTAGGCAGTGTGTTGCATATGGCGTGGTTTAATAAAACTGTAATTGATTCATTAAAACTGAAAAATTATTATAGGAAAAATAAACTAGTCAATAATTATAAAAAAGAAAGGAAAAAACTAAAAGTCTTAACAAAAAAAGCGCATGAGGATTACATTGCTGGTGTGGAAGAAAATATAACTACTGACATAAATGGATTTTGGAATTTTATCAAGTCCTAAAAAAGAAATCAGGTCAATCAGTAAGTTATACTTACAATAATAAAATTATTGAACAAGCTGAGGTCGCAAATACATTTGCTAAATATTTTCAATCTATATATGCTGACCAACCTGCCAGCTATAATATTGATGAATACAATACAAATTCCTTAACTAATGATTGTTTTAAAATAGATGAAATTTTCGTGTTCTGATGTTTTCATAAACTCATGTTCAAATATCTAAATGTTTGGAGCTATCAGTTTGCCAACTGTATTGTTATACAATCTGCATATCTCTGCTCTTTGATTTCATTCGGTAGAACAATAAAATGAAGAAAGAAAGTCATTCACTTCTTTCAAATATTTCCATATTAATGGCTTTAATAAAGTGAATTCAAAATCCAGTTGCTAGGATGGTAAGTTCATATCCATTTACAAAATTCAATTGTAACGAAAATTTGATAAATCTATTATCAAATAAAAAATCCATTTCTAAGTACATTATTACTTGAATAAATTGAATGTTATTAAAAGAAAATCACTGGGATTCACAGAACTTTGTTAAATATTTAAACACTTCAACGTTTTTCAAACATGGTAACTTGAACATTCTGATATCTTCGGTATTTACATGTTTTTTAACTCGAAACATAACCTAAAAATTAATTTTTGCTCTTACACAGGTGTAAGCTTTTCTAAAGATGTAGATTGAAAGATAGTTTGATACAAAAATGGCCGGGTTTTTACACTTTTCTGGGAAACAATTGAACTCTATTGGAAATTTTGCATGAAACAAAAAAACTCTGATATTTGATTTACAACATAACCAAATTATTGGTTATAACTTTTAACTAATCCTAAAACTAATTAGATAAACTGATAGATTAAAATATTCCATAGCTAATGACATATAACATTCATATTTTTATTTCACAACAAAGCCTCCATCGAATGTCGATGAAATCTCAACTTTACACAACTATTTATTAACTTATTTACATAAAAATACCTTTTCACACCTTCCTATCTTTACAAATTTAAACTTTATATGCTCACAAACATTATTTACATTATTTCCAATATCAATAAAATGAAAATTTAAGCCAATTACATCTTTTTTACTGTACGATGCATAACCGCACGTATTTGTATGTTCTTTTACTGATATAATTGTAAAAAGCAACTCCTACATTTAAGATAGTTTCAATTATGTGGTAAAAAACAACTTCACAATCCTCAATCAAAATTATTTACCCAAGAACTGTAAAATTTTGAAATAGAAGAAATTTAATGAAATCAATAATCTCGTTAACTCCTTATAAAATGCTCAGGTAAGATAATAAATACTTGTATGAACATAAATCAATATTATTACTATACAATATTACCTACATTTAAAATACTTTATAGAAGCATTATTGCTATCTCATTTACCAAAATTGTTAAACTATAAAACTCATTATCATTTAATTTTAAATTATTTAAGAAATATCAGAAATTTGTAATTTAAGTTGGGTTAAGTGGCAGAGCAGCAAAAGCTGAACGTCGCCCAAGAACAGGTTTAGTTTTTGTAAATGTAAATTTATATCTATGCACAAATAAAGGCTATTATTATTATTATTATTACTACTATTTACTCCTATTCATAGTTTAAAATTTATATCTAAAATGGCCAACTTAGTGTGCAAGAGAACTTCGACAAATTTTGAACAGTAATCTGTGATAATTATAGTTATGACAGAGACTATTTTTATAATGAGATGATACAACCCAAAGAAAAGTTTAAACAAGTGATATTGGATGCAAATCAGCTCTTTTGGGAAAAATTTGTAGAAGCAGATCTAAAAGTAAATCCATGGGGCGTTATATACAAGATGTCTTCAAAAATATTCCACTCTAAAGGAGCATCTATCAGGACAAGAAATCTTTCAGGAGGGAAACTTTACAAAAACCATACAAGAAACTGCTGACTACATTTTAAATAGTTCACTTCCTGATGACAATAATATGAATAATTCAATTGAGCAAGATAGACTACGACAAGATTGTCAATCACTTATTCCATTAAGTTTTAACCATATTCAAGATCTTACGTTGCCAGAACTTAACAGTATCATTTCAAAAATATCACCACAGAAAGCTCCAGGAAAAGATTTACTAAAAGGAAAACTTGTTAAAGCAACTTATACCGTTCTGCATAATTTTTTACTAAGGGTTTACAATAGTTGCCTAAAATTTAGCTATTTCCCAAAAATATGGAAAGTTCGTGTATTAAAAATATTAATCAAATGTTCCAGTGCAGAAACACCCGACATAAAAAATTATAGACCAATTACTCTTGTACCCCATTACTTCTACTTGAAAATGGAAAAATACTAGAAAAGATAATTAAAATTAGACTAACCAATTTACCTAGCAGATTACATTCGCCAAGGCAATTTGGTTTTACGCAAGGGTTTTCTACTATCCATGCATGCAGAAATAATAATAATAATAATTGGTACAACCCATAACCTGAAACCAGGCCCCAGAAGCTATAAGCTTATGCGGGAGGGAAGGGGCCATTTTTAGATTACGTAGGCCCAACGTGCGGCTGCAGCCGACTTACAGATGGAACAGCGCAAATGCCGCATTTGCGTCACAGCTAAGGAAAATTGCAGAAAACCTTAACCAGATCTGCCGGCAACAGGAATCGAACCTGGACCGCTTGTGTGAAAGTCCAGCACGCTAGACATTACACTAGCAAGGTTGTATATACATAATACATAAATACATAAATATTGTGCAAAATAATAAAAACAAATGTGTAATGTCTATTTTTGTGCATATAACAGGAGCCTTCGATAATAATAATCATGGGGACCGTTCTTAATATCTACAATGCGTCGTAAAGAAATCCCACACAATTTAATAGCTATAATAAAAAGCTTCTTAACATATCGCAAAGTTATCTTTCAAGATAGATCTGTAACAAGTATTAAAAGCTGCACTAAAGGATGTCCGCAAGGTGCTACACTCTGGAACCTCCAACTAGATGAACTTTTCAATCAAGAACTACCAGACGGGATAAATGTAATTGCGTATGCAGATGACCTTGTGTATGTTATATCTTCAAACAGTAGAACTGAGATGAAAGATCTAGGACAAATGTGCATGACAAGCTTAATAAACTGGGCTGATCACTGTAAATAAACTATTTCTACAAGGAAGACTAAATTAATGATAAATAAATCGCCTCCAAGGATACATGATCGTGATATAAGAATATACGTGAATAATACTCGAATTGATATAGTTAACGAATTCAAATATTTAGAAATAATCATTGATAAAAAACTAAATCTTATTTCACATATTAGCAATTGCTGTTCAAAAGCGAGATCTATAGTTTTAACATTGCGAAACAAAATTCTGAAAACATGGGATGTAGATGTTGATGATTCATTGAGGGTTATCTATAATTGTGCCATTCTACCAATCATATCGTAAGGTATTAAAATTTGGGGACACCGTTTACACATTAGAAATAAAAAATTCGTTATATGGAGCTTTCCGAAGATTGTTAATCAAAGGGTATCGATCTGTCTCAATTGACGCCGGTGGCGTTTTGTCTGTATTCCATCTTTAAATTTGACAATACACAAAATTCTATGTTTAAAAATTCTTAAACATAAAATCAAATTGACTATTTTATAAATGAAAATATTAACCGAATGAATTTTAACTCTACAAAACACATCGTGGAATATTTAAATATCAAAATTATGTATCTATGGCAGCAACATTGGGAGATTTCTGTTAAAGGAAGAACCACATTTACTTTTTTCCCTATCATCCCGGATAAACCACCGTTACCTTTTAAATATCTAACCACACAAATTTGGACCGGACATGGACCTTTTAAAGCACATCTAAAAAAGATAGATCAAACAGAAGATGATACATGCCCCGAATGTCCTTTGGATACCTACTGACGATCCCATCCACCGTATATACGTTTGTCCACGTTATGCGAATGCAAGGCAAATATTAAGTGATAATATAAATGAATGGCCAATTGCCCCAGGAGAAATCCCAAACTTAAACAGTTATGATCTATTGCACCCATTTTTAACTTATTTCATAAACTAAAACAAGTTGTTTCAGTTCTTTAAGGATAATTTATTACAATGAGCTGCACCAAGATCTTTTGCTCGTTGCATTACGATACCAAACAATACTATGTTATATTCTTAATTTCTCGTCAATGTAAATAACTACTTTTTGTTTAAGATCTTATATGTTAAATCTAAAATGTTTTGTTACTAATGAATCGTATATTCTATAACTTTGTTTTGTCTTAATCTTGAAATTTAAATTTTAAGTTATTTTGTCCTATATGTATTATTAACTTTTATAACCTAGTTACTAATTTATATTTTGTTAACATTTATTTATAATGTTGTTTATTATTACCTATAGTTGTATGAAGTATGTTTCCAATAAGCCTTTATGTTATAAGCCATGTAAATAGTGAGTGTCCAATTTGACACTAATTTTGTAAATAAACGTAAAATATATAAATAACATAATCTTTAACCCCTTATACCTTTCAGTGTCAAGGAAAATATATAAATAATATAATAATAATTATGGTTGTGGTGTGATAGGTTTTTCGTAGTAAGTAATGACGTATGTTCTAACAATCATAGCTTCCAGGTCTATAAGGATTATGAACATGTTATAATTAACAGCAATAGACGAGTGTTAATATTTTACGAACCTAATATAACTTCTTAGCAATTTATACTAAAATAACTAAGAATATTCAAATTGGTTTTTTGTTCACATTATATGTCTTAAATGACTACTTTAACCTTATGTCTAGTAAGATGATTTAACTTGTTCTTGCATAAATAACATCTTTTATAAAAGCAATTCTACTTTAAATGCATAGAATAATTATGCATCTTTTTGTTTTATTGTAGTTAAGAATATCAAGAAAATGTAAATTACATGTTCACGGCTTCATAAGAATTTTCTTTTTGATTTGAGATTACAAGAAATAACTAATGCTGAAAAATAAGTACTACGTACACATTGTTATGTATTAAATTAGGCATGGTTCAGAGTCTATAATTTAAAATTACTTTTTTTCGGTTAATTAGTCTTACACTAGAGGTACACACAGAACCGTGTAGAATAAAACAATTTCTTAAATTTAGATTTAGTTTTGAATGTATGTACCACATAGACGTGCTAATATTAAAAAGCTAGGAAATTTAAAGAAAATCTATTTATATATTTTTGATTTTAATGCGTTCTTTTAATGTATTTCTAACTGCAAGGAAAGCATTAGGCTTATATTTAATATACTATATTCCCTCTATACCAGAACTTCAACGTTCCTAATGACGACCAAAGTTTTTCCTACCCCTTATACTGAACAAACAATGGAAGCTTGTAAAACGAAGGCAATAATTTAGGAAGTTTCCACAAATGTAAATTTGAGTCGCGTGCTTAATGAGTTTATGTAGGTAATTTGGCGACCTTCAAGGTTGTTCTACATCTACCGTCTCATCCAAAAAGGCTTAATCCAGAATATCGTGTTCGTATAAATTCATTCGCTAATTAATAATTGCTAATTTTCTTGTTAGATTAATGATGAAAGGACCAGACGAAAAAGCATTAAAATCTTATGAGCGATAAAAATTGCATTTTCTTTGGGGACCGATCGATTGTATCACGCCGCTCCGCTGCCGTAATATAATATAAAGCAAGTGAGTAATTTGTCATTAAACTATCAGGAGCAGACCTTATTTAGTGACTAATCTGCAACTTTAACTATTAATACATTTGTGGTATTGAGTCAATTAAATTTGCTTATGTCATTCATAATCAATCATTATCAATCAGTAGAGTAGGCAAATTTTACTGTCGCCGTGTCGACTAATTAATAAAATGCAGTAAAAATGGGTTTAACATGTAACAAACGGAAATTGCATTTTGTGGTTAAAATATATTATAAAAAATCGGAATGTTTTACTAATGTATTAAAAATATTGGCAAATAGGGGAGAGAAATTATATTTTCAAACTTTGGTGACATGTTCCTTAAGAAGATGGTAAAATGCTGAAAAGTTGACTTTGAACGCTAAAAATAAAAAGACTAGTTGAACCCGATGGGCGAAATTTGTCAAAACTATTCTGCGACATGTCTAAAATAGATTTTGTAGCAGTGGGCAGCTAAACTTGAAGATAAAACGAATGTATAGAAAGAAAATCATATATTACAGTTAGTTTCATTGAAAACAGCTGTTTATATTGAATCATGCAAAATAGAATAGAATTATTTCCTAATTAACAAACAATTAACCAAAAATCTTATATTAGAAGCTACTTTAGTATAGGGTGAAAAAAGTAAAACTCAAAGTCTCGCCCACTAAAAGGAATAAATGTGTACAAATCACAGACGGTACTCCGATATAGACTGTTTCAAGTTTATTTACTCTCTTCAGTCGCAGATAACCGTCTGTGATTTGTACGCACCATCCTGGTTTTCCACAAATGTAGCACATTATACCGTTTGGTATTAATGTTATTCAGGGCTCATATATAAATCCCAGGATGGTGCGTACATATCACAGATGGTTATATACAACTGAAGAGAGTAAATAGAGTACCGCCTGCAAATTGAATTACGCGGGCTTAGGTCCGTACGTTTTTGTCATCTGACTCTCAATAGCGCTAAATGTCATCAGATCTACAAACTTATATTTAAAATAATCCTTCCACTTCAACTCGTCTCCAAGGCAACAACTGCTTTCTGACAACGGTAACTGTTTGAAAAATGAGTTTGTTCCAGTTTGTTGGATAGTGAGGGTTTAATCGATTTTTTTTAATAATTATTTGTAACTTATTTTGCTACTTCAAGAAGATAAACGACTTGTGCGATTAAACCTCAAACCTTTAACCGTTGTTATAATCAGATCAAACATTGCTATTTTACAATTTTAATTTGCATAATTTGTTATTTTATTTAATTAAAGGTTGTACTTTGCAAGCTTAACTTCTTTTTATAGTATAAAGTGTTCCAAGAGATGTATAGTCATTGAAAGGTTTGTACTACTTTGTTGTTTTAGTTTAAGCTTCATACGTTACAGAATAGCATGAATTCACCGTCCCTTACTTTTGATAACATAATTCTGGCAACTAACAATGTCTTTGATATATTAAAATTAATTTCTGTTCCAAGCAGCATCTAAGTAACAGTAACTGATATGGGAACTTTGATTGAGTAGTTGTTACGTAACTACTACTAACTTTATTACTTTATATATTTAACTACTTCAGTTTGGAATATTTTAATAATTACGTACCTAGTTGTTTCTACTAGTTATTGAGACTATGTAGTTTCAAGTATTTTTTAAAGTAGGTGGAACGGTATTGTCACTTAGTATAATTTACTTTAAAGTTGTTGCAACTTTAAAGTGGTAATATGATTGTAGCAGCAGTTTTTAAAACTTTAAAGTAGTACTGTAGGTTCTTGCCACCTGTCTGAAACTTGTTTTGCGTCAAAATAACTACAAAATCTCAGTTACTATTAAAAATTACAACGAAGTGACAGTAACTTCTATTAGGCAATCCAAACCAATATGGTTGTTGTGGTTAAACATTCCCTACGGCGCTGCGCCATAAAATCACCATTTAACAGACTATTGAATTACCTAATAAATTCAAAGGCCTAATCGATTCAACTAATGATGACCGCTATGGGCAAATATCTCCATCGGAGCCATAAAAACACCATTTGATTGGTTGTTGGAATGCCTAATAGAGGCATATCTGGTGTAGGTTATTTTGGAATTTGGAGGTTAATTGTGTTTTTGTACTGGTACTAGTTGGGGCCAAAACAAAATATTAATTCGTTCTTATCATATAAAAATGCCGCTTGAGGTGCTAAATTTATTTCTTAGCAATTATTTTTACGCAGACATTACTAATCCATACTTATCACGAAACTATCAGTGGGGACACTGCAACGTAACCCACAATATAACACCAAAAAATTTACTAAAAACTCTTCCACTTGGTGTACAAGAGACGGATGTCCAAAAATGCAAATCTGAGTAAACCTGGTAAATGAGTAAAATCAAACTTTATAATATTATAGTGGGAAAAGTAAATAACGTACATAGATGAAATTTTCAAGGTTTGTTGTACATATTGATCTTAACAAAATGAACTGCAAATAAACTTAAATACAACTTTAAATTAAAAATAAAAACTTTTTGGAAATCCGCCTACATACTTTGACTAAATTAGAGCAGTTACTTCCATATGTGTATGACCTCGCACAGTAAGTATTTGCGATATATCATCGTGTTTTACATGATCTTCTATCCATTTTAGTATACCAGATAAAATTTTATTGTCCCCTCTTGCACCAATATTTTTGATTCATCCCACACTAAACACGTGGTTTGATTAGTTGTTAATCCAGTATCGTAAATGTAGCGTCCATAAGTTTCTTAGATAAAAAGAGTTGCTCTTTGTCATGACATTTTTGAAGGTCTGCCATTAGACTCTTCTCTTGTACATTTTCAGCACGTGACCGTATTCTATCTGAGTGCGTTAGCATATATCTTCTTTTTGCACAATCCTGGTGTGCATTTCTTTCTTGTATTACAGTTTCCCTTTCTGTATCTGTAGCAGCATCTTTCAATGACAGTTAAAAATCATCATATGCATCGCGTGTATCAGCCGGCGGGGTTTTGAAAAAATACATGTCTGTAATAAGGAGCTTTAACAGATGAAAACCCTACTTAAAAGTCCCTGAAAAAGCTTATTAGCTTGAAAGCTGAAAAACTGTGAAAAACGCATGTTACTTACGCCTTTAGTACACCAAAATGTCATCAAAAATACCTAGTATTAAGGCGGAAGTGCTTATACTCCCCTAGTACACTAACATTTGCCGTGACATTAGACCAAATTGCATTCGCTAAATTCAAATCAAGCAGGTTTTTGGACATCCACTGTACTAAAACTATGACCTCTTAGCATAAACAAAACAGTATAACCCCAGTTTTGCTAATTCTGGACATCCGCCCCTTATACACCTTGTATTTGGGTGTGCTGAATCCGAAAATCATATTGGTTTTTGCGTATCACATCAAAATTTAATTCTATATCATTTTATGCTCTTTGAAGAATTGCTAATGCGGCCAAGTTGTAACTTATACTATATAAACAAAGTATAAAATTATAATAATTCATTTATTTATTTAGGTACAATATTTACACAATGATAATTCAAAAAACTACAAAAGTGTTAGTAATAAAGAAACAACAGTCAGGGAATAAATTTTTGTTTGTAGCACTTTCTGCTGCGCATTTTGGTTTGGCAGTCCCTTTGAACACTCCAACAATAGTCGGCCATCATATGAGAATCCCATCTTCCTTGGTACCGAGTTTCCATGGTTTTTAAATCTTGATGAAATCTCTCGCCTTGCTCAACGCTTACAGCACCTAAATTTTTGGGAAACCTATCAAGATGGCTATAAAGGAAATAAAGCTTTATGCTCATGTTACAACCTAGGCGGTGAAATTTTTCAAGCATTGATTGCACTAGCTCTTTATAATTGGATGCTTTTTTGTTTCCAAGAAAATTGTTCGCGACCATCGTGAATGAAGTCCAGGCTTCTTTTTCTGCTTCGTTCATAGAGTTGATGAAATTTGGATCTCTGATTAAAGTTCTAATTTGAGGTCCATCAAATACCCCAGCTTTGATTTTTTCGTAACTTAGTCTAGGAAACTTTTCACATATGTACTGGAAACAGACACTTTGCAAAGCTAGTGCTTTAACATATTGCTTCATAAGACCCAGTTTGATGTGAAGAGGTGGAAAAATTACTTTTTCTCTGTCGACTAAAGGTTGACTTATAATATTCTTCTCTCCAGCAACTAAGGATGTTCTAGAAGGCCAATGTTTCTTAATCCAGTGTTGGTTTCTATCTCGACTATCCCATAGGCACAAAAACCAAGGAAATTTTGTGTATCCTCTTTGAAAACCAAGTAAAAAGTTTACCATTTTGAGATCAACACAGATGACCCAGTTATGGTCTGTATATTTTAGTAAATCTATCACCTTATCAATGTCGTCATATGTTTCCTTTAATTGAACGGAATATCCAATAGGAATTGAACCGAAAACATTCCCGTTGTGTAGTAGGACACACTTGAGGCTTCTGCTGGAACTGTCGATAAACAAACGCCACTCACTTGGGTCATAATGTACAACGCCCATTTGAGTTAGCAAATCTGGCACATTGTTACAATAAACAAATTCACACTCTTGTTTAAAATATTGCACAAGAGCACTTTCCCTTTTACGATAAAAAAGTTATCTTCGTACCTTGCTTGAGTAAGTTCTTTTCATTTAATCTTGAAGCTAGCAGTTCTGATGATTCCTTTGGTAGGCCCAAATCCCTTACTAAATTTAATTCTGCTTGAGTAAAGCGTTGTGGTCCATAATTAGAAACTATATCTTCATTGGCAGAATCTACATCTGAATCATCTTGCTCTTCAATAACATCTGACATGTATTCAGCATCCGAGTGCTCAAGTGAAGGAAGCTCTTTATAAACTGGCACAGGTATTTCATCGGAATGAGGTACTGGTCGAATCGCGGAGTCAATATTCGGATATACAATTTTATTCTTATTCTTGGTATTATAACCGGAGGTCTGAGTTAAACAAAAGTAACAATCATCTACGGGTTTTTCAGTTCACGCCATATCATTGGAACGCCAAAAGCTAATTTCTGACGTTTTCCTTTGCTCCACTGCCGCAAATTTCCCACACATGATTTACACACTTTATGTGGAGCCCATGACTTGTCTTGATCAGCAAGTTTTACATCAAAATAAGCCAAATACATTTTCTTAACGAAAACACTAATATTTGTCCTTTGAATGGGAACGGTGAAGCTGCCACAAATGTAGCAGAAAGAATCGGCACTATTTACACATCTTCGAGTAGTAGACATGATGTAGTTTCTTCACTAACAACTAACATATAACTAGCATTTTCTTATCACCCTTGCTTACTTTTAAATAGTTCTAAGTGATCAATACTTTCTAATAAAATCTCATTAAACCCTAATATGTTGACGATGAAGACTAGCTTAGTAGACTTGATTACTTTACAATTGTTTATTACTTAATTATCTAATTAAGTACTTAAATATTATGAGGTAATATTATGCTAATGACTAAATGTATTTGGAATGTCTAAGAATTCCGTAAACAATTAAGAATTTGCTGCATTTAGTTAACGATTTTCAAGAATTTTGTATTCGGCAAACAAGAAACGCCGTAGAAAAAAAACCTGACGTGATAGAGAAAAACGGGATTTATATTTGGCATTAGCGTACCAATTTTAGTTAAAATCAAGTGTCAGATCAGTCAGCAGAAAAAAGTTTTTTTTTTGTTGGCCAGTGTAATCGATCCATTTTGCCTTATTTAAATCCATAACTGCATCAGAGAAAAAGCAGTTCTTAATAAAAAGTACCCCATTTAACATTTCTTAGCTGCATTACAGTTACAAATGATACTTTCTTTATAACGCAAAATTTGTCAGTTTGTTTTTTTTTAGAATACCTATTTAATTCTAATATAGGACACCAATCAATAAAGTATACCCTTTTCAAATTTTGTAGTTTGGTTATTTGTACAAGCGCAAGTATTCTGTTCTTCTAATTGGAACGTACTTACAATTAGCTAAATTATTCCATTTGTTTACCCAAAAGCCGGCGATTTTTCTCAAAGACAACTAACACAAACGAATGTTTTTCCCCATTCATATTTTAACACCAACCTTCTTTACCAAAAATACGCGCGTTGGTTGCGAGGAAAAATAACGACGATAAGATATCTCATTTTAGAAACCTTTAGCATCACATTCATTCAAAGTTCGTGACCTTTGAATAAATTCTAGTTTAATCTTAAAAATGCGTCCCAAAAAAATAGAACATTGCAAATGAAAACGAAAAACGTACCCGTCCCGTAAAACCGGAATCGCAATTTTTCTTTAATGTAAACTGCGTCATTATTCTTTTTTCACGAATGCTGTTTCGTAAATCTTCCAAATACTCCATTTTTCAGGCATTTACCTTTAGCTTTTACCTTTTCCCACGACGACTAAACCTAACCAAATGTCAAGAACTGAATCGATATTGGTTTATTGTCATGGCCGAATAAATTAGTAACTTCTTTAACTGAATGCATTGATTTTCAAACACCTTCCCCATTTAATATTACCGGGAAATTGTATCGGATCTTTGCTAAAAGATGCGTGCAGCCGACGGAAATAGATAACCACGAAGTTCACTCGATTAAAATAAATATTTAATTTAGTGTTGTTTCCGAAATAAATGGCTTGATAGTCTAATAGAGTAAACATCAGGAAAGAAGCTTATTTTCGGGATAACTTTATAATAAGAGTATTAATTCATTCAATAATAACGAGCATGTGTAATGCATAAATATATGTAAATATTTATTTGGGACAATTACGCCCGGTTGCACCGCATTTTGATTTAACAAATATTAACTAATACAGTATTAACTTTAACAAATATTTAAATTATAAACCGTTGCACCATCAAAAAATAAGTGGATATTAACTAATATTGTATTAGATTAAATTTAAAATTAAAAAGGCGGCTGACTGACATTTTTATATGTCACAAGTGTGTGAGAAGTGTATGATTAGTGTCTTTACAATCTTGCACTGCACATTTTGTCAATTAAGAATGCAAGATGACGTGAAAAACGTAAACGCGGGGCAAATTTTTCGCCTTTAGAGAAAAGCACTCTGTTAAATTTGATACATAAGTACAAGAATATTGTTTCCAATAGCAAAACGGATGCAGTTTCGGTTGAGGTAAAAGAAAAATGTTGGAAAAAAATTACCGAAGAATTTAATTCTGAGGCTCCCAACGGAATTTTAAGAACTCAAGAAACTCTTCGTCGGCTCTACCTCAACATAGTTCAAACTACGAGAAAAATTGCTGCTAACGATAGAAGGGAACATTATAAGACCGGAGGAGGAGCTAAAAAAAGCATGATCAAAGATGAAAATTATGAATTAGTATTGGATATTATAAACAAGAAGACTATTGAGGGACTGAAAAATAAATTTGATGGCGATGCTATCGAAGAAAATTCAGACGGTAACGACTCTAATATTATAAATAAAACCCATTCATTGCTGATACCGACGACTACGGAAAATGCTTCCAACATACGTGAAGAAACAGAAGTAAATGAAGAATTTTTAGAAGATATACAAATACTTGATGAAAACCTAGGTTTTAATCATTCTTCTGGATACGAAAACATATCCCCTGAATTAACAACTTCGGGTAACGACCAAGAGCCATCTGCAAAGAAGTATGTACAAGACAGATCAACGCCCAAGTTGAGTGCACGTTGCTCTGCAAAGAATTGTGGCACGTCAGGCATACGTAACAAATTTCAAAAACAGGAATATGATGCTGGTCGACGCAGACCTGCAATTACTGCGCTGACATCATCACATATTGGTGAAAAGTATGAAATATTACTTGATCATCGTTTGAAAATCGCAGAGATAGAACTGGAACGAGTCTTGCAGCAAAAATTACATGAAGAAAAAGAAAATTGTCTGAAAATAGAGCGCCTACAACTTGAAATAAGACGTTTGAAAAACGATTTAGGTTTTAGTGAATAGTGTTTTATTTTGTAGAAAATTTTTTTTTCATAATTTGCTTTTGAAACAAAATGTTATCACCCTATTGTTATATACTACGTAACTAAAAATTAGAAAAATAATTATTTATTAATAAAGTTCTTGTGTTATTTTCATGTTGTTGCGCTTCATTACCAGGAATGTCGGGAATATTGCCTTCTTCTATTAGGTTTTCAAGCTCTTCTTGGTTGATACCTTCTGCAGGCGGTGGCTCAGCTTCGTTCATAATTAAACAAACATTTTGTAGAACAGCAGCTGCGACAATAACCGTTAATATAGTTTCAGTTTTTATTCTGGATCCATAAGCCAAGACAGGAATCCTTCTTTTCCAGCAACCAAACACTCTTTCGACTACATTACGTGATCTATTATATATCTGCTGAGCTCTTGTGTCTGGATGTCCCAATGGAGTTAAAAAATAATTTTGCAAAGGATAGCCACTGTCTCCTGAAGACAAAAGTAAGAAGAAACCTATTTTTATGACAGAAAATTTTATGTACCTAGCAAAACACAATTTGGGATTTCGCCATTTTCAAATCTTGCTTTTAACCTAGAGTTATTGAATATGGTGGCATCATGTGCTGACCCTGGCCACCTTGCAACAACATCTAGAATCTTCATGTTTGCATCACATGTTACCTGACAGTTTATAGAAAAATATCCTTTTCGGTTTCGAAATATTTCTCCATCTTCTCCACCGGGAGACTGTATACGAATATGCGTTCCATCAGTAGCCCCTATTACTCTAGGAAAACGTGCAATGCGAAAAAAATCATTTTGAGCTATTGGGATTTCATCTTGTTCGGGCATCTTAACATATTGGAGACGTAATCCAGCTATGGCTTCAGATACACGGTTGATAACACGGGATACAGTTGATTTATGTACACCCATAATATATGCTACGTCCGAGAGGTGACCATTAGATGCAAAAAACTTTAATGTCAGAAGAAACTGATTCATGGGTGACACACTGTCGTTCCTGCATATGATAGTGTAATTATAGGATTAGGAGATATGTACACTTTGCAAAAATCCTCTGTTATAAATACTTACAAATCATTCGGAAATTCAAGAACCTCTTCAATTTGGACCAAAAAATTCAAACATGTTTGTTTTGTTAACCGAAACCTTCTGTAAAATATGAATTCGTCCATATTATGAAAATGATCAGACCTAGCATATCGCAAACGGGGAAATCCGACGTCGATAATTTCTAGTATATCTAGGTCATCTTCAAAAATATCGGCATCATCAAATAGATTCATTGCGAAGAATATCAATTGAAACCATAATAGAAAGATAAAAACTATTCTCACAAAAGATATGTCACAAACGTCAACTTATATTTTAATATTATTTTAAACAGCCAAATTTGGTCATTTAAATTTAATACTACTTAAGGTGCATTTAAGGCGCAGTGCAACGGAAAATAAAATTTTAAACAGTATTAACAGTTAATACCCATTTAAGTAAGATTAAAAAGTGCGGTGCAACCGGGCATTAGTCAATATTATACAATCTTTAATTAACAAATTTTCGAACAGGTTTAGTTTAGTTTCAAGGAGCTACACTATTTACAGATAATAGATAGAATGATATAACAATCCTGATAATAATGTTAAACGAAAACTTGAACATAAAAATTAAGTCCACACAATTTCTTCAATGTGTTAGATTAAGTTTTCATTTAACATTTTTATAAGTAAGTATTTTATATGCTTGTCTTTATTAATTATTCTATTCCATCCATTTATATTGTAGTACCTCAAAAATTAACTAAACTGTTTCAGAATTTGGACCAGTTTTTCGTTATGAATAGTAATTAATAAAAATGGTACGGATTTATAACAAAACTCATTTGAATAACTTTTTGCTTCGTTGATTTGCTTTATTGTTTAAAAGCACTAAAATGTGAGTTTGGTTAGCATATAAGCCTTACTGGTGCCTGTGAAACTAAACAGTCAAATACAATATCGCTGAAACATATGTCAATACTCGGTTACGCACAAACTCTGCATTGGTGAATTATAATTTAAAATTAATGAATTTACTTTAATTTTTAAAATAATAAAACTGTGAAACTTTTAATAATCTTTATTTATTTCATGATTATGGAGTTCCACAAAATAAGGCTGGAAACAATAAACAAGATTACTTTAATTTTGAAATAAATAAAGATTATTAAAAGTTTCACAGTTTTATTAAAATATACCTGACAATATTGTTTCGACAGCTATGCTGTCATTATCAAAGGTAATATAATTATAAACAAACACGTCGCTAAGGTAGATACAAAATAGGTAACTAGATAAAATAATAATAATAATAAAAATTAATAATAAAAATCATAATTAAACATCTAATACTTCCAGTAACGGAGAATTACTGAGCTCAAGTTGTTCATTCATTAAAGGTACATACAAAAAGTTAATGAATTTATTAATAAAGAAAATTTTGAAACGTTAAACAAAAACCCAACCACAAAATTCCAAAAAGAAATAAAACAAGGTTTAGAAAACTGCAATATCTGCTTTTCAGAATTAGAAAAGCAACAAATCATTAATAAAAACCCACAAATACCTAAACTGTATGGATTAGTGAAGACCCACAAACAGAATATGCCAATAAGACCAGTTGTATCATACATCAATGCACCTAATCACATTTTATCCAAAAAACTGAACCAGATTATTAACACGATAGGTTACAAATCGAAATACTCTGTTAGAAATTCATTAGAATTAGTAGATAAGCTGCAAAACATACATCTTCCACCACATTCAAAACTTGTTAGTTTTGATATTTGCAACATGTTCTCTAGAATACCACCACAAGAATGTATTCCTTTATTAGATAGTTTCTTGATCAATAGTAATATAGAATTAGTTAAAAGGTTAGAGTTAATTCAATTATTTGACCTTTGTATAAGTCAAAATTATTTCACTTTTAATAACATAATTTATTTACAAAAGGATGGTTTACCTATGGGTAATTCTCTAAGTCCTCTATTAGCTAACATATTTATGGACAAGTTTGAAGATCGAATATTTGAATTAAACCTCTCTAAACACATTATCTTCTGGTTTCGTTATGTTGATGACATTTTAGCTTGTTTTGACAGTTCTTTTGAGGTTATCAATGAATTTTTAATTCTTATAAACAATATCCATCCTAATATAAAATTTACATTAGAAACAGAACAAAACAGGGCTATAAACTTTCTAGACTTAAATATCAAGATTAACGCAGACAATCTTTTTGAATTTTCCATATACAGAAAACCAACACAAACAGACATAACAATACCAAATGAATCTTGTCACCACAATACACATAAAATAGCAGCATACAGATCATTAGTACACAGAGCTTTAACTATTCCACTAACAAAATCAGATTTTAGCAAAGAGATATCAACCATTAAACAACTAGCACATGCAAATCATTATAATCCGAACATGATTGACACTTTAATTAAACAAAAAGATTATAGGTTAGCTATCAAAAGAATATATCCCATTGACAATCAAACAGAAGACACAAATTACATATCTATACCATATTTTGGCAAAATATCAGAAAAAATTGCACATATACTAAGAAAAACCAACAATTATAAAATAACATTTAAAACCAACACTAACACTTTTTCATTTTTATTTAATGCTAAAGACAGAACACATGATATCATGAAATCGGGCATTTACCGTTTAAATTGTTCTTTTTGTAGTTCGGTATATATTGGACAAACACTTCGAAATTTTGACATAAGATATAAAGAACACGTACGTCATTACAAAAATAAACATCCTGAAAAATCGAATTACGCCAAACACCTTTTAGAACAAAATCACACAATGACTCCTCAAAATAATATTAAATTCCTACATTTTTGTAATAACAAACGCAAATTAGACATTTTAGAAGCCTTTGAGATATACAAACACAAACTCAGGGTACCTTTAATGAATGAACAACTTGAGCTCAGTAATTCTCCGTTACTGGAAGTATTAGATGTTTAATTATGATTTTTATTATTAATTTTTATTATTATTATTATTTTATCTAGTTACCTATTTTGTATCTACCTTAGCGACGTGTTTGTTTATAATTATATTACCTTTGATAATGACAGCATAGCTGTCGAAACAATATTGTCAGGTATATTTTAATAAAACTGTGAAACTTTTAATAATCTTTATTTATTTCATGATTATGGAGTTCCACAAAATAAGGCTGGAAACAATAAACAAGATTACTTTAATTTGATTACATTTTTTTATTAAACATGTGCTTTAACGTAACGTGGTAATTAAACGTGGTAAACGTTCCAATTAAGTAATATTACAAAGAACAATGATATCTTCTTTTGTTTGAGATTATCATTTTTAAGTAACTTATTGCTTAAATTGCTCCAATACTGTGCCCAAATTACTGACACTCATGCATTACAGTGAGCTGATTAGTGATACGTGATAGTCCGTATTAATAACAGCTACCGTTCTTGACTACGATACTTTGAGCTCAAATAGTGACATGTTCGACATAAGGCAATTTTATATTATTGTACTACATGATCTACAGACTGTTCGTTCTCAAACTGGAACATATGCATTTAACATTGTATTTAACGTTTTCGGTGCTTCTGCCCGCCATAATCAACTACAAGAAAGATAATGGTATCAATAAAAAGACAAGATTATTAGGCATCGAATGATATTAATAATAATATTAAGAGTGCGATTTTTATTTTAAAATACTAATTTAAAACTTGACTGTTGTTAAGTGTGAAAATTAATATTATTTTTTACATACATATTAGTCGTTCTATAAAATTGCCATTCTAGATTATTACTTTTGCATGTCACTGGCCTAATCTTTAATCTTTTACATTCTATAATTTATATACTACGTTCTTCCTATATAAATGTCTTTTCTATATTATTTACGTTCTATATTGCAGTGACATTTTATAAAAAATAGAATTTTGCCTCACGTTCACAGCGACATTAAAATATGAGGTGAAATTTAATAAATAAAAAAAATATAACACCCCAATATTTTTTCTTTCTCCCAATAGACTGACTCAGGTTTAATTCGATAGAGCATGAGATAAATGAATTAAAAAAATCTTATTGATTCTTATACCTGGAAGAAAAGAACTTACTACCAAAGCACTTGGACTTCCGCAACTGGACAACAGCAAACTAAACTCTACATGTGAAAAGAAAAAGAAATGGATGCTTGCATACACATCAAATAAACACATAGATAAATTGAAACACAGTCTTTATTTTTATTTTTAGATAATTAGAAAATCTAATTTCAAAGAGAAAATAAAAAAAATTATTTTAAACAGAACAGTTAAAAAAATGGAAAATCTTCCTTGAGCTTGCTCAAATGTGTTAAATATTCGTTATTAACCTGACATGGGGGCTATAACTGGTCTCCATTTGAGCAAACTGACATCAAATAAAGTTATCAGTTAAAAATATTTACAATTGCTAAAATAAATTTATCTAATGAAATTTATATTTTTATAAACAAATTTAAATTGTTTATTAGGTAAAGCTCTGTTATTGGAAAAACTTTTTGAATTAAGAAAAATAAATTTTGAATTTATTAAGATTGTCTTTATGATTTTGTTATTTCAAAAATTGAACCAAATCATTTTATATTAACCAACCTTGTATATAAAATACGTCGAGATCCACTTCAATCTTTTTACTATTGGTAATACTGCATTTATTCAAACAGGTGATTTTGAAGACAAGTCGATTATCAAAATCAATAATGGAAACAAAATCTTCTTTAATTTATTTTAATAAAATAAATTCATATATTCGTTCATAATTCCATATAATTATTAGAAGAACGAAAATAAATCTTCGATTTATATAACAGGTGAATAATCCATACTCAATTCATTTAGAATATTGTTAACGTTTGTTTACAAACATAATATCATATGGTTATGACTTAACCTTACTTTATTTTTAGGTAATCTTATACGAATCGACGTGGACTTTCCAAATGCATTTTGTCGACTGCATTTGTTAATTTTTCCTGGCTTTTTATATGTTTTCACAAAACAATTGAAAACTATGACAAATTTTTAAAACAATCGCACTTCAAAGTTTTATCATGGCGTCACTCACGAAAACAGATGTTCATAATTAGCACTAATATTATATCTAAAAAGATAGAAATGTAGCTGGCAAAATAACGAACAAATTAATGTAATACACTTATAGTCTAGAATTAATGTCATTAAAACTTAATTGCAAACAAAACTCATTAACTCCAGCTCTACCTTTACAAAAATGAATACATAACTACACTAGGTAACTGATACATATAAAATTTACATAGAAAAATATTTACAATAGAAGAAAAATAAAAATTCGTTTATACGTTTTATGAATTCAATGATGCCATACAAGCTCCTACACAAATATCAACATAAATGAAATTAAATTATAGTCAAACTTGTCCAGCATACAGTCTTCCAAGTGCTTGTGTTCAAACAACGGTGTAAAATATTATATTAAAATCAATATTTGGAAAAATGGAAGCATATTAGCAAAGCCAATACCTTTTTAAGATTAATATTTTTTATTTAGAATTCAGGAGATTGTAAGTTTAATGTATTATTATAGATATTACAGTAATGACCCGTTTTACGTTTTTTCAGTAAAATATTTTCCCGAAACTGAATCAGTCGCATGGGAAACAGAAAGACTTGTCCTACGTTACCCATCGTCAAACTCATGTCTAAAAATAAAATAAAATCTTCCAGAAAAATGGAAAAACCATCCTAACATGTGACTTGGGTTGCATAAAACATGTATTACTATAAAATAACCTAAATGATTAATATCCTTTTTATAAATTCAGACTTTTTATGTAAAAATTGAGGTCACGTCTGCATGAAATTTATCCTTCTATAATTTCTATTTAAAATTGAGAAATCTAGCTGTAACCTAACATGTAGCTTTTAAATTAAATGAACCTAATATCCTAGCATGTCTATATATTTATTTTATTTAATGCAGGAAATAATCATATTTGTTTTTACGATCAAATCATAGTCTCGAAATACTTCAAAATCTTAAATCGTCTAGTAAATTTTCAATCAGCTGATTCCAATCATCTCAATATGTTTGATTCTATATAAATGCCCGGAACCAATAGTGTAACATTCTGTTTGTTCGGCTGCCTAAATTACTGCAAATAAAAAAAAACTTAGAATTGTCTAGAAAAAACAAATTCTGTTTTAGTTTTTCAACAATTACAATGTCCTTTTGATTGGATTTGTATTAAGTTTGCCGATTTTAACGTGCTATAACTTATCCCTTCTCGAAAGGATTTCCAGGTATTATTAGTTTGTCATATTCATGTCTGTTCTTTTGGGGATTTACGATTGTATTTATTTACTGATTGACATTGGGATCATATGAAACATTAATTGCAAGATTTGCTGGAAGATTTTTGTATCGAATATTTAGTAGTTTAGACCGACTAATCCTTTTGTGTACTTGCGAAAGACATATTCTTGACTGGAGTATTTACGTATAACCAATATACAGGTTGTTTTAGTTACAACTGATATCCTATAAATGGTAGGTAAAGTGGAAGCAGTAGAGCTAACTTACTTTGACAAGTATAGCTCAAAAACGAATAGTTTTCCAGAAAATGAATTTTAAAGTTTCATTGAATTTTGGATTCGATCCTGACATTCGTTACTGACCTAGTTACGGAAGGCAGTCTTGTTTTTAAAAACAGATATTCGATCTGTTTTGTCTGCATCGTAGATCGTAGTTTGTTATTGTTATGTTAAGGTTGAATGATAATGATGAATGATGATGATACGAAAGCTAAAGCTTTATGAGTTTGTAAGTTCACGGTCACAAATTTATAACGGAATATTACCTATGTAGAATTTTTGTTAATTCATTTCTATTTTCATATTGTTTTAAAGAATTGAATATTAGTAAATATGTTCTTTGGAAACATTGGAATTGAGACGGAAGTGCATTTATACTACAAATACTGTTTTAAAGTAATTAACATGTAACAAGTAATTTACGATTACGATAATATTATTAGAATGGAATGGTGGATAGATTTGGATGACTTAATACGTGTAAGAATTATAATAAATAATAACAACGAATCACTTGTTAAACCTTCAAGTTTATTAAGAAATTACTATAAAATCAAAACAATGCAACTTACTACATCCTAATCAATTCATCTAGAATAAATCAATTGTGTCAGCATTGCCCTTGCCTGCTAAGATTTCTAACAACTTCAAAGAACAATAATAAAACTTTATACTATATTCACATTTCTTATTAGATCGTCTGACATCACTTACTGACCTAATAATTCTAGTGGACCATAAACTAATAATTTATAAGTATTTCGAATATACTAATCATGTAAATAAGAGTTTGTTACACAGAAGAATTTAATGTTCCTACATACGTTTTTAAACTTTTAAATTTTTTAAATTTTATTAACGAGTAAAATAGAAGCAAAAGTAATGATAATGAAGATATTTTGCAATATTCTGTAAGGTCAGGTGTATAGTACCACGTCCTTCTGACAATGTGTCTGTATGATATCATTTCTGAAGCATTGTTTTCTGCAAAATATAGGGAAACCCCCCCATAGAAGTGTTTATGTTTTACTTGAATCTAATTTATGTTATACTTCTAATTTCTTTTATATCTAAGATCTTGGTATTGTCCACATTTACAATTTAATATTGATACAGTACGTTGCATGCATGCTAAATGTGGAGCAAAACCTTTATAATTATCTGTTAACAGACGTTCTAAAATACAAAACATTCTGCGTTAGTATCTTGGTTGCTAGTTTACAACAAAATTGCACCTACATAAATATTTCTAAGGATTTCTAAATAAGTGAAACGCCCTGTACGTATTGGGTTGGATACAAAAATTGACTAGCACAATGTACTCTCCTAAGAATTAATTTGCCAATACGAAACTTTCATCCGACTGGCACCAAGGATAACGATAGTATCGCCTGATGGATTTTGCCGAAGTGATGCTAAGGTAAAATACGACTGGACCACGATCGGGTCCGGCTCTCAACGAATGTTTCTTAGCTATTTCATGACGAATATGAGAACACAAAAAGTTACGTCGAAAAGTTCCTGGAGTAAATTTACTGGAGCAAATTGCTCATTTATGTATGACATATCTTCTTTTTTTGATAACACAAAAAGAAGGCGAGGTACGAAAAAACATTCTAACATTTCTGGTAGGGATTTAAATAAACTTTAATTTATCTAACCTCCTTCATCTCGATAAACCTAATAGTTTCCGAGAAAAACAACAAAAACCGTTAGGGGGTCGTTGTTTACCCTCATTATCTCTTCGAGCTCGCCACCTACAGACGGTGACTTTTAGGGGGTTATTTAATAGCCCTCCAGGATGCCCTATGCAAAAATCCACGGACTTTCCTCAACTTTCCGCTATTCATGAAAATTTGTTCTAAATTGACTGTACTATCGTATTAACCCATATAATGTCATCAATAAAAGTACTTTTGAGCTTAATTTACTTTCACGTATTGCTGTTGTGAAGTGTTGGTGGGTACACCCAATGTTGGGCATCAATCAATTAAACTTTTAATCAATTAATCACTTGATTGAAGATTTAATTGTGACATTTCAATTGCAATTAAATTTAATCGCAATTAACCTCTTAACTGCAGACTGCAACTAAATTTAATTGCAATTAAATTTAGTTTAAATTAATACGTCAATTGTAATTGAATATCACAACTAACATTGTTAACTAAATACTGTTTATGAAAGTTTTAATTTAAATAAAAAAATAACGATGTAGGTCATTCTAGTATTTTGTTATAACAGCAGATCACCTTTACAATCTTGTCCCAGACTTATTATAAACAAACCCTAATAAATAAAAAGAATAATTGAAATGTCTTTATGCATGTATTGTAATATTGGAAGCACAAATAAACTTTTAAACTATTAAAAATGTATTATCTGCACAATCTCTATAAAAATAGAAATCGTAAAATGCTTTTAATAAGAAATACGAGCAAAATATATTGCTTGTTACCTGAAAATGTAAAGTCCCAGCCAGTCCCAGCTGTAATTACAAATAAAGAACATCTGATTTCTTAAGGGATGCATTATTATACAGCAATATCCCTTCTTTTTAATAACTATCAGGTTAATTGTCATCATAATGAAAATCAATTGAAAATTGTAATGACAATCACAATTAATAATTTTACTAACAATTAATCGTGAATTGTCGGAGCAACTCTAACAATTAATTAATTGTTCATGTAATAATTGTTCATCAATAAATGTTTTCAGATAACCCGCGACTCTGTTTTGCAAATTTACAGACATTCTTATAGTTACGAATTAATGGACCATTCATTATAGTAACAAAGATTATTTTACGAAAAATTCTCGAAAACGCGGCAGATATTTACGTATGTAATGATAATGAATCTCTTAAACAGATGTTTACGACGTAATTTCAATGCCTTTATTTCGTTCTTTCTTAATTACAAAGTAATGACCTTCAATAAACACTTCGTGTTTGATTACAGTATTTTTAAAGTGTCAACCGTTGTGTTTGTTAACATGTTATTAAGCGTGTAGCATTTCATAGTAAGCAACCAGACTGCCAGGACCGGCTCAAGTTCGATGAATTATTGAGGGGCCCCAAGACTTTTAATGCAAAAATTTTTTGAGATAGAATTTTGTTTGCATCTTTGTGATCTACCCGCCTTCATGTTTCGCCTCATAAACCGGCGTGAATTTAAAATGAATCACCCTGTATATTAACCCTAATTTCGTTTAACTTAACCAATAACTCACATACCTTTACAACAGTTCGCATACCTTAGTAAGACAACACTGTGATTCTTATTTTAACAAAGACTGAGTATTATTAAACCGCAAGGTTCTTTTATTGATGACTGATTGGTCAATTGATAGCTATCTACCGCGCATTCAGAATAAACCGGTTTACAATACTTTCTGCAATAAATATTGTGGTGTCCTGTAAATGCACCCTCAATATTATTGTGGAACCATACCCACACCCTCAAGAACGAGGCTACCAAACAAATAATTAAAATTATAATAAAATTTAACAAATTTTGTTCTACTTTGAGTTGAAAATGTATCAACTAAGATATTTCCATATATTAATAATTGCACAGAAAATACGAGAAACAAATTAATAACTTGTTATAAGCGAGCCATGCTGTCATTTAAAGTTGTTTATACATATTTGTTTATTGAAACTTTTAACATAAAGTTGGATCCATATCGACGGTGTCAATGCAATACCTCGTATCTTACATTTTTGGCCAATAGACGATTTTGACTGTTATGTACACCTTACATAAGGCCGTACAATCCTATAATATAAAAACAGCAAACAAACCAATCAAAAAGCTTAAAATGACAGAATGCAATACTTCATAATGGCTTTTGTAGTATGGCTTGTCTAAACGCTTTTTGCTACTTCTGAACAATTATGGTTTTGGTAGATACGAGGTATTGCACTGACGCCGTCGATATGGGATTTTGTTAATTTTCTGCTTGATAAAAAAACTGGGGTAATCACTTCTGCTTCTAAAAATACTTGAAATACACCATGTCAAAGTTGACAGGTGACATTAGGTCTCTGTCAAATTCACCATTGTTTTCTAAAATCGGCGAAATATGACCTTATTTGTTAAAATATAGAAAAATTAAAAAAACATATTTCTAATGACATTTTACATTCATATACCGAGTTGGAACGAGATATTCCGACATCAGTAAAACTTTTTTGATACTGACTGATAATAACTGACTATTTTGAAATCATTAAAAACGCTTTAAAAGAGTTTTTCTAATAATATTGGATGATGTAGATAGATAGATTTTGACGAATGTTAAAATTATCAAAGAACAAAATGGAACTTTCTGGACTATTTTCCAATTTCCGAGAAAAGCATAATTTTATTAATACTATTTACGTAAGGTACCGTATATAAGTATTCTCTAGATAATCTCTAATTAGGCACAAGTACATAAAGACAACGATATAACAAGATGGAATATATTTTTTTCTGCAGTTAAAAAATAATGACATTTTTTCATTAATATCCGTATGCAAAATGCTACAATGGTTTTGTGTACTTGACAAGGTGCACGAAATGTTTTTCGCTTTAGAGCGAAAAATATCTCGTGCATTTATGCGATTTATTCATATTTGAGCAATGTCGTTTCCGTAGCAACAACGAAACCATATACTTTGCACTAAAACAAACTTTGGTGGTTTCGAATGAGATTTTCACTTTCATTCTTGAGAAAAATGCTTTCATTCTTGACCACCAAAGTAACATTTCGCGCACTAAATGCACAAATAACTATAAGTTTCTTTAACTGACATTATCGATTAACTAAGGAAAGTAAAATCCGTTTTACTCGCAATCAACCATTTCAGAATATGTCCGTTGTAACGCTTTCATAAAATTGCATGTCCAGTGCAGTTAACACATGTGTGTTATATTATAAACTATTTTCTTAAACCCAAACTAATTATGAAACGCAATAACGGTCTCTTGATTGTAAATACTATTCTTCAAAACTCCATATCTTTGGAAATTTAATTTTTACTCTTTTACTATTAGATTTAAAAAGCATATTCAACAAATTGCGCAATGTTTTTGATACGACACGTAGAGTTTCTTTTCAAAGTATAACTAAATCTTATTTGTAATATCGTTCGAGGGATATAAGAGTGAAAATTTCAGAGCGAATTTAAAATTTATGTAATTCTCTATGGAAATTGATTGCAAATTGTTTTAGAGTCACTGTCAACGGAACTATAAGCGCTTTGGATAAAGAAAGAGCTTATATACGCGTTTCCATATAAAATAACCTTTTCTGCATAGCTAGTTTATGAACTTTGTGTATAGTCAACGTCGTAAACGAGATTGTTTACAAAACGAACAGAGTTCGCGGCTTTTATTTTTCTTTTGCTTGTTACTAAAAAGTTATACATTTTATGGAGTTATCTAAAAAGTTCTTTTATTCGCATTGCGTATCTCGTTTGAAGAGGACTTCTGTTGGCATTTTGACTTTTTAGATCGACCGACTTTTTTCCATATTATTTGTGCTAAAGGAGACAGTTTTCAAATAATATTCACATGGGTATTCTTATGTAACTTTTATATTTTTATAACCTGAAATGCTATGTAAAATAACTATAAAATAGATTATGAAAAAGATATTCGAATATTATTTGATTAAGTAGTTCTGCAATTGTAAAAAGGTGAAGAACATTTCATATTGTTTTTTACATAATCAAATAATTGTACACAGCTTGTACAATGCTTCTGAGACTATCTTCAATATTATTAAATGGTTTTTATATTTTATGAAAGATTACTTAATATTTTATTATTAATAGTTGATTTGACACAGTCTAACGATAACGATATTTTCGTTTTACATAAATTGAGTCGTTCCATGCAGGGGCGTGCTGGGCATGTCAGACCAGGCCAGGAAAAAACTTTAGGTACAGGCCACTTTAATAGCTATTTTCAGTAAAATTCTTATTATTTTACTCCCAAGATTAATGCCAAAATGTTTGCTATCTATTTTTAAATTGATTACATGTTTTCGACTTTACAATACCTATTATTGTATACTGACTTATTAGATACTGAATATTTAATTTTTGGGGTTATGTCATAGTTTTATGATTCAATTTAAATGTTAAGATGTTATAAATTCAGAGAAATTATTACCCCCAACTGGAAATCGAACCCGGGACTTTCTGCTTGTCGGACAGAAGCTTTACCGCTGGGCTATCTAAGGTGATTCCCAACGGAAAATGACAACTCTTCTACGTAAGTTGGAACTATTACGTATAACACATATGAATACTAATTAAATATTAATAATATATAATCCGAGTATATAGTAGTTCGATTCCCAGTCGGGTTGATAATTTTTCTACATTTTTATAACATCTTAACATTTAAATTAAGCTTAATGTAATATTTATTTACACAAAAACCTTCACCTAAATTATGTATGATGCAAGTTCTGTATAACGTGGTTCGATACTGAACTTGAATCATAAATAAACCTAGATATTAACCTGCTAGACATTAAATTTTTACGTAGATGTCGATACTTTTTTGCAAAAACGTACCTACCTGAAATGTAGATATAGCTACATAGTGCATAAAGCAGTAAGCACTAAAGACAAGCCTTACGTCATCAATCACCTCCTTATGGTTAAAGATTAAAATTGTTAGTCAAACTTAAAACGGCATTCATGTATCGCGTTTGTCGCCAAATATGAAATTTCAAATCAGATTTTTAATAATCTAGCCTGTATTGGGGAGCATGTACTACTGCCCAATGTTTCTTACTTTCAGCGTATATAGCGTGAACAATTTTTGGAATAAGCATTTGGCACCACAAGGTAAATCTTCCGAATTCAAATAATCTTACCACTCTAAAAGCAGATAAAGGTAGTTAATGTTTTTCCTTTTACAAACATTCCAAAGGAAACACAGTTTACAACTGTGACATTCAATGACGTTTTAGTAACTATATATAGGACATTTGAGAATCTAAATGAGAATAATAACAGCATTGATTTCTTTCTCTGTTTGACGTATCAGTACCAAGAGCATAAAGATACAGACAATTTATCTTAGCTAGACTCCAACATTACTGACGTAGAGCTTTTCTTTTCTGTTTTCTATTTTAGATTCATACGAAAAGTTGTTTACTTCTTTTTTATACTCGTATTAAATAAATTATATGTATGACCAGTCGCGCGATCTTGACCGATTTATGGGCATGTTTTAAGAGCGTAAATTGCTAAATTAGCGCTCTAGGACTGTAAATGCATTTAGAGCCCATTAGAAAAATAGCTACCCTTGTCTACGCCGCCTCCATAGTAATAACAGTAAATATATAGACCACTGCACCTACCTACTTGTAGCTTTGGACTTTTCAAATTATTTTTATTTTAAAATTAAGTACCGTGAGATCATTTAAATTTATAATTAAAGTAGGCGGGAATTTTTTATACGTTTGGCGATCCTGCCAATTGACTCGCTGTGTAAATTAGAGGTTATGCAATTTTATGTTCTAGATTAAACATTTTGGAGCGTCACTTTGACAATTCAAATCAAACTGTGAAGTGAACAGTTAGTGTTGCCAATCTAATTTAAAAATCACAGCCAACTTTAATTATAAATTCAAATGATCTCGTGGTATTAATTGAAACGTAGACCGGTTATAAGCTAACGAATGTATTTCGAGATTAATTAGTGTTTTAGATCCCTTTATTGTCTTAGCGCTAACTCTCTGCGGGTTCTAAAACACTCATTTAAGCCCTTAATACATAATATACTATTCCTTTACTTGGATTTTTTTTAAAACAACCCGCGGATGTCCGAAATAATATTAATTCCAGAAGATCCGATACCGACCCGAGCCCGAACCAAGTTTGAAATTACGTTGTGTTACCCAGTATTAACTAGGACCACGGGCCGGGTCGGGTTTAGGCCCGAATGTCAGGCCCGATCCCGTGCAGGTCCCTAATATAAACTATAAAAACATGTCAATAACAAATACGGCATTATAAGCGGGTATTATCATTTATAATTATAAGGCCCCCGCGTAGTGTTAAATTTGCTATCGACGCCGACGGCGGCGTTACGTTCAAAATAAAATAAATATAAACAACGCCCTTGGCAACGCCAACATTACAATTCATTTTTTTATCACCGTACGTATACTCTAGAAAACCCCTCAGGCCACCGGAAAATGTCCCGGTACCCGGTGGTCCAGCACGCCCCTGATTCCAAGTAAAGTGAACCAGTTTTAGAACAGGTTCTCAGTCGACCGTCTCCAATTTTGTTTTTCATACTTATATCTTCTTTAAGGAATGAAACAAAGATGTGTCAAGTTTTCTAAAAATATATATAACTACAATAGTAGAGATTCTAAAGCCCTTAGAATAGGGGTACATAAAATGTCGCGAAATTGCACTCTAAAAAATTACCGGTGAATTATACCCTAAAAAATGGAGGCAACTATGTTGCCTCCATTTTTTGGGGTAAATTTACTTCCAAGTGTAATTTTCATAGGAAGTGGGAAATTTCAATATTAGGTAAAGTTATAACTTTACGCAGGTGTTTTAATGTTAAAATGTAAGATTGCATTGAGATCGTAATTTTAATCTGTAAATTTATTTAAAAAGGAAACATGACAATGCAAATTTAACCTAATATTGAAATTTCCCACTTCCTATGAAAATTACACTTTGGAGTAAATTTACCCCAAAACATGGAGGTAACATAGTTGCCTCCATTTTTTAGGGTAAATTGAAGGGAAATTTATTTAGAGTGTGGGTATAAAAATGTAAAATTTTCCTAATTGTTGCAGCTCCAGGTTCTCTATACATAATATGTGGTAGATGTTGACAAAGATTATGGTTTTCGGCAAGTATAGCATAAACTGGAGGAAGTTTAGGACAGACTTTGGTAGTCAGTAACTTTGGAGTCAAAAACAAACTAAAGTTTTATATTTTTTGAAAGGTATTGCAACTGTTGGCCATTTTTAGGCTCAAATATTGGAAAATACTTTTTTTTATATTTTTCTCTTGAGCTATATCCTGGAGATAATTTTCTTTACCTTCAAAATCTGCTTCCCGTATCTGATATATATATATATATATATATATATATATATATATATATATATATATATATATATATATATATATATATATATATATATTGATGCCTGTTAAGCTGTCACCTCCGTCATACAGAGGAGACGGCCTGACTTCCGGGTATTCCCGTGGATATATTGCTAAAAATTTGTTATATTTGTGATGACGGGAACCTCTAGAATCCGAATCTCAAGAAAGGGGAAATTATTTCCCTTGTTTTATTTTGTCATATATAGAGTATACAGAAGATACGAACCGACCTCCAAAATTTATATATAAGAAGATACTTATAGTTCGCTGTTACCTCCAGCAGCGCTGCCAAGTGTTCGGAGGTCAGAAGATACCACCGTTATGTGTAGTTATATATACAGAGCGTTGACTCCACATTCCATAGATGCACATTTCATAAAAAGGTTCTCTTGTGGGTCTCCAGATGTTGAAATCGGGTGGTTTAAATTGCTCGCCGAGGGCATTTTAGTGGCCAGATAACAAAAGAAAACAAGCGAGCATTCTCGATTTACTTATTTTTTATTTTTTGAGTTATAGGAAATTGTCGTTTTTGTATTTCTTATGAATTGTTATTAAAGATATTAAAAAGCCGTTTCGACACTATTAAACCGTCTTTATGAGTAGCACTGACTAGTTGAATAAGGCTTTTCTAATTATAATCATTGATTTCTGGTTTACTTCATAAAGTTATATTTTTTAAATGAAAACTTTAGTAATTTGATTAGAAATACTTAGATCGGTGATATATTAGAAAGAAATTTCTTTCTATAATGAATTGAAAATATAAAAAAAAACAGAAAAAGGGAATTCTTTTGTTATTGTCAATAAAAGTCAATAAGAACGCAACCAGTACCAATATTGCGTATAATTAGTATAGCACATTTTTGAAATTTAGATGTATTAGACATAAATCAGTTATGTAACGTAGTATTTGTATAAATATGATATTCTATAAAGTTTCTTTTAATCTCGGGAATAACGGTTAAATTGAATATGCTTTTATCCAGATTCCATTTCGATTGAAATAAAGGCAGATACTCTTTTAATTTTTACTAAACTCGATAAGAGTTTAATATAAACAAATTAAATATTGTTTTTTACAACAAATGCTTGTTGTTTCCGAAGTCACGCACGTATCATGTAGGACCATTGAATTTCCCGTGATTTGATTAACAAAAAGAGTTACCAACTTTATTAACATTAAAACAAATCGAAACACAACAAATTAATCAACATTTTTATAGAATTTTTGCTTAAGACATTTTTTTCCAGCATTTGTTGATCTAACGAAATACAGAATACGTATGTTACACTGTTATACATGTACCTACCTCTTGTAAATTTGTTTTAACTTATGTTTTAAATAAAGCACTTACTAACGACAAAACATGTACGTTTTATGGAACGTGTACTTTAAGTCCACATTAAAGACAGGTTTAACTTAATGTAGTCTTTTTTGATAACATTGTATAAACCATAGATAAATAGTAGGTATATTGCGTTATCAGAATTAAAAGTGGCAGTTTATTTGACGCTTAATTATGTTAGCAATCGCGGCTCTCCATTTAAAACAAAATACCACTATAAGCTTTTGTTTGAAACAATGTTTATCAACCTTGGCACAACCTTAATATCCGAAAATGGCCCACTGCTAGACTAAAGTAGGGATGATAATTTGATACCAAGCTTGGTCTCAGACATGGAAAGATCAGAGTTACCCAATATTGGTTGTTATTGGCTAAAACCAATACGTTATGCAATGTTTTGGACAATAAATGACACCGATATCGCAATAAAACTAAAGTTAGTCTTGGACCGATCTTGAATGTTAATGTAGTACCAAGGCTGGTAATTGAGAAACAAAGCAACTATTACACAATCCTTTTCCTTTAATGAATGCTAGTGCAAACAAGCAACGAAGTCTACCATTACTGTTTCGCCGTAACTGAATGCAAAGTCAATTTTTGTGTTGGATATAAAATGTTCATTAACAAAATAAATACGAAGAAATCGAAAATTCGTATAAATGATTAATGTCTTAGACTCTCAACACATATTGAGACCGAACAAACCTAACACTTTCATAGTGTACGTCTTCTTGTGCAAATACATATGAACAGTCGGTAAGACAATATAGTTTACACTTTAGTCTTGCCAGTGTAAGTTAAAGTTCATAAAAATTCAGTAGGTTAGCAACCACTAATCCATCTTTACAATAAACCACATTTACAGAAATTTAGCAAAATATAATATGAATATTGACCCAACCTTAGCCGAAGTGTAAGAAACCAAGATTTTGAATTTTGAAGATTGCTAAAACTGGAGTTAGTTTAGCGAACCTAAGATTCAAAGTTGGCTAAGGTTTTGGGTGATAAGTATGTAACCGGCACTTGATATGTAGAGATTGACTTAGACTAGCTAAAGCAAATTAGCGAAATAGTATCTGATATTTGACTTAAGTATATTCTATGGGTAACTGGCATTGACCTAACGGGTGAAAATTGGCTGAAGATTGGGCAAGTTGTAAGGAACCCTGATTCGGTTTCTGAACATTGGCTCCGACTTGTACAACGTTTAGTAAACCGAAAATTAGTATCAGGTTGTTGATTAACCCTCGAGTGACAATTAAACAACCGAGACTCAGAATCTGAAAATAGCTTGAAATGTGGGTGAAAATCGGTGCGTCCAACACACCGCTGGAAATATAGCGCTGCAGCAGTTTTCACAGCCGTCTTAGATTTAACAATCACCCAAGCAATAATATTGTTTGAAGTACATCGGCATTTTATACATATAAAACGCTTAAAAATAAATACATATTAAACATGAGTTAGAGAACCAAGATTCGATATCTGAAAATTCGCCTACACTTGGATCAATGTCGAGAAAACGACATTTGACTGTCCAGTATTCAGCCACGCAGGGGTTTATTCAAAGACCTTTGTTTTAATTTTTTTTCTTCTAATAAAAAATTGTTGGTATTGCTAGACTAAACTTCTAATCATAGAGAGGAGGCACTTTTACCCTAGTGGAAAAAAATAGTATGTTTTATTTGGATTTAAAGTGACTTTGTTTGTTGCTATTTACGAGCGATAAATAACTCCGCCTAAATAATAAATAAATAATAATCTTATCATGTGAACAACTCCGCTATAGAGTAAATACAAGTATTTTACTTAATTGGGCTTGATTCCTATAAGGAATCTAGAATGACTTTAGGAGAGTTCACGCATCCTAGCTGCGATGTGCAAACGGGTTTTCCAAATCAAGTATGTGGATTGTTTGACAATTACTTTAATTGTAATCATAATGCATCAATCCTAAATCCAAATATAAAATGCAGGGAAACAAGATTGGGCGATGAAAATTTTTCACCTATCTCTGCAAATGAGACTTGTCTCCAACTCTTCTTATTTCATTATGTCGAGCTGTTAACAAGTGTCCAGTCCTCATACTAAGGTCTTCCTTGATCAGTGGCGACATAGTTCTGGAGCTCATGTCCATTTCCTTCGCCAACAAACGAATAGGATAGGATGTTAGTATAGGATTTTTTTTACGAATAGAATGTTATAAAAAGAAACATTTTTGATTTATAGTTATTTATGTTATAAATCCGGCAATGAAACTTTACAGAACGAGTTTGATCTCTGAAAGAAGACAGAAGTCGCGTCTGAAATCTTGAAACGATAACTAAGGAGAATCATTTACAGGACCTATAACGTTTTTTTCATGTGTTGCAATTTTTTCTCTTTGAACGAAAGTTCATTCATCCCCTGCTTTATAATAACCTAGTCATTCTATACAGCATGTCTCAAAAACAACGGACAATACGTGAATACGAGATAGTTGATGATGTGTAGAGAAAGTTTTTCCCATAACTTTTTTTTCTAAAATATTTACTTTCAGAGTTATTTAAGGTTCAAGTTTTGAGTCCGGTCCTGCACGTTCTGCTCCACAATCTCCTGGTGTCGCATAATGCAGAGGACTGTAGTTTGTTGAACTTTACAGCATTTGTCAATACAGCACAATTTTGTCAATGCCGCAAAATACCCGAATGAATTGAACTTGAAGAAACTCGTAAATAAGACACGTTCCGTTTCGCTCATGATGCAGTTTGTTTATTTTAAAATAAATTCAAGGTCTAATAACAGCTTAAAACATCTCATTTTTAAAGAGAGCATCTGATATCATATTTCAATAAGTTAAAGGGAATTCTTTATGTGTGGCGGCGTTGAACGTAATTTAAAAAACATAAAAAGTGTTGGGCTTTAATAAGAAAATTACATTACTAGTTCTTCTAATCTGCGATGCTAATACATTTTACTAGAATCTGAAGCATTAATATTTAAAACTAATAGTAAACCTTTTCATTAAAACTGAAATAAAATTTTACAAAAATGATCTTGGGCTCGAAATTTCTCAATGAACGTAAGCGTTGAGTGAACGACGTAAGTCAATAATCAAAAACTCTCTTTGTTATAAACATCCCCTTTCGCAGACTTTCCTTATTTATAGCAATTCTTTCTTTCGTATTCTGTGCTTGCAAATAAAATTTTGGACTAAACATTCCGCAAAAATACACATAGTGAAATTTGATCTATGTAAAATAAACAAAACGCAATTTAAAAAAAGGATACAAAACATAAATATATTTTTACGTTCTGTAATAACATTCGAAAATAAACAGAAGATAAATTAAACTTTTAAAAAGAACATTTTCATAATTAGGGCGCCGCCAGGTTGAATTTGCGGCCCGATTGTGGTTTACTCAAAAAACTACAAGGGTCGCAATTTATTAAATAAGAGCAATTTTTACCATTAATCTATTTTATTTAAAACGGAAAACACCTTCAAATAAACTCTTGATAATAAAAATTATTAGTTTGATTAACTATCATCAAACGTTTGGGACTTTTTTGCAACTATGCAGTTTATAACAAAACGCTTATTACGGTGATATGTCATGGTGTTTATAAAGGCGTAACCTTGACCAATATACGTGTTTTTAAATCGACTTCTCCGAATTTTTGCTTAACTCTACACATATCGCTTTACAATGTTTTGACTATCCCAATGCTGGATGACTTATTATTTATTATCAAATTGATGCAAAATCTAACAGGACCGTATTAGCAAAAAGTATTCCAAACAATTTTTAACAAATTTACAAAAAAATTTTTTGAAGGTAGAGTTTTTTTCTTTAGTTTTAGATTCTACCTCGGACGCTTTTTAACCCTCTGCGTTATTGTTCGTTATTTTTGAGACACCCTGTATAGTAGAGTAGATTTTTGTAAAAAACATGCCTAAGTTCTTATTTTTTACTATCTAAAGATAGAGACTTGAAATCTTCTGTAATGCCTTCAGTACTGGACCAGTATAAAATGTACTATGTTTAAAATGGGGGCACGCCCCCCCTAGTGGTTGAGGCCCCCATTTTGTACCCTTAATTTAATAACGCAACCAAATTGAGCGAAATTTATGTTGAGAGGGTTCTTGGAGTCACTGATTATGAATCCAATGAGAAAATTGAAAAATCCAAAATGGCGGTCCTAAAATAACGGCCTTTGAGATTCAGAATGCGATTTACGCCGTTTCTATTGATTTTAGAATTTTCAATTTTGCATAAGTTCCTATTTTTTACTATCTAAAGATAGAGACTTGAGATCTTTTCTAATGCCTTCAGTACTGAACCAATATAAAATGTAATATGTTTAAAATGGTGGTTTTACCCCTCGGGGGGTTGAAACCCCCATTTTACACTCCCAATTTAATAACTCGGGAAGTTTTCCATTAACTTGAGTGAAATTCATGTTGGGGGGGTTTTGGTGTTCCTGACTATGAGTCCAATGAGAAGATTAAGAAATACAAAATGGCGAACTCAAAATGGCGGTATTTGAGATTGAAAATGCGACTTACGCCCGTTTCTATTGATTTTAGAGAAAAATCCAAAGAGTCAAAAAGTGTTTAGAATGTAATCTTGCATAGGAATACACTATTTTGGTTACCTTATTATGTAACCCCCTTCAATCAACCCTAGTGGGCATCTTGGTAGGGGAGAGTGAAGGGGTTACATAATAAGGTAACCGGAATTATGTATTCCTATGCAGAATCACATTCTAAACACTTTCTGGCTTTTCTCATTTTTCTCTAAAATCAATAGGACCGGCGTAAATCGCATTTTCAATCTAAAATACCGCCATTTTGTGTCTGCCATTTTGAATTTTGTGATTTTCTTATTTGATTCATAATCAACGACCTCACAGCTCCCTCCAACATAGTTTTTGCTCAACTTGGTTGAAAACTTCCCGAGTTGTTAAATTGGGAGTTTAAAATGGGGATTTCAACCCCCCGAGGGGGCGTGTCCCTATCTTAAACATATTACATTTGATATTGGTCTAGTACTGAAGGCATTACAAAAGATTTCAAGTCTCCATCTTTAGATAGTAAAAAATAACAACTTAATGCAGAAATTGACTCTACTACTAGGGCAGAGCGAAGGGGTTACATAATAAGGTAACCAAAATAGCGTAGTCCTTTGCAAAATCACATTATAAACACTTTTTGATTCTTTGAATTTCTCTCTAGAATCAATAGAAATGGCGTAAATCGCATTCTCAATATCAAAGGCCGTTATTTTAGAGCCGCCATTTTGGGTCTGCTATTTGAATTTTTTAATTTTCTCATTGGATTCATAATCAGCGACCCCAAGAACACTCCCAACACAACTTTGCTCAATTTGGTTGCGTTATTAAATTAGGGGTACAAAATGGGGGTCTCAACCACCAGGGGGGCGTGCCCGCATATTAAACATATTACATTTTATATTGGTCCAGTACTAAAGGCATTAGAAAAGATTTCAAGTCTCTATCTTTAGATAGTAAAAAATAAGAACTTAATGCAAAAATTGACTATACTAATAATAAAAATACGACACTTTATGTTAAACTGACGTTTGTTTAAGCCTTTCAGTACGTAAAGCTTCATGTCAAGATTATGACGTAAGGTTTTATTTTCCGCTACAATATGGAATTTAATAGAAAATATGTTTTAGTCGTAATTATGTAAAAATATAAACAGTTAATATTTTTTATTTCATTTCGTATTTCAAACAATTCTTTATATACCACAATTAGTAATATAAAGTATATCTTGATCTCCGTTGTCAATGATACCGGAGTTCAAGACGTTCTTGATCTCCGTTGTTGTTGGCAACGTAAATAATTTGATGTTGCATTATAGCCACATGCATGCATGCATGCTGCTTTTTATCTCCTTAGTTACGCGTATGATGACACAGACAAGGCAACTTGCTTCTTTATACAATAAATTCGGATGGATTTTAAAAGGGAGAAATTAGGATTGAAATACGAAATAAAATAAAACAACTTATGCAATACGGAGATCAAGCTTCTTTAAATCCTTGAAGATGTTATAACGCCTCGGCTGGCGCCTCGGCGTTAAACATCTTCTTGGATTTAAAATATCGCTTGATCTCCTAATTACATAATATATATTACAAAATGTGTATTTCAGACTTATTCTTTCCTTCATCAAATGTAAACATAGTTAGAATGTCAATGAAAACTTTATTAACCGGGTAATTTGGTGAAATTTGCAAACTACATACCAAATGTTACATTATTTTGCTTAGTAAAATTATTTTTCTTTGAAAATTATATTAATTATTATATTAATTGTAATACTAAAAATATTGAAGATTCTAAAGATTTTAAATCTTTCTTTGTGGATGCGAGAATGAATATATCATGTCATATGACAGTTCCTAAAATAATAATCAAATAATAATAATCCAGTAAATCCGAAATGATCATTTTGTAAAAAGATGAATTTTTTATTTATACATAATTACGACTAAAACGTATTTCCTATTTAATTTTTTTCATATCTCAAAGAAAGTCGTTTTCAATTCAAAACTTTTTAAATGAAATAGAAATTATTATTTTATTGTTCTTAAGTATCATTAACTATTTAAAAATGACGTACAATTCAAGAGATCCCTTAAATTTTCTGAGTAGTTTACAAATATTTATTTAAATGCTGCTACTATACCCAAAAAGTGTCTGTAAAAATTCAGGTAGCGTGAAATGGCCGAAACTACGCCAGGGGTACTGGTTTCGATGGAATTCTATATACCTGAGTGGTTTAGGTCTTGTACACAACGTTGCCAATGTGTGGAGCCTGCAACGTACCGTACATGATACAAAAAACAATATATACAGGCGGAGGTGACATCGTATTGACAATTATACAACTAACAGCGACGGCAACGCCAGCGATCTACAGCTGAACTAAAAATTAATTTTGTGAGTATAAGTATGACGTTATCACCTCCAGACAAAAATTTGAATTTAGGCTTCTAACACCATCTATATGCTTATACAGTCGAAAACAGGGCAAAACGTTGTGACCTCCGAAAACGGAGGTCACAACGTTATATATGAGGTGACGACGTATGCTGGGTATCTACTTTGGAGGTGACAAGGTACCCTTTATCAATATATATATATATATATATATATATATATATATATATATATATATATATATATATATATATATATATATATATATATATATATATATATATATATAGATATAAAATATATTTGATTCTTGGGTATAGGTTATTTTAAATTAATTAACACAGTTTTATATGGTTATGTCGACGTTTCGCTCACACATTGGGAGCATTTTCAAGATTCTTTTATTGTTTATTGCCTACAAAAAAAATTTTTTATAACATTTTTTTCCTTTTTTTTATATGATTAAATCAGTATGAAATTTTTTTACACATTTTAATTATTTTTTATTTTGCAACAGTTACGTACCTTGAAACAGTATGTTTGAATTTACATTTTGGTTTTTCCATTATTGTTTTTTATTACAGTGGTTGGTATGCTGATTACACAGATTTAGATTATTACTTTCTTTTTTGTTTATAATGTATAGAACTAGGAATATGTGTGTAGTTTGAACAAATTCTTTTTGGGAACTGACGACTAATTAACAAAGAAACATCCCTTCTTTTAAACTAATATACAGAATTGGATCGGCATTGTATCAGGTTTCACACGAGTAAACCAAACAATCTTTTGCTATTTTTCAAGGCATGTGTCACATAAATTTGGGTATTTATTACTTTTCATTTCGACTGAGAGTTTTAAGATGTGTTTTTGGTTATTATTGAAAGCTTGAAATTATTACGTGTGGAATTTATTGTGTGCAACGGTTAGAATTTATAATAATATTAAGAATTTTTTTTTTTTTTTTTATACGTAGATGAATGGGTTATTGGAATGTGTATTACGATTATTTACTTAATGAGATTATGATATATTTGGCTTAGATTTTTTGTATCTTGCCTGTCATTTACGGCTTCGTTATCTTGTTTTATATGAAACATTTCTTTTATTGTTAATTTATGGTAGTTGCTATCTTTATTTAAAATTTTGGTATCTTTGAAATTGAACTCGTGTTTTTCGGTTTTTTCGTGTTTATGTAAAGCAGTTGAAGCGTTTTTGGTGTATTTATGACCATTTAATCGACTATCTAAATATTGGGTTGTCATTCCTATATACTTTTTTGGGCAATTTATGCAGGGTATGGAATAAATAACGTTAGATGTTTTCTTTTTTGGTATCTTTGTTTTTAATGGTGTAAATAGAGAAGTTAGTGTATTCTGAGATTTATGGCATATAGAAATGTTATGTTTACTTAAAATATGTTTTAGTTTTTCAGATAATTCATTTATATAAGGCACAGCTATGTATCTGGTCGGGTTAGTATTTTTTTCTTTTGAGTTTAGATTATTGTAAAATTTGAATATACGTTGTTTTTGTGTTCGTTTGATAAGCTTCTCCGGATAATGATTTTCTTTTAAGGTTTTTTCTACTTTTTTTAAAACTTCAGGGCGGTATTCGGGTGACGTTAATGTAATTGCTCGATCGATTAAACCTATTATTACGCTATTTTTTTGATTTTGAGGATGGTGAGATTTGTAGTTTACATATCGTCCTGACCATGTTTTTTTAGTAAACCATTTTGTTTTTAGCTCTTTATTTTTTGTTTTGATTAAAGTTAAATCGAGGAAGTTAATTTGACCGTTTTGTTCTAGTTCGGAAGTAAATTGTAATTTTGAGTGGAAATTGTTGAATGCTTTAAGAATTTCGTTTATTTTATTGTTTGGGATGGCTGTTAAGCAGTCATCCACGTATCTTTTGAAGAATATTATGTCAAAATCTAATTTTTTAATTACGTTTTCTTCTAAATGTTCCATTACAATTTGAGCTATTGTGGACGAAATCGGGGAGCCCATTGCACATCCATCGAGCTGTTGGTAACAGGTGTTTTTATATTGGAAATAATTGTTATTAAGAACTAAGTTTATGCCTTCTATAAATTCCTTATATGAAAAAGTTGTGTGATGTTTTAATAAATCCCATTTGTTTTTTATTATGTGGGCCATAAGATCGTTTGGAATATTCGTATAAAGTGAAACAACATATACCATACATACATACATACATATACACCAAAAACGCTTCAACTGCTTTACATAAACACGAAAAAACCGAAAAACACGAGTTCAATTTCAAAGATACCAAAATTTTAAATAAAGATAGCAACTACCATAAATTAACAATAAAAGAAATGTTTCATATAAAACAAGATAACGAAGCCGTAAATGACAGGCAAGATACAAAAAATCTAAGCCAAATATATCATAATCTCATTAAGTAAATAATCGTAATACACATTCCAATAACCCATTCATCTACGTATAAAAAAAAAAAAAAAATTCTTAATATTATTATAAATTCTAACCGTTGCACACAATAAATTCCACACGTAATAATTTCAAGCTTTCAATAATAACCAAAAACACATCTTAAAACTCTCAGTCGAAATGAAAAGTAATAAATACCCAAATTTATGTGACACATGCCTTGAAAAATAGCAAAAGATTGTTTGGTTTACTCGTGTGAAACCTGATACAATGCCGATCCAATTCTGTATATTAGTTTAAAAGAAGGGATGTTTCTTTGTTAATTAGTCGTCAGTTCCCAAAAAGAATTTGTTCAAACTACACACATATTCCTAGTTCTATACATTATAAACAAAAAAGAAAGTAATAATCTAAATCTGTGTAATCAGCATACCAACCACTGTAATAAAAAACAATAATGGAAAAACCAAAATGTAAATTCAAACATACTGTTTCAAGGTACGTAACTGTTGCAAAATAAAAAATAATTAAAATGTGTAAAAAAATTTCATACTGATTTAATCATATAAAAAAAAGGAAAAAAATGTTATAAAAAATTTTTTTTGTAGGCAATAAACAATAAAAGAATCTTGAAAATGCTCCCAATGTGTGAGCGAAACGTCGACATAACCATATAAAACTGTGTTAATTAATTTAAAATAACCTATACCCAAGAATCAAATATATTTTATATCTATATATAAGGTTAAAGAATAAGAAAATTTATAATTCAGCAAGGGTTAAAGCTGCAAGAACCAACAATGACTTTTATGCAAGAAATTCGAGCTACCTACGGAACCGAATCATTAACAACTTTAAAACACATTTCAACATCATACAGCAAGCTTGCCAGACAGAAAAATCGAAGGATTTTTTTGTTGAGATGTAAACACGAAAATATTTTACCAATATTTTTAAATTTAAACACCGATCACATACGATTTACAGGTACGTACCTTGAAAATAAATTCAACGACCTCATATACAATACAAAATCAAAAATTTTGAACTTAACAATTACTGAATCAACTAGGAATATTAATAGTTTAAATTCTGTTATACGGGAAAAAATAAATACAGCAAAAATACTGCTACCAGATAATTTAGTTACTAAATTCTTAGATTTTGAAAACATAAAGTACGAAAAACTTTTTATTCACATTAAAAACAAAAATCAGGATAAACTAAAAAAACTCATATCCACTACATACAAAGATACTGTTAAAATAAATACCAATGATTGGGTAGATAACATTTCCAACACGCAGATTCCTGACGACATTAATGAAATATTAGCTTTAGGAAAAAAATTCTCTCTACCTATAACTAATGAAAAAAATTTACCATGTTCAGACTTAATTGCTTGCATAGAATCGGCTATTTATGACAAACCGAATGAAATAAAAGACGCGATCAGAGCTGACGTAGTAAATGTTATCACCAATCATAAAATTAAAATTAAACACAAAAAAACGAAAAGCAATAATATACAAAGGAATGTTCAAAAAAACTTAAATAAAGCAAAACAATTTTTTAAAAATAATCCGCAAATTACTATTCTCCAACCAGATAAAAGCAATAAAACCATAGTTATGAACACAAACGATTATGACCAAAAAATGAACGATTTACTAAATAATAAAGAAACATACAAAAAACTAAGAGGAGACCCCACAAACACAAAACAAACAAACAATAACACATTTATCAAAAAATTATTAAATAAGAAATCTATTAATGAAATTGACGCAAAAAATTTAATAACTCATAATGCTGTAGCACCTAAAATATACGGCCTACCTAAATTACACAAACCTGGTATACCCCTAAGACCCATTATTTCATGTATTCAATCCCCTTTTTATAAATTATCAAAATACTTATCAAATTGTCTATCAAAAATAACCGGAGAAAACAATCATTATATAAAAGACTCTTTTTCATTTAAAAAATTTATTGACACTGTAAAAATTCCAGATAACTACATATTAATGTCACTTGATGTTGTTTCACTTTATACGAATATTCCAAACGATCTTATGGCCCACATAATAAAAAACAAATGGGATTTATTAAAACATCACACAACTTTTTCATATAAGGAATTTATAGAAGGCATAAACTTAGTTCTTAATAACAATTATTTCCAATATAAAAACACCTGTTACCAACAGCTCGATGGATGTGCAATGGGCTCCCCGATTTCGTCCACAATAGCTCAAATTGTAATGGAACATTTAGAAGAAAACGTAATTAAAAAATTAGATTTTGACATAATATTCTTCAAAAGATACGTGGATGACTGCTTAACAGCCATCCCAAACAATAAAATAAACGAAATTCTTAAAGCATTCAACAATTTCCACTCAAAATTACAATTTACTTCCGAACTAGAACAAAACGGTCAAATTAACTTCCTCGATTTAACTTTAATCAAAACAAAAAATAAAGAGCTAAAAACAAAATGGTTTACTAAAAAAACATGGTCAGGACGATATGTAAACTACAAATCTCACCATCCTCAAAATCAAAAAAATAGCGTAATAATAGGTTTAATCGATCGAGCAATTACATTAACGTCACCCGAATACCGCCCTGAAGTTTTAAAAAAAGTAGAAAAAACCTTAAAAGAAAATCATTATCCGGAGAAGCTTATCAAACGAACACAAAAACAACGTATATTCAAATTTTACAATAATCTAAACTCAAAAGAAAAAAATACTAACCCGACCAGATACATAGCTGTGCCTTATATAAATGAATTATCTGAAAAACTAAAACATATTTTAAGTAAACATAACATTTCTATATGCCATAAATCTCAGAATACACTAACTTCTCTATTTACACCATTAAAAACAAAGATACCAAAAAAGAAAACATCTAACGTTATTTATTCCATACCCTGCATAAATTGCCCAAAAAAGTATATAGGAATGACAACCCAATATTTAGATAGTCGATTAAATGGTCATAAATACACCAAAAACGCTTCAACTGCTTTACATAAACACGAAAAAACCGAAAAACACGAGTTCAATTTCAAAGATACCAAAATTTTAAATAAAGATAGCAACTACCATAAATTAACAATAAAAGAAATGTTTCATATAAAACAAGATAACGAAGCCGTAAATGACAGGCAAGATACAAAAAATCTAAGCCAAATATATCATAATCTCATTAAGTAAATAATCGTAATACACATTCCAATAACCCATTCATCTACGTATAAAAAAAAAAAAAAAAAAAATTCTTAATATTATTATAAATTCTAACCGTTGCACACAATAAATTCCACACGTAATAATTTCAAGCTTTCAATAATAACCAAAAACACATCTTAAAACTCTCAGTCGAAATGAAAAGTAATAAATACCCAAATTTATGTGACACATGCCTTGAAAAATAGCAAAAGATTGTTTGGTTTACTCGTGTGAAACCTGATACAATGCCGATCCAATTCTGTATATTAGTTTAAAAGAAGGGATGTTTCTTTGTTAATTAGTCGTCAGTTCCCAAAAAGAATTTGTTCAAACTACACACATATTCCTAGTTCTATACATTATAAACAAAAAAGAAAGTAATAATCTAAATCTGTGTAATCAGCATACCAACCACTGTAATAAAAAACAATAATGGAAAAACCAAAATGTAAATTCAAACATACTGTTTCAAGGTACGTAACTGTTGCAAAATAAAAAATAATTAAAATGTGTAAAAAAATTTCATACTGATTTAATCATATAAAAAAAAGGAAAAAAATGTTATAAAAAATTTTTTTTTGTAGGCAATAAACAATAAAAGAATCTTGAAATTGCTCCCAATGTGTGAGCGAAACGTCGACATAACCATATAAAACTGTGTTAATTAATTTAAAATAACCTATACCCAAGAATCAAATATATTTTATATCTATATATAAGGTTAAAGAATAAGAAAATTTATATATATATATTGCAAGAAAAGCTCTGGTATGTATTGTGGGAAATACATTGTAAGAGCGTCCGGTTACGATATTCTTGTAACCTCCACCTCGTCATAACTAAAAAATAGACAAACCAAAGGGGATAATTACAAAAAAATATGTCTTTTTTAAAATAAAAATTGACGTATTTTAGGATTTTCTTCAAATACACTTAATGAAAGTTTTATTTTAAAAGTCCCAGACTTTTTCCAAAAAAGTTTCAGAAGTTCAGAAGATAGTTTCGGCGGCAGCCGAGACTATCACTAGGGAAAATTAGCCTAACAGAGATGAAAAAACATAAAGAGCTGCTTAAGTGTGGCACTATAAAATATAAGCGATGTTATTATTTTGATATTGTATGGGCGAGTATAATGCACACATGTAGACATGTGTAGGATGTGTACTACAATTCGACATAGTGCGTTAGACTAGTCGCCGAGGAAAACTGAGCTAGGCAATGCAGTTTTTTAGTTTGATTTTGTTTTTATTATATTATGTTAGGTAAAATTGCATAAAATTTTGCAGTTGAGCAGTTTTTTATATGCTTATAGATTATAAACCTTAACCAAACAAGCAAGAAATGAGTCATCACAAACATGTGGGCGAAAATGTAAAATGTATCTAGAATTACACAAAGGTCACGCTGTAATCTAAATGATAAAATAAACAATAAATGAACTAGAAAGATTCATAAGCGGAATAAACCCCTTTTTAATTAAAAATAAATGTGAATGAAGCAATGAAAATCTGTTGGAGTCTAGCGTACGTCACTGAATTCTTAGCAACGTAAAATTTGCACTCTTATCTTAACTTACTTCGGGTCGTATTTCTTTATTCAGGTGTGATTACAAAGCTGTCTCATTTCTTGCTTGTTTGGTAGAGGTATAGGTGTAAGTATAGAAATTAAGTGTTTTATTGATCTAACAACGAAATTTTGTTGTCATTGTCAAAGTCATTTATTCACACAACTATTACAAATTTGTTCAGTTTGACATCTCTTATAAATTCTATAATTATTTAACTGTCAAACTGACTTAATTTCTTTCTAATAAATATATTCTTTTTGCTACATCCCCATTTTTATAAAAATACGAACAATTCGGACTGTTTCTTTCTGTTGTTTCGTATATATTAGACGTTAGTAGAAGCAGTCAGCATACAGTACGCGGCTTGTGATGATCGTTTAAAGTGGGATAGGTGCCTACTACCGCCTTAACATCTATAACATCTAGAACCGAAAAATCTTTTCTGCGTGCATGCCAGCGTTTCTTGTTTTTTTTATAATTTGTAGAAGCTTCTGTTATAAAAAACATATCTTTTAATTAAACGAAGATAAGATTGATGGGTTTAACGACTATCATTAAAATTAAAATTGATTTGATGTTGCATGTTGATGATAGATAAAATGAAACAATTATGTAGCTTTTATACGTTTCCTTGATTATTAATTTATAAAAATTAATTAAATTGTTAGAATTAAAAAAACCATGTTTTTTACTAATCTATGTGCTAGTAGGCAACTGTTTCACTGTTTACATGAAGATTTTACAGTCTTCAAAAGTGAAAGTTCGAAAATTGAAATGATTAAACAGGTTATTAGTTTTTACACAGAAATTTTCTTTTAGTTCGTTTTGGTTAATTATTATTAAAGTAAATAATAAACATTTTGTAATTTATCTGTTCTATAATTATAATGCAGAAAAGAATAGCATTTGCGACTCGAGATGAACTCCGCTTCTTTCTTCGTTTATTAGATTGCTCGCTCGCCGCTACGCGGTTCGTGCAAAAGTTCTCACCTCAACTTAACAACAACAAAAAGCAGATAGTTCATTTCTTATTATAAAGTATAGGCTCTATTTTTCATAGATTATCTATTTGATCCTTAGCAGATACTTCAATGAAACAACATACTGCTATTCTGTTTGGCTGTGTGCTATTTTTACGCCACTTAAAGGAATTTTGTCAACGAGAATTGTATAGGAAGTATTCAGACTGATTTATCATATAAGTTGAATTATTGAAACTGGGTTGACGTTTCAGAAAAACAGTTCTTTTGTTAGCCAAGGTTTGCCGTCTGCACATCTAATATTGATACTGTTTTTAAATATGCATTTCAATTACGTCGGTAAAACCTACACATTGCATAATTATCTTCGTTTCAATAAAATGATACATGTCTCCTACATGTCTTTTTATATTTTTTGACATTTTTGTTAAAATATGGATTGTATGATTTATAAATTCACCGATTATTCAGTACATCAGACTGGTTAAATCGAGTTCTGCCACAGTATTGTTTAACCTAATAACTGTTAATAAATAACTGCTTAATTATAAATTCTCTTCAACCCTTTTCGAATTATTACCGTACTCAACTCCAAAATTAGCTTACCAAATAAGTATACAAATTACAAAGTATACAGCGTGTCTTTAAGTGTGGTTCACAAGCCTAAAATGTTTATTATGATTTTACCACATACGAGGGTAGATTGAAAAGTTTCCGGAATGGGCAAGAGATGGCGCGCGTATCGTGAAATTGTTATGATGGTTGTCAAGGCTAACCTATTTTAGGAAAGCTGTCAAATTTTCAGACACGTGCGTCGTTCCGTTTATGTTTACTAGGATATCTTGTGAAGCAATTCAGGCACTTTTGCAAAAATGGATAAAAACGAATTTCGTGCAGTCATCAAACATTTCTGGATGGACGGGAAAACGGCGACGGAGATACGAGATATTTTGCAGAAAGTTCATGGCACATCCACACCTTCATTTTCGACTATTAGTTTCTGGGTGAGCGAGTTCAAACGTGGCCGTACGAGCACCAAGGATGAACCACGCAGTGGACGTCCAAAAACGGCCACAAATGAAGAAATGGTCGATAAAGTCCATGATCTCGTGTTAGCCGATCGACGAGTGAAGTTGCGCGAAATAGTAGAGACCACGGGCATCTCATATGAACGTGTGCAAAATATCGTGCACGAACATTTGGGCATGAGGAAGCTCTCGGCGCGATGGGTGCCGCGTTTGCTGACTATGGACAACAAGCGAAATCGTGTGACCACTTCGAAAGAGTGTTTGGCCTTGTTAAATCGTAATCCAACGGATTTTTTTCGCCGATTCGTGACCGTGGACGAAACATGGATCCACCACTACACACCAGAAACCAAGCAGCAGTCGAAACAGTGGATTTCTCCAGGCGAATCTGCTCCGAAGAAGGCAAAGACTGTCCCATCTGCTGGAAAGGTCATGGCCACCGTTTTTTGGGATTCGCAAGGTGTGATACACATCGACTTTTTGCAGAAGGGAAGAACTATCACGGGACAATACTACAGCGATTTATTGGATCAATTCAACGGCATTTTGAAGGAGAAACGGCCTCATTTGCAGCGAAAAAAAGTGCTCTTCCACCACGACAACGCGCCGGCCCATTCATCCCGAATCGCCAATGCTAAATTGGTTGAATTGGGCTACGAGGTGGTGCCGCATCCCCCGTACTCTCCAGACCTGGCCCCGTGCGACTTCTTTTTGTTCACAAACATGAAGACTTGGCTCGGAGGCAAGCGCTTTACGTCAAATGAGGAGGTCATCGCCGCCACTAAAGCTTATTTTGCAGAGTTCCCGAAATCATATTTTTCTGAAGGCTTAAAAAAGTTGGAGCACCGCTGGGAAAAGTGTATCGCCCTGCGAGGATATTATGTTGAAAAATAAAAACAAAAACCTGTTCAATTACTGCGTTTTCTTGCCCATTCCGGAAACTTTTCAATCTACCCTCGTATAGTACACATACTAATTCAATTTAAATCCTAATTGTATTCTAAATTAAATAATCTAATTATGTAAAAAAGTATCTACCAAAACATAATTAGTTCTTACTAAAAAATTATTCTTTACCGAATTACACTAAGGAGTTGATAAACAATAGGTCATAGACACCTTCACCAACAAGCACACTGTACAACACTAACATTCATCTCGATGTGAATTCTTTTGTTTTTGCTGCGCTCAATGCGAAAATGACCATACGTTTTTCGAAGGGTTACGTCCCTATCGTACACTACATTGCTAGATGTTACACTGTTGATCACTGAAGCTTTTGTTTAAGAAAAATATGCAATTCTAATGTGTATTTTGATACTCCGTATGTGAGAATGACAACTGCTTTCCTTATCGCTATTGGTTTTTCGCTGCGATGGTTAATCCGACACTATAATCTATCTAGGTGTAAGTGATGAGCATGGTGAAAGTTTCCACCAAGAGATTTTAGAAATGACGAAACAATATGCGAGAAAAGGGCCATCACGGCAAGCTATTGTTGGTTCCTTATAAATGAATATTCATGATCGTTTACAAGTCGTTTACAAAGGCTGGTCTTACAGAAGAATTTTTGCCAAGCAAAGAAAAGTTATACTTTAGCCACATTGTGACGTAGACAAAGTACTTTTGACTGACAAACAAAATAATTCATAGAGTATTATCTTTGGGTTCTTCGTATTCTTTTTTTAGGTAAAATCACTTGTATACAATGCACGCATAACAGAGATTAAACAGAATATTTTGTTAATTATTTGCAAAAAAATTATTTTTGAAAAATTCATAAACTGATCGAGAATTTCTTATTTGAAATTCGGTTTCAGCGAGTGCCAATTATCAAGATTTTGCCAATTTGATATTTTTTTGTTCAGTGTTATTGGTTATTGGTAGATGTCAATCGAAAACTGAAGAAAAATGGGATAGAGTTGATTGAAGGATTGCAGATTAAATGAGCTGTGCAAAGGTTAAACACATTTACTAGATAGTAGAATATTGAAATTTTATGGACCATTATAATCAATTTTGAATCAGGCAAGTTTTAAATGCCAGTGATAAATCAATTATTCAAACTGTAGAAGTAGAATTAGTGCCAGCAGGTTCTTTTAAGTTTTTTAATACCCATGGTCTCGTAGACTACAGAGTGCGATATTTTGTTTCGCATTTTTATACTTCTCGGTTTCCAACTGTAGTACAATAAACTTGTAGGTACGCCACATTAAGCAAACAATTTCTATGCGAGTGTGAATATAGAAAATGTGATAGGCGGGCGTTTTTCAAAGCTGTTAATGTTGATCTATATTTATAGGCGATTGCCTCGCCCCACTCAATATTTACAATTAACGTATGTCTTCTTAAAAGATGTTGAATGCCGTTTTCACCATTCGATAGCTTGTTTCTTGGAGAATGTTTAGTTACATAAAGATTGTTCAAAAGGTTTCGAGAGTCGAATAATGAGCAGAATGTAAAAGAAATAATCAATAAAATTGGCAAAACAAACACAAAATGCCTTACCCTGCGAAAACGGTAACATATGAAAGCAAATTGTACAGGAACGAATTGTAAGTCTCAGAAAGATCTACAGAAAAGTTCAGTTGGCATATATGTATCTCTTACATATTACTCACAGTTGAGGTTTCTTCAATAATTATTTTTCGGGAAACTCTTTTCCCCTGGAATGTTGTGTTACGCCCGCCCTCTTGGACGGAACGCCGGTAATTTATGCATTTCATTACCTTTAGAATTCAAAAGAAGTGAAGTGAAAATTTGAAGATTGTAGCTTACGCCATTCAAGAGATATATAGCCATAATAATTTTTAAATGCTTCCGCCTGCGACCGCCTTGGGATTTTTAGGGTTAAAAATATACTCATGCACCCCTTTGAGGTGCCACCTTCCTGGAAAGTTTCAGCTTACTAAGTCTAGTTTTCGAAATATTTTTCGGTAGACATCGAACACCAGACATCGGAACTGGCTATTATTATATGTTTGATAATTCCGACAACACCTTGTGTAATACCAAAATATTTTGTCAGGTCGATTCAAACGTTAAAATGTTTTTCAGTGAATATTATAGGCGGCTGCATTTAGAAATAGACAAATATATAAACAATCTGGTCTAATATAAAATAATGTACACTCTGCGCTATAAAAAAGCCCCACTAGAAATAGAAACAGTTAGTTGCACGCACTGATTTAAATTTGCATGAAATCAAACAAAACATATGTTGGCACTAAAATTATCCTGGATTTACATTACTGTCGATACATTAGATCAATTTCTGTTTCTTGCGCTTTTCGAAAATGATGTTAACTCTTGAAGAAAAAGCTATGGTAGTTGCCTTAGGCGAGGTGAACAATCCAAATCGTGACATTGCAAGGCAACTGAAATGTAACGAGTCGTCGGTAAGAACATTTTTCTGCAAATACCGTTGCACTGGCCGGTCATAGCCGAAAAAGGAAAGCGGCCGAAAGAAAATAACACTCAAACGTGCTGATCGTACTATTCAAAGATTGGCATTGAGAACAGTGTGCAGGAGGCAAAAGGAATTTGCCTGAAAATATCTCTATTTCAAATAGGTGAGGCTTTTTTTATGACAAAGAGTGTACTTTTCACGGATAAAAATCCAGCTTGTAGATTTCTTAAAATTATCCTGGATAAAAACAAGTTAAAGTCCCCGTTTTGCAGCAATAAAGCTAAGTGCAATTTTATTTATGGCTGTGCATAGCAAATATTGTAAATACTTAAAACCCTTTGTGTCATCAGTCGGAAACAAAATTCTGTTTATGTTAAAACATTTATACCGAGAATTCAAGTACGTAAAAAGCTCATAATTCTTTTGAGTTGTCACAAAGTTTTATAGTTTAAAATTTCCGTTTCATTGCGGTTTGCACCTTTAAAATATAAAAGCTTAAAATATATTACTAAGGAATTCTGCAATTTTGGGATTGGTCAAGATAACATGGCTTCACTCATAGTAGATACATTTGAAATTACTTTACTTTAGAACTTTACAAAATCATGTGGAAATGCATCCCTTGAGAGTCAGTTCCAGTACAGGGCCTAACTCAAGCAGCTCGGTGTGAGGGACGTTGCGGCAATCATGCCATGTCCCGTCAAATAAGTTAGCAGAATTCAGCTAGTAGAATTGAGCGAAAGTGAACTACCGTTTCGGGGTATCTAAATCTACTTCGTATCCGTAATATGGACAATTTTATGTTAATTTATATCCAGTTAAAACTTGCGAAAAGAGAACAAATAATAATAATTAATGTTCCTAGTATCGTCTCTCTGGATGTATGGGATCAAGTACTTATGCATTTAGCGGTAGCCATTCTTGTCGTTGTTGTAAAGGATTAAGGCTGTTTTACCCGATTCTGAAGATAGGGAAACGCAATGTAAACTATTTATTTATTTATTCAATAACCGCTCAATATTTTTTGATCGGGTTTTTAACAAAAATTTACCTACAATGTAGTGTATGATGTAATGTTTTTAAAAAATAATTTTTAACGTTTGAAACCATAAAAAACTTAATTTGCAATAGGATCGCTTACTATGCTTTTATTCATTTATTTATCAACGTATATTTTTTTAAACATTTTTCCCGTAATCTGTGCGTCAAATGCTATGATGTAATGTAAAGATTTTTTTTAGAAACGAAAATTTCAACTTTAAATTAAGTTTTTTATGGTTTCAAACGTTAAAAATTATTTTTTAAAAACATTACATCATACACTACATTGTAGGTAAATTTTTGGTAAAAACCCGATCAAAAAATATTGAGCGGTTATTGAATAAAAACCGAGTAAGTTTACATTGCGTTTCCCTATCTTCAGAATCGGGTAAAACAGCCTTAATGAAAGCATTAAAAGTTTATCGAGATTTTCATTAAACTGAAATTTAAAGTGTAGCAATTTAGAGCTACTACGAAGAAATCAGAGTTAATAATATTAAAGTAAAAAATTTGTTAATGCGGATTCCGTCGATAAGAATTAAGTATTACGCTAACTTGAGTTTATTTATTTATTTAACAAATATGGACACGATACCAGGATAAACCCAAAAACAATGTCACCACGAAAAACTTAAAAAATAATGTGCTAGCTAGAATTCATACATTGCAAATAAAAAATATATATAGGTAGGTATATAAAAGTTTAGCAAGAAGAGAAACAGGATAATGTACTCTATTAAATACACTATTGTCACTTGTATCATCGATATATAGCAATTGGAAGTTCCTATGTAAATAATTTTTATTTCATACTGTCACATTTGTCAGTTTTACGTCAACCTCTTTAGTCCAGAACATGCGATTTTACGGTCTAGTATGCCTGTAATAGTTATTTACGTGCCAAGCTTTGTAAATGAATCTTTACGGTCGAGCTGGAAAGTTTGTGAGGCGGGCGACGAAGGAGCGAGCCTCCATAATCCAGCGAGCCCAGTAACGATTAATTGCAAAGCGTGTCGCTTACAAACTTTTATTTCCACCTTCACCAGCATTTTTTTATGAATTGTATATTTTTATAAAAAGACATTTTGGAATCAAAGGCGGTAGTACAAGCGGTAGTTATAGCTAGGTGTTGCCATGGTATTGTGGTTAAGCAACACATTAGTTGCCATAGCATTTTGTTGATGAGCATTGTAAAATTTTACAGGGCTGTGACTGTAATTACTCATTTACTTAGTTACATAAAGGCGTGTAAAGTGTCATTTACATAGAAGAGGGAAATAAAAAATTTTACAGTCACTTGTGACTGTAATAGTATATAACATTACTAGCATGGTAAGAGGGTTTTTACTTGCGGACAGAAGGATATGACTGGCGAGTCTTAGACGAGCCTGTCACCTTCTGGAGCCAGTAAAACCCGTTACCTTGCGTGTATTGTTATATATTTTATTTGTTATTCATTTGTAAATAAATGAAAATACCTCAGATACATATTCAAATTTCGATTACAAAAAATCCGCAATAAATTTGTGGTAAGCTTTGGAAACGTTACCATGATTGCATATTGTTGTAAATAATGCTACTAACTTGTAAAACTGACAGTTAACCTGTAAAAATTTTACAAGTTAGTAGCTTGTAAAAATAAACTTTCTTTATTAATATGGTGATAAATTGACGTTTACAAATGAGTAACAAATAAAAAATTTTACCGGACGCAGATACAATCAATTAACTGGACAATGTTTTAGTACGTAATCAGTTACCATGGAAACTCGTTCTTCATAGATGTCCATATTTTGCTTTCGGAAATTTATTTTATATAATTTTTTTTTAAATTAAACCAATATTCCAATAATTGCAGTATGAAATAAAACGCATTACGTCATACGTCCTGGAAATGGTCTTACTGTCTCGTTTCGATGTTCCGGACTCCTTCGTCGCCTTGTCCGTAACATCTTACTCGACTGTAAAATTCCATTTCCAGGACTTATAAGGTAATAGTGTATTACATTACAAGTCATGAAAGTGAAACTTTGCAGAAGAGGAGGCTTATTGAAGAGTACGAGGATGCGTAGCATCCGAGTATCTCTTTAAAGCCTCCGAGTCAAGCAGAGACACTTTCATGACCAGTGATGTATTATATTTTTTCTGAAATCGTTTTTCAAAACTAAAAATAGATTTAAACTGAAAAAATATATCAACATCAGAGTCGTATGAGAAGTTAATATCCATGACAATGAATCAACAACAAATCAAAAATATTTTGTTGCATTTGATTGTTAGTGTTTTTAATTATATTAAATAAACGTTTCATAAGATGAGTGACGATTTCTAATTCAATTGCAGTCTAAAAATGACAGATGAGTCTTGTAAAGTGACAGGAGTCTTGTAAAAATCATGAAAGTGACTAGTCTTTAAAGTAACACTTTCATGACCAACCTGAGTTCTGTCATGACAAGCTTTCTTGACGATTTCAGAAAAATTACTATTACAGCTGTTTTAGACAGAAAAAAATGTACATATCTATTTCATTACAGCTGTGCGATATACACAGTATGGGTGAGTTTCTAAATGCATTAGTACGGGTTGTTAACGTACTAAAAAGTTGACGATGGCGAAGAGAACGATGGCAAACATTTAGATTAAAAAGTTGTAATCATTTCGATGCATCACACAAGCTAGTAAAGAGGCGAGAAACAAATAAAATATCGCTACAAATCCTACGGTGTTCCAAGTTGAGAAGTGGAAGATGATGACATAGGGCATTGTAGTTTGTATATGGTAGATTGAACTTACGCTGCAGATAATTAACAAATTTTCATTGGATGCCTTCGATTCTACTAATGTAAATATCATATTGGGGATTCCAAACGATAGAACAATACGAAAGAATTCTGTGTACATAAGCGTAATATAATAAAATAATGGACCTTACGTTCATGTGTCGTACGCTGAATGAATACATTCGGTAGTGTTCTATTTTAAGGACTATGTGCCGAGTTAGGTGAAAATGGAGTACTATTAACCAATTAAACTTTAGTAAGTTGATTTTGTACTTTAGTTAAAATTTAAAACTGTTTATATTAGTTCAATTTACAAACCATGTAATTAAACTTTCTCTTACTATACATATGTAGTTAGAAAGAATCCGTAATAATGACAACAAAGTTAAATTTTTATAAACTGAATATTTTTATTTATCCAATAAATAAATACAACATACACAACCAATCATTAGAGTTATAAATTCAGTTTAAAATCCACTTTCATGAAACAGGTTTATTTAAATTAAATCTTACCATTTATTTGGAAATCCTTTCCCGTTTGGTAGTTTCCGCATTTCTATCCAAGAAGCAATGACAAATGGGTAGAGCCCTTATTACTGTTATTATTATTTATGACTTCCTGCAATTTAAAAGCTTAGGAAACTAGTACCGACGATCCTGAATTCAATTTGGAAAAGAGACACGTCTTTGCCGTGGCATGCCTAAGTTTAACGTATGTATCGCTGCAGAAGCATTATGTGTTTAAGTATTTGCTTAGATTTTGAATGAATTAAGTTACCGAGAAAGTAGTGTTTTAAGCACGATGATCTTTGATATAATATAAAGGTAACCTTGCAATATCAAAATAATACTAATAATCAGATCTGAACCATATCAAAGAATAATGGCTCCTCTAAGCTAAATTAAATACAAAACTGTGTTGGAAAAGTGTCTTCACATTCACAATACAAATTCTACAGCTTTAAAGAAATATATAGTAACACCGGTTTTTAAAAACGCAACAAATTAGAAATCAATAATTATCGACAAATCTCTATTATCAGCAATCTAGGCAAGAGCTTAGAAAGAAATATCTTGTATGTTTCTTTACAAAATATTAGTTGCTATCGAAACAGCAATATGGTTTCAGACCGAATAAGTCAATCACAGATGATGATATTATTAACTAATAACATATACAAATTCCTAATTGCAAAAGCTTTCAATACAGTTGACCATGGATACTTATTAGTTAAGCTAGAACGTTATGACGTAAGAGGTGTTGTTCTTTTACTGCGCAAGGATTACTTAGAAAATAGAATGGAAGTCACCAAAATATCTGACATAATTAGTTCAGCAAAACAGATCACTTGTGAAATCTCTCAAGGAACAATACTAGGTCCATTATTATTGACACTGCCTTATATTATAATTGCAATTCGTGGACAAGAAAGAAAACAATAGCAATGGCTGATTTAACACAAATTAAGAACTGGTTAGATAATAACAACCTCTACTAAATATTGAAAAATCTCATTTTTTTTAACTTTTACATTAATTTACAACCTAATTTTGAATACGTAACAATTCATAAACTTAACTGTAACCTAATGAACTGCACTTGCAATATGCTAATTACTAAAAAATATATAAATACCTAGGAGTTATTTTTGATGACTATATTAAATGGAATCTACAAATAGATGCAGTTTTAGTGCAACACTATAGGTCTAGTACTAAGTATCTATTACATATTGGTTAAATACATATACACCGTTATAACATCTCTGTTTTTTCTTCCATGTCTTTATTCTTTTTTCCATGGCAATATTTAAAAAAACACCTATAAAACATACAGTCTATATATACACATGGCCCACATTGACACAATTTCTACACATACACACAATTTCTATATACTGCAGTTCTTTATACTCCCAGTTTCAAGAATTAGAGTCCTCGTACCATAACAGACATTAGATTGAGGATCAATGGAAATTCCAAAAATAGCCACCAAATTAAGAACACAACAAAAACTAAGAATAATATTTATAGTTTTAATTATGATACTGTAATCAAAAAATCTTTTAAAGTTGAGAGAAGCTCGATTCTTGTGTTTCACATTAAAAAACGTTACACTTGATATGGCATACTAAATCTTCTGTTAAATTCGAAAAGTTTAAGTTTAATCTTTAAAATGTAATGTGAGACAGCTACACGTCTATGTGCATTGCTAAAGGTAGTGCAGTAATACATTTTTCTGTTTTTCATTGTTATGAATGGTACACAATATCAAATGTATTTCTAACTGAATAAAGAAATCTACCGCTGTGCTATGTGAAAGCCAAATGCAAAAGGAAGGCTTATGGCGGCTTTAGAATTTACTATTACCCCATAAAAGATTGTTTGTAGTCGCTCCTAGTAGTTCTAGAGAGTAGTTTTAGAATAATAGTCTCTTCATCATTTTCCTTGTATATCTCGATGTAAAAACATAAATCATAAGTACATAACTATACTTTTATGATACGAGAAGAAACAAAAGATTTATAAAATTCCTACGTCCAAATTTTCTACTACTAAAAAGAATTTGCTAATAGGTACAAACGATTAATAGAAAAATAATCCTCCATTTTACTTTACTCCACTTGTGGCAGTTTAAGTCATAATAAACATAATGTGAATACGTGTTAATAACTAAACCGAGTAAATGGTGTAACAAAGTAGCGAAAGTAGAGTCGACATACAATGATTTATTAAAATATATTAAAGGTGTAATATATTGAAATGATGAATGACATGACCATGTCGCAATATGACCATATTTGACAAGATGACCGCGACAACTTTTGTCGACATGTGTCATTGAATTGCCCTTTAAATGGGCTCTTCAATGATACCCCCTTGACCCAGGTCCTTATTTAAAAATTTGATGGCCCTTGACTTATATCACTAACAGTTTGTCGAGTAGAATTGCAAACTTGAAGCATAAACTTAACGCTGTACATGACCCTCCATATAACCCTGTTATATGAAAAAAATTAAAAACACTTTATTTTGCAATATAGCACGTATACCCCATGTCGCAATATGACCATATTGATGTCCAATATTAAGATAAAATGATCGCGAGAACTTATGTCGACATGTGTCATTGAATTGCCCTTTAAATGGGCTCTTCAATGATACCCCCATGATCCAAGTGCTTATTTAAAAATTGTATGACCTTTGACTTAGATCACTAACAGTTTGTCGAGTAGAATTGCAACTTGAAATATAAACTTAAAGCTGTACACGATCCTCCTTATAACCCTATTATATGAAAAAAATCGAAAACACTTTATTTTGCAGTATACGGAATTTCGTTATTTTCTTCAAAAATTATGATTTCTTTCTGGATATTCTGTATATAATATAATCGATATTGAAAAGCAAGAAATTTTAGAGAGGCTGCGGCAATAATCCAACGTTTTTCTTTTGCAACCACCATCGGGAACACCTTGTATTTGTTCAATTCAGTGACTGAATGACCTGCAATTTTAAACGTATACACAGCACATATCATTAGCTAATACCAGGATATTTTTTGTAAGACCTAGACTTTATCTGTAGATTTAACTTTATATTTTATTATTGTGTTGTTAATACAATTATACTCAATTTATTTAGAGTTTACTTCACGTACAAACGTTAAATTTCTACATTTATCTGTAATCTTTATACCAGCGAAACCATCAAGTAGGTCAGATGAAGTAATCGTATAGACACATTGGTAAACTTTCAGGATTTATCGTTTCCTTTTTACCTGTAACTGTAATCAACCCAAAACAACTATAATTATTGAATAGTATGAATTACTTTTTAGCACAGGAACGTTAATGTGGTGATATTTCACAGTCATTTTTACTAATTTCTTAATCATTGCAATTAACGTTGTCTTCAAAGTTAGGTTATAAAGTTTTTTGCTTTAGAAAAATTCTTTTAACAGTTAAATTCTGTTTCTACTATCTATAAAAAGTTAATGTGTGTATTATTATTTGCCATGTTGTATGTTGTTTCAGTAAATAATACAAAGCTTCCAGGGCTCGTACATCTACTCATGACTGGTATAGGAAATAAATGACCCTCTCTGTTTCACTGCGTCATAAAGGTAAAATAAACAAAAGCGTTTTGAAAGCTTTTACGACGGTAATCAGCTGATTTGCGGAGACAAGCTATATTTTGAAATGTTTTGAATATTGGTACTTTATTTTATGCTCTAAGCGCAGTCGCCTCGATATTATTAACAGTAGCCAAAACAGTTCCCAGTAACTGAATTAAGAAAACGATTCACATAATTTTATAATAATTTTCTATTCTATTTCTATTCAATAATTTTCTCTTTGTTTATCGCTTATATTCGCCCCTAAAATCTGTATGTTGATATCCAATCACTACTGATTTTGCAATGAAAACAAACTCATCTGTTAATTCCGACGAATTTTCATAACGAATTGATTCATGTGCATTACCCATTTGCTGGATTTAAAAACTCGTGCATTATCGAAAATGACAATTCTGACAACTAGGTAACAAGTTTAAAAATGTCAAAACAACGTTCGCTACGTACCAGCATCTACCTGTGGAACTATTACGTTTTTATCACTAGTGACAAGTACGTAATTGTTACCGTTTTATTACGTGCCTGCCTGCTTGGAACCAAAATGGGGAACCATTTTTGGGTAGCAGAGCTCTCTGCAACATATACACCTGATAGAAACCATTTTTATATTATTCATAAGGAACAATTTGACACCAATTTATTTTTATTAAAGGTTAGTACAAGCAGTACATCTATTAACATTAATAAGAAATTGCAAATTAATTAATGGCCTCCAACATTTTACAAGTAAATATGGAGAAGTTGTAGTAAAAATATGAGTAAAAATGAGTGTCAAAGTTTTGTGTCAGTTACTTAATAATAACAGGAATTAAAGAAATTCTACTTTAAGGTTGTTGTTACCGCGCAGTATAAATATAAAGAAAAATTCTGGAATTTTCAAGTGACCCTTACTAGAAAACGACAACAACGTTTTCGTAACCACTTTCCAGTTCCTAATGTCACTGCAAAGTTCCCATTGGAACGTTTAAATTTAACCTCACATTTAACCATGAAATGAACAATATATTTTGTATACTGCTACTACATAATAATTAGGTATGACAGATTCTAAGGTTGTGTCGAAAAAAAGGGAATATACTTCATCCGTGTTCTCTATAAATGGGAACAAAATAACATTTTGTTTTCGCCCCAACTCCTACCAACACAAAAACACAATTAACTTCCAAATTCCAAACTAACCTACAGCAGGTAGGCAATCCAACTACCAATGAAATGGTATTTTTGTGGCACCGACGGAAATCATTGTTATTATTTGGATCGATTACGTCAATTTGTTAGGTAATCCAATATTATGTTAAATAATGATTTTACGAGGCCGACGGAAATGTTTGGTCACAGCAACTGGTTTGGATTGCCTAATACAAGTTGCTGTCACGTCGTTGTAATTTTTAATAGTAACTGAAACTTTGTAGTAATTCTAATGGAAAACAACTAGTAAAATTCACTTTAAAGTGATTCTTCTGGGTAGTTTTACTTTCAATGCTACTGAAGGTTCCGTTACTTTAAAGGTTAAGCAATGGTTTCAGACAGGTGGTAGGAACTTTCAAAACTACTTTAAAGTTTTAAAAACTTTAAAGTAGCTTCGGGCATGCAGAAATATTTCATTAAATAAAATGATAAGAGTTAAAAACAAAAGTCTAGCATAATATAATATGTATTGTCAACACTTTCATCTTTTCAAATGCGATTTGAATTATAATTTCCTCAGTTTGAACTCCATTTTGGTTAACTCAAGCTTGTTGAGATTTGCAAACAATTACTCATTTAGGTAGCAACCAAGATTTGGAATCAAATCAGTTCATTCTAGTTAATTCCAATGATATATGGTATTAATAATGAATAAAACTATTTCTATGAAAAACAACAGTTTAACAATATGGTACTGTTGCTTGCATTGTAGATCTTGGATTTCGAGATCAGAAGATCGGGGATCGAGAACGATCATCTACAAAAATAGGTTATGCTTGTGCTTACAGCAGTGGTTCTCAACCTTTTAAAATTTGGGACCCAACTTCTCACATCAGTTTTAAGCGTGCCCCACTTCCAATGATTTATTGAAGTCCTAATATCTTTTTTCTATATATATTTCTCTTTTGCTGCTGCAGCACGGCTAAAATTCCGCACAAATAGCGAAATTTTCACGAGAAGTTGCGATCCGTGACATTTTATTTTTGTATAAGTAAATAACTAAAAGTTTTTTAGAACTTTTGAAGAATCACTGTCTTAAAGACTTTGGAGAGTAACAAAAGTTTGGGATATCTTTCACGACACAGTGATAAAATAAAATAATTATCACAAGCTCTTTATACTTTTTAAAATTTACTGTGTTAAATAGTTTTCTTTATTTACATAATTGTCACAAACGAACCATTCTTTGTATTATAATTAAGTTTTAAACAATTTAATTTAAAATTGACAAAGGGGTCCTGAATAAAGTGGACCACAAATTAATTTGTGAACGAAAAACGCTTTATCATTTTATTTTTATTTTTATAAAGATGACACTAAACAGTTTAACGATTGGTTACTAAACTTCAGTCTCAATTCGCGCTTATATTGCATTCACTTTGTAAACATCATTCTTAACTCTAATCAAATTACCTTACTCCATACTTCAAAACGATCATCGACAATGAACTAAGCTAAACAAATATGGCGCCGAATACTAACCTTGTACAGATTCTTTTTAAAAAATATAGTTATAATATATAAGTCTTTCATGTGAAAATTATGAGGTATTTTATGTTGTGTTTCCATTTTTTACACAGTTCTTAAATTAACAGACCTAAAATGTTAATTGTTTTTATTCATTAAACATTTTTTTAGGTACGTCAAAAGGAAAGCATTATTTTCCTCGCTTCGTTTGTTACATTATCACATTATGGTTACAGGTAAACTTGTTTTACTTTAATTCATTTGTAAAAAAATCTGTTCAACCAAGAAAATTTCATAAAACATCTCACAAACAATTGCGTAAATAATAATTTTAATAACGACGATAGAAGGTTATAATAGTTATTTATGTGTTAAGGGCATAATGAAGCTTTTATGGCCAGAAGCGTTATTTCTAAAGGCTGTAGGGCCCTAAAAGCAAGTTATGCCCGCTATACATACACTATTTTATGCACAGATTAAGTTTTTAATGTCAAATCTATTATTGTGTTTTTACACAATACAATATATTTTTATATAATAAAATGAGTACGTAGGTACATCAAGTAGCTGTGCGTATACTTATGTGATTAAACGAAGTTCGTTACTATAGTTACTATTCCAAAATATTTAATTTCAGTTTATTTTCATTGGTAATAAGTTTACAAATTATATTGAGAACCAATCAAGTTCTACAAAAAAACTTCTGACATTTAATTGACTTTTCGTTATTGCCCGTCTGACCATAAAGATGCCCTTGGGCCATAAAAAGACGTTTATGTTTAGATGCGTCTTGCAATAATAGTCTAATTATAATGCATCTGTGCATAAAGATTGTTAAATTATAACATTATAGACGAAATATCAGTTATAAATCCATTACAGTATCTTTGTATGAGCTGACTGAAAAATCTCGAATGTGTGACACAGCTACAGCCCTGTAAAACTATATGGGCTGCTAAAAGAGATCTGTAAAATAATAGAAACTGCTTTATAGCTTAATTACAACACCATGATAACGTCTAGCTATAAATTGTGCTACCGCCTTTGGTTACAAAATGTCTTTTTATAGAAAATATACCATAAATTAATAAAAACAGGCTGGTGAAGGTGAAAATAAAACTTTGCACGCGGCATGCTTTGCAGCTAATTGCTTCTAGGCTCACTGGCTTATGGAGGCTCGCTCCTTCGTCGTTCGCCCCACAAACTTTCCAGCTCGCCCATAAAGATTCCTTTACAGAGCTTGCCACGTAAATAACAATTAAAATTAGAGTTCGAATTAGTTTTACCAAATTAAAAGAAATCTCTTTCTACTAATGAACTAAAACATTTATAGAGTTTACTGTCTTCAGCCTTACTTTGTAGAACTCCATATCCATATATCGCATTTTTATTATATTTTATAAAACATTTATGTATTAAAAATCATTTTTTTCCTTATGCAAGTCAATTGTGACAAAACAACTGGAACCGAAAGTAAAACATGCAAGGTTCTCGTTGCTAGGTACAAAGGTAGTAATTAGTACCTGGACAGAAGAACGTGAATTATTGTTGATTTTTATGCGGAGAAATCTATTGTTTGAAAATTTTTACGGGTCGCTCGGTGGTTACCAAGGTTATCACAATCAGCCGTTTCATAATTTTCAGTCGCGATTTTAGTTTCAGCTAATTTTTTTCATTATTATCAATTAAATATTGGTGGGAGGAGGAAAAATTTAATACAATGCACAATGCGTAGTAAGCTCTTTTCTTCCGCTCGGAGGTCTCCTTGGCAGAAAAGCTTACTTATGTATGCATCGCGCAATGTAAATAACTATTGGCGTTTCATTTAAAACGCAGAAGCGTTAATTATACATAAATCTATTTTTCTTTAATTATATGCCAATTCAAAGTGTACCGATTAAAAAAATGCATACAAAATTATAGGTTTAGCATATTGATAAAGTTATTATCCCACCGTTTTTACGCCATCAATCGGTCAATATATTGATTTATATCGTTTAATTATGTATTAGTAAATCTAACTTTTCTACAGAAACTTTGCAACAATAAAAAATAGTAACTACTACTGTCGATCCCACTAAACGATTACATATTTATGAAAGCAAGGTGCTCTTTTTGCATTTTCCTCTTGTTCGCACCCTGTTTGTTCCTTTTCGAATTCACCTTCCCTTTGTTACAGGACATATTGTGAAAACATTTGAAAATATTCTTGTTTTCGTTTTTTGTTAGGTATAAAATACAAGGTTTTTAGCTAATGATGTTCCACCCTTTCAAAATATTTGATATTACATGAATTCTGCAAGTCTTTGCCTTTTTTGTTAAGGTTCCTCTATATCTTTCCAGTTGAAGAAATTTTTAAAAATACAGTCGAGTTTCTCGAGCAATTTAAATTTTTACATTATTAAATTTCAGAAGCTTACGATTCGGAAAGAAGGAAAAACCTTAATTTTCAACGAGCTTGGTAGTATAAGGAAAATTTGCAACCAAAACACGGGCCGCAAGTTGCTTTAATTTTATATGTTTGAAACAGTTTCCAATATCGAACCGTTTAAATAATTAAAGGGTTTCTGAGGGTTTGTTATTGGACCCAGAGCTGCTCCTTGTAATCAACGCAGTAACTTGTAATGGAATAGGACTCCCGCGGTATCTACACCATTGCCGCGGGCGCAATGTTTGTTAAACGTGACATTTGCAGTAGTCTATCGTATCCTCTTGAAAGCTACCCTAAAACAAAACGCCCGCACATTTTTATTAAAACAGCATCCGGAATTCATCAGTGATTTTGACGTTACCGATATTGGTTCAAAATTAAACTCGTTTTTTTTGCAACGTGATGATGGTATAAAAGAAAGTATCTACGTACCTATTGATAAAATTGTTTTGTTTGAAGTTTTAATTAAAATTTAAATTGAATTCTATATATACATATGAAACGCTTAGACCAGATGACAGTCATACCAGTTTATTTTTGCAAACGATATAAAAACTAATCAAGAAATTGTAATAAGAACAAACAATAACAGTGAATAATTCCCAATAAGGTCGTACACATTAATAATCCTGAATATAAGGACTGAAACGAATAAAATTTGTAATTTTCAATTTGTAACATAGTTAATAACTGATAAGTACAAATTTGTTTTAATTTAAATGAATTGTTCTTTGAAATTAATTATTAATAAAGAATTGTTTAATTTTTCATTTTGCTTTCTATTACTTTCAAAATTTCTTTCGAATGTCCTTCAGAACACTTCTGTCAGAGGTATCCTTGATCCGTCCAGACGCTCTTTTCCGTTTTGTACCAAAATCTGTAAGGTCCATGGCAGGCTGCTCATTTGTCTGTAGGTTTTTTTGTTTCATCAAAGTTCAGTATTTCTCAATGGGGTGGTAGTCGAGGAGCCCTTGATCGATTCATATCTTTACCCACAAATTCGATATTGTTTTCAATAAGCGCGTTTACTGTTGAACGCGCATAGTGTTTGGGGGGCTAAATCTGGTCAAAATAATATGCAACCTTTATGTTTTTGCACAAATGGAACCAAACGTTTTTTAATGAATTAGTCCCATTAAACCATACAAGCGAAATCCACACAGAGACATATATTGCTGAATGAATAAACAGTAGTAAACTCACCCGACCTTTATTAAAGACATCATAAATTCTCATCAAAGTTTTATTCTTTCTTAAATGGTGGCAACAACTAATTCTAAAGTTATACACTGCAGTGCACGTTATTATTCAGAAAGCAGACGATGATATATAGTTGGTTAATACAATGTGTTACCCACAAAATGGGGACTGCTTATTGGAAAACGGTAACAACCTTTAACCGCAGTTAAATCGTCGGCTGCCAGCTAACTAGTGTGAGGTCGTGGGTCTTACTAAAGGTCTTCTGTAATGGGCGCCAAGAATCGTCTAAAATAGCTGCAGTATTTGCCGACAAAATATGAGAAGAACAACACATTTGCGACTACTACCAATGTGGTCGACTTTTCCCAATCTTGAATCCTCGATGGCTGAAGATATAAACCCCAAATAGCAAACATATAAATAATAAGTCTGCAAATAAGAAATGTACAGTGCTTTATTAACAACTAAACAAATTACCAGGTAGATCAATTAACATAAATCAATCAAGTAAGGTTATATTTTAATCAAGGACAAATAACTTTGGCAAAAATTAAATGCAAGTTATTGTTTCCTATTTACAAATTTGATCTGGGTAAGGATTGACGCGAGCGATTTATTTACTCTAAATCTGACTTGACTCTCAAAAATGTAACTGGCACGGTAAATTAACGCGAATATCTCTGATGTAGATTGCGCAATCGTTAACCTCAGATTTTAATTGTTTAACCAATTCATTACGGAGCAAAGTCATACGTAATCACTCGCAAATATTAATAACAATGTAATAAAATAAGTAACATGTGATAAAATTGTAATGACCATTTTAAACATAAGATTATAATATACAAATATACAGTAATGCATTATATACAATAAGGGTTGTCAAACGTTATTGCTGTTGTAAATACTTAGTTGCTACAATATAACTAACTCACGATACAGATGTATGTTCTTCGAACTGAAGAGCAACGTCACCAACCAGGTCGAACGTAGCGTGATCCAACGAGACAACAGGAACCAAGTCAGCGTAATGGTCTTTTAACAACCCAAATATACAACGTAGTGTATGAAGTTAACGTAAGATTTATTAAAGAAAAAGAAAAAAGGTCTGTAACAAACAAACCCAAATTACCAGAATGTAATAAGCAAACATTTTATAAATACCTAAGATAAAAGGTGACCTTCTAAAAGAATTATATCGCTTTCAAATGCGGCAAACGTCGATTAAATATCGAATCCTATCAAAAGAATTAAGTATAAGAGACTGAATGATAGAAAAGTAAAACAATAAAAACTTACGAGAACATGCTCCTATAACCTCTAAAAAGAACTAGTGGGAAAAAATTCCCAAAAGGTTCCAATCTAAATTGGAAAATCTACGCCACAAATTAATCATAGATCTGCACCAAGGCAATTCCCAATTCACAACACAAAGGAAGAGATTAATTAAACGACGATGCCCACTAAAATATTCTTTATAAAGGACTAGCTTGACGAGCGTACAAAACCAAGTGAGTGTTCTGCTATCAACCAGAAGTTACATCAAAACACTATCAAACAAAATGGCAACTACAAGGAGAGAGAATGCGAAAATCCCTAAACCCTATACAACTTAACACAAAAGCATAGCTATACTGGGTGCTACGAAATTAGCACGTAACAAATGTTTATTAAAATCCGTTGTATAGATATCAGCTGATCGTACGCTAATTAGCAGACAATACAATATGACGTATCTGTCATTTAACGCACAGCCTATTTAAAATTTTTTAAATTTTATTTATTGATACCTGCTTAATTATGCAATTTACCCGATAATATAGTATTTAATGGCACAAAAATAGTAGGTATTTATTAAAACCGATACCCAAAATCGAATAACTTACACATTATACTAGCAGTAATTGTTTAAAAAATACTATGCCTAGCCTAAAACCTAAACCTAAAACATGCAACATCGTTTCAGGTAGCAAACCGAGCGCCTCACTCCTTCAACGTTCATCACACAAGTTCTGTATTTATCATCATCATCGCTGGCGCTGCAACCCTAGGTAGGACTTGCCGTCTTCAAGAATTTTCCGCCATCTATGTTTTATATTATTAAATATAACCAATAAGTACGATTCTACAAACCTTCCAACCCCAGGCAAATTCACAAAGCCAGAAACAAGAACCAACAGTACAAGGAAATTCAGCAAGTGAGGAACAAAAACCCTCAGCTCTCCCAGCCCACCCACTGATCTCACAACTCCAGTACCAGTTAAACAAAAGATTGATCCCAAAACTGCTCTATTGATTAAACGGAAATGATGGATACGGCTGCAACCAAGTAATCCATTACATTTACTCATTAGTGCGAGCCAGTCATTTAATTACTTGTAATTTATTATTTGCAACTATTATAATAAAGTAAGGTAAGTAATTAGGCTGGTGACGAATTTCTTAGTGATCAATTGTCTTAGCGGTTATTTGTCCCTGCATGCGATATGCTCGCTGCCACACAGAACTACGTCGCGACGAGTTGTACATTAAGGGTCTACAGTACGAAGAAATTTATGATCGATAAAATTCTATGTTACACAATTTCAACACCGCAATGAACGAGATTATAGATTTCAGAGAATATTTTACATACTGTCATGATATTTGACATATAATATAAAGAACATACTCACTTAGTAGGTTTTACTAAGTTTAAATAAGATTTAACCTCACTGTCAAAATTATTATTTTATAGAATTTTCTTTTAAGAAACTATAAAAAGGTTTAATAAGCATGCCCTCTAGAACACACTAGGCAGTAAAAGTATATTTTTAAAGTTGATTTTTCTTAGAATCTTGGTAATTTTCCATTGTTCAGCTAACGATGCTAGATCGTGACCTAATAAGGAATTAAAATAAAGTTGAGGTCAAATTAAGGCAAGTTTTGATCTAAACCAGACAAGGTGTGCAGTAGTGGTGCTGTATACACGTATTTACTACCTTACCTGAATTATTTATGAGACGATAATGTTTCAAGTTAACGAGACATTGGTATCGTTAAATTGTTTCTTCAATTAAAAAAAACTCTACAGCTCGTGGCAAAAATGTTTTAATGCTGTTTTATCAAGCAGCTTTTTAAGCACAGTTTCGAAACTGTCTTGAGTGTTGGGGTTGCTTTTTGTAGAAGAGACCATTAAAATAGAATGCAAGTATGTGCGTTTTTCCACTGCAATCTGAAATAATGTAATTTAGCTAGTATTTTCATGTTATTAATATATAAAAGTATGTAAATAATGTTTATTAGAATGTAAGGCTGAATTTTGTCAAGATACGAAGATGTAAATCGGTAATTTGAAGTGATTAAGTTTATTTTAGTTATCTCGTAGTTGTGTAGGAAATGTGTTTTGGTCGACATTATCTGATGGCCTTATTTCTTATGTCAATATAAACACCATATACCATTGCAAAGGGAATTTTTTGAGCTATCTATTTATTGAATTTAAAAAATTATTAATAGTTATAAACAGTTACGTGGTTATGCTGTATTTAGTTTAAAAAATTCTTTTGTTTCACACCAGAAAATCCACACGACCACACCAAAAAGGGCATAAAAAAGCGACCATTTTAGTAACTTCAAACATTGCACACATATTTTGTTGAAATGTCAAAGTGATAAATAATCATTGAAGTTCATTGAAAGGATAACGTTATGTAATTTTTTATAAACATTATGTTTATAAAAAAGTGTTTAATAATAAAATAAGCAATTCAACAAAAAAAAAGGATGATTAATGACATTCATTAAGAGAAGAAATTTCCAATTATACGCCGCTGGTTTTAATCCTGGCTAGGTAAAATTTTTTTTTAATAAAATATTTAATATATTTTATAAAAAAAATTTATTATATTTATAAAAATTATCCCTTAATTTGATAGTCATTATTAAAATGTATATTTATGATAATTAAAAATAAAACTAAATGATTATACGTACATACCATATTAACATTCAATTGTAAATTATTCCTTTTTATAAATATTATATTATATAAAAATATATAAGAAAATGTTTATTTATAAATTATATTATTTTAAAAGATATATCTTCTATAAAAAGATTTACCGCATACTGGAACAAGACTCGCGTTATGTAAATGGAAATCTAGCACACCTTCCATTCGATCATCCTGGCTGTTAATTCAATTACGCGTGTAAAATATGCTTTTAAAATATATAATTGTGTTCTTTTTATTCATCTCATAAAAAATTTCTTTAAATTCTTCTTATACATTTTCGAAAAAGAAACTCAAACGTCTAGGGATCTCTTAACTGTGGATCTATTAAAATAATAATAAATCTCGTGGTTGATTTAACTTTTCCTACTCCCTTCTTTGAAATGCTACTTTGAGTAAAAAATAAATGGAACGTCACTTTACATATACTTATAAAGTGTATTTTATGTAATAATACCTTCTAGCACTTACGTGACGTGAAAGTTAATAACTACAAGTGTATTCTTAAAACAGAAGTGTTGCCGGAGTGACAATATGATTAGCATTTTATAATAGATTTTGTTTTGGAACCTTTTCTTAAGAACTAAATTAAACTAGGAATCACTAAATCTATGTATGTAGATTGTAGATGATGGTGTTAAGGTCTATTGATATAGCAAAGTAGGTCACCGTATAAGTCATACTAATATTGCAATAAAGTTTAATAATGAACATTCATAATTGCAATTGAATCTAGTTTTTCTAATTTAGTACCCTTTAAGTATTATTTAGGTAGTAATGCTAAATAAGATTATTCTTGAGTTTAATTAAGAAGCATTAACATATTTAGCAGAGATAAACATTTTGTATTCTCTTTGCCTTAACAATCTTTAAACGAAAGTTCACTAGAATACAAAAGAATTTATATAGGGAGTTTCACTTATGCACTATCCACTGATAGTCGTAAAATTCGAAGAGCACTTATGAGAAAACGTGATGCATGCTTTACATCCAGATGTGTTGGAAACTGCATCCAAGAAAGCTTACTTTTAGTTTTTTTCTCTTCACACTAAACTTATTTGCTATTTATCATTTAGATTATTTAGAATAAGGTTACACAGAAAAATTCTTTCATAAAATTGACATACCTATAACCGAGTTGTAATTAATTGATATAAAACCTAATATGCTACAAAGCTAAAAGAAGACTGTAATATTCAGAACTATTCAAAGCATTCGAATTGTGGTTTTTATAACCACGTCAAATGTGAAAAAGGAAGTTAGAAAACCAGGTTAATGTTCAAACTTCAGAACAAACATTCTGACTATTACGCAGGGTATTATCTTCCAATAGTCTGGTTTTTGGAGAATAGCACGATCATTTATAAGATTATAAAAAATATATTAAGCCAAATTGTACTGAAGTAGGTTAAAACACGCGATTAAAAATTAATTCCTAGCAGTGGGAACAATTAAGGATAAATTATTTTAAAAGAATAATTTGACTACAAATATCTACTAACTGGAGGAGCTCTTTAGCATTATTTTATAATTTGGGCTCAGAATTAGTTACAATAGTAGATAGATAGCTTTAACGGTCTACAATTTTCCATGTGTGCAAAGAGAGTTGAAGCGGCAGTAATCATATGTTTGGCTAAAGTTTTAAATTATAGCAAAATCCTTGATAATCATATTTGCATCAATTTGAGTTCATACTGTATATAGAGTTTTACGTTACAGTTTATAATAGTTCTTGTTACTTCAAGTCATACTGTCGAAGTGCCGACGACAACTAATTAACTGACATTTCTAATAGTTGATTAGAAAATATTTAACGCCAAATCCCTTGTTAAATTTGACACAGGCCATATTTTAACACCAAATCATTCCGCGCGTCCAACACCAATAAAATGATTAAAGTACTGGAGAAAATTGGCAGGTAAAAAAAGTCAGCCGTTTACCGTCATTTTTTGCAAGGCTTAGGTCTATTTATCACAATTGTGTATTGTAGTAACAGTTTGCAAAATTTTTAGAAATATCTTGCTTTTCGTATATCGCTAGTTGATAAACGGACGTGTGTACAAAACGGCAATTTGTTCGCACAAATAGGTTAGGTCAGGTTAAGTTAGAGTCGAAAGAATTAGACTAGGTACGTTGGGAGCAAATTAAGCATAGCTTGAAAAAAACTATTTTAACGAATTAGCTGATTTGTTATGATGTTAGATTAAGTCAGAATAGGTAAAGGTTTATTAACACTTTGAGTTGCCTCAGTGCGATTAGCCAATGAGCGAGCGAAACATCAGAGCGCTAACCATTCTATCTCACTTAGATTCCATTTGATATATGGCATTCGTCTAGTTCTTACATTTTTTCACGTTGTCTTGCAGCTTTTAAAAAGTACATTTTAATGCGCAACTGTCTTGTATGTCAAATATTTTCTATGGAATGATATTAAATTTATATTATTATACAATTTACTTGAGGCATTACTACAATTTTGGTTTATAGGTATCACTCAATATTTATTTTGTGAATTTAAACATATTGTTAATTAGGCAAAAACCCTGTTCGTTCACCTAGTTATGTAAAAATAACCACCAAAGTTATTCAATTTTCAAATGAAAAACTAAAGACAAATGTTTATTATTCTGAAACTACAATGACAAATGTTAGTAATACGAAACTTTTAGTATTTTATGTTTTCTTAATACAACACACACATCATTAACATTAACAAAAAGCGCAATTACTGAAGATAACACTTTTACGCTTGAAGCTTCAATATAATTCTTCCGCTTGCAAATTGAATGAAAAACATTTCAGTTTTTATATTTTCTTTATTCAAACAAGCAGGATCGTTTTCGGATTATACATACATGGTGTTCGAGATATTAAAACTAGTCACAAATGACTAACGAATAATTTGAATCTGATAAATATTAATAACTAAACATTTATTACTAAATATTTATTATAAAAACAAATTAAATTTGCAAAAACAAAAAAAGAAGCATGGCGCCTGATACTGACTGCAAGCGCTGCATTATAGCAACAATGAATGCAAGTGTGAGCAAATACCTAGGTCGAAGGGTCGTTCTCTAATGTATTCATAATGATTCAGCCCTTCTGTCTCAAAGAGAGGTCGACCAACTGGTCTACTAAGGTAAGCTAGAAAAATTGACGGACCTTCAGGATAGGTTAGAATATGTTGTTAGGTTCGGTGCGGAGAACATTGAAACGTCAATGGTGATTGAGTTTAATGAAAAATAATGTGTTTCATAGACTTAACATTGAAACTTTAGATCTCCAAACTAATACCAATCAACTTAGTTTTCAAAAAGACATAGAATTGACACTAGTCTCTTTCTAAGACTGATTCCCAAGAAACAAATGTTTACCTTCAGATTGTGATTCAACCAATGCATAATAAGCAGTTAACAATAATTGCTTAATTACTACTTAAATTTCCGATCACGTAAATAATTTCACTTCATTTAATTTTAATGTGTTTGCAGAAAACCAGTTTGTGGCTGCTGAGCGCACATGTTCGAAACCTTTATGTGATGGAAATAAGACTACAAATAGTGTAAAATAAGTATTTACCAATCCACTAAACAAGTCGTTTATATAAATTAAAAATAACAGGGGCCCGACCACGGACCCTTAAGGACCCACCTTAACCCTTTGCACTTAGAATATTGTCCATTTGTAAAATTATACTGATACCTGCTTTCCAAATAGGTTCATATCAACTTGAAATGGATACTTGAAAAATTATAATATATCAGTTGTGTTTAGTAATGCCTCATGCTGCACGCAATCAAAGGCATTCTGTAAGTCACAGAAAATTACTTCTATACGATCCACATTTTTATAGCCTTCTACTATTTTATTAACGAGATAAGAGATGGCTTCTGCTGTTCTTCTGTATCTTCTAAAACCAAATTATTCCCTACAAAATCATTTTTTTTTCAAAATGTTCGTATATTTGTTGCTTTAAAGCGGACTCAAAAATCTTTGAGACAATAGGAAATTATCTACGTTATCGGTTGCTCCTCCTTTGTGTATTGGACCACTTAATATTTTTAGTATATCTGAAAAAATACCTTGGTCTATAAGGTATGTACATTAATTAATCAATTTTGTTAAGGAAATTAAAATTTTGTCTTGTATACCTTTTATAAGAGGAACGTTCATTTCTAAATGATTCCTTGATGGTTTTTTTTTTTATATTGTTTATGATATCTCTAGGCACCAACACATTTGTAAAATGAAAAACTGGTAAGGTATTTCCATTGCCTCTGCGAGTTAAATATTCCTTCAAGTTTTATTTCGTTTGGGAATTCTTGAAAGTAGTAACACCTACAAAATGGTCATTTATTTTATCGGCAGTTAAATTTACATTTATAGTGTGATTTTTACCTCTCCGGGTTTCATTTGTTATGTTCAAAAAACCCTTGGGGATTTATCAGACTTCTTTATTTTCTCATTATAATACTTCCTTTTTAATTTCTTGCAACCTTTTTCTATATAAATTTCTTAATTCAGTTTATTGTTGTTTTAACTTATTTGAAGAAAAAGACTGATTGATACAGCTTCCACAACAGCTGTATCAGTATCAATCACCTCAGCTGGTGCAACTCAGATGCAAACCAGTCCAGTTTCTGGTTGAGCACTTTATGGTTTTCAGAGGAAATGCTACTTTTAAATTATCCTATAAAATTTCCATAACCACCCTGAATTTATCATTAATAGACATATCCCCTGAAGAAATAAAATTCCAGTTTACCTGTCTTAATAAATCATAATAATTGAACTTTCCTATCGTGGTGTATTTACGTGATTCAATTATTGAAACAATTTCATTAGAATTTCTCTTCTAGAGTCGATAATATCTACCTAAAATGTTTTAAAGTTTGAATAAAATGTTGCCGAAGCAGTTATTATGCCTATCTGATATTCTTTTATTTGTAGCTTTATAATTGTAAGAAATATATGTCTTGCAAATTCTGAAATCTGCAATCATCAGAGAAGAATCTCACATTATAGTCTCCATCTAAAATAATTTTTTGCTGAAACTGTTTTAGGAGTAGCTAAACAAAGCCACTCCGAGCTCACTTTCTTATGCAGCTTTACATGGTATTCGAAAAGCTATAACACTTCCGGTTTAAGCGGATGTAATTAAGTTGAAGTAATTAATTACTTTTACGACCCTCCCTCCATGTGCTCTGATTGATTATCGCAGTAAGGTAATTAAGTTGAAGTTATTAATTATCTCGTAGGCTCCACCCCTTATGTGCCATGTGATTGGTTGACGCAGTAAGATAATAATTATGTTGAATTAATTAATTATCCCATAAGGCGCTCCTGCCTGTGCGATGATTGGTTGGCTGAGTAGAGGATTCCTGTGTTGATTAAAAGGATTAAAAAAATAATATATAGAAATATATAAAATAAATATCGAAAAAATATCTCTCAAATCAATTTGGAAACATATAAAAAAAGTTTTGCAGGTTGCATAAAATCTGTTTTACATGGATATGCATTATCGACATCTTGATGTCACCCCATAATTACAACAACATCCGACAGATGATCGCGCATCGCGCATAAGTGGTGGAGCCTGGAGCCTACGATATAATTAATTACTTCAACTTACTTACCCTACTGCGATAACCAAAGATAGCACATGGGTGGAGGGGCGTAAGAGTAATTATTAACATCAGCCTAATTACATCCGCTTAAACCGGAAGTGGTATAGCTTTTCGAAGCCCATGTAAATCTCCATTTTAATTTCTCACATTTTATAACAGGTAAATATGAACCTAAATATTCGATCATCTTATCTGCTACTAAATTGTAAACATGTAGTATAAATACCTATACGGCAACTTTTAGGTGGCTGTCAGCTTGAGTTCCGATAATACACTATTTCTTACAAGATGATTACTTATGATACGACATTGTCTTCCACTCCTCTTTGCTTTTGCATATTTTATTTTCGTTTATAGAGATATGTTGTTAGCACTTCACTAATTTTTGTCCCTCCACAATAGCGCTGTTAAACTTTCTTTTTTAAATTTTAAATAAATACCTTTTGCCAACCACCGTAAGAAACATATGAGGTTAATTCAGAAAATGAAATTTGGGAACAGCATTTGTCCTTCCTTTCTGCTACTGTGGTCAGAAGCTTTACTTTTACTTTGCGACGCATTAATTTTGAATCCAGTCCTTCATCAACATTCCGACATTAAGCCAGGTCTACACTTTTACCTTTATAAAAATAAGGATTTTTGTCGTCGACAATTTTTATTTCATTGCATTCATTGTTTTCCCGTTGCACTTGTAATGAACTTATTCTGTGTTTCGATTTCCCTAGATTTCGTAGATGGTTGTATAAGTTTTTTTTTTTTTTTTTTTATTGTTTCCAGCCTTAATTGTTATTTTTTGTTGTATAGGTTGTTTACTTTTGTTATACATTTCGAACGGTTTTGAATAGCTACCTATTCTATTTAGCCCTATCTATTTATATTATTATTTTCGGTTTATTTAAGCTTTTATCCAAAAAATTAAAACTTCTTTTTTATTTTTACTAATTTATTTATTTATTTGTTTGATAATTATACATTGTGTCGAACAAAGATATTATTATGTGTACTATCTGATTAATTAATTAAGGTGGCCCCGAATCGCCATTTTGGAAAACATGGCGGTTTAAATGAAAACTAACGGAAAAAATTTATAAGTAGCTGAAGATCGGCATAAATATTGGCGAATACATACTGTTTAAGAGATTGATGTGTCCCGAAGTTGAATAAGTGTGATAAAACCGCCATCTTGGAAAATATAGCGGTTTAAATGAAAAATAACGAAAAAGATTTAATAGAAGTTAAAAATCGGCATAGATGTTGGCGAATACCTACTGTATATAAATTGATGAGTCTCAAGTTGCGTAAGGCGTGCCATTATGAGCTAGTCTTTTCTCATCTTCTGATGGAATTTTAGAGAATAGTTTGATATTTGAAATAGTTAAAGCAACGACAATATCAGTATCGGTTGCAGACATTTAATTCAAATTTGATAAATAGGAATTTTAAAACGAATAAAGTTTACATTCCACGTTATAGAACTTCGCGTAAAACAAACCACACAGATTATATTGTGTTTACAAGCTCTTTAGGAGAATTCAGAGTGCTTTCGTTATAGTATAAAAAAATGTAGTGCTTCCATCGATATTGTATAGTAAAATTAAAATTGTAGACATCTGCAGCTGTTTAATCAGCCACAGGTGTTATTTACATCTGCAATTTGTTTTGGAACTCTCCAAACTCGTGTAAGTATTGTGTAATTAAATTACCGTCGTATCCATCACCATTGCATGATCTTTATTATGTGCATTTCCTATGGACAGTACAGCCTACACTCTTGATGCTATATCTCCAGAACTATCAGTCGTAGCTAAATAAAACAAAACCAAATTGTAAGGAACTTTACATGCAATGAAAAGGCTCTCTTGCATTTTTTATGTAAAACCTACCAAAATCGAATTATTTAAAATGTTTCATTTTGCCTCATTCTTCTCCAAGATGGCGGCACTAACACACCTTATTCAACTCGGGACTCAAATAGTATGTATTTGTCAACATATATGCCAATTCTCAGCCTCCTATTAATTTCTGCTGTTATTTTTCATTGAAACCGCCATCTTTTTCAAGATGGCGGCTCCAGCACACCTTATTCAACTCGGGATCATCGATTTTTTAGATAGTAGGTATTTGCCTATGCCCATTTTCAGATTCCTATTAATTTTTTCCATTATTTTTCATTCAAACTGGCACCTTTTCCAAGATGGCGGCTCGAGCGCTCCTTATTCAACTTGGGACACATCAGTTTCTTAAATAGTATGTCTTCGCCATCATAAATGCCAATTTTTAGCCTCCTTTTCTTCTGTTATTTGCTTAATTATGATCTAATTTTACTATACCTTTAACCATTGACGTTTTCGTAATCAATCGCTGCCGATGAGTAAAGTACCGTATGAAAGCATGTTAAATTATCTTTCAAATCAAACATGTCTCTCATTGGATATGTTTACATGTAAGTTAGAATTTCCTACATCTTGTGTTATTAATTTAGCTTGGTTATAAGTTAAGGTGAACCTGTATCTCGAAAATCATAATGTTTAAAAGTCGATTATTTTGAGTGTCTTAAGCCAAGATGATTGGTTTTAGTTTTTCTATTTCAACATTCAGATTCCTATCTTGCATTAATGAGGAGAAAAATCTGGACGAAGAGTTCTCGAAAATACAGCTGTTGGACTGAAGTGTTCTGGTCTTATTATTCGACTTTTAACTTCAAAACTAAATTAAAATCTTATCGTCATTTCATTCGCTTATATCTTAGAGACATTTACTGCTAGATTATAGGTTATTCAGAACTAAATAAGAAATGATAAAATCAATTTATTTTAAAACCGCCGTTAACTTTCAGAAAGTCAAAATTGAAGAAATTTATACTTTTTAATTGGAAAGAACGTTATTACAACTATAAAGAACATTGCCCACTTTATGTATAGTTTATTATAATTTCTACATCATATGAAAGGTGTAACAAATTTATAATAACATATATTTATATACCTCTAAATCCTTCCAAAGTTGGAAAGTGTGAAGTTGTAGTTGTAAGAAACTATTTGAAGAGTGGATAAAACTTTTTACAAAAAAAAAAGCTCTAAATATTTTAAGAAATTTCTCTTTTACACATTAACTTTTATAACGCCTTCCGAAGGTAGGGCAAGGGTTAAGATAATAACGATAAAGTTCTCCTTGGCGTATTCCAGGTAGCTTTAATCGATTTAATAATAAATTAATGTTAACAGAATACTTCTGTTCAACTGGTTGGAACTAGTTGGCCATATGAAAATAGCACCAAGTCAATTGCAGACGTTATTGTATTAATTAATTGAATAATGCATTTTTTAAGGAGGTCTTTATAAAAAACATCTTTCTGAGATTCTATATCCATTCTAGCATGAAGAATACTGAAAAAGTAATTTATTTAAGCAGAAAAAATTTGATTTCTTCTTTACCCTTATCTAAAGGAAGATTTATTTGCAAATGTTCAGGTATTCCTTAAATAAATAAAAATGATTATATTTTTCTGTTTTCTTTGGAAATTTTATGACGTACCAACTTTTCTCTAGACGATCATTTTTTTCTCACACTGCACAATTGCATCGGAACTCTGTGAATAAACATGGAATTCAATATATAGGAGATGAGGTTTCCTGCGAGCGAATTGTATGGGGGAAACAAACTTCCCACAGGCGAATCCCTGTTGATTCAAACTCGCTTTACGGTCGTGTAGCACAGGCTGCCCGAAATTCAGCAGATTTTAATATTTGCACGTGATTGAATTTGCAGTTTGCAGAATGTTTTAACAAAAGGTAAAAAATCGTTCATTCCGCGAATATAATCTAATTGCCAAAAAATCACGTTTTGATTATAAAATAAAAGAAAAGTTCGTGCTCCATTTTATTGAAAACGAACGAGTTTTATAAAATTGTCCTTATTATTTTTAGCTACATATATGTAGGTTAATAGAATGTTAGTATAGTTAATTGATGACAAATTGATGATGATATATTAGAAGTTATTTTTCGTTCTAGCTGTAGATTGATAGAGTTTTGCAAATAGTAGTATTAATGTAGTTTATTTTCGCAACACGGAAATCGGAAGTTTGTTATGAAAGTTATATTATAGATTGATAATGCTCGTGATTGTTATTTCCCTAGAGATTACTGTTGGAATTGTACAATAATTTTATTATATTGTAACATGCAGTTAAATTGAACAGAATAAATTGCTTACTATTTATATCGATACAGATTAACCTTATAAGTTTCTTTTCTATTCTATTAATCTCATAGAATCAACAGGTAGTATTTTTCGGAATTTCAAAATAACTTTGCAGATGTACTTATTTTACACTTATTTATAACACTTGGAATCAGTTGGTAAGATAAACTTTTTAAAACAGTTTTCGAAAAAGTTTAATATTTTATTAGTATAAAATGTGAATATTTGACAGTAAGATACTTGTGGAATTTCCACTACAGTGTTACTTGTAAAATTCTCTATCTCACCTCAACTAATTTAAACATAACTAAAAATATTATTTTTCGCTCGTTTAAAAATAATTTTTTTGTCACAAAGTATGTAACCACTTAAATAATGGTTACAGTAGGGAATAACAGCTGGTAGGACTAAGAGTTAGGATAAGGTTGACGGGATGCCAGGTTAAGTGTAAGTGACGGAGGTCAACAAGCAGGTGCCTCTCAAAGGACAAAAGAGAAATTTGTATATCAAGTCAAGCAAAAGGGGCAATACATTATTCAGACAAGCTTGTCGTATTTACTTGTTTATATCCTGTAGACTGGAAGCTTTAAGTAAAGTGTAATATTTTAATGCATCTGGAGTAAAATGCATTTCTAGGATATTCATAAGTGAGACTAAAATGTATAAGAAAGACGTTTGTACTGTACCTGTACTTTAAGTAGGAGTTAGAAGAAATTGTAATATTTGTGCTATGTTAACTTGTGTTGCACAGGAAGTACGTATAACAAAAAACTTTCATGTCATAGAGAAAAATGTAGTTTCTAGTATTTCTAGTCTACGCAGAGACTTTTACGTTAGAGACTACTAAACGAGACTTTTACGTTTACTAAACTTACTCTATCGATTACTCTATACTGGGGCTCTTACTCTTCTGTGTAAAAAGGGGAATTAAAATAACGCTATATTCTATTAATATAAAAGTCTACTCTTAAAATAATAAAATATTGTACATAAAAAAAACTTAATAGTTAGAATCAAAATTTAAATTAATTAAAAACTTGACGTATACTTAGGTATACCAACGTTAATTATCTTAAGGGCCGGTATTTCCACCTCAGTATAAAGTTCAGTATAAACTTATCCTGGAGATAGACTTACGTATAAGTTATTAACGGGTATTTCGATCTCAGTATAATATTTATCCTTAGGATAAGTCTCAGTTAAATTTATACGGTACTTTTTCTCTGGATAATGCTAACTGGCAGATAAGTTTTTAGAATACTTTGTCAGAGCCGCCAATATTTTTGTTATTGTTGATTTTCTTTTTACATTTCCTTGTGAGTCTAAGGGCCGGTATTTACACCTCAGTATAAAGTTCAGTATAAACTTATCCTGGAGATAACCTTACGTATAAGTTAATAACGGGTATTTTGATCTCAGTATAATATTTATCCTTAGGATAAGTTTCAGTTAAATTTATACGGTACTTTTTCTCTGGATAATGTGCTAACTGGCAGATAAGTTTTTAGAATATTTTGTTGGAGCCGCCAATATTTTTGTTATTGTTGATTTTCGTTTTACATTTTCTTGTTAGTCTAAAAACTCAACAACAACCAAAAACTCTGACACTCAACAAACTCAAAACTCTGACAAAGATTTTCTTGTTTTATTTAAACGATATGACGAAGATTACTCCCTATTATATATAGTTTCAATGTTGTTAGACAAGCACTGATGGAAAAATGGAGTAGCAGTTGTAAACCTTTTGGTGCAAATTGATCATTGTTTGCAGCATAAGACAACTAAGCATTGTTGTTTTTGCATTTGTATATAGATATGGTTGAATTTTAATAATTTTATATTAATTATAGAAATAGTGCTGTAACACCCTTGAAGTAATTGCTAATTACTTTAAGGTTTTTTCGCAACGAGTTCTTACTTTATTACTATAGAAAATTTTTGTGGTATTCACAAAACAACAATTGTAAAAATTATAGAACACGTTTGTGATGCATTAATGTATTTAAGAGAAAAAAATAATACATATATACCTACCACAAACTCAGAACCAGATTCCTACAATTCAACAGAAATTTTATCAGATTGCAAGATAGCCAAGAGTTAGAGCTGCAGTTGATGGCACACTGGTAAGGATGCAATCACCCGGAGGTTATACAGCAGAAAATCCTCAATGCCGAAAAGGCTACTTTTCTCTGAATATAAGCAACTTATGATGCTTCTTTACGTTTCACAGAAATTGTAGTACATTGGTCTGGTGCTAAACATGACAACACCATATTAGTCAATTCTCTTTTATTCGGAGAGTTCAAAAATGTGAATTTGTAATAGGAGATAGTGATTATGCTCTCAAGAATTATCTAATAACACCACTAGCTGAACGACAAAATAAAGCTCAAAGACTTTTTAATGAATAACACATTAGACCCAGGAACGTCATTGAAAGAGCTTTTGGCATATGGAATTGACGATTTCCTGTTCAATTCAAAAAATAGTAGTCACAATAGCAATCTTACACAACATTGTTAACATACGCAATGAAATAGAACTTTCTAAAGAAGATAATGAAATTGAGATTGCTGAAGATAATAACGAAATAGTAGTAGTTTTTCACTCATTTTTTGCAGTCACAAAATTTTAAGTTTCTCTGTTGTTAGAGTTACCAATAATTATTGATAAGTAGGAAAATATGCCTTCGTTATAACAAATGAAGCAGTAAGAAATCAAAACTTTGATGATTTTTAGCTGTTAAATATTAAAAAAAAACAAAATTGCAAATGTGCAAACTTCAAGTAGGAGATATCTAACTGAAAGATTATTTTATACTCGACCTACATTGAAATACCCGTTTATATTTATACTTCGAATTATCTGTAGGATAAATATATCTGCTGGATAGCTATACTACAGTTTATACAAAAGATGGAAATACTGGCCCTAAAAAAATGGACAAAGATTTTCTTGTTTTATTTAAATCACATGACGAGGATTTCTCCCTATTATATATAGGTTCAATGTTGTTAGACAACGTACAGATAATTTGGCAAAATGTAGTAGCAATAATTGTAAACCTTTTGGCTCAAATTGATAGTTATTTGCAGCATAAACAACTAGGCATTGCTGTTTTTGCATTTTTATGTTATGGTTGAATTTTAATAGGTTTATATTATAGAAATAGTGCTGTAACACCCTCGGAGTAATTGCTAATTACTTTAAATTTTTTTTGCCACGGGTTCTGACTTTATTACTATAAGAGATTTTTTTTGGTATTCACAAAACAACAACTGTAAAAATTATAGAACGCGTTTCTTATGCATTAATGTATTTAAGAGAAAAAATAATATATACCTACCACGAACTCAGAACGAGATTGGTACAACTCAACAGAAATTTTATCAGATTGCCATTTCCAAAGATTTCAGATTTCCAAGAGTTAGAGTTGCAGTTGATGACACACAGGTTAGGACGCAATCGCCTGGAGGTTATACAGCAGAAAATCTTCAATGCCGAAAAGGCTACTTTTCTCTGAATATACAAAATTGTAAATGTGTAAACTTCAAGTAGGAGATATCTAACTGAAAGCTTATTTTATACTCGACCTACATTGAAATACCCGTTTGTAATTATACTTCGAATTATCTGTAGGATAAATATATCTGCTGGATAGCTATACTACAGTTTATACAGAAGATGGAAATACCGGCCCTAATTTAAGTATATATTGCTGTGGATGGTAGTTTCAAAATTTTGGAAAATTTTAAAATCTTTGTTAAAAACTAACACTTTTTAACTTTTCCAGTTAAAAATAAATTTAAGTTATTTAATGGTGTGTCATTGATTATACAATCAATGTGTATACTTTTTAATAAGGTTAAATAGTACATGTTTCTTTATTTATTATCAAACAGTTTCCTCACCAAATACTTAAGTATACGTAACATCCAGTTGTGCGAATTTATTGTTATTAGGTAATTCAGTGATGATTAATTTCAAATGATTAATATCGACGGGTTATGTGATTCTCATAAGGTTTTTGTTCATGTATTTATTATTTATTATTATTGCAAATGTTATGTAATAAACTGTAACAGTTGAGTCAACTATTATAATCTGCTATTATGTTTGTAACTAGTGTAATCATTCTATTGATCGTAAGGTGGCGTCAAATTGTATAATATGATGATGTAAATAGTAGGTAGTATATAAGCTTAGAAAATCGTATTTTTGAACACTTCCTGACATAAAGCGTAAGAGTAAGGTCATTTAAATAATATAGTACAAATGTAAATAAACACTTCCTGATATACGACGAACGAGAACGTATGTAAAGTTCAGTCCTTTAAATAAAGCGACAGAGTAAAGTCGTGGATGATAATATTGTAAAAATTTAAATAGTCTAGTCTTAAATAGACAGTTAAATTGGTTGGTAAATTGAATACGGCGAAAGTATAAATTGTAAAAGTGTATTAGTAAGTTTAGTAGTAAAAGTGTGGATTATAAAGAACCACCTTTAAGTTAAATTACTTGCTAAGTTAAGTTAAGTTAAGCAAGATAATAAATCTTCGATTAAAACCATAAATTGGTGTTTTATTTAATATAAACACATAAAACAAATTACGACGAATATTCTTCGACTAAGGGAAAAAGTAGCCACTATTAAAATAAACAAAAGTGAGTTACCAAAACCAAGTGTGTGGATGGTGTTATATTGGAAGTCCATGCAAAGGAAAGTCAACCAAGATTGGAATCCAGGATTGGATCAACATAAGGTGTCATACCCCGCCAATGGTATTGGAGAAGACCCACTTTATAATAAAGGTAGGAAACTATTTCCTTCTGTATTGGTATTTTGCTGAAGAAAAGACTATCGTTTGTGAGGTGTAATTAAGTGTTTTGAACAATTTAGTAATAATTAAACTTAAGATTTCAATTTTAAAAGTGATTTCAAATTTCAATTTGTATATTTTTAATACCACAAGAATCCACATTCGCCCTGAGATGAGTCTTTATTACATTTAATTTTGTTATTTAAGTTATTTAACTGGCGCCCAACTCTCTTACGTAAATTTGAGTTAGTCAAGAACTAACGTAACATTATTTTTTATAACTATTTTATTATTTAAAACTATTAAAAGGTATTTTCTAATCATATAAGAATTTATAAAAGAGGAAAGTTGTAAAGCATTTCTAAAGTTCACAGTCTTTTTAAAAATCAATTTCATTATAAAATAATTATCTACGATCTAACGGCAATTATTCACAATTTTCAATATATTATAAAATTTTTAAAAATAATTTATTATTTTTAATAAATCAATATCACTGCATTTTTATTTATGGCGCCCAACGTGGGGGAAAATAATATTTTTTTTAATAAACCAATATTACAGCATTACGCAAACGATTACCAATTACCAAGCTATTTAAATATCTGATTCTCACACAACAATTGTGAACAGCATTATTTCAATCTCTTCTTGGTCACTATGAAGAACAACGACGACAATGGCTGACGTTTTTGCACTATATAAGTTACATTTTACTAGATTTCACTTCGTTTATTGTGAGCACGAGCACACTCAATGTAGTGCTTTTTCAAATCTATCGGAGTTCATTTACACTAAAATTAATTAGTCCCTGTTTAAAATAAGTCAACGTTCAAATTTTTTTAGTGATATATATATATATATATATATATATATATATATATATATATATATATATATATATATATATATATATATATATATATATATATATATATATATATATATATATATATATATATATATATATATATATATATATATTCTAAAATATAACTAACAAGTTCACTCTGAGTAATGTACGCATTTTATACTGTGTTACAAATCTCATTTATTATATTATATTTATAAAAATCTCTTTGTTAAACATATACCACAACATCAATTAACGTAAAACATCACCATGATTTAACAGAATACACAAAAATTTTAATAAAACTGCATAATAAAACCAAGGATAAATTAAAAGAAAATAAAAGCTCTGCAGTTTAAAAGTATTATAAAGTTCGGATAATTACCCAACCACAGCAAATTAGTTAAATTAAATATAACTGTGTTAACCAACATACACGCAATTAAATTGTCAATGGTATACCGATTGTTCCCGCTAATGCATGAATGCTTTACAGCGCTTTTACTGAGAATAGTTTTAATTTCAGTCTAAAATTAATGATAACAATATTTCTAAAATAATCAGCTCATTAAAAAGTAATGCAATTATATTCGATGTCCTTTAATAATGATTCATTCGGATCTTAATAATGTCAATAATAATTCGGATGATTTTAAACAATCAAACATTTATTGTTAACCTGATAAATTCGTCTATTTTAGAAATCTTCTCTATTCGCTAAGGTTGTGTTCCAGAAATAGTCATAGTAAAAATTTAAAATCGTACAAAGTATAAGAATCTCAAGCCATTCAACGTTTCACCTCACTACTTAGAATTTTTAAAGAGAAATGGTATATCTACAACTCCGAGAAAATCTTTTTGATTTTGTTTACATTATTATCAATTTCATCGCAAAGATGTCGATGACAATTCAATTCGTTTGCTGAATACTTCACAACGTTCTATTCTTGTACCGTTGTCCTTTACCATTTATACTAGCAGATTGTGTAATTGCGTTGACGTAAGCAATATTCACATGCGCGCAGATGTGCATGCACATTAATCTATTATTCCTTTTATGCATGACATTTTGATGGTAGATGAAAGAGTTTGTTCGTCTATATGAAGATTTTTGCGTGATTATGCATTAAATAAATTATTTGTTATAGTTATATTGTATATATATAACTACTAATAACTATTGATCTTGGTGTTTTGACTAGTAAAATTTAAGCGGAACCTTTATAATAATAGCCATTGTTTTATATAAAGGGTGTGCACGAAAAAATCTGGCCACAAAAACATCAAAAAAGTTGGGTCGTCGGAAATTATTTATGACTTAAAACTATTATTAACTTTTAACATATATATGTTCCTTCTGAAACGTATTTACATATATTGTTCATTATTACTGTCTATAACTAAAATTTTTAACTTTTCGTTGCACATCAGACATCAAAGTTTGTACAGCCGTAGTAGTAATTTTTTTGTCGCATTATTTCACTTTTTCTAAAAGTCAACAATATCTTTAGCAGTTTCTTTTGTTTTTCAGAGTGTTTGCTTTACAATAGCCCAGTATTGTCGATCGGCGCCAGTTTGGCGCCGTTCGATGGATTGCTATCTTTAGGTACAAAAGCGATCCCATTCTTTGCATGCCAATCAGTTCGACATGGTGACATATGCCAGATCTGGCCAGAATAGAATAGAAACATTATGACTTCTTATAAACGGTAGCAGGCACTTTTTTAAACCTTCTAAATAGATTTCAGTGTTGATGGTACCTTTCGTTATAAAGCTTCTTCTTCTTTCTCGCCCGTAAGTGCAAGAGTGCAAGTCGCTTGTCAGACCAAATATTTTCTAGAAGATTCCGAAATTTTCTTTTTGTTTGGTCCTCATTGGTATTGATCCTCAACTCCACAAAGTTGTTTGCAAGTAAGAAATTATTGACCGGGAAGCTATTGAATGTCATTTTTGATGTACGTCTCGTCGTCCATTGTTACACAATCTGCTTTCATTAAAAAATTGGTGTACAGCTTTTTTTGCTAGGCCCTTTGCCTTGGAATTTTGTTTTGCATCCCGATCCGGAGCGTTCTGCACCTTGAATGTTTTCAGTCCACCCCTGTTTTTTACTTTTTGAACATGTAATGAAGATGTTCCAATCCTTTAGGCCACATCCCCCACTGACAAGTTCGGATTCTGCGTGAAACCTTGCATCACCTTCCTTTCCGTTTTTTTTTATATATTGCACCCGATTTCCTACCGGAACCTGGGTACATATCTATTGTTAAGCGTTCAGAAAAATTGTTTAAAACATTTTCTACTATAAACATTGATATTTTTTGACATTCTATGATCGTGTAATATGACATTGCAAAATTGACGACGTTCGTATTCTTTTGAATTTATTTGAAAACTACACAACGAAAACACTTTGAAATTGTCATTTACAGTAAGATATCAATTCAAAGAAGCTATTGCTGCAATTCCACTTTAGTACCTGCAGTGTAGGGGGGGCCTGATGTCATATTAAGTGGCCAGATTTTTTAGTGCACACCCTTTAATAAGACATCGTCTTGTATAGCCGTCCGTTGTATTGATAACAATCATTTTGTAGACTTAGATAAAATAGATTTAGTGCAAAAGAAAGGTAAGTGGTTAGATTTACTGGAAAAATTAGAAATTAAAAAATCCTATAATAATAACACATTTATTGTAAATAACTAGACAGGTTTCATGAACTCAACGATACCCTAAGACAATACTGTTTCGACTTTTTAGTTTCATCAGTTGGGGCTAATGATTAAATGATTAATAAATAATACTTCTAGTAATTGAATGAAATTTTGTACATGGTACAGATCTTTTATCGGTATTGATGTTAATTCTGTAACGGGTACATTTTCCACCGGCATTTAGTATATAGAATTTCGTATTAATTCTTGTTAAAAATCCTAAGTTCGGTCCTGTAGATATCGCTTCATTTAAATATGCAGTTCATCAGGCAAACATTTCCTACAGAAAGCATTTATAGGAAGGGAATGTTTAATATTTGCTATAATGAAATAATGTAACGTCATATTGATGTCGTTTTTCGTATCTTGCGACCTGGCATTTTAAAAATAATATCAATTTCTTCAAAAAGAAACCTTGAAAAGAAATCATGAGAAGCGCTTCGTCATCTCATTTATAGAAATATTTTGGTAAACATTTTGAGTGTATACGATTCGTAAATACATTTTACTTTGTCTGTTATTTGCGTTTTAAATTTTAAGTCGATGCAGTGTATGAATACCGTCTACTGCTAGCGTCTTCTTGTACACACGTGTGCTTTCAGCGGGAAAGACTGGTGTTGCTTTTTATACGTAAGGTCGTGAATCCTATAGTAAGGCAAGCAACAAGCGCCCTTGCCGCCTAAAAACAGATGTTGCCGCGCGGAATAACGTGAAACGGAGTTTATAAAAAGGCCTTCGCTAGTTTTGACAAGGAGACTTGACTTGAAGACTCGTGACTGCAGGCTGTGAGCATGCAGTCGACATTGTGGTCAATAGGCCTGATTAATTTTCTTATGTAGTGTCAATGGATTACAGTTCTTTAATCCTATAGAATTGCAAGATATTCTATTTACCGTTCCGTATAGTTTTAATGCTTTTTTTGTGAATTGTGAAAGTTTTAGAGTTAAATACGTTTCACGTTATAGGAAGAATTACTTAAAGCAATCCTAAATGTAGTGACCGATTCCTGTGCCTTTGTAAAATTAAAATTCCTCTTAAAGAATTTGAGTGCAGTTAATGCAATCAGTGAATTAAAATAACTGGAAGCTTCAGAACAGTTCCATTAGTTTTTCTGGGTGAAAATTAAAGACGTTGTTAAATAAGCACAAATTAAAATCTTGGTTATTTTTCGTGCTTGACTTTATTGGTTTATGAAAACATATGGGATGTTATTATCAATTAAGATTGGATCACGTTTTGGTATGCAGAATCTACACTTCGATGCTGAGCCGAATTCAACCTTAAGTTTCCCCGCAGGAAAAGCGAATTTCCAATTTCTACTAGACTTGATGTATGGTATTCTATGAGTTTAATGAATGAAAATGCAAGGTACTGTAATATTAAGTGGTATTTGTTGTAATTCAAGTATTAAGAAGGTCATAGTTATGAATTTACTTTTGAGAGAGCTCTCCTTGATAGTTAAAAATCTTTAAGCTTTAACTTAATTGCAATTCATTTATTTTGATACTGTTGAACTGATGTAATTTGTCTAATCTCCTTCAGAGATTTGTTTATAAATTTTGTCCAGGAAAAGCTCAGCCAATACAAAGGTCAATATTTAAATTAAAGTGTTTTGAACAATTTTTATGGTTGATCTAATCGATTCTTTTGAAATACTTTGCGATCATGATCAGTCAATGCAAATTTCTAATATTGGTAGTATGTGTTTTGAACAATTTTGTGGTCAATCCAATAAGTTTTCCTGTTTGTTTTCTTTATTAAATGAAACGTTCTTGGTGAATTTTTTTGATTAACTTTTGGACATAATTATAATCCAATAAATTTAGATTGGATTAGTAATAAATATACAAGGTGTGTTTTATTTGTTTATCTTTGTATGTGTATTTTACCCATTCTTTTGTTAATAAATGTTATTATTGCAAAACTGATGGATCTACAAAACGGAACCATATTGGTTATGAAAGCTTAGTTTCATTTCTTCAACACTTGTAAATAAACAAAAATTTTTTTGTTTCAACTAAATATTTTATTCATTTTCTGGTTAATGGATTTAGTAAATTTTAATGCTCATTCAAAATAACATCTTTGATTGGTTAATTTATAATTAACTTAAAGCATCAGAACCAGATGGCGCCCTTTTTGAGTTTTTAATTGTGTTTAAAACCCTTATCTATTCGTTTTCACAATTTATACAGCTGTGGAACCAATACCTACGACTTGAATAATTAATTTGTAAGAAAGAGTTTAAATCTCAAGCTGAGGCAGACATATGAGTTTTTAGTTACAGTAAGTATGAGTGTATTTTTATAGCTTTTATAGTTATTTTTGTTGTTTTATCTTGACAATAGAAGGTTTGTTTCACTGGCTTCAACGCGGGGCCATTTTGTAAATCGTATTTTTGTGTAGTAAAACACTCGTGTTTCAATTCAAGGGGAATATGTAAACCTGGACAGTATGTGTGCGTTTCACAAACGGTTAGCCCTAACTGATGAGACACCAAAAACTCTTAGGCTATCGTTTGTGAATTTCTCACACACTTTGTCATTTGAATAAGTTTTGGAATTTTTTCATTTAATTATTATTTATTAGTTATTGAACCTATTTGCGCATTACATAATAAGATTTATCCTTATATTTGTATACAGGGTAAGGATTTCAAAGTGTACACAAGTGGGACAAATTTTTTTACCTCTTCCCATGTTTAAGGGGTAGGGATAGCTTCGGGATTTTAAATGAGATGATACATTTTTCACGGTTAAATAATTTATTAGTTATTAGCTTAGAAATAAAAAAAATAATTTGCCATTTCATTTCAATATGTATTTAACGTCTTTCGTGTTCGGAATTTTCCCTTTTCTACTTGTACACACTTTTTCACCCTTTTTTCTAAATGATTTTCGTACTCGGTGTAACATTTTAGACGTCACTAGCTGGCAAGCATGTCGGATACGATTTTTTATATTTTCTTTTGTATTGGGTACATATAATCCAAGCTTTCTTTAGCGTAGTCAGCGTGTAGGCATGGTAGCTCAGTGGGTATGGCACTTGACTACCATTCTTGAGGTCCTGGGTTCGAATCCCAGGAATCATACATTGGAATTTTTAAATATCTGAGGCTTCCAGGTCGACTCAGCCTGTGAAAATGAGTACCTGGGAAATAATTTCCTGGGGTAATAATAGGCGGTCGGTGCGTAAAGCTAGCCACTTTACCACCCTTGAATACCGTACGGCTCGAGTAATAGCAGCCTACCCTGCTATACCCCAATGGGCCTTCATGGCCTGTGAAAGGGGACTATTATTATTATATTTCTTTAGCGTGGCCCACCTGCGTTACCTTATGACCACTGTCTCCCTTTAGGAGACTACGAATTGAATTACGCTCAGTTACATTTATAAGAGCTGGCAGTCTGTAGTGGGTACAGTCGCCATAAACTTTTCTTTTATAAAACCGCACAGAAAAAAGTCAAGGGGGGTCAAATCGGATGATCGAAGAGGTCAGTTTATTCCCAAACGATAATACTATTATCGGAATTATTATATGGATTATTATTACTGTGAACTGCCGTCTGTCTAAACTAAGTATTTTTTGATTAAACCAAGCTGCACTCCACTGGCTTTCTCAAGAAGTTGAACTTCAGATAGTAATTGGCAGATGATACACTTACACACTAAAGAACATGCAAACAGTTTCTCTATGACGATTACTATTAAAGGAATCCCGATGCCATTGGCATGACATTCATATTTTATTAAGACAATTCATCAAAGGTACTTACATCTTGACTTTCCCTTTAAAGTTTAAAGTGGCGAGCTGTAAGTAATCAGCTGTTACAGATTCTTCATGGTTGTTTTAAAGTAAGTAAAACGATGCAAATGTTGATAATTCTTTTTGTTGATCTAAAGACTACATTTGAGAAAATGATTTTCAATAAATTCTTAGAGCTCTATCAAAACTGAGAAAAAAATGTAATGACATTCATTGTTGCGAGAGGAAAAAGCCACAGTTGTTTGATTAAAATCTGCTATTTAAAATTAAAAAAAAAAGATCCTGACCAAAGACGGTTATAAAAAGTATTAAGCGAGAAAAATCTACCACTCACTTCCCACAAACGTTTTTTTTGCACGGAATGTTTGTAATATATTAAATTGCTGCCTCGCTAAATATGTAGTATATCGTTCAACTTTTAGTAGCGAATGGTTATTTTGAGAAAAATTATATAACACAATGCAGACGTGTAAATACATAAGTACAACTACATCCTCAAGGATTTGTTTGTAACTCTGTAACCTCTTCTTTATCAATGCGCGGAATAATCACTCTTACATATGTCTCAGGGTGAACGGAAAAGCAGTAGTTGGAGATGTCGGACTTCACTAGTATCCGAGACTAGCCCGAAGATAGAGGGAGGGCAGTCGTTAGAGGTGTCGGAAAGCACTAGGATTCGAGACTAACTTGTGGGCAGACCACACGGCGTTCTCCCTTAAAACTGGTCGTCGTCTACCCAATCCCAGGCTTGTCTGGGCAACAGATGACGCGATCAGAATGAAATGTGTGGTAGAGTTATGCGGAGGTGTTGCGTTTACGTTTCACTGAAGTGTTTCTCGACGATGACTCTAAAACGTTGCGGAGAGAGCTCTGCTAACAAGAGGGTCCGGTGTGGGTGGATTGAATCTTACCTGACGTCAGTGTCTTTCATGGAGATAAGTATCTCGCTGTCTGACCTAGACGAATGGAGGAGATTCGAGTGAGGTTTATCTCGGTTAGGGAGTTCGATCGCTAACTCATGAGAAACTGCAAGCCACCAGGTAGCGTTTCGGAGGTGACAGTACGGGAGTCTGGCACATGCTGTCAGTTCCAGCGTCAGATTCCCAGAAATCGTCTAGAGACCTACACTTAAAGGACGTTGATGCGAAGATACATAGCCTCTCACGTTCAAGACAACTTCACCTTAACGGGTACACACCGGGATGCTGCTTTGATGGGCCCTGCAAACCCACTTAAAAACCAAGTCCCGCCACACTTGAGGTTGAATTCGATCGGGCAGTGGCCCCAACTCTGGCACAGTTGTACTGAACTGACCTAAGTTGGGGGAATAGTCCTAATGCTGGACGAGGCACTTGACCCCGTATGAAAGAGAACGGGAGGGTGCCGTCGGGTGAGCACGTGTTAAGTCAATCGCTCCGGCACTAATCTGGTTAGCTAGTAGAGGGTGAATTGGCAACCTCGCTCTGACCAGTACGTTACTGGGAGCAATTGCTATGCAATTGCTTTGCGATTGAGCGTATCTCAATTACTTCCTCCCAAGGGAAGGAACGTTGAGGTATGTTAACACGGGTATCCCACGTAAAACATATAATCTTACATATGTCTAGTATAAAAATTGAGCGGTATGCTACATTGAATGAACACACTGCAATTGGGCGACAAATGGTGGGGCGAGGGTGCAATTAGGAGGATGAAAGATGCTAAAACTTTACCTGGAGAATCGGAGAGAAACTGCGAGATCTTAAATCAAGCCTTCCTACATAAACTTACTCTTACAATCTTTAACGCAAACACAATTGTGTTTAATTGTGAACACAAGGATATCAACTGGTGAAATACTCGAACGCTTGCCATCAAATTCTGTGAAATTTGATTAAAAGTTTGAAAATCCTGGAATTTTATGAAATGCTTTAGAAATCTTAGAAATTTAGAAACGTTAGAAATTTCTTTGAACCTGAATAAGAAAATGCAGTGCAGGACTAACATCCCATGATCGGCCAACGATCTGGTTACTGAAATGTCTACGACGCCCTATTTTTCTTCATGTAGCTCTGAAGGCTGAAATTAAGCAGCTTCCGAAGAAAGGTATCTTTGAATTTCTTACTGTTACATGCGACGTTTTACCGCTTTTATTTACAATGAGAGGTGTGCAGTTCTGTCTGTCCGTCCCGTCCGTCTGTAACGCGTTTATTTCAAATATGATTTAAGATATCTTAAATTTAAACGCGTTCTTTAGACACACGAACAGGGAGAGGAGGTACTTTTGCTTTCATTTTTTATTTCTATTCTTTACTTTACAGCCGATTTATACCATAGCAGTCGATCCCATCTACCAGAATTCCGAATGTCCGGGTGTAGCAAATATCGCAATCAACGCCCGAGTTTAAACATTTTGGGAGGTCAATTTAAATAATTCCAATGAGATAACTCAAAACCGTATCAGGTCAAACATCCCAAAAAACTTTATTTAGCCCTTATAACAGCCCTTTTTTAAATACTTTTAGGTAACTGCAATTTGTTACTATTATTTTACAGCAAGAGCTTCGTATTTATAGTTGTGAGGGTACTATCGATTACTTGTTACACACCATTGTTTGTCAGATAAAAGATTTTTTCCAGTTCTAGCATATCAAAGTTAATTATCGTGAGAATGTAACATAAGAAATTTGTTAATTACGTTGGAAACTATATATTTAATTAGAACTAGTTTATTTAGAGTTTATTTAAGATTTTTAGATAAAGATTAGAAAGCCAATTACGATGGATTAGCTGTTAGCATGTTGATCTCATAATCTATGGTTCGCGGGGTAAAATAAAACATGCCTTCTTCTGACCATGTTTTACACTAAAAGATCCCTACTAGGGGGAGAATCTTCCCAGATTTAACAAATTTTTTCTAAGGTCCACCAAATGATTATAGCAATAGGTGCCATAAGGTACTAAGGATCTTACGTCAGCCCGATTCCTTTTTCAAAACAAACATACATACAAACAAATTATTAGCAATTCAGAAGTACCTATCATTAAAAGTTTATTAAATATAGACATCGCCTTAGCAATTTGGGAAACAGTCAGAAATTTTGCAAAAAAACTGTAAAATTTTTGAAATTTTAAAAATATCCGAAATATTGCTGAATTTATGAAATTTCAAATATTTTGGAAGGTTGTAAGTCGCCTAGGTTTACATTTATGAATTACAAAGGGTAGGACTCAAAATAAGTGTAAAGTAATATGAAAACACTTTGAAAACTTAAAGATTGAAGATTGTTAAATAGCGAAGTACACAAGTTTACTTTTAACCATAAAATCTGTCTCTCTGAGCTTTTTAGGATATGGGTATGAAAGTTGTATGAATGTTAAGGTATGGGAGAGCGTAATGTTCTCCATTACCTCCTTTGCACTCCCATAAGTTTGTGTGGAGCCCATACGTTAAACGGGGAATAGATTATGTATGTTATGTATGTATGTATAAAGCAAAGGTGTCAGTTCTAAAGATCATAGGCTATCACGCTACCTTATTGACGTCCAGAGTGTGGTCGATAACAGGTACCATGGTGTAACATATTTTCAGATTAAGAACATTGTCGTTTTTGTTTTAGACATTCTATAGTAGTAGGTATACCTTGGAGAGCTATTTTGCCAATTTCCTCTATAGGTCAAAAACTGTGACAGATGGAATGATAACGGGTATATACACATTCAATTGCGGCGAGTACGAAATGGTTATCAGCTTTCACCTCCGACGTGACTCACCGCATGGAGGTCACTGGTCGGAATTAAGCTTACAAAGGTGACTGTTTTTTCTAATGTTTAATAGAGTGTTAAATTTAAATTTGATAATCTATTGAATATTACCTTCGCTAATATACAGGGTGTAGCCATTCGATAGCTAAAGCTTCCTATTGTGATACGAACACATTTTTTTCTGATAACTTAATTGAAATTTATAATCACCATAAGCTTTTAACTGGAATCTACAGTTTAAAAACCAAAAATACATTTTAAAGTACATATATATAGCCCGTACGATATTTGTTGAACCAGAATTCCCAGAAAGGAGAAAGCCGATGACGTTCTGCTCTCGGATCGCAACGGTCTGCCATGGCTTGATATTTTCAAGCAGCGTCGTGCCTTGAAATGTAGGTTGTTTGTAAACTGCATACTGCTTAGGTGAACTCTTACTCCTACTTTTTTAAATAAGTTAGTTAAAATCTATAATTAAAGTTGAAAATAATATTACTATAAAGCTATTATTAAATGTAATTCATTAACTTTAAGAATCAACTGCCATAGCAACTTTACATTTCACTTATAATGTTTCAATTACTACTCAAAAATCCAGCGTCTTTCTGTTTTGAATAATCTGTATTTAACAATATTAACCCTCAGACTTTATAAAATATCAGTCTGATAAGCTACGTTACAGGTTATCCGTATCCTTATCTTATCCTTAACATGAATCGCTTAAGCAAGCATAGGTTGAAAATTTAAACGTCCTGTGCAAATATAAAGCTATCAATCTCCATAATGCAAATATAATTATATAAAAGTTAGCAATATAGGATATAGTTTAAATTTTTATTAGTATCGACAAACTCTAAATATTTTTTTATTTAACCTAAAAAGGTATGATAAAGTTATGGCATAAACATTTGCAAATTAAGTAAAATCTGTCTAATAATCTATTAAGGCAATGGAATAGCAGTCATGGAAGTCGAAAAACCTATAGTTTGGTTTGTGGATTCACTGACCCCTTGTCACTATTGGTTCAAATGTCTTCCAACAAAGATTACTTTAATAACTTTTAATTTGATTTTCTTTACTTTATGACGCATAATGGAAAAAGATTCAGCTAACAATTACTCGAAATGAGGGGATAATAAACAGCAATTTTGTCTCCACAAAGTATAAAGATACGATTTACTGTGATGGATATAATCCTCAATATCTTCTTTTATTGAGCCTTTCCAAATTACAGAATAACTATGATTTGGAGCGTTATACTTAAATATTATATAAGGAGAAGCCATTAGTTCATTACTATACGCCTGTTGTCTTCATAACTTTCATTTTATTTTATTTTACTCTTTACAACCAACCCTAATGCATGAACAACCTAACTTTTTTATGTTATTTCGTATACGAATTTATTATTGCAAAAACTTTCATTAGAATTATATGCAACGGAACATTATTACTTTTTTCTGTAATGCAGATAAGCCAGGACCCATGCATCATACGAGACAAAAAGTGTAAGCCTAAAGGCGAAACTTGCGAGTACAACCCATAGATTGTGGCTACCCCGTCGTGTTAATAAAGTTGAATATATACGCAGGGTCTGTGGGTAGCAATTGAGCCATAATTCATGCTGTTGAGCTTTACGCGTAGCCTTAATAAATAGCCATTTAAACATAACTCTCCAAGAACGGCTTTAAAGGGAAAGGTAAATTCTCCGTAAATTATAAACAGTGCTTTTGTCGAAAGTACGAAGTACATACATAAGAGCTTTTGACGCGCTAAACTCAACATTATCATATAAGCCGATTTTGTAGTTTTTAGAAGTTCAAGAACTGAGCAGGCTAAGTAAATATTTTTGAGATTTAATGATTCTTAAATTGAGCACAAAATTGCTTTGTGCGTTTTCAATTTAATACCATGATGAATTTGAAATATTAATTTTTGTTAAAATTAAATTCTATTAAAGTATTGTATTTATTTTACAATTAATTTGGGGAATCGAATTAAATTTTCAAGTCGGGATTAGAATTTGAGTGGTGCAGACATTTTGCGTTGCACCATCTAGTAAAACCGAATGAAGCTTTAAATTTACCTCAGTAAATAAACCGCTACGCACAATTTATGCCTTCATTTTATATGAACTAAATAGACAGCTTCGTTAATTCACGAGTCGTAAAAGAACCTCCTTGTTAAGTTTGGGGGCGCCACGTCGTGGTCGATATAAAGTCAATTAATTCTCACGACGCATTGCAAAATGTTCGACTTTGTTTTTCTTTACATTATTTATATGAACTTTGTAATATCTTTAAAGACGGCAATACTGTTTGGTTTTATTTTATGTCGTTTTGTAGATCTCCTTTAATAAAACTCTAATAAACAATTCAATAGCCGGTAGGTATAATTAGTAGATTTCGTATTGGAAAACAATTTTAACATGAATTGGGTAGAAAAAGGAAAAATTCTTATCTTTGTCCGTTAGCGGTAACTTCTAAAATATTTTTCTTATAGTCCAATGTATTTTCTAGCTAAGAGGTTAACCGAAGTTCTCAATAAGATGAAAACGTGTGTAGGAAGAAACGAGAAATTGCCTCTCACATCAGACACATATCAAATGGCTTCATATTCCTTAAACTTCTCCAAACTTTTGTAATAACTCTTTCAGAAGGTGGATGTACCCTACTTTGCTGAAAAAATATTTTTGTTAATATCCCGTTGATGATAAAGTAGGCTGTTTCGGCTGTACGAAATTTCGAGGTAACTTTTTCTGTACAAAATAGTTTACGATACGCGAAAGAACGTTTTCACTGTGAATATGAAAACGTTCAGTTGTCTGTTTCATAATCGTTTTCCAACACAAGCTATTTCCGTGTAAAATTTTAATTAAGATTTATGCCTTCAAGTAAAATATGATTAGATTCAGCTCAGAATTTATAATTGCGGTAATTACCTTTTTCTTAATCATAGGTAGCTAGGCACTTTAGATACACGACGAAGGTTGTTATATTTATATTAAATTATTTCTAATTTTGTTAATTTTAAAAATTAAAAATATTTATAATGTACATTTGTATGAGGTTTACCTTATTTACGGTTTTCTATTCATTAAGGATAGATACATTACCAAAGTGTTCGAATAAAACTTCACTTTGATAATATTGATTCAACGTTGCCTGTCAGTTTAGTTTCATGCAGTAGAAATTTTGCATTAGGTATTCAGGGGTTGCTATTGCCCAATGTATATCATTGTGAAAGCTCGACAATCGTTCAATAACGAAGACCGTCATTCGAAATGCTTTCATAATTAATGGAGCTTGGGATATGTACGCTATTGTATAGAAATGACTACAAAATGAACGTTAGATTCTAACTGACATTATTATCAAGCACAGGTGGTCAAGTGAATCTACCGAATTCGTATTACTCTAGGTCTAATTAGTTCTGGTTAACTGTTCAGTTAGTAGAAACGGTAAGGGATTAATTTTATTTTAGTTTCTTTGTACATTAAACACAAATTATTTTTTCCCTCAACTGTATAAACATTTTTTTGTTAACTAACTAAAACCATCGTAAACATAGTTAATAATCAAATCTTTAATACTTTACCAACAACCAAACTTCAAACACGCACCTTTGCATTATTGACATTAAACTATCGATATAACCTTCAGACTTCAATAACACCCACGCTTAGCCCTTCACCTACTTACCCTCATCACTGTTGCTTCCCAGTAATATTTCAGTGTCTTCGTAATCTCCTTCTCTCATCATATCAAACGGATGTTTGGGTAGAAATACACCATCGATGGTAGGTGTCGACGGAAATCCCAAAATTCCGGAATAAGAATTCCACTGTTGCGAAGAAATAGTTTTGGCGTCTACTGCTCTCATACAGTCCATGACTTGGCTAGGTTTTGCGCTCAATAAAGAAGAATTACATCCACAATCTTGGACTAATATTTCCCCAATCCTTTGAGCACGTTCTCCAGTCATATAACTCCAAGGAGCATTCATGGTTCCTGATTGTAAAATGCCCCTTCTAGCAAGGCCCTTAGTAACAGGGCTAAGTAAGTGAATACTGACTGATCCACCCCCTGCAGATTCCCCAAACAACGTTATCAAGTCCGGATCACCTCCGAAAGCAATCGCATTGTCTTTAATCCAACGAATAGCTAACGCTTGATCCCATAAACCCATATTAGCTGGGGCTTCTTCACTTCCATGACCAAAATACTTGTTTAAATACAGAAACCCAAAAGCTCCCACCCTGTATTGCATAGATGCCACGATTACGTCACTAGTTGCGGCCACTATATCCGCATCGTATATGTCTAAAGTGGATGTTCCACTCATATATCCACCCCCATATATCCAAATTAATATTGGTACCTTTGGTCTTTCTTGCGGAGGTTTATCCGCATGGTGTCTTATCCTCAGTCGCTGAGGTATCCATATATTTAAATATAGGCAATCTTCTGATATGTTTGTATTAGGATTCCACATTTCCTCCCCCTCGAACCCGGGGAAGTACTCGTAACGCTCTTGATAACAAGAGTTAGGCAGTTTCGTAGCGTCTAAGACCCCGTGCCAGGGTTCAATGGGCACCGGCCGTCTAAACCTTAGTTGTTCAATTGGCGGTTTAGCAAATGGTATCCCGGTAAACACGTGCACTTCCCGACCCAACACTATTTTTGAAAAACCGCGTACCAACCCACTGGTACTTTCGACAACCAATGGGTCACTATGGTAGTCCTTGGGAGGCAGGTGCGAAGGCCGTGTTGTTGTTTCTTCGCCGGGCCACGAGTAGCCATTAACAGAACCGCAAATCGTTACCACAAATAACATCACAGCTAATTGTCCCATGTTGATAAAAAATAATCATAAAATAACGCTTTAGGATACGTGGAGAATTTTAGTTATTCTCCATCGTCCCAGTTGTCATCAACTTTTAAACATTGGTGAACATGCAATACGACTACAAAAGACATTATTTTTATGAAGGGAAACTTTATCGCAAAAGTGCGAGTTTCTTTTCCTTGATGAAAAACATTATTACACTCGCGGCGATTTCGCGTTGGAACGAGATTGCGAAGAGTCAACCGGTAACGGTCCGACCGCGCAAGAAGAACGGCTGGCACGGACTGTAACTAGCTCTTATCATGGCGGGGCCAGCAAACGCGCCGCGCAAGCTCGTATCTTACAATCTTACTACAACAACCCTCTTTTGTCGGGTTTATTTTCATTACTATATGCATCTAAACAATTTTCAAACTGATACACGTATTTTGTAATTTATTACATGCAAGCTATTATCTTAAAACAGAGGTGCTTATTGCTTCTCTCGAATGTTACTGGTTTCATTGAGAAATGGAAATTGTATTCGATTTACTTGACAAGTATGGAACTTTGGAATTTAAATATCGTGTAGGTGTCCATTTAACGCTTAACGCTAACTCTGGTGAAAAATTTAGTGAGAAAGTTACGGTAGATTTAGTATTCAAGTATTTCTCACATCTTTTATATGTGTAAAGTGTGACAGCTTTCTACAACATAAAGTACATAAAAAAAGTTAAATAAAATGGGCACAAACTTTACTTCACATAATACTTTCGGGTTGTTTAATATTTAATCTACTGTCAGTCAAAAGTTGGAATTAATAATGAAACAGCAAAAGTAGTTATACTTTTCAGAAAAGGTAAAGAAAGTTTAATATTTTTTTTACTCTACTCACTTTTAAGTAACTTTGGAAATTTCAAAAGAGGTTCCTTAATGATTTAACAACAAAAATTATGTTTACCTTGTAAAATAAAAAAATGTATACTATGGTTACATTTGCGTTTCATTTTTAATCGAGTGTAGTAATTTCCAATAAATGATAACTAGAACGCCCATTTATAATTATCATTTCCTACATAAATGGTTAATGATACTTTATGGCTTATTACCAATTTTGACCATTAGCATTCTTTTTTGTCAGAGCGATCCATTTAGATTTCGACTATTTATTGGATGCAATTATTTATATTATGCATATCATAATAACATTTCTGGGTGTACATCTATTTTAGTGATAAGCACAATAATGTTTAGGTACGACTTGAAAACGGATATCCAAAACTCGCCATATAATTTAACTTAAAAACCATAGTCTGGCTTTTATTATTGAATAATAAATAGGTTTCAATAGTTTTTAAAAAATCTTCCATTTTATTGTCTTTTCCTGAAACCGGTTTGTTGTCCTCCAAAGTGTTAATACGGAAATCAGAAAACAAATATTAACCGCAATTAATTCTGTCGGCTCCATGAGGCCAGCGTTCTCCTGTAATATGCACCAAGAGTCAACTTAAATAGCACTTGAATCCAACGCCAACACTACTTGTAAAGTCCCAAAATACATCTGCGACTTCTACCAACCTAAAACTTTTCTGTGAAAGAATAAAACTCCTATAGATACGTATAAATAATAGACTAGAATAATAGAATATAATAAATAATAGAAATATGGTGGGGTAGACAGTGTTGTCAAATGTGTTAACTCGCAGGGTTATTCTAACATAGTACACGTCAAATTTATCCATCCATATATAATATAACTAACTAACTTGTTCGGAGTATTTACCCTATTTTAGAAATTGACCGACAGAAGGCGCAACTACGCGGTATAAATATAAACGGTCTTAATAACGGTGTTAGAGCAGGCGCCAGTGCGCGGTGCAAAGGTAAGTTCAAAAGTGCATTCTAGCGAGGATAAAAACCTGACATAAAAGCATCTTTCTTTTGAAAAGCGTAAATTTTTTCGTTTAAAAGTGTCTTTTATCTTAAATAAATCAATAGTATACTATAACGGCGTTGTCCAGTCGATTTGTCCTGCTTTGGAGAAATATAGATAGAGTGTAGCGGAACAGCAGGTGCTACTATGCGGAGCAAAGTGACGCTTGCAAAGTAAGGCATACAACATAGCGCGGCAACTTTTAATTCGTTCTTTAGTATTCGTTCGCTTAGTTAAACAATATTTCGAAGGTTAAATTGAGGGAGGTTACTTTATAACACAAGTACATTTTCTTCTAAAAAAATCGACCACAATAATGATTTTTTTGTAAGTTAAGTTGCATCAATGCATTTCTAGCGAGGAAAATCAACTGCAAACAAAAGCAGATAAGATAAAGCTGTATTTTGCTATGAAACAGCGAACTTAAACTCAAGGTTCGTAATATACGCCTAATTTCCGAAATTGTAACTTAATGAATTTATTCAAAAAAGGTAAACCACACTACAGCAAGCAGAAGCAGATCAAGAAATGTAAGTCGACAAAATAAACTAATGGTTAAGAGCGTGGATGAACTGGGTTTGTATCTTAATTGTAGTTGCTTTATTTTAGTGATACAGTGCTCGGACCCAGGCTTTTCAGAATGAGAAGGTTTTGACCTTTTTAAGTTTGCATTATTTTACTTGATGTTGTCGTGGAGAAGTGGTTGAGAAACCCCACTTTAGTTTTAAGTAGTGGTTGAGGATGAGTTCGATAACACCCGAAGATGCTAATTGCGGTGTTACCGAACGCCAACGCAGGCTCGCCGAACAGATAAAGCAGAATCATTCGCGACGAGCATCTGTTTAAACCAAATCTCCTTACCGATTAAATAAGTTGGTGGGGGCCAAGATTACCTTACCAAGATTATTTTAAAACTTTTACCAAGTTCAGAATAGATTAGCCAATAAGGCCGGTTCTTTGAACATTAAAATGGCCAGGGAAATGGAAAACACAAGATCAAGCAAATTCACCAATTCAGTAACAAGACCAGGCAAATCCCCAACGCCCGAAACAAGAACCAGCAGCTCAAGGAAATTCACCAAATGAGGAACGAGAAACCTCAGCCCATCCCACCCACTGATCTCACAACTCCATTACCAGTTAAACAGAAGACTGATCCTATAACTGCACTGTTGATTAAACGAATATGCTAGAATGCGTCTGCAACCCTGCACATTTAAAAATAATTTGCAGCAGCATCTAGCATTTCCATTTAATCAACAGTGCAGTTGTAGGACCAGTCTTCTGTTTAACTGGTACTGGAGTTGTGAAATCAGTGGGTGGGCTGGGCTGAGGGTTCTCGTTCCTCACTTGGTGAATTAGCACTCACTTTGGTTCGTTATGATTATTTTGAAGGGCGTGTTAAACATGTATTTTTCAATCGCGCGCTTTATATCGGTTTATGCTTCCTTCACATGATTGCATATTCCATTCTGCCCTGCATTGCATCCTTATCACAAGATAAAGTGGAGGGAGGTTCAGTAAAGTTTTCTCCTTTGCAGTTGGAGCATTTTCCAATCGCCCTCTGTAATTCATTAGTAGACAAGTTTTTGAACTTATGTTATGCTTGATTTTACCAGTTCTACACGTAGTACACAGTATAAATGTGGCAGCTACCTTATTGCCCATATGTACATTTTAACTACTATCACACACTTTTTGGAAACAGAATCATTTTACGAGGTGATAATAATCAACTTACCAACAAAATCGTCGATTTGGTTGTACCAGACAATCTGCAGCAGTCCTGAAAAAATTACATATTGTTATGGAGACTGTTCTTTCCAGAGCACGTTCTTGTGTAGTTGATGAAAACCACCTTGTTACAGTTTTTCTTAAATAAATTCTGTGTTTTACTGAGATATAAGTGTAAGCAACGACATTTGAACTAACTACTTCAACTTTTTACATAGCATCTAAAATCTTCCAACAGGCTAACAAAATTAATAGTCCAATACATTTACTCTGTATTATACGAATAAATTAGCTTTCAGAAGTCAATTCAGGAAAAATCAAAGATTTAGTTGATTGAGTTTTCATATCAACAAAATATCAATAAAATATCAAGGTTATAAGATAAATCCCAACAAAAAATTAGTCATCATATTATATTAAAAAGTGTCATAGAGCGGAATGCTATTGAATTAATAATAAATTCCATCTGAATGTTTATTAGCAGAAAAATTCTTTACTTATCTGAAAGCGATCATTTTACACATTAAACTTTAATCTGCCTGTAAACCATCACTAAATATTTAATCCATTTAGAAAATTAAATATTCAATGAATTTTAGGTTTTATTCAGTTTAAATTTTCTGAAAATGAATATTTAAAATATTTTTAATAAATTAACATAATATTAAAATCTTTTACAACGAATATACTGCAAAAATTGGGTTCATTTACCCTTAACACTGCTTAATTATACTCTTTTTTCAGCTTCCTTGTTAACAAAAAATAAAAAGTATTTCAGGAATTTTTCCACCTTTCAACATCAAAATTCATACACTACGAAGAACAGTAACTTTTCGTAATTCACCGAGGAGCTATCGTTTCTTTTTCTATCTCAAAAAAATTTTACACGTCTTTTGTCTTACATCCTATGAGATACAATTTCCACAATGTATTTCTAAAAAAGTGACATCAGTTCGTTTCGCATTTATCTTTATTTACGTTGACAATTTAAAATCTATTTTTTCTACATAACATTATTTGTATGTCTATCAGTGTTTCGAAATGAAAGTAAAATTACTTCAGTTTTCATTTATTAAACAGAAACAAAAAACTTTATGCGCTTGCACTTTTCTTTGTCTCTCGAGACGTTTCCAAACGCGCAGGATAATTCAACGAGCAAAAATTAGTCCTGAAATATTTAGATACTTTTTGTGGGGACTCTATTTTTAGCATGAAATTTATTAAATGGTTGTTCTTAACCATTCTTAATTAATTTTTATTTGAGTACTTCTGTTTAATATTAGAGTAATGATGGTTCATAGCGGGTAGGATGGTACAACGACGAAAGTTTTAATTTCAACTCTTGTTAGTCTCTTTTAGTGCAAAATTGATATTACCGTGTAGCGCTTTGCAAAGTTTGCATTTTCTTTTCTGCGAACAGCTTGTTTTTGAGATTTAAATTTCTTTTATTCAATTGCACCTGGAAATGGCTTAATAAACACTCTATTTCTCTATTTAAGCGGAACAAATGAACAGAACATTTTAGAAACTTGAGTTTTTGTTTAACTGTTTACTGTCTCCTGTTCCTTAGCACGACATAAGATAGTTCTTTTTCTCTCCGGGATTTAAAATTTATTTAAGTAAGTAAAAAGTAGAAGCCATGGAAAATACTACTAGCATTTGGGTAAATACTGAACCGAGAAAGTAGAAGGCGTGTGAGCCTGTGAGCTCGTTTTTGAATGAAAATTCTATGCATTGTGTTGCAACCAAGTCCATGACATCTTAAAATCATTCCAATATTTTGATCATAAAATCAAAGATGGAAACTTACGGAAAAACTAAAGAAAAGCACTAAAAACGTACGAAATAAATCTATTTTGAAAATATAAACTAAATATATAATCAATATCCAGAGGACTGGATGGACGGACGAGCAGTCGGTTTAAGTGTCGCACTTGTCGAGTATCCGAGACTAGTGCCAGGATGACAGAGGCCTGAGCAGTCGCTTGAGGTGTCGGTCTTGTATTAATATCGGGGAATAGCCCGGGTGCAGACCACACGACTTTTACCCATAGAATTGGCTTTAGTCTATCCAATCCCAACTTTAGAGTAGATACAGGCCACAGGCCGTCACTAAAAGTATAGGAGGTCGGCTTATACTATACTCCTAGACAAGATCTGGATTTGGTAGGCCGGGTAGGCATAACCTTCCAAGACCAATCATATTGAGGTTGGATTCGACCGGACAGTGGTCCAACTACATGTAGGGAAAATCCGAAGCTGAACTAGGATCCCATCTCCTCGGAGAAGGAATCCGACGGGTGAGCACGATCACAGCTCCGGTAGTAGTCTGGAGAGCTAGTAGAGGATGGATAGTAACCCCGCTCCAACCAGTGTTTATTGGTAGTATTTGCATTAGCATTTATGCTTAATTGAGCGTATCTCAATTAATTCGTGACTCCGAAAGGGGGTCCGTGGTAATAGATCGAAATGTAGGTGGGTCACGTTAAAATAACGCTGTCGTACCCTGAATTGCCTACACGTGGTAGTTTCCTCACAATATCCAGAGGATTGCTTTTCATTAGTTCCTTTACGCTCGTGCACAAAAGCATCAGCTTACGTGTTACAAAATTTCGTAATTTTTCGGGAAACAATATTGTCCCCATTCTTGACACAGGATTAGGTGGCCGTTAAATTTAGTTTATCAACTTTCCTCTGTTTTAGTACTGCCCAAACTCGAAGATTAACATCATTCACAATCAGATGTATTTTTTTCTCTCTCCAATTGCAATATCTAAAATACAATCTGAAATTTCTCTGAATTTCTGTAGTCGTGTTTCCTCGAACACGGCTTGTGTTTGTTTCTCCCATAGTTTCAAATGATTAACACTTATGACCTGTAAAATTAGATAACGCCTATTTAGTTAGATCTAGGGATACTATTCAGCAACGTAATAACTTTAATTGTTTGCAAAACAAACAATTTGTTACATATTATGAGATGAACTAAATTTAATAACCTACAAATCTAATTACTATCTATCTCACAGATTTAAGAAATCGCCTTTTTTGGTTTTTGTACTTTATCACCAGTTAACCGCCTCCATTCGCTTACTAACTAGCCTGCTAACACTTGATACTTTTTCTTCAACTTTATTCAAACATTTGGGGTTTTGGTATATTTGGATTGGATGGTATGACTGCATGGTGTTGAAGATGTTCTTTGTTAATCTTGACCCAAAAATAAATTCCTTTCTAAATTTGCTCATCTATTGTCATCGACTTCCTCTGCATCTAACTCATCATCAACCTCGGAAGCCTGTTGTTCTTCCATAAACACTTGAGGTTCACTTCGATTGGTAATTATTTTTTTAAATTCATTGATTGCATTTTCAATTATTTAATTAAATTTCATTTAATACTTTCCCGGAATTTCTCTGAATAACTCAGTTGCATAAACGTTTGTAGATCCGACAAGTAGGCTTTCCACTAACAGCCGAATCACGTTTCTTGGATTTATTTTCACCATTTTTCTAAATAAGACAGTTCAAAATTGTTTTGAAGAGTAAGTCATCCAAAAGCTCACGTCTGGAGAAAACTCGCCAAAAAATATCGTGGTAAAATATCGCAGAAAAAATAGATTTCGGAATAGATACTTCAGGATTAAAATATATATATATATATATATATATATATATATATATATATATATATATATATATATATATATATATATATATATAACGGTAAAAATATCACGAAGAAAATATGAAAGGAAGAATGTTGGTCATTTATTTTAGGTTTATGAATTCATGAACTAAATGGACATTAAAGCCGTATTGATTTACCGTTTATCCAATATTCTTCTACCCGCGATATTTTTAACATCTCTTACACATCTATTCTGTGATATTTTTTCGCCGACGTCTTTAAAGTAATATATTTTTCCAGCGATATTTCTTCCTAGAACCCCAAGATCTAATTTCAACAGAGAAAGCAATAGAAAGTTATGAAGAAGGAAACTAAATATCTAATGTTTTCGTGAAATGGAATTTTAGAAGCTGATTGAGCTGATTAATTAAGCGCGAGAATCCGCTCATTTCAAATTTAATATTCGATTAATAATTAAAATACAAAAATTAAAAGAAACTTGCACTATAATCGTCTTAATAAAATCTCATCGAAATAATTCTCCCTCAAATCCATTATATGAAATTCGAAAACTCACTAAATAATGCCGAACGATTAACTGACTGTCAGGACTGTGTAGCTGCTCCTTAAATTACCCTTGAACAGAATCCCAGCTGATTGTTGTCAATACCGAGTAATAAGTGCAATACCAGAGGTTCAGGGCTCTCAACTTAAATTCTTTAAAGACTTGTTGGTTGAAATTACAGGGAACAATACAGATTTTCATAACTTCTGAAAGTTATTTAAATCATTTGAAAAGACATCATACGACAATTAAACTGTGAATTCAATTTCATTCTCATCTGACGATTAGGCATACATACTACATACAGCGCTGTTTATTTACTATGCAATATAGTTAATATGTAAATTGTATAAAATAGCGTGCTATTTTATATAACTGGTTACCTATGTGTGCATATTGCTTTGATTCGATTATTTTCAAATGTAACATAGAGAATATAGCACGTTTTAATTTGATAGCGCTGTATATACCATACTTGTATACGAGTCATTTATTCTGCGCATTGATAAAGAAACGGGTAACAGAGTTATACATTCTCGAGGATGTAGTTGTGTTTATATAGATTTACATTTTATTATGCAAATACTTTTTTTACTATTGATATTAAAAAATTATATAAAGTTTTTACTGCTATTTATGTAAATATAAGATAAAAATTTCATTTTTTATATACCCTTTTTACTTAATAAAATAGATTAAAACATGTATAACAAGATAAACAGTATTAGCAAGCATGTGTGACCGTCGCACACATTCTCCAGCCGGCGGGGGTCGTGAGAAATGGTTGACCAGAGAGAAATGAAGTTTCCTGCCGCCCGTCCCATTCTGGCATAACTACTGTAGTATCATCTTTCTCTGTCTGTATAGAATAATCACTCGTACATAGTCTACTACTAACAATTGAACTGTATATTCATAATTATTATATTTATTTAATTTTTATTGAGTGCTTTTCAATTTTATAAAAAGATTTATTTGTATAAAACATAATTACATATTGTCCTATCACGTTATTATCCTGAACTAAAATATTGTTATTGTTAATTTAGTCTATTGATAGCAAATTAGTTTATAGAATCATTTATTCCGATTGCTGATTAAAGTATACTTTAAAAACATATTACATATTGTTTAGAATTAAGTTGTATTACTGTAAACAAATAAATTTTTTTTTGGGGGGCAATAGATAAATTGACATGACTGTCCATTACATAGAAAATCTAAATATCACTGATTTTTTTTATTTCCAATTTCATACAAAAACAGTTTAGTTAAAAACTAGCTCAAAAATTGACCAAACCCAAACATCCAAAAGAAGCTCCCCGCTCCCTCCTCGTAGTAAGTGATAAAAAGTTGCACTACCCAGATAGTCGGGACACCCGGATAGGAAGTGGGTAAAATGGTATGTTTCAACAGTTTTTCGCAAATATTTCAAAAAATGTGAAGTCTACCGCAAACTTCGTTCTGTACAAAATTAGGTGAACGGTCAAGCAGTCGTTGGAGATGTTGGACTTTATTACTAGTATCCGAGACTAGCCCAAAGATAGAAGGAGGGCAGTGGTTAGAGGTGTCGGGAAGCACTAGGATTCGAGACTAACTTGAGGGCAGACCACACGGCGTTCACCCTTAGAACTGGTCGTTGTCTACCCCATCTCAGGCATGTCTGGGCAACGAATGACGCGGTCAGAATTAAATGTGTGGTAGAGCTAAGCCGAGGTGTTGCGTTTACGTTTCACCGGAGTGTTTCTCGACGATGACCGTAAAACGTTGCGGAGGGAGCTCTGCTAACAAGGGGGTCCGGTGTGGGTGGATTGGATCTTACCTGACGTAAAGCCTTTTATGGAGCTAAGTATCCCGCTGTCTGGCCTAGACGAATGGAGGAGATTCAAGTAAGGTTTATCTCGGTTAGGGAGTTCGCTCGCTAACCCATGAAAAACTGCATGCCACCAGGTAGCGTTTCGGAGGTGACAGTACGGGGGTCTGGCACATGCTGTCAGTATGGTTCGTTCGTTTAACAAAAAATGGTTCGACGAATTTTTCTGCTGAAGGCAATGGTTACGGAGATATGGAAGGGGTAAAAATATCACTTTTCAGTTTGTTTGAAATTTCTTTGATTTTCTTCTGAAAATCAGTAAAGCACAGAAATGTGCTCGTAATCCAAAGCACTCGTATATCAAAGCGACTTTCCCCATAGAAAATAATGAAAACTTCGAAAAATAATGAAAAATAATGACGATCGTTCCACAACTATTTCATATTCATATAAAAATGATACACAAATACAAAATACAGTATTGTTTCAGCACACTTAGACTCCACACACATGAAGCATTAGCTAATGCGCGATTACTAACGCGTGTTAGCTACTGCATAAAATTGCAATATATACAGGGTTTCCATAAAAGAGTAGTATGACTTTCACAGTTAATGTTAGAGAAACGAAAAATATATAAGTGACTAAACTGGCAGAAATTCCTAACTCAAAAATTTTATGTCAGATATTTTATAACTGCCAAAATGTTACAAAAACGTACAATTTTTGAGATCTATTAAAGTGTTTGCAAAAAATGTGTTTGCAGACAGAGAAAAAGCGCAGCGTGTATTATGGGTGACAGAAATGAAATCACTTATCAGTGTTCAACGCAGATGACGACGCGAAGTTAATAAGAATGTGAATAATATTCGTTGATGGTGTGAATTCACTACATTTCAGTCGACGTAATATATTGACAGAATTCTTTGGTGTATAGTTACTGCCAAGCAGCTTCATCAGAAATGCTTTGTAACTTTTTGACATTGACAACTATCGCACGAGACAACCCACTGTTTAATTTGTGTGTTCTTGGAAGGCCACAGAAATCTTCGATTTAACAGTTTGCGAGTAGCACGAACGCCAGTATGTGCCAGACCATGCAGTTTCTGAAACACGGAATAGCGAAAAGGCTGCGGAAGGTATAAGCGAGGAATATAGTTCGATTCTGAATTGTTCTCAAAGAAAGAAAATGAAAAATCGATTGTGTTTTCAGATGGAGAAGTTTTTCATCGTGGAGTTGTGCTTGTGCAACTTCTTCATAATCTATAGTGGAATATTGTATCAAGTCAATTCTGGTTAAGGCATCGGCAGGAATATTTTCAAGTCCTTTTAGGTAACGGATATCACTAGTGTATTGCGAGATGAATTCTAAATGCCTCAGTTCTCTGGATAATAGATTCTTTGAATCTTTGGTAATAGCGTAGCAAAGAGGTTTATGATCTGTATATATATGAAATACTCCTCCTTCGATAAAATATCTAAATTTTTTAACTGAAAAGTGAGCTGCTAATAATTCTCGAGAAAATATACTGTAGCGTTGTTTTGTAGGCGTCAACGATCTAGAACAGAAAGCTAATGGTTTCCATTCTCCATCTTGATATTGATGTAGAACATGCTACACCTGCTATTACTGTAGATGAACTATCACTACCGATACTGGTTGGTGCGTCCAGTTATAGATAAACCAAAAGAGTAGCATGAACTGCATTCTTGGCCTCCTGGAAGAATTTTTCATAAAATGTGATAAGAACTATGGGTTTATTCGTTGCTTTGCCCGGAAGAACGAGGTCATTAGGTGGTTTTAAAATTTGAGCACAATTACGAATAAATATATGATAAAAAGCCATTAAACCTATAAAATTACGTAATTGTTTTTGAATTGTTGGTTCTGGAAATTCTTGGATTGCTTGAACTTTTGAAGGTTGTGGTAAGATACCGTGGGAAAAAAAATGATGTCCTAAGAAATCTAATTCGTTTTCACAGAAGATACACTTGTCAAGATTAAGCAGTAAACCATATAAATTGAGGCAATGCAAAATACTTTTCAAGTGATCCTCATGATCGGAAACGTTTTTACTAAAAACTAAAATATCGTCTAAATAAAAGAAACAGTAACTACTTAACTTTTGTAAAATGCTGTCCATAAATCGGCACCAGCTGCTTGGAGCATTACGGAGTTCAAAACAGATACGTTTGTAATGATAAAGTCCCAAAGGCGTAATAATCGCTGTTTTCTCCACATCCTCCGGTGCTATTGGAATGTGAAAATACGCTTTCTTAAGGTTCAATTTAGTAAAGATAGTAGCTCCAGAAAGTCGTAAACTGAAGTCTTTGAGAAGTGGAATGGGGTAACAATCTGGCACAGTTTAATGGTTTAATAATCTATAGTCTCCCACAAGACGTCCTGTCCCATCAGGCTTCGATACAATATGGATTGGCGAAGCATAGGAACTATTGGAGCGTTCAATTATACCAGTAGCCTCAAGTTCTCTTAAGTGCTGCTCTAAAAATAAAAGTTGATTAGGGTTCAAACGCCTAGCCTTCTGTGTAGCAGGTTTTCCAACAAGCTCTAAATGATGTTGTACGTCAATTTTTAGAGTATTATTATTAACGTCAAAGTCTTTAAGTAAGTTTGGAAATTGTTCCAAGATTTGTTTGTAAGGGTTAATAGGTAATGAAGTTTATGTTCCAGTGGTAGGAAGAGAAGGAGAAGAAAGTATTATTGTTGGCAGGATTGAGATGTTGATGATGCGATGTTAATGAAGTTTGTTTACTTGTGGTTGGAAAGGAAGGAGAAGAAATATAATTATTTACATGATTGTATGGAATTGTTGAGGTTAGAACATTCAACTGTAATTGCTTTGTAAGCATGCAAGGAATTGGAGTAAAAGGTTGAGAGGTATGGATGTGGAATATACTTTCAGAACCCAGGTTCTGTTGAAATGCGTTCCGCACGAAAACCTTACCTATTGAACAATCTAAATAAAGATTGTTGGTTTTGAGAAATTGTAATCCCAAAATAGGCATGGAGATGTCTGCTAAATAAACGTTCCACATGATAGGGGAATAATTTAATTCAGCGAACTTTAACTCCAAGGTTATGGATCCTGAAATAGGGATTGATGTATTATTTGCTGTTAAAAGTTTGGAACCAAAAGATTTTTGAAAAACTTAGTATAACTGTTTAACGAAAGTGTTCAAGGTAACAAACTATAAAAATAATCTGTATCAACAAGAAAATGTATATTAGAGTTAACGTTACTCATATAAATATAACATCGCTGACAAATCGTCATAACTTGACAAGTTGACATTTAGTTTTTTTGAAAATTACATGGTGCAACGCAGTTACGTGCGTTTTGTCCATATCTCTGATGATAATAAAAAAGATTGGGACTTTTTCCTGAAGTAAGAAATCGGCCGTGAAAAAAAGAAGAGGGACTAGAAATGCGTGTGTTTTGATGCACTGGAGAAGCAGAAGATGAGGTTGACGGTCTTTTAGAATATAATCTGTCAAAGTAGTTAAACGTTTATTTAAATCGTCGAGAGTTGAAGACATGCTGGTGGTATTTGTGGTAGTTTTAGTCAAACTAAAGACCATGTCGACGGAATTAACAAACTGAAGATTGGACAAATGTGACTGTGTATAGCATGAGCTTGCAACTCCGGGGGAAGTTTAGCAATGAGAAAATCTTTAAGAAGCAAGTCAGGTATTTCACCATTTGTAAGTTTTTGAATGTTACAGTATAATTCGCGGCAATTACCCTTAAATTTGACATCGTTAATCTGTTTGGAAATACGAATGTGAGAACTACCTAAATATATTTCAAGCAGTGGTTTTAAGAGTCAAATAAGCGTTACGTCGCGGAGGGGAAATGACAAGATGTCGAACGTTAGAAATGACTTGGCGAGAACAGGTGGCAAATTAAGTAGCAAAGTCTGGAATTTATGATTTTCATCTTCTAGACCTATACGTTGGAAATACATGTCTAACAGCGTGAAATAAATTTTGTGTGTCGGAACTGTCAAAGGTGGGTAGTTTATAGTCAACTGTATGATTCATAATGATAAACTACTATTCTCTAATTACAGGTAGCAAAGCAATAAAAGTAACAATACTGATCTATATTAATAACACTAAGCTGCAATCCAATCCACAGAGTATCAAAGCCCTTCAGCTGAATAGGATATAAGGCACAATCAATATACGTCGTAAAATGTCAAACGGGAGTTCACTGGTGGTGGAGGAATTGATTCTTTATCGTCAATCGGACTTGATCTCCTAATTACATAATATATATTATGTAACAAGTACATAATGTAGGACTTTATAGACAAGCCCAGTTTATGGCCGAGCGAGCGAAACGAGCAAGGCCTATAAAAAGTACGAGTTTATAAAGTTCAATTACGTAAGAGTTGCATACAAAGCTTTATGTTCGAATCCTAAAATTGGCTAATTATCAAAAAAATCTGTTTATAAATTTGATATCTATTCTTGACAGAAGAAAATTTGACATATAATACGAGGGTGGTTTGATAAGTCAGTGACTTTTTGAATAAAAGGTATTTATTATAACGTTGAAATTCACAACCCATTAACTGGTTTAGGGTCACTGTTTAAAACCAAGCTTCTCCGTTAGTTTTGGTTGTCACTGGTTTGCCCTTCCCTCTCTTGATCGTAAATTCGCGCCAGCGCTGTCAAGCGCATTCTCAATGGTGCAGTTGATATAACAAAATGGTGGGCTTGCATTAGAGGTTGAATGTGAGATGAAATAGAAAATTGGTTTGGTATAATTCGCTTTACCGGAGAAAATCTCGCATCCAGCAAATAGATCATTTGAATGGTTTTATGTGATCAATCGTCGATTAGACGGATACGACTCTAGTGTTAACCATTTAGGTAAACCTTTTCTCACCATGTTCTAAAATCTCATTAAAATATTTTTCTATTTTAGGTAAAATTTCCCTATCATTTGCCTTGAAGAAATCGTTTAATAAAAGACCTTTCAATTTATCGAAAAGTAAAATTCTTTTCAAATATTTAAAATTAATACCACATACAGGGTGTTTTATTTTTAAGTCTTTTATTTATTTATTTATTTATTTATTTAATAATTACCCAAACATAACGGGTTAATCCCAATTACAATGTTCGGGGAGGTCCCGCAAATTATATATAAATTACATTAATATTTTTTTTATATTTATTTTAACAATTTCACTTCAAGTAATAACGTAAAAACATATTATGAAAAATTAGTATAGATTGTAAATAATTATGTTTAACACTAATTTCTAATCTTGGATTATCTAGTTGGAACCCACAAGCCCTTTCCATTATGCTGAAAGAATAAATTTCTTAAATGTTCTAAGGGGCGTATAAAAAATGTCTAAATCTGTTGTATCAATAATACTATTTACTATAACAATCATTCTAGTTAGTGCACAATGATATCGTTTAATAGTTCTATATCGTGGAACATACAGGATGTTTCGGGGTCGTGATCTATAAGCCGGAACATACAATTGGACCAAGGACAGCAGTCTAGGGCAATCAATGCCACCATTTAAAAGTTTATATATGAAGCTGACATCAATCAATTCTCTTGTCCTAGCTAATTTTGTTATCTTAAATTCAAGTCTAATGTTGCTATAATGAATAAAACCAGGATAACGTCCATGAGCTTTATAGTACAAATATTTAAGAAATTTATTCTGGATAGTTTCTATTTTAGTTTGGTTAGTAGCTTGCCCTGGATTCCACACTACTGATGCGAACTCTAGTTTAGATCTAATCAACGAATTATATAAAGTTAGTATCGCCTTAGTATTTCTGAAGTCCTTTGTATATCTAATCAAGAAACCCAGATTCCTCAATGACAAACCAACAATAGCATCTATGTGCTCATCCCAGCTCAAGCTAGGTTTGAAGTATACACCCAAGTCACGGATATTATATACACGTTCAAGATTTACATTATTCAATTTGTACTGATGAGCAAGAGGATATAATTTTGTTGTGAATGTCATATGTTTGCATTTGTCAATATTCAGACTTAATTTGTTATTAACACTCCACTGATACAAATGATCGAGTTGAGTTTGTAAGATCTGACAGTCATAGTCTTGGATTATTTCTTTGTAAATCTTAACATCATCCGCAAACATAAGACATTCACACTCTTGGATTGCTAAAGGAAGGTCATTAACAAATAATAAGAAAAGCATCGGTCCCAAATTGCTGCCCTGTGGTACACCTGACTTTTCTTCTCCCCTTGGTTTTCATTTTTTTCTCTTCTTGCCTCTTGACCTTGGGCTTGGTTTAATTTTAAGGTCTTCCCTTTTGGGTTAATATACCTGCATACCTACATACAGGGTCATAACGGGTCATATTAAGAATATACCGGAAGAGGTGAAATAAAAACCCTAAGCAAGGCTTTTAACCACATATCCGTCGGTCATCGAATGGTGGGATGTTTGTTTGAAACTGTATGTATTTAAATATATGGTGTCATTTTATCTATGTGTATATATATTTATAAAACGTTTATACAATTTATTTATTCATGCATGCTAGTTTTAAGTACTAGTTCAAACGAGATCTCGAGTAGTGAAATTATCGTAGGGTAGTTTTTAAGATTTATAACCAGCTGTGATACAAATTACCATTCTGTCAATTTTACTAGTCTTATTAAAATACTTAATCAACATAATTAACAACGTTTACATTTGCTATCAACAATAAAGCTCTACTTAGAAAGTTTACATTTCACTACATGTTTGTGTTTCATTTATTTCTATTTATTTATTTTGTGGTTTTAATATTTGCTTTCCAGCTTGTAACCTGTAAGTATATGCACCGTGCGACCAAAATTGTGGAAGTTGTCTATATGTTAGTAAAAGCTCTATTTCTTCGTTTATCTAATAAGTTTGAAGCTTTAGTAATTAAGAATTGTTTTAAAACGAAGTGGCGCTTGTTTTTCTTATCTTGTATATCTTGTATTACCCCGCCCCTCTCCGACTTATTGGGGTTAGCCGGTAAGAACTAAACTAGTGTTATTTAGATCAAGCTGATACTTCCAGCACAGCTATATTTTGGTAGGTTTGGTATTTATCTATATAAAAATAGCATTTGTGATTCTGTAGGCTATATTATTTCGGCAAATATGCGTTTTATTTCTCGACATGGTCTTCTTTTAGCTCGATACATTTAGTCCAGCGTTTTTCCAATTTTTTATTCCTTCCACATAATAGGTTTTCTCAAGGCCCTCAAAATACGAGTTTGTTTCAGTGATGACCTCTTCATTCGACCCAAATCGCTTACCGCCCAGCCATTTCTTCAGGTTTGGAAACAGGAAATAGTCACAGGGGGCTAAATCTGGAGAATATGCTGGATGGGGTAGCAGTTCGTAGCCCAATTTATGGATTTTTGCCATGATGACTCCACACGTGTGCACCCGTGCATTGTCTTGATTGAATAGCACTATCTTCTTCGCCAAATCCGGTCGTTTCTGCTTGAAATCAATATCGAATCTGTCCAAAAGCTCTGTATAATATTCGCCGGTGATCGTTTTACCCTTTTCAAGGTAATCGATGTGAATGACACCGCGTGCATCCCAAAAAGCTGTGGCCATGACCTTGTTGGCCGACAGACCCACCTTGGCCTCCTTTGGTGCACGCATTCACTCGGAGAAATCCACTGTCATGTTTGTTCCTTGGTCTCTGGTGTAGTGTGATGGATCCATTTTTCGTCTACGGTAACGAAACGCCGCAAAAACTCGTTCGGATTGCGGCTGAACATCGCCAAACACTCCTTTGAAGTGGTCAAACGGTTGCGCTTATGGTCGAGTGTGAGCAATCGCGGCACCCATCGCGTGGATAGCTTTTTCATGTCCAAATATTCATATAAAATGTGATGTACCCGCTCAGTTCAGATGCCTACAGCTTCACCCACCTCACGTACTTTCATTCTCCTATCGTCCAATATCATTGGACGATATCATTGGAAAGCCCCTCCCTAATCCCAGAGCCGGCATAATGGTGACTAATTTACCAATAATTTCGTATTGTCTTTAACTTGTGTTATTAGAAACTGTTCTGAGCTGTAACATTGAATAACTATCAATAAATCTTATGCTCAACAATGTTTTATTTTTTAACATAATTGTCAAGTCCACAAATTAGATCGAATTGCAGCGTACATTGTACAAAAATTAAAAAACCGGTTATCAATATGTTTCCTCGTTCTTTAGCGAATGATCGCAACTGTATTTCTTGACAAAATAAAATTGAATTTTCCCATTTATAACAAAAAATTACTTTTTATGAAATAGTCTGTAAAGTAAAAACTTTACGGGCTCATTTGAGTCTGTAAAGTAGCACTTTTACGGATTCATCTGTCACTTCTATTTGAATTATTTTACATGAATGTGACATATGTCGCACTCAGACACGTTGACTTATGTTGCCTACTCTAACGTTATTAAAAACAGATTTTGTTACTTTAAATTTTTAATTTCACGATTTCAGAAAGAAACGTAATGTACACCTCAGCACTAAAGTTGATTTTTTATCACTCATTATGGTTGTTCTCCATACAAACAATCTCATATTCTCCAAGTTCGTGACATAAAATTACAACTTTAGTGCCTTGGTATACAAATATGTAACTATTAATTGAATCAATAAACAAGAATATAATGTTCAAAATAAAGTTAGCATTAAGCATCAACTACAAGATCTAAACGACCGATTTTAGAAGCAATGGAAACCTTTTCGCCTATAGACTATGTTTTTACAATTCTTTTATTTAATTTTATAAAAAAGTTTTATCGTAAACAGTTTTCTCGCAGATTCGTAATAACTGGAGCTTCTATTTCGTCGACCATAATTTATTGAAGTATTCTTAGCTGACGTTCCCCACTGCCACTGCGTTCTTGCGATTGTGACCGAAAATATTAGTATTATTTATTACACTAGATTATGCGACCGCCTATGAGTCTATTGATCGTCATGTCTTGACGGGGTTTCCCTAGTAATTATTAATAATTTCAGATTAGGAAATGAAATAATCAGGATTAATCAGTAAGACTTATTGCTATGTGTACTTTACTGTCAAGATTTCTGGCCTGTATCTGCGCAAATCCTTGTTAGTTCTTTAGTTCAAAATCCAAAGAAAATCCTACTAAAAGTCTATAGAACTTCCCCGATCTCCAGACTTGTTTTAGTAAAAGGCTAGAGTATTGTAATAAATGTATGAGCCCCAATTTAAACACTTTCTTCGCAGTTCGGACACTTCAATTTTTGTTAAAGAGTGCACTGCCTTGTTTAGAAGTTAATTAATAGATTATTCTGGATTGATTAATATTTATATTTACAAAACTTTTACCATTTAAACTACAATAATTATGTGGTACACCTGTGGCAATCTTGCAGAAAACCTGTGTTCCGTGAAACAGGGGCTAAGGATCAGTGTTATAAGGTATCATTTATAGATCATAGGAATATATTTACACTATTATTTTTCTTTAGAACTGCAGATTTTTAATATTAAACGATTTCAGCTAAAGTTAAAAACAAACAGACTCGCCTTTAGTATATGCACATCAAAGATCACTTAAATCAAAAACCGAAAAAACAAAAGGTTATTGTTTTGTATATTGGTTTCATGTGAAATGTCACATATCGATTTATTGTTGAGCACTTTTTTTCTAGGTTAAGCTCTAACTCCCAATAGTAACGCTGCAATAGAAATACATAATACTTATTTCTAGTTAAGCTATCAAGAACAATGAAGCAGTTTTTTTATCTAATCATTCCTTTCTAAAGAATTTTTATCGTCATCGCATAGGAATTCTTTCTTAAGACTATACGTGTCTGGATGGTTTTGGATTATCGTATCTTGTCTGGAAACGGTCGAGAGAGAAGTCCCTGTGCCCCTAGTCTAGTTAATACTACCACCTTGTTATTTGACCCGAAGACGTGCGGGTAAAGGGTCACATATCCTCCACTTAGTATTTACGACGTAATAATGGTTACGCGAGGCTCACCAGTTATGCATTTTAGCTAAGCAATCTTAGAGATGTTGCGCTCTAGAGGACTTAGTTTCATAATTTTGACCGAATTAAACTTTAATTATTCATTGGCTTCATTAAAAGGCGGATTTGCTCTAGCCTTCCAACCACCATACCTACACTCGACCTCATTAAATAAATGAAGGTAGATAGAAAATTTCTAAAATCTGTAGTGTGTGTGTGTGTGTACATATAACACATATTTTTTCATGTTTCAAAGCTTTTTATAATTTAAAATCTCTAAAGAATGTACTAGTAAACTTAGAAAACTACGTTTTTTATTGACTTGGATTTTAAAATTTTTATAAATTCTTTTTTATATTTTATTTTATATTACTTGAACTGTCTTTCAAGTATTCAGCATCTATTGTTCGTTTCATAAAACGTACGTTTTTATTGTCCTGAAGTTTCAGTCTGTGGAAGTGACATTTATTTGTAATTCTTTTATCGGAGAACTGTTAAGAAAACTTAAACTTTAGAACAATCTCTACGGAGATATTGTACTTCTTATGTGATCTTCTAAAGAAGTAAATTTTTATGTAAGTCACGTTGATGCACCCAACTTTTTAATCACCACATTTTCAGTTGCCACTAGTTGCTCCCGCTGCAACTTTATTCAATTGCTAAAACTGCGCGTAGAAACAATATTACTCCAGACATCTCTATAATAAAAGCTCGTTGTTAAACGCCGTATAGTTTTATTGGGTATTTGATTATTTCATTTGCTCGAATAAAGTTCGAAACATTTTATAGCGACGCAAAACAAAGGAAACGTTTTGCTCGAACTGTGGTTATGTGGAAAATATCGATTTAAAACTTTATTAGTATTCATTACATTCATTATGCTTCGTTTGGATTCTCTAGGCGGTTATTTACGATATGCATTCAAGAAGTTTATGCACATGAGACCATATAAATATGTTATATCCATCACCTGTTCGAGAATAGTATTAGACGAAATGTTTTATTATTATGAATATGAAATACACAAAACGTCAGAACTGCAAAAACTTGATCAAAATATCCTGCCGTTTTCGTTAAAAATAAACGTTTTTCTTTTTACAACATTTATTTATCATCTCGAAATGAAAATGCACTTTTGGTTTATTTTAACATTTGTCACAGCATCGTATAGCATAGGAAGTGACACTTCGTGTTACAGAATAACAATCTAGGAAATTGTATAAATAAACTCATAAGGTTAGACGTGCTGCTTCACGTTTTTTTTCATCATATTCTCTATGGTTATCCATCATATTCAATATAGTAATAACCCAGGACGGCATTTAATTAAACCTTTTTGCTAACACATTTGTTAATCACTTGTAAATTTTTGTATTGTTGAATGAAATAATGAAATTACATATGTATTAATAATGCAATGCTTGGTTTGCGGAGAAAGCTGGACAAATAAATTTGTCCAAGTCATTTGAGGTGATAGCCAGTAGGGTGTATCGCAAAAAACTTTCTTTGGAAATTCAAAGTTTCAAGTTGATAAAAAATTGCCTCTATATACCCACATGTACCACAAAAAAATTTGCCCTATTGAAAAAATTTAGGTCTCTCGCAAGACGCCTAAAGTTTATAATTTTCTTCAAAATATTAAATCTTTCCATATTTTTTTTATAATGAAGGACGAGTTGAAAAATCTTAAACAATAGAATGTGAAATAAAAATGTAAAAAAAAGTATTACTCTAGGGTAGTGACGCCCACGAGACTCGCGGAACGAGACTTTTGTTAACTCTCGTCTCGTCTCGCACAAAATAAAACTAATCTCGTCTCGCACCGAAAATTGTCGTCTCGTCTCGAAACTCGCGCGAGAAACCTCGCACTTCTTCTTTGGAAGATATATCAGAATTTAAACAAAAAATCAAAAAGGAATGTAATGCCTAATTAATAATTAAATAAGTCTTCAAATTTACTCTTTCAATATCGCATAACTCTTCTTTTATTAGTATCAAACATTTCTCTAAACAGACCTCAGAAAAAACAATTCGGTGCCAGTTTTTGGCTGCTTATACATGTAAACATTCATTAATCCTTTATTTTATTACACGATACAGAACAGCTAATAAAACAAAATCCATAAACGCATATACAAAATGTTCCCTCTATAACGAAATATAAGAATTGTCTGATTGTTGTAAATTATTATGATATTTTATACTTTATTATTCTATCTTTGATATTATAACGAATGATTATAAACTCGACATCTCGGTTGCTGTGAAAAATAGAATATAGGTACTTTATATAGTATGCTAGCACGCTATACTGACATTGACAATTAATGTAATTTATTTGACGTTCAAAAAATTGTTGTCGTGAAGTAATAAAACACATACGTTTTAAGTTTCACAGCAACTGAGATGTCGAGGGTTTATAATCACTCGTTATAATAGAACTGCAATGTAGACCACAACAAAGTAAATTATACAATTTATGGCTAAACGGTAAATTATTGTATTGTATAGGTACCCGGGTTTCTAATAAAACATAAAATACTTTTTAGCTTGTTAAATTTAAAATAATTTCCATAACGAGAGACTTTTGCAAGATTGCGAGATTTCTCGCACGAGATACGATACGATATTTTAAAAAATTTCGTCTCGTCTCGCAAACGAGACGATATTTGCGAGACCCTCGTAAACGAGACTTATCCTGGACATCACTACTCTAAGGCAACATTCAGGTCTCCCGCGGTTGGCCTGAAGATGAGTAATTTTAACAAATTTAGCTTATTTTCGTAGTCCATCTGTTTTTTCAAGTTTAAAATATCTTTACTTTGTTCCGAGAGAAAATAGAACGTTCTGTCAACAAAGTAGAAGTAGGTGGGGCTTAGTGACAGCGCAGGTCGCATCACGCAGGTGGCGTGAACTGTTCCTTTTGTCATTTGGCTCGCAGTAGCTGTTACAATTGCTTCGTGTGTGTTACCGCTGCTTTATGGGCTTATTAATTCTCTTTTTTAAAGTTAGTAATTATCATTAGTGTTCTTTAGTCAATTCAGCGTGACTTTTGTATTTACAATCATGAGTAAAAAAGCTCACTTAACGCGAGAATCTACGGAAATGCCGATTATCGATCAACCCAAAGATGGAAGTGATTTTAGTGTACTGCCAACTAAATTAGATGTTTTGAAGTATTTTGAGTGGGTTCGAAAACAGCTGAAATCAGAGGGTTGTCATCAGCCAGCAAAAAAGGTAATGTCTATATGCTAGTGGCTGTAAAGCTTAAATAGTTATGGAAGAAGGCTTCTGTCCCCGTTTGTACTACGAACAACATTCTATATATGATTTTTAGACTCCACGACCAGTAAGTCTTTAGGTGCTATCAGGAAATATTCAAACACCTACGAATCGTCTGTAGATAAGTTCAAATCTAATATTGTAAATAGTCTGTTCGATTGTATTTCTTTTTTATAACAACTTCCAATTTTCATAAATCTAATACTACGTTGATCATTTAAAACTCACGCTTTATTGGCGGAACTTTCTTTGCAGCTGGACAAAGGCACTACTAACTTTAAAAAAGAGAATTAACAAGCCCAGAACGCAGCGATAACACACGAAGCATTTATGACAGCTACTGCGAGCCAAATGACAAATGGAACAGCTCATTCCACCTGCGTGGTGCGACCTGCGTTGCGACTAAGCCCCGCCTACTTATGCTTTGTTGTCAGAACGTTCTATTTTCTCTCAGATCATAATTAAGTTATTTGAAACTTGAAATAAACAATTGTTAGATCGTTAGATTGATCGTTCCCAGCACCACAAGTTTATATTATTTTATTTATCTAGTTACTATCCTTTTTACATTAATCTTATAAAAAGTCGAATCCGTTCATTGCGATACTTTTCCTTCCGTGTATTTAAATTAGTTTATTGTAATCCTGGTATGATAAATTAATTATTTAACTTGTTATGAGCCATGTTGTTGTTTGTTCTTTATTCCTTTAAAAGCCTTTTGGATGTTTGCGTTTGTTTTGCTGTAGTTTATGTTATTTCCTATAACATTTCAGAGTGAAATTTAATTAGTCTTTGTTAGTACAATTGTTTGTTATCTTATTGTAAACATGTCAGCCATTTGAATTTGATTTGATAATGGTCAGACATGTTAAAAATTATCTCTTCTTGCACTTTTGGCCTAAGAACACCTAAGTAATTAATTTTCAATTGTTATTTTAATATTGTATGTACTGTAGATAGGCTGTTACTCTGTGAAAATGCTAATAAATAATTTTTTTTGCTAAGTGTTTATTTGAGACTTCTAAATTTACCAATTTATTATAATTAGTATATGGAATGGTTACAATATTTACGACACCTGGCATTACACATCTTAATTTTACTTGGGATAAACTTAATCATTATTTGAACGCAACGCTGCGCTGTGTGCTTATGTGAAGGCATGATGTCCTGGTAGCAATCTGGTTTATTAAAGAATCAATCGTCTAGATGCTCACCGTAATCAAGTAATTTATGCAGCTCGTGGTATTTCATTTTATATCGATTGGTTGGAATATTTTGTACGTATCAAAGCAGTAATCCTCTTTTCCCGAAAACTTATAATGTAATTAATTTAATCTCAGTGTCTATATATTTTTTTATTATAGTTAACAGCTAGGCATTTATTTTATTTTATTTTCAGGGACTGATCTACGCGACTCTTTTTTAATATTAAGGCTTTCGCTGTGTAGATAAGTCAACACTACTTAATTTTAATTTTTTTATTTTTATATTTTTAAATTAAATAAATCTATAATGCTTAATTCTTCAATCCCATCGTGTTAACTTTTGGAACTACGTTGATAGACAGACCACTTTCATCACTAGAATCGAAGTCGTCGATATGTGCTGTGGCTATTTCTAGCAGTTGTAACTTTATATTTCAGTGATTATAATACTCAAAAATATATAAAAATCTGAAGACAGAAGACAAAATAGGATATATATGTAGTTATTATTGCATTAAGGCCCTATTTAAAACACAAGACCTGCTTTTGGTTCGCTTTGTTTCAGAGTTCTACTGGGACGATTTATGCAATTTCAAATTGAAGATTCTACGGTGTAGATTTGCCAGTTTTTCTTAGTTTTCGATTTTTTAATTATTTATATTTTTAAAAACGTAATTTGTAATGGATGCATTTCTATACGCTCGAGACCGATTGTTTCCTTACAGCATTCACTTCGTCACGTCTCGGAACAAACATCCTCCCTCTACTTTTTTTCTGCAATTCAACAATTGTAGTTGTAACAAACAATTCTCAGCCGAGTGTCACAGTATTTGTTGTGGAGCATTTTCAACAAATTCGATACGTGTGTTTGACTGTCTATCCGTTTTTCGCAATTTTTTAATTTCCATTTCAGATTCGGATATTTGATGGAAAAGTAGATAGGAATGTCTGAAGAACTAATGCCCGATCTCTTAAGAGGCATGAACAAACTAACCTATAAAGTTTAGAAAATTGGTATATTAAATATAAGATATATAAATTTAACCTAGAATATCATGGTGGGAATGGATGGGTCTGAGAGGGGAATAAACCGGAGGAAAGGGAAGGGTCAGAAAGAGAAATATGTCAGGAGAGGAGAATGCTAGGCAATGCTAGACTTAGCATTATCAACTGGTTATGTTTGGTTGCATTTATTTAAATACTCACTCATGGAAATCCGAAGGATAGTAATCACCCAACGAACGTTGTATATAAGGAAATCCTTAAATTAATTTAGTCTTTTGACTGTCATGTCTTGACGGGGTTTCTCTACTTTAAATAAGGGCATAAATAAAGGGATGTAAGAAACACACAACCAAATCAGTAAACAAACACTAATAAACACTGTTGCGAATTCTGTCTTCGAAACAATTATATGTTCATTTTAATATTAAGAATTCAATAAAATCCCTTAGCCTTGGTTCTGTCTTTTGTTTTAGAGTTTGAATGTTTTGTTAAAATGGTAAAAAATGTCAATGACAGTTCCTTCTTTTTTTCATTTAAAAGAAAAATATATATTACAATTCATAGTCCAGTCGGCAGGTCACCAAAAATATCTGTTTTTGGTTCTTTCGTGTTAACAGCTATTTTATTGCACAAACCTATTCAGAATAGTGTGTAGAGCAATATATGTAGTTGCGTACTAAATTGTAGTGACAGCATAAAAGTTATTAACAATTTAAGACGCCATCAACCGTTTTCGAGGAGTTTTTATTCCGAAGCTCATTAGGATGATTTCCTACAAAAAAATGTTCAGTATGTGATTTGTTTATAATAAAGATAGCTACAAAATGGCACCGGTTCGATTGCTATAACTGAAATAATTAAGTTGCAAAATCGAAGAAACTGCCAAAATCGCGTATGTTTTTTAAGTTGCCTTAAGAATTTAAATAATCAACCAATATTGATGAAACTTACGCTAAGTGTAGTTTAAATTATATACAATAAGCACTCAAAACCCCTATGCCAGGTATGCAAAACCTTTTGTGTAACAAGGTTTTATAAATCTACTGCCCCTAAAACTTTGGAAGTTTGCAAAAGCTGTTTGAAGCTTTGCATACTATTGCAAATTTGCATATATATAGCTTAAGTCATTAGCAATCGAACGCAATTTGTAAAATTCGATTGCGGTTATTTTTGCAATTTTGGTGACGTTTTACATCTTTTCATAGTTCAGTTACGTTTATAAATAATTAGTTTTTTGATTCGTATACGTGGTCATTTATAAATTACTCCATCGGATTCGAATGGACGGCAAAAAACACGCAATTTAAAAAAAGAAATTCAAGTTTCGATGCTTCTATCCTGAGATATTAAACTTTTTGCGTAAGTATGCACTACTCCTATATTATTTACTATATTGAAATGAATCATAATCGTGTGTATAGTGTGAACCTTGTAGAATAAGTATGCAATTGCCCAAAATAATTAGTTGCATATTTCTAATAAAAATTATTGCAATCGAATGGGACGCGCGCTCAAAAATCGGACAATCGCCTACTTACTTTAATGCATACTTAAGCAAAAAATCGCAGGATCCAAGCATCGAAACTTGAACTTTTTTTAAATTGCGTATTTTTTGTTGTGTATTTGAACCCAATGGAATATTTCATAAATGACCACGTATACGAACCAAAAAACTAATTATTTATAAACGTAGCAAAACTATGAAGAGATGTAAATCGTCTCCAAAATTTCAAAAATAAACGCAATCGAATTTTACAAATTGCGTTCGATTGCTAATGACTTAAGCTATATATATGCACATTTGTAACAGTATGCAAAGCTTCAAACAGCTTTTGCAAACTTCCAAAGTCTTAGGCGCAGTAGAATTATAAAACCTTGTTAAACAAAAAGTTTTGCATACCTGGCATACAAGTTTTGGGTCCTTATTGTACATAATCTAAACTATACTTAACATAAGTTTCATCAATATTGGTTGACTATTTAAATTTTTATGGCAACTTAAAGAACATACAGGGTTTTGACAGTTTCTTCGATTTTGCAACTTCCAGTTATAACAATCAGACTGGTGCCATTTTGTAGCTATTTTTATTATAAACAAATCATATACTGAACATTTTTTCGTAGTAAGCCATCCTGATGATCTACGGAAGAAAAACTCCTCAAAAACGGTTGATGGCGTCTTAAGTTGTTAATAACTTTTCTGCTGTCACTACGATTTAGTACGCAACTACATATATTATTCCACACACTATTCTGAATAGGTTTATGCAATAAAATAGCTGTTAAAACGAAAATACACTCTTCACATCTCTATTGACTGAACTATCAAATAACATTGTGTAAATAATGGATTGATCGACTTACCTAAAGGATGATCGATCCAAATTATTCGAGCTGTTGTCTGTATATGATTATTACATGTAGTAGACATTAGATAACACTGATACGCACTATATTTTAAAGAATAGGAAGAAATGAATCGCCTTTAGCCTGTTTGCAGCACATACCTTCATTGCATTATAGAGATTAATTAGATCGTTGGGAAACCAAAAGTTTTGTGGGGAGGGAGGGCCATAATCATATACGGACAACAGCACGAATAATTTGGATCGATCATCCTTTAGGTAAGTCGATCAATCCATTAATTATTCTTCGCCGTTGTCCCTGTATATGATTATTACATGTAGATGTTTAAAGATATCCTCGGATCTAATTAATTTAGTACCCAATACACAAAGGAAAGCAGATACACACAAGGAATAGAATAATTTTGAACAAATATTTATTTGCAACAAATTCAAACAATCCTTACAAAGTACACGCAGAACAAATTACCAACAGTATTGTACTGCTGGGCATGCCGCCACAAGGGTCCCTATAAATTGGGATAACTTCCTAATTTTACAACAAGGTTTCCATTTAAAATCTTGTAAAGTTTCTAAAATACTGTGCTTTTTGTCATCAGGTTTCGAGAGAGTCATGTCATGACTGTTAATCATGAGCTCTAAGAATTTAATAGTATGTGTAGGGTAGAGGACACTTTTCTCTTGGTTTATAATCCTAATATAGCTAACTGTTGAACTACCTGCAATATATAGACATTCTGCAGCCGAGTTCCCTATTATTAAAATCTCATCCAAGTAAGCTACGCAAACTACGCCTTTCTTTCGTAATTCTGTTAAGGCTGGTTTCAACACTTTTGTGAATATGTAGGGGGCAATATTAAGCCCGAAAGGCAGGCAGTTAAATTCATATAAAGTACCATTAAATTTGAATCTAAGGAACTACCTGCACTTTTTTCTAATTGAAAGCAAAAAATACGCATCTTTCAGATCTACACTTCTACTAAAACCCTTTTGAAAGAAGTTTGAGAGCAATTTTATGATTTTCCATTTTAAAATGAGGATCTGAAATGTGCGTATTTAATTCCTTTAGATTTGGAACAAATCTGCAATCCCCATTGGGTTTTTGTACCAGAAAAAAAGTAGATAAAAATTTCCCCTTTTTATGCGTGGTACGTGATATTGCACCTATTTTTAACAAATGTTTAATATAGCAATTTCATGGTTAAGATCTGCATCCAATATGAACTGCAGGGGGCAGCACTGTGTAGGGTGTGAAACAAATGGAATAGAAATTCCTTGGACCCAATTTAACACAGTGTTGTTGGACGTCAGCAACTCCCACATTGCAATATGTTGAGGGAAGGAAGCTGCATAGTTTGTAGGTCTTACCTTATTCAAAATCGACGATGGTCCGTCTTCTCGTTTGCTGTACCTAAAAGTTCCGATTCGCCTTCTGAGTGTGTCGCTGAGTCACTGCCCAAGTAACACATTTGGTACCTTTATCACGCTTGAAGCTTTATAACTAATATATTATGGCAACTTATATAGCTAATTGGTTATATTGGAGCTTTATTCAGCACTAAATTGCTTATAAAACTATTTGGAGGCATAAGATTACTGGTAAAACGTTTTCACAGCATAAACATAAGGTTGCTTTATGAAAGCATTTTATACAGCTTTTTTTTTACTTCATATAAGACTTAGTAAGACCTTTTATACAGATACAAACCACATAGATGTGTAAGAAATGCATAAGTCTTTATATAACATTTTTATACAACTCTTTTAAAGTTTAATCATTTCCCTATAGTGGCTACATTACATTAAAATTTTACAGCAGTATAGTTATCTAAGTCAAATGCCATCAATGCGAGCCTTAGTACAGATAATTATTAAAGGCTATTTAAAGGAAGTAGAATGCGTTTATAAATCGTGTATGCAGCTAAAATCTTCTTTTGAAGCTATGCAGCTGCAATATTCTACTTTTGCAGAATTCTTTTACAGTCAAATTTTAATAAACAAAATACAAAAAAAGAGGTTATTCTTTAGATTATCACAAATAATTGATCCATGTACTACATAAGAACATTCATCATACAAAGTATACTCGTGTCGTCTCCCTGAAACACTACCTCAATTATTGTATAAACAAACAAATAACTTTTTCTCAACCGCTATCACTGCTCGACTGCTGCTAAAAACGATGTAGCTCATAAGTAAATAGTTTTAAATTTTAAGATTAAAACAACAACCTAACGTTTTTGATCTTCTGTAACAAGTGTAACAATCTCAATGATGTAATACACTATTATATGGTTAACACAGCAACGAAAGAGTCATTCGGTTCTATAGGTGCTATGTAAGGGTTGTATAAAAGATGGAAGAGATAGAATATGTCAACAAAACAATCATGAATTGAATTATTACATAAAATGTGAATTTTTATCAAAAATTGTCATTTATTTATTAAGATTTTGCCTTGGTACGCCAATGTATGCAAAAGTGCTCGATAAATGTTTATTTGTTATAGTACTCTTTGTAAGTTTATAATTGCTTTATAAGTCAGCTTCTTTAAAAATATCTCTTATAAAGTAAGTAGCACCCCTATACGAGGGTGGTCCCAGAAGTACCCGACCCAACAAAGAAAACACAAAAATTTTGGAAAAAGATTTATTTATTTTTCAACGTAATCTCCTTTCAGCTCTACACACTTTTCCCAGCGGTGTTCAAAAAGTTCGATACCCTTTTTATAATAAGAACTGTCTTGCTCCTCAAAATAGCTATTAACTGCTGACATCACTTCTTCATCGTTGAAAAATCTTTGACCACTAAGCCATTTTTTCAAGTTTGGGAACAGAAAATAATCCGAGGGGGCTAAATCTGGCGAATATGGTGCATGAGGTAGCAATTCAAACTTTAATTGATTAATTTTGGCCATTGCAATAACGGATTTGTGAGCTGGCGCGTTGTTGTGATGAAACAACACTTTATTTTTAGCTAAATGCGGCCGTTTTCGCTTGATTTCTTCTCTCAAACGTTGCAATAAGTTTGCATAATACTGGCAGTTGATAGTTTTTCCTTTTTCGAGATAGTCAATAAAAATTATTCCACGCGCATCCCAAAAAACCGACGCCATAACCTTGCCTGCAGATGAAACGGTCTTCGCCTTCTTTGGAGCCGGTTCTCCCTTTTGAGTCCATTGTTTCGATTGTTCTTTTGTCTCGGGTGTGAAATGATGGACCCATGTTTCATGCATTGTTACGAAACGGCGCAGAAATTCTGCTTTGTTGCTGTGAAACTTCGCTAAACACTCAATTGAAACATTTTCACGACACTGTTTTTGCTCGAGTGTGAGCAAACGCGGCACCCATCTTGCACACAGCTTTCTCATGTCCAAATTTTCAGATAATATGCGATGTACCGCACTTTTTGAAATGCCCGTAATGTCTGCTAGCTCGCGCACTTTCAGTCGACGATCATCAAGTACCGCTTTGTGAATTTTCTTCACCATTTCTGGAGTCGTCACCTCATTTGGTCGACCACTGCGATGATGCTCGTCTTGGCAGCTCGTACAGCCACGTTTAAACTCAGCTACCCAAAATTTAACTGTTGTAAACGAAGGAGCAGACTCCCCCAGAGTAGAATCCAGTTCAGCTTTTATATTGGTTAGGCTGAGGCCTTTCAAATAAAAGTATTGTATCACATAACGATGACCAATTTTCTCCATTTTCACAAATTTACTGACAACGTTCACTATTGATGGCTGCCAAACAAATACTGAACAACGTGGCGCTTTCAAACTTGAAACATATGCTTTATAGACTGCGTACTTTCCAATACAGTGATATTTCCAAACAACTACCGCCACCTCTTGGTCAGGTCGGGTACTTCTGGGACCACCCTCGTACAGGCAAAGCGATCTTTTAAGATTTATTCCTGATTCTGTGGTGACCTTATTCAGATTCTTCCAAGGAACCACATTGTTATTTTTTAAAAGTAAATGTGACTGCGTCGCCATTGTTATCAATTCGAGGTGTATTTAAAGTTTTGCCACTTAAAAAGGAAACGTTTGTTAAATATTTACAGCTATCACTTACGGATTATTTAGAATACATGACTGCATCATTTTAAGACTATTTTATTTAAAAAAATAGATTCTTTTTAATAATTTTTAACAGAGTACCTATCAAATTTAACGAATTTTGGAGGCGTCTATATTATTGTGAAGTAGAATAGCATGTTTCGACAGAAAAGCTTTCTTAGCATCACAAGTTAGGTATTGGCAACGGAAGTCAGCAAGTATTGATATGTAGGCAAAAGTCTTCGATCGACTCCCTAATAAATCGCAATGACAATTTGCATGACTATCCTTGCAGAAGACGTAAAGTATACATTTGTCAATTAAGAATCTAACAGCTACAAAGTTATTACATTGAAGCTGCTACAGACCGCTTTAAGCAGTTTTTTACTTCATAGAAAACTTAATGCAGCCCTTGTTCACTAACTTCTTAGAAGCCGTATAGCATGGTTTATAAATGGTAAAGCAACACAAAAAGGTTGCCACAAGTATTTGTGTACCCTTTACAGAACTTAACGAGGCCATATAAATTGTGCCTATTCTGGGTATATAGACACTCCATTAATATTGGAAGATTGTTGTTAACTCTTAGTTTGGCGAAGTAGATATTGATAACGTTCCTAAAAAGCAATTTGTGCTACTTGAGTGGAATTCTTTTATTTTTGTTCTGATTGGAGGACCCTGGTAGATTAAATGACACTCCGATAACATGTTTTTAAAGGAGTTTTTAAACTGCCCCAATGCTGTGTATTGAGGATAAGTTCTCTGTAAGCCAGATGTGCTGCCCTTCTTCTTGGAAGCTTTCGACAGAGCCTCATTAGATTTGATGGAGTCTTGGAGCCCTTTCCCAAACAGAAACTCGTCTCTCTATAGGACAATCATCTGCGATCTTCCTGTAACTTGCTTTCATATAAGGCTTAACTAGATACCTTATATGCAAAAATAAATCGTGAAAGATGGTACAGAGAATCTGTGCACTATCTGCTAACTTGTGTAATAAGGTTTTAAAATCAGTTTGTCTGTGACCTACAATTATGTCGGACAAGGAATTACCTAGCGGTGCTAATCTAGTCGCCATGTACTGCTGAACTTTGAGCAAAAAACTGTCTTGCTTTAGTCCTACTCTAGACAGGCAGCGTTCGACTTCGGCGTTTAACTTTGGCGGTGAAAAGGGCTTGGCAGTTTCCTGACGGTGGATATTTTTTTTTAAGTTCTTCCTGAACATCTTTAACGACTCCATTGGTTAAAAAGTTCGCCCATCGAATCGAAACCTCATTAAGGAGATCTTCACCCTTGTCTTTTTCTTTCGAGAGATCCTCCCCCAAGGCAATAATAAACTCTTTATCGCTGGTTTCCGGATCGTATTTTTTTTTGTTTTGTTCCTCTATCTCATCTTTAGGCAACGTTAAAGTATTTTAACTTTTAAAAATAAAAAACATCTTGTAAGTAACAAAAAATAGTAGTTTTTGTACTTTAAGTACGTAAAAATAGTACTTAAAAATATTTAATTCTACCCACAACCGTGTAAGCAAAAATAATCTATTTAAATTGTACCATCTGTGTCTGGAAAACATTCGATAAGACATGAGTCATTATCGAAACATTTTACTTTGTCTTTTTGCAGGTACTAAGATATAATTTCAATTACTACTTATGCAAATCTTAAAATGACGTGGAAAAAAGCAGTAAGATAAAATCAATTACGACTTAAGGCATGCCTACTGCAAGATAAATATCGACTACAGCATCAAGGCTAGAAACTGCGAAATTTCGTCCGAACGGATGCACTACATTTAATAAAACATAATGAATTAATTAAATTAAGTTAATAAGTTACCTTGCTCGAATTCAGAATTCGATAAACCTTGTAATTGTCTCTGTAACTGCTTAATTTTAGCTTCCAAATCGGAGTACTGATTCTTCTTACAACTGCGCTTTTGCTTCTTAGATTTCCTTCTTACATGATCAGAGGAAACGGAGGAATAAATTAAGGGGCATTTAATAGAATACCCCTATTTCGGGATACACTATTGAAGATTTCACTGCTGCAAGAACCAGACATTTTGACAGGAATAAATGCACGTAGGTAGATAACACAGGTAATCGGCAAATACAACCGCACGTATCAGCACTAAATAATGCAATGAAGGTATGTGCTGCAAACAGGCTAAAGGTGATTCATTTCTTCCTATTCTTTAAAATATAGTGCGTATCAGTGTTATGTAATGTCTACTACATGTAATAATCATATACAGGGACAACAGCGAAGAATAATTAATTAAATAGTTCCTGTATTCAAAAAGTAAAGTACCAGTGTCATTACACATATTCCTTTCCATATACAGAATACAAATTGTAAGTACTGGCATTTCATTAAATTGTGGTTGACAAGTGGCGGATTATTGTTGAAAAGTTTAGTTTATCTTGTTTGTTTTGTAAAGATCCTTCGAAAATAGTAAATATAATATAATAAAAGAATAAAATTGATAAACATTAAATGTGTCAATCTTTGTGAACCAGAATATCGAACGGAGTCTTTGAGTATAAAGAGACTCAGGGCGAGTTGGAGTGCCAGATAACTCCAATATCGTTCATGATCCTGATCGAGCCGGACACGAAAGAAGATCAACAGAGATTGCAATTATAACATTTTTCATAATAAAACATTAGGCACAGTCCAGGTAGCAGGCTGTAGCAGGTGTTCCAGATTCCGCGCTCCAGGAGGAAAATTAATTCCTCATCTTTCCTTCATTCCGTTCCAGATTCTGTGCTCCCTGGAGAAAGACTAATTTTTCAATAAGATTTTGTGCATTCATAAGATCAGTTCAGTTTCCAGTAATACCAGAAGTACATATATTCGTTTATTCGTTATTTTTGTGTTCCTTCAAGAAAAAACAACTTTGTGTTAGTTATACTGTTTAGACATTGTATATTTAGAATAATTTGTATAAAAATAATTACGTCCACACTTTTCGTTTGGTTTACAAATATTGCACGAGATAAAAGGTATACCTACTAATTTGGTGGTATTTCATTTATATATACCTAACCTAATTCTTTTCTCAAGTACTGTTTCTTCTCCAACATTTATTTGTAAACCATTAATAATATTAGTAGGTTTATAGCAATTATACAAATACTTACTTTACATTTTTCCCTGCATCTTACATAGGTATTTTGAGGTTAATGTATATAAAAGCATAATTATATTTTTCGTCGACCATATCCGAAAGTTGTCTATTCGGTACTAATTTAAATACCGAAAACGACGCTTTGCTGGAGCATGAACCGAAAATGACAGTTCTGTACTGAAAAAACACTTTCGGTTCATGCAGGGTGATATAGGCAACTTGATATATAGCTGTAAATTGTAAGTTGCTTGATTAATGCTGTATCATTTTAATATTAATCTGTCAAATTATGTTACATAACCTTCAAATTGTCGTTAACTTGGTCACATTGGTGCTGGTTATTGTTAATAATTTGAATACTTATTTGCGAAGTTAAATATTATGGACGAAGACAGTGACAGCAATATTTCTAATACTCCACCAGATCTGCAGGAACAAGCAAATTATGCGTTGTTAAATTCTCTCCCCGAGAAATCAAAACAAAGATACGAACAACACTATGACTTATTTCTGAAATGGTGTCAGGAAAAGAAACCTCAAATTGGTCGACGAAAAAATTTTGTGTACGCCTCGGCCGAAACACAACTTTGCTGGCCTCGCCTGTTGCAAGATTCGGTCGCTGCGCTCCCTCATCCCGCAATCTTCAGACTCGTCCAGCAAAGTTGTTCTTTCGGGCCTTGACATACAAATAACTATTATCAAACTTGTCATATGTCTGTCAACGTTGTGGAATTACTTAATATTTTAAATTCAAACTGATTTGTTCTGTGTTTATTTATTGTAATTAGTCTATTATGGATGCAGCGAAAAAAGTAAGAAAACGCATCAAGTCCACCATAATGCGTGTTGTAAATTGGGTAGAGGATAGTTTAACCGACGAAGTTGATGAGTAGGTACGTCATACAGGTTAAAGTAGATACTTTAAAAGAAAGCTTTCAACAATATTTCGATATTCAGGGTCAAATAGAGGACCTAGATGTAGATGGACTTGATAGCGAAGATGTATTCATTATGGAAGAGAAATATTGTAAAACGTTGGCATTGTTACAAAGAAGAATTCAAAACATAACGGATCAAGCCCAATTCTATAAAAGTAACAATAATAATTCAACTAACAATTCAATTCAATTTAATTCTAATCCGGTAGTAAAGCTTCCGCAAATTTCAATTCCTCCATTTTACGGTGAATACCAAAAATGGATTTCTTTCTATCAACTATTTACATCGTTAATAAAAAACAATAACAATTTAACAGATCTTGAAAAATTTATATATTTAAAAACTCATTTAAAGGGCGAAGCTTTAAAGCTTGTTGATTCACTTCGACTTACCAGTGATAACTTTCAGATTGCCATTGACATTTTAGAAAGTCGATACGACAATAATGTATCCATCATAAATTCACATTTAGATTCGATAATTGATATACCAAACTTAACAAAATGTACAGCACAAAGTTTAAGAGAATTCGTCACTAATATAAAAATGGACATAGAATCATTAAAAAATTTTAATTGCCCAGTGCAACACTGGGATTTAATGTTAATCAATGTTCTATTACGCAAATTAGATTTTGGTACGAAAAAGGAATATCAAGCACAACGTGGCCGTAAACAATTACCCACATTAGCAGAATTTTATAAAATTCTTGAATCCAGGTGCGATGCTCTAGAATCTCTGGTTAAATCTTCAGATGTTAATAAGGATAGACACTCCCCTAAATTTATTCGAAAAACAGCTATGCATTCTCATAATTCTAAACAGACGTCTAAAACTTCTTATGAAAGAAAATGTTGGTATTGTAATACTAATAGTCATGACATATATTCATGTCAGATATTTCTTCTTCTTCCACAAACTGACAAACTTAAATTCGTACATTCACAGTCATTATGTGCCAATTGTCTTGGAGGGAAACATTTAATATCGGAATGCATGTCGTTAAGAAGCTGCTCTAAAAGTATGCTTTAAAAGACGCCATACAATTCTTCACGTAAACTATCCAGATAATCAACCAATTAGACATTCAAATTCTTTCTATCGAAAACAATCTGATCGTGGGAACCTTTCTAAAAATTTTCCTCGGCAGTTTCAAAGACATAATTCACAACTACATCCTCAATCGAACAATGGAAATAACAATTCTGTTCCTTCCCAAACTTCACCTCACATTTCACAAACATTTCAACAAGCTCCAATCTTAAGGTCTCAAGAGACTTCAGAGACTGAAGTGCAAGCGACTGATCCAATTTCTTCTCTTTAAACCAGAACCCAAAATGCTCAAGTTTTGCTAGCAACAGCTGTAGTAACCATCTACAATCAAAATGGTATTCCTGTGCAAGCTAAAGCTGTCTTGGATAATGGCAGCCAGACTTCGTTTATTAGTCAAAATCTCATTTCTAAATTAAATATCCCAACATATGAAAAAAACATACATATCTCGGGCGTATTCAATACTGCCTCAACTTCAAGAAAGGTTGCTGATGTTGTTATTCATTCTACAGTTGACAAAGAATACCAGTACCCGGTAACATGCAGTGTACTACCAATAATTACATTTAAATTGCCTCGAGCTAAAATTAATTTACATTGCTTTAAGATATCTTGACATATTCAATTAGCAGATCCTAAGTTCCACATCCCTTCTGAAATAGATATTCTTATAGGTTCAGATGGATATTTCGATGCACTTATTCCTGAAATTATTAAATTAGGAAATAACCTTCCTACTTTACAAAATACTCAGCTTGGATGGATTGTTGGTGGTAGATATCTTCAAAGTAAATTTCATAAATATAATACTCGTTCTTCCTTTTCTCAAACCACAGAGGTTGAGTCTGAATCTGGTTCTAATATTGAAGATTTTACTAAGTTTTGGGAAGTGGAAGAACATCCCATAAAAAAGTGTTATCTGCTGACGATGAATTAGCAGAACAGATGTTCACTTCTACTTATAAAATTCTAGAAAACGGCACATTTCAAGTAAACTTACTTCTAAAAAATTCATTCGAAAATAATAAACTTGGTGACTCATTCTATGACGCTAAACGACGATTCCTCAACTTAGAAACACGGTTTAAATCCGATTCTCTTCTATTCTCTCAATATAAGCAATTTATAGATGAATACGTCCATCTTAATCATGCAAGATACGTTCCTCTTGCGTTATCAAATCCTTATTCCGAAATAAAGTATTTCTTACCACATCATTGTGTAATAAGTGAAAGCAGCGAGACTACAAAACTGCGTGTAGTTTTCGATGCTTCCAGTAAAAGTTCTTCAGGCTATTCTCTGAATGATATAATGTTGAAAGGTTATCAGGTGCAGCCTGACCTTTATGACATTCTTTGCCGTTTTAGACAACACAAATACGTATTCACGTCTGACATCGAGAAGATGTATCGGCAAGTTAGAATCAATCCTGAGCAATGTTTTCTCCAAAATATTCTGTGGAGAGACTCACCTGACAAAGAGTTACAATGCATAGAGCTTTCAACAGTAACTTATGGCACCAATTGTGCTCCTTTTCTTGCCACCCGTGTTCTAAAGGAAGTAGTTTCGAATTCACGTCAAACATATCCTTTTGCGTCAGATGCTCTGCTGCATCACACGTATGTTGACGACATCTTATACGGCTGTTCCATTTTCTCGGATTTACAAGCCGCTTATCATGAGCTTAACCAGCTTTTAGGTTCCGCAGGATTACATTTACACAAATGGTGTTCTAATTCTCCTCAATTTCGAGAACTGTATTGTAAAAATAATAATCTTGATTATAACATTAAAATGGAAAATACTCCAAACAAGGTATTAGGTTTGTCATGAAACACATTGTCAGACGTATTTACTATTTCGCTGACACAAGGTCCATTCAAACAACCTATTTCTAAACGAAAGGCATTATCCATAATTGCCCAAATGTTTGATCCTCTTCGGCTTATTGGCCCTTTCATAGTAGTTGGAAAGATTTTTATCTAAAAATTGTGGATGGAAAAATTTTCCTGGAATGATCCTTTACGCTCATCTCTTTCAAAAGAATGGCATAATTTTATAGCTAACATTGGTTTTCTTAAAGATTTAAAAATCCATCGACCTTTATTTCTTGACAAGACTATAGTTGAAATTCAAGTTCATGGCTTTGCAGATAGTAGCATGAAAGCCTACGCAGCATGTATTTTTTTTCGAGCCATATATTGTGATAAGACAGTTTCATCCGTTTTAGTGACTTCCAAATCGCGAGTTGCTCCTATTAAAACTCAATCACTTCCTCGCTTAGAATTGTGTGCGACGGTTTTATTAGCTAAAACAGTGCAAAAAATTCTTGAGATTTTTGAAGGCAGAATATCTTTCACTTCCATTAATTTATGGACTGATTCTAAAATAGCACTGTGTTGGCTTCAGTCACATCCTTCTCGATGGTCGACCTTTGTAGCAAATAGGGTTTCTCAAATTCAAGTCTTATCGGCTAATTGGCGATGGCGTCATGCAAAATCTTCTCATAATCCTGCGGATATTTTATCTAGAGGCGTGTTAGTCCAAGATCATCTAGATTCTAAACTGTGGTGGCAAGGGCCATCGTTTCTTTTCAATTCTGAATTAAACTTGTCCTAATGTTCCTCGGAAATCTGCATTCCAGAAATTCCAGAAGAACGAAAGAACACCCTTCACGTAATGACATTGACATTAAATAATAAAAATGAATTTTGGCAGAATATATTTAAAAGATTTTTTCAATTTACACGGTTAATTAATTCTGTTGCATACGTTCTTCGGCTATGTATTCGCTTCAACTCTCCTTAAGTGTAATGGCTTTCAGAGCTTCTCCCAATCACTGTACCCGGCTGCAGTCCGGATCATAGGGTGGTCGGGATAGCTCCTAAGCACATTTACCTGGCGACCTGCACTTTCCCATGTGCCTACGATATATCCAGCGGGATAAACCTCACTTCGATTCTCCTCACTTGAGATTCAGTCAAACAGCGGGTTCCTTTGGTGACCATAAATGGCCTCGGTCAAGCAGCGGGTTCCGTTGGTGACCATAAATGATCTCGGTCAAGTAACGGGTTCCATTGGTGACCATAAATGACCTCGGTCAAGCAGCGGGTTCCTTGGTGACCATAAATGACCTTATCCCAGGCGAGATTCGAATCCGCCCACACCGGTCTCATCTACCAGGGCTCCCCCTGATCGGTATGAGTTACCGTCGAGAATTCTCACGAATTTCTCTACCACACACTTAATCTGACAGCTTCATCTGTTGCCCTTTATAGGGATAGGGTAGAAGACAGCCAGTTTTATGGGTGAACGTCGTGTGGTCTCCCGAACACCCAATGACTGCGAGTCCAGCGAGCAAAACCAACAGATCAATGTCTTCTCAAACACGAGGAATTCCATTCAACGCTTCGATTATTTAAAGCAAAAATTGTCGATGCCCAAGTTCTACTTGCCAGTGGAGAGCGTTTTTTGATGGCCTTATACGGGGCCGATAAGAACGAGAAATCCGTAAATTCACTGAGGTACAAGAAATTCTGCACGAGCGCGGCAAAGAAGACATTTAATTTGTCAGCAATACCACCCACCGAAAGCTCTGCGCGACAGCATATTTTTCGAACTTATCATCAGGTTCAATCGAGGTTAGGATTTGAAAAGGATCCAGAGGAATGGGGCGAAGAACTCATCGAGGTCTTGAACCTATCACAAGAGCCGCCGAACCCGTGCCAGGGAACCTTTTACAACTCATCTCCTGCAAATGCAAAGGGAATAGTGAAGCAGCTTGCGGGTGCAGAAAAGCAGCGTTAAGTGCTCCACTATTTGTCTGCATTGCAGTGGGCAGACCTGCGAAAACGTCACTAAATATAACCAAGCTGTCGATGAAGACTCTATGAAGAATTATTAATTACATGTACTCTAAATGTAAGTATTAAATAAGATAATGTAAATTAGGCAAACTATGAGACGATAATTGTTCCCATGCACAAAGGTTTACGATGCACAATATGTGATAGTACGCGACGCGTACCAAGCAGTTCACGTACACTAACCTCCCTTCGAGCGTTGACCTATACCAATAAACGGAATAAAAAAAAGTCATTAGGAAAAATTGTTCGTAATGAAATGCTCTACAAAAAACGAATGAATAATTTTTTTGCTCCACTAATAATGAAATAGTTATATCATCTACAATATTAAGCAACAATTACCACCTCCTCAATTTTCAACGTTTTTCCCTCACAATTTTGTCATTTTTTATATTACGCGAAAAAGTTTTAAATAAAAGTTGTAGACAATCGTATTGTCGACAAAGATGCTTTGTACAAATTTTTTGTCGGACCTATGGTTACAGAAATCATTTCAAAACAACACTTCATCCCTTCTTTTCAAAATATCGGAAAAAGCTCATATGAATTGGACGTCGAAAACTTCAAGTTAAGCTTTTCTAGACACCCCCCCCCCCCCACATGCTGGAAATAAAAAATCCCATGTACTTCCATTTTCCAAGTTAAGCCCTTTTTTCGTACAGTTTGACTGGACTACAAGTTAAAAATCAGTCGTTAAAGTTTTCGCTACGTTTTTGCTCCAGTTGGCAGTTTTTTGTGAAGTTTTGTGTTATCGTCATTGGTTTTTAGTTTTAATGGTTGAAGCCATTATTGTATCAACAATCAAAACAATACAACAATATCTATATCAACAACATATCAAAACATCAGTTTAGTGAAATTAACAATTTTAGATAACTGCTTAAAGGATTAAGGCCGAATTGTAGATGTAAGTTTAACAAAAATGTTTAACTAAGATTGTCTTGGTTTATTTGTGAACTTTCAAATAGTTTTATGTTTGAATAAACTACTTGTGTAAAATTTACTTTGCTTGGATCCCAAAATTTAACAAATATTTTTGTAGTTAGGAATTTTTTTGATGAATTTTAAGAAATGTGTAATTTTCAAAGTTTTTTCAATATACAAACTACAAATTTTAATAATCTTTGATATAGTTTCGCTTAACAAACTGCTGATGTTTCCAACACAATATAAATTTCCCTATACAGTAAAATGGTTTTCTATGTTTTTTAAATTACATTTAAAGTCGCCCACACTAATACAAATTCTCTTTAATTTATTTAACTTGCAGAAATCAAATGTTCTCTTTAAAAGTCAGACAATATTATTTTAGAAATTGGATTTACTTTAATGATGTTACACCTTGAATTTCAATATTTAAAGTTCTATACAGCATAAACAAACTGCCGTATTGACAAATTATTTTGTGTATTATTAGCTCATAGTCAAATTTGAGCTGGCACTAATATAGTTATTTACATTACAAGCTGCGAAAGTTTACTTTTAGGTACAAGGTGTTTTTGAATGGCGGAGGCGAAGCGTAAGCATAGGCTGTAAGCGTACCTGAAAAGGCTTTCGTAGCGTGTAATGTATTGAACTTTTCATTCTCCCCTTGACATTTAACCACCATAACAGAAGAAATTATAATAAAATAAAATGGTTTAAGGTAGGTACTCACAGCAGCGGATCCTCAGGCGGATGTCATATGATTGGTCGGTTTGAGTCAAATCGACTCAAATCGACCAATCGTATGACATCCGCCTGCGGATCCGCTGCTGTGAGTACTTACCTTAAGTGATTACAATAAAATTATTTCAAGGTCGCATACTGTCAACGTTACCTGCGTAACAATATTCTTCTATTGTTCTATTTAAATTATTTTATTTCATTTCGTACTTCAAACAATTCTTTATATACCACAATTAGTAATATAAAGTATATCTTGATCTCCGTTGTCAATGATACCGGAGTTCAAGACGTTGTTGATCTCCGTTGTTGTTGGCAACGTAAATAATTTGATGTTGCATTATAGCCACATGCATGCATGCATGCTGCTTTTTATCTCCTTAGTTACGCGTATGATGACACAGACAAGGCAACTTGCTTCTTTATACAATAAATTCGGATGGATTTTAAAAGGGAGAAATTAGGATTGAAATACGAAATAAAATAAAACAACTTATGCAATACGGAGATCAAGCTTCTTTAAATCCTCGAAGATGTTATAACGCCTCGGCTGGCGCCTCGGCGTTATACATCTTCTTGGATTTAAAGTATAGCTTGATCTCCTAATTACATAATATATATTATGACATTTGTCAAATACCGTCATAATTTTTTAATATTTGAATAGAAGTAAATATTTATAGTGCCGTTGCATTTGGTCAACAATAGTTTAATGAAAATTTGCCGTTAAATCTTTCTGGAACATACAACAATTTTACTTTTACATTTAATCTTTGTTCAAAATAAATATTAATTAAATTGGCAGTTTTACTTTTTTGTCCAGGCCACAAAAGTCTTTCATACCTATCAACTACCTAGCAACCGATCACCTATCATTTTTTACTTTCGCTTTCAATTGCCTTATCAAGATAGAAAGTTACAATTTCGTAAAGGGGAGAATGAAACAGTTATTAATGATATCACCATAAACGCGTTTATAATTTTACATGTATTTTTCTAAAACCGTCTCAAAATTACTAAAAATGTTGACTTTCTCTAATCAAAAAACTTGAACCGAATGCTGCACTACCCTTGCTTGACACGCTCGCCGTGCGTCAAGGTAGTGATTTGTGATCACTCATTTCTTGTATTAATGGTAAATACGTACCCATCTAAAACTCCGCTGGCAATTAATAAAATTGACATTAGATAATAACAATTTAATATACTCCAGTTTTTTATCACGTTTTACTCTCTGTCGAAAAGTTAATTAACAAAAGTGCTATATGTACAGTACAAGATATGTAAGGTCACGTTTATTTACGTTTTGTACAAATTAGAATTCGCCATCTTGCTCTGCATTTTAGTTCAGCATAAAACCGTTATGTCAACGAAGTGAAGTAAGTAAATCTGCAATAGTACAGTGTAACACAAGTAGGCGCTTGAAAATTGAGGGTTTGAACTAGCAAGGCCGCAAAAATACATAGTAAAATGTGATTTAATCATGTTTGTGTGGCTTTAAAATTCCAAAGCTGTCACTTATACAGTTAACTTTATCTTTAAGAGCGTTATAACTTTATACGTACTTTTCTAAAAACGAAGGTCAAAATTACTAAAAATTTTTACTTCATGTAATCAAAGAGCTTTATTAAATTTTTTTTGTTCCAAATGCCATAAAAAATGCGCTGGTTAAGTCTGGTGCATACCTTATGAAACACCCTGTATAACATTTAATGTATGTTGTTAATAAAAAGTATCTGGGAGTGCAAATAGAAAAACGAGGACACGAGGAACATGAGCTATAGGCCAGAATCTCAAAAGGGAATCAGATATGTAATGCTAACGTCACTGATTGGATCACAATATGAGTTAAGGAAAACAAAATCAAGAATATACAACAATGTTAAGTCCTATAGTAACATACGCATGCATGACTGGGATGTTAAAATGTTAAGGATGTTTTTTAATTTATTTTGAGCATTTCCACAACAGCGCTCCTAACTTATATTTTACAAAAAATAATATATTTTAGCTAATTAAATACCGAAATTTAAGAAAAACTTGTGTAATCATGTTTTAAATTGTCTGACTATTTTATGGATATTTTAATTTTTGCTAGACATTTGAATGTTTTACGTTGTAAAATTAAAAATACTTTTATTTTTGATAAATAATAAGCTCTACAGGGGCGGTAAAATTAATGTAGCCCAAGGCGTCAGAGAGACTATATTCGCGCCTGGTTCTACTTCAATAGTATTAGCTCAGCTAGTTTAGAAATAGAAAAGCTTTACTCGGAATACTCAACTTGTAATATATATCTTCGTGACAGTAGCAATAGCAGTCATTGAATAGAAGACAGTAAAATTGACTTCAGTGAAAATGTATACGTACAATAACATATTATTATTAGAATTAGTGCGTATCTAATTGAAAAATATTTAGAATGTATAAATTACCACAAATTTGCCAATTATTACATTAATCCTAACTCATTTGGTTTAAGGATGTAGTATGCTGTACCACTTCGATTGATATCAGCTGCCGCATAACGTGAAAAAAATTTCAATATTGTTAAATTGCACATACACTGAATTTTATATCACATCGCAAATGAAAAGCCGTTTTGGGGTAAGATATATTTAAATTAAGTATTAAAAGCTTTATATTCTTACATTCAAATTAGGCTTTTCAATGTAAAAGCTACAGTTATTACAGTAACCTTACTGGTTAGGTCCTTCTTGGATGAAACTTGTTTACAATAAAAAATTTAAAAATTAAAACTGATGATAATAATTTTATCGTACGATGTTAAATTTACCCACAAACCTATAAACCAAAGTTTTTCACCTAAATTTCGCACAGACATCAAAAGATCATCACTGGTCGGATTAAGGATGAAATGTATTTTAAATGGAAATAAGGGTTTTCATAAAAATGAAATCAAAAAATCATGCGTCCTCATCGTTGTCTATAAAATTTTTATATTCCACTGTGTACGTCAATATTTTACCTATTCCGCGTTATGTGTCTTCATATTTTCGTATATTTTTTTATAAATTTCCCCCATTCGTGTTGCCGTTGACAAGTCGTGACAATATTTTGTAGCCAAGAGCAGTACAAAGAATGCGGAACACACACAGACAGCATTTCGTGCCGCGAATATTTCCTAGCTTATCGTCCTGTCCGCGTCCAGAAGTCGCAGGATACCTGGGCACATCTCTACTACAAGGCCTACCAGCCACCACGACAGAAAATCAATATAAGCCTGCTTACCTGGCCATCTCTACGGCTGTCAAGTAACCGAAGTTTTGTTTATTTCTTTATAAACGCGCTTCGAGTAAGGAAATGCTTTGAAACGTCGACCCATGTTATTTCAATCTGCTAAATATGGAGACACAAAAAGTAAATTCCACAATAATATTCATTTATTTAAATGCCACTTTTTTTAATTATGTCGCTTGAATACAATAATTAAATTGAGCGTGAGGAACATGCTTTTACCTGTGAAAAAGCTTTAAAATAAAGTTTGGAATTCAATAACTTTAATGGATACCGATTATAAAGTTAAACCTTCATGTTGCTAATTACGTTTCGTATATTAACACAAAGTATAAAAGGTTTAGTTTCAATTAAATTACTCGTATTTAACTGGTCTTTTATACTTAAAACATAGCTTTATATCAATATAATCGACTAAATTTAAAAAAATAAAAATTTATTTAACTGTAAGAATATCTTTTGCATTAAAAAGTTTCAAACTTGTAATTCGGTTTGTACATAATAATATAAAGGGCTATTTGCCGAGACAAACCTTAACACGCTTATTTATATTAGACTAGTCCTGTAGGATCCATGAAGGAAGGTATGTGGTTATTGTAAATTATAAGTGTAATCTCTATCAGAGATTAAAGGACACGTACTCATTTCAGTGGTCGAATCTTCTAACAGAAAATCTGCTCCCTTTATAAATAAATCCTGCATTGAAGCTTTGAATAAAGCATTGACAGCGGTGGACTTTTGAAGTAAATATTATATTATTTATTTGAATGGTAGTGGCTTTTATTTTATTCTACCTGTTTCTGCTGTATTTTGTTGTTCTGCTCGCAGAATGTGTTTATATCGGGTGTCCCAAAATGCTCTGTGCACGCAATATCTCCGTTATTTGAAAAGATAAAGAAATCAACCAAAAACTATTGTGAATGACTCAAAATGATCCTTCGGAAAACACCCTTAAATGCCGGTTCCATAGCAACGTTTAAGAGATCATGCCAAGTTGATTAAAACTTGATTAACTTTTCAAATTGCATTCTCTGCTTTTTTTTCAAGGAAATTTATTCTTCACTTCATTCTGCATATGGTAGTATGCCATATTTAATTATCTATGTGCATTTAGGAATGCACATTTAGGGATTTATGTGAAGTGTACAATTTATAAAAATACTTTTTTCAACCCTTAAATGCACACTAGATAATTAGAAAAAAAAACAGAGGGTGCAATTTGAAAAGCTAATCAACTTAGCCTGATCTCTTAAATATTGCTATGCAATCAGCGTTTAAGGATGTTTTCTGAGGGGCCATTTTGAGCCATTCACAATAGTTTGTGGTTAATTTCGTTATTTTCTCAAATAACGGGGACATTGCATGTAAAGAGCATTTTGGGACACCCGGTATATAATTTTTTAAATTGTTTGTTGTCTATTTGTTTCTATTAAATATTTAGGTATACAAGAAAGACACTTCTGTACAAAGGTCAGTACCTTTAGTGAAGGTTATTTCTTCTACCGTATTTGATGCAGTCATTCTGTCCACGAGAGATATATATTATGTATTATAATCGTAGTTACGGTCCACTAGTTTTACGACTAAAAATTAGGTTATGTAAAATTTTACAAAAAGAATTTATTTATTCAACAATATTAACATCTCTATAAAATAACTGTAATCACTGCTTAAAACCTCACATTATTTTTTGGCCAATTATCTGCTGGATTCTGAGGTGGTATTCGTATTCGATGGGTATCGACCTGTGTGTCACTGATTGTCACAAATCAAACAGACAGATTTTCTAGTTACCTTTGTTTTCAGCATCTTAGCATGTTTTTAGTATATTAGCATGAAATTATTATGTAATTGCATTTGATGTCACCATGTATATCAGCTTAATTCATATTCTCATTCGAATTTTATATTCTTAAATAGTGCCATCTATGTTAGGCTACGTAACTATTAAATTATCGATTTTTCAAGGTTCCCTATATGGTGGACATAGCTTTTTCTGGCAACCTCATTCGTTAAAAAGCTGTAAAATCTTGTGTAAAATTTAAAAACGTTTTTTTCTCTTTGGTGATCTAATGACGAAAGCTACTTTCTGCCTACTTACGCACAGTATAAATCTTATTATTCTGGTTTCTTTTGGAATTTGAATGCAAACCGGAGTACGAGACAATAGTATCACACATTCAATTTGAAGTTTCTAGTGCTTCTAGTTGCATTCATACAAAACTAAGCAAAAGCTAGATTTTCCTACAGTAAAAGCATTGCCCCTTTCTTATTCATACTACCCATTTTATATTCATGTTAAAGCTATAATTGATTTACTTCCTTTAAAAGGCGAATCTTATACAATGCTTAGAAAACTTCAGATAATTTCAATAAAAACATACGCGCTTTAAAATTTTTGGTCAGCCAGTAGATTATTGGATACACTTCTTATCCATATTTTGATCTCTAGACTGCATCCTATTGCAAAACGTGAATCAGAACTACTTCCTATAAAAATAACTGTCAGTCTAACTTAAAATGCTTGATTGATTTTTTGACAAAACGATGTCAGGTTTTATAAGCCATAGAAACAAAAGTGAAAGATTCAAAAATTTTAAATTAAATACGTGCTCACTATTTAAATAATACAAAACGATTGTTGTCTCGTATTTTTTACGAGCATCGCATGTAAATTGTATTCTCGTATAGGAATACTTAACCTGTAGCGAAACTTGGACGACCGTGAAATGAATAAAAAACCAGATAAAGGGTCGGTCTTTCTGCCTCTCAACTATTTATTTGGTTGATAAGTTAATCACTACTTTCGTATAAAATACAATTATACTAAATAGACTAACTAAGTAATACAATTAGTTAGTCTGGAATATTGTTAGAAACAAAGTATAGTTGGGCCTGCAGAAATTGATTTTTATAGCTGTGAGATTTAAGTACCGACAGTAAGTTTGCATTCAGGGCCGTCTACTTTTCTTTTTTGAGGTAATATGGTTTAAGTATTCATATTTTTTGGGATTTATATTACAATATTTTCGTGTCAAATGAAAATAGATACTACATAAATACAAATAAAGGAACTTCTTATATTTGAAACTTTAGACATTCCCTTAATTCTTTTGATATTAGGAATAGTATTTTTCTGAGACATAAATTTCGATTTGTAAAAAACCCGTTTATACCCTTGCCGCACCAAACCGCATTTAATAGGTATAACAAACAAAAAGGAATATTTTATTTGTGTCTGTTATCTTTTTAGTCCTTTTTAAAAATGTACTAAATACTTATCTGATAACATTTGGCAGTATCAATGTTAGTTCAAAGTATCCTTTTATTTAAAGCTTTAAGCAGTAAGCTGAATAAGCTTAGAACAGTTCTTTGTTGTTCTTGACATGTTTGATATTAAATAGAACTTGCCCACAAAAGTGCATATGGGTAAAACTTTCTGAATGTTTGGAATCTCTGAAACTTTACACTCTGAAAAATTTACTCTGAAAAAAAGTATTATACTAGCCTTGCTGTCCTAGTTCATTATGAAATCAATAGTACTTTCTGCACTCCTATAAGAAGTTTGTATATAACCTCGACATAGCAAATAAAATAAAAGGGAGAATGGATTATGCATGTATTTTCTTTCTATGATAATAATTTATATTTATTATTTATAATTACAATATAGTTACTTATATTACTGCCAATAAAATAATTCCTTTTTGTTGTAAAAGGGTTTCATTGGATAAGATAATTTTTTTAAATTTTGGCCAGTAAAACCACTCTCCTGGATGAACGTGTTGGTGATGCTTTCCAAAACCTAAAAAGAAAAGCTTTGCTGTTGCTCTGCAGATTATAGCGAATTGCATTTTGAGCATTTGTTGTATTTTTCAGGCCAAGCAATCTTTTATTACATAACATCCCCTATTGTTCTTCACTGTTCTGCGCATGAGCGCAAATCTAGTATGTATATTTGTATATGTATATAGATAATATAAATAAAAATATTAATGTAATAGATTAGTGACATAATTGAAACACAATAAATAAATTTGCTAAAGTTTATCAATTTTATATTCCTTTGTTGTTTATTGACACGATGAATTTTAACAAAAGTACTCTAATGGTTGGTTATAGGAAGATTTATTTAATTAGAGCTAAATTTATGGAGGTGATTTCAGAAAATGGGAACCTCTATAACTGTATCGTTTTTCAAAGTCGGTTGGAATTTTTTCCAACTCTACCTTTATGTACGAGTAACTTAATAGCCGCGATGGAATCTTTCTGCTTTGAAATATGCAGCTTTAAATGCTGTTTGTACATTTTATTTTCAAGTTATTTAGTACATCTTCGTTGTAAGAGATATTTTCAAATGCATTTTGATTGCATAAATATTTATTATAAAAACTACTCATGAAAAATTTATATACAATATGTTATGCATAAATTAATCGTACACTGAGCAAATGTACTTGAAACTGTGTTGAGGTCATATTAATCCTAGTGGATATCAAAACGGTATTTTAACACATTTAAGTAGTGGCCCATTGTGAAAATTAATAAATATTTTGCAGAATATTAGTTACTTTAAAAACACTTTAATAAGAAATTTTTAATATACCAGCTTGAGTAAACTTTTTTAAGTAAAGTTTTTAAAAAATTGAAATCATCTCAATTTTCCAATGTTTTAGGGCGTGATTTTTTCTTCCTTAAATCAATTATTTTTAATTAAAAACTTGATCTCTATAGATCCACAACATGACCAACCAATTTTTATTCTGGAAGAAAATTTGGAAAAAAAACCTAACGGGTATTGTATTGCTACGAGAATATCTAGCAATTTATTTGTTTCATCCATTGTCTTTTAAATTAATAAATGTAAAGTGAATGAGTGATAACATATTGTTTAATCGTTTCTTAAATAAGTAATGTAAGGCTTTATTAGTTATTCCTTGCCTATGATTCACAACTGCATTCGAATCTTATAAACTTTTCCATTTTCGTTGTTGCATCGAATTGTCCATTCCAACCATAGTTCTTCTCTTGGGAAAATGAAATCCAAAGTCGTCATCTTTTTATGTTCGCAAGTATGTGTACTTCGATAACTTAATTTTTTAAGTTTTTAAAAAGTTTAAATTTTAGTCTTACTTAATGGAACTCCATGGTCATCCAGTAAACTAATAGCAGTTAGTCATAGGTTTTACACATTATACACTGCCTTGCAAAAAAAATCGCATACATTTTAAAAAACTTTTATGTACCAGTGTACCGTTATAAATTATATACCTTACATGTGTTTTTTAATAGGCAGGTATCATTAGCAAAGATAATTGTAAACAAACACGTGGCTACTATTAGATACAGGTGAAGATATATGGTAAGGTAACGATAATGAGATACACAAAACGGGGATTTGCCTTTTTAACACATCCAATAATACATAAAAATAATTTTAACATTATTAATTTTCAATAATTTTATAATTAAAATATTATTATTAAAATCAACAATCGCAATAACATGTGACAAAATAGCCTGTGTAGACGCTAGCGTGCTGTTCTCTTACCCAACCGGACCGGTATAGAATTCCGATGCCAGCAAATCTGGTTAAGGTTTTCTTAGCTGTAACACAAATATGGAATTTGTACTATACCATCTGTAAGTTGGCTGCAGCCGCACGAAGGATCTACGTAATTATAATAAAGTACGTAATTATACGTACTTTATTTTTCCCTTTTAGATGATACGATATGATAAATTTTCGTAGAATCTAATACAAATCCTTGGGATTCTGTAAAATTACAGAAACTTTTATGCAGATTTCAAGGAATTCCATAGAAATACCGGGGCATTCCAAGAGAATTTTAAGGAAATTCGTATGAAATGGAAATTATAGAGTACAAATTCTGCTAAATGGCTACCCCTCAGTTAATACATTTTGTCGCATACCTTATCTGGCTGCTTCGGTCCAGGGTAGTGGGACCATTTGAAAGTAGGAACATTTTTAGTCATGTCTTTCTTATATGTTATATTTCTTCTATTCTATTCTTTTGTTTCAGAGAGAGGCATCGTGGTGTACAGTGGCACCTTTTCTTTTCTCGAAAAGTTTTTCAGCTTATATTAACCCTAATACCTAATAACAACACTAAACCTTAACTTTATAGGTTTCTTTTTAATTGGACTTAACAGTTCCCGCTCTCAACTGTCCCTGTTTTCTTTAGGCACTTACCAAGTGCAGTATATCTTGAAGGATATCACAATTCATTCTTGGACGAAAGTTTAACCAACATTTTTTAATAAAAGTTCTTACTAACGAATTGTCACATTTATATAATGAAGTAATTAATATCTAAATTGTACAGAGTGGTCCGTTTCTTAAGTCCAATATGTTATCTCGGAAACTATTATTTTGGAGAGTTTTGTGAAAAAACCGTTGTTTCTATTAAAATGATTTACAATTTTTTAGTAATTCCATATATTTGTATGGTTATATACAGAGTAATGAAATAAAGTTCATTTTTTAATATTATTACATTTTAAATAGCGCTTTTGAAAATAATTACAATAATTGACCTATTAGGACTTAAATTTTCGGATTTATTGACTATTATCTTCAAGCTTATTTTCAAATCGAGCTAGCAAAGTTACTAATCAACTTTCTAAGCTCTTATTTGAATAAAGTATAATACTCTTATAGTATGAATAATAATGTATTCATACTATAATTAACCAAACAAACATCTCAGGTCATATGTCCCCCATCTAACATGTAACACAAACACACACACGCACACACACACCTATCGTTGTATTTCAATTATAAAAATCCTCCCGCCCAAAATGGGACTCGAACCCACAACGAGTGCATGATACCACTCGTTTACCGTCGGCCCTAACTAAACAGTTAATATCTTTTTTATTATTATAATACTTTTAATATGATTGCGTTAGCTTTTCTATTTGTTCGCGATGTATTTGATGTAAGATATTGGCATGAGACCCTTTTGTATGTTATTACCGGTGGTCAGATGTGCAGGAAACAAAAAAATCTTCGTGGTCGCATATAACTGTCCCGAAACTTGCAGAGTTCGCGCTGTTATTCTGCATTATGATGTGCCAAGTGAGTAATTTTGCATGTTGTTACTGATGGACTGTAGATGTGCAGCAAACAAAAGAAAACCTTCGCGGTCGAGTATAACTGGCCTTTTTGGCTAATTGTAAACAATTTATAAAAACTAATAAACAATAACTTCAAGACAGTTTTACTGCAATTGCAGACCCATATTATTATATGTCGTTGGATTCGTTTTCGACAGTACTTTTCGCGGTCTTAATAATATACAGGGTGTTCCATTTAAAAAAATTAAGACAATCTTTATAATTTTTTTAAATCTGGAAACACTGTGTAACAATTTAGACACCTAAATCACAAAATAGATAAATTTAGACTTTTTGCTGCACGTAATAACTCAAAAAGTTGATTAGTAGCTTTGCTGGCTCATTTTGAATGTGGACCGTTTACTGAAGGTAATAGTCAATAAGTCTGAAACAGTGTTCATTCTATGCAGTTATAACTGTTTTTAAAAGCGCTATTCAAAAATGTAATAATATACAAAAAATATAGGATTACCAAAAAATAGCAGAGATCCGAAATAAACGAGTCTCCCTGTACATGCACATAATTGAATATGCAGAATTGAATGTTTATGTAAGGGTTATGGGAGAGTTGCCTAAGGTATATAAAGCAGAGCTAGGATTCAGTAAAAAAAAATAATTCATGAAATAAATAAAGATTAATAAAAACTTTCACAGTATTTATTAAATTATAATCTGACAATATCGTTTCGACAGCTGAGCTGTCATTATCAAAGGTAATATTAATATAAACAAACACGTCGCTAAGGTAAAAATACAAAAAATAGGTAACTAGATAAAAAGATAAAATAATCAGAATTAAATATCTAACACTTCCAGTAACGGAGAATTACTGAGCTCAATCTGTTCATTCATTAAAGGTACTCTGAGTTTGTGTATCTTTGTATATCTCAAAAGCTTTTAAAATGTCTATTTTGCGTTTGTTGTTGCAAAAATGTAGAAATTTAATATTATTTTGAGGAGTCGTTGTGTGATTTTGTTCTAAAAGGTGTTTGGGATAATTAGATTTTTCAGGATGTTTATTTCTGTAACAACGTACGTGTTCTTTATATATTACGTCAGAATTTCAAAGTATTTCCCAATATATTCCGAACTACGAAAATAATTTCATGATATCATGTGTACGTTTAGCATTCAATAAAAATGAGAAAGTGTTAGTGTTGGTTTTAAAGGCTATTTTATAATTGTTGGTTTTTCTTAGTATATTTGCATACTTTTATATAGTATTTTTTTATTTTGTATAGTACTTTTTCTGATATTTTGCCAAAATATGATATAGATCAACACCACCTATTATATAACTAAGGCCTCACAACAACAACATATTGTAAACGTCATAGTGACGTCTCCTACAAAAGGTAAAACAAATGACAGTATGTACTAATAAATAATAGTATTATGTCAATTGTGTAATTGTGTTGGCTGGTGTATTGTAATTTTTATATGTGTAGCATATTATTAGCTTGTATAATTAATATAATGTACTTTTAAAATGGTAAACAAATGTGTTATTGTGTACCCGGTACAACGGTAATTACAATGAAGAACAAAAAATGCACATGTTGTTTAAGTTTCCGAAAAACAACGAATCACAAAGAAAGTGGATTCATAATTCATAAAATTCACCGAGATATTGTATGCCATCGAATTATTCTGTAGAAGGTTATTAGTGCTTATTTGTTTTGCTTTTTACCTGTTTCGTAAGATGCTAACACCATTTATTAAATAGTATAATAAGAGTAGTGCTGTGGCGTCTTAACAGTAGAAATTACATTTACCAAAGAAGGTTTAGTAAATTTAATACACCCAAACTCCTCGCGACTACGGGATTTTGTTTGTAGAAAAACTTTGCAAAACACATAAGAATTATAAAATATTTCTGTCAAGTATAACTGTAACCTCAAAATAGGAACTTTAGCGTTCATTTTTTGATTATTTACGTGTTGTCAACGCCATTTGATTTAAGATTCCTATTCTATGAGTTACTTTGCACATCCCATTACCATCGACTTAGCCTAACTACAACAAAAACTTATTTTTAAAGATATTTAATTGCAAATACATAATAAACACAGGTTGGTATTTTATATTTATGATAAGATTTTCATACGAAAATGGGTTCCTGCCAAATAAAAACTCATTCTTAATTAATATTCTGGGAAATCTTTTATTTTTGGTGGAATAAGACAGCCTATTAGCTCAAATTTGAATGTAAAATGAGGAATAAAAGATTCAGGGATTGCCTCTTTGTCGTGACGTCACTATGTGGTTGGTAGACCTTGTTATGTAGCTGGTGTATAAATATGTAATTTGTTTTTTCTGATTGATTGTCAATGGGATATATTCAGTTTTAATACCACGAGAGCAAACGAAAATAATCGATTATACCTACCGAGCGACGAGACGTATTCTGCGAAACACCACGACAGCGTAGCTGGAGTGGTGTTTTAAGGAATACGTCGTGTCGCGAGGTAGGTATAAGATTATTTTCGGTTGCTCTAGTGGTATTCGATACGATTATATAACAAATAAAATTTAGAATCAACTATTATTTTTATTGGTATTAATATTAAAGGTACAATTATTATAATAAATATTTGTTACACCTGAATTTGCTACGCCAGTACTCGTACTAGGTTGATTAGTTGAAGAGTTTCTCATTTTTTCAAGAATTTCGGAATGATGTTCACTACCAAGCTTAAGATAAGGTTTGAGAGAGTCAGATGAACAGTAGCCAGTTATCTTGATAATTTCTTGCAAGTTTGCTCCAGATTTTGATAAGTTACTCACAGCCGAAGAACGATTCGAATGATTTGTTATTTTTACTTTCTTAGTATCCAGTCCAATAGACTCCGCTCCTAAACGTGTCCATTTACTTAACTGATTAATTCCCAGTGGACAATTTTTATACCAAGTTTTTATTTTTTGCCAGCCAGGATGTGGAGTTAAGAACAGTCGATTGGTTTTAATGTTTGGTGTTCTTTTGCTTAGCATTTTATCAAAGAGGCGCACTGGACACTGGTCTTCACATTGTTTGTTTGGTGTTAACCATTTAGATTCCGCAGTGGGTTTTTCTCCACCCTGTGTTGTTTTAGAAAATATGGTGTTGTATTCAATACGTCCTGTGGGCTCACCGTAATTGTTGATTTCTTTTTTGAAATAATCAACAAGGCATAAAGCCGCTTCGTTACCGCGCCACGCAAGCTCAACAGCACAAATTTGATAGAATTTCTTCTGCAGGCCATCAGGGGTATCTTCGTTGTAGGTTGTAACAATCTTATTGATTTCTTCTCTAGTAAGAGCAGCAGCACTCGATCTTCTTTTTTCAGGGATTGCTTGTAGCTGTCTTCTTTTTATTGCCCGTGCTTTTCTGGCATTCATAAAAATTAAATCCTTGAAGGGATTAGTTTTTCGCTTAAAATCTTCATACATTTTTTGCTGCAGAAGTTTGGCGGTAATATTCCATAATGTTTTCACAGTACCTTCTTTGTAATCGGTGCCATTCGCTCTTTTCATATTAAATGCCCAATCCTTCAAAATATCTGCCAGCTCTTCGTCCGATGTTTCAGCACAAATATTATAATTTCGGTGTTCGCAAAATTACAAGAACTGTTTCCACACATATTTGTGCGTTTTGACAGTGTTTTCAGGGGTGATATGTTCTATTGACTGATCTATTTCAACGCTACTAATATTGCCAAACCGTTCCATAGCGGAAAAGCAGGATTTGCACAAATACAAAGCTAACAAAACGAAGCGATGCTTTTTTGACAGATTAATTTAATTTATTGCATGCACAGGTATGTCGATGACTTCAAAATAATTGTTACTCTGACAACGATTGCTTGAACCAATAGTGTTGCAGGCTTGGAAATACCGAAACGATTATACAACGTCGTGAAGCGTATATTCACTTATCTATATGTGGTAACTAGGATAATTCGCAACTACTATTGGCTAATTTTATTATGAGTTGTATAATCTTTTGATAGCTAACCTATAATCTTTTCGTTTAACTAAAGTGTCAATTATGTTCGGAATGTAATGATTTACATGTGCTAGTTGTTTAATGGTTGATATCTCTGCTAAGATCTGCCTATGTTAGTGGAATAGTTAAAGCTCTGTGTACTAAGGATCTGTAAGCTACTAGTTTATGTGCTTTGTGGTGACAGGATTCATTTGGTATTGTTCATCTCAATTCTGTTGGTTTATATCAATCTGGATTTATCTTCTGCACTACCCTAAATTTAAAAATAGTAGTTTTTATTCTTTTTTGAGCACAGCTTTAAAAGTGAATTATTCATTGTTTGATATGTAGCTACCTATTTGGACATGAGCATTTCAGTAAAAAGTCAGAGCACGGAAGTGGTCTAGTATTATTCAATAACTTATAAATATGTTACTTATCTGAAGGTATTTTGAGGTGGAGAGTGCAACTGAACAAAACTGGCATGAAACACAATCATCGTTTATTTAGAATCGTTTTAATCTTATTTATATTTAGTTTTGTATTTGTTGTCTTGTCTTGAAAGGATGGTTAATTTTCTACGTGCAACGACAGTAATAACTTATGATACGAGTTTGTTCTAAATTAAGTATTTAATTTAATTGTAAATTTGTAAGTAATTATGGAATTTAAACACAATCCACTACATTGAAACAGTCAACTTGTAAACGCAAACGGTAAAAAATAAATAACAATCGATTTTCGGAATTCTTTTTCCAATAAAGTATCACTCAGCACATTTTATTTACTCGATTGTGTCCTGTCGTCCTCCTAGTCGGGGTATAATAAATTTGTGTGCAAGTCACGTAATCGATTTGGTCTTGAAGAAATTATTGTATCATGAAGCGAAACTATTTATCATGCTACTTTAGCTCTTCATCTATTAAGTAATCACACTATGACTGTAAATAGGAAATGTTTCGTGCTTGTCCTTTTTAAAAGCTTTAATAAGTATAAATTTGTTTTTACGGGACGGTGGTAAAACTAGGACTGCTAATATTGAGTTAGTAAGAAGGAACAATTTTATAGGTGATTGTTGTGGTTACGAAGTCTACGAAAAAGAAAGAGAGGGTCGAGGGTCGAACGTCTGATTGGACCCACAGGAAGAGACAATTGCCGGTATGAGCTTCATTGCAGACCATTATACCATTTAAATCAGCGCGACCCTTTTTTCTTTCTCGTACTACTGATGTTTTGATGACGTCGCATTTATAAAGGAAATGTCAAGTAATTTAATCGATCATGACGCAGAAAAACGGTGTAACCAAAAAGAAGTCGTCACTGTTTGAACTTTAACGTTTACAAGTACTCGTATTTAACGAATAATTTAGGAACAAATTAACCTGAATCTTAAAACATATATGTACATACCTTAGTTTTCGCTTTTAAGTGTTTTCGAATGGCTTATATGTAATCAACTAATCAGTATTATGTTTTTATATAAATGTTTCATAAATTTCAAAAGGAATAATAGAGTAATAATAAAGTAATCAATAACCACACAAGTGATTAAACAAAGAAACCGTAATCGATGTCTTAACAAAAATAATAATAAAACTTTCAACGTTTGTGCTGTAATAACTGAAATGATTATGCACTACTATGGCTAGACGGATGGTTTATTTCAGTAATTTTGAACCGCTCCTTTATATCGATTTAATAAATTTTATTTTTCTTCTTAACAACTCAAAGCAGTTTTAGAAAAAGATAAATTGTATTGTTTTTTCGTAATACAAAGACATTAGTAGTAAACTCATGTAGTTCTATTTCAATAATACTACCTTTTCCTAATTATTGTCTATATAAATCTTTATTTACTTTTCAATATTTGAAATAAATATTAGAGTAATCAGCAGTGGTTCTTAAAAATTATGTCTTTGACTGATTTCTGAATGTGTTTTTACCGTTTCCTATTTCCAATATGCATAAAGCGGTAGATACTATTCAGGTTGAATTATAAATTAAACTCTAATAAAACACAATCAAAACTGCTTAAGGAAGAAAACTTAGATCCTAGTATTTCTGAGTCTAGTGTCAATTTTTCTATTAATGGCACTCCAGATTTTTTAAATTCCAGAAACTCTGGATAGTAATTTCACATGGGTACCTAACAAGAAAAATCAAATATTCGTTACAAAATCGCTTTAACTAATCGTCTTCTTGAGACTAACTGATCAAAATTTTGAGACTACTATTGAAAGATAGTAATACCTGTTTGTAAATAAAATAGGAAAGTCCGGATGGAAACCGTTTCTGAATATAATTGAATAGAAAGTACGAGTTTACTTAATGACTGGCCTGGCCAGGTATCGTATCTAACAGTAGTTTCTTATTGTGTAACACTCAAAATCCACAAACTAAATAATAATTATAAAATTATCATACGTTAGCAAAGAAGCTCAAGATTACCACGGCTTGAGATTTAGCTCTATCTTACAGATTTTTGTATTCAGGTTGCAGGTATTGGTTCTGCAGTTGTCTTATTTTATGAAAAGGAGTAGATAAAGGTTTAGAACTCAAATAAAAACTCTAAAAGGGCGCCATCTGATTATGAAGCTTAATGATGATGTTTAATTAAGCCAGAATAGATATTAAATTCACTAATCAGAAAATGAATTAAATATATTAGGTTTTGAACAAAAATTTGGATATGTTTAGAAAATTTTAAAATAAAAATTGAACAAAACATTCATAATTATATGGTTTCGTTTAGATCCTTGATATAAACTAAAAACATTTATTGGATGGTAAGAAAGTAAAAAATAGTCAAACACATATATAGAAATAGTCAAACACGTATAAAAACATAAACAATATAATTTTATTAAACTTAAGATTAGTCGTTCAGTAAATGATTATCAACTACTTCAGAATTATTAAACACAAAGCGATTCAAAAAGGTAATTTAAAATTTATTCAGAATGAAAGAAGTATTTGAATTTTAATGAGTATAAATTATCCAAAAACTCAATAAGATCTAAAGAGTATCCAGATTGATTGAACATAAAGTATTCCAAAATTATTTAAAATCAAGAAATTATTTAGATACGAAATCCTTTGAAAAATTTAACAAACAAATATCTATAATTTATTAATGAAGTAAGTCTATTTAAATATTACAGAAGTTAATAAATTTAAATTTCACTAACGGTGACGAACTAAAATTATATACTACTAGAGAGCTCTCTTCTTGTAGAAAACAACAAACTTCACTTGTTCAAATAATCCGTCAACAAAAATTACAATGATAAATAGTTCTTGAAGTACAGTACCTTAAATCTTATCCAATTAAACCTTTGTTTATTTGCCTTACAAAGCAAGCCATGCTGGTCAGCTAGAAGTTGGAAAAGCCTCTCATAGAAAAAACCGTGGTTGATTCTAGATGGTTTTAAATTGTAGTTTGAAAGTAGCAGGTCCAAAGAAATACTTTTTATAATAAAAATAGTCAATCATCCATATGATTTCACCACCAATCTTTGTTAAGCACAGTTTAAACAATCCTGTTTCTGTTATTGTTTATTGTTTATAATTTATTCACAAAGGATAATGGTAAAATCTTTTAAAAACTCAACAGATTTAACCCAAGTAACACTTGCCACTCTTTAAAATTCCTCCCGTAATAAGATAGTTATTTGTCTTTGTCCGTAGATAAAACGGGAATTTATAGTTTAAATTATTGACCAATTTACGTAATTTTTAATAACAAAACTACACTATTTTTAAAGTGCGAACAGAAAGACGTAATTGTTTTTAATGGTTCATCACAATAAAACAAACCATAAATTATTATTACCGATACTGTATTACTAAATCTTCTCAAGCAAGATTTATTAAAAACTAAACAACTTAAAAAAAATTCACTTCACAGCAAATAGCAACTAAACTGTACGGGAACTGTATTTAGAAATTGCATTAATTCTAAATAATTAACGCTAAATTGTAATTCGATAGAGTCGACCCCAGAGTCAACTGACTCTTTTCAAAGCTGGATCGAAAGTGAAGACGTATTTTTTAACATTTTGGACCCCTATTTTAGCGCGAAGTAACTATATTTTTCTATACAATAAGGAGGTTTCTACTAACATTCACGCATAATTCTCGACCTAACGAACAAAAGTAGGGATCGGAAAATAACGTGGGAACCGCCGCGTCACATGTGCAGACTAGACTTACTGATGGTGCAATTTTCGAGACAAATACTCAAGAAGCCAAGCTGAATTTCGAACACGTGTAGATGTCACCTTTTGAACAAAGAAGAAATTGATCTTTCACGAATACATTCACAGAATACAAACGAAACTGTTTTTATAAAGCGAGATGACTTGAGTACATTTTATGTTTTATCAAGGTCTTTTAATTTTTTCAGCAACGCAACCATTACTACGAGGGGACAAACAAAGTTCTAAAAATATTATTTATTACCTCCACATCTATTAAATTTGTAGAAGTTTGAAAACAATCTTTTGAGATATTCGTCATAAGTGTGATTATACGACAAAATTTTAGCTACGAATAAAATACAATTTTACAGGACCGAACTCTAAGTTTTTCAGTAAGTATACATGCAAAATTCACGTACTTAAGGCCGATAGAATATATACCGTTACAATTGAAACTAATCCTTCCTTGATTGTTTATAGACTGGTTGCAAATAATTTGTATATATTTAAAATGGCTGTTTAGTGATTTATAAAAATTAGTTAATATAACTACTTGTGTGCCACTACATTTTTGGTAGAAACTGAAAACTGCCTTTTTTAATTAATATTTGCTCAAGAAGTTGAAAGACCTTAATAACACCTACCCTAAAGTAATGATTTTAATTAATATCTTGTATACCAAAGTTCAGTGTCTCGGATTATTTTCCCCATACTTTCCCGTATTTCACACAAAAAGAAGAGAGAGATGACAAAAAAATTAGTAATTCCTAGGAGTTGTGTTAGGAGTGTGTTGGTATAGCGCACATGTTACGGTGGCACTAAATTTCGACTAACTAATCGTTTTAAACTTATCGCCTCTAATAGTTTAATTTATCAAAAAATGATTTCAATTCTATTAGTCTATATATTCGGACAATACTTGAATGTGTGTTTATGCTTGTTACTTTTGACTGCCGTCTTTGTCAAAACATGTAACTTCTCCCGAGACAAATTCGTGTAACTACTTGCTTTGTATTTCAAATACTCTCACGATATGCAATATAAAAAATTTGTTGTATTATGTTATTGATTATTCAATTATTAATTATTGAACGGTCGAAATTAGTATATCAGATTTCTTGTAATAATTGTAATTTAATATGCATATTGTTAAGTATAGTATTTTGATTACTTTAATAATGCACCAGCTGAGCTAAGTAGAGCAAGGGACTACCGACTCTTCCAGGGTCTTTTAAAATTTTGGAGATTCGAATGAAATTAATTTAATGCTTTGCAACACCTTTCTTACAAATAATAAATTATAAAAGAATTAATATTAATATTATTATTATCATTATCATGTGATCACCTATGCATACAATTTCCATTGGACGATGGTATCAGAATAATCATCTTTTTTTACTGGATGTAGAAAGAAACAGCTTCAAATGTGTTTGTTGTTTATGAAACACAAACTTATGAGCACTTATTTAGAATTCGTTAATTTCACTAATAAACCTTTTGTATAACAGAAATTAATTTTTATTTAACTTTGTTATGTTTGTTTGTTTGTTTGTTTCTTGGGCGAGTAATCAGGATGGCGGAGCATCCTTCGTACCTCATGGCACCGATTGCTATGATCATTTGGCCAACCCTACTAGAATTTAGCCGAATCTGGGGGAATTCCACCCCCAGTAGGGATCTTTATCGTGCCAAACATCGCATTGACACGGGACCTACAGCTTTACTTCATATCCGAAAAGAAGGCATGTTTTAAATTTTTTCCGCTATGAAAAATTCCCAGCTCCGCCCGGGATCGAACCTGCGATCTTTGGATTATGAAGCAAACATGCAAACCACTAATCCACCGAGGCTGGCACTTTGTTATGGTTTACACAAACATAACCTTCATAAATATTTTCCAAATTTTTTGAAAATTATTAATTTTCCGATATTCATTGACCCCATTGTGATTTCTTATAACCCAATACTTAAAATTTAATTACAAATTTGATCTAAAGATTTTGATAAAAAGTATCCAGCGCTGAAAAACATTACCCAAAAAAGAATGTGTTACACTAATCTGTAGTACGAATCGTAAATCAGATGTGCATGGACTTACCTTATAAAAATTGTATGCAGGGTGTTTCACTAAAGATTGGTATCATCTGAACAGGTGATAATGCTCGTCAATAGAAACAAAAAATCCTTATGTCATTTTTGGTTTTACGAACATCGAGAAAAATTTGCTAAAAAGCTCATTCTCTGGGAACTGCTGCAAAAAATAGTCAAAACAAACTGTGACATCACCTAGTATCATCTGCATCAATATATCAGATATCACATTGAAAATTCAGTTAGATACATCCAGCTCCAACTGTGATTCATAATCCAGTGACCACCAACCCAGTTTTCAAAGATATGTGTATTATCACCTGTTCAGAGGATACAAATCTTAAGCAAACTCCTGTCTAATGCTCCGGCTTTACAAATGTATTTGATCGAGTAACATAATCCCACTACATTGAGACTCTCTCAGGTTTGGGTTGCTGATGTAGAATATTCTTATTTAAATAAAAACTAGTTGTTAAACGAATAAAATTACATAAATAATAAAATACGTAATAAAAAACACAAGTTTTTTTTTATTTATTTGAAAAATTCTTAATTAATCACATAAAAAGAAAATAAAAAGAACAAAATTGATACCAAAAATAATTTTGAAGAAATTCAGAATTAAATTGCCAAATACAAATTAAAGCAAATCAAATTACTTATTATTTAATAACAAATAAATAAATTATTTAAATGGATAATCTTTTCATTTATCATTTTATACTTAAATTTGAAAATATTATGTAGACCACAAATCTATTTTCCATAATTTGTAAATTGTAGATATGTAAATTAAATTAAGCTTTGAATCTATTGATTCAAATTCAAATCTATTGATTAACGAGTTTGTCAAGCAACTCGAACCTAAATAGAGATGAGATACATGTAACGTTGAATTTGAAAAGTTAAAGTGAGTTATTACTCACTTTAACTTTTCAAATTCAACGTTACATGTATCTCATCTCTATTTAGGTTCGAGTTGCTTGACAAACTCGTTAATCGTCTCCCATCTCTAATCCACACAATTCTGTCAAAATTTATTTTGACATTTCCATACATCAAGCGTATTACAAAATATTAATCGATCCAAATATAAATTCCAGACCAATTAAAAGCGAGTTATCGTTGTTTATTAAAATCCCCTTTCAATTAAATAGGTAAATGTAAAAGTCGATCCTCCTTTTGATATTTCCAAAATTAATTTAACACTGACAAGGTTAAATAAAATTTATGAATGTTATTATTTTCAAAATGATTTTTAAAAGTTTAAAGAATTGTATTCGATGGACAACTACATATTCAAACACACTTTAAACAAAATTATCTATTATTGACGTTTCGCATAACCTTACTTCTCTATTATTTTCAAAGTTGAATTGTAACCTTAAAATTTGAAAATTTTGAGGCAGCTAGAAACGCACCTTGTTCCTCTGATAGAATGTTGATAGTTAATTGTTAAGAAATTGATTCCCTTTTTATACTCTTTCGAAAAACAAAACAAATTTCTTAAAAAACAAAAAATCTTGACATTTCAGATTTTATATAATCCAATTATAATTTATTAACTTTCATAAATGTAAAAACTATTTATACACTTATACAAAAATAAATTCTGAATCCAACTATATACAACACTTGGGTTCAAAAGTAGAGTAATACCCTTAATTTCTTTATAACTAATAAATGGCTTGATTTCATAAAAACACCTTTTTACACATTCCTTTCTCCACAAATCTAAACATTTATTCATTAATAATATTATCTGGATGTTTTTAGATGTCAAGGATTTTGACTTACAAGCCAAATTGCATAATTCATTTGAACGTTAGAAAGGCGCAATTTGTCAAAGATGTTTTTATGTGATTCCATCCATTACAGTGAAGATCCAACCATTATATTTAAAATGTGTATCAATCCTGTGTTTACAATGTAACTCTACTTATTTGCACTAAAACTACTTTAACAAGTAAGGCAAACGGCTTTAAAATTTTGAAAATTGAAATAAGACTGTACAATAAACATATCTCGTCAATATGAATTTTATGTTATAGCTGTATTTCAACAGCTAAGTTGCTATACATTCGCATAGATCTTCAATACAACATATTTTGTCTGTTCCAGATGATTTATAACAGTATAATTGAACTACACTTTATTAAGTTGAAAATATGCATAAATGATTTTCAGATCGTTAAGTTATGAGAGAGACTATCAATTTTCTATGAGAATCTGGATTCCCATATATCCTTTATCTGCTTAAAGAGTTTTTGTGTGAATTTTCACAATTTATTTTTAAAAGTGAGGTTATGCAACCGTTAAATAGGGTGGTTATAGAATTGCATAGAATCTGCCTATTAAATATTATCGTGAGAGCTAATTCTCCCCAGAATGATCAAATAGCATGACATTATGTTTAATTATTGTTAGAAATTTATTGTAATAGAAGTATTTGTCAATTTATTTTGTTACCTTCATTGTTATACATTATTCACGATTTCTAGCATTTCTATGCCTAAAATAAAGATAAACCAACCCACTTCTTTTTTGATTTTTTTTTTGACCAGATTGAAAGCTTTGTGGTGTGTATTAAGGTCACTCAATTTAAATAGTTACATACAGGGCGTAACTAGTATAACCAGGAACCTTGTAGTAAAGGGAGCCTGTAATGATTTAGAACACATATTCCTTATCGACATTTGAAACTTTAAGTGCGCCCATTGTACTCACATCACATTAAAAATACTAAACAAGCAAACTTTTCTTAATTTTTAAAAAAGTTTTAAATAAAATGGATGGTATATAATCATATGTTTAGTATACGAACAAGCGCGTTTTAAGATATCTAAAATACGTAAACAGTATTATTCAAATTAATAACTACATTTATTTAAAAAATATAAATTCTTGTCTAATATTACTAAGACCACAAAAGTATTCAATATTACCTATCAAAACCTACAGGGTGTAGAATGGCTTCACGCACAATACAGTTTTACGTGCATTTTCTTTCAAACCCTAATATTATCTCTCCTAGCTATTTTACACTAACGATAATTATTAAGATATGATATAAAGCAAGAAATTACGAATCGAATGATGCATTTGCATTGCAACAATCAGAACATCGAACGATCAAAAATGAATTATACTTTGAAAACATTAGAAAGACAGTGGGAAATATTTACTTCATGCGTTAAAATTATTGTGAAAAATTGACTTCGATAAGTGTTTTGCGGTATTCTTGAATATAAGCTAGAACAAAATGTATTCTATTACGTAAAAAAAAACGTAAATTACTTCATCTTAGTTATTATAATAAACAATGTTATTTGTTATCTAGTTCACAATTTACCTTGTTTATGTTATAGCCTACAGAATCACAAAGGCTACTTTTATATATGTTACAGACCGTATATAAAATCGGACCGTTTATATACGACCTAGACCGTATGTATACAGTCTAAAATACGCAGACCGTATGTTAACAACTTGATATTTCATATACGAACTAGACCGTATACATACGGACTATCGCATTTCAGACCGTTTGTTTAAATCGGAACCACTTGTCGGAACGTTACATGTGATATTTTTAGTTTTTCAACAATTTACTAAGTATATTGTAGAGCCACGAAATGAAACCACGAAATCTCATCAGCATGTCACATTCTAACAGATAAACAGTAATCCAAATGCAGTATTTGTTTAAATGAAACGAAAGTGATTTCATCAGACAACACTCATCCAAAACGTGATATTGGATCAACTGTGAGAATTCTCATTCCAGATATCGATCATGGTAGAAGAGACTTTCGGTCATTTTTAGCGGTAGTTCTAGAAGCTACAGAAGATCATTTCATAATATTATAGACGCTCAGAATTTTGTACATGCCCTGCTAACATTGTAACAATTGATGATTCCCCAAAGAAAAGGAAATTTCTTTGAGATCTGTGGCTACAACTACGTCTACTGGGCATTCGCAAGGTTTTAAAAAGTGTTTCTATAAAACTAAATTTCAATCAAACAAATGTGTTTGTCGAAAAAATAATGTTTTACGTAATTCCAAATATCATATAGCATAACCTGTACGAATACATAAATAAAAAAAGTAGACATTCAATTAATTATTTAGAACTACCAATATTAAATTCATATACGGTCTAGATGCAGTTAGGCCGTATATAAATTGCCTAGACTTTTTGTAAACTAACTAGTCCGTTTATAAAAGAAGATGCTTTTTATACATACGGACTAATATCTTCAGTCCGTTTATATACGGACTAGTCCTTTTACATACGTCTGATTTATACATACGGTCTGTAACATATATATAAATACTAAACCTACCAAAATATAGCTGTGCTTGAAGTATCAGCTTGAACTAAATAACACTGCTTTAGTTTTTGCCGGCTAACCCCAATAAGTCGGTGAGGAGCGGAGTAATACAAGATATACAAGATAAGAAAAACAAGCGCCACTTCGTTTTAAAACAATCCTCACTACTAAATCTTCGAACTTATTAGATAAACGAAGAAATAGATCTTTTACTAACATATAGACAACTTCCACAATTTTGGTCGTACGGTGCATATACTTACAGGTTATAAGCTGGAAAGTAAATATTAAAACCCCACAATAAATAAATAGTAATAAATAAAACACAAACATGTAGTGAAATGTAAACTTTCTAAGTAGGGCTTTATTGTTTCATACAAATTGTAAACTATTATTGTAAACGGTAATTATACTGATTAAGAACTTTAATGTCTAGCAAAATTAACAGAATGGTGATTTGTATCGCAGTGGTTGTAAATCTTAAAAACTACCCTATGACAATTTCACTACTCGAGATCTCGTTTTAACTTGTATTTAAAACTAACATGCATGAATAAATAAATTATATAAACGTTTTATAAACATACATAAACATAGATAAAATGACACAATATACATATACATACAGTTTCAAACAAACATCCCAACATTTGATGACCCACGGCTGATACAGTACCGTTTAAAAGCCTTGCTTAGGGTTTTTCGTTTCACCCTCCGGTATAATCTTGTTTAATCTTGTACACAACCCTGCACTTGTGTATGCAGGTACGAACCCAAAGATTACGATAAACAGAGGGAAAGGGAAAACCAGTGACAACCAAACTAACGGAGAAGCTTGGTTTTAAACAGTGACCGTCAAACAATCAATGGGTTGTGAATTTCAACGTTATAATGTTTATTTGGTCTAATACAATTATTGTTTGCCCAGCTATTAATAATCTTTATTGTCAAAGAATTGTTTCTTCCCTAAATTATCAATCATATGTAACATATACATCTTGTCTGTGGAGTACCGTCCAATTAGAACAGTCGTCGATGATACAAATCAAATAGTCAAACAGTTTAATCTAACCTTAAAAATGAAGTTTAGGTAGCGATTCTTTTCCCGTCGTTGTTCCAATGTTTCGAAGGCATAACTGATTTTTGCAAAAACGGATTTTTATTTTCTTTAGATTTTTTGGTTACGATCAAAGGGAATCTGTAGTCATTGAATTGGTAAATTTTCTTATTATAGCACTCCGTGATATCTTTACAGTAAAATAACTAAAGGAGATAATATTAAGGTTTGAAAAAAATGCACGTAAATCTGTATTGTTCGTAATCCTGCTTTACTTATCTTAAATCACTTAGTTTAAATGCTTTAGGTATGTTTCAAATTAAAACTGTAAAACTATTTGAATTATCTACCGTTAAAATACGCCGTCATATTCACAATTGAAGCATCAATTGCTTGCCAACGCTGCCACCATTTGTTGTGTTAGCTTGATGCGTCATGTTCATTAAGTGCTCATGTGTTATAATAAACTCGTCACTTTTATAAAAAGCTTTATATGTATTAAAGGTTATTCAGTTATTATAATTATTATTCATTTAATACTTCATCAGGGCTGCATATATTTTTCGAGTAATTTTTAAATCAAATTTTATAATGTAAAACCTTTTTAAATCTCGTGGTTATTCGTACTAACCGCTTTAGTGTTTATTGGATAAATAACATCATTCATTAATCTTTTCAACAATTTCACGATAAAATAGAATTTTTAGTTAAAATATTGGTTTTATTGGTGGGAATTTTAACTCAATTTAAATTTATTTGGATATGTATGCGATTGAAGTATTTAATTCAAATTTTTCTTGCTGACATAAATTTGTTAAACAAATAAGTTTAGTCGCCAGCCAAATCATCTGTAAAGTAATATATTTATTATAAAAATGTATACAGTTAGCATTAATAGCTTAACGCTAATTAATATTGCAGAGCAGTAAGCCCTACGATAATAAAAGTAACAGGTAAGATAAGGAAACATTTATTCCCATTTATCACTGTAGTTGCAGTCGAAAAGTTAGGAATAAATTCAAAATTTTGAAATGCTAAATATTTAAAAGAATTGGTTTTTGGAAATTTCGAAGTCCATGTAAATAAAATGATTTTTATGTATTGAGGTGGTATAAAGATAAAAGAAAAATTAAAATATAGAATTTTTTGCCTCACGTTGACAGCACCATATTTTCTTTTATCTGCGGTGAAATTTAATAAAATAAAATAAAATAATACCCCAATATTTTTTCTTTGTCCCAATTGGCTAACTCAGGTTTAATTAGATAGAGCATGAAATAAATGAAATAATAAAATCTTATTGATTCCTATACCTGGAAGAAAAGAACTTACTATCAAGACACTTGAACAACAGCAAGCTAAACTCTATATGTAAAAAGAAAAAGAAATGAGAAAGAAGAAAAGGAAATTATTCCCTGAGCTTGCTCAAATGTGTTAATTAGTCGTTATTAACCTGACATAGGGCTATAACAGTTCTCCATTTGAGCAAACTGACATCAATCAATGTTATTAATTAAAATATTTACAAATGTTAAAATAAATTTAATTTATTATAATTAAATTTTAATAAAGTAACTTAAATTGTTTTATTCGTAAGAATTTTATTATTTAAAAACCTTTTAAAGTGAGAAAAATGAATTCTGAAATTATTCAGATTGTCTTTATAATTTTATTATTGAAAAATTTAATCAAAACCTTTTATTTTGACTAACCCTTTATATAAAGTACGTTGAGATCCACTTCAATGTTTTTTAAATTGGTAATACTCCATTCAAATCTGTCAGATGATTTTATAATGTAAATACGTCGATTATTTAAATCGATAATGTAAATAAATCTTCTTGAATTTATTTTAATAAATAACTCGTTCACAATTCCATACAATTGTTGATTAACAAATAAATCTCCTTTAATTTAAATATCCATGTAAATCTTTGCTACACTTTGTTAAATTTTATTTGTTGACATAAAGATATGGTTGTCACATAACCCCACTTAATTTACAGATTTTTGGTCTCGAGTCGAGCGTGGATTCTCCAAGAGCTTTTTATCGACTAAATTTGTTAATTTTTGCTGGGCTTTATACATGATTTAGCGAAACAAATGAAGATTTTGTCAATTTTTCAAAACAGCCGCCTCACGAATGTTTTCATGACGTCACTTTACAAAGACAGCTGATAATAATTAACACTAATCTTAATTCTAAAAAGATAGGATTGTAGCTGGCAAAATAACGATGAAGACAATATGAGACACTTATATTCTGCAGTTTACCATAACTGAGAAAATTAACAAAAACGATTGACGATGAACAAATCTCATTAGGACTTAATTATACACACAACTCATTAAATCCAGCTTAATCCTTTACAAAATCAATACAGAACTACACTATGTAACTGATACATATAAAATTTACATAAGAACACCTTTACAATAGAAGAAAAACTCAAATTAAGATCCCTCTCTATGGTTTGATAGACCCAATAATACTTATACAGAATCCATCATCAACATCAACTTAAATGAAGTCAAATTATAGTCAACTTGTCCAGCATACAGTCCTCCAAGTGTTTGATTTCAAACAATGGTGACAAATGTTATATAAAAATCAATATTTTGAAAAATCGAAGCATATCAGCAAAGCTGAAACCTTCATTAGAATAAATGCTCTTTATTAATATACAAGATATTGTAAGTTTATTGTGCTAAAGTATTCATTAGAGAATTGACCTAATTTACATATTTTTAGTTAAATATTAGCCCGAAACTGAGTCAGTCTCATGGAAAACAGAAAAAATCTTCCTACGTTATCAATCGTAGAACTTAAATTTAATCAGGAAAATTAAATCTTCCAGACAAATGGAAAAACCATCCTAATATGCGACTTGGGTCGCATAAAACATGTATTATCAAAAAACAATCTGATTGATTGATATCCTTTTTATAAATCAGCCTTTTTTTATATAAAAATTGAGGTTACGTCTTCATAACATTTATCCTGCTTGATTTCTATTTTAGAAATTGTTAAATCTATCTGTGACCTAACATGTAGCCTTTAAATTTAATAGACCTAACATCCTAGCATGTCTATCCTTTATTTTATTTTATTGCATGAAATAATTATGTTTATGTTTACGATCATATCGTTCAATTTATTTTCAATGAGATGAATTCAATTCATCTCAGTATTATACCATATACCTAAAATCAATTGTTATTAAGTTACTGGCACTAACTATGACAATAATTTAAAGAATAAATCCTAGAATAAAATAATAGTTATGTATCTTATTTGTGGGATAAAGGTATTATTAACATACGAATGCGTGGAGTTGCACGACGAGGGCGCCAACCAGAGTATTTTTTTACCTTTTGTACTGTAAATAAAACGGTTAAGGTTTATATAGTGTTCCAAATGTTACTGAGCAATTAAGTATCATAGTAGATATGCTATGCCGATTCTCAAAATCCATATATTTTCTTATGAAAGTATCACAAGGCCGCTTACAAGCTTGTGTGTGTGCGCGCGCGCAATTCGACGCATAAATGCAGCTGTAACTATATGCAATTTTACCGATAATATTAATATTAATAATTATCCCGCTCCATGTACAATAAAATAATATTACTATTAATAATTTAACATAACTGAGGAAATTACATAGTAATTATTTTAACCTTGGATAGAGGGTTATTATGGCATAATAAACATGATTATATTAAAAAGAAGAAGAAGAACCTGATATTACAGTAATTTATAAAATTGTTATTTGAAACGGTTTTGCATTAAAAACCCTCCACTGTATAATTGCCAATTCTAATATTATTTTTTATCTTTTTATCTAGTTATCTATTTTTTTTTAATTTAATGGATAAGGTGAGGGAGTGAATGACCAGACAGGTGTTAACAGTTTCAATCGGCGTGATCAGATACTATCAAAACAGGTGTCAATGTAATACATCAATTTCTCGAATCCTTATCAGGGAAGTAAAAAGTGATTTTGATTATAAATTATAAAACACTTAAGCTTTTTAATAATTCTTAAACGTCACGCAACAACAGCTTCTATAAAAATTGAACACTTTATTATATTTAGAATATTTTCAAATATGTTAACCGTAATAGTAACAACTTTTTGCACTATTTTGCAGTATTTTCGAATCTGATAACTTTAAGCTTTAAGTAGTGCCGTAAATCTGGGTCAAGTTACTAGTGTGGTGGGTAAGTTACTCTGCGGCGCCCCTCTAATTTTACCATATTTGTTTACTGTACTAGAATAAAAACTATTTTTATATGATTAAATAACCAAAATAAAATTAATACAACCGGTCTTGACAATTAGAAATCAATTATTGGTCATTCCAGTTGTTATAGAATTAACCTATTACAAACATAAAACATCCTCACTAAAGCCTTTGTATGACAAAAGGCAGACGAACTACTCAAATGTACTTGCAATTCATCAATTAATTATGTGTTGAATCTGCCTATTTCAAAGTTGTAAAAGAATTAAAAAAATCTTTCTCAGAAAGCAATAAACGTTCAATACAAAACACAAAATATTCACACTGAAGTCTTTTTGTGACGAACTATTCAATGTACTTGCAATTTGTCAGAAAACTTGGGACATTTACATTTCCAAATTGTAAAAGTGCAAAATTCTTTTTGCCCCACAATTACAAGCAATAAATATTTAATAGAGATACAAAATATCCTCACTAATAAAGCCTTATTATATCCTCAGATGTTAGCACGCCGTCATAAAATCTACCTTTGTGGTCGCTTCCGCGGCGACCTTATTTACTACTAATCATATAAATACAGTTTTTATCAATTTCTGAAACAGTACTGACAAAATATTTTAGGAGCATATTCTAAACAATATAATTATGAATAAGTGGTTGATGTATTTTTGCGATGCGATGCGAAACCAGAAAATATTTATTTACGTTTAAATCTATGCGGTTAGCTTGATATCAACCACATAGAATGTTAATATTAGACTGCAAATATAAGCGATCATTTGAAACACAGCTTATTTTTCTAGACTAAAAATATTACTTTAACAGTAGAACTCAAACATAAGAAAAATATACGTCGCATGATGGACGTCTAAAACTCATAAAACTTTCAAATATTATACTTACGTTACGGTAATGCTTAAAATTGCCACAGCTTGAGATCTTATCTTTACAAATTTAAATTTCAGATCGTAGGTATTGTTTCCAGTAGCTTCAAATTGTAAAAGAACAGATAAAGGTTTAAAGTCACAATAAAAAGCATATAATTGGGCGCCATCTGATTATGAAAGTTTGATAATGATGGTAATTAGATGACCTGATACCATTAACCAGAAACTGGAGTCAGGTCTAATAAATTTAATTCAATTTGTTAGTCATATTCGGTGATGTCATAATTAGGTTGGACAAAATATAAATCAAGACTTTCATTTAATTATATGGGTCAATATCCCTCCCGCACAAGCTTATAGCTTCTGGGGCCTGGTTTCCAGGCTATAGGTTGTAGCAATTATTATTATATTATTATTATAATATTATTCAGTCTAATTAAGTTTAAAAATTATGTTTATTCATAAACCAAAAGTTGAAAAAAAATAACAACTAGTCATAAAAATCATTAAGTCCCAATACCCTGCATAAGAGTTCTTAGCAAATGGAAACGTTTTCTAACAACAAAATGACACAAATAATCGATACATAAACAAGATACAACTTACGCAATGTTCACAGAATTCAAAGAGTCAACAAATCACAGTATCCTGTTCAAATTGTTTAATTCACAAAACTAAATCAGAACAAACTTACGCTATATTGCCCTTTTAACAACACAGGTATAAACAGTTATCACTGAACTATAGAAACTGGAAACTTCATAAAATTTTGCAATCACTAATAACCCAAAACTGCGAAAATTAAAATTCACTATACTCTAGTACAAAGAGGTATTTATTAGTAGAGTTCATTCTTTCAAGTAACTGATACAACCAGACAACTAGATGAAATTTACTTATTTAATCATCTTGTAGGAAGAAGAAACCCATTATTAACAGCCACATCCGCTAAAACATACGATTTAAGTTTAACATTATCCGATTTCAAATTATATCCGGACGGGATTTTATAAAAACTTAATTCAACGAGAATTCAACTAGGCGACGATACTGCAAAACTAAATTGCAACCACCAAAACACTGATTACGCTCTAATATTTTTATCGGGAAACTGTACGGTATTAAACTTTAGATTTCGGTAAAAAAATTAATTCTCTACAATCACTGTATTTACTGAACGTTAACATTAACTAAAACGCCACAAAAATATTCTGAAAATGCCTTATATAAAAACTAAAGATATTTTGACAGTAGACAGAATTTTAAGAGGGGTGCACTTTCAAATAGACCAATAAGGGAATGATGTGACTTTTTTAAGCCAACCAAAATTAATATTTTTACACAAAGAAAATTCAGAGCCCGGGGTTTTACAACAAGATTTGCAAACATGATATCTTTCGAAGCGCAGATGTGTTTATTTGAAATTTACCAATAAGCACATACACGGAAATCTTAAATTAAGACAGGAGAGGTTTTAATGCTATTTTTTATAGAATTTCAGTTTAAATGAATATATTTGCAGATTCTCTTTTACATTGACGAAAATAGCTGACAATTTAAATTTGAAAAGACTAGTCTATTCGAGGATATTCTTTTTCCCAAGAACAATATGAAATGGTAGATGCTAACACGTGTGAAAACAATACCCTTATTTAAAACGAAGTCTGTAAATTCTTATAAAAACAATTTTATTAATCTGGAGTGCTTCTTTGAGATGACCTTTAATAATTTGTGGGGTTTATTTTATGCAGTATACCCACAGAGATTTTACATTGAAAGAAAATATATGAATACGCAGTACCGCATTTAGGGTTTTTTTGTTAAATATGCATACTAAATTGCATTATTTGAAAACCGACAGAAACGTAACGTTACACATTAATATCACGTACTGGATGATATATTTTTAGATTATCAGCAAATAATAGTGTTTGCAATGCATGGAATCCGGAAGATTGTTTTTAAACATTAAAAATAACAAAGCACTCAAGTTGGATCATTGAGGGACAACAGACCCAGAACTGAATGATGTAGGACCTATATGTTGCATTTTACGATCAAAAAGGTATGAGTAAACCAGCAAGATGAGAGCATCAGACACAACAAAGATTTTAAGTTTGTCAAGAAGGACATACAGGTCAATCAGCTCAAATGCCTTGGCAATATCCGTATAGATGGCATCATCTGAACCTCACCTCGTGAGTTCAATTAGGTTTCAAAATTCTCATTTTGATCATAGAGAATGGAAAAAACGGATTTAAAATTTTATCTCATTAGTCCGTAGGTAGCATCACAGATGAGTCAGCATAAGATATTGTGTATGATGTAATGTAATGTAAACAGCCTTGGTAGTGTAATGTCTAGAGTGCTGGACTTTCACCCAAGCGGCCCGCGGTCGATTCCCGGTGCCGGCAGATCTGGTTAAGGTTTTCTGCAGTTTTCCTTAGCTGTGACACAAATGTGGGATTTGCGCTGTTCCATCTGTAAGTCGGCTGCAGCCGCACTTAGGGCCTACGTAATAATAATAATCGCCCCCTCCCTCCCGCACAAGTTTATAGCTTCTGGGGCCTGGTTTCCAGGCTATGAGTTGTAGCAATTATTATTATTATTATATTATTATTATGATCAAAAGTAAATCAAAAACATAGCGATTTTCACATAATTGGTACCTATATAATGTTATACAGACTGGGGGCGCATGGGTTTGACTTTTATAGGGACAGAAAAGCGTTCTTAAAAGTAGTAGGGTAGAAGCAATAGATAAAAACTTACTAATACTTTAAATCCGTTCATAAAAGATATGCAGATTAAGCACCCGCTCCCCAGTGCTCAAGTTGCTCGCATTTTAACCCAATAAACGTCTACTATAAATTTTTATGGTAGGAGAAATAGTACAATAGAATAAAACTTTTCTTCTTATCGTAATTTTTGATTTTTATGAACGCATTTATATCCCTATATCAAGCCCATGCGTTTCCAGTCTGTATATCAGAATTAACTTAATTAGAATAAATAAACGTTAGAACAGTAGATCAGCTTGTATAACAAGTATTGAACTAGTTCTAGTTACTGTACGCAAATTACATAGGGGATTTTCAAATTAGGTAAATTTTATGCACAAATTATACAGATTGAGTGCACGCTTTGGAGAGTTCAATACCCTTTTAGATTGAAATGAATTCGAAACTTTCTGCATCACTTAGTTTTCAGTGTAGGATTTGTTTACGATAAAGATTACTTGACAAATGAAATTGACAATTGAGAAATTAAAGCATCACCTTCACAGATTTACCTTAGTTTACGTTAGTTTTTATTATTAAGAATAGCAAGGTAATATCCATTTTGTAAAATAATTAACAATTCCTATATTTGATGTTCTAAAATTCCTTGTTTTTCCTGCATGTTAAACTTTAATGGACACTTTATCATGAAGAATAAAACATATTTGAATTCTTTTCGGGAAACTTGACATTATGCAATGAATAACATATAAAAAATATTCTACATTCCGCAACATATTTCTTGCACATAAAAACTTTTCTTATTTTGTGCTCAATTAGAGTTGAAAGAAGGTCTCTATACTTTCTTCGTATTCTCCTTTCAAGGATTCTGGTGTTGGATGAAACGTATTATTATTCATCCCTATTGAAAAATGTTATAACGGCTAATATATTCTCACAGGTGTGCGTCATTCTAAAATTGTCCTTCCTACAGCATGTGAAAAATGGTTAAAAACATCTTTTCATATCGATGTAATATTCTTTCTATGCCAAGTACGACCAGTTTTATATCCCAACAGTGTATAATAAGAGTGAAACATGACATTTATTGTTAGATGAATTTTTATTCGAGAATTGATGCCTTTTTTTAAATTAAAGGACTACCCACTACCAACTCTTAAAAAAGGCTCACATCGATTTTGAGAACTTTTTCAATTTTAACTTGATAAAACTAATAATAAAAGTCAAATGTACTTGATTTAATATAAAATTTAAGTAATTTAATCTGCAGAAGATTGATTCACTTTTATTTTTAGCAAAACAGCTTTTTTATTCTTCGTCAAAAAGATTTATGCCTTCTAATATAGGTTAAATAACAACAAAACGTAAAGTTGCGCTTCGTTGTTTGCACGCTATTTGAAAGAATGCATGAATGTATAATTAACAAACATTGTAGATTTCGTTATCCATTTTAAGTGTTGAAAAATATAACGAGAAAACTCCCAAACTCCTAGCTTTACCAATCTGTTGCGTGCCGAGCTGACCTTTCCGGGACGGTTGCATTTATCGTATTTCAAATTACATTGTTCTAGGTCAGCAATAACATTAATTTCGAATTACACTTCCGAAAAACTGGTACCTAAATCTTTCTGCAAATAAAAGTCAAATACTCTTTTTTTATCATTATTAGGTACTTTCCTTCTATACGGCTCATTTGCTTTGAAAATAAAATAATGACTAAAGAAGGATAAATCTTCATTGCCCAAGAAAATTTCAGTGTATAGTTAAATTAATTGTCAATACCTTTTTTTTGGGTTAGAAAAAACGTATAGAAGTGACAAATGGAAATTTAAATGTTAACCGTTTGTTAAATCATCAACAAATTATCTTTGAAAAACATTATATTTTTAAAAACATCCTGCACACATACAACAGCAATGTGAAAGAAATTATTTACCAGGTTTCCTATGAAAGAATAGATGGAAAGCTTACCGTAACAAGTTTCTAGTCATACGTAGGAAACTCGAACAGTTTCCGACCTGATGATCTTTAAATAATGGGTAACGTACCTGAATATCAACGTGTTATCGGAAATTATAACGAAACAGTGGAGAAAGACACTTTTGAGGTTACCGAAGTATGGACACTGTTTACAAAACCCTTACTTTCACATTCCACTGTGATAAAATGATCAAAACAAATCCGCTTAGGAACAGAAGTAGCTAAGGAAGGCTTACAAATTCATCACCTAGATAAACGTTAGTATTGTAAAGAGGAACAATAAGGAGACAGACAATTGCATAGTTACAAAGTCACACTGAGAAAAGCATTTAGTTAGACCAATTAAATTTATTTAATTCAATTAAATATTTAGTTAAATCAAATAAAATTTAGTTTATTTAACTAAATATTAAATAAACTTAAATAAATTTAATTGATCCTACCAAATACTTTTCTCAGTGGCATTAGTAGTAAATTGCGTTCTCTCAAAAACCTAAACATTTTGACCAAAACAACAAAACTGTTTTGGTTTGACTAAATCAGTGGATATCGAAACTTCTTTAGGCAGTTTAGAAGGAACAAGTCTAATTTGCAGCTATTTAGTTAATTCTGTTTCAATTTTTAATCCCTGGTATAAAACAAATTTGTTACAATTTTTCTTTTCTCCAGTTCAATTTCACTTAATGTTTAACCTAAAATTTTTCTTTCTTAAAAGGCTCTAGTGTGTTTATCACATTTCTGTCATTCCATATATGGTAGTGTTTATGGGCACACCGTTCTATTGGCTTTGCCGTATTTGGTAATATTTCTGTTCAGGCTACCTCATTGACCTAACCTATCTCGGTTTTCTTGAACCTTTTGATAAGATAATCACTTTTGTCCATTTAAAAAGTTAGTTGTAATTTGACTTGCAAATAGTGTTTACTTTATTCCAGTTTTAGGAAACTTTTGATAATTTCTCTCTTTATTAGTTTATTCTCTTTATTTATTCTCTTTATTAGTTTATTGTGGAATGTAGTTTAGTCCTGGTGATCAGTTTTTCACAGTGGTGATTGTTTGACGTCACAGGAATCCAATTTATTGGTCTTTTAAGCTCTACTGCAAGGTACACCTTTTTATTACTCTATGTTTATGATTATCTCTAACAGCTCCTTGTTTTGTAGGAATACTTTTCAAACAAATACAACAAAAGGTTATAATCCACTCACATCTATCGTTTTCAAGTCGATGAAAACATCTTTTCCGGTAGGCCTGTGGTTATGTTGATAAACAGTTAATTTATACAGAATTTTTTTTCTAGGCTTTTTTCTTTTTTCCGGTGCTTTTCCTTTCCGGTAACTACTTTACCTCCTTCACGATCTGGTTATAGCAGCATTCTACCTGAAATTAAAGTATTTTTACCAGTTATTACCTACAAGTGTAAAACAGGACAAACCAACACCAACATCAACACAGAACTGAACACCAAGCGAAAACACATTTTTCTCTTCTTAACTTTTAGGTTATGTAAACAAAGTAATTCATAAAATTAATTTTAACAGATTATATTAAAAACGCAGTTACCGCTTGCATTACTTTACTTTTCTGCAGAAAGTTTGATTCGAATATTCAATTTAGTTAAGATATGTAATTAAATAATTGTTATTTTGATTGTGTAAACTTATTGATTGTAAAATTGTTTAAGATTTCCAATTTCATAACGTAATATTTTTTTACTTTTATTATTATTAAGGGTTTATTTACGAATAACTTTGTGTTTTGTACAATCGTTGCATTTGGTGTGAACCACACAGTTTTTTTATGTTTAGAATACTTCTATTTCTAGAAACCTTCTATTTCTTTTATATCTGTGCTTTTTATTTCTATCTACGCTTGTGCCGAGTTCAAACGGCGGCTGCTATCTTAGAGCAGACGTTTGCCGGACCCAGAAATTCAATCAGTTTAAGGTGAATGTTTTGTGAAATAAATTTTAATATAGCTGGGACTTCTTTTAACACCGTGGGCTAGCCGGTCAGGAAGTTCCCGTTATAGATTATTCTCCTTTGTGTATAATTTAAATTGATGTATTAAAACATAAAAAAATTATTTTTTGATGCCAATGGAAGCTGTATTTAAACAAACATTCAGCATTGCAGACAATCGTATTTATTGGAATTTTATGCTATTCAGCTGAAACCAAGGTAATATTTGCAGGAATGAAATCTTGTATTAGGCACGTACTCTTCAAAATTTCTTTAAAAAATGAATATACTTATAATAATATATATAAAATCAAAGTTAATATTGAAAATTATTGAAGCGTTCGAAGATTCCGTTTTTAATGTAAATTGTTAAGAATTCAGCTGCTGTTCCTGCGAAGTTTTCTTCAGATTATAGTATTAGTGATATTTTGTTTGTGTGATCGTTGAGCTTTTGTTTTAGTGAATTGAACTTCTGTTTCTGAGGTTATAGTTAAATAAAGAATTATTATGAGTGCTGTTACAAAAGGATTAATGTAACAAATATTTTATGTAAACATTTATAACTGTTTTGTAGAAGTTTCATTTGTGATAGAAAAATCTTGGACTATTTTTATATTAGAAATTCTAATGGATTTAGAATGGGATCCCAAAATTAAGTTAATAAAATAATAATGCGAGTACAATGTATAAATAGGGCCCAAGCTGTATAATTTGTCTAAGGAATGATCATAGTACACCAATTCAGCTAATTGATGACTTGTCAGAAGTAGAAAATACTATAGTCGGAAATACATTGTTTTTCTACTCACATAAAAGAATGTTAGAATTATTAACATATTTGCAAAACTAAAACACAACAAAGATTTGCGAATTAAAATGCTATGAACCAGGTGTTCCTATATAAGTTAATTAAAAATGAAACAAATGGATTTATGTATACTTTGTCATTTTCTTTAATAAAAGGTGCTTGTCCTACTCGTATATAGTGTAACGAATAGTAAACCCACATATGACGTCACCGAACATTCTAGATGTATGAGTCATCAACTGTATGACTCATCAATAACACCTGCATGTATGACTCTTCAACAGCTGCGTGTATGACTCATCGACGCGTCTTATCGACGTGACTCATCAACAGCTGCATGTATGATTCATCGGTTGTTCTAGAATTTATGAAAGATATAAATTGAGATCGCGGGTAGAAGGAGGGCAGTTAATGTTTGACCGGCATAGTGAAATGTACTCTGAATAATTAATTAATAATTGTTGTAATACATAAATAGTTTTATATAAATAGTGCTCAAATAAATTTGTAAATATCTAGCATTTAAATAATAGTTCGTTAAATAGTTTATAGTTATAGTGTTTTTAATTAAGTGCATTTTAAATAATCTTTTCTTTATTAATAGACGATTTAAACAGCATTTTTGTTATTATTTTAAAAAGAACGTTACAATAGCTATATCCTTATTTCAACGTGTTTTATTAAATATGACATTAAATTAACATGACTAAGGCTATAATATGGCACAAGCTGGTGACTCTAGGTAGTGTGAAGATGGCTAAAATTAACGAATCCTACATATTTTAACTTTTTATTTAAATTTTATATATTTACATCACGATTTGCTGTTCCGTTTAACATACAATTCTTGTAGTAAGATCACCTGGCTTGTCAATAACCACGGTTGTGACAGCGTAGACATTTATTTCGATATTTTAATCTTCTGATTTATTTCCCGGTGCGAATTTTATTTTAAAAAGTGAATCCTTATTCCTATATTCAATAACAATGTCGCTCTTACTTGCACTGTTTATAACCTAACATTTTGCTGATGGATCAATGTTATTTTTAACTTACTCTCTGTGTTTATTATTTTAATTTTCATCATCCAATGTAATTATAAAAACTGACCCATGTTTTTCCGCTTATACTCTCTGCATAAGATGTTCAATGTCTTTTTGTTTTTCTAGTAAGAATTTTACATTTATTGTTGTTTTCTTTTGCCGTTGCTATCGATACTTGAATTCTTTTTTTTTGTTTCTATATTTAAGTTATTTTACTCCTTAAAATGCTGTAGCTGCACATAATTTTTACAACTTATTTTGTTATAACAATACAGAGAATTTTATACATGTGTTACATCATTCTGTGTCATTTGACATTCCAGAAAAAATATGGATTTCACTAGAAACATTATAAATGACGTCACAGAAAAGCTCTACCTAGACACATATACAGTGTGTTGAGAAAAGGTGGTACCAGAGAGTAGACAGTACTTGTCAAAATAAACAAAACAGTTCAAATCTACATACATCCAGTTCTCGCTGTTTCGTAGATTTAGTTTAGCTGATTTTGTATATTAGACAATAAATTATGTAGCTTCAACACTATTGCCATGAAACAAACAAAAGTAAAACAAAACAAAACAACCAAGATTAGATTGTCACTAATTTCTGTGTAAATAGCTCTGAAGTGAACCAGTTTAAACGTGCCTTTTGGGTTATCTAAAATAATGACAGCTGGGTCATTCCGTGTGTAATCAGGTGATAAACAGGTGACAGATAAACAGGTCGTAAAAAATAGGTGATTCCTGCTCGACCATCTCAGAATTTCTCATAATTTTAGATTGCTAGTGTTGTGTAGAGGTAAATATAATTTTTTCAGAATTTTTGGATGAAATTTGACCTAGTTATGATTTTTTTAAATACTAACTTTTTCTTATTCAATATTCCAATTTTCTAAGTCAATATTCCTCCTACTGCAATAATCTTGGTATCATTTTGAAGCTGATTTTACAAGATTTCATGTGATGTACACTTTTCCAGTATATAAATGTAATGTTACACTGTTTTTTATCTATTCTTAGAAGTTTGGATCAGCTGTAGCACAAAAGTACTTGAAAACACAAGAAAAAGGTTTATACCAGCAGATAGGTAGACATGAGTTGTATACCTGAAGAAAAAATCAGGAATGTTTCTTGGTTTAAGGAAGTAATTGCATATTTAACAAAAGTTAATTTACTGTGTTCGCATATGTGCTATAGTAATTATATACCTAATAGTTTCCTAAATATTATTACAACTTTGAACACACCCATTGCGTATGAAAAACTGAAAGTATTCATGTAATGTTATTTGATATTTGACAATTGAGCTTTAGCGTTTATGTGCACAAAATTCATTTCAAATTAATAAAGCTTTAATAATGGAATGGGGCTTTAAGGGAAATAAAATGGTTTTTATTCACCTTAGCAAGTGTGGCATAGACAGAAGTACTATCTTTATAACTACCAAATTTTGACATAAGATATAAAAAACACGTGCGTTGTTACAAAAATAAACATCCTGAGAAATCTAATTATGCCAAACACCTTTCCGAACAAAATCACATCATGACTCCTCAAAATCAAATCAAATTCCTACATTTGTGTAATATCAAACGCAAATTAACATTTTAAAAGCTTTTGAGATATACAAACACAAACTCAGGGTACCTTTAATAAATGAACAGATTGAACTCTGTTATCTTGAACTTATTTGAGATATTTAAATCTGATTATTTTTATCTTTTTATCAAGTTACCTAATTTTTGTATTCACCTTAACGACATGTTTGTTTATATTTATATTACCTTTGATAATGACAGGTATTGTCAGGTTAGAAGTTAAAATAAAAACTGTGAAACTTTTTAGTAATCTTTATTTATTTCATAATTATGGAGTTCCACAAAGTAAGGCTGGAAACAATAAACACGATTTTTGATAATTGATTTCGACGGTTGTTCTATGAGTCTCAACATGTATATTCTCTCTTGGATCACGCATAGCTGGGTGAAGATCTTCATTTTCTTTACATGTCTGTAAGACTTTCCCAATTCCCCATTTTTTTAAATATACAGGCTGTTTAATTTAAAGCGCCCCGCTTTGTAGCAACTTTATTTTCGGTGAAAAATGGTATAGACCGTATATAACTATTATTAAATGGCATAAAATTCTCTGGTTTGGAACACAATACTCAATTGATTTCAGTAAAAAATACTTATATAATTTAGAAAAAAAATCGATTTAGTACATAGCAAATTTTCTGAACCAGAACATAGGGAATGCTATGCCACTTAAAAATATATATGGTTTACACCACTTCTGACTGAAAATAAAATTGCTATAAAGCGGGGCACTGTAAATCAAACAGACTACTATCCATTTTTTTTCTAGAGTCCTCTGACCTTGAAGGCGTATTGAACTACTGAACCAAATTAAATATTTTAAAACGAGCAAATAGTAAATTTATTTTTACATACAACAGTAACTATTATATTTCTAACTGGTATACTTTTGTTTTGATCGGACGATACGCAATAAAAGGTACCCATTTTTAGGAACAATTTCATTGAAAGTAAGTTCACTAATTTTTTTCTCAGAAAGTATATGTGCGCGGCCGTTTAGGCGCGGCCATTTGGGCGCGGCCGTTTCGGCGCGGGACACTTCAGCGCGAGGACACTTCGGCACAGGCACACTTCGGCGCGGACCACTTAGGCGCAGGGACACTTCGGCGCAAGAAATTGTCTAGTATTATTGTAATGAACAAAATCTGTAGATACTTATAGGTAGTAAACACAGTATGATCAATAAAATACAGTATTCGATAATTTGCAATCACAAAAGCTCGTATGCACTGCCAGATTTAAGAAGATTAATTTTACTAAGCTGCTAAAGCATTAAAATCAAAATCCTCCTGCAAATCTCTGCATAAGGGAATAATTTGTTATAAGAACTTAATTTGTTTATTATAAATCACTTATTGTTTATAAGAATATCATGTTTGATAATCATGTTAATATAAACTTTAAAAAACTAAGAATTTTATAAAATCAATTAAATGAAATAGGAAAATTGACATTAACATTAAATATCGTACCGCTGATAAATACGTGTCCCACTTCACGAATTTTGTCTAAGTAGGTAACACTTATAAATGGATACCGCTTAGTGCTTATAGACCAGTGCTTAAAGACAAAAAGCACTGGAATAATCCAATTTAACCCATCCAATCGAAAATCTGAAATTAAGAAGGTGTATGTGTGTACATAAAATTAAAAAAAGGTTACTTTGATAATAGGGTAGCTTGTACCCAAAAAATTAGACTAATGGTCCAAAAAAACGTTTTATTTAAACATCTCCGAGTTTTACCCTAATTTGCCGCGGAAAAATGTACATGCACCGAACTGCTTTTAGTCGAAGTGTCCCGGCGCCGAAGTGTGCCTGCGCCGAAGTGTCCTTGCGCCGAACTGTCCGGCGCCAAACTGTCCTCGCGCCGAAACGGCCGCGCCTAAATGGCCGCGTCTAAACGGCCGCGCCCAAATGTCCTAGAGCGTCATATATCTATGAGATTTTTGTAGGGGCTAGAAAGAAATCTGGCGGTTCTTATGCTATTAACTTGCAGACAAAAAAGCGTTTTATTGAAGATTTATGTGAAAAAATAGCGATCTATGCGTTTTTGTTTATTAATAGAGATAGCGTCAAAATGTTTTCGCTAAATCAACACTTTTCATGTGTAGACATTATTGTTTTCAAAAACAATGTTCCTAATTTTAATAATAAAAATGTGGAGACAAAAAGACGAGTTTTGATGACAAGCGGTTTCGACAAAAAACGGTTTTTTTGTTATTGCACTTTTTTTGTTAAAATTCGGAACATTTCTTGAAAGAAAATAATGTCTACATATGAAAAGTGTTAATTTAGCGAAAAAAAATTGACGCTATCTCCATTAATAAACAAGAACGCACAGTTCGCTATTTTTTTATATAAATCTTAAATAAAACACTTTTTTGTTCGAAAATTAATAGGATAACAACCGCAAGGTTTCTTTCTAACCCCTACAAAAATAATCTCCTAGATATATGAGATATACTTTCTGAGAAAAAAATATTTAACTTACTCTCAATAAAATTGTGCCTAAAAATAGGTACCTTTTATTATGTATCGTCATATATTTTTTTTATTTATTTAAAGTTAGCTTGTTCGCCTTGTGTTCTAGTAACTTAACTACACTAAACTTAACATTTAACACAACCCGCACAATGCTCTGTTTTGCCTATCACTCTTTCACTAACTCAAAAGGCTTCGTTCTCTTGAGTCTTCTTAATATATTTGTGTTGTCCAGGAGCTGGATGGCCTCGACGTTCACGTGGTTGAGTAGCCTTTGCTCGTTGCTACTGGCAAATTTGGTGATGGTTTGGTCAACAGTATCCATTTGAAGGTCCCGATGAATATCTCTGTTTCGGCAGTACCAGGGTGCGTCAACGATGTTCCTTAGTGCTTTGTTCTGGAAGCGCTGGATCACTTGAATGTTGCTTTTGCTGGCACAACCCCAGAGTTGAATGCCATACGTCCAAACTGGTTTTAGTACTTGCTTATACAGAAGCAGTTTGTTATATGTAGACAACTTGGAGTTTCTTCCAAGTAGCCAAAACATTTTTTCAGTTTTATACCTAACTCTTCGCGTTTCTTTTTAACATGGACTCTCCAGCGGAGTCTAGCAGCTAAGGTCATTTCCAGATATTTGGCTGAGTCGGCATAAGGGATCTGGGTATCGTTGATTCTAATAGATAGATGTTGCTTCTGTTTATTAGTAAAGTCTACATGTACAGACTTATTTTCGTTTAACTTGATGCGCCAAGTTTTAGCCCAGGTGTTAATTTTATTAATGGAGGTTTGAAGTTTCTCAGCGGCCTCTTCATGATCTTTTCCGACAGCAATGACTGCGGTGTCGTCAGCAAATGTTGCTATTGTTTCATGTTCAAGGCTTGGGATATCACTAGTATATAGTAGGTAAAGTACCGGACCTAGCACACGACCTTGTGGCACCCCTGCTCTAATTTCCTTTAATTCAAAGTAAAAATCTTCCTGTTTAATTCTAAAATATCTTTCGGATAGGTAAAATTGTAGAAGCTGTGAAAGTTGTTGGGCAGACACAGGCTCAGTTTGTGAATCAAGCCTTCATGCCACACTTTGTCGAAAGCTTGGGCGACGTCGAGGAAGACCGTGGAACAGACTTTTTTTTCTTCTAGTGATTTTTCAATGACGTTTATGATCCTGTGGACTTGATCGATGGTCGAGTGGTTTTCTCTGAATCCAAACTGGTGGCAGGGAATCAGATTCTTTTCTTCTACTATAGGTTTTAGTCTCTTAAGGAGTATTTTTTTCATATAATTTCGAAATGACTGGCAACAACGATATAGGTCTATATGATGCTGCGTCCTGAGGAGGTTTACCTGGTTTAGGAACCATTATAACTTCTGCAACTTTCTACTTCTTAGGGACATACTTCAGTGTGAAGGATGCGTTAATAAGATTGGTAAGTTTTACTATAGCTTTTCTTGGAAGTTGCTTCAATACTTCGCCAGTGATCAGGTCAAAGCCAGGAGGTTTTTTCGAGTTGATATTTGTTTTAATTTCATCTGAGACTTCCTTTGGCGAAGTAGTTCTGATGATAACATCTTCTTGTTCCGGTTCAATCCAGTCTTGAGGGTCTTCTCCATCGTTTGGTTGGAAAATACTATCTAGGTGTTCTGCAAACGTATATATGCTTTTTGGGCATTATTTTGGGCCCAGCTTCCATCTGTATTTCGAATTGGAGGATTATGTTGAACAGGTCTTTTTAGTCGCTTGGTAGCCTTCCAGAGTGAGTAATCTGTTTTGTTGTCATTAGTTAATTCACTCAGGTAGTCTTCAATCGACTCGTTTTTGATACGCTGAATTTCGCGCTTTAATTGTTGAGTTGTGTTGTTCAGAGTTGTTTTGTCTCTTGGTGGTCTAGTCTGTTGCCATTTCCGTCTGAGCTTTCTCTTTTCTGTAATAAGGTTACTAATCTCTTTAGGATAGTTATTTCCTTTTGTTCTACGGGTAAGCTGAAGAGTATTACCTCATGCTGCTTGTTGAATGTTTTTGACAAACAGATCAACTTCGTCATCTAGTTGCTCTTCTGTTCGTAATGGAACTGAAAGCTCAATAAGTTCCTCAAGTTGGATTATGAAGCTTTGCCATGTACCGTCATATAAAAATAAAAGTATATCAATTAGAAATATGATATTTTACTGTTGCATGAAGAAATAAATTTACTATTTGCTCGTTTTTAAAATATTTAATTTGTTTCAGTAGTTTTCAAGCAATACGTTATCAAAGTCAGAGGACTCTAGAAAAAAATGAATAGTATACATCCATACATGCAACAAATTGCCCCTGTTTAAATGTTGGGTGTGTCCTTCTCTTAATAGTTGTGTTTGGCACAGTACTGATACCTGTTAAATCTGGATTGTTGTAGCACTAACTGGCCTAAAACAATGTTTTGATTTTGTCCAAGGAACTGTTTGTGATGCACTGTAACAATCTTCCAGATCTATCGTATCCCAATAGCAGACACAAGTGTAAACATGATTTCTTTTAGTAACAGTTGGTGGTTCCAAAAAAGTCATCTGCTAGTGTTAGAATTTCAGTATCAATTTTGTTTGTTTTGTCAATCCTTCATGTAAAAAATATTCTAAATTATTACGGGTATTCGACTATTACGTATTCAACGTTCTACAGTTCTATAAAATCTTGGAACAGAATCTTTTTAAAGTAGATTTGCTTTAAGAATAAAAATCATATTTATTCAATGTAATTCTGTTGTAACTGACAGAATGTGTTTATTTTTTTCCAATTTTTCGTATAAAATTTCTTTCACGTTTAAGTATCGTAAAAAGAGCATGGATACGCTTTTTTCTCATAAGTGCTCACTTGATGTACAGCAGAATACTCGACCTGGTTACAATTTTTCGTGATTTAGCTTGATTTTCCGTGAATTCTGTTTTGTTCCGCTTTTGCGGTATTTATTAGTAAATTTTAAAAATTTTATTTCCCACACAAAAGGAAGCTCTAAAATAACCTGAAGTGCGTCTTGATGATATTAAATTTAATCGAAAATAATTTGTAACTTACTTTCTAAAGATATCATTTATCAAATGTAATTTCACAAAGTATAATTTCAATTTTGGGTTTCTTCGCTTTTTCTAAATCTAAGTTAGAAGAGAAGCTGTTTTCCTTGTCAGTGATCAAAGTCAAAGCTTTGAATATGAGGAAATCTGGAAAATTTTTAAGCGTTTTAGATTCATGCATACTGATATTTAAATTAGCATACCCTGAAGCTTTTAAGATGATGCAGGCTTCCCTCTTGACGGCTTTTCTAAACCTGCCGTAAACGGTGCTTGATATATTGACTAAAAGCATGCACGCTACGAAATAAAAGTTTATTTAATTAACTAAGAGCTCTTTTCCCTCCTCAGAAATTTTAACATTTATTTTCGCGTAAGTCTTAGATTGCCGAAACAATTTATTTTTGAATACTTAAAATGCCTATAGCGTTGTTGGTTTTTTCATAAACACCGAAACAAAGAGCTCTGAGCCATTTTTAAATTTCCCCTTTTAATATTTTATGAAGTGATTATAAAAGGAAAGCTTTTACACGGCACAAACTTTTTCAGAAATGGAAACAAAGAAATAAAACAGCAAGCCCGAAACACTATAATCCATTTTCGCTTTTTTACGCTTTCAGTTTGCAGTCGTTTCAATTTGCATTAGTAAAATTTCCCAAGTTGCGCGAGGAAAGTTACTTTGAAAGTTGTAAAGTCTTACAGGAAAATAAAAGTAAATATTTCCTCGTCAGAGTGCAGCTTGCTATTATGTTTGGAGCTGTTGGAAAACGCTCAAGCTGCTCTTATTATTCCCGGTGTATTAAATTCAATTGCATAAAATCCTTCCATGATTTACTTCATTTAATTTCAACGCTGCTTCAACAGGTATCAAACAAATACGCTGTAAATTAAAAAATTAAGTCTCCATGTTTTATTCAAGAACAGGTAAGCCCTAAAAGCATATAAAAAATTCAATTTTACGTTATCCCAACAATAAATTTACAAACATAATTAAGTCGAAGCTAGGTGAACAAACGTGGCATATAATCAACATCATCCTTTAATAATCATTGTGTATTTTGTATATATGCGTCCTTATCCATAAGGCAGTCGTAATTTGCCGAGGATTATAGTTAAATTTGCAAAGACTAACCCAGACGTTAGGAGAAAACAAATATTAGTTCAGCTTCTACACGTGGATACTTGAGATCGATATAATTCTGAACCTATCCTGATCCCAGAGAGGCAATACAAACCTTGTAGGGAATCTAATAACACTACAATCCCTGTGTAACCATACTGCGTCTTGTTTGTTCGTAATTATTCTACGCAGCAGCAACGGTACAGGTTAGATTTTGAGTAGCTTTGCCCTATAACAGAGTATTCGCTAGTAATTTGTTACTGATTATTCCGAGTTCAATATGCAAATTAATAAGCATGCATTAAAAACCACAACACACCGGAACATTAATTTGCGTTGCAAAAATGCCCTTTATTAAATCAACGTCGTGTACAGGCGATTATTCAACTTACATAAGATACCCTAAAGCAGAATTTTTAATTTTTATTAAAATTAAATATTTTATCACTTTTCTAATGTTTAGCAATAAAAAGCATTTTTCCCAACAGAACAGTTCTTCGCAAGGAAATACATCTTTAATATAATTCGATATAGTACTATTACAGTTTAAAGCATCAGGTTTAAACGGCTACGCTACGGGTAAACCAATCACCAAAAACATATACCCCTCATTTAAGGGATTATTCATAGTGAAACTAAATGTGGACATTAAAGTAAGCTAAAAATTTAGCCAAGTATGAATTCTGTTACAGCGACGAAAATCGGATGAAATGAGTGGCCGTAGTAAGTGTAGTAAATGTACTGGGTGGAAATAAATGATTTTCATCAAGTTACCATTGCATTCCCCATGTAAAAGCACGACGTGCCGCTCTACGAAAATAGAGAAGGCAGTACCATAACCTCAAAATATACAATTCTATGAATTGTTTGACAGATTGATTTCATTTATTGACAGAACTAATTTAGTACTAAATCAAAAAGAGTAGAGCGGTACAGAAAAATTTACATGTGAAAAAATTCCAAAGGGAACTTGATGAAAATCATTTATTTCCACGCTGTATTTGATTCAGATTTAATTAAATCCTGTGAACACACTTATCAATTCGGTATCATAATATTAGATGTTAAAACATGAGCTCAGCTACAATTTCGGAACCAAAAGGCTGCGATACTATTAATAGCAATAAGCATGATGTTAATAGGATACAGTCAGACAAGTATAACAATTTCCAGTAATTTTGATGCATAAAAGTTCTGTTTCTAATTTAAAAAAAGTCGACATGTTCTTCACAAGAAATAAATCACCCAGTCCTAAGTTGCCCTTCTTTAACTTCTCAGAACAAATTCAGCTCCTACTGACGAAGCAACTGATACTAGAATGGCTTATAGGAGACCGTTTCGTTAAGTAGTTCCATGGTGTAGTCAAGACTGTGGATTAGCTATTCTAGAGCTGCTCTGGAGCCGATCAGTTTCTACAAGGTGCGATAGGTTAAAACTAGCAACGCTATCCTGGGGGATCGTATTTCAGGGATATGATATAACCCCATGGAATGTGATACTTTCTACTTTAGGTAGATTGAGATGGTAAGCTGTCAAAGCGACACGAATTCTTTATTTGGTAGGCAAATAAGGCGGGGTGGGCAAATATTAGGTGATCCTAGGATCCAAACCTAGCCCACACTTGAAGTTCTATACCAGAGAGCACGTTAATAGCTCCAGCATCAGACTGTAGAGCCAGAGAGTGGATAGCAACCTTGTTTCCACCAACGAGAACAAGTAGCACTCACTTGAGAAAGTGCAGCGCTAATTGATCGTACCTCAATTCCTTGCCGAATAGTGGACCATGGCTATAAGTTTAATGCAGGTGAGTCACGTAAATCTGCATTAATTAGAATGTTATTAGAATGAGGAGTCATCTAATTTAGAGGTCATCTATATGAGGTCTAAGCATCTATTTCTAAATTAATGTATACTCAGGAATTAACCCATTAGAAAAGAGAAGTAGCAAATTTCCCTGCCTATGCATATATGTAGCAGTTCTAGTTAGAGAGAGGCGTGAAACAAACATACTCTTGAAATGTAGATAAGCGTATAAATTGATCACTGCCTAATACCTAAAGCGTTTAAATGATCAAAAAGGTATCACGCGGTTTTCTTCAACATTACGCTAAAAAAGATTAAAATACTGCACTGTACTGGCTTGCGACAGGTGGCGTTATGTGCTGCTATACCTAAACCATAAATTCAAGAAATGAGTCATCACAAATCACCTGGGCGACAGCGGGTTGCTTTCAACGCATTATTGTATTCCATCTCTCTCTATTGTGTAAGGAATGTATGAAAATAAAAAAGTAAACAATAGAGAGAGAGAGAGATGGAATGCACTAAAATGTTGAAAGTTCCCCGCTGTTGCCCAGGTGATTTGTGATGACTCATTTCTTGTATTTATGGTTTAGGTATAATAATATATGGGGAGTTAATGTTTATCCGTTGAATAAAATGTTATTCCCATATCATTAAGAAAATTGTTTATTTATTTATTGTTTTATTTTCCTTTATTCTTATAGTTTAATCTAATAATAATTTTTTTGTGGTATATTACTAAACTTTACATATTAGGATTCCTTCTGTGTAAAATTACAAATCATAAATTTCAAATAGAGGTTGTTACCGCCAAATTTTAGATGACATTTTAAAGTCAGCGAGTGCGTTTCCTTGATCTTCAACAGTTCGTTGGTCGTCTGTACTAGAGTTCCTAAATATAAACTGAGATCTGTGTTATTTAGAGTTAAGTTACGCATGTCAAATTTTTCTAGTGACATTTCATATTTTGAAACTATTTATTAGAAGGGTGGTAATTATGAAAAATAAATTAAACTGTCACTATGACATTTATATAAATCTGAAATTGGTGACAGTTAATACTTTATTAAAAGCTGTCGTAAATTATTAGATAGTAGTATAAAATTGATATATACGTACTATAGTAGTTTTGAAAATTCTGTATAAACAGTAAATAAATGATAATGTGCACATTAAAAACTTTTACATGCATGAAAATAAGTATGACATAAAGCATAACCTAAAATGTATAACTGACAGCTGCTGAATTTTGTCACTAAAGTAAAAAGAGACAAAAATATCTCTGTTTCAGACAGTTTAGTGTTGACCTAGAAAAAGATAGATTTTGACATCCGTGTCCTAACTTTAAAAGTTCAAGGTTTCATTCAGGAACTCGAGTCTGTACCAACCAGTCATCGCTGCTCCTGATACTTTCAGTACTTTGACGATACTTGGCTCTATCAGAGTCAAACTAAAAAAGTTCGTCATACTAAATATCTGCCTTGCTTCCCTGTGTTTCGAAACATAGACATAATTCACATTGACACCATTAAAATTTCTAATTGGTGCTATATAGAGTACGCGTTCTTCAAGTCCCACCATGGTAATCTCGGTTTCCTTAAGAGATACGAGGTCGATAAAATTACGGTGATGTTGCAAAATTTGACGTCGATTAATATGCTGAAATAAAAGGTTCTCTTTTCCAATTGAAAACTGAAAATCGTGATGAGGCCAGACATTTTTAGAACATTTTTCTATGAGGTTTCGAATAAGCCATCGTATGTATTTGTTGTAGCATCAAAGTAGGCGATGAGACTTCATCTTTTCATTCAAACATGAATTTGATGATGTACATAAGTTCTTCAACCTGCACTACGTAACATTTTATCCAGGATGCTAAATTGAATCTTATTTGTTTCTTAGCAATTTCTAAACTTAAATAAATTTTGGACAATATCTTTCCTGTTATATCGTTCCTTCTTCTAAATAGAAATGTTCCAAATAATTACACTCATTGACCGAGAACTTACATAAACATTTAAATATATTACGTACATTTTAATTAAATTGTTGAACTTATTTAAATGTCAATAGTTAATATTTTTGTCTGTCTATTTATATCTATCTATCTATAGAATGTCATACCTAGAGATCCTGTATATAGGAATTATAGGATGTCTGTTTTTTACGGCGATCGCTTTTTTGAAGAGATACAAAACTGATTTTGAACCCAAGAGTACACTGCAAAGCAAATTAGCAAGTATTTTATAAAAACTAAAAATGTTAAATTTCTTCTGCGGATCGTAACTTTATTAAATTCAATATTGTCAAATTTCTGCAAAAACATTCTTGAGATACTTTTTCTTGCGCATCTCTACGCACAATACGTAGATGTTTACTACTACCTTTCGGTGTCGACATATCATTATTCAATTTATTTTTTTATATGGGCGGTATATTTAAATTTTAGATATTTCAATAGCATTCGTTTTTCTGAACTCAATCATAGATAGCACTTCATATTTTATTTGTAATAAATTCTGTTTATTCTATAAAATTAAGATATACCTTTTTCAAAGACAGTCTCAAACGAATTTATTTTGTAGCAGTGATGATGTAGAATTCAATCAGGTTCAAATCATGTTTTAAACAGTTTTATTCACGACATTCAACTTTGTCGTTACGTGCCCTTCAAATGCATGCCCGTCCTCAACACATGGTTTTGTTTTCATAATATATTTTGTGTTATAATAACAGCTACAAAGAAGGAATGACCCTTTTAAAGTAATATTCTGTTGAATTTATAATTTTATTGTAATTTTCTTGTCCTTACAACGACGTTTATTGATTCTATCCCTAAATTAAACTTAAACGCGTTACTACTACTTAATGTATTAAAAAAAAACAATACTATTTTTATTAGCACACATATTCAATAGGATTTAACATACTTGACAGAAAATCTTTTTGAAGCATTTAAATAATGAATGCTGTGTTTATAATTATTAATGTACGTACAATAATAAATTATAAAAGCAGGACACTAAACAAACAAAACAAGGCGATTGAAGTGGTACTAAAGTTATGTACTACTCGGAGTATCCTTGATGATAATAATCATAATAATAACTACAATACAATATACTAAGGTAACAAAATTTAAGCATGCTAACCCGTTCTACAAACACAGCTGTTAGTATTAGATACGTCATACATTGGTATTGATTTTAGAGAAGGTACCTATTTCCTGCCAGACATAGAAACCTTCAATATTTTAACTCAAGAGCGATGTTGGATCAATATGACATCATTAAAAAGCTGTCTGCACTTTATGGGGACCTTGAATTTTTTATTCAATTTTATTCTTCCTGAATGTTACTCACGTGAGATTTACATTTAGGAATTTTTATTGCAGTAACATATAAATAGTACAAATGACAAACAAGAGGGGGATGGAAATGTGGAAAATGTTGGAAATCTTGACAAGGTTTTCCCGCGATACACACAACTCCAGGAAATAAGATATTGTAAGACAATGGTAATTATATTTAAAATATATTTTAAGCGTACTATATTATTCTGAATTCGGAAGAGTATTGAGTAGTCTATTGGAATTAGAATGCAAGCTTAAATCGATGTTATTAAAGACTAAAACACACAGAAACACATGACAAGGTTGAAACTCAAGTTACATATAACGTAAGATAAATGATTCTTTTGGCTTAATGTGTAATAATTTTAATACCACTTTTATAAATACTGAGATACCTATTTCATAAGATGAATATCATGGTTTTTACATGAAGTTGGGTAGATAATTTTGCAATGCATTTCGACGATTGTCTTTCAGGTTACAGCTAGACAATATATTAAGCTTGGTTGCTGCTAATGCAAGGTTGCAAGGCTAATATGATACTATTTTTTATTATTTTATCCTATGCATTTACACTGGATAAAAAAGAATAAAATAGCATCATATTAGCCTTGCTGACCTGACCATTATGAAATCAATAGCACTTATTTTATTTCAAACTTGGTTTTCAAGGATGGTTGTATTGAAAACAGTTCTTGTACATTCAGAATCTTGTAGATTTTTCATTGACTTGTAAAATGGCCAGCTTGATCCCCTGACCTTATTTATCTCTTTGGTAATATTTTGGCAAAAGTTTATTGGAACATACTCGGAAATCTTGAACTCTGATAGAAAGGATAACTTTTGAGTCTAACAATATTGATCAAGGTATTATAGATAACGCTTTTAACGTATTTCAAAGCGTTTTTAAATTTGTGCTTGAAAATTTAATTTAATAGCCATTTCTTTTTGTGACAGTTCAAAATAAAATTTTAATAGATTTTTTTAGTTCGTAAAACAAACCTCCGTTTTATTTTTCTCTGTTTTGTTTGGGGCTCAGCCGACATTCCTGAGTTCCACGAGTTCGAAACCATCTATTGCCTGACAGGAACAATGTCGTGGAGCACCATCTTGATGGTACCTAAACAAGTCACAATTCAAACTAAGTGTAATTGTGTATAGAATTTATAAAAAACTAAAAATCGTTCTTGAAGACTATTTCAGATTCCCTTTGGGTATGATAGAACACATGACAGAAACAGAAAAACAGTACTTTTGTTTCTGGTAAAAAAAAGATACCAGCAGACTAATTTAAATAGTAGTCGATGCTGCAATAGCTCGTAAGATGGTGGAGGACGATTAGACCCCAAACAACAAAAAGCAAACTTGACTCGTGTTCAGAAGACAACCAAAAAGAAATAATAAGTTTATTTCAGACTCTTGAAGCTCACTGCATAATTTATTTACACGGTTGTCATACTTTAAAGAAGTACAATTGCCTGCTTACGGCAGTTAATGGTTTTTAAATTACGAAAAAATGGTTGTAGCGTCCTTTTGTGTTGGTGTCAGGAGGCAGCTATCATGGAAAATATGCCATAATTATTGTCTTTTTTAGGCAATTGCTAATAGTTAACCGTAATTACTTTCTTACTTAATTTTATTTTATTTCATGATTTTGAAGTTTCATGAAGTCAAGCTATCATATCATTTTTACACCAGCTATCACTTTTCATTGTCGTGCTGGATGAAAGGCTATAATAGTCTTCGCAACCGTAGTTAATATATGCATTATTTTTTCACTGCTAGCACATTTATGTCTATTATTTAATTATTTTTGATAATCAAATAAAAAAATTTTGATATAAATGCTTAATCTTAACTGCAGAAAGCAGCTAGCCTTTGATATTGTCATTTTTTAAAGCAAATGATTAACTTGAATTAACATTATTCTTATTATCTATCTTATTATTATCTTTAGACAAACCAACTTCTGTTTCTAATTACGAATTTGCAAATAGGCACTTACACTTGACTAGGGAATAGTTACAAAAACAAAATGTGTAAACTGATAAACAACAGGATAGACTGTCCTCAGTTGCTACCCTTAGTTCATCTTTACGTGCCAGCATACAGATCGAGACCTCGAAACATTCCGCATATTCCTCAATATAGTACCAACATACGAGGTAATTCTCCGTTGATAAGAATGGCACAAATTGTGAAACTACAGTAAAAGTACAAACTTTAGTTACTGAGAAATATCATATTGATATTTCTTTTATGACATTTAAGCATATTATTACTTAACAATAAATGCATATACATGTCTCAACTTATCCCGACCTTTTAAATAGTATTTTTTATATTATAATTATAATATATACAGTGTGGGATTAAAGTATGGAACATTAAAAAAAAGCGAACTCAACCGGTTTTTCTAAAAACGTTGAAGCACGTCGATTTTATTTTTTTAAAATACACATTAATTTGTGCGATTCACCTTCCGACTTTCATTTGTTTGTTAGTTATGACGTCATCGCTTTCTTTTAATATTCCGTACTTTAATCCCACACTGTATATATAAAATTGTAATAAATATAAGCTCATTATTATGACAGTGTAATAAATATAATTGGATATTGTATTTATAAAAATCCCCAAACATTGTATTTGGACTATGTTCGTTTTGTATTGAGTTAATAGATAAATAAATAATTTATATGGAAATCTCTCCAATGGTTTGCTCGACACTGCATTAAAACGTCTAATAATGTTTTTCTTGTAAAAATAAGGATTAATTTTTACTTTCCTATCTTAAATATAAGAACAGAATAATGTTGATACACAATTTTCCAAAACTACTCAATTGCAGAAGTACGTACGTTTATAAGGATGGGCTAAGACTTTTCAATACTTTGCTACAAAATGCTAAACAGTTGCAAAATACAACAACCTTTACGAGGGAATCAAATAAGTACTTGAAAATGAAAGAAAGCTCATGAACTGGATTGTAATAGTTCGTAATAGCTTTGTCTAAATAAATATTTACTTATTTCTTAATAAATATAATTTCTTAATAAATATATTACTTATTTCTTTGACTATGAGATGAAATTGTAACATGAAATTTAAATGAGTTGACGACACTAAAATAGAAGTATATCGCTTAATTCATGAGAATTTTACAATCTAAATCTACACTAATAATGCCGTACATTAATAACGTCAAAGTCTAATTTTAATAATTTATAATTTGTTTTTGTTCACTGATGTATTAATAAATACTGTATTTACTGTTTTGTCATTAGTTGTAACGGTATGTTTTTACTAGCCTTAAATTAATGAAATTTTGGTGCATAAGTTATTAAAAATCTTAAATGCGGTCCTGTAAATTTGCGTTCTTCTTGTAATTTAAAAGTACATCGGCATATTGTATAAATAAACCCCATAAAAATATACTAAAGGTTATCTTTCCAGACTAGTCGAGCCGTCTTGTACAATAAAATAACAAAAATTATAGCTTCTAATGTAAATAAAAGGTAGCGCCGGCACACGTGTTTTTCAGTGTCAAATGATTCCGTTGCAAAAACTTAAAAGGTTGGTCATTTTGGTTAGTGTGAATTCATGTTTTCAAACTTTCTCATATACGTTTCAGTTTTTTCATGCCCCGAAAACATTATAAAAATCTATTTCGTTTTGATGAATGATCGCCTGTACGTGCTAAATGATATTTTTTCAAATAAAAACATTTGCGTTTTAAAATACATCCCGTCTGTAACTTTCGCTGTGAGAAGTACTGCGTTCTGGATTCCTTTGTGTGGAAAACATTAATTCTGATTCGTCTAAACGAAATCATGCAATTCTTTTATTGGTTCATGTAGAAGTGCGCCCCTCTAAAAAACATCCCGTCTAACGTCGAATATAGTCAAGCTATAATCAAGCAACAGAGTGGAAGTGCAGTCTCAAATAAGTCGAGCTACCGAGTAGAAGTCTAGTTAAAGACAGATTTCGTTACCGTTTATTACAGTACAGCTGATTTTCAGTTTTCAGTAATACTAGAAATGGGCCGGGCTCGGAACCCGTGGCGTTAATTCAGTATTTGTGGTTAGTGCAAATTACTGCCAGATACAGTTTTCCGGATTTCAGTGTTTTATAGTTGTGGGAAATCATTTTCCTATTAATTTGCTACAATTGTTTCAGCCTTATTAACAATATTTAATTTTACAATTAATTAATTAAGTATTATGCCGTTGAAGGTTGGAACTTTCACATGAACAACATCATTTTCAAAGTTTCAAGCAAAAATTGCCGAAATGTCCTTTAGGAAAAATCAGTTATCAGGCGAATTATTAAATGAATACATTTCTACTATTAGACATTTATCATTTAGTGAGGTACCTTACGTTTTTATCTCGGAACCGGTTGAAACTACTCAGATTTTTATGATTCTTTTGTTAAAGTTTTTTAAATATAAAATACTAAAACCTTTATAAATTAGAAATTGACGCTCCAATCAGGAAATGCGATGAAACTCAAAAAACCTAAAAATTCTCCAAGTGGTTCAGTACTGGTTGCACGACCATCTCAGAACAGAATATTTTTGGTGTATTATCACACCTATGTATTGGTAGTTCGAAACCACTATTAATTTATTTTTGTTACTTTTTGTTTAAATACGACAGCCATATTTGTTTCGTGGTGCACGACTTTTCTTGCAGTTTCTGTGTAAACGAAAATCTCGATATCTCAAGAACGGTTGGTCGTAGAGACATATAGTAAAAACTGTTGTATTGTTCACACTTCGAACCACATTTGTTGTTCTAAACCAAAGTTTTGCAAGATGCTTCTTTATGGATGCAATATAGGTCCGAAGTTTAATATAATAACCTTTTTGTTAACATAATTTCCGCTATTTAGAGGGCCACATTTTCAGGAAAAGGTGATGTTTCATGGTTCATTTTTTCTAAGAAGGTACACACTCAGGAATAGTTTATGTTTAAAATATTTGAAATCTGAAACTTCATTGTTTTGGTGTTTATGGGCTTTTGAAATTCTTGATTTCTTCATTTTTGGGCAAGTTTGGACCTTTTTTTATAGTCAGGGCAAATGAAGCAATATATGATGGCAAGTTCTGGTAAAAAATTTTATATTAGCATGAGGACAGAATTATGCTGTGTTGAAAGCTGTAAATAAATCTTGTAAATGACTAATAATACGTTCCAGTGATAGATAAGCTATGTATTTTTAATATATGACCATTTCCAACTATGATCGTCAACCTTTTACCTAGGTATAAAGGTTTTAATGTTTTATATGCACTACATTAAAAACAATTATTCAAATTCGAGTAGTTTCAACCTGTTCTGAGATAAAAACGGCGGGCTTTTACTTCAGTTTTTGGGCAACTTTGGACTTTAATGTCTCTGATGGACGCTGATGGAATTTTGTTATAAGTATTATGTGCATATGAAGCAGTATATCTTAACTTTAATATTAGCTTGAGAAGAGAGTTATGCTAAGTTGAAAACTGTAAATGTAAACCATCTGCATTAGTTTTACCGAGTGAATGTACTTTATCCTGGTGCTAATATTAGTTTGGGAAAGTAAAATTATTTGTCGATTTTCCTCTCAATCCGTGTAAATTGTATGACAGCTAACATGGTTTTAACTCTATGCTCACGCTAATACAAAGTTAAAATTTTTACTACAGTTCGCCATCATATATTGCTTTATTTGCACGGAATATAAAAAATTTTCCATGCCCATCAGAGATATTGAGGTCCAAAGTTGCCCAAAAATAAAGAAAACACAAATTTCAAAAGCCTACAAATACCAAAATAGTAAAGTTTCAGATTTCAAATATTTTAAACATAATTTTTTTCTAATTGCGCACATTCTTAGAAAAATGAACTGTGAAACCTCACCTTTTCCTGGAAATGTGAATTTGGCAAAAAATATGTTACTTCGGGCTTAAATTTCACCCATAAGAAAGCATCTTACAAAATATGTATGCTTAGAACAACAAATGTAATTCGAAGTGTGAACAATACAACGGTTTCTTTTTTACTACACGTCTTTACGACAAACTGTTCTTGAATTATCAAGATTTTCGTTTACATAGAAACTGCAAGAAACGTCGTCCACCACGAAACAAATATGGCTGTCATATTTAAAGCAAAAAGGAATAATAATAAATTAATAGTGGTTTTGAACTTCCAATACATAGGTGTGATAACACACAAAAAAGTATTCTTTTGTGAGATGGTCCAGCAACCAGTACTGTACCACTTGGAAAATATTTAGGTTTTGGAGTTTCACCGGATTTCTTGATCTGAGCTTCAATTTCTAATCTATAAAGGTTTTAGTATTTTATATTTACAATATTTTAGAAAAAGAATCATGCAAATCCGGATAGTTTCAACTGGTTCCGAAATAACGCTCTTTTTTGCCTGACGTCCCTCCACAAATGTCTTTTAATTTTGGGAAATTGTTTGATGAAGCTCTTAGGGGTGAATTAGGGTGCGGTCTATCGAAAGAATCGTAAACTTCCGTCAGAAAACGAGGATCTTCGTTGAAGTATGTCAAATAGTTGCACATATGGAAACAATTACATTGCATTTACTGTCTCCAGCCTTACTTTGTGGAGCTCCATAATCATGAAATATAATATAAATACAAAGATTACTTATAATTTCACAAGTTTTATTACATTGCGTCCAAAATAAATTCGATTAGATCATTTCAGTAAAAGTTTTAATGCTCAAGAGATATTCCAAATAAACAGATCAAAAGTGAACGTCAACAATGTACAAATATTTGTCTGTCAAACTAATTTGTCAAGAATGGTCAACAAGTAACTACAAATGCAAAATAGAGACAGTCAACCTGGAGTAGTCAACACTCTAGTAAGTCAAACCACTGGCATAGAGGGGTTTCAGCAGAAGTAGAAAAATATGTAATCGACGCTACATAGATGAAAAATTCTGCAGAAGCGACAAATGTTGCAATGTGCACAAAAGTTGAAGCTATGGTTTTTGAGGATTCCCGCATAAGAATCTCCATCATTGCTACAACACTGGAAATATCGGAACCGTTTTGACAATATTACACAACAAACTGGGCATGAATAGAGTTCTAGCAAAGTGGGTTCCTAGATTTCCAGAGCAAAATGTGGCCAACTTTGTCAAAACTATTTACAATCTTTGGAAGATTCTGACTTCTTAATGCGGATAGCAACCGGGGATGGGACATGGGTATATTACTAGGGTCATAAAGCAAAATGTAGTCTATGCAATGAGTCCGCCAGAATCCTTCTTCCCTAAGGAATGCACTCATACTATCTTAAACAGAAAAATGTATGGCAATTATCTTCTGCGACATACAAGGCATTCTTTTAATTAAATATATGTTTCATGGCGCTTGCAATCACTGTAAATCTTTACGGTAACATCAGAAATTGCCAGAATTGTAATTTTGTTCCATTGATGTACTCCTCCTTTATGAAACGAAGACAATGCAACTTTATTGAGCTTAACAAGCCAACTTATGTCCCAGATCTGGCACCGTTCGACTTGTTTTACTGTTATTAACGCTTTGCAAGACACACACATAAAAATGTTTCTTCTAATGAAATAAATATTATTTGTTCCAAATAAATTATATATTTGTATATACTCGAATAAATATTTACACAAAATGAAGAAATAATATTTTCGGGCATATATACTCAAGGTAAATAGACCCAATATTCGTTTAAAGTAAGTCACATTCCTCTGATCAGCAAATCGATTTGCTCCAACAGAGAAAATCAAATCATCTTATGGAGAACAGTAAATGCTTTGTTTGTGAAAATGAATGTTTATTTTGAAAGTGTCGCAGGTTTCGTTGAAGAAAACTAAATGTTGTGTTTGAGAAATTTTTGTTTCTCCTGATATTCTCAGAGTTTCAGGTGGAGGAGAATAAACACTTCATGTGAATAAATGAATATTTGTTTGGAATATGTGTTGTTTTCTGTTTGAATATTTAACAGCCCCACTATGCTCCAACTGAATGAATGTATTACTTGTTTGATTCATGAAACACATATATTCATTTGGAACACAGAGTTACTCCTTCTCGAGAAGAATTCGATTGTTTTAACATGAACATTCTCTTTTTTCATGATGAATATTGTTGCTTGGACTGAAAAAAGTTCTTGAGAATATATTTTTCTGTTTCCAAAAAATACAGGTTATTTAATTTGAATAAAATTTTTCAATCTGAACATTTACTTGTTCAATACGAATAAACTTATATGAATAAATATAAATACTATTTTTGAGAAATTAATTTTATGTGTGCAGATGGCGGAAGTACATCGATGTAAGGAATTATATTGAAAAATAATTTTGCTCATAAATATGTTTTCTGTTTTATAGTCAGGTTGATAATTTTTCTAATCCCCCGTCTCTTTGTTCTTTAACACCTTTGCAAAGTGTAGTTATTCATAACATTATTCACCACGTACTACAACAGAAATTTTAATTTAATTTTTTAGTCACCATGAGAGTTTTTGCGATATACTAGGATGCTTCTCTAAGATTTACAAGTCTTTAATTTGCTAATACACTATATGTTAAACTTATAACCAACTTTATAATGTCGGTTTGTTTGATTTGTACAATAGCTAACCTAAATTTAACTGGAAACTGCAATTACACATAGCACTTCTCGTACAAGTTTAACAATCTCGATGTATATCTTATAGTAGTCCCGAGTTAGTGCTGATGTTTTCAAGCAGTCTCTTGACAAACCCATACTCTATTCTCCGAGTTTAGCGTCAATGTAGTATACGTATAAATTGATTTTAAGGCGATTTGTTTCAGAAACGGCACCCTAAAAACTCACATTTTTCTCTATTTTAAGAATTTCTTTTCAGGAACAAAACAAAACGTGTCATCAAAAACTTAAAAGCAGCTTCGAGTTTGAAAGCAGCTCTCGAGGAAAGCAAGACAAAATCATCGTTCTCAATTTTCAGTCAGTGAATTGTCGTTTAAGGTCAATAGGCCATTTCATCGACTCTCACTCCATTCAGCATCTTTTGTTTCATCGTTCACCTTTATTCTGATATTCACTTACAGAATACCGTACGCCATCATAAAAGGCTCTAAAACAGAAATTTATATAAGCTGGGAAGTCCCGGGAAACATTTACTTTGCTGTCCACGTGCAATGTAGCTGCTTTGATTGCATTTACTTAATTAATGTATAGTCCGCTAATGAGAAGGACGGACAGGATAGGTTTCAAACTTCCTAGTATTGTGAATTAAGTTAGTAGTTTTGAATTTGTTCAAAATGTAGGATAAAACTAAATTTACACAAATAGCATAATTGAATTTTAGCAACACAAAGTGCACAAAAGTTTAATTTTAGTTTCGTCGCCTACACATGAAGATTAAAGTAAATTTATTGCTAGAGTGAAAATCCTCTGACATCTAGTTTGACCTCTCAATTGTGCCATTATCAACATAATATCTTTATACGGTTAACTACCAATTTACCGCTAATAAGAACAATTTAGTATATTTATCGTTATTATTTTAACAACAAGCGCTTAATGTGTGAAAAAAATATGGAGGGTAAAAATATAAATAATTTTTAGTAAATATTGCTTTACACTGAAAAACAATACATTTACAAAAAAAGCAATTTTCTTCTCATTTGTTAAACAAACCGTGGTTTTTTTGTAGGATATTAAAAAGACTTTCAATTTTATGTATTTCTGAATCATTTCATTACAGCCGTCAAATTAGTTATACGTTTCTCTTAAAAACTAATTAATGTTAATCCAGATTATAACGACTTTTCGAAAATTGCGCGAACAATGGGAAACGTTCTTATCATTAAAATTAAAATAAAGAGAATTAACTTTATTGTAAAATTTAATTTTTAATTTTAGCTTTCCGAACCCAGAACGTGGACTTAAACAAACACTAACCAATCAAGCCTTATTATGTAATACAACGCAAGAATAGTTTTGTTTATTTATTAAACATAAAACAGAAAAAGGCCTTAATGATACGAAACAGTAAATAAAAGTTAGGTTAGTAAATATGGGTTGAGAAATTGGTTCTTCTAAAGCCATTATATCTTATATTATGGCTTTACTGTATATATTGGCATACTCAGACAAATTGCATAATAACATGCTCATCTCCTACCACCTGTGTTAGTCAAAATATTAGAATCGCGTAACCTGACTGATAAGAGTATAAAGAGAATAGAAGTATTTGATCTAATTTGAAATATCCTGAACTGGTTTGAAACTAGAAGTCTGACGGACAGACAGAAGGCGCTAATTCATAGGGTGGCATTTTTCTAGAATTGATAAACTTATTGACTTAACAATTAAAATTCTCTAAATCCATACTTTTGCTCCTGATTACACCTTTCTGCACTTAGTTTCCCAGCCACAGTGTTCCTTTTATCTGAATGCCTAATTTTCTATCTCTATCTCTATCTGTCTTAATCCGACAACTTAATATTTGATATTATTTAATATATTTTTCCTCAATTTGATTCTCCGGAATTAAAAATAACACCATAACCAGAGAATGGAATATCCCTGGTTAGAAGATAAAGTTTAGTTAAAATATAATAACCCTGGTAATTAATTAAGCAAAAGGAGAAAGGAATTAACAATTTATCAAACGGATTTGGGTTTATTTATAAGAAAGGAGAGCCTTATTTTCTTATTGATACTTAAATCTTCCAATGAGATTTTAAGATATAAATATTTGGCGCCAATGCCTACCTAGTTTATCTTCTACGAACGAAAAGAAAAAGGTAACATTTTACGTTACGTGGAATTTTCTGCTTTAGAATTTGAATAATTACTAAATTTCGAATTGATTAATAACATTATTATAATATGATAGCAAGCCATGGCTGACTACGAAGCCTAATAAAGCCTTAAAGAGGATTTTATATGACTGGCTCATTCACTTTTTCTTGCAAACTGTATTTCGCGTTAGCCAGTGGCATATGAAGGCTAATTTCTGTAGTCGTGTTCTAAATAACTTAAACACGTTCACGTTGACATTGGCGTTCAATTTGACACTCATAACCTATAAAATTCTAAAGTCAAACGTAATTTGAAAATCTTAAGGTGGTAAGAAGTTCGTGTTAGGCAGTGCTCTCACAATTGAATGGGCCAGCCATATAGAACCCTTTTTAAGGTTTTATTAACCGTAGTCAGCCATGTACCAACTATAATATTCATATTATTAATAGGAATGGTTATTTGTGTTGAAAGGTCATGTAAGAACAAAAGTGCAGTGGTAAATTAAGTGAAAAATAACGTTACGTTTCAGTGGTAAGTGTAAAATATGCTTTTTTATGTATTTTATTTAGGCAAGTGCAGAACATCTGACAAGCGATCATCTGATCATTTTTACATGACGTCGCTAGTTTGCTTACGTTCAATGCTTCTCCCTGCTCGCCCCGAAAGCCACTCTTCTGTTGCCACCAAGGTTTGATATAGCTTGTCCGTTAGTTTAATAAGTCCATGCGAGAAACGGACCATTAAACTTTAAACATTAATTTATTGTCGTTCAGCTACATGCTTAGGACACAGTGCTCACCTCGTAATAGTATATTTGTTGACAACATTAATTAGTTGTTTACGCTTGAGAAAGGAGAGCACTGTCTCCAAAACATGTAGCTGAACGACAATAAATTAATATTTAAAGTTTAATGGTCCGTTTCTCGATACTCCTTCTATTAGATTAAATATATAAATAATTCTCAAATTAAACGTTTATAGTTTATTCTCATTATGATAATAATAGTAATAACAATGATAATTAATATTATCGATACTACAACCTGTTCTTGTTATACTTATTAGTGGAAGGATGACTGTTCCTGCTGCTGTATTTGAGGGCTAACTTTTGCAAATGACAACAGATTTCAAATTTGGACATATCATTTTCTAGGTTGATTACTACATTCTTTATCCTTTATATCTATCCTTAATTTATCTTTTATATTTATTATATTCATAGTCCAAAAGAAACTCAGGTATTTGTACCACAGTAATTTGGATTATCTTGTTGTCAGTCGTAAAATCTTGTTATGTAGAAATTATAATCTTGTCATAACTTCAAAGGTAGGCTATGACATGTTAACTTATACAAAGGTTATGTATTTCTCATTTTTAATAATAACATCTATCATTTCATTACTAACAGTGGTCATAACATTACTAGTTAATTATCCATTACCGCGGAACTTTTTGCCACTTCAATAATTCTCGGAAACTGCAGGTGTTAGACTGTTTAAGTAAAAAAGTTACATATTCTGAAATTCCTTTTCGTACTACTCACATGCTTCAATAAATCGCCAGTGCAGCAAACTGTATGTTTATTTTTGCACTGAAATGACAAACAAAAAGAAAAAGTAACACTGAACAGTAATTGAAGTGAGAGTGAAAACAAGATATAATACTTACATATTAAAATCATTTGGCAATGCTGAATTCGCGTATGATGGATGATTCTTTTTATTATTATTTCAATTTTCGACTGCCCAGTACGAGACCATTTTCTTGTAACGTTGTAACATACTTAAAAACAAGGCCTCTTGATTGGACGCCAATTGTTACGTTATATTTCTTTGCACACAAAATATTTAATACTTACTGTAGAACTCATAAATGAGGGGTATATATGCAAAACGCGACATGTCCTTGTAAATGAATTTTGAGAAAACCGCAAAAAACTACCAGAAGTTTTTTTTTAACCGAACATAATATTCGGATAATTTTTGTTAGTTTAGTAGGATAGTCTGATTTAAATTGATTAGCCTATCTTGATTAAATTTATCTGAACACAAAAAACCAAAATTTGAGAAAAACTGAATGCCATGTCGCGTTCTGCATTTGAACGTACGATTTGCCCTGTTTTGCATCTATATAATAAACAAGTACTGAATTTGAAAGCATATTTTATTGAACAAAAGCAAACTTGAGTAGAACTAAGATATTAAAAAACTAAAAATTCGTTTAAATAATAAGTAAATATGTGAAAAATAAAAAAGAAATATACATTTCGAGCTTAAAATTTATATTATTATATCTTCTTCTGCTTCATCTGTATCCGAATGTTCTTCAATAACATCGGCAATAGTATCACGCTCAAACAGTTGAATAAAATAATCCAAATGACTATATTTTTTTCTCAAAAACACTTGTTACTATCACCGAACTATTCACAATCTGCCATAACGTAAACGAAATCGCGTGACATATTTTCTCTATTGTGATTGGTTGTTGATGGACATGTCGCTGTTTGCACCAGAATGATTCAGGCAAATGTCGCACTTTGAATCTTAATGTAGTGTAAAGTGACTAATTTTGTATTCAATTATTATGTTTTGCTTTTAAATGTATATTAACATGGTGGAAAAGAATTAGGCAAGTTCAATGATGTGTATAACTCAATTTTCAATTTTTTGTGACATGTCGCGTTTTGCATATATACCCCTCAAATGCTCCAACTGCACAAGACATCTCTTTAACAAATTTAAGTTCAGGAAGATGTGTTTCCATAGCTCACAGATTATAAAAAAGAAGGAATAAGGCTAGTTATAGTCAAAAATAAGTATATTTGGGCGCCATCTGTTTCGGCAGTACGGGAATTATATAAAAAAATAATAATCTAATACTCGTAAACAGAAACCGGTATCAGATCTATTAAATTTAATTTATTATTAATCATGTTCAGTTATGTCAAAAATTAAATTAATTGAAGTATATTTAAAGACTTTCTTAAATATATGGTCCAATATTAGCTAGTGTAATTAGATTCAAAAATAGATTTATTTATAAACGAAATAAAAATAAAAGTCAAAGATAAAAAGTTTTCATTTAAAACATAATTGTAGATTTTAAAAAAATAAATACCCAACGTAACAATTCTTAACGACAGGAAAAATATATGCACATATAGGTATAAATCAAAATTAATACATGAATAATTATACAACTTACTGAAACATTACCAAAACAATATCCTTCATTTCACAGTACATTGATCGAATTATTTGATTCGATAACACTTTGATTCATAAAATGATTAACACCTAGTTCCTTTTTTATTCACATTCAAACACTAAATACCAAAATTAATAGCTTGATGAGGCTGCAAAATCTGGAAAACACCTCAATTACTGATACCGCTTCTTACTTCAGACCAAAGAATTAAAATTCAGAATAATTGTTTTGTTTTAAAACTATTTTCAATAAAATTCCCTTTTTAGGTAATCGGAACAACCATATAAGTTCAATTGTTAATTACATTTATTAAGTAAAAGTTTTTTAAACCAACACTGGTTAATATTGTCAATTGTTAAAATGTTTTTCTTTATTGAAAAGTAGCACAACACTTAAATGTGCCGTTTCAGAAGTTATTTAATTTTAGGACTTAACTTTAGGACTTAACTTAGGACTTAATTTTAGCTCAGTACACGTTACGTTTAAATCGATATTTATAATTTTTCGTTAATAATAACTGTAATACTGGAAATAAAACTGGAATACGATAGCAAAATACTTGTTACACTTTAGTTATAAATCTCTAAATTGTACGAAACTAATTATTAAATTTCGGTACGGTATTTATAATAACGATTTTAATTAAATCAAATTGGATTTCTGTATTTTTCACAACTAAACACGTTACTGTATTTGGAAAGTGCTATCGGCATACAACCCCTGTACGTAAACGGTAATAGACAGAAGAGCTCCGCACTCTTTTAGTGTTTACTGAGGACTGACTTCACTAAGAATAAACTTGATTCTACCTAGTGGCAAAGATTCTAAGAGGGATGTTTCAAATTAACCAATAGCAAAGCAACGTGGCTTCCATAAGCCAGTCAAAATTAATATTTTTGAACAAAGGACGCTCACGAAAAGGGACTTTACCCATTGTTAAATTCTGCCGCGTTTACAATAATGTGATACGCTGCGACCAAAGGATGTTAATCCAGAATCTACTGAAAAGCACGTACAAGAAAATCATAAATTAAAACCAAATGGATTTTATTAATGTATTTTTCGAAGAAACTAAGATTATATGCATGGGAACGTCTCAAAATGAATGTTCGCACCAACGAAAACTTTGCTGAAATTTTAAAATATTGTTTATGAATGCACAAACGTGACTCTTTTATACTTGAAAGAAAGCATTATTTACTTAACGAAATATTGGTAGTTCCGACGTAATTAAATTTGCTAAACTGTCAGGACCGTACTAAGGATTCCTTTATTATTTATACGTATAAAATGGTATTCATTAAATTGAAAAAAACGTTACGTTATAACGTGGACTAACAACAAAAATATTCAAAACCGTTTTGTAAAGATGCCGTTAGTAAACAAGCTTATGTAGTTTAGGTAGCCAACGGTTACTAAAAAATTGACAAACAAATACATCAATACACTGATCATGATCACTAATAAATTTTTTACCGACCAACTTTTAATTTCCTCAGAGACTATAGGATATAGATGGCAATACCTACAACACAGTCGATTAGCTTCCAATCTTAACCTTCTCTAATCTTTAAAAATGAGCTTTAAAATTATTTATCACGAGCGGGGTCGTGCCATTTAAGATTTTAATGCTGGGTATGGTGGGAATGAAAGTGGGAGGAGTATGTTCTGTATGGAGTTTGTATTATACCTAATTTACAACGCTTAATACAACTAGTTACGAATTCGCAAAGCTAAGGAGACCTGAAAAATTTCTAAAAATAATTTAAAAATGTTAAAATACGATCAATATAGTGAGCTATTTTTTTCACTAATTTTATCCAGTCAATTTGCCTTATGTGTATTTAAATTAGTAATTATATTTTCTACATCGTGTTTTTTAATTTGAAATAGAACAAATGTATTAGGTAAAGTTTGTTCAAAAATATTTTTATTATCTTTATGCGATATTTTACAATTTCTTGCTATATTATAAGTCAACATTCGTACAAAATGTATCCATGAGATTTGAAATAAATATCTAAACATCTAGAGAATTACTATTAATATGTCGTATTATCTATCTTTACTGGTTTAATTTCTTGTTTTAGATTACACATATTTCCACATAACTCGTTAAGAATTTTTCAATGATCTTTAACAGAACTATATTTGAGTTTCTTATTATAATACGTAGATTTTTGTTCTGTTACTTTATTTTTTGTTTATATGACCTATACTTAAGAGTTTGTGTGGAACCCCGACACTGCGAAATGAGGTAAAAGGGGAATGGATTATGTATGTATGTATGACCTATACTTGCCTTTACTTACTTACCTTTAGGTTGAACAATTTAAAATGCCGTCTGTTTCCCTTATAGTTTTTAGTAAACCAATGGTCATCCAAGATTTTATTTTTCTCTTTATAGAATTTACGTTTATAAATTTAGAAGTCTTCAACTCAGTTTTTAAAGTTTGAATAAAATATTGATATGTAATATGTGCATCTTTTGGATGTTTAGGATGTTATGTAGTGGCCAGTAATATCTATCTCTATAACTGAAGAAGTTATCTACTAATCATTTTTGATTCTAATTAACACATGATCAGTAGAAGTACCTAGATTGACACGACCTAGTTGTGTCATTTATTATTGATATAGATCCGTTTAAACTCTGTAACTGTGTTACGGTTGGGAAACTAATCTATAATTGCAAACAATCCGCATTTACCATTTTAATTGAATAGCAATTATGAACACACAAAATTTTACTCAATAAGAACTAGCACTCCGCGTGTCTTATATGAATTATTACACTTATAAATAATAAGACTTTTAATTACTTTATGGGTGATTCTCACGAACTATTAACTTTGCTGCTACTGACATATTTTATTATTAAAACAACTTATTTTGATGATTTTTGTATCATAAAACGATTAATTACTGCTAAAATCATCATATCCACATGTTATTTAGTTTTGATAGATTTTATCCTGAACATAATGAAGTTAAATTATGCAAAATATCATGTTAGTAACTTGTCACTGAACCAATCTTCGATTTTATTTTCAAAAAAAAATAATCAGGGTAGAATCACATTTAATTAATAAATTGAATGGAACCCAAATGATTGAGTATAAATGTTCAATTTTATTATCATGTATAATTGCTAGAAAGAAAAATATTTTGTGAAAAAAATAATGTCCCTCAATGTGATGAATGTTTGCACTTCGTCTTTAAAAGATGATTAAACTTTTCATTAAATAATTTAAAAATAATACTTTTATAATAAAACGGCAGGTTTTTCAACAAAGAATTAATGATCATGCAGTTTATTCAAAATTTAGATCATAGTTGAATACTTTTACATCATAAAAACCATCAGATCAGGGCGTGGAGGTTATGAAGTCGTGTTCGTAACGTAGCGTCTTTTTAAAGAGGTAAGTGAACACCCAAAACATAATTAAATATCATAATGTTCTAACAAATATTCAATATTACTGTCAATTTTTATACATTATACATCAGTTTTTTTTAATACATATATAAAAATGAATAAAACGCCATGATTCGTAACGTCACGATTCGCAACAAAAAAATATTAATTGACTTAATTTTTATATTTTGATAAACCATTGATGTCAGTACATTTATATCGTTTGTAAATCTTGATTAAAGTATTCTGATTAAGTTTTTACACAGAAAATACAAAAGTATGAAAATATCGTTTCATAAAATAATGCGTATTTTTAAAATTTTGTTAACAAATTAATTTCAATTACTTCATTAATTTTCAATGCATAGAGGAAAGAAAATGAGTTCAAGTAAAAAGTCCAGCCAAGAGTAATGCTGAAAGACAAAGGAATGTGGATAATATCCTATTCGAACTACTAGAGAATTTAACCGTTTTTCTTTGTAGTGAAACTATAATTATTTGTACATCTTTTATTCCTTATCAAAAAGTAATGCAATTACATATTTACATATTACACGTAAAACAGTTGGTTGTTTACATAAAATTTTGTAAGTTTACAGAACTGTCATTAAAACCTCTAAAAAAAGTTAAAATATTTATAATACTACTTTCTTAAAGAAAATAGTATTATGATAGTATCGAAAAGTGACATACGTACTTCATACCGAATCCTTCCAAAAATAGCTTTTAGAATGAATTTAACATACAGTGTATTTGCCTGTATTTGCCATGCAATATTATGTAAATATCACAAAAGAGCGTACTGTATAATTGGTTGGCGATGTGTGCATAATGCTTTGATTAAATTATTTTCAAATGCAATATAGGGAAATTACACATATTGGAATTAAATTTAATAGTGCTGCATGCACCTCTATGAGAATTAACATTATAAGCTTAATAAAGTTGATTCTAATCAAAATTACATACATGTTTTATTGCAATCTTACATTGCTGTTTTTTGTCTCGAAAGTTAAAGGGTCGGGACAATTGCCCTTATATAGTTTATATAGATAAAATCTAGAGAATTTCTATTTCTGAACACCATAATGTTCATTTAAGTTTTTACCTACATACCATATACAGTATGTTTTTGTAAACGATAACATAGGCAATCCAATGCAATTTTATCATTTTCCTCCTTAGTTTGTACCCTTGCAAATATAAGTAGAAATTTTGGTATCAATCGAAACAAGAATTCATTCTACGTCAAAAACATATTAAACTTTATGAAGAAAACCAAAAACTGTTTAGAAAAATACTTAAAAAGCTTATTGATTTACTGCTTTTGGTAATAAGCTATAAAAAAAGCTGGAAGCTGTACGCCGATTGGCGTAGCAGTTAATGCATCAGATACATAATCAGAACTCGCGGGTTCAAGCTCCATCTTCTTCCATTCTTTTTTAATTGTATTGCTTACTAATTATTATTTTTAGAACTTTATTACAACGATTATTAGATTTATGCCCTTTTTTCATTTGCTTTTCTGATAGGTAGTTCAAGTTGTACAACAAGTAACGGTAAACTCCCGTAGCATAAATATCTAATGATAAAAAAATAATAATAATTCTAATAATGTTCTAACGATCTAACAAACAAATGAAGAATCTAGGCTACCGAAATCACGAGGGCGAAATTGTAAAAAACATCGCTAATCACGCAGTGATCACGCGGCTGGACGCCGCTATCACGTGGTCGATTCGAGTAATTTAATTGATAAGAGAAACAGCAGGTGAGCTGGAATGATTCAGTAGCGTCAGAAACTGATTTTGCCGATAAAAATCTCGCAAACCTTTTTTATAGATAACAATTTTCTGTAATTTTTTTTGTTTATTGTTTGTTGTTTTTGGTAATAATGTATGTACATTATAATAAACTGTTATGATTTCATTGTTTCTTTTTATAATCTATTCTCCATCGTGGTGATTTTTGGTTTTAAGGAGGGGGCGCCAAACTACTCTCTCGCCCGGGTGAAAATTTTACCTTGAGCCGGCCCTGAGTGAGCTAGTGTTATAAAATTTTTATTGCACGCTAATTTCATCAAGAGATGTATGATAAATAATTTCTGGATACATAAAATGACGCTATAAAAACCCACAATTATAATGAGATGTGTGTAATTCACAAGCAACACCCTAGGACATATTTGAAACTGTAAGGTTCTCTTCAGCTAGGGGTAGCTGCTCGTGAATAAAACACACCCATTCTCGGCTTATATATTGCCGCACTTAACATTAATGCTAAGAGAAAACACTTACGACATCTATAGAGTAATATACCGCATTAAGCGGCGTTCTCTAATCGTAAAAAGGAATGGATTAAAAAGTTGCAATCATTGAAGAAATGGTATTAAAAGATCGCTCTTTGAAAGTTAAGGAGTTAGCAGTGATGTCTGACATTTCGGAAACAAGTGTTCGCTGAATTCTTCATGACCATTCGGGTATGACTAAAATTATTGCAAGATGGGTACCGCGTCTTCTTTCTGCTGTTCAACGTCAACGTCGCGTCGAATGTGCGCGCTCGTTTCTAAACTTGTGTGGAGACGAGCCAAAGCCGATTTTGGAGTCCATTGTCACTGGAGATGAAACAATGGTTCTGTATTATGATCCTCTATCCAAAAGAGATTCGATGGAATGGCGGCGACCCGATGAACCTCGTCCCAAAAAGGCGAAAGTTGTTCAATCTACAAAGAAAGTTATGGCAACAATATTCTGGGATTGTGACGGCATTTTACTGATTGATTTTAAAGAACGGAATACAGCTGTTAACAGTACATATTATGTGTCTTTATTGCATAATTTGAGAAACAATATTCGTGAAAGACGTTGAGGAAAGTTGACAAGAGGTGTTCGATTACACTGACATACAAAAAAAGTTTTTTTTGTCTTTCTTTGGCAAGTTGATGTGTTCTGGCATGCTGATTCCAAATCTGTAAACCGTTTGTTTGTATCACATCAGAATTTTAAGAAAACCGCAATTCAAATTCTGAAAATAAAATTTCATAACTTCTCTTAAAATCCTGTAGTTGACTACATATTAATCAGTATAACTGTACCAAAAAGCATGAAAATACACAAAAAAAAATTCAAAATCTATTCAGAAGATGAAAGGTGTCACTTTAATAAAAGAAATGCACATGTATTACAGTATTGTTATACTAATTAAAGTATAACAGTACACGAAGAACTACCCGAAACATGCGGCACGTATATTGATTGAGTTAGGATTGTCGAGCTTCTTGGCACTAGACATCCGGCGGTGTCTAGCATCAGGTGCATCACGTTGGTGCAACTAGCAATAATCGGCTAGCAGAACTCCAGTGTCCTTTGTAGCATTATTCCAGCATGGCGGTTTCCTGGTGGAAGCGTTCCCCGTGCTCGTCGCTGACTTCGCCAAAACATGCGGGGAAAAAGCCTAGATATGAAACAAGCAGGTGAATTTTAAGGGACATGTTACATCCCATGTTGCTGTAAGCATCGATGCACTGCTGAACAATTTCTGTGTAGTTAGTAGACTTGTGATTGCCCAAGAAATTAGCGACGACGGATTTGAGAGCCACCCATGCACGTAGATTCCTTTCCACTTAGCAGCTTCTCAAAACCACTATCAGCTATTACCTTCCGAATCTGGGGCCCTACAAAGATTCCTTCTTTTATTTTGGCATCACTGATTTGCAGGAACATGGAACGGAGATAGGCAAAAGCATCACTCGTCTTATCCAATGTTTTCACGAAATTCTTCACTGATGTGAAACTTGATGTGTAACGGTGGTAGGATGACGTCTTCTTTACGAACCAGTGGCTTATGCAAAACGTTTTTTCACCAGGTTCCATGCAATTCCTAACGGGCCAAACCTTTCTCACATAGTGCGCTTCTTTGTAGCGACTATTCCATTCGCACAAGAAACAACAAAACTTTGTGTAACCTAGTTGTAGACTCATGAAAATCGCATTCACCTTCAAATCTTCACACATTCTCCACTTGTGATCATGGTACTTTATTTTCGTTAAAACGTTACTGATGTTGTCATATGGCTAAGAAGGACTTGATAAGTATAATAAAAACCAAAATTACCATCCACCTAACATATTTCGCTGTCATGCAAGCTTTTACTTTGCGGTGCAGTTTTAAAGGTTGCTTTATTTCTTTGTTATATTCTTACTAAAATACTAACTATTAACTAATTATTAACTAAATTATTAACTTCTTACTAAAATACAGCAGCGTGCAGTGCATACGAGACAGTGGAAGCAGTCCCGATACGACGAATACGCTATTACGCTCGTACGCAATATGTACGAGCGTGATAGCGCATACGTCATATCGGGACTGCTTCCACTGTCTCGTATGCACGGCACGCTGCTACTAAAATACGATATCTATGGCCAAGTGTCATGAATGAGAACTTTCTGGAAGCCAGTAGCAAACTCTATTCACCTGCAAAAATTTGGCCAAGATTTAACTTCACCAAGCAAAGCACCTGCATTTTAAGTGAAAGTAGAGTTGCGATCATTCGCTAAGGAACGATGAAAAAATAGTGATTGCTGGTTTTTATTTTTTGTACAATGTACGTTGTAACTCAACCTAATTTATGAACTGGGCAATTATAATGTTCAAAAATGAAATGTTCTTGAATATCATATAAGAAACTTACATTTACATTGACTGAAAGTCTGGAAAATCGGCGGTTATGATTTTTTCATCGTTCCTTAGCGAATGATCGCAACTGTACGTTAAAGATATTCCCAGCTTTTTGACAGGAAATCTATATCAGCAGTTAGATAGCTGATAGAGCAAAATGGTTTGAAATCAGCGTAAAAAACTGATGTTAGAACACTTGTCACTGTACAGGAAAGAAAAATCATGTATGTCAGTGATTACACGATAATGCACTTGTTCATACTGCCGCAATTTCACAAGCTGTCATTCGCGAATGCGGCTTTGCAGCATTGGATCATCACCTTACAGTCCGGATATGGCTCCTAGTTACTATTATCTATTTTCCAATTTAATGAAAGACCTTAGGGGACGTCTTTTTAAGGACGAGAACTAGTTGCAAGCAGCGGTAATTGAACATTTTGAAGGAAAAACTTCAGATTATTTTGACAACGGCATTGAATTATTAATTCCACGTTGTAATAAGTGTATTGATATTAGGGGAGACTATATTGAAAAATAATAGTAGATTACTTACCGAGGCGGGAAGTAGAACATTACGCGGAGAGCAATGCTGCTGCCCGAGGCGCGAAGCGCCAAGGGCAGCAATTGCTCGACGCGTAATGTCTTCCCGCCGAGGTATGTATACTATTTTATTCACAATCGTACATAATTATGTTCTTACATTGATACCTTATACTTGATATATGTAGGACACAACACCAGCGTTTTTATTCAGGTGGCGATAAAATGACAATTGCTGCAACAATTGTCAAAGTAAATTCGTGTCACTACTAAACCAAATTTAATTACATTGCTCCTAATTGCAATTTACACGATTTAAAATGCCTGATAGTGAAACTGATGTAAGTTTCAAGAGAACCAAGAGAACTTATTATTGACTCTGATGTATAATAAACTACTTTCTAACTTTTTAAACGTCAGTAATGAACACATTATGTATCGATTGTGAATAATAGCTATTTATGTAACAAGTACATAATGTAGGACTTTATAGACAAGCCTAGTTTATGGCCAAGCGAGCGAAGCGAGCAAGGCCTATAAAAATGGCGAGTCTATTAGGTCCGATTATGTAAGAGTTGCATACAAAGCTTTATGTTCGATTCCTAAAATTGGCTAATTATCAACAAAAAAATTCAGTTTATAAATTTGACATTTACTGTTGACAGAAAAAAATTTGACATGTAATATACAGTTGTCATACTTTATTTTACTACTATATACTTTATTTTACTACTACCACTTTATTTTACGAGTACAATAATAAGCCAGTTCACTGCCGCAAAACAATACAATAAACAGTACTTTATAATGCAATCGGACATAAAAATTATTATATTTTAGCAAGTTTATTTTTTCTGTAGTAGACCGAGAATCTATGGCGCTTACCTCGTAAATGTTTCAGTTCCATAAACGGAGTTCTAAACATTACGTTGAAACATTTTTGCTAAACAGTGTTGTAATTAAATATAATTTCAAAAGTAAAAATGTCTTTGCTAATTTATATATTTATTTTACTGTTAAAGCACTCTGAAATTTGTTTCTAAATATTGTAGTATTATTCTTAATATTTTATTTTTTATATATTTAAAGTAAATTTACTTTAACATCAGAAAGCATAGATGTAAAGATTTTAAAATATCTGAAGTCTCTGTTAAAATAAGGAAATGATGTTGACTGTTGTAGAAAGCAATATATAAATTGAAAAAGTTATTTATAGGCAATTCGATGGTAATTTCAACAATCGATATACTTGTTCCGGTTCAAATAAACTATACGACCACATTTGAGAAGTTACGATTACCGGAAAGGTCTAATGCAGTACACGAACAAACCGGAGTCAAGTGAACCTAATGTTACACTTTTCCCAACTTTACCGTTTAGTCTATTGTATCATTATCCTCTTCGAATGTCTTTCCGATTCCACGGTCTGATGGGTAGAAATAAAAAAATAGCTTCGGAAGAAAAACTTGCAAATCATTTTAACAGCTCCACGATCGTCATCGTCTCAAACAGATGCCTATAAATGTTTCGCCACAAGAGGAAAGTAATTTAGGTCGCAATAATGGATGAAAACGTGAAATCGATATCTTTTACAATTACAAGGTCAAAAAAGTGGTGCAAACTTTATGTATCGTACGTGTTCAATTTAGAAGTTACAAGTTTTCATATAGCAAACGGAAATATAATACAAAAAGTTTTATACCGATTGGAAGGTAATTAAGGCCTTTTCACTCGATTTAGATGTATTTTGCTGCTAGCGTAAGGTTTTTCCAACCCGAAATCCGTGAAAAATGCGCCGACATCTCGGCTAGTATCCGGTACGCTAATCTTCGCTAAATTAACATGCCAAACATGTTCACTTTTCATCGTAGAATTTTCCTGCCTTTTGGATAGCGGTCGATAGATGAACCTATGACCTGATTTTAGTTCGATATATAGTGCATGTCATGATTGTCCGCATGTTGAAAATGTGACTGTGAAGCCGACGTTTTTCAATACATAAATTGAAATCAAGTGTCGTCTAGTTGTCGTCTGTCAATGACTGATAACGGTAATAAACATACCACAAACAGTTAGCTCTTATTCGCTTTGGTATATTCTCTTCATACAAAAAATGAAAGCGAAATTTGTTAATTGCGAAAACTATTTCCAATTTTTACACTCACATGTGGGATGTCGTATTTTCCTTACGTAGATTAGTATTAGGTATTGATAAATAGCAAGTGAAAACAGCTTATTATGTTTAACTTAAATCATTAAAGCTTTGAATTATTTGTAAAAACCTCAAATGTATTATAATATAACGAAAGGAATGCAGAGCGATAAATTATTAGTCCATTTGACACTATTACACCCCTCACTCAAGAAACGAATATCCAAAATGTATAGAAAAGAAGGCAGTCGGTCGGTCGGTGGTAATGCGAAAGGTACGGTTAACAGTCGGGTCAAAAGTGGTGTAAAGACCAAAAGATGCAGATGTGGAATTTGTAATCTTTGTTATTGTGCGTTTTGGTTCTTCTTCTTCTTGTTAGCTTATTTTTCATTCAGATTTCCACTTCTGAAATTAAGCCTCCTCTAAATCTCTCCATTTTGTTCTGTTTCTTGCAGTTTGCCTCCATGCTTATCCTGCATGCTTCTTTAGGTCGTCTACCCATCTCATCTGTGGTCTTCCTCTGTTGCGTTTACCGTCGTATGGACGCCAGCTTTGTATGTGGTGGTTCCAGCGGTTATCTTTGTGTTTTTCGTTATGTCCGGCCCACTTCCATTTTAATTTCGCTGCATGTTCTATCGCATCAGTGGTTTTAGTTGTTTCTCTAATCCAAGTGTTTCTCTTATGATCTTTTAGTGTTATACCGATCATTTTCCTTTCCATACTTCGCTGTGTTTTCTTCAGACAGTCAAGATTAGCTTTTGTAAATGTCCATGTTTGTGCCGCGTACGTTAGAACAGGTAGAATGCAGCTGTTGAAAACTTTGGTTCGGAACTTCATTTGTGTGTTTTTATTTGTGAGAATAAATGTCATTTTCCCGAAAGCCATTCAAGCCATGCGTATCCTCCTACTTATCTCTGTTGTTTGATTTTCTTTACTAAGTTTGACAGATTGTCCCAGATATATATATATTCTTCGACTGTTTCTAGAGGGGTTGATTCTATTGAGAACTGTCCATCATCGTTAGTATTTGTCATAGTTTTTGTTTTATTTAAGTTTACTTTGAGGCTGTTAATTTTTGATGCTGCGTGTAAGTCATTCAACATTTTTTTGAAGATCTTCAAATGTGTCAGCTATTAAGACAACGTCGTCTGCAAATCTTAGGTGATTGAGTCTTTGTCCATTTATTTTGATACCTATATTGTCCCAATCGCACTGCTTAAATATGTCTTCTAATGCTAGTGTAAATAATCTCGGCGATATGGTATCGCCTTGTCTGACTCCTCTGGATATTTCAATCGGGTTTGTCTCTATAGATGGATCTAGTCTTATTGTCATTGTTGCCTTTTTATAGATATTTGTCAATAATGTTCTGTATCTGTGATCAATTCTGGAGTTTATTAGACCCTCTTCTATTGCCCAAAACTTAATACTGTCGAACGCCTTTTCATAATCGACAAACGCAAAGTATAGCGGGACGTTGTATTCATTATTTTTTTCGATAAGTATTTTTATTGTTAAGAGATGGTCTGTTGTGCTAAACCGTTTTCTGAATCCGGCTTGTTCGACTGGTTGGTAATCGTCTAGTTTGTCTGTTAGTCGTTCTGTAATAATTTTCGTTAAAAGCTTATACAATTGTGACAATAGAGAGATTGGCCTATAATTTTCCAGGTTGTATATGTCTCCTTTTTTAAATATTAGTATTGTTAACGAGTCATACCAATCTTTGGGTATGTCTCCTTCAAATAGACATTGGTTCAACAGAACTTCTAGGCAGTGGACCACTTCTTCTCCTCCATATTTAATGAGTTTCAGTATTATATTATCTTTGCCCGGAGCTTTATTTCGCTTCATTTTTTCAATTGCTGTAGTAATTCCTTCTTCTGTTATTTCGGGTAGTTCTTCGGAGTTCACGTTCATGACTTGTCGTTTTAAGACGGTTTTCGAATTTTCCGGTGGTTTATTCTTTGTTTTATAAAGTATTTTGTAGTAGTTTTCGGTTTCTGTTATCATTTCTTTTGTGTCACGTATTATTTGTCCTGTGTCATTTTCTTTCTGCTTTTTCCTTGTCTCAGGCATTTTAAGTTTTTGTTTTGTTCAATGATCTTTTCAATTCGTTCTTCTTGTTTTTTCCTTAGTTCTTCTTTTATTTGTTTCCTGATTGTTTTGTTGAGCTCTGTATATTCTATAGTGTGTCTTTTATTCTCATTAAGTAGTTGTCTTCGTGTTTTCAGCAGTTCCAGTGATTTACTACTCAACCCTTTCCTCGTTGTTCTTTTTCTCTTGACAACTTTTATCCCGGCTTCTAACAGAGCATTTGTTATTGTCGTGTTTGTCTCATTTATTGTCATATTCTCCAGAACGTCATATTGTATCTTGTTTTTTAGCACCTTTTGATATTCTTCTTTGTTTTGGTGTAGCGTTTGTATATCGATATATATATGGTTTAGTCTTCTTTTCATGCTTAAATATCGCGTCATCTTATGTTTTATGAGCACTTTGGCCCTTATTAATCTATGGTCGCTCCCCGTAGAAAAGTTATTGAGTACTGCAACGTCTTGAACAATGTTTTTCGTTTTAGTGAGGATATAGTCAATTTCATTTTTTGTTCTACCGTTTGGTGCAATCCATGTCCATTTTCTCTGGGTTTTTTCTGGAAAAATGAGTTCATTGCGTATAGTCTTTGCTCTTCTAAATACGCCATTAGCATTTCGCCGCAGTTGTTTCTTTTTCCATAGCCATAATCTCCAATATTATATTCCAGATCTTCTTGTTTGCATCCTAGCTTCGCATTGAAGTCTCCCATTATTATAATATAATTGCTTTTATTGTTGTTGATGGCCTCGTTAATGCGTTAATACATTTGTTCCACTTCCTGATCTTCATGTGTTGAGGTAGGTGCATATACCTGAATAATTTGTAAGGAGATTTTTGGTGTAACCATTAGTATTATGGTTATTACTCTTTCCGAGATGGCTGGTATTTGGAAATGTTTCCGGGAATTCTTTTACTTATTAGGAAGCCAACTCCATCAAGTGTTTCGTCGTCTTTTCCTTTGTAATAAAAGGTGTGTCCTGATGGTAGTATACGGCAATCTTCACCTCTTCTTTTAACGTCGGACAGCCCCAATATGTCCCATTTAATTGTTGATAATTCCTCCTCCAATTCGTGTAGTTTTTCGTCTTTGGCTAAAGATTGTATGTTATATGTTGCAATATCCAATTTCGTGCTGGGTATATTTTTCTTGCGGCAGCCTAAACCACTCCAGGGATTCTTGGCACCCTCTGCATCTTGAATTTTTTGATCGCTGCCTTGATGAGATTCTTTGATGCTACTGGAGACTGAGGGCCTGTATTTGTCGTTGTCTATCATAGAGAGAATATAAGGGAATTGGGCATGACTCACCACGCTGGCCGGACGGGTTGGTGAGTGTATTCTTCAGCCGCCCATTGTGAGTACAGTCGCTGTCGATAGCCGCTCACTCTGAGACAGACGCTATCTCTGATATACTATGAGAGTCATTAAGATCATTATTTGATAGTTGCCTCTCATAGCCTCTCATTTAGTTTGGCCTGTGATGGTTTGCGTTTTGGTTATGAAGTGATAATTGTTTGTGGTTGTTGTTGATGATGCAATTATGGTTGCATTATGGTTATTAGCAATAATGGTAGCTATCGTATGTTATTAGCAATAATGATTGCTATTGTATGTTATTTGATATAACATGTGATATTATGTGCTATTAGCAATAATGGTTGCTATCCTCTGTTATTGGCAATAATGGTTGCTATTTAATAAGCTGAAAGGAGCTTAAACAGCTAGCTGTGTACTTGGGAGACTGGAGGCTCGGCGAAGCTTTCAGTTGACCCTCCACCTGGGTGACAGATAAAGTCACACCAGTGGCCCTGGCCGATATCACCGGGCGGCACTGGGAGGGTGCCCGTTCCCTCCTACAACCATGTATTATGGTGCATGACGGTGTACATAACGGTGTACACCTGGTCCTCTAGCATTCCGCTGGAGGGCGCCCGATGCGGCAAGCATTTGTTTCAGGTCACCATGATCGTGACAGTGCACTGAAGATTTTCACTCTCCAAGGCTGCAATCATCCAAAAGCAACGTGGAATACACGGGGGACCCACAATCCCCCCGTAAGTACTCCTATTCTCATTTAAAAGGTAAGCCACTAATATGAAATTATCTTTTCATGTTTATATGCTTTTTATTTTATGTTTGGGTCTCACCATTGAAATAAGCTACCGCAAGTGAAGCATATCAACGACCGACACGCCCACAAGGGAGCAAGCAGTCACACGACCTAGAAGGACCTATTAAATGTCATATTTATAGCTAGGATTAACTTTGATTTGTGAGAACAAGAAATCTTTAAAATAAATATGCCGAAAGTACTTTTTAATAAAATTTAAATTATTGAATTACGCCCCCCGTCCTACACACATAAGAGTATTTTTCAATTCCACACAACAAAAAATAAATAATATAGTAAATTCCAAACACTGAAAGTTAAAAAAAAATTAAGCACGTTGATGTTATTATGTTACGTTTCCGTTTGCTTTGAACCTCATTCTTCAAGAGTTGAAGTTTTTTCTTTTATTAATATTTAGTGACAGCTGTTGTCTTTTTTATTCGCTTGGTATTTTCTGATGGGAAAGGAATTCACTTTTTTGTGAAAATGTTGGAATCCAATAATATCGAACATATTTTTTTCATGCCGTCTCATTCTTTAATTTAATGCAACCTTGTTACTGTATCACGGACGTGTAATGTACAAACTTTTATTGTGGAGAAACTGCCTGTAATCCTTTTATACTGTCTGTTGTTAAATAAAAAAATTTGTATTGAAAAAATATAACATAACAAAGGATAATCACATTAAGAAATGTGTGGCTAAGTTGTTTACTGTGTCGAATGTACTATGACTTGAGCACAGGAACAAAAAATACTTAATCACGCACGAAATAATTTTCTGAAGTAAATAGTATGGTGAAAACAGAAATTAGCTGTCGCCTTGTGTTTCCGTAAATATTAAAAACCTAGAAATTACTAAAATATGGAATATTTTGTTTATTGAAAAAATGTAGACAAGTGCAACCGTTTCGTTGCCGTGATGCGTGCGAGACGCGTTTCGTTTCTTCACCGGAGAGCGCCGTAGGAATTTTGTACACCCTGCAATTCTTTAAGAATGTATAAATCCAGCACCAAGGGAGGCGCTTATACGTCAGCCGAGCTGACCATCTTCCGATACTCGAAACATGGGAACTAGAACACCAAATCTAAATGTTATGGTAACAAAAGTTGTAGGTCGCTCGATTTAGGAAAAACATAAAGGGGCAGGGTAGACCGGGACTGTTGCAGTCCCAATTTCAGGTTATGATTTTTAACTATTTTTCTACTGAACTTGAATATTTAAATTTCCAGTATTGGAGTGAAAAAAATTTATAAAATCGCTTTTCCTAAGAAATACAATAAGTAAATGATTTCCTGGGCGATAATTTTCCTTCCTTAACAAACTTGGTATATCGTCGGCTTCATATGAAATGGGCGTAAGTGCCAAAATTGAAAAAATTCAGATTTTAACGTTATCTGGTTAATTTTTACTTTTTCTATAAAATAAAACTGAGAAATTCCAAAAATAATTAGTACAAGTCGCTTAAATAGCAAAAATAAAATCAGACACAAGTGCAAAAGCATTGACAGGCAACGTGAAAAATGTTACATTTCTTGTAAACAGGCTTTTCGGACTTTTCAAGTGAAGCCGACGATATTTTTTTATTAGTTTACTTCTTGAGTGTTTCGATTCGGTAAAGAGAAAATAAAAACATATTTTAATATTGAAGAAGTGTGGGATCACTTGTTACAGTATTAACGAGACGTCCTCAACGTTCTAACGTTAAATTTAGTAAATGGTAACTACGTGAAATCAAGATAATAATTAATTAATAAAGATAAACTTCTAAAATAACGGAAACTTACCTTCAATTCTTCATATAAAATCGCAATACAGAACCCGCATTGTAGGACAAAGTAAACCGCATCAAAATGGATCGACAAACAAAAATATTAAAAAATCTGGGCGACCCGATATTGAGGGGTACTATTTAACACGATGCCGCACTGTCTTCCAAAAATAATAGTCTTCTCATAAATCTATATTTCAAGAACGAGAAGGCACAAGGAGTTGATTTTTTTTATTGGACAGCAAATATTTGTAGCTATATGTACTAGAAAGTGATTGAATTAGTCATAAAGGTCCTAATGCTATCCATAAAATTGTCTCAAAATGTCCTTGTAAAAGTCTTATTTGTCACAATGACACTGTTTATTATTGAATTTTCCATTAAATATAAAAATTTTTACGTAAAAGTACATACTATAATGTTTCGAACAGGACGTGAGAGAATTGTTTAATTTTTGGTTCTCTCAAATCCCGGGAAAAATAATCTCACACAAATTTAAATCATAGGTGATTTACGATCACATATAGTTAAATACGATGTGTATCGCTTGGCACTCATTTAAAGATAGTTAAAGTATCAAATCCCTCTTTTGATCACGTATTTAAGCCATTTTTGTTTATCGTACGGTAAAAAAACGAACTAAATAAAAGTAAATTCTTCAAAGCACACTAATAAATTTGTTTTAACAAAAACATATAGCATTTTATGACTCCTCTTTTTAGGCGAATAGATTTTATTTAAAGTCGTTTCGACCATACAATTAACAAATGTTTTCCGAGAGAGGGAGCTACGATTAAATTTTAAATAGAGTCACTGCATCTAGTCACCTAGGCCAGCTGGTCGATCAGAGTAACGTAAACCGCCGCCATATTGGGGCAGAGAAGGGTAATTTTTAAGAATGGCCAAATTAAAACCAAGTTTTGCGTGTTTGACATATTAGAGGTTTGATCTTTCAGAATAAGAAAAACCTTTTAAAGTAAGCGTGGATTAGATTAAATGCAATACAGAACATATAATGAACAATTTTGTGCTTCGTTTGCCCCAATATAGCGGCAGTTTGCTGTACTCTGGTCGACCAGCTGGCCTAGGTAACTAGATGCAGTGACTCTAATTTTAAAGGATTCTAAGTGAATAATGCTTCTCTTTTCTTAGACACACCTAAGCTTCCTCCCATTCTACGATGGCCACAGCTTGCAGGTAGTCGGTTAGACGAGACGGCTCGATTATTATTATTTTTAGAAAGAAAAAGAATAGTTTGGAAGCTTTTTACATTCTTATAGTTACTTATCATATTTATTTTGCTGTTAAGTAAGCTATGTTACAGGAAAAAAGTTAATAAACTGTTTTTGCGAAAAAATAACACTTGGAAGTATTATGTTTTAACAAATGTAAAACACAAATTAAATATTGCCAGATTTTTTAATCACAATGAACCTACAAACTAATTTCTATGTAAGCTAGGTATTTTGAAGACAGTAGAAATCTTGGTTTATTATGATTAACAGTAATTTATAAACCAAAAGAAACAAACGCTTATCAACCACCTGCAAATGTGCAGAGGGTTCGGCAACTTTATTTTTAGATATGTAAATTGCAGATTACGATTGCGATTTACGTCTATGATTTTTCTTGGTTTGTTCAATGTCTTGTCCATTCGGTTTCAAAACAGCTCTCAATCTTCTTTTCTAAGATTTAAAAACATTTAAGGCAACCAAAAGAATTGGGTGCTTCTTTAATTCAATACTTTGAGCAAGAGGGTAATACTATGTGCAATAATTAAAGAGCATGTTTTAAATGTTTTAATAGATAATATTTGACAGGCAGCTGAAATCTCGTAAAATTAAAAAAATAACATAAATGAGATTACCTAGCATCTATTAGGAGACCTTATAATATATTTACATAAATATTATGAATTCATACAATTATTGTAAAATCAATACTGAAAACCCGCAAGCTATAAGCGTAGATTACCTGTTTTACATTAAAGTTAATATTAGTTCTTTTGCATCAGAATGTACAGTTGATTTCAAGTAAATCTAGGACACTTAGTACTCCTTAGTGTAGATGTTGCTTTTTATTTTCCTAGATATTTAATACACTTTTTATAGTCTACACGTTGTGAAAAACGCAAAAACTACTCTCAAGACTTGTCCTAGATTTATTTGAAATCAGCTGTAAATAACAGATGCATTTAACCTCATTTCTTAAAATGATTGTTAGTATTGGCAACGTTGCAGCAATGCGCAACTTTTGTTTTAGCTGACGTCACTGCACTGCAATCGTAAAAATTATAGATCTCAGAATTGGGAATACTTGTGATGCCCTATTTAATTTTCAGTTTTTCGGCATTTCTCCAGCGTACAGTTTGGAAATCTTTTCTTCTATAAAACGTTTTATATTAAAACGAATTAATATAATTTTTTTAATCTTAAGTTAATGATCTTTACATTCGATGGTACTCTAATTTTTTTTTAATTTTCACCCCATTACAGTTGTCAGTATAAAACCATACATCATCCATGGTAACAACATATTCCGATTTCAAACCTGCGAAATAATTATCGTTGAATTTTCATTGGTTTTCCTGTTTTTGATGTGATATTCTTTAAAGACTTGAACTCTGAAATGTGAACACGAAACTTATTTGGCGATGAAGAGTTCTTTGCAAATCTTGTATGGTATGATATTTCTAACAACAAAATGTAAATAAAGACTTGAAAATCAATCGTTAAAAATTATCTTTGAAATGTCGAAACAACTTTAACCAAAACCCATTCCGACATTAAGTATTCATAAAGGAATATAGCGCTTCTGGAACCATATTTTACATTTTATCATAATTATACTTCGATTAAAGTTACAGTATGGCAGACCTTTTTTCCAGTCTTGAATTGTTGCAACGTGTGGTTGGTTGAAACCTTCTGGAATATAATCAGCTCTTTTAAAATTTGAACAAAGATATAACCAGTTGCTGAGGGAGCCACGTGGTCTTCGCAAGTCTTCGAATCTAGCTCGCTACTTGTTTATTGAAACTACAACAGGAAATTTCAGATTTTTAGTTTGATTTTGTGTTAGAGAGTTTAATAGCATTATCGTATCGTCGGGTTGATAGTTTAAACATTTATGTGGAAATTAAGTGTTACTGTAGTGTCAGCTTGAAAGTTTCCAGTTTATTACTTGGGTTAATTTAATGCAATTAATGGTGTATCGGGTCAGCTCTTCTTCGGAAGATCTGTGAATTAACTTTTTGTGGGATTATTTCCACTATGAATATTAATCGTGTGTGTGTGGTAATTCTCCGTAAACAGTAATGGTCTCCACCTTTAACAACGTACGTTCCTTTTCGTTTCGTAAAGCTGCTAATGAATATGTGCTTCAATTTGTTTTGACAGCAAGTCCATCCGTCGTGCAATAAGACAAGATAAATAACAGAAATACTAATACTAATTTACAAAGTGGAAATGATTGCGAAGTTTGAAGATTTATCTAAATGCGGAAAGTTTAGCAATTACACTCCTGTATTCTTTCAGCAGTAACGTCAGCGTGTGAAAGTTTTTTGTGTTGCTTAAATAAAGGTGTTGTAGTGTTACGTTGGATTAATGTGAATAGTGAACGTATGTAAGTCATTTTGGTAAATAATTTAACTAAAATGAAATTAACTTTAAAAAACATTAACGTTTTGGTTGATGCTCTTTACTTACGTATACTCCAGACCCTATAAATTCTAATGCACGTCACATCCTAACAGCATAATCATAATGTCATAACCTCAAATTATGTTATTAATTTAGTATGTTTATATTCTTAGTATTTATGCATATGCAACTAATTTAGCACATGTATATATGTATGTATTGCAATATATACACAAATAAGAAAAATCGAATTTAGATTGATATGTAAACAAGAAACAGCAGTATTGCAGTCGAAAGACAAATATGAAAGTTATACACAGTTAATTCTTTTACAGTTTGCATCTCGACTATATAAACTGAAGGTATAATAGATGAGAATAAATAAGATGATGTTTATCTGGATTACAGTAAAATCTTAGTGTAAAGATTACGAGTACATGTGAAAAATAATAACTCAAAAATACCTTTAAAACAAGCACTCTTATATGTATTTTTGTCAAATTAACAAAATCCCCCTTAAAGAACTTGAAAATATTATTGATGACGTATATCGGAACATACATGGTATGGAGTATAGTAATAAAGCTGAATTTTAGAAGGTAATCCCTAATTAGATTTACTGTACAATATCTGTTGAATTCTCGTGTGTTTCACACAATAAGAAATTGTGCATAATTGTCATACCTTAGATTATGCACTTTATTTATATATATATATATATATATATATATATATATATATATATATATATATATATATATATATATATATATATATATATATATATATATATATATATATATATATATATATATATATATATATATATATATATATATAATTGAAAAACTTGAACTTAAATTAATAAATGAAAATTAAAATTAAAGAACCACCTGTTATAGATTGGTCTAACAAATTACTTTTGCTCAATGCTGTCAATCAAAATGAATCAAAATTTTTTTCTCCAAATTGTAGCTTCCTATCACTACTTTCGTTAATATTAATAACAAACAATTTGGATGGCGCCTTCTATATTATTAATTTATTTCTGTGTCCAATCTAAAATTAGTAAGGCTTTGTGATTAACACTCACGGCATCTGAAAATAATTCGATTAAGTAAATAGTCTCAGCCGAAAGCTTATATAAGAGATTTTTATCTTTAAATATTGGCTGGACCAAATGTGAGCATTTTGTTTATTTGGTTAAATTTGTATAGCTACACACTATTAATAAAATATCTGATATTTTCATAAGTTACTTGTGCGAAATGAACAAATAACGAAATAAGATCTGCTAGATATTTTATTATTTTTGCAATATACTAAAATTTAGTTACTTTTATTTTAATATTTATAAATAAAAGTTGATATTTTTTCTATAATTTACTATTTTTTCAAAAGAGATATTAGAAGTTAAATTTTCATTTTTTAAATCTGAGATAAGCTATTTTCTTTTCATATAATTAGGTCGGTTTGTTGGGAATCATTAAGGTAACTAGTTAATAAATTCTTTATATAACTGGTATAAAGAGATTAAATTGCTCTTTTTAAGAAAATTAATAGTAAATGACAATTTTAGATATTAAAATAAACAATTTAAGAAAAACCATTGAGGGTGCTCTGCATAATTCTGTTAAAAGTTGATTATATTAAATTATAAGCAATTTTTGGTATAACGTCTGATTTTAGTGTTGCCAAATTAGTGTTAGTTTATATTTACTGAATTTATCTGAAGAATGTACAGAAAAAGGCTTAAATGGACAACAAGAAAACCTCTAAATCTACGTAATATGCAGTTTCATTTTTATACAGGGTATCCTGTTTAATAGTCTACACTCCATCATTCGGGCAAGCTTCTGGCTAGAGCAATGATAATTTATATTTCGACGTCTAGTTTACGAAGTCAGTATTAGAACCCATTTTAGAACATTTACTGGTACCGGATATGACGCCATCGGGATTTTTTATGTTTGTCCAGAAAAGAAAAGAGTTTCTAAACTGGCTAGCGACTTGAAATTTAGTGTACAGTTAGGAGATGCCGCTTATAATATTTATATCATTTATAAAAATGAAACGATGATGCTAAGAAACTTAAAAAAATAAAACCGTCTTCAAAAAACTGAGAAGGGAGGAAACACACTAAAAAGTAAAATAGTACTCTCTTAAATGTATGAATTTAAAATAACTTCTAGTATTCACATATTCAAAAGAGGTTTAGAGACTCACTAAGTCGTGTAATATTATTATCAGATCAGGTTGGATCACATTTTTAATAAATTAAATTAGGTTAGGGGAACACAAAGGCGTTAGTAACGAAAGCAAAGAGTACAGATGGGCAAAACCACTACAATAACGTGGAATACTTTAAAATACATTAATTATACAAAAATATTATCATAAACATATATGTACTCTTAGTAATACAATAATTTAGCATAAAAAATTATTAAATGCGGAGGTGTGTACGAACGTTCCCCTGGTTTGTTCAGAATTATTTGTATAACTTACTCATTGAAAACGAGTATGGATTATTAATGCATGGATTGAGTTTTTTGTTTCCATTTGCATTGAAGGTTGTTATAACTTTGTCCCGCCTATAGAATTATGTTTATTTGATAGTAGAATTTTTAGATTGTGTTTATTGGAAATCTTTTCAAATTCTCCTTGGTTTGAAAATTTTGTAACGATTTCACTTTATTTTCTATAATTACTTTGGGTGTAAGAGTGAATGAGCTTATCATCCGTGCGATCTATAGCCGTTCAGATAAGTGACCGACTCAAGCAAGAGCACGCGTCCTTCTTTAATCGTTATTTCGCGTGCGCCGCTCCGATTTCACTCCTATCATTTCCCTCACGCTCTGCGAGCACCTATATAACTGAGTGTACTGGCCGATTTAGTCAATCCGTTTTCAGTACTCGAAGCCTTCAGGATAATCATCCTGCAGCTTAGCCATTCCAGCAGATCGAACCGTTCTTAAGGATTATAAGAGTCAGTCTTCTTGCCGTATCACAGTTTTCCCTTTCCACTCCGATCTAACCCTTACATCCCTCAGCCTTTCCGGGACTTCACTGTGCGCAGCCAGATGGTCTCATCCTTATATCCCTCACCCCCTTTCCGAGACTTCGCTGTGCGTAGCCGGGTGGTCTCTACCGAATCCAACATCCGAGCCAAGTAACCCCCTTACAATTTGTATCACTTTTTAGTGACAGTGCAGTTCCAAAAGAAGCTTCCATTGTCAACAAAAATACTTGGTTAGTTTGGAATCTGAAGATTTCTTCCGTAATCCCGTTTTGAGAATTTTCGGAGACGATTTAAATACACTGGATATGAATAAATAAGTATAATTTATGATGCATTGACTTGTTTAAGTATTTGATTTATTTTTGAGCAATTCGTGCGACTTTTGTTTTATTTGGATTAATTAAGTTCGAACAAAACACACTCTACGCCAGTTGGAATGTTTTGATAAAGACCGAGGTGGCAGGTTTGAGATATGAACAAGTTTATAAATAGCTGGACTATCTTACGATCAAAGTAACCTTTGAGCTTTATAGCAACTAATCAATTCTTCAAAGAGCTTTAAAATTAGCTTTAAATTCGAGTATAACATACCCCCACGTTCCTTCCAAAGGAGGAAGTAATTGAGATACGCTCAATCAGCTTGCAATTGCACAGCAATTGCTCCCAGTTACTCACTGGTCGGAGCGAGGTTGCCTATCCACCCTCTACTAGCTAACCAGGTTAGTACCGGAGCGATTTACTTAACACGTGCTCACCCGCCGGCACCCTCCCGTCCTCTTTCATACGGAGCTAAGTACCTCGTCCAGCAATAGGACTATTCCCCAAACTTAGGTCAGTTCAGTACAACCGAGCCAGAGTTGGGGGCACTGCCCGTTCGAATCCAACCTCAAGTGTGGCGGGACTTGGTTTTTAAATGGGTTTGCCACCCCGAGCTCCCAGTTATGGGCCTGGTGTGCCCCCGACAGAGCTTCGTTTAGAGGCTACTTTGTAGGGCCCATCAAAGTAGCGTCCCGGTGTGTACCCGTTAAGGTGAAGTTGTCTTGAACGTGAGAGGCTATGTATCTTCGCATCAACGTCCTTTAAGTGTAGGTCTCTAGACGATTTCTGGGAATCCGACGCTGAAACTGACAGCATATGCCAGACCCCCGTACTGTCACCTCCGAAACGCTACCTGGTGGCTTGCAGTTTCTCATGGGTTAGTGAGCGACCTCCTTAACCGAGATAAACCTCACTTAAATCTCCTCCATTTGTCTAGGTCAGACAGCGGGATACTTAGCTCCATAAAAGGCCCTACGTCGTCAGGTAAGATTTAATCCACCCATACTGGACCCTCTTGTTAGCTGAGCTCCCTCCGGAACGTTTTAAAGTCATCGTCGAGAAACACTCCGGTGAAACGTAAACGAAACACCTCGGCATAACTCTACCACACATTTCATTCTGATCGCGTCATCCGTTACCCAGACAAACCTGGGATTGGGTAGACAACGACCAGTTCTAAGGGTGAACGCCGTGTGGTTTGCCCACAAGCTAGTCTAGAATGCTAGTGCTTCCCGATACCTCTAACGACTGCCCTCCCTCTATCTTTGGGCTAGTCTCGGATACTAGTGAAGTCCGACATCTCCAACGACTGCTTGTCCGTTCACCCTTTTATAAGTGCAGACGCAAAAAAATCATCATATAGCTACCTGCAAAATATCAAGTTACTCCCCCCCAAGCCGCAGACTTTAGACGGTATTGTGCCGCTATGTAAACGAAATATTCTAGAAGCTTTTTTACGCGGTTATTTTCCTGATTGGTTGAAGAAATGTTAACTTCGTTTGGATAGGCTGATTTAAATCCCTCTTTTCCCATAAAAATATCATGCCGCAAAAAAATTCATAGGTACACCCAAGATTTTAGTTAGCGGAAAGCACTCGAATATGGTACAGGGTCAGTTTTGCCGAAGGCAATTGAATACAGTACGTTTTTCCAGTTAAACGAATTAGTTTACAGTACGGCGTTTTGTTAATGTGAATTCAGTATTGTACCGTGATCTAATTAGTTAATTAGACAAGTGATAAAGAAAACTTTGTAGCAATTTGTTAAACAGATTAGTGTGAGATTTAAAATGAGTTCAAATCAATAATCTAATACAGCCCATGCATTTACCGTTAAATGTAACTAGTGGTTGTCGAGCTGATTAAATTAGTAAATTATTGAAATTTGAGAAGAAGTTTAACCTTAAAACGTGTAATGAAATGTTTTAATAATCAATAAAATCATTCCGAGGATTTACCATTTGAAATCTATAAGAGAATGCAATGGTTAGTTAATATTGAAAATAAAGAATTAAACTTTTCGGTTTAGTTGCGCCCTAATAATTTAGAACACTGTCTATTTGGATTAATAAAAATCATTAAGGAAATTAATATTATCATTTCGCCAGATATAAACTTGTGTTTTTGTGGTAATCTTTCTTTTATAACTAATAAAAGTGGTTGTTGAATTTATATGGTTTTAGAGTTATCTATAATGAGATTGGTAATGAAATTGCAATTAAGTGACAACTGTTGTGAACTTTCGTTCGTTGATCTTGGGTGGAAAAGCAGTATCAGCGTTTATACTTTCCAATTTCTTCCTGGTTCAGTTCAACACTTTATGAAGGCCTTGTATTTAGTGTTAAGTGAAACAAGGGCATTATTATGAAAGTGTTGTTTTTTGGAAGTTTAAAGAACTGTAAAATTCTACCAAAGTATCAGGAATAATGGATACTTGTTTGATTAAAGTAAGTCTTATGTAAAAACTATTTGTACCATTTTCCCTAATGATTGTATTTTATAAATGTATGTCTATATTTTCCTTTAATAAGAATTCTTATTATTACTATCCAAATCATCACTATTGTCATTGAAGACAAGTAAATACTTTATTTTTAAATAAATGAACATTTGCATTAAACCGTACTGTAATAATATTGGACCATTCACTTGTGAAACTCTTTAAAATATTTTAACCAACCTAATATTAACGTATTTAAACATGAATCTTAATTGAATTTAATCAATAAAACCAGTATTTCTTTTTGTTTGCGAATACTAAGGTTTAAGGACTTGCAAGCAGATGGCGCCCATATATATTTTTTATGCCTATACCAACCCTTATTCTTCTTTATAATTAATAAGCTATGAAAATCAGTACCCACTTACTTCCTGAGCAATAATTTGTCTTGAAGATGTCTCCAGCCGTGACATTATAAAGTAACGTAAGTATCCTTTTTATGAGCTTTGCAGTAAGTGTTTGGATTCGTATTTCATCTTTAGTATTTCAGTAAAGTAATTTCAGTAGAGTAACAAAAAAAGCTTTGCTACAAATTATGATATGCTTTACAATTGACGACATAAATGGATAAAGGTGTCACGTGGCAAAATGTTTATTATGAATAAAAGTGATTTAAAATTTTCTGTTTTAAGAAAACAAATAACAAATAACAGAATAACATCATCTTTTTCAGATTTTTATCAGAATAAATAACCATGATTATAAAACAAATATTACATAACAACTTTATCTACACCTGCCTTTAATTATTATTTAGTATATTTAAAATGTTTCATTTATATTCATATTAAAATATAAATATATATGCAAACATATGTGGTTTCCTATAAATAAAGTAGGTACTTTATATATACGTATTAATCTATCAATTCTGTAAATCGAGTAAATATACAGTATCTTTTTTATAATTAATCACATTGCTCTGTTAATAAACTGATAAAAATGTTTAGTTGTATATCGATTAGTATCTAATGTTCTGTCATCTGGCTGTCCTGGTGTAAGCTAGAGCATTTTTTATTTGGAAAACTTTTAATAATATTTACATAGGTATAATGGTACACTAGTTCAATAATTATTCACGATCATCTATCTATCTTGTAAATTTTGCAAATCTACCAAAACTTTATTATTATGTTCAATTAAAAGCAAATAAGTATGTTTCGCGGAAAAAGTTCATTATCATTTCAAAATAACAATAATTTGCTAATGTGTCTGGTCTAAACGTGGAAGATTTATAAATCTTAGTAAATTACTAAAGTGCTAAATCAGAATTTACGTTGACATACCTACTTCAGAAAAATAAAAAAGTGTACATAATAATTCACCCCGAACCGAATATTTACCTGTTTTCCCGATAAGTTTTTTAACGGCCTTTACTAAAGACGACCTTCTAATGTAAGTGTAGCTGTGGGTGAATCGATTTTCTTCCACTGTTTTTCCCTTATGTATATATACGTGCAAGTTCAATTTCGGTTTATCGAATTTCCATTAAGATGTTTGTCTACAGTGCGAATGCAAGAAAAAGTTTTTCTTTTTATTAATTTTTTAAAAATCGCCGAGTTCAGACACGTGTGACCTTGACGGCAGCTTCTGAACTTTCATGCTCAAGTGCTCCCTTTTTGTGTATTTTAACTTTATCTTTTCACAAAAAGAAATCTTAAAAAGAAGCTAATTTTAATCGCTTGAAGATTTTTACAAAGTGAAGCGTAGAATCTGATTTTACCGTGCGTTAACATTTATTTAGCTACGATAATACCTTTTTGATCTGGTAATTTTTCAGTTTTGCAAGTCTTTGTAAAGTTACGTAGGTAAAATCAAAATTAAATATTTTGAGTTTTCGTGTTTAATATTTTAATTTCGCAAATTAGCTAGCTAGTAGTAAACAAAATCAGAAATTTTAAAACTGTTTCGCATTAGCTGCTTGGACAACTTAAAGAATGCTTTCAGAATTAAATTCGCAATAACTACTGCAAGTGCTTTCCTAATTAAGCAAATGAGCGAAATGCATAATTGGTACCTGAAGTAACAGAGTGAAGTGTGCTCTTTCAGGTTAATATGATTAAAGTTGTCAACTACAGTGATGTTGAAAGGCGGAAACTTCTGACAAGTATTGCTGGCTATCCGACGACGGGCAACCTCGTGTTCTTCTTTCCGCCCCTCGGAGACCACTTTTGTGCGACTCACCTGGCCTTTATCGACCGACTAGCACAATGTGCCCTAGTGATATATAGCGTTCTTCCTTCAGAAACTGTTAATTATTTTTTCCTCCCACGGCGGCTATAACTAAATAACACCTTTACACATTTAGTAGTAGTTTATTGTCTCGGCTAAAACTAATTAGTTACAAAAACGCAATTGTTTTCTAGTTTTAGAATCTTTATTACCTCCGCTATACTTAACATTAACAAATCGGATAGTTTGGAAAGTTCTAGATACCTTTCTAGTTTATTATCAGTGCTTGTGACTTTTAAGGTTTTTTGTGATTAGAATTTTAACTTGCAGCATTTTACTAACTAAACGTCTATTTTATTAAGGTTTTAGTGTTATTGGTAGGTTGAATCGACCTATATAACTATCTATTGTTGCTTGATATCGTAAATTAGATTTAACTACTAAATCCTGATAGTGAGCAAATTATTTGTGTTGATAGAAGCCTTTCTAGTTACTAACTGATCACTTAAACTTTCCAGGCAGAAATTCAAATTCAATTAAATGCTGTAGTAGTAATTACTCATCTAGTTATATATATTTTGGGCTATACTCGATCGGCGATATAAAGTGTTATTTTGGTGTTTATGTACTGATACTGATTTAGTAGGTAGTCGATTCTTGTTATCATAATGCATCTCTGATACCTTTGTATTATACTATCTATTGTTTATTGTTCAGAAGAGAATTACTAAAAAAAATTAACATAGCTGAAACTCAATCAATATCTACACTCAATGAAAAAGTGCGTAATATAAAAAAAGTTCGTTGAACGATAAACATAATAATTAATCAATGTTTATTAATCTATTATTTTTAATTGTGTAACGTACAGAAAATTTGAAGATTCAATTTATAAAAATTTCATTGCCACGGCCCTGTGTGTAGTGAGAATTTCATTTAGATCAAGTTATAATTTAGTTCCAACCGATAAAAAACATATTTGGATAGTTTTCGTAGAATTATTCCAGTTAAAAACATTTTTAGTTTCTTATCTAAATAATAAAAATATCGAGTCTCTTTTTGGTTGAAACGCACGTACAGACTTCATATAAAAAACAATTTGCGAGGCTGCAGCAATTGAAATAGTGATACATTATTTTGTAATTAAAGTTGCGAATAAAAATGTTTAGTAATTAACAAAATAATAAATTCAGTTTCATGTGTCTAGGCGTCAGATTTTATAGCTTGGCACTCTGTAGAGCTGATAAGCCTTTCTAAAATATTTAATATGATTCGAATTTCGGTTATTTCTCTTGTTTGGTGTAATATCGTAGCTTGTATTTCACTGGACCGCTTAAAAAAATCCCTCTCTTAAATATGAGAATTTATGTAGTTTTCGTACCCTTTAAGTCAATTCGGAACGACTTCTCGAAGCCAGCATGTCATCCTTCTGGCTGGCATGGATAATTACTCTTATTATCTTTTGAGTGTCCCGTATTACAGAATATGCTAATATAGAATTAATTCGTGAAGAGAATTAATAATAAATTTCAGTATTGTGAATTTTTGTTTGACACCTAGTGGTGTAGTGTTTTATCGTTTTATTCGCCTTCAGTGCAATCTAATTAGAGACTAACCGTTCTGTTATGTGGAGAATTAATTCTATTCCGGTATAATTTATTGCGAATAAAGCTTAAATAATGTTACATTTGTCTCATTTGTACACAATCTAGACTTAAAGAATCAGTTCAAAGCTAGCAAATAGTGGATTCATGGTATATCAACGCGTTTTAATAATAATCATATAACGCGTTATGTTGTATAAGGACTTGTCAAAACATTCAAGCAACATTCTAGTTAGTTTTTAATACATATCGTTAAATGTTAAGAATTACAACGAACTTGCTCCGTAATGGAAATTAATGCAAAGTTTAAAGTGTGTCGTTCAATGTGAAAAATTGTTCAAGATTTAAGGTGCGTTGCCCGTAACTCTAGTTTCAGTCAGTAGTTTTTATGTGAAACTTGGTGTTATGTTGACGTAAGTTTTAAAATAATGTTGCTTTATAATGTAATGGTACTTATGATTTTTTTTGTATTGTTTAAAATTAAAGATGTTATAGGCTTACATTTTATTTAGTTTGGGATCCCGAAATTTAAAGTGAATCTTAGTAGAATTGACTTTTGTAAGTTTTTTGTTACGAATTTCATTTGTTATGATTTTTTTCCTGTATTTTACTTTTTCACAAGCTTTTATTCACTACACAGACTTCAAATTTAATTACCTTATCTTTGATAGTTCGGCTCAACAAACTGCTGAATTTTATTTATTAACAAAAATTTTGATTATTAGAAAGATTTGTTCAGATAAGTTTAATGTCAAATTTAAATGGCGGTCATTTCTCAAACTGTGGACTTCCAGTCTTTATTAAAATGATCTTTACTTATTTATATCGAATCTATTATCTAATCAGAAGCTTTTGTGTTTAACACCCACAACTTCTGAGTATAATTTGACTTAGTAAGATGTGTCGGCCGGAGCTTTAAGATCTTTAGAAAGTACAGTAGAGTATGACAGTTTATTGAATTTAAGAACCTGTATATTATTGAAGAGACAAATATTTAAAAAACCTGTTTTTATATGATATTATAAACATTCACAGCGCCAACAACGCCAACAACTGCGTTTTTTCTCGCAACAAACATTTATTTTAACGACTAACATCAATGATAAAAATTCATCATGTACATTTCTTTATATTTTGTTTTTGAGCTAGTGAATAGTGTCACGATGGGGATTGTCGTGTCTAGGGACGTAGTTAATGGAGCTCTTGAAGTCAAACTTTTACAAACTTTCGTTTTATAAATGCAAGCTAGGCAAAACTGGCGAGAGGGGAAATGCAATGTGGCCGATTGCCATCGGCGGATATAATCTGGGCACCAAGAATAGCATACTGATCCGAAGTGAAAGTACTTAATACTTCATGTAATTTGGTCACTGGAGATAAATTAAAAACTGAAGACGCATTTTAAATTTCATTCATTTTTAAGGGTTCCTGGTTTATTTATTTAGACAAATTACAAATAAGAAAATCTCATTTTAAAGTAACATGACACGTAATTAAAAATGTATTTACATGACATTTAATAAAATTATTTTATTTTTGCTACCCCATTGTTTGGTATAATATTTTCATTTATTCCTCATTTTGGCATGTAAGTTAAAATGCTTCGAAGGTAAAACAAAAACGCATTTCTAACAATTCTAAATAATATTTTAAATATTATCTTAAAAATAGAAGCTACATATTTTTCAATGTATGTAGTTTCGATATTCGGATCTATTTTATTCAAGGTTACCACACAAAAGTGCCCAGATTACCAGCCCAAGTGGGATTAAAGATTATTTTAACTTTAGTACCGGAATTACATGAGGGATCAATGCAGCAGGTAACTTGGTGTCCAGATTACATTTTTTTATTTTTTTAAATTGGGTGATTTTCTGATTAATGACCCGCGTCTGCAAAAAGTAAGAAATATTTTTTATTTTATTTAATTTGTAAGTGCTTCTTGAATCTGATCTGATCTGATATTGTCCCAACTTCCTAGTGTTGAGTTGTATTTATTACACTGATATTTTAGTTATATGAGTTCTAATAATAAAATGGGAGTTATTATTGTTTATGTTCATTTATAATAGGGGAAGAGGGGGAACAGTGTTACACGTACTACAGTGTTGCACTTAATGTTTTTAGGATTGCTTTATCTTAAAAATTGTTCATATTTTCATGTTAGAAGTACTTTGGTTTTAACCAAGTGTAGGTGCATTTTGGTTAATATTCACCGATGGGTTTTCAAGAAATTAAGGTATGTATATTTTTTAATATCAAAACTAATTATTTCAAGTAAAATGCAATTTATCTCAGGATTAAATTAATTGAAGCTTGACTATTCAAAATTTATTTATAAGTAGTTTGTAAGCTTATTTACGCCGGAGAAGCACGAACTTAACCTCAAAACTGTTTGTGCCCTTATTAACTATTCGAGTATAGATTTTTGATAATTGGTGTACAGTGTTACAGTGGATAGTGGGGTTCGGTGTAACATTATTTATGTAACATTTGTGCAGACAGAGATCAGTTCAAGTTGCATCTAAGTGACAAAGATACATTATTCCATTCAAATGATATCTATGTTGGAAACTTTGTGGTAATACAAGAAGAGGCTAGAATAAAACTGAGAATTTTGTCAATTAGGGGAAATTTATACGTAAAACGAATACAGAAGTTAATCCAACTTATAAATTCGTAGGTACAACGCAAGAATATAAGAATTTTAAGTTGTTTTATTAACATGAACATTATTAACCCTTCCTTGTAAATCTGTACCCCACTATTAGGATACAGTGTTACACAGCGCACCAAGCTGAATAAATCTTAATTTCTCTAAAAGTTGAAATAATCAAAGTGAGTTAAATGTAAAAGTTGAGAGAAGATTAGTAACTCTTAAACTTGGAACAGAAAAAATTTTAAAATTTTTATTTGGTTCTGAGTTACATCAAAAACATTTTTTGTGTAACACTGTTCCCCCTCTTCCCCTATATGGATTTTTATTGTTCTTATTTTTAAAAACGTTTCTTTATAAAGATTATTTCTTAGAAGTCTGCAGCGAGCTAAAAAGTAGAAATTAAAATCTATTAAAATCAGTTTTAAATTTTGCAACAACATACAATGACAATAAAATATCAGCATAAAAAATTAAGGTTATACAAAAGACAGCAGGCATAGAAATTAAATACGTTACAAATTAAATGTCTATTATGGATAACATAAATGAAGAGGACTTGTCGTTGTCTTTCAAACCATAGAAGGATAATAACACATTCTTCTAGGAAGATATGTGATAATAATCGTTGCCCTAACGAAAGAAAAAAATGGTAGCGTAAGAAAAATCGCAATAAAATCTATAATTGGAAACGATTAATAAAATAAAATATTGTTATTTAAGTATTGGATAAGAATCTTGGAATTTAGGGGATTATATTAAAGAAAACATTTACCTGTGAATATGTGATCTTTTTTATTTTAATTTTTTTCTTAATTGAAAAGAAGGTTTACAGCTATAGATAGAGATTCTAAAGCGGACTGAATCCAGAGGTAGGAGGTGCTACTTAAGAATATTTGAAGTGAATAGATCTCCGTGGCTAGATAAAATTGTACAGCGGAGCTGCAATTTAGTAAGAAACGGTAAAGGGTAGTAGCAGAACATCTAAAGCAGCGTTTCCCAACCGCCGATCCGCGGACCGGTGCCGGTTCGTGAGAAATCTTTACCGGTCCGCAGAGAAATACAGTATTCAAAATTTTACTGAAAGATTTTTTTTAATTCGTGTTATTCTGGAGGGAATGTAGGATCAAATAGTTTATCGGAGTTGACCAAGAGTAAACTCTGACTTTTAAACGGAGCCGACGCCACTTACGCTATCTTTATTAATAAACAAGGAAACGTCGTTTTTTTTCATATAAATCCTAAATAAAACGCTTTTTTGTTTGAGAACTAATAGCATAAGAACCGCAAGATTCCTTTCTAACCCCTACAAAAATTTCATAGATATATGGCATATAGTTTCCGAGAAAAAAATTATTCAACTTACTTTTCATGAAATTGTCCCTAAAAATGAGTACCTTTTATTACGTATAAATATACATTTCTCATACATTCATATACGGGTATATAACGCGCCGGCTTCGTACCTATGTGCTGGGGTAATATTCAGTAATAGGTAATAAGGAGGATTTAGGATCCCATTTTAGAATTTTTAACCGGGATTGGCGCACATGGGTCTAACCATACCGGAACCGAAAGAACTTTTGTCTTGCGTCCCCGATTAATGCGAACGATTAAAATCCGGGTTTCACGGTTTTGAGGGGCCGCAAAACTTGCTTCGATCCGGACCGCTTTTGTGTGTCGATGCGTTCGTTGGGTAGTTCCAGTCTCAGATTTGGAGTTTCGACCGTCTCCGGTATACCATTTAGAGCGGTTTAGGCGAAGGCGGTAAAAGACTGTCCCCGTCTTACTGTAGGTTGGGGAGAAAATCTGAGAACGGAATCTTTGCCAGCACAGTACCCCAATCGTTTATATCGGGAAAGTCTTTTTTTGCCAACACTCTTCCGGGTGCGGGGGCTAGAGATGACATGGGGTTTTTGGAAGCGATCGAACATGTGTTGGCTGCATTCGATGTCACGCGGCATGCTACGAGCCGTGCATCAATTGGTTTTTTCGTATCCCCGCTCGAGGAAGCTCCGCCCGTTTTCGAGAGGCGGTATCTCGGAAACTATAGGAGCCAAAACGACTATCTTGGCATCAACCGATGGGCAATCTCAAAATGTTTCCCCTTCCAATGCCGTGCAAAAACATAAGAAAAAAGTAAAAGCCGAAAAACTCGAAGATCTTTATTTGTTTTTCGCCCGAGAATCGTACTAAAGTAATATCGCCGACCTCAGCCTAGTCTGGTTCCTAAGTGGAAACCAGTTCTGGAGGTCTTATATGATTGCCTTCTGGGTCATTTGAGCCCAACCCCGTTTTTGACCGTCGCTCCTGAAATCCACTCACCAGCGTTTTCGGTTATCCCGGTTATTCGGTGCTCCCGGTCGAGCTACCTTGCGCTGAGTTTGAACGATAGACCGTCCTATGTATCTAAAACCCGTATATCCTTTTTTCGCCAAACGAATGAAAGAAACGATCGTTTTCCGACGTTCGATTGACGAAAAGAGAAAAACTCCATCCTCTCGCCGATTTCGGGCCGGTCCCCGTTTTGGTCGTTCGAGGTTTGGTATGCGGGAAGCGAATGATGTACAAAAACCGACTTTTGTTATTACAATAAATGGATATTTATTTATTTTAGATTGTTCTTGTACAGTGTAAATTTATTATTATAAGATTTATTTTGCGAAATGTTTTCTTTAATTTTTTTATCTTACCGGTAAGTAAATGGTACGTCGTTTGGTGGTCCGCGAACGAAAAAGGTTGGGAACCGCTGATCTAAAGAATATCAGTGCAGTTTAAGTGTTTATAAAGCAGAGTAATAGCGATAAAATTTGTGGAGGTGTTCACTTTTAGAAGAAAGAAGATTAAATACTTCCAAAATAATCCTTTTGGAAGATAGTAGTTGAATAGATCTAATATCAAAAGTCTGTTAGGCAAGTTTTAGACTCTTTTCTTTAATAAGATTTTATAAAATAAAGACATTAATAAAAAGACAAGTTAAAACCATACTCACCTGTCATAAACTGTGGTTATAAACTATTGTGTTAACAGTCAATAACTTTTATTTACGTCAAATAGAGGACAACAATTTTTTTATAATAAATAAATTTAGTGCAATATTTGAATTTAGTTTGGAGGGAAATTAAACCACATTCTCTCTGAATTATTTTCTTATCTTATATTTACCATTTGAGAGAAATGTAAGGCTAACTGTCCCCGAAAAAGAACTGAATCCTTCTCTACAGTGATCTATTAGCCTATTACCTTTAAAATATACAATAGGCCGTAGTAATTGTCTATTAGGTATTTGATACATGACTAACTGTTTTGTGCGAACTTTAGGGAGTTCCTTCCCGCCTTTAAGACATGCCGAAGCATGAATAATTGAGTTACGCTCAATTAGCGCGCATTGTCACTACACTAAACAATGCTATCAGTAACTCACTGGTGGGAGCGAAATACTATCCATACTCTACTAGCTCTCCAGGCTAGTACCGGAGCGATAAACGTGCTCACCCGTCGGCTCCATCTCCAAGGAGGCTGTGAGGGACGTATCACACGACCAAGGAGATTTCACCTAGTCTAGCTTTAGACTATTCCCCCAACATACTGTACCAAGCTGTTGGGAGCCACTGCCCGATCGAATCCAACTTCAATTGTGGCAGGACTTGGTTTTTAAATGGTTTTGCCACCCTGATCTACCAATATATAGGCTTGGCGGACCCTCGACAGACCTTCGTCCGTAAGTCTACAGCTTATAGACCCCCAGTGTGTACCCAGTTAAGGTGAAGTTGTCTTGATTGTGAGAGACTATGTGTTCGCTTCACAATCCTTAAGCGTAAAGGCTTTTAGAACTTCTCCCAACCACTGTACCCGGCTGCAGCCCGGATCATAGGGTGGTCGGGATAGCTCCTAAGCACAATTACCTGGCGGCATGCAGTTTCCCATTTGCATGAATTTACCCCTTCACACCGGGATAAACTTCACTTCGCTTCTCCTCCTTAAGATTCAGCCAAACAGCGGGTTCCTCAGGTGACCATAAATGACCTAAGTCAAGTAGCGGGTTCCGTTTGGTGACCATAAATGACCTCCTCCAAGGCAAGACTCGAATCCGCCCACCTCGGTATCATATTACCAGGGCTCCACCTGATCGGCATGAGTAACCGTCGAGAATTCTCAGGAATTTCTCTACCACACACTTGACCTGACTGCTCCATCCATTACCCAGTCATGTTTCCATGCCCCGTATCCAGGTTCCAAGGATAGGGTAGAAGACAGCCAGTTTTACGGGTGTACGTCGTGTGGTCTCCCGCACACCCGACATTTGAGAGAAATAAGAAAAATCCACAAGCATTTATCAATAATTAAATTTATTAATTTTCTTATATTGACTAGAGGTTCGAGTATCAATTAGAGTGTAGCCAGGCAATAATTTTATTATCTCAAACTTTTATTAACATGGAATTAATTAGTTGGACTATAAAATTAAATTCTAAAGTGTTAGAAGCTTTAACACCACATCATATAGATTTATTTAACGAATACGAGTGAGAGTTTAATAGTAAGTATAACAGTATATAAAAGAATATAGAAGAAATGTATTATAATAGCAATACTACTATACCTATCATTTGCATGTACGAATTGTTTGTATCAAATAATTTAATAATTTTATAGAATTTTATATTTTTACGTTTTAATTACACACTGTAAAATGTTTTCGACGAAACTATTTTCTTGTGGGGATGATTCTGCGTGAGGATATGAAATAAACAAGCTTGTATTGCATTTTTTTCGTATTTTTTAATTAAACTATGCTTTATCATATTTAAAACCTATATGCCCTTTCCCATGGTCTTCATCAGGTTACATAGTGCACAACATGGTCGAAATAATTATATACTATGTACACTTAGAGTTGAAAATGTCAGAATAATTACTAAATTTATTAGACGTGTTTATCATTCATTGCATTGAGTAAATGTTTTAAAGTTTTAAAGAGCAAATTAATTATAATGAGTCTTAATATTTAATTACTAATTAGGACTTTATAAGTTACAGTTTATTGTTTCTAGCCTGACTTGATGAAACTTCATAATTCTAACATAAATAAAAGCAATTAATTAAAAGTTGAACGTTTATTACAATATACCTGACAGTTATTTCCACAGCTAAGCTCTCATTATCAAAGGTAATATATTACATTTATAAATATAATTGTCTTATTTGCCATATAAACTTTGTTATACAATTTCTTATATTTATTTCGTATTTCATTTCAACTTTAAGTGTATAATTATTTCTACTATGTTGTACACTCTATGTAACCTTGTTACAATTTTTTTTGACGTTTCCCCAGTTCGATTTCACTTCGATTTAACCTAAACATTTCCTTCTTAAATGGCTTTTGCCCATTGTTTTATTATCAATATTGCCACTCCAAATTTGGTCGTGCTTATGAGCAGTCATTTGTACTAATTCCTTGTTTAGTTATGTTTTAGTTCATGATTCTTTATTGGTACATAAATTGTGCTTAACACTGTTTTGTTTAATCTTTGCAAAAGGTATTTATTCCTTCTTCTTCCTCTTTTAGGAGTTGTAAATTGTCTTTGGAACAAGTAGTGTGCTTTTATTCGCTTGAGAAGTTTTAGTAATTTTTCTCTTTGAGGTTTTTAAGTAGGTGAAAGTTAATTATTTCCTGTAGTTCTCATTTAATTTTCACATATTTAGGTGAAGTTTCTAGAGAATGGAAAACCAATTTGATGGGTAGTTAATCGTTACATTTCCAGGTATACTACTAAACTAATTTATTCATAATGGTTATTCCTTACTTTGTAGAAATACCTTACATAAACACAAGAAGCAATTTTTATCTCTCCGCATCTCTATTGTTCAAACCCTTCCAATTCGGTATGTTTTAGTTGTTAGTGATAAACTGTCAATTAATGCAGAATTCTCTTTTAGGCTTCTTTCTTTACGCTACGTTTTTACGCTACGTCTCTTATTACCATCGCTGAAAGTTTCCTTCTGCAACGGGTTTTTTTATCTGCTGCCTTTCCGGCTGCAACGGATTTTGTTTACCTCATAACGTAGGCCATGAAGTATAACAATTTACACATAACAATTCATGAAAGTCAAAAATCCAAATATGTATGAAAGTCATTTAAGTAGTTGGGCACTGGGGTTATTTAGGACTTAATTGACAGAAATATGTGGATATGAATATGAAATGGATATGTTCTGTAGTATAATAAAAATGTATTGCGATGATATAGGTCATTCATTTTTGATTCTAATCTGATCTCAAGATCCTAGGGTTCGTGTTAAAAACTCATCCAATATCTTTACAAGTGCTCTTATTGTGACAATTCAGGAATACCTGTCACATATGACAACTAGCTACATGTGTCTTATTGAACTTTTAATGGAGACAACTTGAAAAGGATTAGTATAAGCTTTACCTTATTAGTATGATGTAGTTTGTTAAATTGATTTCTGATTTCAGGATGTGGATATTTACTCAGAAGTTATAGAAATCCAGATGTTAAAGTATAAGTAATTTTTATTTACATATTTCTCTTCACATCTATACCAAACTCAATAAACAATACTAATGCTTTCTTTTCTTTATGAATAACACTCTTTCACTTTCACCAACCTGATGACTGACTTGACTACTCCCTATTCTTCCTTCAGGCCCCTGTTGATACCGGCGACCAAGACAGAGTTCTGCACTACTACATACGATGATCCACCAAAATAAGATCTCGCACCTCTCCTCAAGAGCATTTTAGTTTTATTAAAATGCCGACGGAAGCGGTTGGTAAGATAACTTTCTACAATACCTATGAGTCGAGAAAAACTTACCAGTAAATCGGACCAGCTTATATTTTTGAAATAACCCATGTGTTCATGGCACTCCCTCCCCATCCTACTGTACAAGAATTTGCGACTACACCAATTATTTCCGCTATTTTTCATTCGTTGACTGGACACTAAATAAAAGCTTTTTAATATTTAATTTTTATGTGTACATTTTTAATTTTAAAATGGGGTTATTTCGAAAATATGAATACCTATATACTCTATAGGCATTGTAGAAAGTTACCTTACCAACAGTTTCCGTCGGCATTTTGATAAAACTAAAATACTTCTTGAGGAGAGGTGTGATCTCCGGTGTGGAACTCCGTGGACGCTAAAATGACTTTTAGGAAAAATTACGGAAAGCCAATTACCTTCCGGTCAAAACCTTTTATTATTTGTTATTAAAATTTTTATTTTCTCCTTCCCATAGTTTGAGTTTTTGAATATCTGCTCGTGTATGGCTTATTTTCTTCATTTTCTTCTCGGATTCACATCACCTTATGCCTTCTTTTAATTAATTTCTCATTCATCATTTTCTATTTAGCCTACCTTTGCTCATTATTTAACCATTGATTATTGCAATAAAAATATAGCTTTCTCATGGTAATCCATTCCCTGGCTAAGTTGAAAATTAAAACCTATATTATCATTCTATTGTTATTAATACTAATTTATACATTTCTTTTCAGATTTAACTTCTAGTGAACATCAATTATTATTATAAATGTTTTATAATGTTATTTTAATCCTGTATTTTTACCAAATGAATACATCTTAAACCATCCCTTTGCCTCTTGTGATTTTACCTATTTTTGATATCTGAAAACATTTCTCAAATTTTCTAATAGTTATGGTAAGATACCATAGCTTTATATTAGTGAAATTAATAGTTATTTATGTATTAAGGGCATAATCTATTAGATTATGGCATGAGAGAATGTTTAAAGCCCGACGAAGGAGGGCTTTTATTTCTCGAGGGCCATTATCTTGATTATGCCCGTGGTACATACAACGTTTTATTTTATTTTGCTTCATGGAAAGGATAATTGCAAGCAATTACACATTTCATTTTGAAAAAATGTAATAGTTATAATTATTTATTAAAATTGTTAGAACTCTATAGAAACGTTTTCTTTGTATCTTAGCAACTTTATACGCCCTCGGGCTAAAAAAGCCAAATTACGCCCGCAATTGAGTGCCAATAAAGACGATTATCATGTCAAAATAAAATAAACCTAATTTACGTCATATTCTTTAGTATTTATTAGAGACTTATTTTTAAAATAAATGTTGGTTAATTGATTATGTGCATAAATTTCAGCTTTATGAAGCTTTATTTCATCACATTAAATTTATAATAATAATGAACCGCAATCTAATAAAAACATCAATAAAAATCAATACACGTTCACAGAATCATTAATTAAAGTGCATTTTGCGTTTACTAAACTTTTAAAGAGCATATTAATTTAATTAAAAAGTTTTTCATTACTTAATAAGTCTTTCTAGGTTATGGTTTTACTTATATTTATAAAAATAGGTGTAAAGAACCCTCGGAAAATAAGAAAAACGCGCTGTTTTCATGGATGTGTAACCTAGAAAATCCTCTAGAAAATTTACAAACAAGAGCACCTGTTGTGGTTTGTTGCTCCCTTATTTTATTTAAGCTTCTTTTTATCTTGTCACTGGGGTTTTAGTTTATGCGCAAGCCGCTAGGAAAAGAGCAAAACCTTGCTCTTTTCAAAAGTATTTATTGCGTTATCTAAAATACTATAAAAGATGTATTTGTTTTATTTAAAACTACTGAACTATTAATTCTTACTCAAAGATAAAATATCTGGCGATAACTACGAGAGATTATTTCTCCAAGCTCATACCTGGATTAGGTTGCAAATTAATCTTCCGGTTCGGTTCTCGCTCGAAACTGTGCCATCAGTAAATTCTGTCGAACTCTCTAAATTTTAGTCGTACATCGTAAGCTCTTGCTAGTCAATCAAATAGTACTTTATACGGATACACTTTATTTTCGCGGTTACCTCAGTCGATATGGCAAGCAAACTGTCTTGAAATTACTATTTGATGATGTGTTTGTTAGGTAAACTTTTTTTTAGATGAAAGATAAATTTCTTATAGACTCTTTCCTTTTTTACCTTAAAGGAAAATTGCACATCTACAATCAATAAAACTGACCTAAATCGCATAAAAGCACACGAAAGATTTTTACGAAAAAATATTAGTAAATTTTTAATAAAACATATAAGGAAGCGTCTAAACTCACACAAGCATATTGTAAACCAGTTACGAAAAGGAAGGAGAAACAAAACCATAGAGTGATTCGCAAGAGAGTCGTAAGTTCAGCAATTGATTGGATAGTGAGCAACGAAATATACTCAAGACGCCGATGGTTTACACAAACCGATGGAGTTGTTCGTTCCTCAATCTTCAGATACTTTTATCAAAATCAACTTGTTTTCTTATTCATTCCCATCTTGAAATAAAAGCCATTCTAAAATATAAACCTGTATGATAGGTAGCTTAAAATTCGCTGAAACTTAGTGAACTTGAACTCGTAACCTTTTAGCAGATTCACTTAATATTTTAACATTTAGCAAATGCTAACTTAGCGCATCCCACGCACGCCTCTATATCAATTGTTAAACCGCGGTACATTTCCATGTGCACAGGTTGTAAAAGCAGTTTATTTTGTTAATCTGATAATTTATATACCTTGCTGACATAATATTTATAGTGATACTTTCAACTAAACTCATCAATACTTTCTCGTGATAGATATTCGCTAGTAATGAAAATAATCAATTATCATTAAAAGATTTAAAAAAAAGGAAACAGAATTTACCATTTGAATATTCATAACATTAATGAAAGCTAATAGGTTCCTTTCAGATTACATAAAAATAACTATACATTGAGTGAATATCGACAGTTTATATTTCATTTAAACTTGAGCTAGATGGCGGATACAAATCGACGTCAGAGCAACGAAATGCGACAGCGTCCTTCCAGCATCCTAAAGCTTCGCTAGCATTGATGTACACTGTCGCCACCTTGTAGCACACGTAGGAGATTCAGATAGAAAAGCTTTTTTCAACAAAAACGTACAAATTAAAAAGTTTACTAATTACAAGAATATTTAAAAGTGTAGGTATATCTTTTTGCGAAACTAAAAATACAAAAGCGTTTCTACGTAGCCAAATAATTAAAACTAAATTAAAGTCGAGCAAAATACCAAGTCATCAGTACCTTTAAAATTAAAAATAATAATTACACGATTGATGACCATAAGTACAATCTTATTGCAGTTGTAAAACCTACAACTATATGGTGATCTACCAATCTTAATATTATTTTTATCGTTTGGAATGTATAAATTAACAGCAAATAAAAGATGGCTAAGAGAACAGGTCAATTTCCATTTTTGTGATTAAAAGTTAGGCGTGGGCTATAGTAGAGTTCTCGGAGCTCGGAAACTTACAAAAAACATTTTGTGGGACTTACTGTAGATTCTAAAACTGCTACTTGTAAAAAACTGGTGCAAAAGTGCACTATTTAAAGAGTTTGAGTTAAGTACGTAGATGAAAAATAGACATAATAGTTACCTCTGTAATAAAGAATTATGTATATGTTTTCACATTTAAAAGGTTTCACGTTTATGCAAATTTCTGGTTTCAAGCATTGCACAAATCCTAATTAAATGCGACCAGCTTTTGCTTTACACCGTCTTATCGCGGGAAAGGTAGCATATAACAGAAAACTGTATTCTTGTGAAATTGTAACTACGTTCTTCGCAATTACGACGATTTATGAATTTTAAATAAAAATTAACAGAGATATGTAATAAAATGTAAGACAATGTTCATTGTGATAGATCACTGGCCGTAGGTGCTCCCTTGCTGGATCGTAAGCGGTTCGTAAATTTTAATTTTTGTTTTCTGCTTGCAATTATTCGTAACAATTGTATAACCATCAAAATAATTTGTCTACATCATTAGTGGTATAGTTACTATTATACATACAGATTAGTATAAGAGCCGTAAAACTGTTCATCCTAAATGTTTTTGTCACACAAATCTACAAATAAATTTAACAAAAACAAGCAGGGAAATACAGGGTAAGTAAAGTAAAAAACAACCAAATTTACTGTAATTACATAGATTGAAACTACTAAACATCACGTTAACAGTTACCAGATATTCTTCCAAAATATCTTATCTATTTTTGAGATGGAAATGATGAAATTTCTATAGAATCTTTGCAAGATTTCTCTCCCGTCTTCATCCAATGCATGTAATATGTAATATTATTTTTTTTACAGCTCCATTTTTATTTCTTGAATCTAAAAATAAATCTTCTTATACCTATATATAACAGTCTATAATTTTAAATGAATTAGTAGAATACTTTTACTTTGTTTACACCCACATGCTATCAAATTATGTAAGTTATCAGATAAAACCGATAATGCTTGTAAAACAGGTACTACTTTATCGTCTACTAAGGTTCATTCGACGTCTGTAACATTGTACAGGCAGGCTTGGTTGTAGATTAAAACTGTTATACCATAGTTTGGCCTAGTAGCCTAGTAAGCTCGTAAGCAATGTTACCTTAAACTGTCTTTTAATAGTGGTAATTTGTCAATCGTTTTAGAGGTCGTAAGAACTCCTCTTAAATAATTTATACATGTGATGTTGGCATTAGGGAAAAAGTGTTACTGGAAGACGTATATGTCATTCCTGGATGGTGTAGGTATAGCTGAATTTACTGAAGACCTGTTTATTAACATGCATATAGTCTGACAATAAAAATGTACACAAACAATTCCAACATCACATGCATAAATTATTTAAGAGGAGTCACCTCTAAAACGATTGACAAGTTACTAGCAACAAAGGACAGGTTAAGGCAACATTGCTTATGAGCTCACTACCAGGGCAAAATATGGTATAGCAGTTTTGATCCAAAACCCAGCCTACCTGTACAATGTTACAAACGTCGGATGGACCATAGCACAACAAAATAGTACCTGTTTTACAAACATTATCGACTTTATCTAAAAACTTAGATATTTTGATAGTATATAAAAAGGTAAAACTATTCTATTAATTCATTTTAAATTATTGGCTGTTATATAGGTACAAGAAAATTATTTTTAGATTGCAGCTGTAAAAAAAATACTTTTATTGATTTAAGCCCACTTGAATATTATGAAAAACATGGAAAGAACACACCTCACATTCTTCACCCACTGGACTTCTTATCTGCGGTTCTACTTATATAAACTAGGAAATAACATTAATCTCAGGAAGTAACGGTAGTGACATCTATAAAAAGACCTAGGTACTTATTTCAAGATTTTCAGATTTTAAACAAAATATCTTCAAGTTTTCTGTGTAAGAGTCTAGTCTAAGTGTAGAACGAAACAATTGTCTAAGGTGCTTTATTTAAAATTCTATCATTTTCATAATATTTAAGTGGTCAAAAATTAATATAAGTATTAAAAATACATCTTATCTTCTATCTTCTTAAGACCATTTATTATTCCCAGTTTCACAATTTTAAACTTTAAAAACCACAACATTATAAATTTTGTAAGACTTCTGAGTACTAAAGTTTCTGGAGTACTAATAAACAATAGAGATACTAATTTTTCATTTTTCAAACTTTCAGAACTTACTGTCCGTTCTTTTTGTCAGACTTTAAGAAATCCTTTAAAAAAGTTTCAGTGATTTGCTTTGATACTTTAAGGTTAGATGACTTGCAGTTTCGAATGCTAAAAAATGGTGTACCTCAACAATTTAGGACTTTTTGGTAAAATTAACCTCTCCGGGTTTTCCGCACCCGACGACTTTGTGATGAATTTCAGATTGGAATCTTTCAAATAATTAATAATAATTTTAGAATCGTCGTACCTTGATGAGCGATCTTTACATGATATCACACAGATATATTCTTAATGATGTGTCCTAAAGGTTTACCTGAACATCATCTCATAAATGTTAGAATTCTAATAGAAGTTCTGGCAATACGTAAATTTCTTTTTAAAGTATGTGGATTCATGTCGAGATGTTTTTATTATTTTTTGAATAATTGAGTCCTATACCAGAGTGGTACAAATCAAAATTATACGATTTTTGGTTATACGTGCTATCATACTCCACATGCAGTACTTGTACATAAATTATGAAACAAGTATTTTCAGTACTTCCCAAGTAGCACAAAATATTGTACAAGCGCTGTGCCAACATATTATAAACATGATATGTTGGCTAAAGGTTTTACTGTTCTGACAATAACTATTATATAACTTAGCGACGTTGGCGATTCTACATATTTGTTCACATATGGGAAATATATTGGATATATGTTTACACACCAACATGCAACGACACCCTTGAAGATATTTTCAAAACCATATTTTGCCAACATAAGTGTACGGTATGCTTTCCAACGTTAACGTTGACATTAAATCCCATTGTATATTCAATGAAAATTACTTCACGTCTTACCAACATTGTTAGAACAACATTGTACCAATGGATGTGCAATAAATGCTTTACAACACTGGCGATGAAACCTATATAAAATGTTTATGCAGTGAAGTTAACCCCACATTGCCCCAACATTGACAGAAGAATATTTTGCCACTGTAGTAGCGAGGTTATGATTTGCAACACTATAGATGAGCAATATAAACCTAACATTTAGCTAATAAAAGTTGCCCTAGGTTCTGCCCACATATTAATAGAACAATATTTTGCGAATATAGATATAGAAGCGCTGTCGCTTACCCAAAAGCACACACCATACGGGACATTTTTTTTATTAATTAACTTAGGAAATATTTAAGTAATAAGAGAAAAACCTTGACAAAGGATTTAAAAATATATTGGAATTTACCTATAATGTATATTCTTATTATATTCCTTTTCAGGAGCTTTTTCTTATTATAGCTAATAGTAATGTTGGAATTAATACTTTTTACACAGTCTTTAGAATATGTTGTCGACGTGAGGACATAGTACTTAACGTATGCATAATAAAACGATACGAATAAAACAGTTGTTTATTATTTTTGTTCCCTTAACCGCTAATAAAATAAAATATGTACATTCTTTGATTGTTTATATTGTCGTGAGCAGCGACGACAAAAATTAGGAGATAAGATGTGTCAAAAATTAATTTACTTTTATAGCTATACTAATAGATACATATACTATTGTTACGTTGCATTTTAACAAATCTATAAATAGAAGATCCGTTTTGTAAGCAATTCGTTATGCCTAACAGTCCAACCCCCTGCCAAGAAAGGCAAATTTCTAAGAAATCGGTTGTTTAGGGTACATATTTATTGTTTGTGCGTCAACAATTCACAGTTGTTAAAGAGTGGCAGTGAGCTTGTGACTTCGTTATTTTGTTTAATAAATAATTGCGTAAGTGTTGACTTCTTCGTTAGCTTTGATTTGTAATTGTGCATAACTTTGTAAGTCAGTAGGGCAGGTTAACTGAATGATGCAGATGGTTGTCTCGAAAGGTCTCCAGAAGCAGAAGGTCGCCCAGCTACCTTATTTTAATCAACACTTTTTTATTTACTGGGGGCCCTACTCGATATTTGTGCCCGGTGCCTCAAAATCCAAGGGCGGCACTGGTGGTCTCATGCTGTTTATTTTTTATTACAGGAACGGACCAGTCAACGACCCGTGCGATTAACCATTATGCTTTTATTAAAAATATCTTCAGATTATTGTTCTTTTAGGTAAGATATTTTATATGCTTTATAATCTCATTTAAATAAGTTTATATATAAAACATATATAACATAATTAATATATACTATAATATTTTATATTAAAACATGTACATATGTATATTTTAAATATATGGTCATTTTCTGTCACGTTTTTTTCAGATTTCTTTAGTAGCTATCCTACCTTCAAGTTATGGCTACTAGTCTAATGTATAACAAGTTTACATCTTTCAAATATTTTTGGAGGGATTTTGAAAACTATAATAAGTAAGGTAAGTACATATATGCAGCGCCAAATATGTGGTGATGATGCGATGGTTCTAGTTCCTCTGGCGTTGAATATATTTCTATATATATTTCACAGCTAAAATTTAAACATTAAACATACTTTTGAATTAGCCTCTCTTATGTACACATGATACAAAGTATTTTTTAAATTTTTTATTGAACTTTGACATAAAAATCTCGTGCATTCTAAGGTTATTATCAGTAATTATCAGAAATAGTGTTATCAACTGCTGTAATTTTATAGAAGATTTCTAATAATAGCCTAACATACATATAGGTGTACAACCCCGTCATTGATCGCTAATACCTATCTGTGGAACGTTTTTCGTATTAGCTAAAGGTTGGCAGCTAGTGTAAGGCAAACATCATTAAAGCAACATTTCGCCAGTGTACTAAGCTAGCGTAGCACCAACATCCTTAAACAAACAGAGAGCCAACATTCTTAAACCAACATAGTGTGCTCATCTTTAAACTAATGTTGGACCAATGCATAGGTTTCATGTTGGCTAAATGTTTGGCAGCCAATGCATGAACAACATAGTCAAGCGTTAACACCTTGAATGTTATGTCTACGTATTTATGCCAACGTTGGACTAATATAAGTGTGCTACTTGGGTTGAATGTGCTAACCATTGGAAGACATAGTGGCACAAGTTACAATGATGGTTAAAGAGGAGGAAAATATTGGTTTTCTAGTATTTTCATATGTAGATATAAATTTAAGTCTAACCTTACCAAGTCTAAATTTGTAAACAGTTTTTTTTATATTCGATATAAGAATTTAATTATGCAGCATAAACTTTAACCCTTTCTACCTCCAAACTTACCTTTGCTGACATGTATCACTCTGGCTTTTAACAGCTCTAACTTCTTGGTAATTGGTTTGAACAACTTCGTAAGGTTCGGATTAAATCAAAGTTTGTTCAAAATGTTTAAATATTTTACCGAAAGTGCAACTTACGAACTGTACTGTACACATTTTAGGAAATATTAGAACGTCATCCTTTTTGGATGCATTGTAGGTCTAACATTTAGAAAATTGAAACGAGTTGATACAAGCCATGTATATGTGAGCAACGTAACGGATCACCAACATCACGGGTCACTGCTACCCCAAATTCTTCAAGCCTTAGTTTTAGTTTTTGTGGAACTTTATATTAAGATGTATGATAATAGGATTTTGAAAACTGTAATATGTGAATAGAAAGAGGCCAAACGAGGCATTCTGGTACGAGAGTTGTCGAATAAACTTGTATTGTGTGTAGTAGGGAATTTGTTTGTTAGAATAAACTTGTATTGTGTGTAAAAAAAAATTTGTTTTAATTTACCTCGTACAAATGTTACATCAGGGGTGGGATTCTACCACTTAAAGTACCACGGTAATAATATAAAGCAATTAGTGCAAGTGTTAAGTGGTACATTAAAAGAAATTAAAAATCAATTGTCCAGAATTAATGTGACATCGTCTACCATCAACATGCCAACATTTACAAGAACTTACATTAAATAACAATCGTCCGGATCCAATGTGTCATCGTGTACAATCAACATACCACCCTTTAATCCGAAAACTGATAATAATGGAGCAGTAAAATGGTGCGAAGAAATAGACATCTTGGATAAAATATGTAACTGATTCGACTACGAGTTATTGATACGAGGTGCCGGTGGTCTATTGGGAGACGAATGGTTTTTAACGTGGACACCAAAGTAACAAACCTGGGAGATTTCTAAGGCCGAGTTTCGAACCTGTACCCACCGAAGAAGACCTTCAGCGAAAGATTTAGATAAGGCAAGTTTAGTCATGAGTAATAGTATCGATTCATACTGTGAGTACGCTGGAAATTCTCTTATTAAAGCATTACATTTTAATTTATCAGACCAATTGCTTCAATTCATATTGGTACTATTCTTGTATTGTTAATGTTCATGTAAAAACTGCAGCTTTTAACAACAAGGCAGTCTATAAGTGAGCTACTAACTTAATTAGACCGTTGTGCAAGATCGAAAGTAATTTCATTTGATTTTTAACTACTAAAATGACTTCGCTCAAAACTCATTTTCTAAACTGACTGACTTGGTCATTCTCGAATTCAAAGAGAATTACAGTGAATGGTAGTTTCAATAAAGCAATTGTTAGAAGAAGTAGTTACCAATAAGAAACTTGCAGTAGCGATGTTGAGGACGGTAGGTTGCTTTTACCATGTGTACGCTGTACGGTACTAGAATAAAATATTGTAGGCTGGTAGGCTTAAATTTGCAAAATATTAACAACTTACTCGTATTTGCATTCAGTAATACTCTTTAATAGTACTAAAATACTATTAAACATTTAAATAAATTCTAACTCAAGGTTTGAAAAATTATTATATTTGAATTTCAGAAAGTTATGGATGAAATCATTTCTTTGTAAAATTCTTTAAAGAGATCCTGAATTTAGACAACTTTGAACACTTTTACTTAATGAATAAGAAAATAATATAGGACTAAATAAAATATATTTAATTGCTACAACTTCATAAATTTCTTGTAATTTGTAAGCTCTTACAAGTCCTTCTGTTGGTTAATGGATACGTAAGTAGCATACAGTATTAATAAATGAGAAACATGCACTTTTAATCCTGTTTGTAGTATATTTTATGTTATTTATTCTCATTTCTTAATTTTTCTATAACCAAAATAATATATTAGTTATGCAGTTAAAAAGTTTTCAGTGGCTTACAAACTAATATGTCATCAGAGTCAACAAAGCTGAGTAAAATCTAAATTTAATTACTATTTTTAAAAGTAAATCCTTTGTACACATTTATATGATATTGTTCCTTAAATTAATTAATTATAATATTTAATTAAAGATCACCACCTAATTAGTTTTGGTAATAATACATGAAAATAATACATTACAATTTATACATTAGACAAATATATTATTTATTGTATTATAGGTGGTGGTGATTTATTTTCTGGTATTCTTGTAGCAATATAATGGTATTAGTAGTAGTAATGGTAATACTGGAGTCGGACAAAAACTGGACTACTCTAATGTTGGATCAACTATTTCTGAAATAAAACAAAGATCTAATTAGTCTATCTTCTTTAATAATAATAAATATATTAAATAAATGTACTGACCTACTCTAAAATATCCTCCGGTGGGCAAAATACACTCATATACCCAGTAGTAATATCCTCTTCGTTCATTTGTCGAATAGCAACGGTGACAGAATTGTCAAAAGCTCCACTGGACACCAAACGTACTGTAGTCGTTCCACAACCAATTAAATCGAGCTGTTTTCCTGAAAAATAAAAACAAAAAATTGAAATGTATATCGTGGTCAACGAGAAGTGTTAAACATGTAATAGTCCCTAGAGAATGATGGAGTTTCATGTTAGGGAAATTAAAACACCTCATTTTAACATAACAACTTTTTAAAAATTAGTACAATCTGATTGCTAGGTTTGAGTACGGTTTTTAAATGTTCGTTTTAAATAGTAGTAATTTATTTGAACGTGGCACGCAATATTGTATTAATTGGTTGTAACAAGGGTAATTAACATTCCTAAAAAGTAAAAGGTGACGTGCTGAATAAGTTTACAAGATTTTTATGCTTATCTAAACGGCTATTTGCAATTATTATTGTTCATACTTTAAATAGGTAGTGTTGTTTGAATCTGTTTTTTTATATGCAGTAGATCACGTAAACATGCTATTAGGTAACTGTATTACATTTTCTGCACATATCCAATGAGTTGCTGACGTGTTAAGTTATGAAACTGCTCAAGTGAAAAATCTCAGACTTTTAATATTATTTCGTACACTTGTATTGAATTTTCAATACATTGTAAAGAAGATTTAATAAACTGTTTTAAGGTAATTAAATTACAACAGCAGAATCAACAAAAACATAATATGGCAAAAAATTTAATTCCCTATAAAAACTGACGGACTAAATTCCTGATAACATCAAATCACAAACAAGTTTTGAGTTCTATAATTATAGAGAACACCAATAGTAATTAATAATCATAATTGAGTGATTACAACTTCTTTTAGACTAAAATACCAAATATCCTAAATAGTGAAGCCACAAGGTGATGTTCCAATTAATGACAAAGTTAGCTTTCTGTGAATTATATTGTAAGAATATCTTAGCAGTACTCATGTCGAAATAGGAACCCAAAAACCATTTTCCTTTGTTCATAATTGACATTTTTAAAATTAATTAAATAAGTGATTTTGTAAATTGTAAATTGTGCAAATGGCCCAATTACTGGCAGTCTCTTTTTATTCTGAACCAATTAGTGACAAGTAGTAGTCCCTGTTAATAACAGCTAACTTTCCTGACAAAAATCAATCACCGATTAACACTATGCTATTTTGAGATCAAATAGTGAATTTGTTGACACAAAACAATTTTATATCAAACTTTAAAAATGCGATACCTGGCACGATAAAAATTCTTACTGAAGGTAGAATTTCTTCAAGCTTGGTTAAGTTCTAGTAAGGTCAGCTAAATTGTTCTACTAATCTGTGGTTAGGTACGTGGAATCTTCCACCAGCGCAATTTCCACACCCATTAAATACCCCTGGATAAATGAAAACTGATGTTCCGTATTAGATTGCTTCTACATGATTAATTAAAATATAGAAAGCTGCTATGCTCCATTCTACCACTGAAGTACATATATTTTAGGTAAGTTTCTTTTAACACTTTAAAGTAATAAAATAATTATTAAAAATTTCACAAGATCTATTGCAAGTTTGTTTATCTGACAATTGTTCCGGCATAAAATGTCATTATCAAAAGTAAGTATTAGAGAGATAAATAAACACGCTGCTAAGGTTAAATAAAAGAAGTAGGTAATTAGATACAATACTTTGTATACAATACTTAATACAAAAATCTAAATATCTAACACTTCTAGTAAAATGAAATTACTGTGCTCAATTTGTACATTCATAAAAGGTACGCTCTCTTTGTGTTTGTACATTTCAAAAACTTCAAAAGCGTCTAATTTGTGTTTGTTGTTGCAAAAGTGTAAGAATTTGATGTCGCTTTCAGGTGTCATTGTGTGGTTTTGTTCCACGTGTGGTGTAATTAGATTTTTATGGGATTTTATTTCCGTAGCAGCGTACGTGTTCTTGGTATCTTATGTCCAAATTTCGTGTTTGTTCCATATAAAACGAATTCAAAGATAACAATTTAAATTTTAAATTCCGGATTTCATGATATCGCGTGTTCTGTCATTATTTGAATAAAGATTGAAAAATGTTGGTATTGGCTTTATAGGTTATTTTGTAATTGTTTATTTCGTAACGTATTTATATTTGCAATTTTTCTCTGATAGAATGTTGATTAAAGTATCGTATTGATATGTAATATCAATACGATTGTGTCTTTTGTTTGAGTGTCAATTGAATATATTCTCTTGATAGATAACCTTTTATAATAGTTTTGTGTAATTAAAGTGTCAATCGTGTTATGGTTATAATGGGTTGCCTGTGCTAATAGTTTGATGCTGTAACAAAGTTACTTTATTTTTGGTTATTTATTTTGAGTAAACCCACCGTCACGAGCGAGAGCACGTGTCCCTTCTCTAACCAATATTTGGCGTGCGCCGCTCCGTTTCACTCTTACCATTTCCCCCACGTTCCCAGAGCACCTATATAAGGAGGTGCACGAGCCGCTTTATTCAGTCCGTTCCCAGGACTCCTGTTAACCTTGAAGTCTCATCACTCACACCTTTCCTAGGCTTCATTGTGTTTTAACCAGAGAATCTCATCCCTTGCCCCTTCCAAGACTTCACTGTGTGTTAACCTAGGGATCTCTTTCCGCCCTCCCTTTCGTCCTATACGACCACCATTACCCGAAACTCTGCTTTCCGACCTAGTACTTCGATGCCGTTTGCACGCCTGCTTATTACCGTAAGCTGTATTTCACTCCGCTTGCTGTGGCTACCATAGATAATTGTATGCTTTCTTTTAGTTTAGAGACTAACAATTGTGTGTTTTATTTGTTAGTATTAACACTCTTATTTAGTGAAAGTTTTAGAGACAGGTAAAGTGATCCAGACTGGGCCGACCTCAGCGACCCCAACAATTCCCTGGATTACCTTTTCTCCACTAGTAGTTACCCAGATCCACGTTATAATAACTAGCGCCCGAGAGTTACCACCAATCACCGAAAACCACCCAGCGCCACTTTGTAAGCAAGCCCCTTACAATGGGTAAAATTTCTTTATCAAAATGTGATCGTTTCATTGGACTGGTTAAAGCCCTGTGTAATAAAGATCTAATAGCTGCTAGTTTGTGCAGCTTATGATGACAATATAATGAATCATTAGGAATAGTGATGTCTGTATGTGTAGGTTTTCAATATATGGAAAATTCAAATTCATTGTGTGGATTAATTCTAATAGTTAAATCTAAAAAGTTAATGGTTATAAGTTAACTTATTTAAAAATAGTTTCAATTTTGAAGAGATGATTTGAACACATCTCGGTTTAAATGACAATCATTTCTAAGTGAATATAAGTGAAGGCAAAGTTTCCCAGAAAATTCCGAATTTGCGTATGTGTTAGATGTATGGAAACTAACACAAAATAACTCTATAATGCATCTTGTGTGGTTATTCTAAGGTAAAGTAAAAATAAAAATGGTAAAGGTTTGATTTTCTCGCTTGTCAGAATTAACGTATCGTTACAAGTTTGAGTTGTTTAATAACATTGAATATAGTAATTGATTTAATAAAGATTTATAGTAACTTTAGTGAATGTTTAGAATAGTTTTAATTAAAAACCTTGTTTGCTTTTGGTTAATAATAAAGAATTCATTTAGTTGGTTATAATTTCTTTGTTGTTTTATTACATGTATTTACTAGGAATGGATTCTAGTAACTACTTTAAGTGATTTGTAAGCCTAATAGATAAGCCTGATAAACAAAACAAAGAAACTGAAAAAACAACGAATTGAGAAAATTTATTTTAGTTTCACAATAAAATCTAGGTGGCTAGCTAAATTATTAACATACGAATGCGTGGAGTTGCACGATCAGGGCGTTAGCCCGAGTATGGGTATGTTAGTAGGCCTTATCACACGTGTTAATATACTGTTTATCTACGACTTTCCAACATTAAAGAAAACTGTATGATTTAATAAAATGAAACAGTTTTTCGACATACATCATGAAATTTCTTATTTAAAATCAGAGAAGCCTAGAATTCGAAGTCATAGCAACCTAGCAATTATGATAATGATTTCATTTTCTCACTCAGTTTGATAACAAACTTCATTGTATAACTCACATGAATGACAAAATGAGATCTTATCCAAGCAGACGTAGACAATAGTATATTATTATACGAGTTGTATAAGACGGTCTATTGTAGCGCGAGTTGTTTGGGACACGACGAGAGAAGCGTGGAGTGTTCCAAAGGAACGAGTGCTACAATACGTCTTATAAAACAAGTATAATATACTATTTTTTGTACTTTGCGCCATTAATTTTATAGAAATTGTAAATTCTATTAAAAGCATTGCATTACAATCTAGTGATTTTTGCGTTTAACATGTGGTAACACTATAAAATGACTTTTAGCGTTTTGTGAGGTTAGAATGTGTCAAGATTAAATGTGTTTATATGTAATATAAAACAAATGTTACCAATCTTACAAAACAAATAGTCTCCAAAAACGATGTTATAATAGCCTCTATTATGAAACACTCGTTTTCGGTGTCACAATGAGCCCATTGTGAACGCAAAGTACAAAAAATTATTTAAAATATTAAATACATAATTGAGCAGCCAATTGCTCTGTACAGAAAATATTGTAAAGTAGGACATATTTACAAATTATAAAACGGCACTATTCTAGTGCAAGTGCATCTGTTCTTTATCTTTAGTTACTATAAAGGAACAAGCATTGTTGACTGTAACAAGTTTCAAACACAATTTAGGTTATTGTGTAAAAATGAAAAACGTCAATTATATTTAAAAATTCTTATCTATAGCATCAACCTTACAAAAAGTTATTATAATTGTGAAGTATGCGATGATATCTGTCGTACTTAGATGAATTGGTACTTGTTATTTTTCCTTAGCTCACACATGAAAATCCAAAATGAAGTTTTACCAAGACTCTGTTATATGAATTAATGTTTTACATTAAAATATATTTAAAATGCAAATTCATAGAGAAAATTCTCACCCCGGCTGGGAATCGAACTCAGGCCTTCGGCTATCATCGCTGCCTCTGAGATACCTGAGGCGACTTACAGCAGAGTGGCAATCTTTTCATATGAATTAGATATTTATCAAACCTACAAAGTAACTAGATTTTTCTTAATGAAGATCGACATAAATATTCACTATTATATGTACAGAGTATCTTTACGAGCAACTCACAACGGAGAAAAAATACATATATTGGTGATTTAAACCTGCTAATTTAAACATTAACTTATAATTATTGTACTTTTACGACTGAGTCACAAGAAGAAAAACATTTTTATTATTAAAAGATATGTCAGTCTATACATTCTTACTTTTGCAAGATTATAATACATTATACATCAGTGTTACTGAAAAAACTATTCTTATATGCAAAATTAGAGAAAGGTAATGTAATTTGTTAATACCTGTGCATTGACATTAATTAGGTTCGTTAATGATTCAAATATACCACTCTGAGTTTGAAGTAAAATAATTATATGTTAAAATTTATAGATGTCTGGAAAAACAGAATTTCTAAAAAGTGATATTTTGCTACATGTGTAAACATTATCGTAAATAATGAAAAACTCATTAGCAGTAACAGCAGTGGAATAAAGTCTAATCCCAAAAATTGTTAAATTAGAAATCTTGGATAGCTCATGTAGAATAGACCTCTAAAGTCGGCTTTTATGTGCACCACATTCATAGATAAAATATGAATTTGATAAAAGTATCTGGATTTCGAGCTGCTCAGGTTATGCAATCGGCTTTTAATTGTCAACAAATTAAAAACTCGGAAAATCTTATCAGCTCGTTTTGACAAAGCTGAAGGGCCATTACTGTCCAGTTTTGCAGAGCTCTTAATTATCTTAATGAATTATGAATAAACAGTTGTGACCGAGGCAATTAATCTCCAGCTAACAGTTCGGTTAAGTTAACAACTGACCCTAGTGTACAAACTTTTAGACATGAAGTCTATAGATGAGATCTCTCTAAATTATTGTTGACACACACAACATTAGGGGAGCTTGTTTACTCAATTTTTAAATTCGTTCCGCAAAAAGCTAAAATTATAATGCAGTGTATTTACAAATTCTAGAAGTACTTCTCTAAATGAAATTAACAACTTTCTACTCTTTCGTATGGAAACGAGAATGATTTTTATGGCCAGTTAAATCGAATTAAGCACGTCAATATAAACATGGCTTGTGAGCAAATATTGAAGAAAAAGGAACATGAAATAAAACATAAACCTTTTTCCAGTTCAACAGAAATCTAACTCTTTGCAATTCTAATTCAAGTAAAAATCGAACCTTTTATAACTTGTTAGTAGGCGGTAGGACCAATATAAACTTCGTACTAAATTTATAAAGATTAATTTTTCCCTAGACTTTCAAAAGCTGTTACTTCTGGCTAATTTATTTCATTCTAAATATATCAGTAACTCCGTTTTATATTTTTCGAAAATCAAATTTCTCAACTGTTTTTATTTCCTTTTGTAAGTTAATTACGCTAAATGTTTAGTCAAGTTATAAAGTTCTATTTAGTTCCGTCATTTCAACGATAATGACCCTGACTTTTAGCTTAGTGGAACAAGGAGAGATTATGGAATCAGGAAGTGGTCACGGGAAGTGGTGTCCTGTCGAGTATGAGGCGCCGCACAGCCTGAAAATAGCTCTTATCATTTACAGATCCACCAGATGTAATGGACTTTTGGAAGTTAACGCCAGTAGCCATTTTCTAAACGAAGTAAACCCAGATCTCGAAAAAAAAAGTTTGTTTTTGTAACAAGAAATAAGTTAATCAAAACGGACTTAAATGTAATTAATTTTGTTATTTCAAGCATAAGATTTTTATTATAAAATTTCTTAGATCGTTTTGTGCGTAACTATGTTTAATTCCTAAGAATTAATTCCTAATTGGCAATTAAGACATTGTCTAGCAGTAATCGCCAAAAGATATCTTGATTGCAAAACTTTGAAACACCTATCATTATTATTAATTACATTATTTACTATCATTATTATTAATTAATTACCTGGTTTAGAATCGATGCCACACAAGGAATCGGCGAGTAAAAGATCGGAATTGTCAAGTCCTGTAGAGCCTCCAATTTGGACGTAATCATCAAGTCCTCGTTTCTGACACTGCAACACAAATTTGCTTTGGATGTAAACACGTTTATATTAATGGTATCATATCAAATTAATCTTTCTTATGCTACCTAAAATTAACATTTAAACATTAAGAAATTTGTCCAGGAAAATCTCACGCTTAACTTAGTAAGCAACAATTTACAACTCAAAACGGTAGTAAAATCTTATACTTCACTTGTCTTAGTTTCCTTCTGGTTTCCATCAAACAAATCTAAATATACCTTCGTTGCATTTTATTGTGTTTTCGCGTGTTTCTAATTTTTTACATAATTGATATTTCACGTGATGCATTTAGCCTGCATTCTTAATATTTTTTATGAACTTCATGAACGCGGTTTTTGGAATCGCTTTGTAACTGGAAAATTCAAACGGAAATTTGCAAGTCATTATGTTAATGTAAATGTTATGGCTAATTGTGTTTTACTGTATTTTAGTGTAATGAGATTCCACACAATAGCCATAAATGCATCCTTTATTTGTTATGCTTACTGTATATTGTTTGCATATTAAAGGTAACTAAAGATAACTAACTATAAAATAAACATTTAAATATATTATTGTCCATGGCCTGTTACGATAATAATACAATAAATTTGAAATTACCAATAGTACCTAAGCGGTATTTTATTATAATACTCTGCATGAAGCATATCATTTTCTAAAACTAGGAGAAGATAATTATTATAGTTAGAGAAGATAATTATTAGTTAGATAATTATTAGACTTAATTTAGTTAAGATAATTTGAAATTATTTTTAATTATAAAGTTTGTTCCAGAGGCATTTCATAGAAATTAATAGAACCTACTCTATCACGTGATGATCCTTAAAACCATTAGGTATTCATTTATTAGAAACTTATTGTAAAAAGTTCAACGTTTCGAAAAAGTAAACAACCAGCGCCTGGTTAGTTATAAGCTAGGGCAGATTTCTATTTTCTATTGGCCGTGGTATGCTACTATTTATTTATTGCTTTTTTGTGTAACAATTGCTTTTGCCTTATGCCAGTTTTCGCAGTAGTGCAACACTTTTCATAAATATTTATGAAACATTCTCAAACGTTAACCCTATGAGACAATAAATTTAATAGGACAATAATATAATCTCTATAGGAGTAAAGTTGCGATTCGGATTAGGACATTTTAGAACCACTGTAGTTGTGGAGCGAAGACCGTAATATTGCCGTAAACCTTACAATGTTGATCATCACATTTTGTTGTTAAGAATTCACAATCTTATATCTTGACATTTTTACATTTACAGCTGGAATACCATTAACATACCATTAAAGTAGCAGTTTTTTGCAATTCTAGATCGAGATAAACAACGATTTCCGAAAATAGCCGTGCACATTGCGACTGTCAAAATAACTCACCGTTTCGCCACATTTATAAGAGGGCTTCTTTAGGAGTAACTCAGTGGCTCAACCTATAAACCACTTCAGAGGTAACATTCTTCTGAGTCGTAAGAGAGATGGATTCATATCAATCACATAAACAGAGAACTAGTGTCTAATATTGACTGCCTAATATTGTCTAATAAGTGTCTAATATTGTCTGCGACTAGCTGAGCGGAACACTAGAATTGGAATACAGTTGGCGAATAGCGAGTGCATCTACTTCCTACAATGTGTCAGTGGTAACATTTCTAATAAATTTTTTAAATTGTCACGCTATAACGCAATTTATTTATTCTTCTTCAGTTTATTTCTAAACTATAATTTATTTACTTATCAATAGTATACTTCAAGGTACAGTTTCGATCATTCGCTAAGAAATGATGGAAAAATAATGATAGGTGGTTTTTCAGTTTTTTGTAAAATGTACGCTGAAATTCGACCTGATTTATGAACTGGGCAATTATAATGTTTAGAAATGAAATGTTTTTGATTACCATATGATAAACTTACATTTACATTGTACAAAAAACTAAAAATTCGGCATTCTTGATTTTTTCGCCGTTCCTTAGCGAATGATCGCAACTGTACATATTACGGGTATCCACATAATAAATATTAAAATTAATTTGTTAGTTTAAATGTGTTTTTAATCGACTAACTAAATTTTGCTTTTGTTTAAGGTGATAGGTTCCTATCATTAATCAAGTTTGCAACTTACTTTATAGTTGGAATGATATTTATTATGTGTAAGAATAATTCCAATAATGCACAAGTAATGTAAAATAAACTCTCCTTTTTTATATATTAAGCTCCAGTACTGAACTAATTATCACTTTATTTCAGCTCCAGAACATCACCAACATTCCAGCTGATTTTCACTCCTCTCTCTGGAGAATCAACTGATGGCATCTTTATTACTAGAGATTATATAAAGCCTAAATAATACTTGAAATTGTATCCAAATGTTATCTGGAGACACTTAAAAAGAGGGTTGCAAATCTTAGTGTTACAGCACTATTACCACCATAAATACTTCTCGTACATCTTTTACTAGTAAATACTTACATTCAGTATTGTGTATTCAGTTTTACAGCGGTTTATAATAATTAATATGACAATATTTAGCATTTTACAATAATTAAATGTATGTTTTTCCAAAAAACTTTTAATGTACCAGAATAATGCTTTTTTATTTATTAAAACAACTTGTTCCAATCTAAACTTGTTTATATTTTACGCTTGAGACGATTATTGTCAAAACTTACCTTTCAAGACTAAACACATTAAAATTCATTAATCGTCTTGAAAGATAGTCGCATATTACACCTGTAATAGGTGTTTATTATTATTAAAAACTGTGTTTATATAAGATCAGAAAACCCAAAATTACTTCTCATTTTAAATATTTGACTTAACGTAAACTAAGTATGGAAAGTATAACATAAATTTAACAATTTCTTTTTCTTTTTTTAGTAAAGTTGCAAATCATGTATATACCGAATATAAATTTTAAAAAAACTTAAAAAGTAAAGACGTTAAAATAGAACTAAGATAAACTTCATAAGATCTGGATATGAGTTAACAATTAAAAATTATTTTGATTCCCTTCTTATGAATAAACACAAAATGAAATAATAAAATTAACGTATATCTCTAATGTATTCCTTTGTATTTCGTGATAACAATACATAAATGTATCACCATTTGTGAGAATATCATTACTGTTAGTATATTAAGTGGTTACTATAAGATACTTGTTAAAATCCAACCACGACAAGAAAAAATCCTACGTCAGCAGTTCGTTCAAGTTATGAACACCATTGTTCTTGAACAAAAATATTTAAGATAGAAAATTCTACAAATACTGAGCAATACCGTAAGGTGTCGTATCAAGAGTAACGCAGCCTACACTTCAAATCGCCAATCAGCCATTGATAGGTTATGATACAAAGTTCATTGGAGCTCACAGCGATGGAAATTCCAAATCTTAGTAATAAGTACAAAAAAACTACTAAGAGAGACAAGACTACATACGGGACGCACCATGAATTAACAACAACGTCTAAAAATCAGCAGCTGTGAATTAATCAGTTTAGTTACGCCAAAAAGGTATCGGTTAGGAATTTGAGTAGACTCTTCTAAAATGATCACTAAAGAATGCGAAAGCATCCACAATACACAATACGAAAATATATGAAACCTGGATGTCACTATCAAGCATTTATCAGGCTGTTCGAGGCAGTTCAACGATCCAAAGATCGTCCTAGCCAAAGGCAATACTTTTACAAGGTTATTCACCAAAATACATCTCTAACCTACATCGATAAAATGCAGTATAGTATAAAAGGAGAACCAGGTCTCGTCTCGTCTCGTCAGCTTGCACTGGGCTAAAATTATTTATGGTGCAGTACAATATGACTATCACCTTCAGAAACTCTGAAACCCCTTTGTATTCTAACTGTAAAAATTGATGTAGTTCAGCATCTACTGTTTGTAAAGTTCAATGTTGTTGAGTTTATTTTGTATGCAAGACTTTTTATAAAGTTTTGTGCTTTGGTATTCTATAATTTGTTTTTTATTTATAGTATCTTTTTCTTTTCTTAGGGCACTGGATTATCTCCACTCGATTTAAAAACAAATGCGTGAGATGCATTTTATCTTTCATGTCAATAACAGCAAAAACTTACTTAAAAACTTAACTCCTAGTATAAAGTTATGAAACTTTATTTATCTTGAAAATATTTTATTATTCATTTGAAGACTATTCACGGTTACAGACTTGACAGACAGGATTGAAAATTCCAGAAACATTACTTATTGCAATAGAAAAAGTGCAATAAGACTAAATGAAAACTATGAACAATATCCATCGTTGGAATTTAATAAAAACGACCTCTATTTGTATTTATTCCGTTTTTCCGTTCCATATTTGTAGTCACTCGTGAAAAGGTACCTATTTAGTTATTTAGGTAAATAATATTAAACTGCTTTTTTTAATGAAGAGCAAAACAAGTTTTAGAAGAGTTCAATTAAAATTTGCTTTATTATTTATATTTTCTTTTGCACCTCAACTTAAAAAATATAAATTAAAGCATCAAACTCTCTTTATAGGTTGCCAATAGAATTAGTTAAAAAAGGCTTAATTAAAAGGTCTGTTATTAAAACTTTAGTAGCTATTAAATTTACTTTCAAAAACTCGAATACAAAAACGAGAAAACAAAAACGCTTTTGTAATCTGATTCGATAGGCATTTGTGGTTTTTAAATAGACTCATTAAAAGGTCCCTATATAATGTATGAGTTCTTTTCAAAACGAATTTTACAGACTATGTTAAAAAGTCATTAACTTTTCAAATGCAATTAAAGGTTTTGATTGAAATACTATTTTAAAGGTTAGGTTTTATTAACTCCTCAAAAGAAGTAGTTCTTTATAAACTAATAAGTATGCATTGGGAGCATACCAGCTTGTCTGTAAAATAATATTCATATTTATAAGGTGAATTTATAATCTTCTTAAACATAAAAGAGTTTTAAAAATCTTTTTGTATACAAAACAAATAAGATTACTGTTAACTTTGATGTATAAAATGTAGCTATGACAGCGAAAAATTGAGATGTAAATTCAATTATAAAATGCTCAATTAATGTTACTTTATTAGAATTTCAAAAAATATATGCACATAAACGACCCTTTTGTAAGGTACATAGATTTACTGATTAGAAAAGTAAACTCAACCAACAATAAAGGTTTTTATCAGATGGAATTGAAACTTAAAATGAAAATCACATTAAATTCATAACATTTGTTACGTGCTAATTTCGTAGCATCCTGTATAGCTATGCTTTTGTTAGTTTGTATAGCATTTAGGGATTTTTGCATTTTCTCTTCGTTTAGTTGCCATTTTGTTTGAAACAAACTTCCTGTTGTTGATAAGAGACTTCACTTCGTTTTGATCGTTCGTGGAAGAAAATAAGAATATTTTAGTGGCATCACCGTTAAATTAGTTTTTCCTTTATGTTGTGATATGGGAATTCCATTTGTGCAGATCGATAATTAATTTTTGGTGATCATTTCCAAGTTTATTGGTAACCGTAACCGGTAAGGTTAGGAGCACGATCTCGTAAGTTTATAGATTGACTTTTCTTTACATTTAGTCTCTTATACTAAATTCTTTGACAGGATTCCATATATAATCAACGTTAGCCGCATTTGGGAACGGTATAACTCTTTCAGAAGGTCACCTTTTATCTAAGGTATTTATTAAATGTTTGCTAAGTGCATTCTGGTAATTGATTTTGATTTAATTGATTTTATTTGTTACACATTCCTCGTATCAAAGAGCGGTTCCGTAAATTTTGTACCTAGTTTGGAGTAGTGATAAAGGTTTGAAGAAGTAGTTGGAAAACTCTATAGACTCACTTGTGCATCAAAGAAAACAATGGCAATTGGTAGATAATAAACAAAAATACAAAAGAATTAATCAATTACAAATTTCTAGCATTCCATCCAATCGTATGCAAGTTGCATAAGCTTGCGCCGTGACAGATGTAAATACAGAAGAGGCTCCAAACAAATAGCAATAACAGTTACAATAGCACTCAGCATAGAAAACAATAAATATAGACATATCTCTAGCAGAGACTGCTAAAGAATAAAGGAAAATATACCGCAGACATTGAATATACAGTATTGTTCGAATTAATGTGAACATAGCTAATTTTCAATATTTCTTGTGATTGTGACACTGCTGTGTCAATTCTGACATTTGTATCCACACAAATCACATGAACCACTACTTCAGCATGTAACGTTATGTTTTTGTTGGTTTTCAAATAATGCAATTTAGTATGCATATTTAACAAAAAACTCTAAATGCGGTCCTGCGTATTCATATGTTTTCTTTCAATGTAAAATCACCGTTGGCATACTGCATAAAATAAACCCCATAAAAATAAACCCCATAAAATATTAAAGGTCATCTCAAAGAAGCACTCCAGACTAATAAAATTGTTTTTATAAGAATTTATGGATCTCATTTCAAATAAAGGTACTGTTTCCACACGTGTTAGTATCTACCATTTCATATTGTCCGTGGGAAAAAGAATATTTTCGAATAGACTAGTTTCTCAAAATCCAAACTGTTGGCAATTTCCGTCGATGTGAACAAGTATTTGCGAATATTTCCATCCAAATCAAGTTGAGCTTCTACGAAGAAAATACTAATAAAATATATCTGGTTTAAATTTACGACTTCCGTGTACGTGCTTGTCAAGCAATTTTAGACAAACAAATTCTCGTTTATCAGAGGTCTGGTTTTTTGTATATAGTGCAAGTTTCAGCCACGAGTAAAATCCCGAACTTTCGAGAGGAACTTTTTTAGCGGATGTGACTGTTAATAAAGGCAGTCTCTTCTTCCTACAAGAATTCGTCCTTTTTATAATTTGAAGCTATTGGAAACAATACCTACGACCTGAAATTTAAATTTGTAAAGATAAGATCTCAAGCCGAGGCAATCTTGAGTTTTGCAGTAAGTATTAAATATTTTGTGTAGTACAGTTTGCGTAAGAACTTTTGAAATTTAATGTAATTTTTTTTGTAAGTGGTGTAGAAAAGTGAGCGTTACAAGCATTTCATCAGCACACTGTCAGTTACACTACGGGATATTTTGAGTCATATGCATGTGTTTTTGTCGTTTAAAGAAAAAATAATATTTATTCGTTTTTCGTGGGTGTCCGCTGTAATGTACATCACGCCGAGGAAAAGGAAAAGGATCATCACATTTAGTAAGCACACATCAATGAAGCACAGAAGCTCGAGAGTGCTCTGTGAGTCTGGCAGCTGTAAATAAGATAATAAAGAAGAAAAAATAGACTAGATCAGTTGAAGTAATACGAAAGGGAAGATTTGGAAAAAAAATAAAGACAACTGCCCAGGGTAAGTCGTTTCTTTTACGAAATAGCAAACTGAACCCCAGAAAAACAAAGTATGATCTTCTTAGCAAGTCTTAGAAAAAGCTGGAGTGAAAGTTCAGGACTCCACTGTTTATAGACGACTCTAAGAAGGTGAAAGAAACGAAGACAACAGAAGAAATAACTCCTTACGGCTTCTATGATGGATAAAAGGTTGGCTTGGACCAAACGGTATGCCTGAAGAAGACTGAAGAAAAGCTTTATTACCTGATGAAACAGCTTTTAGTGCAAGAGAACCGATCAAAGTTTGATCGAAAAATTGCAGTTGAAACATTAACTGCAGCTCACATGATCCAGATCGTGAAACATATTCTAAAAAAGATTAGTTGTGGGGCTGCTTTTCGTATATGGGAACTGGAAGACCTATACGAATTGAAAGTTTGATCAACAATGGGAAGTACAAAGTAATGTTAAAAAAATTGTAAAAGTGGGGTAAAATTAAAACAAAGCTGCAACAATTAGCGCAAAATAAAACTTAATAGTGATAATCGCGTTTTGTGTAAGAAATGTTTAACTACCTACCGTATTTAACAATTTTTTAAGCAAGTAGACATGAATTATTGTTTTTGATCACCTCGTAAGCGTTTTTACATTTTGTATCATGTTTGCAGCCCTACTATATGAATACTGCGTATCACTGAGGGCTATAACTTTACACACGTAAGTTACTTTATTTCCTCTATTACCCTACCAAATTTCACAAGATGGTTGAATTGAAAAGTTCATTTCTTGCAATTAATTGGCATGGAATGACCCTGAGATGTATCTGAGAAAAAGAAGATCAATGCGAGAATTCCAGAAAATGTTATCTTAGTTTTTAAAGTTTATATCTATATAGGGTCTATTTTCAGGTTTTTCTGAAAAAAGTGCTTTATTTTTTCCACTTAAGGTTCTTCGAAAAGATTCAAAGAATACTAGATTGGCGTTCTCTTTCTGTACTAAGACGAAACTCTTTGTTAGAACTTTTTCAGCATTTTCTAGCTTTTTTATGATTTTTACGAGCACTGCACTTAAAACGGTTTGTCACCGATCAGAGGTCAGCCCTTTTTTACAAGCAGGTCCCAACTCAAAAATCAATTTATGTCTGAAACGGATGTGACATGACCTTCTATTAACAGGGTCATGGTACATATAGTAGCTCTTGGTATCTACAGTACCTACTTAATATAAAATAATATTGCCCAAAATGAATTTAAACATAACCTCAACTGATATACATATTTGGTTTTTTGTCTTCTTTGTTGAACTTTTTACTGCCTATCCTATGACCACTTTCATAGTCATTTGAAGAAAACATCCATAAAACAATATTTGGATAGTGGGATATTTGTAACGAAAATCTTTCACCTGAGTGTGCATTTATTAAATGAAGCAGAGTCGTTAATCTAAATTTGTAGATCTTAACTATTTGGATTTATCGACTTAACAAAAGAAGTGATTATATACGTATACAAAATTGAAAGTAAATTTATTTACTCATTTAAGCGCACTAGTTCATATGCATAATCTTGTTGACGTTGATTTTTATATTTTATTGTAACAATGATCAATCTTTACTCCGTACAAACGACAGGAAAATCCATAAATGTGACGAAAAACGAAGTAGAAATGTTTTGGGTATTGAAAAAGTAAGAGGTATCATAAGAATGCCTTCAACTGAAGATTACTGGTCTAATGAGCTTCTCTTAGAAATTATCGCATCATCCATGCCCCTATATAGCTATCTTCCTAAAAATGCTATCTTCACTTCTGTGACAGTATAAATGTTAAGTTAAGCGATCACTACTACAAAATTCGCCCAATAATAGGAAATATACGTCGACAATGTTTAAGAATTTAAAAGAGACTAAAACAGACAATCAAAGGGAATACTTACCTATGCAAACAAACACATGGGGTTTTAATCTTGAAGTGCGAGGGAAATATGACTTTCTTTCTTTATGATGGGAGCAACAGTTTCTTGAATTTCCAGTTTTCGGAATAGGAAAACGACTACTTGGACATTAATGGAAAAATTGTAGTTAGATTGTGCAGAAGCCTTACTAATCCCACCCTATGATCTGCCTAATTTGGCAATTGGTTTACATCGTTTACAGAATTAGTTTATTTTCTCCGTAATGAAATGGATATTCTTTCCCTAAGAACAATAAGAAAACATTGCTTACAGGGTTGCGCAAGATAATTACCGACTAACAGCTCCACAAAAAAAGCCCGAGGAAGCTATAAGGTGATCTGTGATAGCTTCATAAAGTTGGCGATTATCAAATAGGTAAACATTTATAGTGTATATGTACATAGTTAGTTCATTTTGTGCGGAAGACCCAATCGGTAATATTGAGAGATTCTGTAAAAAGGAGAAGCAAAGAGTTAATGTACCCGATCCAAATGCTATCAAAGTTTATAACGCAAAGATGGGTTTTATAGAATCAAGGGGTGGTACATAACTATATTTGCTCAACTTGTAGACATATCACTACTACTATATCATTGAGGCAATACTGACCATGATTGCCTTACCTGATAATCCAGTCCAGATTACCCTTGTGACTGTAAATTCCTGACATTGTCCATTCTAAGGGATATTTATTCTTAAAAAAAATTTTTCAATGAATATTCATTCTTGTGTCCATAATGCTTCCATAATTATAGGTTAACTTGTGATAGACTCAATCTGTTCTGGAAAACAATTCGTATCATTTGGAGCATTTATAAACAAGCTACGTTAAGCAATAGATCAGTTGAGCTGGCAACTTCAATATTACACATGATAGGACTTCCAGTAATTTTGGGGTCGGAACTGACAGGTAGTTCTCTTAAATGAGAAGAAATCGTCTAATACCACTCTGTTCTTATTTAAATCAATTTAATAACTTGAAATCACCACATATCCTATTTATTTTTAAGTATTTCTTTGGTCATTTCTATAGTTCAATGTAACATCTACCACAAGCCCATTAAAAGTTAAAAACACAAGGTTGATTGAGCTCAATGAAGTTTTATGGCACCGAAACCGATTCTCGAATATAATCCAATTAAATAAAAAAGAATGCGCTGTCTAGAAAAAGAACGATTCTACCAGCTAGAAGATTCGACAATGCTATAAAGTCGCAGCCTAGTGATATAAATTGGTAATAAAAACTCAATGCTGCAATTTTATCCTTTGTAAAAGTCGTTTTTGGTTAACGTCGTCCTCGAAAAAAAGGTTCAGGCTAGAGTTCGTCGTAGAGATAAGTACTTATTCCGCAAATATAAAGAAGGGATTCAGTTTATGTAAATAAGAATAGCAAACTGCTTAATTTGCTTGAGACTTACTGAGCAAGCTTAAATAAAGAAGCGAAGATTGTTTTTATGCAGCTTGAATGGAGCGAGCTATATTAAATAGAGTATTACTTATAAAGAATTGTTTTAAAGTTAAAAGGCAAAGCAATGTAACAATAAGTGAAGCCTCAACCCAAACAAATATGTCTCTTGAATTAACACTAGCATAATCATTAAATGTACTGGGCTCTCTCCACAAGTGGAAACTTTCAAGTTTTACTAAACCACTTAAGAAAACTAAGTCAAATTTTTCTAAGCAATCTGTATTGCCGCGACATATTCACATTACTGCAAGAAAAAGCGTTAATACCTTGCTATACAAAAAAAATCTATTTTTATCTCTGCAAATAAAAAAGAGCAAAAGAAACAAAATCTATAGAGGCATGCATCACCTGCGTTCGCACCTTGTGGATGGTGCCGGTTTCCAATTCTATTCCTCTTCCACTACTAGGCACGACGCCAACGCTCAAAGCAGCTACACGTACAGCTGCAGGAAATAAAGTACTAATGCTGCAATTCACCCTTTTACCATAGTTCCTTAAAGTGAATATGTCTTCTATACTCTGAAGTAAGGTGTTACAGGCTAAAACAGAAGTTAAATTTTAGTTACTCGTACAAATTATTAAAACTACTTTTGCGGTTGTTTATGATCGTGGTCTCAAAATTGAAATTGATTTTCAGCATGAAACGCCGTAAAGTAAACATCAAATGTTAGCGTAGGAGGAAAAGACCAAACCAAATTGAGTGAATTGGTGCAACCGAAGCGTGTTAAAAGCATCATCAAAATGAGGGTAATTCATTTCCTTTCTTACCCTTTCTGTATCGTGACTAGAAATTGTCAGGGCTGAGAATATGAAAGTTATAGGTTGCCTAAAGCAATATTTAAATTGCGTCTTTAGTAGGTATTGCGCCACCTGGCCCAGACATTTTTGCGGGGATGCAGTCGTCGTTAAGTACGGAATCTGCATTACCGACATTCTGTATTACCGGCATTTGGTTCGTCACTCGGCTAAATGGCAACGCTGTTGCTAGGGGAAAACAGATGGCGCCAGTGTCGTTTTTGTACCGACATTCTGTATTATCGGCATTTGGTTCGTCACTCGGCTAAATGGTAGCGTCGTTGCTAGGGGAAAGCAGATGGCGCCGGTGTCGTTTTACGTGATTTTTGTACCGACATTCTGTATTATCGGCATTTGGTTCGTCACATGGCTAAATGGAGTTAGTGTTACTAGGGGAAAACAAAGGGCGCCAGTGTCGTTTTACGTGATTTTTGTACCGACATTCTGTATTATCGGCATTTGGTTCGTCATCATGAAGAAAGCTGTATTACCGATTACGGGCGTTCTACTGATTGTTAATAGGGGGAGTCAAGGTTTATCATTTTATATTAATAAATTTTACCGATTTCTTAAAATAATTATCGTCGTCATTAATACTTTAATTACATATAATAATTTAAGATAATTAATTCAGCATTAAAATTTTAAACGCAAATCACGGGACAATTTACGGATAATAATAATAATAACAATAATTATAATGTCTTTATTTCCCTTACAGGCTTACACCCAAATAGGGAAAAATATGAATTTACAAATGTTTTCATCGTTTATGCTATTCTCCTGTAATATCTCAGGGGTAATGTGTAAAGAGCGGAAAATATGCAATGTGCATTTTATGATGTTGATGAAATAAGAATTATTTGTAGATTCAATTAAAATGCCTAAAACCTAAAATTTAAGGCTTTAATATTATTGTTTATTGTATATTTTATATCAATAAATGCGAAACTCCGTGTAATGCCATGTAATAATAATGCAACAATGTAACATAACTGTATACATCGGTGTATACATAAAATAAACTTGATGTTGATGAAATAAATAATAGAAACAAAATTTAATTTATGATTTGATTTATTGAAATTTCCTTATTCTTATAACAAATAAGTTTTTACTAATAATATTTAGTTATTACTAGTTAGTTAATAGTATATTATATACATATTTGTTGCATTTTTTTTTTGTCGAAACCCATGCATTTTTTGTCAAATTTCGTTGCATTTAAATGTGCATATGTTTTCTTTTTGCCTTGCATTTTTCCGCTCTTTAGTATTGTGTATTGTGGTGACAAAATTCACTTGGTATTGTTATGTCTGTTTGTGTTGGTGAATATTTCACCATTTACAACATAATCATGAATAAAGTGGTTGGTGTATTTTTGCATACGAAACAATGGAACATTTATTTGCGTTTAAATTTAGGCGATTAGCTTTACACCAATCACATAGAAAGTTAATGTTAGACTGCAAATATAAGCAATCATTGATATCTCGTACTTGATGATATATTTTTAAATCGTCAGCAAATAATAGTTTTTCTCGCAGTGTATAGATTGATGATGATGATGAATACCACGTAGACACGTCCATTCGTGACGGGTATCTTGGAATACGTTCTGCTTGGTTCGGACATCTTGTATCCCAACCCTCTGGCGTTTAATGTCATGCTTACCTTGCTATCTCTCTCTCTCTCTCTCTCTCTCTCTCTCTCTCTCTCTCTCTCTCTCTCTCTCTCTCTCTCTCTCTCTCTCGCTCTCTCCTTCTCACTCTCTCCTTATCATCTATTAGAGAGGACGCATTAAAGAGCCTTCTCTCTCTCTCAATGTCTCCTCTCTCACTCTCTTGCTCTTTCGCTCTCTCCTTATCACCTATTAGAGGACGCATTAAAGAACCTTCTCTCCCTCTCTCACTCTCTCGCTCTCACGCTCTCTCACTCTCACGCTCTCTCACTCTCTCTCTCTCTCTCTCTCCCTTCATCCTAATGCTAGTAAATGAAACAGTATTGGATAGAGGTAACCGTTAGGTCTACTGTTCTGGGATTGGTTCGGACGATAATTATTCAAAAAAGCGTAAAAGCATACGATGTTTACTAAATTAAATGCGGGCTGATTACAAGAAGTCTCAGTACCGTCTACGATTATGTCTGAGAACATCCGACGAACTGTATAAATCTCATGACGTATTGAAATATGTACATCATTGCGCTATGAAGATCTCAGCTATAAATACTGTGTATTCTGTTCATGCGTGACAGTTATTTGTCATACGTCATCATGAACACAATAGATCTCTTCGGTAGAGCTATGATGAGTATGACAGATGAAACAATGGCTGCAACAAAACGTGGACCGAGAGGTTATGGTTTTAAATTAACACCAGAGGGTAATTTCGATGTTGAGAACCGTCGTATAACTAATGTAGGCGCTCCTATCAACGATAACGATCTTGTCACGAAGCGTTCTGTACTAATGTTATCAGATAACGATGAAGGTGTAATTGATGTTAAGAAAAGAAGGTTAGTACACGTTAAAGAACCGCTTGACAACCACGATGTTTGTACGAAAAAGTATACCGACGAGCTGGTGGACGATGTTGAAAGAAAATTACTCTCTAATTGTTTGAGACGACGACGAGAGGATAAAGGACAGGGGTCGTACTATGATGCTAAAGATGGAAGAATTTGTAATATAGGGGAGCCTCTAGAGGATAAAGATGTAATCTCTAGGCAGTATTTTAACAATCGGGCTATGCATACAAACGATCAAATGCAGTTTAATGCAGATGGTAAACGTATTGTTTCAGTAAGTTACCCTATAGATGGCACGGATGTCACTTCTAAAGCTTATGTAGATGCTCAATTCGACTCTGCTGTACAAACCTTCATTACAATGACTACCGACACTCAGAACACTATTAAAGATCTAAAGCAAAAGGTAACAAAGGTTGACATTGAAACTAGTAAACTTAACAGTTTTCTAACAACGTTGGAAAAAGAAACAAAGAGAAATCACCTAATAGCGAATGATGAGATGGAAACTAATCATTCGAGTGTGTTGACAAAGATAGAAGAAACGAATAATACCCTAGATAGTAATCATAAAAAATTATTAGATAAAGTACAAGTGCTCGAGGATACTCAAAAAGTTATGCGATCATCGTTTGATGCCCTAATAGCCGAATCTGCAACACGTACGAACTCTTACAACATAAAGAGAGTGTACAATACCGACTAATAACGGAATTTACTACTACTATCGGTTGACCTAATCATATTGACACCAGTTTTTATTCTAGTTTTAAGTGTATTATATCAAATGCCTGATTAGCGCAGATAGGAAACGTGGTGAGCCTTACGGGAATGCTGCGCAAATGCTTAGTTTGCTTATATCTACGCTAATCAGTTATTTTTTTTCTATCTTAGCCTAAATGTATCGTTGAAGAAATAAAAATGTATTTAAACAAAGTTTTTAGTTTTACTAATGTCAATAACTCTCCAAACATAGCGATTTGTAGCAACAGCAGCAGTAACACATCGATATGGTAAAGAAAGTAAGTTTTGCCGACGCAAGCATGAATAATATACATCATATGATAGTATGGGAGTATGCATACAGACAGGCAAGAAAGGGAGACTGGCAAACATTAGCTCTGGACAGATACCGTTTTCAAACAAGAATACATAATGTTGAAAAGCATCTGTGTGAAATTCTACAAGCTGATCATAGAGACTTTATCTATACGCAGAGATTTCAGAACACAGATTAGTCCGGCTGCAGTGGTGACCGAGTATAAATACAGGTACAAGCAGTCTCTTCTCTCAGTACCAGATGTTAGTTCACGAAGGTAACGGCTTTGTTAACAAGCTCATAGACAAACTGCCTATTGAACTACATCTTCCTTCCTATCAGTACTGTGGACCTGGTACTAAATTATCTAAAAGATTACAACGTGGCGATAAAGGTATAAATCCTTTGGACCAGGCGTGTATGCAGCACGACATCTCGTACGCTCAAAGCTCCGATTTGAACAGTAGACACCAGGCAGATCGTGTATTAGAAGAAGCCGCTTGGAAGCGTGTTAAGGCTAAAGACTCTAAATTAGGGGAAAAAGCATCAGCTCTGTTTGTAACCGGTATAATGAAGGCTAAAAGAAAGTTGGGAATGGGCGTAAAGACAAACAAACTGTCGGCGAAAAAGGGTCTCGCTAAAAAGATGATGAAGAAAACTGTCACTTTCAAAGGTGGCGTTTTAAAGAAGCTTGTTGGTGTAGTGAATCGTGCAAGCAAGAGACTCACGGGTAAAGATTTAATACATCATGCCCTGAGCGCTGCCAGAAGAATCATTCAAAACGTAGGCGGTCGAAAAAACGTTAAAGTACCCCGAATAATTCCTGTGCCTACAGCTACAGGGGGTATTTTACCACTCATACCAATTTTTGCTGGCCTCTCGGCTCTCGGTGCAATTATAGGAGGCGCCTCAGGGGTAGCAAAAGCTGTTAACACTGCTAATAGTAATAAGAGACAGCTAGAAGAAACTACACGGCATAATAAAAGTATGGAAGCTATCGCTTTAGGCGGTAAGAACGGGAACGCCCTTTACCTGAAGCCGTATAGAGCTGGCGGAGCTGCATTGTACTTAAAACCATATGTCAGGCGGTCAAAAAACTGAATAACTTGCCTCGGAGACCACTTACAGACCTAGATATAATAAAACATGCTAAAGACATTCCCTATTTTAGAGGTGTCTATATGAGAACAAGTCTACCTGCAACGAAACCTTTGCAATTCGAAAGAGCTATTGTTAATCTTGACGACGCTGGAGGACCGGGTACTCACTGGGTTGCCTATAGAAAGGATCGAAACGTGGTTTTGTACTATGACCCCTTCGGAGACCTGAGACCACCATCTGAACTTGTGAAATATTTAGGACCTCGCTGCTCCGTATACTACAACGTAGCCCAAGAACAAAAGTTCAATACATACAACTGCGGACATCTGTGTCTACGATTTTTGTATAAAAGAGAGGTGAAAGTGTAAATCGGTTAAGTATGGCTAGGACCATCACGGTGTACGGTACAGGAAACAGGCTTTCTACGGATCGTATTTATCCACCTATAACACTAGATCACGTGCGTTACGAATACTCACTAGGTTTAGTCGGCTTATATACAAGTCACACGATACGGAATATATACCCAGGCAAAAATAAATTTTATTACGGAGAAAAGGCGATAACTATTGAACCGGGTAGCTACGAGTTGTCTGAAATCGTTAACTATATAAACAATCAAATTAGTGACGATCCCGAAGAGGGAGATCTACTACTACTACAAATCAAAGCTAACACTAATACGGGAAAGTGTGAGATTGAATCAGCTACCGAGTTGATTGATTTTACCAAACCCGATAACATAGGATCACTACTAGGATTTAAGAAGCGCGTGCTAGAACCCGGTAGTAGACACGTATCAGATCGAGTTGTCGATATACTTTCAACTCCAAACATCTTTGTAGACACGAATATTACAGGCGGCTCATATAGAAACAATCAAGCAGGTCATACAATCTTCGAATTTGGTGTTTGCGTACCACCCGGTTATCTGATTGAAAAGGAGCCATCGCATGTGATTTACTTTCCCATCACTGTCACCGAGATCGACAACATTACCATTAGACTGGTAGACGCGAGAGGAGAGTTGATAAATTTGTCTGAAGACACTTTCACGAGCATCAGGCTAGAACTTAAACGTGAAAAATGGGAATAAACTTTAGCTATAAAAACATCAGCATATGTCCATCAAAGGTCATTCACCGTCGAACGTCGGCACGTGCAGACCTTCGATTAAAACTAACTAAAGCTCGTCGCCTTTTTCTTGAATCTTTAGGCTTTAAAGTACGATAACAGCAGCAGCAGCAGCAGCATGTCAAAACGAAGTAAAATGCATATTAACACCGACACCTTTACCATTGATAAATTAAACATATTTGGGAAGCCTCGCGTCGATACAGATATAATAAAAGAGGATTTTTATACCTATCTGCCGTTTACGCTAAATGCCAATCATTCCGACACCATTAGAATCAGCATACAAAATTCCGATAACGTTTTAGCTTTGTATGACAGCTATGTACTTGTTAAAGGTAGCATAACGCGTGCAGAAAACAAGCAATTCCTTCTGGTAAACAATTTTGCCCACTTTCTGTTTGATGAAATTCAACTAATATTAGGCACAAACCAGCTCATAGATGTCTGTAAACAGCCCGGCATTACAAGCACTATAAAAGGTCTCGTTTCACATGGCGCCGAGGATAGAGCTTTAACCAGCACAGCATGGAACTTAGGGATTACTAGCGATAATGATTTGCTACATAACCAAGGGAATAACGTCTTTCATTTCACGTGTAGAATACCATTAAAAGATATCTTTGGATTTGCAGACGATTATAAAAAAGTAATACCTCATATGAGTTGTCAGCTAGTTTTAATTCGCGCCAAGAACGATTTTAATTGCTATAAAAGCGAAGCAGGTGATGCAGGTACCGACGTAGATATCAAGATTGATAAGCTTTCGTGGGAAGTTCCGCATATACTGTTATCAGATGAAAGCAAAGTGAACCTGGTGGAGAGTTTAAGAGATAATTCTTCTATTATCGCTCCGTTTAGACGTTGGGAATTACACGAGTTACCCTCGTTGGGAACTACTAAAAACCAGGTTTGGCGCGTAAAGAACTCCAATGATCTAGAGAAACCGCGCTGGGTCTTTGTAGTTTTACAAGACGAGCGTCAGCTGGGTATAAGAACGGGTAACCCGACTACATTTACTCATTCGAACTTGGTCGACGTTAAGTTGTATTTAAATTCGCAAGTGTTCCCGCATCAGCGTTTAAATCTCGATTTCGACCGTAAGGACTACATTCCTGCGTATCTGAATTATACTCGTTTTCGCGAGAACTACTATGACGGTATAGGTAGAGGTGCGGCTGAGAGCTGTTTACTCAGCTACAAATCGTTTGAAACGTATCCCATTTTTGTTATTGACTGTTCAAGACAGGTAGAGAGTTTTAAGGATTCCACTGTCGATATTAGACTAGAGCTCGAGTCTTCAGCCGCATTTACGAACACAACTAAGGCGTATTGTTTGATCCTTCACGACGCATTAATCGAGTATAATCCGTTTAACGAGACCGTGACTAGACACGTACGCATACCGTAATGAAGGTCGTTAAACAAAATAAGTCACTAAACATATGTAACCTAGACGACTGCGATGATACATCTTTACAACGACGATCAGGCGAGGATGTTAGGAAACATGGCGATCTGTTACCTGTATCATGTAGAGCAATATTGAGCGGTCCATCTTCCTGCGGTAAAACTAATGCTATGTTAGGTTTACTTATTAGCGAAAACGGATTAAAATTTGAAAATATCTACCTATACGCCAAGTCTTTATTTCAACCTAAATATGAATTCTTAAGACGTGTTATGAAACCACTTACGGGTATGGGATATCATGAATTTAGCGAAAACGATGACGTAATCAGCCCCGGTGATGTTAAACCTAATTCAGTGTTCATTTTTGATGATATAATTTGCAGCAGGCAGGAAAAGATTAGAGAATATTTTAGCATGGGTAGGCATAAGGGTGTCGACTGTTTTTATCTAGGTCAAACGTACGCCAAGATACCGAAACATCTGATTAGGGACAATGCAAACCTAATTATTCTCTTTAGACAAGACGAGTTGAACTTAAAACACGTGTTTAGCGATCATGTTGTAGCAGACGGTATTAGCTATGATCAGTTCAAAAACATTTGCTCTCTGTGTTGGAAGGAGCCGCATGATTTCCTGGTAATTAATAAAGACAGCTCTCTAGACCGTGGCAGATATCGGAAGGGTTTTGATTCATATATAAGTTTATAATTAAAGTCGATTCGTTTAGTAGTCTCTGCATAGCCGACATGTCCAACACGTATGATCTGAGTTTAAAGCGTAAAATAATACACGCTCGTAATGCTATACGTAAGAAGTTTGCATACTTTCGTCGTGATAGAGCAGAAGCAGAACGTATGTATCGCGTCACGCACAATCCAGTTATATCGCCACTGGAAACCATTGCTAAATCAGTTAACACCTCTAACGTACCCCTATTGAAAGTTAAAACACAACCATCTGCTGCTACTACTATTACTACTACTGCTAGTTACATTCCCCAGCTGAAAGTTAAAAAACAACCTGCTACATCATCATCATCGGAAGCAGACGAAGAAGAAGAAGAAGAATCTAATAAAACTCTTGATCTCCCTACTCATTACGGTATGCTGATAGCTAACGCTGTCGGAAACAAAAATATAGATAGAACTAGATTCGGTATTAGATATAAAATTGATCGAGACGCGTGGACATTTGCATCTTCCCCTGTGACTATGCGTGATACAAACATCATAATTAAAAACAACGTTTTCAAAGCAACACCCGGTCTGTTTGACTTACTCACGTTTAGTGAATTAGAGTCTATACCAACGCAAGCTGATATCAATAATTATATGCAGATAATAGCCCTTACTAATGCGCATAAGAAATCATATAGACCACAGGGTAAACTAACAGCTGTTAAACATTGGAAGTATGATTATATAATTAAACCGAACTTACCCAGAATCAAAGGTTTAGGCATTAGACTATCATCATCATCATCGTCAAATTTTAAAAAATTAAGCGATTGCAAAGTCGAATACGTCTACTGGAATAAGGCTAACGAGCTAGTCGACCGGCTTCGTTTGTTATATGCTGTAAAGAGTGCCGGCAACACTAGTCCACAGAATGAAAACGAAATAATATCAATTATAAGCGAACTTAAGGAGGAAGGCATCATAGAATAGAATATTTCGGGGGTATATAATGATATATTGCTTTAACATTGTTCAGTATTCATCAAACTCGGCTGCTGCCAATATAATTATTTGAGACGTTGCTCTCTCGGTGTCGTTGAGATTAATTGTATGATAATGACTAGTGCTAAACAAACCGTTGTTGATGAAATACACAGGGCTGCTAGAAAAAACTTTCAAAGACGTCGCACTATAATAAAAGATTTCCAGGACTTGTTCCAGGCTGACTTAGCCGAGTTTATTCCCTATGCTAAAGTAAATAAGGGGTATCGTTACATACTGCTGATGATAAACTGTTATTCGAAATATCTGTATGCACGACCGTTGAAAACTAAATCCGGAGAAGAGGTGACAAAGCAGGTCCGCAGCATCTTTAAGAGTTCAGTCATACCCAAGAATCTTCAGACGGATCTCGGGAAAGAGTTTTACAATAAACATTTTAAACGATTAATGAAAGAGCACACTATAAATCATTACTCTACATATTCCGTAATTAAGGCTTCGATAGTTGAACGCGTTATCCGTACAATTAAGCAAAAGTTGTATAAAGAGTTTAGCTACCGAGGATCATTTAAATGGATAGATATATTACAGAGGGTAGTTGACAGCTATAACAACACCAGACATAGAACGATAGGTCGAGCTCCTGCTACTGTTACACCTACCACCAAACTAACCGTTTATGACACTAATGTAAAAGCAGATGTCGCTGCAGGAAGTAAACGTAAACTAGACTTGAATGACCTCGTACGTATTAGTAAGTTCAAGGGGGTCTTTTCTAAGGGATACACGCCCAGCTGGTCAACTGAATTATTCAAAATAGTTAAAGTTCAATTTACAAAACCTGTCACATATCTGCTGGAAGATCTTCATGGGGTTGCTGTTCGAGGAGCTTTCTACGAGTTCGAGCTACAGAAAACCAATCAGCCAGACGTTTACTTAGTTGAAAAAGTACTTAAACGCCGCAGCAATGGTGACATGTACGTTAAATGGCTCGGCTTGAATGAAAAGTCCTGGATAAAGGCGGAAGATGTTGTTAAATGACAGTTCTTGCCTATATAAAGTTTATATTACTAGATTAAATAAAGTATGTTGTTGAGGTTTAAGTTTAATATATAGTTAATATTCTATTAAGTAAATGTTAAGTGTTAGAATATATATATATTTATAAGCTGCTCTAAGTTATTTTGTTAGAAAATTAATTGTAACATTCTGATATAACATATCTAGTTTATATTGAGTAATAAAGTAATATACTATATAAAACTATAATCACCTAGTTTAAGCTGATTTACAATAGAATATTAGTAATATTGTGTAACTATACGAAAAATAATAAAAACAGTAAAACATTTATCGATGTTTTTTATTTTCACGTATGAAATAACAAAGCCGTCCGAACCAATCCCAGAACAGTAGACCTAACGGTTACCTCTATCCAATGGTGTTTCATTTACTAGCATTAGGTTGAAGGGAGAGAGAGAGTGAGAGAGCGTGAGAGCGAGAGAGTGAGAGAGGGAGAGAAGGTTCTTTAATGCGTCCTCTAATAGGTGATAAGGAGAGAGCGAAAGAGCAAGAGAGTGAGAGAGGAGACATTGAGAGAGAGAGAAGGCTCTTTAATGCGTCCTCTCTAATAGATGATAAGGAGAGAGTGAGAAGGAGAGAGCGAGAGAGAGAGAGAGAGAGAGAGAGAGAGAGAGAGAGAGAGAGAGATAGCAAGGTAAGCATGACATTAAACGCCAGAGGGTTGGGATACAAGATGTCCGAACCAAGCAGAACGTATTCCAAGATACCCGTCACGAATGGACGTGTCTACGTGGTATTCATCATCATCATCAATCTATACACTGCGAGAAAAACTATTATTTGCTGACGATTTAAAAATATATCATCAAGTACGAGATATCAATGATTGCTTATATTTGCAGTCTAACATTAACTTTCTATGTGATTGGTGTAAAGCTAATCGCCTAAATTTAAACGCAAATAAATGTTCCATTGTTTCGTATGCAAAAATACACCAACCACTTTATTCATGATTATGTTGTAAATGGTGAAATATTCACCAACACAAACAGACATAACAATACCAAGTGAATTTTGTCACCACAATACACAATACTAAAGAGCGGAAAAATGCAAGGCAAAAAGAAAACATATGCACATTTAAATGCAACGAAATTTGACAAAAAATGCATGGGTTTCGACAAAAAAAAAATGCAACAAATATGTATATAATATACTATTAACTAACTAGTAATAACTAAATATTATTAGTAAAAACTTATTTGTTATAAGAATAAGGAAATTTCAATAAATCAAATCATAAATTAAATTTTGTTTCTATTATTTATTTCATCAACATCAAGTTTATTTTATGTATACACCGATGTATACAGTTATGTTACATTGTTGCATTATTATTACATGGCATTACACGGAGTTTCGCATTTATTGATATAAAATATACAATAAACAATAATATTAAAGCCTTAAATTTTAGGTTTTAGGCATTTTAATTGAATCTACAAATAATTCTTATTTCATCAACATCATAAAATGCACATTGCATATTTTCCGCTCTTTACACATTACCCCTGAGATATTACAGGAGAATAGCATAAACGATGAAAACATTTGTAAATTCATATTTTTCCCTATTTGGGTGTAAGCCTGTAAGGGAAATAAAGACATTATAATTATTGTTATTATTATTATTATCCGTAAATTGTCCCGTGATTTGCGTTTAAAATTTTAATGCTGAATTAATTATCTTAAATTATTATATGTAATTAAAGTATTAATGACGACGATAATTATTTTAAGAAATCGGTAAAATTTATTAATATAAAATGATAAACCTTGACTCCCCCTATTAACAATCAGTAGAACGCCCGTAATCGGTAATACAGCTTTCTTCATGATGACGAACCAAATGCCGATAATACAGAATGTCGGTACAAAAATCACGTAAAACGACACTGGCGCCCTTTGTTTTCCCCTAGTAACACTAACTCCATTTAGCCATGTGACGAACCAAATGCCGATAATACAGAATGTCGGTACAAAAATCACGTAAAACGACACCGGCGCCATCTGCTTTCCCCTAGCAACGACGCTACCATTTAGCCGAGTGACGAACCAAATGCCGATAATACAGAATGTCGGTACAAAAACGACACTGGCGCCATCTGTTTTCCCCTAGCAACAGCGTTGCCATTTAGCCGAGTGACGAACCAAATGCCGGTAATACAGAATGTCGGTAATGCAGATTCCGTACTTAACGACGACTGCATCCCCGCAAAAATGTCTGGGCCAGGTGGCGCAATACCTACTGTCTTTATTTATTCCAACCAGGTTACAAGTGGCAAATATTAAAATTAATGTATTCATAAAGGATTTAAGAGCTTTTATTTTATAGAAATTTGCAATTGAAATTGCATTTCGAAAATGTTCTGGTACAAGACGTAAATTTCTTGAGCTATGATATTCAATGCATCTCATGCACTTTTATCGATGGTAGTGAAAATCTGCAGCAGATTAATAAATTTTCACTGCTGAAATGCATTATAAGATTTTATTGATTTGAAGTTGGGTTTGATTTGTAATATCACAGATTTCCTTCATTGTTATATTAAGAAAAAAAAATTCCTGACATTTATGAATTTAATCAAAAGAAAACTCTAGATGATATTACTCTAGGGTATTTTGCAAATCCAATGGATCAGAAAACAACATTTTCTTTCTCGAAGTATTTTTCTTATATATCTCTAGGGACTTCCTAAATCTATTTCAACGGAGTAAAATTACTTTACGTTAACACTTCGCACCTTTAGATCTTACTTTTTTACCCAAGATGCTAAAGAGATGAAATTATTTCTCGATCACTACAAATCTGTTTCTAACAATTTATAAAATAGTGACTTGGCGTATTTAATCCTTATGAAATCCTAAATGTCTCGTTAAAATGAAGATATAAGATTGAAGGTCTCTTTAGGGTAGTTAATATTAACTTTACAGCTAGGTAATGTCATAAAACGTGGATAACAACAATTTCTGTATCGCTTAATTAGGTCGTTGTATTTAATAAAAAGTTTATTATGTAAAGATAAAATTACTCCATACTTACGTGTAGGATTCTTCAAGAATTTAACTGAAAAACTAAAACTTCTAGCTCTTTCTGGCATTCGATATTGAATCAGCGCCACGTTCTGTGAGCTTGTAAACACCTGTTTGATTTTCCTTTGCCCGCAAAACTCGCTAAAACGAGATTGCATAGGACGAGGATGGTCAGCTGGACTAGGGAAAAATTGACCATTCAATTCCCATCCGTCCACAAACTGCAAGAAAAGAAACGATGAGGGTTTGTTTTAGTGAAAGATGTTTTTATAACATTCTTTTTTATTTTTAACCGCAATGTCTTCTGAGATTCAATTTTCCCAAACATTCTTTTCAAATAAAATTCTACTATGCTATAAAAAACTTTGATGCTGTGTGATAATGTTTTGTACAAAAATATTTTAGACATTTTAAGTGTTAAACGCCATTCATTATTTCTCCCTAAAAATTTAGGTTAACACAATTCTTTACGCCCACAAATTTCGTTAAGGATAAAGCTTTTTTTTCGTGTAAAATCATTTGTGCAACACCCCATTTGCTTCTATGGTAAAAATTCAACAGGAAAATATAAAACACATAATTCAATTTCTTCGTCTGGAAATATTACGAAAACAAGATTTTTTTATAAGGCATCCCAAAAATATCTCCAAATTGTTTTTTTATTTAAGTTAATGTAAAGTACGAAATAATAAAAAAAGTTTGGAAATTCATTATAATTAATTGTTCCTTTTTGGTCTTACCGAAACGAGTCCTCCGTTCTCGCAGGGGACATCAAGATAATTAAAGTGGATTTCAATCCTCTGATCGGGCTCTGAAAATATATACACTCCACAAGCCGTTCCGTCCACGCTTGTTGCTTTGTGGTAAAAGTCACCCTCATCTGAGGTCATGTATATACATTCTGAAACAAAATTAATTCATATATTATAAATAAGCATGTTTAATGTTATTTCAGTAGAATTGGACATGTTATTAGAAGACAGGCAGTTTCAGGGTGAGAAAGAAAGCTCTTTTTATTAATGAACATAACTTCAGTTCTTGACAGATTTTTCTTTCTCATCGATAATGTCATCAAATGATTGATCAATTCTGTAATCACATTGGAAATTGGGTTACACCCACCATCAACTTGTTCTCGAGAAAAAATAATTATCGCTTCTAGATGTCTAGAAAGTTATTTGTTTTAAGGATTGATGATGATGAGGTGCCCTTTTGAAGATACAAGATTGTTTAACTAAAATGAAATTGTTTAAGTTAAAATGAATATAACGGTAGCTATCAGTTATATATTCTTTCCTTTTCTAATTGCAGTTTTCGAAAATAATATATAATAAGAGCAGACAGAGTTCCTCGAAGGTTTATAGCATCCCATATAATGACTGCGAAAAAGTATATATTAGACAAACAAAAAGATCTAAAGACTAGACTTTACGAACACAGAACAAACATCAGAAATTTTCCTACACAACATACAGCCTTAGTAAGCTTAAGTCAATTTGGTTAGCGTTTTTATAACTATTATTTTTTCCGTTATAATTTGTTAAGATTATTACAAGAAGACTCTTAATCAAACAATCTAATTATTTGATTATTTACACCTAAAAAGAGCAACAAAATTACTAGATTTATCTCCCTTATTAATCGTTTATTACTTTTTATATCAATCTTATGATTTATGTACGATTTTTTTAATTATAATTTACTTGCCGACTACGTGTTAGTTATCTCTTTTTTGTAGCTAGCCGTTCTGTTATTATATAATTTTGTTTATAAACGGTGTTTATTTACATTAATTTATATAAGTAATTATATTAAAACATTTTCTAGTTCATTGCTTGTTATATTATTATATTTATGTAACTTTTTTTTAATAAAGAAAACAGTGTTAAGCGTAAATTGAGTTTTTTTATCCACACCCACGCTCTTCGTTGTTTTGTTTTTGTTGACAACTGAGCGATAAGTAATTAGTAAGTATAAGTTTATTGTACGATGAATTACCGAGAATTCGCCCGTTATAAACCAACGCGAAAACAAGCGCTGATTGGATCGACGGCGGATTTTCAATAAAAAACCTGAAGCTTGATAAAATTATATCGTTTAATTTAACACATAAACATCGTTTAGTCAATTGAAGATGAATTTCTGGATGCTTGTTGCTTCCCTTTATCTAACGTTTAATTAGTAAATAGAAATTGTAATAATCTTCTTAATAAATAATACCAAAGCTTTCTTTCAGATCATGAAAGAAAATCTAATATTATTAGGTGGGTGGTTTAGTTAGATGAGAATTTTCTAAATTAATTTTTTTATGATGCTATAGAGACCACGATAATGAATCTAAATTGAAAAATGTAAAATATCAGAGAATCAAAACCAAATATTCAAGATATAATATCTTTAAATAGATTAATTAAAGTAGACAAGAGTTTTATTGCGAATTTATGCATTTTGGAATTAACATTTTGACTTTTAATTACTGGGGTATGTGAAAGCTTAATAATATTCCAATGAAATTTATAATCAAATTTTCTTATGAAGTCTTTAATTATCTTTTTTATAAAAAAATTATCCTAATTTAGTTGACCTTCCAATATCTTTAATAAATTTTCATTAAACTTCTTTTTCCGGAAGCTCAATTTCTCAGTCTGTTACTACTACGTTTGCAAACCCAATTAGATTTCCCATTTAAAGAATATAGACAAATAACTAGGATAATGGACCCTACGGGCCTAAGCACTTAAGTATGATAGAAATAGCATTTATAGATTTTTTAAAAGTAGGTCAGTATTTACATGACCTACATAAATCTCCAATCGATTCTCTATCGATAGAGCACATATTAGTACCAAATAACACTCAATAGCACTAAATAGTACGATAGAATCAGCATTTATCGATTTTTTAAAACATAACCTAATTTAAAAAATTTCGGTCGTGCATTATCCTCGGCAAATTACGCGTCGAATGAGCCCAAGCCCATCTCTCCAGCCCTTATAGAACGCGAGAATGGGGCTCGGACACACATACAAATCAACTTTAGTAGTATTGGATTCTAACTAATTGCTTATAAAAACTAAGATAAATATAAAAAACTTAAGCAGGCAGAGCTAATTTTGCATAGCGGAGAAAATTTAAACCATGTCTTCTTCTCCGACATGGAAACAAACCGGTCAGTCTCATGACAATGATACGATCCCTTCTGGGGATGGAATTCCCACAGATTCTGCTGTTTTAATAAGATCGGCCAAATGATCATAGTTAAAAAATTTTACAAAAATAGGTTATAAATAATTTAATCAAATAAATTAAATTAAATTAAATTTATCGTTTTTACCATCCATAAAATCAATGATCTTTAACAATTAGGAGCTCAAATTTCCTTACGAAAAATAACATTTTAAAATTGTTGTGTTAAAGTATTTTGTATTTCATGGACAATTGAAAAATACAGGGCGGTACAAAAAGTATGGAATAAAGATTTTATAGCCCTTAATAATCATTATAATAAAAAAAAAGTTGTAATAAAACTTGTGTAAGCTTTATGTTGCGGCTAGGCTGACACCGTTGAAACTCTTTTTGAACTGTTGCTGGCAACGGGAATCCCTAGTTTTTTAACGCTATTCTGAGATATTTTTCATTCGTTTAAACTTTAAATGATTGTGTAAAGATGTTGCACCTTACATGAAGAAATCTTTAAGAAGGAAAGGAGAGGTGGTTATAAGGGTCTAAACTCGCCGTCGACTGCATTGCAGTACCTCAGCCATTTTTAGGTATGTTACGACTTATGTAATCATAGGTACCGTAATGCGCTATGTAAAAAATATTGTGACCTAGTTGAAAAATCTTTTCCACCTAGGTCACAGTATTTTTTACAAATACCGATGGGGCCAAAATTATATATAACAGATCCTATGTGAGTGGAAGCGAGCAATACTATTATATACTTATTATGAGTGCATACTTATTATGAAAGAAAGAGATACATGTATAATGTATCTATAATTTTAGTAGGTCGTAACTGTATGTTTTGAAAATTATTATGACATTAAATTTTTTAAAACAACAAGCTCGGCCTTCTGCAATATTAGATACATTATATGTATCTCTTTGTTTCATACTAAGTATGCACTTTTTTCACTTCAACTCACGTCTTTTATATACACCGTGTTCGTTGTAACATTTGCTATAGAGAATTAGTGTGGGAAACCTGAATTGTAAACCTGAACCTGTATACCAAATAGTTCGTTCTCGAATAAAAGTCGGTGAAATTAATAGTTGCAATCGATAGATAAGATATTCTAACGTACTGTCCAAAAATATTACCCTTAATAACAATCCAAATTCTTCAGAAATTATAAATTCATTAATTATTTGCAAAATATTAATCTAAAAGCCGAAAACTGAAAAGTCGACGCGACTTGTCTCCGTAGTTCAATGGTTAACGTTCGGCTTGCTAAACAGCACGGGCTCGTAGAATGTAAGATCGAACCCCGTTACAAGCAAGACTTTTTTTTTAATTTTATTTGCTATTAATCTTTAATTTAATAACAATTTAAATAATTTGTTATTATTCTTTTATTCGAAAAACGTACAAGAAATAATAAATTATAAATAAAAAATAATGATACCCAATTAATAATACGTAAGTTCAAGAATTCTCATTACGTATTTATTTCAAATTAAAATAAGGAAAATGTAAAATAAGTACTTGTCAATATTGAAACTTTAAATGTATTTAAATCTTCAGGATTTTGAGTGTTAATAAACTAATATTGTAAAAATTGGTTTTTATAGTATGCAGTATAAAAAGGCATCATCAGCTTTCATTTCTAATTTATTATTCCTTGTGCGTTTTTCGAATAAAATAATAATAACAAATTATTTAAATTGTTATTAAATTAGAGATTAATGAGAAATAAAATTAACAAAAAAGTCTTGCTTGTAACAGGGTTCGATCTTGCATTCCACGAGCCCTTCGGTTTAGCAAGCCGAACGTTAACCATTAAACCACGGAGGCAAGTCGCGTCGACTTTTCAGGTTTCCGTTTTTAAATTAATGTTTTGCAAATAATTCATGAATTTATAATTTCTGAAAAATTGGAATTGTTATTAAGGGTAATATCTTTGGACAGTACGTTAGAATATCTTATCTATCGATTGCAACTATTAATTTCACCGACTTGTTACAACGAACACGGTGTATAATTTTGCCCCCATCGGTACTGTAATGTATAATTACATAAATCGTAACATACCTAAAAATGGCTTAGCCCGATTTCAGCCCTTGTCACTACCCTTCCTTTCTAAATTTTGTAAAATAAAAATAATTCTGTAAAAGATATAGAAAAGGAGGCTCTTGCTTTTCAAGAAACGACAATACTTGGAACGAAAAGCGTTAGGTAAGATCGTAGATTAGTTAATTTAACGGAAAAAGAAAGAATTGTAATTTTAATGATGGTGGGCTACGGGGATAAGAAGAGAGCGCAACAAAAGTGTCTCATTTATTTAATCAAGTTTACCGTGAACCATTTTCCCAATCTGTAGTTTGTAAAATTACGGTATGTAATGTGCACTCAGAGAAAAATAATACTTGCAATAAGAAAATCGTACATTAAATTAAGAATTTTGATGCTGTTTTAGAACCTAAGAAGTTTCTAGTTTCAATTTAAGAAATTAATAAGAATAATATTCTTGTTTGCAATTCAAGAATACGAGAGGTTGAATGTAGAATAATCTATTTAAATTATGTTCTTATTTTTACATGAATTTGTTTTAATTTTAACATGAAAATTCTTAATTTAAAACATTCAACTTCTTTACTTTAACTTTAATTGTTTCTTACTTTAAGAAATGACTTAATGATGTTTTAAGCATTTTCTTTCTTATTTGAAGAAATTAGTAAATGTTGTTTTAAGCATTATTATCTTGAATTTAGTGATTGGTTTTTAGGAATTAGTATTCAAAATAAAAGAAAACAATGGCACATGAAAGATTTATTTTAGATGCAACTACTTAGAAAAATACATACACATATTTCTTTACAAAATAGAAAACTTGCCAGTCTCGAATCACATCTTAAACATACCACAAAAGAGGATTCTTCAGTAAATAAAAACATTTTTTTTGTATGGTCAGTACAAAGATGTACCTTGACAACGTTTATTTCCATATAAGTCCAGGCTGCCAGCTTAAGCAAAGTACGTTTGTACTTGCTATACAGTGTATAGCATATTTCTAGCGTATTTTTTACATCTTGATTTAAAAACCTCCCAGTTGTTGAGAAAAGGCAGCAGAAGCATTTTTTTCTGCATAGTTTATGCCGAATGAAGTCGAAATTAATCTAAAACGGTAATTATTAATACTTTAATTGATTAATTATGACTAAAGTTATAGAAAGATTACCGTTAGCACACTTAACATGGCATATTTGTAAAGGAACCATTCTCTCAAAATTTCTTCGAATAATTTACTGTGGCAATCTCTTTGTCCCAAATTTTCTATTTGTCGCCATTCTGATATCGAAATATATAATATTGGATATAATTTATCAGTTCACCCATTGCCTTTGACAAGTTATCACTGAAGGTTAATACTTCACCACACAGGAAATGTAGCGCACACATGCTTCTATTATAACGTAAAAGAACCAACTACAAAAAGTGCAACTAAGCAATATTGAACTAGTGTAAACAGCGACGCAGCTAGAAGCAACACTTAACGTTCTTGATTTAACTGCACTGCACTCTCATTTCCAGAAGAATTATTGTAATATGAAGAATTTAACGTTTTAATTTCAGAAATGTAAATGTTAACTAACTTAATTCAGCATAACATATCTTATTTAAAATTACATTGATTCTTATCTCAAGTACTGTAGTACTTGAATCAATGCACAGTTTTCAAGAACATATTTGTTCTCACATTAAGTACAAAATTTCTTGAAACCAAAAGTTAAAAATTTTGTTTTTGCACACACCTGTATAAATTGCAGAAAATAATGTTTATTTTTAAAATGCAAAGATTCTTATTTGAAGTGGTTTAGTGCTTAAAACAATACTTAGATTTCAAGAACGTATTTGTTCTCACATTAAGCATACTTTTTTTGATACAAGAAGTTAAAAGTCTTCTTTTAAACTTGCTTCTCTGAATAGCAGAAAACAATGCTTAAATTGATAATCCAATATCTCTCTTCAAGCATTTTATGTCTAGAATTAAAAATTATCTGGATCATTTTGATTTAGACACCACGTTTCTTGACTTTAGATTACCTATATTTCTTTGAGTGTGAAAGGTTGTTCTAAACAGGATTGTAGAAAAAGGCAACCATTGAAGAAAAATGCTTGACGTAATATTAGAATTAGCAGAAATCCATATACACGTCAACGCGTCGGTTAACGTTGGACTATAAATCATAGAATGGCCTCCACGGTGACAGAATCTTGCACCATGAGGGTTTTTTTTGTGGGGTCATTTAAAATCTATGGTATACAGAAATAGACCCGACAATTTAGAGAACTTAAAATAGAATAAAAGAAGTACAACATATACCACGTTCAATGGTTCAAAGTTTCTGTGATAGACTTGGACATTGTCTTGTAGTCATTCTCAACATTTAATTTAATAATGTTAAAATTTACTTATTTTTAAAAACAACTTATTTTTTACAATACAAAAAAAATTGTTACTAAAAATAAAACACTTTCTTACATTAAAAAACAAATAAATACTAAATTTCCTTTAGAAAGTATGTCCCTCCTTGTGTTGTTCTTGATAGAATTAATTTGTTTTAAAAAATTTTAATATTTTTTTATACATTTTCTCATCTAGGGTGTAAAAGTTTCGATATAATCATTTAGGCGATTGGAAATTGTTAGAATAGCGTCAAAAAATTAGAGGTTGCCATTTAAAAAAACGATGATGACGTTATTACTCAAAAGTAACAGTTTAAAAAATGTTTCTAATAGTATCAGCCTTTGCGCAGTATATAACCAAACAACTTTCATCCAAACATTTTTTCCATAAAATGAATAATAACACGCCTGGGGAATCATTATTCCTTACATTTTGGGCACTCTGTATACTGTATATACCACTGTCAGCTATTTTTATTTATGCAATTAAATCTTTTCCCCATGTGGCATTTAACCCTTATAAAATGATGAAAATTAAACTCCGCGCATTCTTGTGCTTACACCCTACTAATTCAATGAACATTTAAGTTCATAAAGCAGAAATTAGTAAGTTGTCATTGCTATTCCTACCGGAGAGTACATGCAGATACGCACGAGTAGATTATTGTGTGTTTCGGTGCTTTAAAGCTCTTTAATTATTATTATTTATTGGACTATTTAAATCTGCAACGTAAAAAGGGCACCTTCTTAATCTTCTAAATATTTAGTAGAATGAATTATTGGATAAAAAAACTTCACTTTAAAGTACAAATCAAAATCAAATTTGCTTACAAATGTAGACGTCATTCCTAACTAAATTTGTTCGTCTCTACATCTTCGTAAAATTTATTTCTGAAGAGAAAAATGACAGTATGAGTGTCCGTGTAACCAATACATCTTGTTTGAAGGTTAATGCGATATGGCAGGGTTCTCATACATATTGCAAAAATGGTTGATTTCCGCGGGTTTTACAACAGAATCGGTAAATCGCTGAGGAATTTTACAAAACTAAAATTGAAAAACTTAAAATACTAAAACTAAACAAAGAAACTTTTGATAGTTTGTAGAAATTTATCCCATTTCTAAGAGCTTAAAAGTTTTCAACTCGTATCCATTGAACTGGTTTATAGAATATTTACTTTTCTATAAGAATGTAGTTCGATAGATTTTAATGCTGTATTTACAAGTATTATCTAAAGATTAAAACATTATAATAACTAGAGTCTGGATTAATTGTAAACAAATTTAATTTTATAAGTCTTTTAAATGTGAGGTTCATTCATACCAATAATTTACTGTTCATGGCTGTAGAATTAACTACGCCAATTTTCAAATGAAAGCACAACTTCAATGTAATTACAGACCTAATTGTTATTCCGCTAGCATTGTCTGTGGTTTTGTCTGATGTGGCTGTGAAAATTTACTTACCTGTTATGAGATGTTCTGTTGTCCTTTTGGACCTCACCTCACTTCGTATATTTGTGGGATGCAGTCCATTTCTAAAATTCAAGGCGTGGATGTTGGCTTTTGTATGCTGCAGCTGCAACAAAATGCATGCTTCAACAAAGTATCTATTAAATTTAAAGCATAAGTAATTAATTCGTGTATTGCACTTCACGAGCGATTACTTACTTATTTTTGTTAGTAAATATTGTTATTTAAATAATTTTACAAAAGGAAAAACCGTTAAAAAACAATTCGTTAAAAATGTAAAAAGATCAGTGATTAAACAATTATAAAAACGTTCTAATCTACACATAGTATATATTTCAATGACAAATTGAAGAATCACGGGTCTCAGTTTTTTTATCCTTATTAAAGATAAACTGAAAAAATAATTATTATATAAGAAAACCACAGCATGTAGCTTCCGACAAAAACTAATTGGCCTAACTAATTGGCTAAATATTTCACAAAAGTGATGTCAACAAAAGCTGCCTAGAATTTTTCTGAAATATGTTAAAGGTTGTTAAGAAAAAAGTGAAACGTTTTCGGTACAAGTAACTGTGTTATAATTTAAATTTAATTAAAGGTAATTGAATTTTTTAAAACTAAAAATTGTTTTATCACATACAGGTTTTTCTTAATAAAAAATTTAATGAACCCACTATACATATTTTCATGTTATTTTGACCTACATAATAAGGAATTCACCCACTCAATAGTTTTAAGCAAGCTTAGATACGAAATTTAAAATGACACGTTAGATAGGTTGCCTAACCTCACTTTTTAAATTAGTATTTTGAAACATTTATCTTTCATCAATCTAGAAAATGGTTTATTATAAGTTAAACAAATTTTCAATAGATGTTAGGTAATTTTCCTTATCCAACTAACGATGTCACAGACGATGATCTAATAGGGCTTTTAAATTAAGTTGAGACCAAAGTTAAGGCAAAATTAAATATGAATCAGACAAGGTGTATTGTAATGCGGAGGTATACAGGTATTTAATACCTCACCTAAGCATCTTATAAGAAATAAATATGTTTCCAAGTTAACGAGATTATTGATTTCAATAATTTTCTTCTATTTCAAAATTTTACATTACTTGGGTAAATGGTTTTGATGGAGTATTTTAAAGTTTTTTTTTACCACATAGTTGAAACTATTTTAAATGTAGGGATTGCTTTTTTACAAATGGTATCAGTAAAACAACATACAAGTATGTGCGGTTATGCATCGTACACTGAAAAAAATGTATTTGCTTGAATCTCTATTTTTTGATATCTGAATTTATGTAAATAATGTTTGTTAGCATATAAAGTTTAAATTTGTGAAGATAGGAAGGTGTGAAAAAATATTTTTATGTAAACAAGTTAATAAATAGTTGTGTAAAGGTGTGATTTCATTGACATTCAATGGAGGCTTTGTTGTGAAATGAAAACATGAATGTTACATATCATTAGACATGGAATTTAATAGTCTATTAATTTATCTAATTAGTTTTAGAATTAGTTAAAATTTATAAAGAATCATTTGGTTATGTTATAAATCAAATGTCAAAGTTTTTTTGTTTTATGCAAAATTTTCAATCGAGTTCAATTTTTTCCCATAAATGTATAAAAATTCGTCCATTTTTGTAACAAATTCTCTTTCAATTAGCATCTTCATGTTTGAAAAACGTTGATGTGTTTAAATATTTAACAAACTTCTTTGAATTTAAGGATTTTCTTTCAATAACAAGTGCATTAAATTTAGTAAAGTGATAATTTACTTAGAATGGATTTTTTTATTTGATATAGATTTCTTATATTTTCGTTACGATTGGATTTTGTAAATGGATATGATCTATAATTATAAAATTAATTGACTAACCACGATTAAACAAGCAACTGGATTTGCAATTCAATGTATTAAAGCCATTAATATGGAAATATTTAAAAGAGGCGAATGACTTTCTTTCTTCATTTTATTGTTCAACCGATTACAGATTTTTATAACAATACAGTTAGCAAACTGATGGCGCCAAACATTTAAATGTTTAAACGCGAGTTGTTTAATAATATTTAACAAAACAATATAATTAATTATAGTACGTAAGAATTTTATTGATTCCATAAGTTTCAATCCTTAGATAAAGAGAATTTTGCGATTGATATTTCACAGAATTATGGTATCCAAGCTTAAATTTCCTTTTCCTTTTTATTTATTTTGTTTGTGTTTATTAAATAAATTTGTGTTGTATTAAACAAAGAAAAATTGTTTTTATATTTGTTGCATATTACTGTATTCCTAGATTTATATAATTATTTAGTGCTCTATTGAAGCAACCCACCTGAGAGTCTCAATTTGCGGAGAGTTAGATTTTTCACAACAATTTTATTTAGCCGGTGCCATTATTTTAAATGAAAGGTAAGAGGGTGGTGAGTTGTATGTTGTATGCATCGGTATTATTGCCACCGCCGCCTATTTTTAAATTTTTAACCCCGGTAACGTAACAATATGTTACACCTTGATGGTTAATTTTCTTTTGATAAATCAGATTTATAAGTTAAAATGGCCGAAGGAAGGTTTTAAATTAGATATATAGGAGATTACCGTTAGCTTTTGTACAATTTTAACTATGAGAAAATCAGATGGAAAAAGAGCATAAAACTAACAATAATTGTAATAATAATGATTAAAATCAAGCTGTAAAGATAATAAATAACAATTAGTAAGTAATACAATTAGAAAAAAGTATACGAGGGTGGGATTCGAACTCCCGATTGCTGATTAGGAGTCTGATTCATTAACCGCTAAACCAATTCGGTGTACATAGTCCAACAAAAAAGCAAAGTTGGAAATCTTATGCTCTCACCCCCTAGGATTATTGTATATCGAAAACAAAGGTACCCCTATTTTTTTATTTTGAAATCGGACGATGTTTAGGGGTGCCTCAAAGCCCTTAAAGTTTCCCATGTATTTTATATGGGAAAAAAACACGTTTTCGTATATTTGGTATAGAATTTTAGAAAATCAATATTTTTCAACGGGACTACTCTGTTTCTCTTCAGAAATGTTCAGAAAATGACATGCAATAATTTATTTATCAAAATATTTTATATTAAAAAATAGTAATAAATATTTTTTAACGATTTTTCTGTGTTTCTTTCATTTATGGGGTTCTTTGCGGGTCTGTAAAAAATAGTTAATATAAAAAATTTAACAAATAAATTATTGGATGTCATTCTCTGAACATTTCTGAAGAGAAACAGAGTAGTCCGGTTGAAAAATATTGATTTTCTAGGATTCTATAACAAATATACGAAAACGTGTTTTTTTCCATATAAAATACATGGGAAACTTTAAGGGCTTTGAGGCACCCCTAAACATCGTACGATTTCAAAATAAAAAAATAGGGGTACTTTTTCTTTCGATATACAATGATCCTAGGGGGTGAATTCTTCTTTCAGTTGATACTGAAACTACTACTTACATTTGCAAGAGTACAAATTTAAGAGGCGAATGATAAAATTTCATTGGATTTTCTATATTAACGCTTACAACAAACACACTGTATACTGTCGTTATGATACGATTAAAGACAGATACAGAGAAAGTAACTAGTAATAAACATAGTACTTCAGTTGTCAAGGTTATAAAATTTATCTACTTAGCACCTTAGCTATTATCCATATTAATTTTTTATATTAATCTTATATATAACATAATAATCTTAATCGTCTTTTTAAGTAAGAACTGGACTGTTGGTAGTACTATATGAACATAGTTGTCAACGATATTTAAAAAAGTCGAATTCAGCTGGTAACGTTAGAAAATCCACTTAGAGAATAAACTATAAATTCAATGGTATTTAAGTCGTTGTGAATCCATCATATTTGTAAAGGATTTGTAGCTAACATATCAGTGATATCCCCAATCATTTGTTATATCAGGTTTCAAGTTCAAGTGGTATGCAAATCGATGTAATTAATCTTCAACTAAAGTGCATATCGAAACAACGTATTGTTTGTATTATACTTACAACGATTCATTGAATTAATTTCTATCTGTTTATGTTAAATTGTTAAAAAAATTTATTTGGTAGTTGGAATGGGAAAGAGAAGTTTGAATATTTGTAGTATTAGAAAAATTCAATGTTAATATTAAAATATGTCTAGTGACAAAAGTCCCATCCCGAACAATTTATCGATTACTTTTACATGCGATCTTGTCGCCAGCGTCATATTGTAAAACTTATTTTAATTATACTAACTTTAGTTCTAAAGTTAGGGTTGCAACTAGTGTTTCTCGGTGAGTCTCGGCAATCTTTTTATTCCCGGAACCCGAGACATTTTCCACAAGTCTCCGGAATCACGGGTAGTAATTTTACATAGCAACCTAAAAAAACTAAAATATTCCTTTCTCAAAAACACTGTAATTAATTCTCTAATCATCTTTATCCCAAAAGTTTCTAACAGTTATTAAAAAATTAACTTCTCTAGATTCAAGGATTCTTTCTCCTTTTTCTCTTTTATCGCTTTCCAGTTTAGTGTTAATTATTTGAGTTAATTGTTTCGGCAAGTTTTAAATCATTCATAGCTTTTAGAAAAGATATTGTTTCTGGATATTATGACTTAGTCAGCATATATGTATTCTTTCCAAAAACTCGTTTGAAGTTTTAAATGAATTCATCCCTGTTAGCAAGACACTTTGCTATTTACTAGAAAAAATACCTGATATTGCACCCACGTTTATTAGTTCTGGTTTATTGAGAAGTCAAATTTTCTAGACTTAGTTATCAGCTGTGCAATTTTAAAGCTTTTAAATATTCTAAAACTTCTTTTTGTATACATTTGGATTATTTTTAATTGTCCTTTTTTAAACTCCTGTGAATTATTATAAAAGTTGTCTATACATGTTGTCTTGAGGATAAATTTATAATACAATGTTAGGAAATCTGTAAAAAAGATCACCTTGATAATCAGGTCATTTGCAAAAACTATCAAAACTTTGGAACCATTTATCTTTGGAAAACGACGGCTTCTCATCATGATGAATAATACTATACTTTAGTTTGAATTTTTAAGTAAAAATACGCTTTTAAAGATGCCATTATTTAAAAATGTTAATATCTGTTTATAGATAGGAAATTCCGGTTGGAAACCCTTCTTGAAGTTAATTGAATAGAAAATACAGTTTTATTTAATGAATAATCAAGTAACGAATAACGCATCTAACGTTAATTTTTTACTGAATCTGATCCCCTTTTATCTTTTTTATTTAAAGACAAGTAAATAGAACTAAATTTAATAAATAATGATATTCAAATTCCCAGGTTAATCAGCCGGCCGGTGGATTCGCCGCGTGTAAAGAACTGTATTAATTAATAGTTTGCGTAAGAAATTGAAACGTATAGAACCTTAATTCTAAAGTAAGAATTTTAATTCTTACAATCTGTTCTTCTTCCTTCCATAGATCCCACCATACTTCTACCCTGTTATTCATAATAGATGTTGAATATTTGACATCTTTGGATTAGTTTTCAAAGTAGACATTGAACAAAGTGGAGACAGGTAATTTAGTAGTCTTGTCTAACTCTTATTCCAGAACCTACTTTTTCAAATGTTTTCTACCCTATTCTTACTGTTGCTTTTCTGGTGTAGATACTATTGGTTTCATAATGATCTATGCATTTTATCCTATGCATCTACACCGAAGAAAAAGAATAAAATAGCATCATATTAGCCTTGCTGTTCTAGATCATTATGAAATCAATAGTACGTGTTTGTGATCAGTCTATTCACTGTCCATCCAATAGCTTTTTGTGTAATATTTACTACTAATAGCCTCTCTTATCTTGCACGATAAAATACTTTCTCCTGATGTATAAATATCGGATGTCTCCGTCTATTTCCCTGAATATATTTCCAGTAGTTTTCAGCAGTTCAATCGTATCCCTTCTGGCAACTCATGACCAAAACCAAATTGTTCTTTTTCAATGATACAACCCACTTTTTCAATTTATATTGTAATGCTTCTACTAAACGGAAGTTTATTTTCTCAAACTGTTACATTTTTGAGTGACCTATATTTATGTGTCCCTTTCAATCATTTAATAACGAGAAAACGCAGAAGTATTTAGCATTGGCAGTTCAGACGGATTTGTTTATTTTATTTTTACTGGTGTCGTAGTAGTGTACGCCCACCGCCGTAGCATTACATGAACAGCAGTCAGTACCTTTGTCTGCTTTGGCGTCATTTATTTAGCTTTTTAACTTCGTTCTATTAAACTTATAATTTTTATTGCTTGTTCTTAAATCAATTGGTTTGTGGTATATGGTCAATCTAGTGGTGGTCAATCTTTTACGTATCTGTTCTGGGCCCATTTTTTGTTTCACACGTAATTAACAATTTTATTTACATACATACATTCTTGCTTCTGAATAGTGACTTTTCATTAATTTTTAACACCTATCCCTTTCGGTTTTGCTGATTGACCGATTTCTTAATCAAGCGACTAATTTTTGATAGTTAATTAATTATTTAATCAGTCGTTAGTAAATATAGTAGTTGATAATTCTTTTAATTTATTAAAATCGCCAGAAATTGTTTTACTCGATGCATTAATCAATATATACTAAAAAGTAAGAAATGGTCTATAGATTTCCGTATCACAAAAGGTTTTAGAATGGAGATACCGTACAAATCACCACCTAGTGGGCGATTCTGTAAAATTGTGTCCCTTTCTCATAAGTGATTTTGTACCTCCTATTTAAATTTTGATTAAACAGCCCTGACATAAGGCATAGCAAGCGTCACCGGTAATCCCTACCATCAGTTGCTTCAGGACAAGCTTCGAGTATGCAGATATAAATGTTTATTACATTGTATGTACTTTGGCATTACTACTAAACAATACGAATTACGAAAACCCAATTAATAGATTTAATCCGTAGTACAGTCTTCAACTATAAAATCAGTGTCTCTCTATTTTCCTAACAATAGCACATTTGTTTAGATTTTTTGATATCTATATGCTGATTAAGATAGAGATGAACTAATTAAAATCTTTCTGTTACGTAACGGTTTCAAACAGTTTACTGTTGAATTAACTCATTTCAACTTTTTAATCGGACTGTTTCTATAGAAATTAATCGCAATTCTTATTCCTATTGACGTAAGCACTTCTTAACTAATAAAACAGTATTCAATGCTTCGTACATTCAGTATCAAATTTCAATCTTTATTTTAGTCTACTGTTTGTACAAAATACCAATTTTCACTGCTTACCAGTTCAATTGTTAAAAACAAAGTAACATTATTTTAACGAATTAGATGAAATTATTACTGATATTCTTATTATTGCCTTGTTCATAATCTCAACAAGCCCAGATAATTACTACTAATGAATTGCTTGTACAATTGCATTTTTAATGAACAGTTTCCTGCCAGAGATTGGATATCTGCATTCAATTTTAAATTAAACGCAGTTTATGCATAAATGCAGTGTGATAGCAGTGGCAATGCAATGAAATGCAATGACACGTTCGTTGCGTTTAAAAACTTAACTCGAAACAAATACACTATTGCCGTTTTGAAAAAGTTAAAAGGCTTAGTTGTAATGTTCGAAAAACAGAAATATTGTTGACACCTTTGAATTATTTTAGAGTCATTTCTAAATAAATGAAGATTAGAACTAGATTTTTATTAAATGTAACCAAAAAGGTTTGATAATAGGTGAAATAATTTTGAAAATTAAATAATAAATAATCGTTCATAAAGTAATAATCGTTAAAAAATTCTAAACGTAAATTTAAGCTAGATATTGCTTCATAACATAAATTATACCTATAAGCCATCAGATTCTTGGCAGTTCGCTTTGTTGTTGATACTGACAGACACCAGAAGATTTCTGTAATCGACAGGATGATATTTTACAAAACTTAGTGTGCTGCACAATTTTTCTGCTTTCATTTTCCAAGTTGCCGAAAACTTCAAACTAAATTTTTAAAGAGGATGACATTGTTTAAAATATTTTTCTAATGAAACACCTACGTACCTACGTAGTTGAAAAGAGTAGAGCCAGAACAAAATCATTTAGATTTTTAATTTATTTAATATTAATCAGGTACTTCATGAAAATTCAGTATCCCACAATATCAAAGGGTTTTTTTAGACCGTAAGGGAAAAAGCTCTAAGCACAGCACGTCGGTCAACATTCCACTATCATATGAATTTTCTGTGCTTTTAACATGAAATGTCCACAAACGTCCAACCGCAGGGTATCTTATTAATGAGATGGAAAGGAGTGCGTGCTTCGCTTATGCATATTTTAGAAATATATATAGGCACTATGCTTTACGAAAAAAAGGTTTTATTAGACGCCTACCTAACCTCATTAAATATTGTACAACGAAAACCTCATTCTATCTCCTACTTAGAATAATCTTTATGGAATTAACTTACTTAATTTACAAGTAAATATGACAAAGGGGTTATTACGTTGGCGTTGTAGATGTAAACGCTCACTTCCCTTTACGGTTTCACTATTTGAATTTTTAATTATCGCTTGGCTTTCTGGTTAAGGGTAACTGGCAAGTTAATTTTGATACAAAGTATTCTGTTGTTTTGATACTGGAAAAGGGTTAATATGTTTACATTTAAAAGTGTTAAAATTTAAACTATGTATTACCATAAAGGGTAGCTTTTAATACTTGCAGGAAACAATCAAACAAACATGCTTTAATTACAAACAAATATTTCATTAAGCTTTTTTAGTAGGTAGTTTTATGGTACAAGAGCGTATAAAATACCCATAAGTCGATTTGTAGATAAAAGAATTAACACAGCATTAGTTTTGATTTTATGTTACAATGTTAAATTACAATTATTTCGTTTATTTAAAAACCCAATATTGTTGTAGTACATAAGCCATGGCGCGCTTACCAGATTTGCAGTTTCCCGTTTTTATATTACCTTTAACTGTTTATTTTAATATAACATCCTGTAAATCTGTCTTTATTAATAGGCATTATTCTTATAGAAAAATGTATCATTCATAAGTACATCTATAACGGTTAATAGCACAATTGGATATTGTAGCTACGTAATAAATGCACTTATAGTCAGTGGCGGATTTCCGCACAGGCGCATAAGGCGCGTGCATGGAGCCTCAAATCTCAGGTCTCCAAAAAAAAATAAAATTCTTTCATTTTACACTCGTCTTTATTAGTTAGTAAAGTATATTAGTTTCCTATACGAATAGCCCAACATATTATATGAAATATCTATGCAAACTAAGTGAATCCAAACTAGAATACATATTATCATTAATGCTTAATGATTAAATGAACACTTTCAGTTTTTTTTCTAGTCGAGGTAATTCCACGAGTGAAGAACCCTGCGACGATATTGGTCAAGAAACGGAATTAGATTTGTGCTCGGAGGCAGTTCAAAACTATTCGCAACTAAATAGTTGGAAATCAATTAGCAATCGCAATAGTCTTTTAAAGCCTATGAAATCACCACTGTGCTGGCTTAAATGTAACAGTGGTAGTATTTCAGTTCTCAAACACTGTTGAATTGAGTACACGAACAAACCTACCGTCTGCAAAATATTTGACCTCTGTGTTTGAATGCACTTTACAAAAGAAAAACGCTCAAATTAATTCAAACACAAACAGTTAGATAGACAATCTATTTTTGTAAGTATATAATAGTAAATTTGTAAAATTATCTGATTTTAAGTTTTTGAATTTTCGAGAATTATGTTACCAAAAATCCGATATTTTGCTAGTTTTGACGTCGTAAAGCGTGTTTTTAATAAATAATTAATATTTCAATAACTATTTGACATAATCGAAGGATATGTTATATGCAAGTAGCTAGTAGTGTTGTATGTAGGTGGCAATTTTTGTAATTTGATATAGGATTCTGGTGTTCTAATACGTACGGACTTCACTGTCCCCAATGAAAATGTTTAAAGTACACATTCTTTAAAGAATTATTTAATAATTGATTCGTGAGTATTCTCTTAATGTATTTGTTGTTTTATTAAAGAATATTAGCTTTTGTAAAAACAAATATTTTGATGAATGTACCAGAACACTAGAATGCATTACCATATATTTCAGAATAACTTGTGAAACAATCCATATATCAATTTATAAGAATTTCCACGTACATACAACACTATTAGTTACTTGCATATAATATTGCCTTCAATTCTGCCAAGTAGTTGAAATATTAATTATTAAAGGCACGTTTTACGTCAAAACTCGCAAAAACTGGACTTTTTGTAACATAATTCGCGAAAATTTAAAAACCCAAGTGTTTTAGGGAAGGGCATTCTACCGTGATACCGTGCAATTTACAGGCATGGACCTCTATGCAAGCCCATGCTACGTACATTTTGTTCTGCACTCGTGCCTATTTTCGTGTATTACTATTAAAGTACAACCAAAAAATGAAGAAAATAAACTGGAGTGAATCTAGCAGCCGGAATTGATTGTAAACGAGCCTTGCTCCCAAATTGTCAAATTCGGACAGTTGCAATTTTGAAATAAAAAACAGTCATTGCAATCTATCAAAGCTTTTTTTGAGACTTTTGTCGAAGACTAGTTATTAGTTATTTTTACTATTAACGTTGGAATATTGAATTTTCCCTTTATGATACGTATCTAATTAGCTCGAGTGAACTGGAATAATCTTATATTAATATGAAGGAAATGAGGCTATACCTGATTGTCACTTTTGTCAGTATAGAGTACGTAAGCATTTGATATACGCAACAGATTTAACATTAAAAGATAACAAGTATTAAATGAGCATGTCGACAATATCTTGTATTTTTAATTGTTTACTAGGTGCCAACTGCTTACCCTAATGGGTAAGCTTTACTAACTAACGCACTCTTAAAACACCTCTCCTCACCTCTCTTTTGGTCATCCAGCGCTAGGTAGCGCTGGCTGTAAAAAATATACCGAGACACATGAATGAATGAATGAATGAAAACACAATGCTTGTACTTAAATATTTTTAGATTAACAATCTTTTACACTTTGAAGCCCAAATAGCACACAAAATGCTGTGATTTTCTCGTTAATTAATTTAATAATTAAATAATTAACATATTTCATGCTATAAAGTTAAAGTACGTCCAGTCTATAGTTAATGGAATTAGGGAGTAAGACTGGTTCACAATAAACAACGGATGCTAGTCTGCGGTTACTAGATTAACTCCAGTTTATTTTCTTCATTATTTGGTTGTATTTTAGATTTGGGTGGGATAGTCGTTGTGTCATTGTTTCATTTAAACATTAGTTAAAATATGTATGAAAGAATTGCGCAACCAAATGACTAAAACTGCAATACTAAATCTAGAGCGCATGATATAGCTGTAGTAAAAACGTTCGCATAGTATGCACTTTATAGTGGCACCGAGAATGTTTAGAGAGGAGGACTCAAAATTAAATTGCGCCTGGAACCGTTCAAGTACTAAATCCACCACTGCTTATAGTATGAGTAGACTTGCTTTTAATTTTCATCTTTCTTTATAAGGGGTGTCCCTTAGAGTACTATCGTTTCTGCAGGAATGTTGTAGGATTGATATTAAAAAAGTTATTTCCTTTCTAAATTTACAAATTCCAAAGTAACAGGGTTTATGCTGTTTTAACTATGATCTTGAACTATAAATCAATTGTGATCATGTTACATATTTCCAAAATCATTTTATAATTTATATTCGTTACAGCCCGAATAAAAATAAAAATATTGAATTCGACATGATTCTGCTGAAATTTTCTATACAAAATTGGTCCGATTTTATGAATAATAAAATATGAAGTATTCTGCAGAATCACATTGGTATTCTATATTCTACTATATTCTACATACATACTTATTTCAATTATAATGTAAGGCAATGCTTGAATTTTAATTCAATCGGTTTTCATATTTTAATTGTCGCTATTATTGTGTCTGCGTGACATTATATTTCGAAATGGCAAATTCAAGTATTATGGAATAGCAAGTATTCTATATTATCCGACAGTTCTTAAATTGAGATTTTTCCCTTCTTTATAGAATACCAAGGCAGCGAGAGATAGATATATTTCTGTCCTTTGAATAATATTCTGAGGACCATAGTGATGACAAGTGGGTTCAATGCAGGCAGTGCGAAATGTGGGCCCATAGTGCGTGTACTAGTATTGAAAAACTTGTTCATGTGCGAGACTTTTGCAAGAGGCTTCAGTTTTTTTGTACAGTGATTATAATTTAGTTCTAATTAATAAATTCTAGAAATAACTCTTTGCTTCAAAAAAGAAAACATGTATTCCTTATTACCCACACTATTCCATATTACCCGAAGTTCCTCTACTATGCACAAAACTTTTTCCTGAATTAGTCAGAAATATACAGAAAATCCCGCCAATATCATGGACAATCCAACTCGAAAATTTTTAACCAATCAAATTACAGAATTTTTCAAATTGGGACTATTTTCACTAAGAAAAAACCACTTGTCAAAATGAAATGTCAAATTTAATTAATAGTTATTTATGGTACAAGTGAGTTAAGTAAGATATTATCCACGAACGAAAAATTTATCCTCGAGGGCCGGCAAGCCCGAGAAGGTTAATTTTTCTGAGTGGATAATATCTTTAACTCACACGTGCCATACAAAATTTTATCCAACACCTCTTTATTTAAGTTTAAACATCAAATTTGCAATGTATAGTTAGTCTGTAGTTTTGACGGTAATAAATTTTTCCTACGACCCCATACGAAAGTGAACAATAGCAAACGCTACCGATATTAAGAAAGTGAGTCATATAACACGCGTATGTTAGGAACATAACACACGTGTGTGTTATGAAAATACGTCACGCTAAGCAATATCTAGAAATCCATGAATTTTGTTTACATTAAAATGATGACATTAATGTTTAATCCAATTCTGAGAAGCATTTTAACTATTATGTATCTATTCTTTTCTTATAAATATAACTTTAATTAATGTTTAATTAGTTATTTTAGCTATCAAAAAGAAATATCTAATAGATTACACCTAAGGTAACCTCACTATAATGCATGAAAATTATTGAAGCAAGTTTGCCAAGATTAAAATCAGTGATGCCAAATGGGAGAAAAATAAGAGTAATAATGTCAAATAATTTAGTTAGGCAACCTCTTTCACACCTGGCATTGTGTTATTAGTTGAAGTTATATTTGTTAATTATGGAAATATTATTAAATATAAATAAAAAATAAATTATGTGCCTCTGAGATTATTATATTATAAATTGTAATAGTAATTCATTTAATTAATTTTGCTGCTAAACCCAAGGTTTAATTTTATACTATGTTTAAATAAGTTATGAATATATGAGTTTTTAAAATTGAAATTTATATTTAGTAAAAGAATCTATTAAATAAAATGTTAACAAACACCCATTCACTTTAACAATTGTCATAATTCAGCTCCAGAAAAATAAAATTAAGTTGTCAAGATAACTTAATTTTATTTTTCTGGAAATGTTTTGATAGAAATTTCGTTATAATTATTCATATTGTGAAACTAAATTGTTTAAAAAATTAAACTTTATATCGTAAAAATAAATGGCTTAAGAAAATTAGCTTTAAGTGTGATTTTTTCTGTTAAACCTAACCATAAAAATTTTGCTTTAAAATCTTCAAAAATTATATTCTTGAAAATTTTAAAAAATCAAAACTTTTTAAACATTTCAAATTTGGGGGGTCGTAGGAAAAATATTGTACATTACACGTTGGAAAGTAACTTTTCTGCACTCGTGTGATTTCGCACTCGGCTTACGCCTCGTGCGTCAATTCGCACTCATGCGTACGAAAAGTTTCACTTTCCACACTAGTAATGTAATATACTATAATACTCTAGCACGATGACTGGATTTTAATAATATTAAGTAACGTAAGCTGGTGATTGGTTGTAATCTATGAAGGAGTGAGTTTTTTAAAAATAACCTACGTTGCTAGGGGCAACGTAGGTTATAATGTAACATAAGAGTAAACAATCACTTTCCTTATTTAAAAAGACCATAGTAAACATGGTATTTATATACAGGTGTTGGATAAATTAATATTAACTACACACGCTAAATAAAAATTTGCTCGGTGGATTGTCAAGCCGAGTACAACTCGTGGTCTAATTTTTTCTTGCAAAATTTATCGTTTAAGACATTCGTAGCTTTTGCTTTTGGAAAATTACACTCGTCTCCTGCGTCGACTCGTGTAATTTTCGTTGCAAAGCTACTCATATCTGAAACGACAAATTTTGTCGGAAAAAATCAGACCACTTATTATTATGACTTGTATTATATATGAAAAAACCACTAGTGGTTTTTTCTTAGTGAAAAAATTTATGTCAAAATGAAATGTCAAATTTAATTAAATTAATATTAACTACACACGCTAAATAAAAATTTGCTCGATGGATTGTCAAGCCGAATTCAACTAGTGGTCTAATTGTTTCTTGCAAAATTTATCATTTAAGATATTCGTAGCTTTTGCTTTTGGAAAATTACACTCGTCTCCTGCGTCGACTCGTGTACTTTTCGTTGCGAAAGCTACTCATATCTGAAATGACAAATTTTCTCGGAAAAAATTAGACCACTTGTTATATTATATATGAAAGAATTTTATAGAGGAAAACAGTGCATATTTTTATCTCGAAGATAATATACTTAAAATATGTAAAAAGTAAATAAATAAATCTTAATACAGTTAATTCTTATTATTTATACATAATCGTTATTATCAGGTTATAATACCTAAACAACACGTAGTTATTGTATGTGTGAAACCCACAACACACACTAACCTCTTGTAGCATAATTAATTAATTGGAAACCTCGATGAAGCTTTGAAATTAGTTTTGTGGTAAGGCCTGTCCGTTGTGTTTAACATAATAAAGATAGAACCCTACACTAATGAACAGTGATCCGTAAACTATCGGTAATTTACACTCAAACTTATGTTATTCAGTAATAATGTTTCTGACGGTTGTCTTTGCAACAAAATCTATTATTAGATAATAAACTAATTTAAGAGGGAATCTTTGAAAGATAATCCCAATAAAATATTAATATATTTCCATATTATTAACATCACTGCTTAGTCTGAAATATTCAACAACTTTTTCGTGTTAGCAATTTAAATAAGGTTTAACTGACAATATTCATGATCACTGAAACTTATGACTAAGAATAAGAAACAGCAAATACAAAACTAATTAACAACAGAAACTTTTACTAAGTTTATTGTCGCTTGGAGGAAAATTGTCATCTTCCATTATTTATGTTTCAAATGGTGGTAAGATGCGGTATATTAAGTTTGAAATGTGCATTTGCAGTTGAAGTGTAATTATAAGTTAGTTAATAAGTACACAATAAAAATTAAGATACAGTTTTAATTAGAAGTAAGTATTTGAAAACCATAGCTGTTACATACACAAAACTTCGGAGAGCTAAGTTTTGAAAAAGGTAATTAAAACTTTTCTCACAATTATTTAAATGAGGGTTTTAGTTTTTAAATAATGTATACGTAATTAAATCACAGAAATTAAACTCGGCTCCGTGACGCGTAAATAAGATTACCGTCTGACTAATCATTATTAGACTAAGACATGAACTTGACTCACGAAACTAATTTTTATCAAGGCATATTCAAAAACTTGCATCTTCTTGGACAAGGAAATAAAATTGTAGATCTCGTGACAATATTGTTTGGTCCATTAAAACACTCTTGGTGTAATTATACAAATAGTTTATTCTGCTTTGCGATAGCAATAGCTCCATTGTTGTGCTGAACATAGTTTAATAGTTAATAGGCTATTACATATTCAATTGCTTTCTGAAGCTATTTCTTTTGTAAGATTAATAACATGTTTTGCTGCGTATGAACAGATATATGGATTTCACAAATTGGACAGTGTCACCATACATATCGGATGCAATAATCGTTGGATTAAATGCGACATTTTTAGTAACTCAATTTTTAAACTTTTATAAAATAACTCTAAGTAGAAAAATAGTATAGTATGAGCAAAAAGTAACTCCATCAAAGGTGCCTTTGGAATTTCGAATTTCTTTGTGTAATATAACACCAGAAAATTATAACAACTGTCGCTTTCAAAGGACTCTGACTATCTTGTATAATTTTCTGGTGTTACATACACGATTTCAAAATTCGTTCGTTTTGATGGTGCAACAATAGATCGTCTTATAAATAATATACTACTAGTGTATTCTAGCTCGTAGAATTTAAATAAGTTACTTACTATACAATTTAACATATGGATTTAATTTTTCACTTATTAATTTTAATTATCTTCAGAAATAAACAATTTCTTCTTTCTGTATTTTTTGATTTAGAGCGTTTATAGATGCTTAATAAAGTATGACAGACAAATAAGTCTCGTAAATCGCCTTACCTAACTTCACGATTACGTAATTAAGTTGACCAAATTGCTTAATTAACTTTCACTCCACAATGTTCAATCTTCTTTTCCACAACATTCTCAGCCCAAACAACTTGTGTTGATTATTCACCTTTTCTTTGAGACCATTGCTAGAGTATTTAACTTATGCTCCTCAAACTTAATAAATAATTTTATTAAATCCATTTCGTTTCCAATTCAGTATCATTCTCTCTGTACCTTGATTATATACTCTACAACCACACCTGATTACAAGAAAAACAGGATTGAAATAAGTAACTTCTGCAAAAATCTGGATAAAAAAAAGAAGACTTGTGACTTGCTATTTTTTATAAATAACCACAGTTCTATCGTTGGGTTGAGTTTTTAGTTTCCTTCTTCCTCTTTCTATTAATTGATTTTTGTTTAAATTGTGGTTCTTTTAGAACTTATATCAATCTCACATTTTATAGTGATGGGTTTTTTGATATAGAATTAAGGTTTGAAGAATTAAATGAAGAGAGCTAAATTGGTAAATATTTTTTAGGTACGATATTGAGATTTGGAGTATATAAAGTTACGAGTCAAAATGTAAATGTGATGAGAATTAATACAGGTTCGAGAATTTTAGTTTCAGCTCATACTAACAACTGACCTACGTACTTAAAAAATCTAACTCTTAGGGTTAGATAACTACGATAGCAGTGCTGTCCAAAAACGAAATTTTTATTTTATAAAACTTCACTTAACTTCAACTTTAAATGTTCAAAATCGGCCAATGATTGATTGTAAATAATTATTTATGGTTTTCTTTCAACATTGGAGTAATAGAATAGAATATGAAAACATTTATCGTGATTTATATCAATGCTTGATATCTACTATAGTTTTGTTAAGCAGTCGGTCCCGGCAACCACGTAAATTCCTGCAGCTGTCGTTGATAATAACACTCGCCGTTCCGAGCTAGTCTAGAGCTCATAGTACCACTCAGTGTTGCTAACCCTACCGATTTTTCGGTAGATCTACCGTTTTTTAAACTTCTCTACCGATCTACCGAACGACACTAACATTCTACCGAAAAACGGCAAAATTTAGAATGAATTTATTTTTAATTTTTGAATTTTTCTGAGAAATTTTCAAATCAGACCGCAATTGCTTAACTAAATGCTGCGCCCTCTAGTAATGAATAGAAAAGTTGAATAAAAACGGTAAGGACAGTTGTGTGTTTTACCAACCTTTATAGTTTTTAACGTGATTGTCGCGGGACTTTTTTCAAATATTCAAGTCGAAATTCGGTAAAGTACCGAATAAAATTTGTCACCCGAGGTTATAAAAGAGAGCAAGTAGCTTCGAGCGTCATTTTCCCGTTTGATTTACTTAGAGTTAAAGTCTCTCAGAACATTTTTTTCTTTAAAATGAGTGACTCTAATGAAGAAAATAGCGGTGGTGAAGGCACAAGTGCCGGTATACGTCCATTAAAAAAAGAAATATGGTCAATCGTATAAGGAAGCATGGGAAAAATTAGCTGAGTTTAAAGGATGGTTAAAGAAGAGTCGAAAAGGAGAAATGCTTGCCAAATGCAATTGCTGTGACAAACATATTAATGTATCAAGTGGTAAAGATGCATTGCTGAAGCACAGTGTTTCAAAACAACACCAAACGAAAATTAAATCATCGTCTCAGCAGACAAGATTAACATCATTTATGACTGAAGGTAGCGATGAGAGAATATTAGAAGAAGAAATTAAGAAAGGTAAATAACTTAATTTTATGGAACAAAAATAATTGTGATAGATATGTAACTAAATAATTTCTTTTTCTTAGGTGAAATACGGTTAGCCGCATTTGTTGCTGAACACAACTTGCCCTTTTTAATGATGGACCACTTGGTTAAATTAATAGGAACCGTTTGCCATGACTCAAAAATTGCAAAAGGTTTGAACTCCGGAAGAACAAAAACTACTGCCATCGTCCAAAACGTTTTGGGACGCGAGAGAAAAGACGCACTCTGTAGTCATCTGCGAGGTAATAAATTTTCTTTAATAGTAGATGAATCTACAGACAGAAGCACGACCAAACACCTGTGCTTGGTGGTAAGAACCATGTGGAACAATAACGTTTCAGATCACTTCTTAGGTTTAATTAAACTTTCTGAAGCAAACGCACTCACTTTGTATAATCATATTGTTACTTTATTCGAGGAGAGACAAATTCCTTAAAAAGAAAATTTGATTGGGTTTGCTTCAGATGGGGCAAATGTAATGATGGGACAACATAATTCATTGATGACTATAAAAAAATGATGTTCGAGCATTATATATTATGAAGTGTATTTGTCACTCCTTTCATTTATGCGCATCCTATGCATGTCAAAAATTACCTCGTTATATAGAAGACTTAACCAGAGACATTTATAATTATTTTGGTTCAAGTCCGAAAAGAATTTCGGAATTCCAAGAGTTTCAAAATTTTTGTGAAGTAAAAGTTCATAAAATTTTACATCCTGCTCAGACTCGTTGGCTTTCTGTCGTTAGTGTGGTATCGAGAATATTAGAACAATATAATCCCCTACGTCTTTATTTTACTGATGCCGTAAGTCGCAATGACCTATTGGCAGCAGAAAATATTTTGTCCAATTGAATAATCCTGTTACAAAATTATTTTTGCAATTTTTAGAATTTGTATTGCCTTTTTTTACCAACCTTAACAAAGAGATGCAATCGGAAAGCCCAAAACTTCATGTTGTGTATAAAAATGTGTGTAATGTATTAAAAGCTATATATGATTGTTTCATAGATATAAATTATCTACAAAATACAGATATTAAACATATTAATTTTAAAAATCCTCAAAATTATTTAACTGTTGAAACGATGTATTTTGGTGCCAATGTCGCTAAAACTATAAGTGAAGGTGAATTTACTGATGAGCAGCTGAATTTCTTTAGGTTGCGATGTTTACAGTTTTATATAGAAAGTTGCAGTCAAATTTTACTACGTTTTCCTTTGAATAATAACATTTTGGAAAATTTAAATTTTTTAGATCCACAAACAGTAAAAGCGGGATCTGTTCCGTCCATTTCAGACACGGCTAATCTATTTCCTCACCTAATTACCACTGATTTGCAACAAGTTGATACAGAATGGCGGTTATTACGAAACTGCGATAAAGTTAAAACCTTTTCCGATGAAATTCAGGCATTTTGGCAACAAGTAAATGAAGCAAAGTTTGGAAACGGTACGCCAATGTTCAGTTCACTTTCAGATTTTGTGTTTAATTTGCTCTGTTTGCCACACTCATCCGCCAACGTAGAAAGAATTTTTTCATCGATAAATTTAATGAAAACAAAGCAGAGAAATAAACTCTTGACTGCCACTATCTCTGGACTATTGCACACTAAAGAATATTTGGGTCATCAAAACTGTTTTGACTTTCATATTAATAAAAAAATGATTAATAACATGACCAAAGCTAATTTGTACGAATCCAAAGCAGATACACAAGAAGTTTGATTTTTTTCTAAATAAAATACCAAAATATTGTAATTAATATTATTTAAGTACCTATATATTACATATTATTACATATCATACTATTTTATATGTACCAGTTTATGTTAAGTATCTTTTGACTTTTTTAGTTTTGTTACTTGTTTGAATATGTTATTTTTGTTTGACTTTTTTTCTTATAATTTATAATTATTTTGTAATAAATATATTCAAAATGTTCTGTATTTTTTTTCTTCAATCAAAAAATTATCATCTAGTAATTAAATCAAAACCTAAATTACTTTTAGGTATTATAAGTTTGAAAATTTAAATCTACCGATTTCTGTCGTGATCTACCGAAAAGTCCCGAGGTGATCTACCGATAAAGTGTTCGGCGAGGTTGGCAACACTGGTACCACTACTGGTGGTAAGAGAACTGAACTGGCTTATATCCCTCCAGGGAACAAAGAGGAAAGAAGAAGATATTCAATTATCGATCGTTACAAATCTATTGGAGCTCAGCAAACATTCTAATCTCATTCTAGCGCAGTCTAGCTCAGAATAATATAGCTCTCCTCGAATCCAATGCTCAATGTGGCTCTCTTTTGATTAAGTATAAATTAAAACTTGCGTTGAGTTCCTAGAATTAAGTATACTTGAAGCTATAAATTTGCCGTATTTGAACAAGACACTTGGTTGAATCATAGAATCTAAAAGAATTTGTTTGAAACAATTAGTAAATCGGACAATTGATTTATATAACATGCACAGAAAAGAAAAATATTGTCTTATAATCATTTTAATATTAATCATTCAAAACATTTGAATTGTATTTTTTTGAGTTTATTCCCAAAGTTTACGTATTTCCAAACCCTTTAATACTGCTTTTCAACAGATCTTCTATTTCTGTTTTTTTTTGTTTTTAGAGTTTTTAACGCTAGGATTTTGGTTTATATTGCATGCTCCCAAGATCGCAAAGATATCTACAACATGAGACGCATACACTATTCTATTATTACCCCTCCAAAAAGGATACCTAAAGTATCCTTTTTTATAAAGAAAGAATTAAAAATAATTTTCGACATTTTATATCTGTAAGTTTCTTAAGAGTCTACGACAATAAAGTAATTTTTATTGACAATAGTAAGCTGATAGTAAGCAATACCAGAATACAAAAACTCAGTGGTCTTCTAAGTCAGCTTCGATAAGTACCATTGATTTCATAATGATCTAATATGATGCAATTTTTTATTATTTTATCACATCAATTGACACTGAAACAATCGGTGATGATTGAATTAGACAATAAAAAATTAGAAATTTAAACATCCGTCTAACTATAAGAACATAAATTATTATCGATATGCCATATCGAAAACGAAAAAGCTAGACTAAGCTAAGAATAGCTTAAGGAATGATCCAAGAATAAGCTTAATAGAACATTACAAGCACGTAAAAAAGAAGAGGAACAAAATGTAAATTCGATTAAATAAAATTAAACTTCAATGAGTAAATAAATTGAAGGCATGGAACTATATAGGGAATCGTGATGAATGAGAAAATTTTAAACGAATAAAATCAAAAATTTATAAATATAAAATAACAGGTATATTACATAAAAATGATAAACCTGAACTAAGCTAAGATTAGTTAGAACAGTAGAATTAGGGAATCGTAATGATTGAAAAATTAATAAGATTGTAGATAAGGCATATTCAAAATAAAAAACTAAACTTAGTTAAAAATGGCGTAAGAAATGATTCAAAAATGAGCTAAATAAATCATATACAAATGTTTAAGCAATAAAGGAACAAAACGTGAATGCAATTAGACAAATTTATTTTTGTTTGCAAATTTTATGAAAAAAATTGTCAAGCGAAGAAATTTACCCAGAAGCTGTAAAGTTTAAAGTTGATTTTCTTACTATCTTGATAAGCTGTCATTGATCAGCTATGGATATGGTATCGTTATTTATTTTTGTACACAGACATGAATTTGAAGCTATTTCTAGGCATGTATGACCTAAAACAGACAAGGCACATGGTTGTGATGACGTATGCAAATGTGTGCTGCCTTACGTGCATGTTTAATTTGAAGAAAATATGTTTCAAGTTAACGATTTGGTGAATTCGTTAAACACTTCTTCCTTAGTAAGATTATTTACCTTGTGCCTAAAATATTTCATTGAGCTGTTGTCAAGCAGTTCCTTGGGCACAATTTCCAATAAATGTAAATGTGGGGATATCTTAAATTATCTATTATCTAAATGATGTTAATGAAGTTGTAAGGATGGATTTTGTAAAGATAGGAAGTTGTAACTAGGCAAACTAAAATAATTAAGTGAAATTTAGTTATTTAATAATTGCATTTGGAAGATGATTTGCTTGACAAATTCTATGCAACTTATTATTGTATGATAGTACAAAAATTATATATCATTAAAAAGAGAATATTTTTCTCTATTTATTTATTGGAAATTGTTTAAACAATAGTTAATAGTTATAAATAAATATATGGTTATGTAATATTTAGCTTCAAATTGGCTTTTTTTATAACCAGAAAAATCACCATAGCAATGTTTTGTTTTCAAAAGGATATAAAAGCAGCAGCCGTTTTGGTGACAAACTCTTTGTTTATTTCAACATTTGAAGCAGTGCACTTGTGTTCAGAGCAAAATTTTAAAATTTGATGGTTATCTTGTGATTTGAAAAATGTAACCAATTCCAAACATTAAAATGTTAGGTTATACTTTGGTGAAATGTTAAAGTGATTAATAATAATTGTTGAGGTTCTTTGAATTTGACTATGTGTTTTAATAATAACTAGGGAAACCTCGTCAAGACATGACGGTCAAAAGCATTGAAGGATTTTCCTATATACAACATTCGACGTGTGATTACAATCCTTTGGATTGTCATGAGTGTTTATTATTTAAATAAACGCAATCAAACATAACCTCCTCTCTTCCGACATATATTCCTCTCTGGCTTATCCCTCCCTGTCGGTTTGTTCTACATAAATACATACATACGGAAATTCTACCTTATGAAATGATAACAATAAAATCAAAAATCGATCTTGTATAAAACATTCTTGAAAACGTCTATTAGTACATATTTCAAAAACATGACATAAACATAGTGTTGGCAAATTTCCTGCCTTTTATACAAACCATACGAAACTATAGCGTTTATAATATTATTATTATTATTTATTAGAAGTGTTAGATATTTAGTTTTTGTATGTATTGTATGTAGTTACCTATTTTCTGTATGTATTTATCCTTAGCAACGTGTTTGTTTATCAGTCTTATCTACCTTTGATAATGACATTATTAATGTCGAAACAATATTGTCAGGTTAAGATACTAATAAAACTTGTGAAACTTTAACTAATCTTTGTATTTATAGTTCATGAATATGAAACTACTCTGAATAAGCAATTGCCATCAGTTATTATTTGTATAATTCGTCTGTTCATCATTTTAAACTATGCAAGTTTCGTCTACGCTTATTAGTGATGGAAGTGGACGGTTGCATCACCTCTTTATAAGCGAAGAGTACTTACGAAACTTGCCACCGTGTAAGGAGAGAGGGCGCCCCTAGTGAATGTCCGATTCGCCCGTCTCCAATTAAACATTTTAGAGTTTTTCAAATTAAAAATATAAACATTAGAAACATATAAAAATTAAGTAGTGTTGATTAATCTACACAACGATAGCTTTAATTTAAAAAAAAGAAACGCGTAAATCGGCCTGGTGGGTCTTTCAAACGAACTGGAACAAAAATAAGCCTTGTCTTTTAAATATATAGATTACTTTTAATTAAATCAATAATCAGTGCTGTGAATTTTATTATAGTGAAATAATAAGAGAGATGAACTTTTTGTATTCCAACCATTTTAGTTATAAACCATATGGAAGAAAGAGGATTTCTGTTTTATTACTACATCAGATGGTAATTTAAAAAGGTGCCAAAATTTTGATATTATTTAAATATTTTAAGGTATTTAGTTATAATCTAGTGATTAGGATAATGAGGATGACAGAGATATTACTCCTGAAGGTAAAAGACGACTTTTTTAGGATTGATTTTTCTTTTATTCAAGGTTTTAAAATTTTATTTTTTTATATTGTTCTATTTTAATTATTAGTTGGTTTATTTTCTGTATTCTTTATTAAATAAATTTTCTCTTTTCAATTTTAAAGAAGTTTTTGGAATATTTTTCGTTGTGTACTTTAATTATGTTTTTTAGATCCATAATTATTTAGTGCCCCATTTTAAGCGACTCGCCTGTAAGTCTCAGTTGTTGTAAGATTCATGCTTTACAACAGTTATTTTAGCCGAGCATTTTCTTTTATGGTAAGGTAAGTTGGTTTATATTTTGTATATATCATCACTGTGCTTTTACTGAAATCTGTTATGTTTTGTTTGTACTCTCAATTTAAATCAATTTAACATTTATCAATATCAATCATCATCAACTTCTGGTAATTGTACCCCTTATACCCGGGATATATTATAGCATTATTGTTGTCCGAACGTGGGCACCTTTCCCAATAATATACACCCCCTTATATTTATAGCAATACGTATAAAATTACGGCGATTCCAGGTTTTTAAACTGTAATAAAATATAAAAGGTAAACCAGCTGTTCAACAATTCTTTATCATAAAATAGATTATGCAAACAATTAACGCATAAAGTTTAATATTTTCCATATCTGGTATGCATTTCGCATGTGTAAACGATACGGAACAGACCGGCTGATAATACCGGCAACTTATTCTTGTTATATTGTTTTACATTAGTCGACGAGACGACGACGCCAATTTACGTGTTTTTTTTTTGTAAAATTGTTTACTTTAAAACTTCAACCAAGAATACAAGAAATGAGTCATTTTCGTAATAACACTGGAATAAAGAAATACCACCCGAGGTGAGACAAGATAAGAGTGCAAATTTCACGTTGCTGAGAATTCAGTGACGTACGCTAGAAGCTAGAACCAACAGATTTTCATTGCTGTTTTACATTTATTTTTAATTAAAAAAGGGTTTTTTCCGCTGCTGAATCTTTCTAGCTCATTTATTGTTTATTTTATCAATTAGATTACAGCGTGGCCTTCGCGTAATTCTAGATGCATTTTACATTTTCGATCACGTGTTTGTGATGACTCATTTTTGTATTTTTGGTTGAAGTATAGAAGGAATCTTTGATGCGTTATTTTCAATTGAGTAATTGTTATTGTATGTTTTATGCGCAAAATAAATTATAAAATACATTATTTGACAAATTGCTAGTATATCTTAATTTTATTAAACCTTATTGATAACTTTATGTTCTGAAATCTTCATAATAATAAATTATTATTATATTAAAAGTACATCAACTCAAATGTATTTAAACAACATTCTAAGTTTAATATCTTTATATCAAATCACAAATGCTTTTGAAATAAAACAATCAGACAGTATGTATGTATGGCAAACATTGATAATTACATATTTTATTTTTAAATGATATTTATATGCTAATGGGGTAGTTTTTATTAAATACGAAGTTTTCGTTAAATTATGGACCTAGGAATAGAGTATCTCCAATTACGTATAATAGCTCTTCAGCTCTCCTAAAATTAGGATTTCTTTTTATAAGTATACCTACCTAAAAGCAAGTCGTTATGCTGGAAATTATTTTACATATTAATTTATCAAATTAATTATGAGTTACAGACATTTGTAGAAATCTCGACTTCTTTTCTAATATTACATTCTTATTAAGGATAGATTAACCTAAAAACTACTAAATAGTGAAACTAAATAGTTTACCTTTTTCATATCTAAAAGTGTAAAAGTTCAAATAAAAACATAAATAAAAGATATTGACTTTCTGACTAACAGTCATTATTACAGCTGCCTTATTTCCTGCTAACATTTCCTCTTTGTCTGCGTAGGAAGCTGATAAATGCTAAGTTTCTGCCGCTAATTATATTTTAGACCAGAATAAGGAATTATACCTTCCACGTGCAATCCCCTGAGTGTAGAATGTATTTATGAAAAAATTGCAGTTGACAAGTTATTCGTTTCACTTGAAAGCCCTTTAACAAATTATAACCCTTCTTAACTGACAAGTTTAAGGATAAACCTCAAAAGCAATCTCAATCACCCAAGCCCGCCTACTTACTTTAAAGCTATTAAAAGTAGAATAAGTAAAAAAATAGTGGTAGGTGTATTGTGTAATTTTCTACAAAAGTTGATACCCTCTGAGTATTATTCTGCCGTGTATCCCTTTTCTCTATTTCAGTTCACATTGAATATTTACAAAGAATTTCAATTTTAAATGTTTGCTTCAAATTACTAAAACTTTTATTCTTGCGTTTAAAGCACGATTTGTAAACTAAACACATTTTCCTCTTTTGAAAAATTTAGTTGTTATCCCTGAATGATATGTGGTTACATTTCCATTTGAGAGATTGCCATTTGGCTTTGCTTTTAAGAAATTTGAAGAGCAGTTTTGTTTCCTATAAATAAAAGAAACAATCATGTCTGAAAGCATCTTTCAATCAACCAAATTTCAGAATCGGTATTTTCTTTCGGAACAAAGCTACCAATATTTACCCGTTTCAGTGAAATATAAAATATTGAAAAAGTAATTGAATATCTGTTCTTTTGCATTATCTAAACGTGTAAGACAAATAGTATTTTGATATGACATTCAATTATTATTTACTTACGTCTTGCTTTTGTTGCCAATTGATAATCCATTAAAACGTCTCGTTAGTAATAATTTAAGGTTCAAGATTTTTCTTTTTGATACCTGTGCTTGTAGAAAATGCTGTATTGAGAGTACAGTAAAATTAAAAATAATAAAAAAAGACATCGGCAAATTGGTATAGATGTGCATGAGTTTTCTAAATATTTTTCTTGATTTTGAAAGGTTTTCTGTATGTAATGCGAAGATGTTTTGTTATTTGAAGGCTTCCTATCAATTTGGTCTTTATTTTATTTAGATGTGACATATAGTTTCAGAGTTATAGCACCAATAATGTAGAATGTACCTAAATAAGAGTTATACAGAACCGGGATCTTGTAAATGGCGAAGAATATGAAGATCATTAAATTAGACTAAAATTTACATACAAATTCCTGATTTATACAGGGTGTATTTAGTATAACTGCCATTATTAAAACAGGTGATAGAGGACATCAAAACAAACAAAAAAGTCTTATAAAGTAGTGGTCTACCTCTGCAGGTTTATGCAAAAAAAATTAGTAAAGTTGCAAACTTCGATGCCACATTATCACGTTATTAAGTATACTGTGATTGTCAGATTTTGAGAGAAGGTATATCTCATCAATCACAATAAAAAATCTAAATACAATTTTTTTGTAAACATGATAGTTTAAGCAAAATTACAAATTTTATAAATCACATTCTGTTACACAATCGATTTGACAACCCTGCAATTGGGTGCAACTTTTAACCCACTTAGAAAGTTCATTCAAGTTCAAATTTACACATTTATTGTCATAATTACAGTATTTATTATATTTAGGGTATCGACCTTTTCCAGTGGTATTATTTGGAGAAAAGACAGATGGTTGTCTGCAATTTACCTAATTTTTAAAGGGTAATAAAGAATAAACAAGAATGTGTGCGTATTATTTTATGGGCTTATTTATTATTTAAGAATTACTATTAATTATGGTTACAACGAGTACATGATTACAATAATATGCAAATGCATTCAATTATTAGCTGTTAACACCATAAATCAGTAGCATATCATGCATTTCCCGAATACTAAACCGGTCCATGGTTAGCAGTAGATCGCACCTTTACCGAAATAAATAACACAAGAACAACACAAATAATAAGGACAAAGAACAACACAAATTAATAAAACCAACAGTAGATAACAGGAGCAAATAGCAAATAATAACAATAACAACACAAACACAACAAGATAGTAACAAATCGACAAACTGAACAAGGGAACACTATGTACGAATGACGCAGAAAATGTCTGGTGGTGCACACAAAGTTCAATTTTAAAATTTAGTTAGAAATAATCATAGAACATCATAAATCCAGGTACAACCCCTTTGTGTACACTGTATGGAATATCTAGGTATGTATTGTAAGTTTGCAATTTAATCCTTTGTTCAGGTAAACAAACAGATTATAAAAGAAATAAGACATAACGGTACTAAATCTTCATTATCTTCAATTCAGGTAATGCAATCATATGCATTTAATGCAAACAAATACAAAAATTATAGAATTATCAATTTCTGGCCGGTTTCCACTTATTTGAAACCTGTGATAACTTTTCTGATTAATATTAGTTTACAGACTAGTTTTATCAGTATTGTAATTTCTACTTCAACTATTTACCAACATGCAATTTCATGCTGAAAAAATGGATACAACACCCTACCTAATCAAATAATACACACTTTCTTGCTTCTTCTTTTTTCATTCATTATTTAGTACAAGTACATTACCCTTCAAGAATTAGGTGAACTACAGACAACCATCTGTGTTTTTGTTCAAACAATAATATCACTGGAAAAGGTCGATACCCTAGAGATAATAAATTCTCATAATATTTGAAACTTGCATTTTAAGCTAGGGAAACCCAACAAGTTTAAAGTTTTTGATGCTTTTATTTCCAATGTATTACCAATTCTTTTATAAGAAACTCAAAACTGTTTTAGACGTTCTGGAATCTGTCACCTTTTTTGCTGTTTTATTGTTTAGCAGTAGTAAAATTGTCTGAGAAACCAACTGTTAAATAGTCATATTGTAAGGCTCCCAAAACAATACAATACCCACCACGACCACAATGTGTATGTAAACAAACTTCTTCATTTGTCAATGAAAAACACAGTAAATACCTTGTTTATTTTTTTTATGGTCAATCCAATGATTTTCAGTGAGTGCACTGTTGCCATTTCATTCGCCAGTTTTATTCAAATAACGCGAAAAGTAATGTTGTTAGGAAAAAATTTGTTTGGAGTTTTTTGTTGGCATTAATGTCACCTATCACCTGTTTTAATAATGGCAGTTATACTAAATACACCCTGTATAGTATAACTAGAATTTTTCTAATTACATTAGTTCTTAAGAGACGATAGCCTATTGTACATCGAGATTGTGTCTCATCTCGTGTAAAATTTCAAGACGTGATAAGGTTAAATATGTAGACCATCATCATTCGTACCCCATTCAATTTTTTTGAATTATGCAGTTGTTATATACAGCCAAAATAATAAATTTTCTTAAAAGAAGACATATTTTCATTGGGTTATAGTGAAACGAAAACATTATAAACAATCAAAAATTTAAAAAAAAAATGGGAGAAATGTGGTCGAGTCGTTACATTGAAAAATGAATACCTTCTAGTATTTCAAAATTTCAAGTAAAAAGTTCTTTTTACAACTTATAAGTATAAAGGAAATTGTATAAAGGAAAGGGTTCCAAAAGTGTGGACGTGCAGTAAAGTACCACGTTACAGTTCCTCCACGATTTATAAAGAACCATGTCAACGCACTTCAATGGTCTTTTACTCTTTATCACGCATAGGTCGGTTAGTGGGTCCATTTGTGGAGGGACGAGATTTGTATTCCCCAGCTTACTCTTAAGACATAACTTCCAGCTACTCTTACTGCCGTTCTTATATCTAAAGTCACTAGCGTTGACGTTGGTTTACCAGGTACCAATTTATTTAGAAGTGCAAAGAATCTTTTAAAAACTATTTAAAGTAATTTAAGTAAAACAGTTTGCAGAAAAGATGTACTAGACTGTTCTGAATGATGTCTTATTCCACTTACAAAATTAACTTCAAAAATAAATATGGAAGATATAAAGATGTCAACAGGCATTTACTGGGCACTTTATTGCGCGACAGTAAAGGAAGATTGGAAATTATTTAGATCTGCTACAAGTAAATGCACATTATATTTATAGAATTGAAGAGACTATTTTATCAAAATATGCAATGCCGGAGATCTCCACATTCTCTTTCCTGAAATCCATTTATACCTTACTATTTTATACCCAACAATTTCCACCATCCGCGACTATTTTCCATTACTATCTTTAAAGACCATCGTAGGGGACTACCGTAGCCTTAATACCATTGTAAAACATGACTGATGTCCCTTTCCAATTGTCCAACACTTTACTACTGTTGAATTTCATTTGAGCTTACAATCAAATCCCGAAGAACTCAAATATTAAAAACACAGTTTGATTTATTCGAGGTTCTCCTGATGACTTTTCGTTATTTCATGAACGACACAACGTAATGAAAGATCTTCCGATTCAAAGGATTAAGACACCGATGATGCGCCTTCAACATATTCATGTAGACATCCTTGATCCTCAACATCGAGCCACTCGCCGTGGCTTCAGGTACTGTCTAACGGTGATTGATAGATTCGTTGAGCTGTGAAGTCTTGCCGTTTAAAATCATCACCGCTGAAGCAGTCGCTCAAGGATTGTGAAACCACTTCTAGAATTCAAGGAATAGTGGATACATATATAATTCATATTAGAACTAATTATTCAATGAATCTAGTGATTAGGGAACTTGATTTTATTTTATTTTTCCCTTGATTATTTTTCTTGTTTTATTAATGTTACACTTGCAAGTGCATTGCTTGAATATAATACGCTAAATGAACAAAACTATGTTATTAGCTGCTTACTTATTTATATGTACCTACTACTGAAGAAACTATAAGGTATAATTCTTTTTTGTATGTTGGTTATTTTCTGTCAAGTTACATGATTACTTACTTCTTTTGTATACAATTTTGTGAAGTTAATTTAAATTTGTCGAAGATAGCTTAATTAGAGCTTAATAAGAGCTTAGAACTAATTTATTATACATATTAAAAATTAAATTAGTCAGTATTAGTTATTTTTTACATAATTTTTTTTCTCTCAATAAATTGTTGCCAGGAGCTGCACCAGTTCTTATACAGATTCAAATTATTATTTTGTATTAGGTTAGTGCTGCGATTAGTCTGCCTATTGCAGATTTATTTCTTATAATAGCAATAACTTCATATACAGAAATAGTTTTCTACTTTTGTTACTATACTATATTTTATCTATACTTTTAATTGTTTTTTTTAAATTATTTATCTGGGTATTTCATGTCGTTTGAAGATATTAAAATAGCACATCTTAATGTCAGATCACTTATTCCTAAATTACACGAGATTGAAACAATTTTATTTAATCAAAAAATTAATATCTTAGCTGTTTCAGAGTCATGGCTTTCAGAAGAAATAGATTCCAATCAGTTAGGAATTACAAACTATAATCTAGCTCGTCAGGATCGAAGAGATCGAATAGGAGGAGGAGTATCTTTTTTTATAGTACAGTCATTAAAATTTTCAATAATACGCACGCCAAACACTATTGAACAGTTATGGATATCGGTGAGTTTTAAATAACGAATAATAACGAAAAACTCGTGTTGGGTGTAGTTTATAGACCTTATAGTTGTAACTATAAATTTTTATTGATGAATTGGAGAATTCGTTTATGTTGTCCGCTGCTGTTTCGTCGAATGTTATATGTTTAGGGGATGCGAATGTAGATTTCTTGGACCCAGAAGATTGTGGTACCAGATATTTTAACAACATGTTGGATTATTTTAATTTAACACAAGTTATTAATGAAGCTACTAGAATAGGATTACATAAAGCTTCCCTGTTGGATATTATAATTATAGCTGACACGGAGTTGCTCATAGATTCTGGGGTTATTAACTGTAATTTAAGTGATCATGATCTGGTACACTGTACGCTTGCAGGTTTTTCTTCACTACGGTTACATTTACTAGAAACTCATCGCCGTGGTTAACAGATAATATAAAACATCTTATGAAGTTGAGAGATAAAGCTAAAGATAGATTTAAGAAAAACCCTACAGTAGGTCATGGGAATATTATAAATTATTACGTAATTTCACAAACAGTGCCGTTGCACGTGAAAAAAAGGCATACTTAGAATTTGAATTATATATCACAACAGGTATACAAATGTGGTCAGAATTAAAACGATTAAACATATCAAGCTCTAAATCACCATTGAATAATAATTTTATAAATAATGTTGACGAAATTGACAACTATTTTGTTAATAGCGTTCCAAATATTCCTATTGATGATACAACATTAAATTATTATCAAACTAACACTTCAGTAGATAACAAATTTAGTTTTAAATTGATTGAACATAACGACATTCTTAAGATAGTTAAATCCTTGAAAACAAACGCTATCATAATGGATGGATTAAACGCTAGAATGATAAAACTATGTTGTCCTTATTTAATATCGTTTATCGTACATATAGTTAATAGCTGTCTCTTGGAGGGAAAATTCCCAGATAATTGGAAACACTCTCTTGTGCTACCGTTGCCAAAAGTTGCACAGCCACTAAAAGATTTTAGACCGATAAGTATACTTCCTACGCTATCGAAGATATTGGAGAAAGTTATTAATTCTCAAGTCAGAACTCATCTGCTAAATAACAACCTATTGCCGGAGGTTCAATCTGGATTTCGACTGTTACATAGCTGTGCAACCGCGCTGCTACATATATCTGATGATATTTTAAGAGCATCAGACATGGGTGGATGTGCTGCTTTAACACTTCTGGATTTCAGTAAGGCTTTTGACACTCTCGATCATAGTCTGCTGCTTGCTATACTGCACTATGTAGGTTTGGATGAGGTTGCAGTCGGGTTGGTCGAAAGTTATTTCACTGGAAGGTTTCAGAGTGTTAAAGTTAGGAACAAGGTGTCAACGGCGGCGAGTATAACAAGAGTGGTTTCCCAAGGTTCCATACTAGGCCCCCTGCTGTTTACTATATATACGAGTAAGTTCTGTACAGAAATTAAAACCTGCAAGATGCATATGTACGCAGATGATACGCAAATCTACCACAGTTTCAAATGGAATAATATTGATCAGGCCGTAGAGGATATAAACAGTAATTTGAATAGTTTATTTCGCTTGTCTACAAATCATACCTTGCAACTAAATCCTTCAAAGTCTTGTGTACTGTTTTTTATTAATAATAATGTAGATAAATCTCAAGTACCATAAATTAAAATGAATAATGTCTTTATAGCTGTCGTTGATAAAGCAAAAAATTTAAGCTTAGTTTTTGATAAAACCCTAAGATTCGAAGATCATATTGTTAAATGTGTCCAAAAAGCTTTTATTAATCTAAAATTATTATATCCTCACAGGCAGTATTTAAATGAAAAAATAAAAATAATGCTGTGTGAAACGCTCGTACTTTCACACTTTAATTATTGTGCTCCAGCATATCACTTTTGCCTAGATTATGAAACATCTGAACGTATACAAAGAATCCAAAATGCTTGTTTGAGATTTATTTATGGTATTCCTAAATATGATCATATTTCACATAAGTTATCAGATGCTAAATGGCTTTCTATGAAAAATAGACGCTATCTACAAAGTGCCTCATTCTTTCATAAAGTAATTGTCGAAAAGCAACCACCCTATTTATATAACAAGATTAGATTCAGGACCGATGTTCATAGCCTAAACCTTCTTCATCGAGGTTTACTGACTATACCAAACCATAGAACGACTCTTTTTGAAAGGTCTTTTACTTATAACATTTCAAAGATTTATAATGGCATTCCGCCATCTCTAAAATCGCTTTCAGTTAATTCTTTCAAAAGGAGACTTTTTTTGTATTTACTGCAAAAACAGCAATAAGTTGAGTACTGCATGTATTATATACAGCTAACGACTAACTAGTTAACAATCTTGCGATTCTAACGCTATCCTCTTCTTCGATTTCCTTTTATTACTGAGTTCCTGTTTACTATATATATTTTTTAATCTTTGAGTCTTCATGCGATGTATGAATACCTAGATATTCGTATTTCTATTAATATAATTTTATAACCACAGACAAAAAATTCTTTTTTATTGTAATGCAAGGTGTGGGTGGAAGACCAGTAGTAAACTGAACCCTCACCTTGAGGTTCTGCATTGTTGTGGTTAACATATAATCTTATAAATAAGAAACTGTTTGTTGTTATTATATTTATAGATTTCTTGCAGCTGGTTATTGTGATTATTGTAATTTTTTTTTCTTTCATTATAGTTATTGTAAGAACTAATAATAAGTTTTGTTACTTAATCATTCTATTAATTTTTTATTTTTTTTGTAAATTACACAATTGCAGAATAATAGTTATTTATTTAACAAGAACGAAAAGTGAATCTTTAAAGTATGAATAAGTTGTTTTCGGCCGAGGCGTTTAGCCGAGGCTGAAATTACTTGTGAATACTTAAAGGGATGTTTGCTAATGTTGGGAGTAAAGGGATGTTTGCTAAATATTGCTTTCAAAAGTTTGTCTGAGAATGGTAAGCTTAATATTTGCAACTGGTTTTGTTCGATTGCGTTTATTTAATAAATGTTACTAAATAATCACTCTTGTAAATTCGAAGGATTGTAATCACACAACGTACGTTGTATATAAGGAAATTCTTTAATAGGTTAAGGCAGTCATTTTGGCAGTCATGTTTTGACGAAGTTTCCTCTTTGCAATTTATGAGCTTATGAAATTAGTACCTACAGAACCTGAGTTATAATTTGTTTAATAAGAGATCTCTGTCGCGGCATAAGTATAGTAAGTATTTTTTTAGTGAATCTTTGAGCATTTTAGTTGCACCAGTTGAAATAACTACGGCCCTGTTCAGTATTTTGTGCTTTCTTATATTGTATAGATAACGATCTTAGAAAAGTGATTGTAATTTAAAATGTTTAACATGTCTCTACCGTTCCCTGTATAATTTGTATCCATTTCCTTGCTCCTTTATTGCCCTACTACGGTGACGATAGGAACGGGGTTATTCTGAAAAGATAATGGTAAATTTTCATTCGGGAAGAAGTCTTAACGTTAACAGTTTGGAAATCGAATGCTTGCCAGTAAATCGCAAGTCAGGTAGAAACTATATACTGCAACTCCAAAGCAGCATTTCCAAAAACTTCAAAGTAATGACATAAAACCTAAATTATTATAGGCATCACACTAGACTAACACTAACGTAATACCAACATGAAGCATTCTAGGTCGAATCAAATAAGAATCTAATTTCGATGTCTTTGAAACTATTTTAAAACCATTACTTTCTCATAACACCATTTTTAAAATAGAATAAAATAATTCAGCAGATTAAACAAATGTTTAAACAATTTACTCCTTATTTTATACATGAACAGTCAACTTCACCTCGTAAGTAAATAATTCGACATTTTCTGAAATAAAATTTCTTTTTATTGTTAGCAGCTGTTAGTGAAAAACAGTATGATGAGATTTATATCTATATATGAAATAGGCTCTTTACTTTTCTCGTGGGTTTCTTAAATAAACCTCAAACAAAAGGCTTCTCTTTACAACAATAAAACCAGGACGTAGGCTTAAAATGAAATCAAGCGAATAACATTTTCTTGTTTTATTTGGATCCCTTTCAATAAGGAGCATCCCGTATTCACTGGAAATTCTTTCTAGAAGTGGAAATTGAAATCTACTGCACACCACCACATTTTAGGGATGTGAAACCATGTTCGAGGGTGCATAACTTAAGAGTATTGAACTTTAGTGATTGCATTATTTTATAGAACGATTTTCTCAGTTTTCACGAGAAAAAGATCACTGTTAACTTACGAAAAAATTTATTAGCTGATCAAGTTACGCATTTTTCCTGATTTTTTGCAAATTTAAATCATTGATTCTGTACACAAAGATGAGTGTAACTAACTAGAAGCAATTGGGTATTGATCGAACTCGTATATTAATATGATAGTGAGTAGCATAATGAGCAGAAGTAATTAGTAAAATAATATTTTCCTTTGTTTATATGACAACAAATTTAGTTTTTTGGTTTACTCTTTGTTGAATCTTCCACGAGAGAAGTATATGTGAGACTTACGGTGGTTTGATTTAGTGTTACAGAACGTAGAGGAGCTTTCGGTTATGCATATTAATACTTACGTTTCAGCAATAATTGCCAACAGCGGCGCCGGAATTAGGCTTAGCATATTGTCTTATTATTACTATATGTATCACACTGCTATATTTACTCGGGTACTATTTCGAAACTGATTACTAACCAATTTCAACTCCTACGATAGACGTTAATTGTATCTACGCGTAATGGAAACAGTATGTAAGTGCAACTTAGGAGTCTTCAAAGGTTTGATGTGAATGAATGTCGAGATGCTACTTATTAAGAAACTTCGTAATAAATATCATTTCGACATTCATTCACGTCAAACCTATGAGGAAATCGACCTTGACGTGCTAATAGTATAGTTCAGTGCTATAGACTGAAAACTGAAAGATTCACATTTTCAATTAATATTAAAAATTAATTCGAGTAAAATTAATCTGACATTATTTATATTTATTATTAAAGCTAGAAATCGCTGTTTAGTTCTTCGATTTTTGGGTATTTGGAAATTTAGTAAATTTGGTTAACTGCGTAGCTGCAAACCCTCTCACAAAATACTCAGTATATGCATAGGGGTATTCTACAGTCATTTCTTCTTTAAATCCTATTATCCCAAGCCCTTACCTCAAATAAGCTTCTATTTTAGCCATTTTACAAAGTTTGTATATATTACTAGGTACATTTAAAAACTGGTGAACATTAATCTATATTTGTGATAAATTTAAGTTTAAAAATGAATGGACATTTTCATCGCAGAAGAAATGAATACTGTAAATGAAGAAGTGTAATGAAAATAAAATTATATGGACTTCTAAACAGTAGCGTAACTTCAGAACTTAGACCCCCCGCATTAAAAAGATCATAGCCCCTCGATTTGGGTTTATATCCATAAACCTTCATGGCTTTCGCCCTCCCTGGGTTTCGCCCCCTTCCGCGCCGCTTACGAGTAGCTAAACTAGAGCGCTATTTATCCTACGAAATGTTAATAGATTTTATCAAATACTCACGTAATACCTTTCAAGCAACACCTCCAAAGAAATTAACGATAGAACAGTCCATCAACGGTAGAGAAGTAGATTAATTAGTAGAGACTTGTTTATGTACTTTAGAACCGAATTTCCAACTCATAAGTATCATTTTCAATTTATAGGTATCAATCCATATGAAATGGTGCTGGCTCGATCATTTCAAAACAGGATAATTTTTTGTGTGTTATCACCCCTAAGTATTGATAGGTCAAAATCACTATTTCTTTTGATTACAGCCATATATCGCTGTCATATTTGTTTCGTGGTGCACGACGTTTCCTGCAGGTTTTTGATGTAAACGTAAATTTTAATATCTCAAACAGGGTTGGCCCGAGAGACTGCGGTAAAAACCATTGTATTGCCCACATGTCGGACTACATTTTCGTAGGATGCTTACTTATGGGCGTGATTGAACCCCGAAGTTTAACAAAGTTGTTGCAAAAGTCTCCGGTATTTAGGAGGGCATTTGTCCAGATAAAGGTGAAGTATTAGGGCTGATTTTCTTTTTAAAGGTACACGGCTAAGGGTAGTTTATGTATAAAATATTTTAAATCTGAAACTTCACTATTTTGGTATTTATGGGCTTTTGAAGTTCTCGGATTTTTTTATATTATGTGCACATTAAGTAGTATATGATGACAAACTGTGGTAAAAATCTAAACTTTGATATTGGCCTGAGAACAGAGTTATACCAGTATAACCAGATTTTGACGCCAGAAGCAATGTACCAGTTCTGCTCCGAGAAAACTAAAGAAATTTCGAATATTTATGTAAAAAGAAATGTGTGCATAGTACAATGGTTTTTATCGCAGGTCTCTAGGATCAACCGTTCTTGAGATATCAAGATATAGCGTTTATATCAAAAAACTCAAAAATTGTCATGCACCACGAAACAAATATTGCAGCCATATTTCAATCAAAAGGAATAAAAATAAAATAACGTGGTTTCACACTACCAATACTTAGGGGTGATAACACATAAAAAATTATCTTTTTTCGAAATAGTCGATCGATCAATTTATTTTTTCTGGGCCATTTTAGACTGATGATAGAAGTTAGTAATTATTGACCGATTAAGATGATCAGTAGGCGCCATCAAACTTCGCCATATAGTCATTTTCCGATTTTATGACGCAGGCAACAAAGAATTTTTTGCAATTTGCAATTTCCCTTTCGCCGCAAGGGGTATCGGAAGGTACCGGACTTCCCACCCCACAATTTTCCCAAAAGACAACAGCGGAAGCGTCCTAAACCATAGAAAAACAGGGCAGCACACTCTACTATTTTGAAGTAGGTATATTCTACCACACTATTTTAAGTTGCACTAATTTACATGGTTTTCTTTAAAGAAAAAGGACTAAATGTATTTTATTTTCATTTTCGGGATGTAAGTACCGTTTAAACTAATAATCAAAAGGATAGACATAACTAATAATTTTATTTACTTGGGAGATCTTACAAACGATCGTTTAAAAGCACAGGTTCCGGTTTTTCACAAACCAACTACTTCTTCATGCACTTCATGCCCTACTTTCTTTAGTTCCATTGCCAGAAGTTGCCGTATTTAATTATGTGTTTTTATTCTAACTAGGGAAACCTCGTCAAGAGATGACGGTCAAAAGCATTGAAGGATTTCCCTATATACAACATTCGATATGTGATCACAATCCTTCGGATTTTCGTGAGTGATTATTTCAATAACCGCAACCAAACATAAACAGTTGAAAATTCTAATCCTAGCACTCATCTTTTCCAGCTTACCCTCTTCTCTTGCGACATATCTTCCTCTTTGGGTTACCCCTCCCCCGGTTTATTCTACATATATACATACGGAAATGCTGTTAGGGTTTAGGTTACATATTTAATTATTTATTGTATCATTGTGTCTTATCTTAATTACGTTATAAATTTAGGTTAATAATTATGTTATTGTACAAATTTGTTGTTAAGTACATTTATTCGGCTATGTTCGCCTATCGTCGACTTAAGCATGTTTGGGGCGCATAGCTCAAGGGTTACTTGTCAGGGAGAGGGGTAGAACAGTACATTGTTTACTCACTTGTATATAAGTTGCTGTCCTGTACAGTCCAACTAAATTCGTTAGCTTAATTAAAATTATTAAACGTTTTAACAAAGAAGTGTTTTTTATCTTTTAAACAAATGCTGCCTTACGAAATGATAAGAATAAAATCAAAAATCGATCTTGTTTAAAAAAAATTGAAAACGTCTATTAGTACATGAAAATAAACATGAAATAAACATAGTGTTGGCAAATTTCCTGCGTTTTGTACAAACAATATGAAACTGCGCTGAATAGGCTGTTGTATTAGTGTAGATATGAAATATCGAAAAACCAGGCAGGTGGTCTTGGATAAATTATAAGAGATGTTTCTTGGTTGAAGTGTATTTATTGAATGCTAAAATGTACAAGATACAATAATGACAAGGTACCTGAAAACGAGTTAGACAGGTACAGAAGGGACCGGACTTGGAAAGTCCGGGCTATTCCGAGAAGGCCCAGAGCCGGTGCGGCCAAGGGGCGCAACATGCTCCCGGGGTTGAAGTACTTAATACTTCAATCTTAATTAATACAATAAATAAAACGAAGGTACATAACTATAGATTAAAGATAAGTCACACACAATGACTAAAAACATGCTAAAAGGTTCGTAAATAATAATATGTATATACAAAAGAAAGGCTGAAAAATTATTATTGTCTTATCTTTTCACTTTTCACCAGTGGAAATCACGAACACCTTTTTGATGGCGCGCTTATAAGTCCCGGACGCCGTTCTGACCGTCAACACGCGCACAATACCATCGGTGCCAGGGTGCACCTCGACGACTCTTCCCAGGTGCCATTTTAGTGGTGGCATGTTGTCCTCGATTAGCACCACCAAGGAGCCAACGTGGATGTCGGTGTTGCTGTCTCGCTGACCCTTTGGGCGCTGTTGTAGCTGCGACAGATAATCGCTTCTCCAACGGTTCCAAAAATGAGTTTGCAATTGCTGGACTCTTTGCCAGCGGGAAAGACGCGATTCCTTAATCGCCGTCAAATCTGGTTCAATCGGAGCGGTCAAGGGAGCTCCAATTAAAAAATGACCTGGAGTCAACGCCTCAAAGTCGGTCGGGTTTGAGGACAAAGGAGATATGGAACGAGAGTTCATGCATGCTTCGATGCTAGCTAAGAAGGTGTAAAATTCTTCGAAATTAAGCGACGCATCCCCTAGAACGCGTTGCAAATGACCTTTTAAGCTTCTAACAGATCTTTCCCATGGACCATCAAAATGAGGTGATCTCGGGGGAATAAAATGAAACTGAGTGTATTTTTGTGACATATGGTTGATGACTTCATTTTGGAATTCTTTGTTTTTCATAAATTCACGTTCAGTACCTACAAAGCTACCGCCGTTATCGGAGAAGAGTTCGCCAACATTGCCCCTTCTGGCGGTGAATCTTTTAAGGGCGGCTATGAAAGCTTCAGTGGTTAGATCTCCAACCAACTCCAGGTGGACTGCTTTGGTAGCGAAGCAAACAAAGAGTGCGACATAAGCCTTAATTTCTCGCGCATTTCTTAAACTTCCCGATTTAATTATAAATGGACTCGCGTAATCTACGCCGGAAACGTAAAATGGGCGGGACGGCTGTACCCTTCCGACCGGCAAATCACCCATCTTTTGTTGTGAAATTTTAGGACTGGCTCTGTTGCATTTGAAATAATTATGAATTATTTTTCTAATAGTATTTCTACCTGATATTGGCCAAAATTTTTGTCGAATAGCTGATAATGTAGCGGCATGACCAGCGTGTAATTCATTTACATGGTACTTTTTTACGATAAGTTGTGTGACGTGATGATTTGCAGGTAATAGTATTGGGAATTTGTGGTCATAAGGAATGGGGGGCGTGTTTTAGCCTGCCACCCACTCTCAAGACCCCCTTAGAATCAAGGAAAGGATCTAAGCTGGCTAGTGTTTTGCATTTAATTTTTTGTGATGCTTGATTTTGTTGCTCTGTAATTACTTTTATTTCTTCACTAAAATGTCGGCTTTGTATGTTTCTACAAATTGAAATTTCAGCTTCAGCAAGTTCGCTGACCGTTAGTTCTCCATTTTGACCTAATTTTTTAATGCGGTTGTTTATAAATCTAATACAATACGCGACCACGCGTCGTAGTTTGGGAAAGGAAGAAAATTTTGTAAAAATGGGATATTTTCCATCTGTGGTTACCGTATTGACTATGATTGACTTGTTCTGGACTAGATTGGGATCATCAGGCTTGATGTCTTTGATCGGCAAGTTGGGCCATTGTTCTTGACCCTTTGAGAGAAAGTTAGGACCGTGCCACCATAAGGTGGATTCCTTCAGAATTTGTGGCGAAGTACCACGAGAAACAAGATGAGCTGGATAGTCGGGGGATCTGACGTGTCGCCATTCGTCCATTGATGACATTTTTTGTATCTCTGCTACACGATTTGATACGTATTGCTTCTAGCAATTTGGTGAACCCGCAATCCAATGTAATGCGATAGTCGAATCGCTCCAAAGGAAGCGTTTATGAATTTTTTTATGTAATGAATTAGAGACTTTCTGGGCGAGATTAATCAACAGTAAGCAGGCACTTAATTCTAGCCGCGGTAAGCTGATACTTTTGAGTGGTGCGACGCGGGATTTGGCGCATAACAAGTTTGTTGAAATTACTCCGTTTTGATTCTTGATTCTTATATAAATGGCAGCGCCATAAGCTTTGGTTGACGCGTCAGCGAAACCATGCAGTTCAATGAATTCGGAATTGGGATCATCAATGACTTTACGTAATAAATTAAAGGTGTTTAAAATTTCTAAGCCTTTGAAAAAGTTAAGCCAAGATTTTTGAAGTTCTGGGTGTAAGACTTGATCCCAACTTAGTTTTAAGTTCCATAACGATTGAATGTAAATTTGGATGTTACCACCACTGGATTGATTAAACCCAGTGGATCAAAAATTTGTGATACAAGAGATAAGACTTGACGTTTTGTAAATTTTGGAGTTAAACTACATTCCGTAGGAATATTTACCTTGTATTTGATAACGTCACCTTCATTATTCCAATAAAAGCCTAAAATTTTGATGTCGTTCGATTTATTTGAACAAATGTCTGGAGTCTCATTAATAATGGTTTTATCAATGAGTTCTGAATTATTGGAGATCCATTTACACAAATGAAATCCACCGGATGATAAAACTTTGGAAACCTCTGATTTGATTGATAATGCTTCATGCATGGAATCACTGCCTGATAAAAGGTCATCGACATAAAAATCACGAGCAATTATTTCGCTAGCAAGGGGATATTCAAGTTTGAAAAATTTTGATAATTCGTGAATGCATTTAATCACTTGATAACTGCTACTAGTTACTCCGTATGTTACCGTCGTGAGACGAAAAATTTGCATGGGTTCCTTGGAATTATTTCTCCAGAATATTCTTTGAAAATCCCGATCTGACTGATTTATGAGTACCATTCTGTACATCTTTGTGATGTCGGCAGATAGCACAAATTGGTGAATTCTAAACCTACAGAGTAATGCAAATAATTCCCCTTGTAAAATAGGACCGGTAAGTAAAATGTCGTTTAAACTGAGGTTGTTAGAGGATTTCGCAGAAGCATTGAAAACCACTCGTAGTTTGGGACCATCGGTAGTTTGCTTAAAGACGATGCGGCAGGTAAAAAGATTTTGGATTGTCCCATTCGATTCTTGGAACTAATTCCATGTGACCAAGATTTAAATATTCTTGAATAAAATTGGTGTATGATGATTTAAGTTCTGGATTTTTAGATAATCGCCTTTCTAAATAATGAAATTGCTTTAGAGCTGATGTTTTAGAATCACCTAATTGAGGAACATTGTCTTTGAATGGCAAGTTTACGACAAACTGGCCGTTTTCAATTCGCGTGGTGTGAAGATCAAATTGTTTGTCGCATTCTACTTGATCGCTAGAAAAATTATTTACATTAGTTTCGATTTCCTCGTGAGCCCAAAAACGTTCAATTTGAGATTCTAGAGTGCCTGTATTATGATTTGTTAATACTAAATTGCACGATTGTACATTATCAGTATGATTTTGATTTTTGGTGACTAATTCACCTCCGACAATCCAACCAAGCCTTGTTTCTTGAAAGTGCGGCTGATCGACATGTAATTGTAATGGGCTACCCACCAGTAATTGCCAAAAGAGTTTGGCGCCTAGTAATACATCCACATCTTGACTGATATTGAAACTTGTATCCGCTAATTTGATATTAGACGGAATTTCGATATTTTCAAGACTAAATGTTATTGCTGGAGTAGCTCGTGTTATTTTTGGCAGTACGTAACAACTAACTGTTGTGGTAAAATCATTAACACGCGATTTTATTGTAATGTTTACGCATGAAGTTGAAGAATTGTTTGACACATTCACGCCTGTGATTGTGGTAGATACTGGAATTGTTTGCAATTTTAATTTTTTTAAAAATCCTGTTGTAATAAGACTTACTTCTGAGCACTGATCAAGTACCGCTCTACAAGTATGAAGGGCTCCTCGCGAGTACGCGATAAGAACGATGGTTGTTGATAGTAATACCTGATTTGCATTTGTGATGCACAAAGTACTTGTAGAAGGTTGAGGGTTGAATTCTGTGATATGCAATAAAGAATGATGTTTTTTATTGCATTCTTTGCATGAACGTTGAGAGGTGCATTGCTGGGCATTATGTTGAGGTCTTAAACAATTTCTGCATAATTTTAAACTGTCTACACGCTTAATTCTGTTCTCAATACTCAGGTTTGTAAAATCCTGACAATTAAAAACGTTATGTTGTTGATTTTCGCATATGAGACATTTTACAGAAGTGATGTTAGTGTTAAATTTATTAAATTTTGGTTTTGACTCTACTTGAGAAACTAGTTTTGTAAATTTTTTGAAATTTTGATTGGGCTGATAAGTTTTAGTGTGATTGGCGCTTGTGGCTTGATTAGCTTTAACACTATTTATGGATTCGAGAATTTGGCATCTTTTTTTCCAAAAAATCGTAAAAACTTTCGTAAGTAGGAATTTCTTTGTTAAGGGTTTTTTGCCACTCTATTTTTGATGATTCGTCCAGTTTCTCGGTAAGGATTGCTACTAGAAGAGCATCACAAGTTTGGACAGGCAAACTTAAAACCTTTAATGCCGCGAGATTATTGTTTAATACATCGATGATTTTCCTCAATTCAACATAATTAGATTTTTCTAAAGGAGAAATGTTCAAAATGTTGGACAGGTGTTCTTGTACGATGAACCGCTTGTTTTCAAACCTACGTTTTAATAATTCTATTGCATTTTGGTAATTGTCGGCTGAAACTGAAAGTGAATCAACTGTCCTGAGGGCTACGTCCCTTAAACAACCCTTCAAGTAATGAAATTTGCGAACATTTATCATTCATGCATCATCATGCACCAATGATTTAAAGGCATCAAAAAATGAATACCACTCCGAATATTTGCCGGAAAATGTGGGCAACGGTAATGGCTTTAATGCATGATTATGATTATCCGATGAATTGCTATTGTTGAAGTTTATTGTGATAGATCCTGCGGCTTGTTGCGTATTGTTTGTCGGTTGTCTCTTACTTAAAATAGATTTAATTTTTGCAACTAAAGAATAATATTGTTTTTCAATCTTATCGCGCTCTTTGTCAAATTCAGCTTCCAAAGCAGCCAACCCTTCGTCGCCGTCTTTGTTGTCTGCGCGACGATTTGTTTCTATTTCATTTTGAACTTTTTCATATTTGCTCATGAGATCTATGACCGCCGTCAATCTGAAATTTACTTCCTCGATCTCGACGGTATCTGGATTACATGCATTTATAAAGTTTTCCTGGCGTGTTAATTGGGATTTGGTGGTTGTACGCGAACTTATAAGCTCCTCCAATGAAGCCATATTGATATGGGTGAGATGAATGAAATATGATAAATGATGATGATTGTAATGACGCTTAAGTGAAAAAAATCTGTTTGAAAATAACAAGTTCATTTGCAGCGTATTCGAGGGAATGTAATATTTCGCGTGAAAGAGCAAAAGATGAATATGAAATAGTGAACAACAAACAACGACTTTGAATAGAAAAACAAATAGGTAAGAAAGGACCGACCTGACGATGATGATGATTCTTCGTTACTGGGTGCAACGATGCTTCATTGATGATGATGTTGTCTCTTCTCGTGAAGATGGATGATGATGATGATTTGATGATGTAACGCCACTCCCAACGTTTGAAAACACTGGATAGGTACTCGCGATCGCGTATACGATGAATTAGGTACTGTATTGTAGGTGCTGATTCAAATTTGGCTCGAATCGGACCAAAATGTTCTATTAATGTAGATGAAATATCGAAGGACCAGTCAGGTGGTCTTGGATAAATTATAAAAGATGTTTCTTGGTTGAAGTGTATTTATTGAATGCTAAAATGCATAAGATACAATAATGACAAGGTATCTGAAAACGAGTTAGACAGGTACAGAAGGGACCGGATTTGGAAAGTCCGGGTTATTCCGAGAAGGCCAAGGCCGATGCGACCAAGCGGCGCAACATAGGCAATTGCCGTCAGCTATTATTTGAATAATTCGTCTGTTGTCCATAATTATCAACTATGCGGGTTTTGTCTACGCAACCTAACAATTCTTTAAACATTAACATTAACCACGTGTTAACTGCTTATTAATGATGGAAGTGGACGGCTGCATCACCTTTTTATATTTATAAGCGGGAATAGTTACGAAACTCACCACCGTAGAAAGTGAGAGGGCGCCCCAAGTGAATGCCCGATTCGTCGTCTCAAATTAGACATTTTAGAGTTTTTTAAATTAAAAATATAAATATTAAAAAATATATAAAAATTAAGTAGTGTTAACTAATCTACACAGCGAAAGCTTTAATATAAAAAAAGAATCGCTTAGATCAGCCCGGTGGAACTCTCAAACGAACTGGAACAAAAATAAGCTTTGTGTTTTAAATATATAGATGGTTTCCACATAACTGTAGTTACCAAGCACATGAGCTAAGGTTTCAAACTCCCCACAAGTTCTGCAGTGGGATGTACTGGTAATGGGGACGGGGACACTTCTAACGGCTGTTGTGTTATACACCATCTTAAGACAATCTTTCTATCCAGAGAATTCGTTAGACCGTTTTTGTTATATATCCACCTATTTGCAGTCTTCACTTGTTTGAATAGATTTTTCACAAAAGGTTTTTCTCATAACCTCATGCAGTTGCTTTACGATGTTTTTATTCAAATTAATACTTTTAATTTCAGAGTTCGTTATTCTCAAAAAGTCAATGCATTGTTTTATATTCCCTTCAAACTTGTTTCCATTCATATACGAATATTTAGAGCTTTGTAAAAACTCAAATTTGTAACATTGTATAAATAAGCCTGTGTAAGCCTCCGACATTAAATTATTTCCCTAAGCTTTAACAGATTTTTTTTTTATAAAAAACCGTTAGGAATGTCGTTCGATAATTCTAATTTTTTTAAATATACAACTTCGAAGGAACTTATTTACTTAAATCTTTTAAAAAGATTTTTAGAACTTATCTAATAGAGCTGACTGGGGGTATATTACCATTGGTGAACTATATTGATTTAGTATAGTAGGTTTTTTGATAAATTTCTTTAAGAATGATTGTTTGTCAAAAACTAATGTATTAGAAAATAATACTCTCACGTATTTAATATTCTCTTTTGTGTCTGTTGATTGTAGTTCTTCGTTTAGAAATGTAGCAATTTTCTCCATTTTTAAAGAACCCTTTTCGATATTTATAACTGACGACTTTTGAGGATTGATTTTAAGTCCAATTTCCTGAAATTTAATTTCTGCTGTGTGAAATGGATTTTTTTGCATGTTGTTTACTCTTGCCTAGTAAGACTGTGTCATCTGCAAAACTCAGTATTGTTAGAAGTGGGAGATTATTTACTAATATCCATTTTCTGCAGGAATATCATGTTCTATTAGTTCATCAAAAATGTAATCAACACACATATTGAATGACGTTGGGAATAGCGGTGCTCCTTGAAATACCGTTTTTAATATTAATTAATTTTTACCTTTCAGTACCGAAGTCAATATGTTTCACTTTGCGTTTGTAATTTCAGTATTAGATTTTGTATGCTAACCGGTAAATTCTGAAGATATTGTATTTCTTCAATGATCATGGCCTATAAATACTATTATATGCTTTTTCCAAATCTGAAAAGAGGATAGCAACATCTTGACTTTTTCTAAAAACGTTTTCAATAATCGTAGTGTTGATGTGGTACGCAGGAACGTTCATAAACCCTCTCATTAATCTTTACATAATTTCTAATTTACTTTTCTAAAGCTCTTTCAATTACACGTCTAATAAGCAAACATATGAATATAAGGTCTCCAGTTTTTTACTTCCCTGGGTTCTCCCTTTTGTTTTTATATTAAAACTTTTTTTAAATTTTATAATAAAATTTTTTTAACGTTATAGACCCCATTTTAGCAATTATTGATGGAATTGTACTACTAACTAACTAGACCACATTTCGTATTATATTGCATTTCATAACAGTAAAATGCAGAGTTACAAGATTATCAAAATATTTCAATATATTTAATTCAGTTAAGCAAGGTTAAGAGTACTACTGGGCAACTTCTAATTCTTTATCTTTTAATGTTATTATCTTCTGTTATAATAACTATTGTTGTTAAATCAGCTATTGCTTTTTTGTAGAAAGAACTAAGGTTAAAATAAATAAAATCAGTATGAATTAAAATTATATTCTTGCTAGGTTTTCAAATTAAATAACATGAGGTAATGCTCACAAGAAACAAAAAGATTCTATCCAGAATATTTTCACCGTTGCAAATTGCAGTTGCGTTTAAATTGCAAATTTAAGTTGACTGACATTTAAGTGACTGAAAGCCATACTTTTTAGGTAAGTAGATGGACTCCAATAAGCAAGAAATCGCAAAATAATCTTATAATAAATGTGCATTGGTAAGTATAAACGACACAACTGGATCTGCTTTCACTTCCAGGACGCCAATTTAAACATTCTCTTATTAATTCATCTTTAAACCGTTATCAGTACTAGTAAAATTAGTTACTGCTATTAAGTGATTAGCGCCAGTAACAAAGCAATACAAGCTTTTAGTATAAGTTCCTGTTAAGCTCCCAGATTAAATTGGCGTTACATTCTAATCTCATAAATTTCCAAGTTTAGTGTTTCGACTTAACCTCAAGATCATAACTAGAGTTCAACAATAATGGCAATAAGGAAATTAATTTGCGACAGAAACTGGAAAATCCCCACAAAACGACTGGAAAGGACTATGAACGTTAAGGTTTAAACTAAACTAAATAATGTTTAAACATTAAAACGATTAACACAAACTCTTCTTTGAAATCATTACAACATTTTGAGTAGTACCAATAATTATTAACATTAATAATAATTATTAAACGTTGTAAAAGGTTGGAAATCTTAAAATAAAGTTACAATTACGTATTCTACATTCAAAGCTTTGCAGTATATTTCTGAATGTAAATTAAAATTTCTGGATTTACGACTTTTTTTATTAAGGACTATTCAGCAATATATAAAATTTTGGACGCTAAAAAATTATACCTGTAATAAATCCATCGTATAAGGGTTCCCCCAAAAATATTGTTATAACTGAATCCAAAACTGAATATATCAAAAGAGGGATATGAAGCCAACATTCCAATTTTGCTCTACCTAATGCATAAAAAGTATTTGAAATTTAATATTTCTCATATATAAGTAATGTTAAGAATAAAAAAGCTGACGCCGTAAAAATAATCAAAACATAGAAAGAGGGTTTTTGAAAAAACGCGTATGGAATATTAAAGAACATGTCGCGTATCTCAAATTAACTTTTAGAAGATACTGAATGCGACCATGTTTAGACTTCGGGAACAATGTAATAAAGGATTAAATTTTTTTGTAAGCGACTAGGGTAGCGTTTTTCCGTCTTTCCTTCCCGTTGTGTTTGTTTCTAAGCGCTCCTTAAATTTTATAACAACGAACAAACACAGTGAAGTAGATAAAATATGAATGAAACAGTTTATATCCATTTATTTTTATCGTATGTATGCTCTATAGGGTGATTGACAGTTTCATTACTGCACAAAAAAACACCCCCACATATATTCAGGAATATGCTTCTTAAATAAGTAATATTCATCTGCTGGTGACATTTGTATCTTTCTATTTATAACAAGAGTTAAATATAGATCAAAATGATTTTTAAGTTTTCTAAATAAAGAATAAAAACTGCCAGTTAGTTTTATAAAGGATAATCTGATATCCTGCTTGCTTTTGTTTGTGACTTATGGCATATTTGATGTACATATAATGTTACATTTAGACAAGACATTTCTCTAATTAATTTAGTTCTATCAATAAAAAAATTGTAGCAGGACATTTCTTATACGACATTCCTACCTTGGTTATGAAGATTATGTCATCTTTAAATTAGACTATATACTTTGACTGACACTCCAGATTTATTTTTCTATATTCTGTTAGTTCACCCTACTATTATCTGAACATTTAATACACCATCGCTTACTCGACAGAAAGTACGCCCCATTTGCAGGTTTTGTTTAACACCAAACTAGTTATACAAAATTGAAGTTTGCTTGGAAACTAAAATGATGTTGGTAAAACTAAATAGTTGTAGAAGAAGATATATAAATAAAGAAGTTAAATGTTTGTTTAGATTGAGAACATAGGTATCGATATATGAAATAGATAATAATAAAGCATATGGATAAATGCATTTACTGGCCAGTATAATTATTTCAGGCCCTCTGTGGTCGAGTGGTAGAGATCTTACTTCTCGTTCAGACGGACAGGGGTTCACATCTCGGTTGCAACTGAATTTAAAAAATTTAATAAAATCGTGTTTGAGCTCTTTAAGATAATGTATGAAAAGAAACCATTTTTGATAAAAAATATTAAATTCAAGAGTTAATTTTCGCCTTTTTATCATTGGTTAAGTGCGACATACAGCAGAGACCGCAAAAGTTCGCAAAACTTACCCACCGGAAGCAAACTTATGCTCTCTGCATAATTTGCAATGCTGTAAAGTTAATTCAGTTAATCTGAATTCAGAAGAACTTTGAGCGAAAATCTTTTCATAAAGTGTTATTTTTACTTGAAACTTTGTATTTTTCAATATACAATTTTGTATTTATATGAAACCACTTTCTATAAGTAGTATTATCGTGTAACGGGCACATTATTATAATTTATTTACCTTGTCTTAATTTTAAATTTGGTTATTGTATAAAAGAGAAAAGATTTTCCCATAAGTACCTGCAGCAATGGTTAAATTGTAGATAATTTTAGTCCATTTACGACCCTTAAATAGCTAAAAAAAAAGTTTTAATTTAAACTTCATTTCCAAACCAGCTTCTTTTCGCACATTTATCTAATTACTTCATTGGTCTCGTATTAAGATCAATTTTTCTATTGTAATAGTCCACATAAATATTTTTAACAAACGATATTTCCTTGGACCACAATAGTACATTTTCCGTATCAAAGATATACAGCAATCTATCATCTCCTTCCAAACAAATAGTGAGTTTATCTTGAGTAAAACCTTTTATATATTAAATATTTACAAAAGCATATATTGCCTTCGCAACCATATTTTATATTACGGAACATAGATACACTAAGGCTTCTACACGAAGCCGCGTAGTTCTCCACCAAGACGGGCTTGCTTTGTTCGGAAAGTGTTATTTCAGAAAGCGAAATTTGAAGGAGGCTTCAGTTTTTGTGTTTCGTTAGTTAGTAACCTTACCTTATCGATGTATTTATGGCCTAAACCGTTAAGTGGAAATTAAACATTTTGGTATTCAGTCTGGAAGTTGCACGCTAATAATTTCAGTTAGTTTAATAATTAATTAGCAATGAATGGTGAAATCTGACTCTTTGAATTGTGAAAAAATGTTCAATCGATTTTGTATGGGATTATCCCTCCTGTAAATACTTAGTGAACCTGGGTGTAGTCTGTAGAAGCTCTACGTGAAGAATTTATAATAAAAGTTTAATATTTAAGTTTAAAAGTATTTAAAACTAAATTATTACTAAAATATTAACCCAATCGATCAGGTTATAAAAAAAACTTAATAGCAAAAAAAGTGGAAATGATTGTGAAGCTTAAGGATTTACTGAATAAAGAAAAATAACGAGTTGTGGACCAACATAGTTCAGAGTTTAAATTAAACTGTCCTTCGTTCTTCAGGTTGCTGTATTATGGTGTAAAAGTTTGCACTGATATTCAAAAAAGGGCAATTAAGTGTACAATCATTGCATGGGATTAATTTGGATAACTGATGTACTGTAAGTTACTTTGTTAAATGATTATTATGAATTTTCTAACAAGTCATTTACGTCTTTACTTATGTTCTCTAGTAAAGAGTAAAAAAAACTTTATTTTAGAAAGGGATCCCTAATTAAGCTTGTTTGTAATACGTTTTTGTGTCTGAAACAAGAAAACGGGCATGACGTATATTCCAGTTGCATATGTAATGAATCCGATCAAAATATCCGTTCATTAGAATTAGAATAATAAATTGGTCTCGGAGAAGTGGTCTTGTTTGGCTAGGGGGATGGGTTGCAGTTCTCCATCCCCGAATATACCCAAAGATTATATCAAAATATAACAAATAATAAAGTACCTCCTAGAAAATATTTTTATAACATTGCTTATTCACTACCCCTTTTTTTTCTTTTGTTTTTATTTTATATTACTCACAAATATAAATCACATGAATCCTTCCTTCAGTCCGATTACATTATTGATTGCAGAACTGGTACGGAAAACTGTACCACTCTTATCTGAATCACAATGAATTAAACGGTTAATGCACATCTAGCAGAAACTATTTATGCAAAATATTTGCGAATTAACCATAAACTTTTGAAATACTCACTTTTAAAGTTTCATTTTTTCCAGGTTACATTAATCGGTACGGGAAACTGCACCAATCGGCTCGGAACCTCAATGACATTGTACAGTATATTTATTCAAACTATAAATAACTCACGATTTCACGTCAATAACAATAATAGTTATTATTAGTGACCCAATAAAACTTATAATTTAATATTACTTAAAAAGTTTTACGATTAAATTATAAATAAATCAAGATTTGCAAGTTTTTTAAGTCCGCCATTTTGAATTGTGAAAAAAATATTATCAAATTCGTTTTCCGCGACATATGACACCATTAACAAAATAATAAGCGTTTTCAGCGCTTAATTTTGACAACTTCTCGAGATATTGAATTTTTTACAGAAAATTAAAAAAACACACTTTATGAAAAACTTTTCAAAATCGCAGATATATAAACTTTGCTTCTAATATACGTTACAAGATAATCCAAAAGGTTTCATTTAAATTCCTACTCCAGGTAATTATGCCGAAATATATAGATCTTTTCTTTCTAATGGCACATCACTAAAATATGACATCTAGTGCGATTACATGCTTTTTCGATTTTATTGCATACCAAGACCAACTACTGATTTAATTGTGAGAAAACGTATTTTCTTTTACGAAGAATGCATATATTAGATACTTTTTTCTTTGTATGTTTTGTTTTATCTTGTGTTACTTTTTCTCGTGTATAAAAAACGTGAACATGATTATCTAATTAAATAGGTAATTTTGCTTTCTAGCAATCGTAAACTAGTACCAATTAAATTGTCTAAACACAATTTTAATATGATATCAAAACTGCAATGTCTGCATTTTCTATAAATATGTATATGAATTCGAGTGTCGTCGGATATTCCCTGAATGATTACATTTTTTATTTTTTTTTTAAGTTCCGAAGTATCATTACCAAACAGTTAATCTGCCTAAGCAATATGTACTCCCACGTTATTGCTAAAAGCTTAGATGTTCTATTTAATATAGAATTAATTCTCTAAGTCGGTACATTATGCAAACGTAAACTTCAAAGTTGTTTTGCTTCAAAGTTGAATCTATGTAGTCATGTGCACTTCACATTAGATTGTATATATTTTATTATACTTACTCCTAAATAATGTATCGTGAGTTGATTTGTAAAGCTTATACATTTCCCAGAGATTCCTCCAAAAATTTTGAATTAAAATGATCAGAGCCCTTTTCTTTCCAAACACAAAAAGAATTACAAGGTGCAGATATTTTTAGTTGGATTTTCACTGTACCCAATCAATTCGAGGGATAACGCCGGTGCACATGAAAAAAGTATTTTTTATCAAACGACTCTTTTATGAGAAACATTTAACTAGTAGTGATTTTACTAATTATAAGAAATAATAATTAGATAATTAATAAGGTATACCGGGAAAAATATGTGTTGGATATGAAATATTATCTGGTCTCATAGGTACTCATAGAAAATAGCACAGATGATACAATCATTAATTTTAAAGAACGGTAATAGTTTGAAATTGATTTAACTAAAGAACATAATACTATTTTGCACTGATGCTGCAAATTCATTTCTTAGTGTAACAGATTGGGGTAGCCCTATACGAAGGCGACAGAACATTCCAGAGCGAAGTGTCATACACCCGCGAGAACATATTAGAAGATTCGACACGGGCCTCGTATATGACGCATCAGGCGGTTATATGAGGTGCAATAGATGGGTATGTTCCAGCGTTTGCTGGAACGTTTACATGGAAGTTATAAAACGTCGTCTCGGATAGAAGAGAGTTCAGTTAGTATTCAACGGGTGAATTGAATTGTGCTTTGTGTAATTAGTTGTAATTAGTGAATAAATAAATGTTATAAATGCATGTTGTATTAAAAATAAATAGCCTGCTTTAAGTTTGTAAATATAATATAAGTTTGGAAAGTTCGTTAAATAGTTTATAATTATAGTGTTTTTAATTAGTGTATGTAAATAATATCTCTCTTGTGAATAGACGATTAAACAGCATTTTTATTATTTTAAAAAGAACGTTACATTATTAATAAAAGAAGAAAATGATGTACAGTGACTACATTAACAGTAGTTCCCTTTTGACCGCATAAACTTAGAACAACGTTGCTGCAATTGCTAGCATAACCTCTGGAACTCATTCCCTAGAGCCTAGAATATTGTTTGTGTGATGACCACCCTTGCGATTTCGTGACGAGGGAGTGGCTAAATATTAGAAAATTTTGCAGCTTGAGTGTACCGCTGACACCTTTGAAACAAACTTTGAAAGTGGGGGTACTACACATGATTACACGACGCAGTTTTATCGTGAACCTCAACCTATGCGTTTCCGTTAATAGTATATTTTACAGTTGATTTAAAGGCGCTATCAATATTACATATGTCCTATCACCTCTATAATTGTGAATGTTGTTTTAAAAACGTTATCAGTTTAAAGAATGAAATAAATAAATAAAAAATAACGTAAGATGCAAGTCTGGGCGAATGAGAAGGGTTCGATAATAAGCGTACTCTTTCGAAGAATCGAAGAAGCAACACCCATTTCACTTTCGATTTTCACATTATGGGTAATAACTTTGAATATTATGCAAACTATGCCTACAGATCATATTGTTAAAACCTGTCCATATGATGCCGTAACACTCTTGTTAAGTGTCACAGAATGAAAGAAAGAAGGGATGTGTCAGTTTTAACTAACACATCTAGGTTAAACATGCTTAGTGCTAACAGATTGTATGGTTACTCACAAAGTGGAAAAGAGATTAAAAGTGTAAAATGCAAACAGTGTAATGTTAAATTCGGTTATTGTATAAAAAGGAAAATCTTTCCGCATTGCTACGTACATCAAAGTTTAAACTGTGTATAATTTTAGTCTATTTTTGACTTTAAATAGCTATATAAATTTTTTTTTTAATTTCAACCTATTTGAACTTTCAAATAAGGTTTATTACCTTTTATTTACTAAGGTAGATTTTAAGTGGAAATTAAACATATCTGTATTTCTTCTGGAAGTTCTCCGTTAATTATTTTGGTTAGTTGAATGCCGATATAGTCAAGCGATTCAAAGAAATTAGTGATGAAATCTGCCTTTTTGAGGATCTGCCTGAATTTTTGAGGATCCTCGAATTCGTTTTGTATGGGATTTATTCCCCTGTTAATATTCAGTGAACCTAAGTGTACTTGTGGAAGTTCTACGTAAAAATCTTAATAAAAGCTAAATTTTCTCAATCTCTAATAATGACATAAATAACCGTCTTCTTTCCTTTAGAAAAGTGAATAACTAACAGATAATTCAAATACGTTCCAGCAATAATAAATCAATCGATCAAGTTATAAAAAACAACTTTAATAGCTTAAATAGTGGAAATGATTGCGAAGTTCAAAGTTTACCAGTAACTGTCCTTTGTTCTTCAAGTGAAAAGGTTAAAGTGTGATTGTGTTAAGGTGTGCAAAAAAGGCAATTAAGTGTTTGGTGTTGCTTTGTATAAATTTGGATTACTAATGTATTTTGCACTACTTGAGACCAATGAACTTTATTTAATATACGAGAACTCCCGTCACAATTATTTAAACGATAATAACAAACAAGTTTAGTGGCGTTTTCTAAAATGTTGTTTATTTATTCCTGTGTTTAATCTGAAATCAGTGTGTTACAAATTGGCTAGCCAAATCTGCGAGTTTTAATTAATCTTTAGACGTCCAGCTTTTAATTTGTTTGGAAATTATTTTTTCAATTCTTCGTTTCTTTTTATAATAAATATTAATATACTGTTTTTTAATATTTAATTAGTTTTAATAAACAAAATTAAAACAGTACGCAGTTCTAAATTATTGTAACGCACCAGGCAGTTAATTTAATAACTACCATATCAGGATTTATAAATATAATTAAAATGCTACCAAAACTTCATTGTTCAGATGCATTCATTGCTTGGGAAAACTACTATTGGGCATCTTTAATCGTTTAAAAAATACTTAAAGAAACAAACAATTTAATTTCCATTATAATGACCTGAGGAACTTGGAATAGGCAAATAATGATATAAGGGTTCGGGTTTTGATTTCGGTGCATGGTCGAAACAACAAAGCAGACAGGCCCTTCTCAATGTTTTAAGAAAATTGGGAAAAAGATGTATACTCAGTGTATCATCTTTAATTGTTAAGATTTGAATTAGGTTTAAATTTTGAGAAAATTGTGTCAAAGAACCTAAAAACTGAATAAAATCGGTATATTTTTTGGTTCCGGTTCTAATTCCGGACATGCTTTGAAAATAGAAAGGCTCAGATTTCGGTTCCGGTACGACACGAAATATCGGTTCTTGTGATTTTCAGGTTCTGGTGTGGTCTATATTGTCAAACATATTCAGTGTATACAAGTTACAAGACTCTAAACCACACATCTTCTTCACAGCCTGTCCATTTAGCAAGCGTTTATTGTTCTAATTTTATGTAATTTTATATCATTTACAAAAATTACAGTCTTAAGTATTATCTTCAGTACTATAGTTATTATACATTTTTTGTCATCATTTCTGATACTGGTATTTCGGCCTGAATTTTCTCCAGCATTTGTTTGATCTTCTCCGAGAAATTCACAAGGAGCAAAATCTGGCGATTAGGATTGGGAAAGCACCTAAACTATACTGTTTAAATGGATTCTTTAGTTTAACCAGCAACCAAAATTTGACGAATCCTCTTGAACGCGTGAGCAGTGGTATTATCGTGATCCAGCATTGCAAATCACGTTTGTCACGTCATTTATGAAATTGCTTCTTCCCCACGCTCTTCCATAGACGGTTTAAGATGAACTATGGAACTTTTCCGGCAATTTCTAGGGTCGTTAGACCAGGGTGCTAGTCACAAAACGAAGTTCTACCCGATCCACATACACATATGATTTACGGCTTGCTTCCAAAGGCCATTTTAACATTTTTTAGTTTTCGGAAGCCGTTCTAGCGAATTTAATAAATAGAATTTGAATGAACACGCTGTTCACAAATATGCGCTCAGTACTCAGTCTGCAGTAAACATTACACACACTGTTTACGCGTGCCCGATTTTTTACTTTTTAGTTGTTAAATGGATTGAAGGCATCTTCACATTAATGAAAACCTTGAATTAGTAGAAGAGTAATATAATACAAGGTAATCAATATTAAATTTGAATTAGAATTATATTTTAGAGGCATTTTACTCTTAAAATTAAAATTAAAAGCATGTTAACGTTTGTTTACTCTAAATCAGGGGTACCAAGTAATTTCAGTGCAAGTGAACTAATAGATTTGAAAAAACACCGCATCATCTATATTATGCTTGCATTTCTCTGTAGCTACTTCAAGAACAAACATTAATGTTTAAAAATAAAATTTGTTACGTGCTACTTTCGTAGCACCCTGTATAGCTATGCTTTTGTGTTAGTTTGTATAGCGTTTAGGGATTTTCGCATTCTCTCTCCTTTTGGTTGCCATTTTGTGTGGACCTAATTTCGTGTGTTGATAAGAGACTTTCAGTTTGTTCGATCCGTCCGTGAGTCAACTTCTTTAAAAAATATTTTAGTGGACATCGCCGTTTAATTAAGCTTTTCCTTTGTGTTGTGAATTGGGAATTGCCTTGGTGCAGATCTATGATTTATTTGTGGCGCTGTTTTTCCAATTGTTATATTGGAAGCCGTATAGGGATTTTTCCACTGTTCTTTTTAAAGGTTAGAATCACACGTTCTCGTTTCGATGTATAATCGTCGTTAGCCGCATTTGGAGGTGATATAATAATCTCTTATGGTCACATTACACCGAAGGCCTTTTTTTTCTTTTCCTTTAATAAATCTTACGTTAACTCCATACACTACGTTGTATATGTGAGTTGTTAAAAAACCATTACGCTGACTTGGTTGCTGTTGTCTCGTTGGATCACGCTACGTTCGACCTGGTTGGTGACGTTCCTCTTCAGTTCGAAGTGAGTCAGTTATATTGTAGCAACTATTTACAACAGCAATAACCTTTGACAACCCTTATTGTATGTAAAGCATTACTGTATATTTGTGTATTATAATTTTATGTGTTAAATGGTTTTTCCCCAGTATGCGAGTAGCACTTATATCTAGTATCTGTTTCATATATATAATTTTATCACATGGTACTTATTTTATTACATTGGTAGGAATATTTGCTAGTGAATACTTATAAGCTTTGCTCCGTAATAGTAGAATAGCTCACTACTGGAGTTGAAGGTTGCGCAATCTGATTGGTACCTGTAGTCGCGATAAATTTTACCGTGCCCTTTGTTGAATGCGTTTTGAGACTTGAACTCAAGTCTGATCTAGAATAAATAAATTGCTCGCATTAATCCTCCCCCAGACCAAGTTTGTAAATAAAAATCAATAACTTACGTTTGATTTCTGTCAAGGCTATATGTCCTTGAATAAGATATAACCATACTTGCCTGATTTATTTTAAGTGATCTACCTGATAATTTGTTCTAATTAATAATGAAGCACTGTATATCTCTTACTTGAAGACTTATTATTTATATGTTTGGTATTTGTGGTTTATATTTTCAGCTATCGAGGAGCTAATATTGGGAAAAGTCGACCACATTGGTAGTAGTCGCAAATGTGTTGTTCTTTTCAGATTTTGTCGGCCAATACTGCAGCTATTTTAGACGGTTTTTGGCGCCCATTACAGAAGACCTTTAGTGAGACCCACCACCTCACACTAGTTAGCTGGCAGCCGACAGATTTAACTGCGGTCAAAGATTGTTACCGTTTCCCAATAAGCAGTCCCCATTTTGTGGGTAACAAGTTATACAATTTCCTTTTTTACCTGACGAGTAAGACATCTAATACAGACTAAATAATAAAGTTATTAAACTGTAGGATAATTTACTCTAACGAAAGCATTGCTAAAGGTAGTATTTACTTTACTGTAAGTGTAATATTTACTGTGTAATTTACACTAGAGAATGAATTTAGAGACAATTTTCAACTCTAGTTATATGAATCTGTATAAGCTAGAAATAGAGTTCACTAAGTTTATTGTCAACACTAAATGTTTCTCTGTGTAAAAAAGTATGTAATACATATGCAGGTAATGGGTAGTAATACCTATTATTATTATTATTACTATTATTATTATAAGTTGGCATCACATGTAGTTGTAATGTAAAAGTTAACATAAAAATGTCAAAAGTAATGTTGAAAGGATATTTATTATTATTACCAATGTGAAAGGTAATGGGAAACTACAGTATACTTCGTCAATAATAACTACAATAACTCATCATTTCAATAACAAGGTTTGTTAAATATGACAATCCAACTCGAAAATTTTTAACCAATCAAATTACAGAATTTTTCAAATTGGGACCAATGAAATTAGTTTTATAGTGAAAAAACCACTAGTGGTTTTTTCTTTGTGAAAAAATTTATGTCAAAATGAAATGTCAAATTTAATTAAATTAATATTAACTACACACGCTAAATAAAAATTTACTCGATGGATTGTCAAGCCGAATTCAACTCGTGGTCTAATTGTTTCTTGCAAAATTTATCGTTTAAGACATTCGTAGCTTTTGCTTTTGGAAAATTACACTAGTCTCCTGCGTCGACTCGTGTAGTTTTAGTTTGCGAAAGCTACTCATATCTGAAATGACAAATTTTGTCGGAAAAAATTAGACCACTTGTTAAATTATATATGAAAATATATATATATCATCAACACTCTAACAAATGCTAAAAACGTGGTCCGACCTTCTTGCGAACAAATAATATTTTTACATTTTGTATTGTTGAACACATTTACAAGCACACTGGATTTTTGTCAATTTGAAAATTGAAAATATTTAGGCAACAGTGCGTAAAGTTGAATTTGACGCATTAAAAACAGTGCGTAAAATAATATTTTACACATTAGATTCATTATCATGATTGTATTATCATTATTATTTATTTATCACCTTGTATATAACCTGAGTAATGACTTAATATTAACAAATTATAGGCTTATTTTCATCAAGAGCTGTTTGACAAGTTTAAGTCTTCGATCTACCATATTCTGAGTGGCAATGAATTCTTCTGTTTACGTTTTTACGAATTAACCTAAAAAACTGATGTAAAACTTCCCTTTTTACGGGCTTAACATCATTAAAAGTTAATTTTACGCACTAAAATAAAGACATCAAAACCTCCTCAAAACTTTCTAAATTTGATTCATAAATTTTTACAACCCTAAGTATATCGTATTAAAAAAAGTCAGAGTTTTCTTATTCGATTAATAATTAAAGTTCGTGACCCAACTTTTCACAAGTATTTGTGAAATCTTCTTTGATGTAAATTCTGTCAAGCTAAATTTACTTCCTTGTTTTAAGTAGATAGAAGTTTATTTGTAGGTAATTTTCAAGAAAGATCCGAATGTCAAAAGTTAAAAGTTAACTGTGGGGAATGTTTAAAACTATGTTTGAGCATTTTTTTATTATAAAATAACGAAAGTTACGAAACCATAGTTATAAAGCTGGAAGCTTTATAACTATGCTGGATTGTAGTTTATTATCCTTAAAGTTAACAAAGTTATCAAGTAATAATAATTTTTAATTATATTTCCTTTAAGAACAAAATTACTTGCTATCACTAAAGAGAAATTAGTAATATAACTTTACCTTGCACAAATGTTGTAAAAATTACAGGAAATTTCCAACATTTCCTTGGCCATAGAAGACCAAGAGATTAACTAACCAATGTTTTCTTTTAAAGGGATTTTCTTAGCCTAAACTGTTTTGTAGATGTTGAGAATCTAGGCTGTTTGCAAGTCTGGTATTTCTTTGGTGCTCCAAATTGATTAGTCTTGTTGGTATTTGAACAGAGGGGCGTATGTAATTTTAATTAAATTCTTAACCGAATATCCAAAAACTATTGTTTATATTTTGCGTACATGTGAATGCAAGAAATGCCAGAACTCTATAGTTGGTAAACTACCCCAAATAGAAGTTCTGAAATGTATTCTAATTAATTCACTCCATGATAAGTTATATTAAAAGTTATATTATCTAATTAATTATAATAATACCAAAGTACTTGAACAATCAAAATCTATAGCTAAATCAAAAGAAGATAGACTAACCTTTATAATTTACTGATAAAGAAATTATCGATTATAACCCTTCAGGGCTTAATTTTTTACTTTATTATATAATAGTATATTGTGTTATTAGAATTAAAAGTGCCAATTTGTTTGACGAACAATTATGTTTGCAATGCAATGCAATGCAAAAATTGCGAATCAAACAACTATCCCTTTAATCCGAACGACACATTATTTCTTCTCTCAGCAATTAAAACTAGCCATTTAAAAATTTCCGTAATTTTCTTGAAGTTGGCATTAACACGGTGTTGTTTGAGATTTTCCTGCTAAGGAAAGTAATTTAGACAAAACCATATTTAATTGTGAAATATTCATAAATATCGATTGTTAAAAATGGATATAGCTAGTTAATTGGTTAAAACCTATATATATAAAGGTAAAGACAATGTAGTATTTAAAGCTTTCCACAAATTTTCAGGGTTATTTTTATCTGTTTACAACCCACAATTACTTATACAATATTTTAAAATAGATCACCATTAAAGCATCTTAACGTGATATTTATGTAGATATTGTGTCTTCAACCAACCTGGATTGGGTGTAGAATATGAATTATGTGAATAGATTTCAGTAAATTTTCAACGTTTGAACCTTTGAACACCATGAATAAAGTGTGACAAAAACCAACATAATCTGGATATTATTTCTGATAACCTAATTGCAAAGCAGCTGTTGGTAGCGATTCGCACTATAACAATTTTGCAAGTTTCCAAGTACTATTACACCAGAAAGAATTACACGAAATCTGATTGCTTTAGTTACTCTTCCCGTAAACGAATAGAATAAATATAGCAATACGTATAGTTTATGTTAATAACAACAACGTTAACTTTAATAATAATTAATACTGTTAAAACAATGATTTTTAAGAAGATTGGGGAAAAATAAATTATTTTCCTTTAGTTTTAAATTAATTTTTTAGTTTTTAATTTGTTTAATATTCTGATTACCTTCGCATATGTTTGTAAACTGCTAAATATTCGTGCGCTTACGATTCTATTGACTAGGTAATGTATTTGACTCAATGATATGTATGTTTTCTGCAAAGAAAATGCAGGATCTTGAATCAAATTAGAATAAAATTTGCTGTTTTTACTATTTAATACAAGAATGTCAGAAACACCGACCGTGAACCGGTAACTAAATATATGAAACACTACAGGTAGACTCCCATGACTATAAAATTAGTAGTAGTGTCTGTATATCGGCAGTTGGTAACGCGTGACCAGTGGAACAGCCATCCCGATATTCCCGATATACAGCCTTGGTAGTGTAATGTCTAGCGTGCTGGACTACCACCCAAGCAGGCTAGGTTCGACTCCTGCTACTGGCAGATCTGGTTAGGGTTTTCTGCAGTTTTCCTTAGCTGTGACACAAATGTGGGAGTTGTGCTGTTCCATCTGTAAGTCGGCTGCAGCCACACGTATGGCCTACGTAATAATATTAATAATCGCCCCCTCCCTCCCGCACAAGCTTATAGCTTCTGGGGCCTGGTTTCCAGGTTATGGGTTATAGCAATTACTATTATTATCGTTATTATTCTAAGAAATCTTTGCAAAATTACTATTTTCTTGAAAAACTTGTCAAACGTCATGTCAGTTCATAAGAACATTTATTATTATTAACATAAAGATTAATGCAAGTAGTGTATAATGTATAAAACCAGATATTTAGGATAATATCTGAAAATGAATTAATTAGTAACATTAAATATGTAAAATTCACTGAAAATATAAATATATTGAAAATTGCTTAAAAATATCTAAAAGAGAGTAGGAAGAACGATGTAGAAAAAGTACAGGGTACGTTGTATTAAAATAGAGGTTGTTAAAATATTATGCTTTCTTTTAAAACATTCTCTATATTTTGTACCGGTTGTGATATATATTGCATGGGCAATAATACCTAATAAGCAATACTGCACAATATAGATTAATAATAAAAGTAAACAACTGAAATAAGACATGTAGAAGTACATTTCTATAGCTTTTTGGCTGAAATTGAAATACTGAAGCAGAAACATGATCCTGCAAATCCTTGTAGGAAAACTGACGAATGTATTTGGAAACATTGAGTAAATTCCAAAAAAGTTTAATACTATGTGCAATTACTACTTAGCTCTTAGCTTAATCAATAGATTAATTTCTTGGCATCATTTAAATTACAAGTTTAAGCTCTAAGATCGTAGAAATTTGATAACATCACCTTTACTAGAAGAGATACAACGGGAAAGGTCTATGCTACTGAAGGCCAAGTTTTTGAAACGAATAGTATACATATCTACGGCAAACTGTTAACGATAATGAAACCAATATTTCCGATAAAATTAAGATTGTTCCGAAATTAAATTTATAATTGAGAGGATAAACTGCTCTGTTCCCATTTTGTTTCCTATACTTCGTAGATACTTTTTCCACAATTAGGTACCACAAAGTGGTATTTCGAAGTGTTATTTTTAATGTTAAGAAAATGCATCTTAAAAATTAAGTAAACCACCTGAAAAACTATGAAAACGATTTCGAATATGAGGATAACGAGATAAGGCATGTGTAACGTGCTAAAATTTCAGATCCATTTTAATAAATTTGAAAATGTATTTATTGTAAATAGTCTTAGTACGGCCCTGTATATTTGAATATATTTTTGTCAGTTTAAAATTGCATATTTTATTTCATTCATAATAATGTTTTTCGATAGTTTAGAAGCAGCTGGAAAAGGCATTCTCATGCAGATAAGTTAGTTTTTAGTGATAAAATATCAAGATAAAAATTAATTTCTAAATAAAATGACATGTATAAATGCATTTAAACTAAATTTATGTATTCCCTACGTGCTTATTTTCGTTTCTATTGAATAGATTCTCCAGAATATACAGAATTTATAAATGACATAACTACCGCAAATTTTAGTTAATAGTCATCGGTTATAACTTTATCATCAAAACAAGTGATCCAAATCCTAAATTTTAATCTACAACTTTCTCAAAACTCAATCTTTTCATGAAGTTGATGACCTAGAAACTCCAGAATTAATCGCTATTAACCATAGTTAGTTCTGTTAATTCCAATTCAAAACTATCTGGATGGTATACATGTTTTTTAATGGAAAAAACGAAAAATAAATATATTTTCAATGCTGCATGCAGTTGAATAAAGCAGATAAGCTATTCGTTTGTAAACTGCAACACAAAGGTTTTCACAATGCATTTGATTTAAAATTCTAAAACAATTTCCATTTGTTTATAATATGTTACACCAAAAATGTAAAAAGGAATTTATTCGATAATTTAAATTTTGTCTTATTATCTTTCAATGTATTACAAACTTGTAAAGTATTAATTATCTTACATAATTGCATAAATTAAATTTATGAAAGGTAGCATCCTCCTACCTCAAATGCAAATGCTACTTAAGGTAAGATATAATATTATTCTCGCCAATGTATAAACTATTATTAAAGATGATTAAAACCAACAATTTAAACAGCACTAAAGTTGATATGCCACAAAAGCAAAGCAAGAATTCTCAAAACTTACGCTTTTCTTGTTTGTAAAAACATGACTCTCTTGGATAAATTTTCTTATTTAGACGAAATTGCCTCATTGTCATATTTAAAGTAAGGATTCCTGTACCTTACCTGCTTTATTTATTTATTTACATACAGATAATCCAACAGAATATCAAAAGATATTACTTTTATAGGATTATAAAAATTAAGAAAAAAAATTGACATATAAAGAAGTATCAATTGCCTAAACATAACCTAACATATTAACATTTAGAGTGGTTGAATAACATAAAATTTATAATTTAAAAAAATAATAATAATAATAATTGTAAATAATAATTTATATACATATGTCAGATTTTTATAAAATGTATTGCCACGACTGAGATTAAAAGTTAAATATAATATAAGTATAACGATAATAATGTAAAAGGCAAGATCGGATTAAAAGATGTTTTGTCATTTTTTTAAGGAAAGTTGTAAGGAATTAACGTCGATTTGTTAGCGTTTCGTGCGGAATTGTAAAATCTTCTGGTTTCGTGCGTCAACCTGATGGACAATCAAGTTCGGTACTAATGACTTCTCGTTTCGTGCGCTCACCCAAAATTTACCTGCTGATTTTTTTTGGATACTTTTTAAAATAAGATTTCTACATACGAATTGTTGATTTTCTTTTCTGTATTTTATTCATGTATGTTTTCACACCAAACACAAAAATCTAAAGTATTATAAAAATTATTAGTTTAGACCGGATACGAATAAATAATTATTCTCATAATTTTTTAAACAGTCATGTGATTTTTTTAAACCAGTTTCGATTGCTTCATCAATTATATTGATTTTCTAATTTCAAGCTATTTATTTTAGCTACTTTTAGATCCTAATTAATAAAAGGGAAATAATAATGGATAAGTACATATAAATAAGAAATTTATTAGATATTAAGAATAAAAATGTATCAGCTTTAACAGATGTCAATTTACAAAGCATCCACATCGACACTTAAGGAAAGTAAGGTTTTCCCATATTAGCGTTTCTTTAAATCCTGTATATTATGAATTGCTGTTTCATATTGCAAATTTAGTTATGTTATGAATTTCAAGGAAATTGCAGATAATATTAGCGGTACATAACAAAGTAGGCATGTAGATCTGTATTATTCATGAATATTCTGAATTGAGTAAAGTTTCCGTTCGTTTTTCAGCTCTACTAATGGTAAACAAATGATGCTTAAGTAAAAGAAACTACCAAAGAGAGAGGAATTTGCTTACTTTTTAGCTGACTCTGTGAAATGTAGAATATTAAAGTTGATTATTATACTTGATATTCAGATAAGATCAGGTAAACATGTGCAGGTAATAACGCACGAAATAAGAAGTCATTAACGCCATCATTTTAATTGCGCACGAAACCAGAAAGTTTCAGGTAGATTTTCGTCGGCGCACGAAACCCGACGCACGAAACAAGAATATACCTTAACGCCAGAGTTGTTAAAATCAAACAGAAAACTTATAATAACCTTAGTATGTATTAGATTTCAACGATGCTTCCTTTTATTAAATTCTTTATTTGTAATTTCTGCTGCAGTAAATATTTCACAGCTACTACTTGTAAATTTAAATCTTTATTTATATTCTATATTACCAGTATTTCTTTGAATATTCTGTAATGCATGTGAAATTATATTACGAAAGCAATATTTTCATGACCTTTATTCTAGTCAGCCTTCAGGAAACTATACTGGTACGGTTTACAACCTCTTTTAGAGCATTTTATGTAATATTAAACTTACGGAAAATTGCTCACGTCATTGTTATGACATTCATTCAAGAATGCATTTTATTTTCAATTTTTAACAATGTCGTTTCAGTTCAAGCACATTTTGATTTAAAAAGTTAAATATCTTTATTTTATATTTCAGAAAAGGATATGGTATATTTGTTTGCAAAGTTAGTCCGATAGTAATCATAATTGAAAGCGCCGCTTAATTAAAGATATAAAAGATTGCCTTTCATATATTTTCTTTGTCGACAAAGTTGCAACTGGACATCGACTTAAAGAACATATTTCAAAGACCTGTATCTAATGACACATTCTTAAGTTAATGCAAATTTATTCTCTCAGACGTGTATCATATGTGTATCAAAATTTAACAATTAAATATAATAACTCATTATTGCAAATAATATAATTATTGATTTTTTAACATATTGATTACGATGGCTAAAGATGACAAGTGGACTAACTTTCAATTAACCTTTTAATTAGCATATTTTGCATGACAATCTTATGCCCGACTAGCAAGCGAGAACAGGTACTTGCGAAGCCTTCTTCTCCAGGAATGGTCAGTCATTTCTTCCTTAAGAAGAAGTCCTCGTTGGCGAAAATACCAAGAGGTCACTCCTCACTCGATGCTGGTTGTCGCTATCAGAACGCAATTCGGTGTTAATGCTTCCACATTATCCTGGTCTGAGTCCAATCCAACGCGATCCCCCTGGTATTGACCGACGCTTCAGTTTCAGCAGGGCTATAAGCAGTACTACATATTTTGACAGGAAATTTTCCATCACATCTGCAGCTTACAGAGCGAATTTCTCGTTCCCACCCTCTATTCATGTGCGCTACTGCAGATCGAATGAAATTCTGCTAAATTCCACGACGAGTCAAGTGGCAATCTTTTCTTGATCCATATTCTTGAGTGATTCCTTAAGCTTCATATCTGCATTTTTCTAGTTAGTTCCGTTATTAGCCCAAACCACCTTTGGTTCACTTTGAGCATTTGTCATGAGAAAGTGAGCCACATCAAGTTGCAGGGTTTGCAGGTTTGAGGAAAAACTCAGTACCCTAGAATCAAGGTTATGAATCCGAGTATTGTCTAACCTGGCCCAATTGCGTTAAGCTCAATGGCCGTCACTTATTTTTGTAAGAGCTACGCATTGGTGAGAGCGAGGTTGCCTATGCATTAGGGTGGTCCTTATTTTTCAACCTCCTAGTTTTTTATTGCGCACCCCCCAGTTTTGTTCCTTTATGTAAGAAACGAAAATGGTCAAAATTTGAAATCGATCAGATAATATTAACACATATATTAACACATTATAACATAATATTAGCATTGGGTTTAAAATTCCGAAAATTCGTTCAATTTTGCGATATCTACACTACATGCAAATACAATTAAAATTGTTAAACACTACTATCGCAATTACAAAAACTGCAAACTTACTTCAAATTGCTCCGTTCCATCAAATCCATGAAAGTTTTGTGTCTAGAAGTACTCCTAGATAGTTCACTGTTTCGTCGGGGTATTCCATAAAAGTAGTAAATGATACTGTAGGACGCGGAGTGAAGCTTATGGAAGAGTTCAACGATATAATAACAAAAAATGAAGAACAGAAACAATTTCTACTATAAGTACGTCAAGTATATTTCTTTTTTCGTAAATACTTAGATAATAAAATGTAGTATACTTAATTGAACTCTTTTTTTCAGACAGTACGAGATTATCGCCGAAAGTATCCTGGACACAGCCAAAAAAGTCCGAATACGAATTTACAGTTATACTACTCAACTCACGTTGACCTATAACTTTAAGACTATGTAATATAATTAATGACGTACTTGATGCAGGTATCGTACTGAACTAAAACTTATTCTCATATTTGATGAATTATTCGTTATTCACAATTAATTTATTTACTTTTACGACTATAGAAAATTATTTGAAAAAAATTTATTATATTTTCAAACTTCGGGTTCGATGCGACACGTGTTAATATCATCCGACTGATTTCAATTTTTGACCATTTTAGCTTCTTATATAAGGGAACAAAACTGGGATGCTTAAAAAGAAAAACCGATTTTTGTTTTCACCTTTTATAATAAGCACCACACTACTATGCATCCTTTACTAGCTCTCCAGGGTAGTGCCGAAGCTATCTACGAGCTCACCCGTCGGGGTCCATCTCCGAAGGAGACCCATCACACCCAAGTGCTTGGACGAGTTCAACTTCAAGTGTGACTGGGACTTGGAAACTGGGTCTATCTAGGAAATCTTAGAATTTAGCCACCACACCCTACCATAATTAAGGCTTGGTGAGCAACAGCAGAGCCCCTTCGGACTCTACCTAAAAATACAGAACCGGCCTATACCAATTAGGACATCTGATTATCTTATTGCCAGAGGCTAATAATCGTATTCACTCTGTATTTGCATCAAACCCATTTATAAGGTGGTCCTTTGGGGAAACAGCCATCAAGGGGGGGTGTCAGGATAAACTTCGCTAGTATACTCTCGTACTGGAGTGGCCATCCCTAAACTAAGGGATGAGAACCCTAAGACCAGTCCAGTTATAGTGCAGCGATACAGGACCAAGGACATAATTAACTATACCAACTTGCCTATCTTATAAATCATCAATGACAAAGGTTTCCACTTTATTCAGAAGATTTTCCCATAGCAGGGGATTTTCCAAAGGTAACGGTGAAGGAACGAGTATGTACATATCGTACACAATATGCAGCAACACGAACCAATCTAAGCTGCTCTAGGAATTTACATCAACGGCTGAAGATTTCACTCTATACAGTAGTGCTTCAACTGCAGTTCTTCATCAGAAATAACTGCTAACTGCATAAATAGGTTGTTAGAAAACTTATGGTGCAGTAGAATTAGAACCAAGTTGGCTACAATAAAAAAACTCGCAGGAAGCTGAAAATTATATAAATGTGCAAAATTGTTTCAGAAATTGCAAATTTTATTTATTCTATTTATATTTTAGAGATTTAATGAAAACTCTTTTTTTATTTCATGTTATTTTTTAAATATTTTTATTATATTTGAATGATATATTTCAAAATTTAGAAAAGATAAATGAATCCTTCGCTAGGACGCGGCACTGAGAACAGATGGATGGTATTAAATAGTAAAACATATTAGAATATCGCAATATCTAGCAACTAACATGCTAGCTTCCATTTTTGTCAATGTAGCGGTTTGAGCACACTTTTCCCAAACTAGGATTTTTGATATCTAAAAAGCTACCGATTCAAAGACTATACCAGTTCAGCTTCCAACCTACAACAGCAATAGCTATCACATTTCGAAATCTAGTAGGCTTAGAAAGATTAACATTAGTTGTCATTTTCGTATTCAAATATCTAAAATAAACAATATTCCATTAATCAACAGGAGAATAAAAACTTACATATTTAGTATATATGTATCTAATAAGTCATGGAAATTATTATTCATTGATCATATCGATCACCAGTTGCAGCATCCCTATTCTGCGTAATTCTTACAGGAAATACATGTTGGTGCGTGCTATCTTTGAGCACGGATAAAACTTTTAGTAACCTCTTAGAACACAAAGCACGGGCATTAGCAGACATTAACTACAGCGATGAATTTAGACTCATATAGCGCATATGTTCCATTTTGATTTAATGATCATTATCGCGGTCTTCCCTTCTAAGTTTACAGAAGTACACAATACAAAGTTGTAAGCAAGAATAAACTTATCTATTCGTTTTTCTTGTACTAGCATGCTTTTAAGTAAATAATGCCGAACTAAACTTAAACATTACGTTCTGTGAGTTGCAAATGACTTTCTTAACAAGTTTTATTACATTACGTGGATTTAAGGTATCAAATAAATTGCCTAGATTTCGCTGCTGAGAGGGTGGGCAATGATATTCATTCGCCTACACTTATTTCCTATAAACACCTACTGTTTATTACGTTAGATAAAACAAGAAAGATGATCAGATATCCTTGCTTTAAACTAATATACAGTAGATAAAATCCTCCATTATCTTTTCATGTTGTGCTTACTTAATACAAATTCAGCCGAATAAAATATCTCATAAATTAAACCTAAATATTTTGAATGGAAACCTATTAAGAGCAAACGTTATTTGGCATTCCTAAATCAACACATTTAAATATTCTATATAACGTGCCACCTATGGTGAATAAAACTGTTGCCTTTGTCTTTAAAAATGAACCGTACGTTTGACTTGAATCCTAAATGCCATCTCTACACGAAGTTTTATTTTACATAGAAAAGCTCTTTTAAATTGTAGTAGGAAATGGATATAAATTGAGAAAACTTTCTTTGCCTCTTAAAACTGTATGAATGAAAATACAAGCATCTCGAGTTTTGGATGCAGCTTATAAACTTTTCAAAGCCGAAAGAATAAAAACAGATTTTACTTTATATTGCTTCTGTTATTTTATTTTCAAGTTCGTAAGCAGTCTCAGTAGGAATTTAAAAACTGTTTTTTGGAAAAACTGATCTTTCAAGAATAAGTTGTAAGATAACTAATTAATGGGTGCTACATTTTTAAGATTTCACAGAAACGATAATAATTATTCATTGTAATTTTGAGATTTATAGTGATTTTTTTTTGTAATAGATTTCAAGCATATTTCTCGAAAAGATGGAACTTAATATATCAATTTTAAGTACATAAGTATCTAAGAAAACTCGATAAAGGTAGTCTCGTTAAATGTTGAACAAATATGTACATACATACATACATACATAGCCACTGAATAAATCAGTGTGTAGATATTTGTAAATATATTGCGGAACGGGCAAAAAGTGCTTTATCATGTCATTTTCATCCATGACAGGTTTATTGAACAATTATCAATTTTGTATTTTGAGAAAAATCAATCAGATGAATAAGCTTCACATTTTCGGAAACAATCTAAAACTTGACTAACAAAAATTTATAGTGTAAATACATACAGTGCTATTAAATTAAAATGCAATATGCTGGTGAATAATTATTTTCTTTACGTATACGGAATATAAAAAAACAGGTGTTACTGCTGATAATAACTATTCTCTAAACTGAAACATTTGCCTTAAAAAATACCTCAGAAATAATGTGCTTCATAATTGAAACTTTTTTTCACAGTACAAAATAACAACAGGTATTAATTATTTATGAGAGACAACATTAGAATATTTTAAGCAATTGCGTTACCAAGTAAATGGCCTTTTGAAAGTAGCTCAGACCTCTTACTGTAATTGGATCTGCCAAACCGTTTTTTTGAGATTATGAACACTGTTGTTGCCAAGTTTAATTACATAAATACGTTAAATTAGCCTAATGTAATTAACAGTTGCTTAAAATGTAGTTACTATTCTTTCCCTGCAGTCAATAGACTTGAAAGAATTAGAGAAGTCCCATTCTCTGGGGCTTATTGTTCCCTAATTTGTTGTATATTCTATTTACGTAATATAATACAATGTAAATATTACTGTTATAGTTATTCATTACCTAAAGCATTGTGATTCTTAATGATTAATGAATCTTAATCTTGATGCATTTCAAAACTGTTGTTTCCTTCATGGGATTCTTTAATCAGGTAATTCAGTAATTTTTCACTTTACTCGCCAATTTTAATTGAGTCTAGGAATTATGGAAAGGAGAAAAAATTGAAAACTAGTGTTTAAAATCAGTTTTTAAATATAAAAATCACTTTTAAAAATTCATTCGTTTTTAGTTCTAAAATTTAATTGGTCGTCTTATTAGCGTTATAAATATCACGGTTGAAGTTACTTTAGGAGGAAAGAGGACTGACTTGATCCGCAATATTCATAGTTATACCAGTTCAATGATTGACACGATTGACGGTTAGTTACAAGTTTAGCTGAATTAATCGATATTCGAAAGGTTAGAATGTCAGCGATCGGAAAGAAAACATTTCATGTACCCACAATCTCGAGAAATTGTTTACAACGCTTTCCCTTATCTGAGGAGTTCGTTTTGAAAGGAATCAAAAACACAAATTAAATAACATATACATAAGTGTACAAAACTATAAATTAAAAGTATAAAGCAGCATCTATATCAGTGTGTGATAATGAAAAAGTGCCTAAATTCACGTAAACTAAAAAACCAAAAGGATCATGACATCATCAGTACAAATCTTTGAGCTTATGAGTTGAACGACAAAAGAAATGTTATTTATAAATTTCATCTGACTAAGGAATTTGCAGTAGCATTTTATCGTCTCCAATTAGAAAAAGAATTAGAATGGAATCACAAGATTTCATCATTGAGAACAGTTATAAAGAAGGTACTAATTGAAGGTCATCGCATAAAATTGTGAAATCGTGATAAAAATGAAAAATAAAATAGTTATTAAAAGCTTCACAAGATTTATTGCAATTTATATACCTAACCATTGCTTCGACAGAAAATGTCACTATCAAAAGTAAATATTAGAAGGATACACAAATACTTTGCCAAAGTTACTTAATACAAGAAATAGACAACTAGAAACGAGTTCAATACGTATCTTGCAGGCAAATAGTAATTTTAGGCAAATACCTGCCTTAGACCCGATTAGCAATATCAATATCGGCGTATTAAAAGTTATTTTAAAAGCAATATCTGATGACGATAACCTTATTTATGTTACACCAATAGAAGAATTTTTTTATAAAATTGATGAACAACACAAAGAGACAGAACACGGGGAACGAACAAAACGCTTCATAATTAAAAAAAAGTGTTATTCCAAGGCTTTCAGTTGAAGTATACCCAGAATTGTGTAAGACTTGTAACTTGGAAAAAAGACAGATGAAGCGTACTGGTTTTATTGTAAAACCAATAACATAAAAATATTTCAATCTAAGGAGACAAGTCGACTTAATTAACTTTCAATCATGGTAAGATGGAAAATATAAATGACTTCTAAACTACGAAGACCGTTTTACAAAATTCTTATATTTAAGACCATTAGAAGCAAAAAGGGCTGCAGAGATGGCTACGGAAGATTTTTTCGAAGAAGGTGCACCAGTAATCTTGCAGAGTGGTAATGGACGTTGATTTACTGCCCAAGTAATAATAGAATTGGTTTTGTTACGGTTAGAATACAAAATCGTACATGGACGTGCCAGAAACCCTCAAAGTTAAAGGTCAGTAGAAAGGGCAAAACCGAGATGTTGAATAAACGTTTAACAATATGTGTGAAAAAAATAAAAGTTCCCCTTGGTCCATTGGGTGTTACTACTATAATAATAATAAAAAATACATCATGCCATCGTATCATTGGAAAATCGTCTTACAAGGGTCTATATGGGACACATCTCAAAATAGTTTATGATCTATAGTCAGATCTTATTAATAAAATACTAATCGAAGAGGAGTTAGAAAGCTTAAACACAAACAAAGGTGACAGTAACAGGGAATGTTCATGGTATGATGGCAGTGGTACAGTACCAGCAGAAGGTCCTGAAAATTCTAAAGTTTAGGGCCTCCACAAAGAAGCAAATTCAGGTGATGCGAATATAGAAAAAATTGCAGATAATCAAATTGATGCCTACGTAGAAGAAACCATAGAGAATATTCCTATAATACTAGAGCACGTGGCAAACAAAAGCAAATGCAGTAAAATAGTGCACGTAATTTGTGTTCTTGTTTCTGAAGAAGTTTGGAAGTCAGATTACTTGCAGACTCTGCATCAATGAAGCAAATACTAGGATTATTCGAAAAAATTTAAGTATTTTAAAAAACTGGCTGACTAGAAGTGGCATAACACTAGTGTCTTCAATTAGTGTTCACGTAAAAACGTATTCTTCAAGGTTGTGTTATTTCTATAAGGCAAGCCTGCGCCGCACAGCCTATAATTGCGAATTGGCAGTTTGAAAATATCAATGTTAGCCTTCGAATCAATGTCGCCTGTCAAAGTGATGTGATGAATTTATTACATAACTCGTTTTATAAATCAGTTATGTGAAGAATTAGTTAATTATGTCTATAGTGTTATAATGAACTTCATTATCTAACACAAATGAATGACATAATAAATTCTTATTCAAGCAGTCGTCGATAAATAAAATAAAAGCGTTGAGAAGACCCATATCTAATATGTTAGTAAACACTATACTATGCCATCCTATGTAAAAGACGTTAGTCACGTATTGAGATAAGAAGTATGCAGCTGAGAGATAATGTTATCATTCCTAGTTTGCACTTTTCACAAGATAGCCACATTGCTGATTTATCTAGTATGCATTTTCAGTATGATTTTTCATTGCTTTTGCAATAAATAATAATTAATAATTAATTTAAATGGTTTATTATATTAATAAATAATTAAAGTTTTATAAATATAATAAAACTCGCTAAACTAACAGAAAACAAGCTTAAGCAAAAACAGTATATTTTATAAACAAACGAATGCATTACTATTGTAGCAAACATATTAAAGAAGGAATACCCTGATCACTCTGTAAGTCCTCTTCTGACAATCCAGCGACCGCGATGATTATTTAATATTATATATTATTTAAAGTTATTTTAAAATTGCCTCATTGAAGTTACAGAATGAAGTGGAGCAGCACCCTATTGGAAAACTACTCCGTTTTATAATAAATTTGAATCCTGCTCAATGGCCTCCTTAATCTACGGTATAATTCGATTTTGCAACGAATCTAAGTATCTCTCACCATTTCAAATTTCTTTATCCAGTATATCAAAATCATCTTTGTTCAATTCATACAGTAATTTATTTTTGTAAGTATGGTATCTGTATTTATGAAGAATTTTAGAAAAACTTGTATGTGACACTCTTGATTCTGGAGATAACGTAGGATAGACTGTGTGTTTAGCGAACGTGACCTAAAATTGTCACTTCAGCGACAGCTTCATCGTTGAACAGGACCAGTTTACATGAATTTGTTCAGTAATCTTAATACGTATATTCGTCGTACATCTTCCTGAATTATTATTGAATATACGAGCCTTGGCTTTAGCACAGTTTCCGTTATGATAATACAAACCCACCAGTTCAATTCGTTCTTGAAACGTGTAAACCATTGTTTAGCTTAACATTAACAAAAACGGGAACGCTGAAGTGAAGATTTGAAATTAAATTTTATTGATTTTTGTTCGAAATAATTTATTTTTAAAGAACAAATTGAACAATATGATGATATGTAGAATAGAGAATGGAACGACCTTTAACATAAGCGATTACTCGACTTCCATTTTTATTTCAAACCTTCATCGTGCTGGTTGGTAGGGGTAGGGAGTAACCGCGACAAAGCCAAATAAGGTCAGGGTCAATCTTGACATCAAAATGTGTCCGTCTACAAAAAAATTGACATGTTGCAGGATTCCTTTGAAAACAACATGGCTATACAGGGTGGCTCGTTTTCCCTGAACTATGTACAAGCTACGGTACTAAACTTTAGTTGAAAGGTTTTCGCGTTCAAGATATGTTTGAATAAGTAAGTTCAAAAACAGTATTTTTAGTAAATTAATCTATTTTTTGGGAGACCTATACTATAATTAGAAATGCTCTCAAACATTTCCATGAGTTAAGCAAAATTATATATCTTAAGTAACAATAAAGTCATCTTTAGCACATAAAATTAACAAAAACGTTTTATGCACACTTAATTTGGAAGGTTTAGCATATACTTACTAGAAATAGTCGATCTTATTTGCTTTTCAACATCTCTATTGTTATAGAAGAAAATTATATAAAAACTGCACAATAAATGATATTTTGAATTAAATACTGGATCGGCCTTTAATTTCGGTCCCCGTTTGGTCTAAATGATCTGCGATACAAATAGACAGTGGTTATGTAAGTGGAAGAAATATTGTAGAGACTTTCACTTTTTGAACCACCCTAGAGGACGTGCTTATAATTTTTCACCCGGTATCAAGAATTATCAACTCTTGTTTGAAATCAAGCTTGCAATCCTTATTAGATTATAAGGTAAATATGGAAATCTCTGTTCCACCCGGACCCGTAAACCTCTCAATCCCTTAGTTGAACCTACGATTTTACTCTCTCAGAGATGCCCACGTAATTGTCATTAGTATTGTCTTTTGACTTATTACAAGCAGTTCACGAGATATTTTAATACTTGTCATTGATTTATAAAATAATTTGTCATTAAAGTATTAAAAATTTAGGTTTATTTTAAATACTACGATATATTAAGTACTCAATTAATATTTAACCAATACCTATCTAAGCGTCTGCAAGACATCGCTTTTGTCAAAAAACGTTATTGAAAACGTTTAAACCTGAAGATGTTTGTTGAATATTCATGAGGGAGTATTTGAAGACGTTATTTTGCTTCAAATGCAAAAATTCTAAATCTATTAGAGATAGTGCAACTGTAACATCTAGAAAACGTAATGAAAGAAGGTTTCTGACAAACTAATACGAATATACTGTTTATATGAATACGGTTGACCAAAGTACTTGATGCAGAGACGATTCCAAATTTAAAAAGCGTTACGGCTGGTTGGTGTGCTGATATGAATCATCAAGTGAAAAATTAGTTTTCAGATTGTAGAAATAATCAACCCAATAATTCAATTTTGAATAATTATTCCTTCGAATAATAATTGTAATTTATATTCAGCGCCCAAGTATTTAAAATACTCATATATATCTGCTGAGTGATGAAATAACATGAAAATAATAAAAATTCTAGTATTTTTATATTTAATTTTGTTTTTAAGAAATTTTCTTTAATTGTAATTATAAAAGCAAATTGTATGTATTTATTGTATGTATTTATTGTATGTATTTCATTTGTTTTCAGCGTGAAAGACAAACACGAAAAGGGAGCTTTAAAAACTCATTTCTAACATATTTAAGTGATTCAGTTTTTAGAGGTTCATAACACTACGTCAACATTTTTAAATTGGATAATATTGTAAATATCAAAAAAATCGTTCATAAAATAATCTTGTTTTCATTGCACAAATAATTTTTTTATCCGTTAAATATTAAAAATATTTTAAACATATTCTTCAACTGCTCAAGGAATGACGCTTGAAAGAAGTTTTAGAAAGCCTACTACAAAATGTCTTTATATAACTTAACATTTACTACAAACCATAATAATTGAAAATTGAAAACCAGATTGCCTTGTTCAAAATTTGTAGTTGCTTATCCCAAGGGATCACAAACATCGTCCCATACTATGTTTACACAATTATTACAAACTTTATCGTGTTAGCTTTATCAACAGTTTACCATATTGCTTTTCTCTCGAGTCGACAAACAAGAAAATAAACTTAATAAAAACGATCGGACCAAAACATCTCATAGCCTTAATTAAGTTTGGCGGATGGGCGTGATAGAAGATAAAATTTCATACTTTTCGGCATCCTGATTTTATTTCCGGAAGCAGATCGAGCTGCGTAGAGGAAAATCCCAATTCGTTTTAGATTGAATCGTATGCTCATTTAACTTGGTTTGTTAAAAATAGATTTAATAAAGGTCGGTATCAGAAAGTAGGCTAGTTTTCCACATGTTAGTGTCCTTTAATGCAAATTTTATACTACATATGTCGTGTTTAGGGATCATAAAAAGTTTACAGTGTGTTTTCAAATATTAAACCATCAAATGAATTTAAAAACAGTTTTTTGAGGTTAAGTGTTAAGTGTATATATTTTAAGACATTGTTCTGAAATAACTTACTTTTGTGTGTAAACTTTCAATAAATTTCCTATTTTTGAGTAAATTTATTATTTATTTATTTAGTTATTGACTTTTACTACGAGCTATTATACGTATTTCATTTTATCAGTATTAGTTTATTTTCAAAATAAAGAGCTCGAAAACTCCAACCTAACTTCTGAAAAACTACTACACGGAGTTTATTTTTCTAAAAAAATAATAAGGTAGAATACATATTCCACAGTTTGTTTTATTATGTCGTCCTATATATATTATATATTCTTTGTTCTTGGCATCACGGTTGAACTTCGAGCTGATTTGAATTCAAGTCTCAGACTATAGAGTAATCATTTTAAAACTACCTGGAATAACAATTGTATAATGTACATCAACTGGCTAATATAAAAAATAATTTAAATTACAATAAAACATGGAACAAGTCACTTATAGAAATTAAATTTAAAAGATTTGATAAAAGTTAAACGTTTTTGTATCTCTCGTACATTCAATCAGAAATATAAATAAATAATTTCAAAATACACAACTCACTAAAAAATAATTCTGAAAACCTAGACTAGCATTTTATTGGAAGTAATAAAGGAAAAGTATCAATAAATCTTATTAAATAAGATCTACACATACCTGATGAGAATCAAACCCTTAACACTAGAAACAGTCATATCGTTTAATATACCACTATAGCCGAAAAATTCACAAGGTGCAAGTCCAGTAATTGCATCTTTTTAAATATTTAAATGTGTTTTTACTATAAATTACAAAATAATCTCAAAACAATTATTTTAAAAATTGTAAATTATATTGTTTTTATGGTTTTTAAAAACTGCTGTAAATGTATCTTCCTTCCGATACTATTTGAATAGCCGCAGGAACTTTTAACTGACTTGCCCAAAACCGAGTGAAGTAAGTTTGGTCAGTTATAATATACTCCTAAATAATACTCCTGAATTATATTTTTAAAAAACCGTATTTTGCCTTAATCGTACGTTTATGGAATTTAACCTCGCTTTCATATTTTTATAAATTAGCGTTTGTTTAAAAAGTAGCAGGTGTCTTTCTGGTAGAAATCCTAAATCTGAATTTTGAAAAATCTCCTTTCATCAAAATGGACATTAAAAAAAATTTTTGATTCAGAAATCAATCCACGCAAAACGCATATTCGTCTAATAAAAACGTTGGAGTTTGCAGGAACGCAATCTTCTGTTGAACACTTTGTCAAATTTAAATCAAGTACTGAAACACAACGTAAGATAGATATCGTCATCGATTTCATGTTCGAGATTCTCCTTCAGGAGGTACTATTTTATGTTGGGTAAGATAATGACAAAATACTGGGCCAATACTTAACATAGAATCGACCGATAGCCCAAGTTCAGTATAAAATCCAGAAGACAAAAACAGGTTAAGAAAGCAGTTCTTCGTAGACCGAAATGATCACTTCATCCGCATGTAACTTGCTTTAGTTTATCTGAGAATCTTATCGAAGAATGCTGCCGAACCTGAAATTCCATTCTTTTAAGATAGCAGTAAAAATTAACAGATCCTATTGAAATTTGGCAAAGATTTTAGAATTAAGAATTGAGATATTTATTGCACAAAAACTATTCAGGAGTTACGAAGCATAGTTCCATTTATACAGAACTGTTAATAAACAGAAATATAGGTGCCGAGAATGCATCTGCAAATCTCCAAACTTAGGAAATGCTTTAACATTTTCCAAGAACTGACAGTTTGGTGTGCTGTTTCATCACTAAAAATCATTATTCGCCCTTATTTTATTGTGATATCGCATCGGTTACCTCCCGAAGATATACGTTGCAAGCGTTTTTAACAAACATAGAATAAGATAAATGAGTATCAATTTTTACCAGATAATGTCACACTGCACACTACAAGAATCGCTATTCACATGTACGACAATCGCTCCCTAACAAATTGAATTTTCGTGATGGCGACTTTAATTGGCCCTTAAGTCTCCAGACAGCGCCGTTTCTTTGGGAACATTTGAAGAGTAGAGTATATATTCGACAAGAACCTGTATTAAACTGTATATCAACTAATTGTATTAATTTTCATCTTTTTTTATACTAAATGCTTGAGTTCCTTATCAAATTCAATTTATTTGAAAGATCCCACTAAAAATAAGTAAACGTTTTTAAAAATAATAAATTAAACTTAAGGTAATTTTAATGACTGAATGAAAATTTTTTTCTGCAATTAGAAAAAGTGAATAGGAATTGAAATTAAAAAAAGTTACGTAAAACAACTGAAATAAACATAAACTTTTCTAAAAGGCAACGAATCGAAAGAAGCTGCATCTGACGTTTCTCAGTACTTTAAGTTGAATACAAAACAGAAAAGCATTCCTTTGTTCCAAGGAAAAGTTTAAAAATGATTTGCAAGTTAAATTTAAATTATTATTATTATAGCTAGAGTTGTTCTAGTAAACCCGGCTGCGCGTTACAAGAAACTTAATCCTCTTAATCTAAGGTATTTGTTTGGTTATTGCAAAGAAATACACCGATTTTATGTAAATTGAAGCCCACAGCATTTACAAAATTTACATTTACCAAAATTTAGTATTTTATATAACAGCTAGAAGATTACTCAAGAAGTTATTCATAATTGTACCTAATTGAGTGAATTATTGCTTTCAAATATCAGCAGCATAAATCTTAGAGGATCTTCATTCCTAAAAGTTAATTTACATAAGTGATTAAAAAAGTGTTTTATATACACATTACATACGCATTATTATAAAATGTTTACCTATAACTCAAATAAGTATGTAAATACCTTCTAAATATTATTCAGTTGCATTTTAAAAATGAAATGTTTCTACCTAACGTCTATTAGGTATATTTTATTTAAAGTTCAGTGTATAGAAGGACTTGCTTTCTCAACAAGCAGTACCTAGCTATTTACAGAACCACTTTATAGAGACATATGCCTAATCTTCTGAGTCATATATGAATCAATGATTAGAAGGTTTAAGTTTGGATTTGACATACATAGATAATATAATTGACATTTGGTAATACATACACCCGTGTCACTGAAGCTGTTATATATTTACATATATACTGTTCACAGATCCTAGTTCAATTATTCAAAGTTTCTAATAGATCTGATGTGATTGATTAAATCTTTGAATGTTAATACGAGTATTTCAAGAACAATAATCTGCTTCTATACAACTTTGTAACAAACACACAAAAAAAGTTTTCTTTCGTTTCAAATACTAAATAGCAGATTTAGTTGAAGTATACTGCACCAATGATAATAGTAATATAAAAGATTTCTACAAAATAAAGAAAAAATAATTTCTTTTAAGAAAACAATACATACCTGTATCTGTTAGTAAATGTACTGTTTCCACAACAATTAAAGAAGTTTTAGAGAAAAATGTTGTAATATGGAATACTGTTTATGTATTACATTGAGAATAAAAAATGAAAAGTTTGCCTAATTGCTGCAAATGAACCATAAAACGTCATGATTTCTGGTAGCTATAAGACAAAGTGGATTGAAAAAAAAATAAGAAACTTCCACTTTTTACTTACTGGTCATATCAGATTGGGCCAGGGTACTATATTCATCTAACCTGAGATTCTGATTTATGCATTGAAGATATAATTGCCATGATAGAAGTTCTAATATACAAATAGAAGTTTATTCTATACAAGCAATAGATCGTTTATATACGTACAACAATATATGAGTGTGGTAGTATGCACAAAAGTAAATCAAAGCATCTGCATAAATTAGAAACTATAAAATTAAAACAAACACTCTTTTAACCGTCTTGGAGTCAGTAAAAGAGATTTGGATCAAGTTTTTAATCCTTCTTTCTGGTTATCTATGATTGGTTACTTTTTCGGGCCTGCTCACCAATTTTCAGTGGCCAGATTGCTTTGTTTGCTTGTTTTGCGAATGTATTTTTTACCAAAATTTTCGCCATAAAATTTTTTAAAAATTCAAATAGCTTGGGCCAATATTTTCTTAACCATTTGGGCTGGATGTTTATACAAGTGATTGTTTATTCCGGCAGACATAACTTAAACGTACCAAATAATGCATTTCATTAACACATTATAAAGCATTCGACATTTAGCATATGCTAAATAACCCCATACTTTTGAACCCCTGAATACTTTTTAAACCCCATAAGTTTGAAAAAGTAGTCAATAGAGAAAGGTAGCAGTTTTTGGCATCAGGGTTATTAATAGATAAGGTCAGCTTTAGATTCTGTGCTATGCATTCCATAAATAATGGCTTTTGTGAAAATAACAGCATTACAGTATAACCATTTTAGAGTCAATAGTTCTTATGGTGCGGTTGAAACAATTAGCAAAGATTCGATTTTTTATTCAGAATGTTGCAACAACATTTTATACACCGTTTGGGTAAGGACATGTACAAGTATACATACATTTTACATATTTTAGTTTGAGACCTTAAAGAAGATATGTCAAAAATATGAACAAAAGTGGAAATAGTCGACTGGAAACACTTGACTAGTTGACATGAAATGACCCGAGTGGTAGCATATGATCCATAAATAAATATTGTATTAACCATAATTATTACATAGTATCGATGCTCTTTAACGAGCTAATGCTTAATGTTTTGGTAACGAGGAAGAACAACAAGTCAACAAACTAATTGTAATATGTAAGAGTTAGATACGAATTAAGTATATTAAAGGTGGCTTTCTAGCCAACAATCTGAAACTTTTCTATAGGTAATTGCTTTATTATTATTAGCGGTAGATAATAGTATATTAAAGTATTAGTTTCATAAGACACGTTTTTAGCGCACGCGTCCGAGTTTAGAAAACGACCCGCGTAGCGGGGAGTTTTCTAAAGAGGACAAGTGCGCTAAAACGTCTTATGAAACGAATACTTTATACTATTTTTTCTATTTGCGTTAGTTCGTTATTAAATAATTAAAAAAATTACTTAGTTTTAAATAAAATTTGTTAGGGATATTTTGGTAAGTAGCATAACAGTTGGCAATACCAGAAATTATGCAATTATTTTTTACATAACCTCGCTTAATCCGCGCGACGTAAAAATTCTCATTCTTATCTCATCCACACAAAGCGCGCTAGTAGCGGGCCGCTACTAAGCAGCAGGACCTCGTTCAAATTTGCCAGGTGTATTATACGTACTGTTGAAAATTATTATAAATTCAAAGTAGAATGTATGCCAATATAGTATTTGTGACATAAATAATTGCTACTTAATGAATTAAAAACTTGGATGAAATAAGAATACGTAATTATATTTCATTTCATAGAATATAAATACCTTATTTGTTAAAGAAATTAATGGGATATAAATTCAATAGTATTTTCAGCAAAGAATGATTTTTGTTAACAAAAATAATTATTCATTGGATATTTTGGACATTATAACTTATAAGGTAAAGATATATAATTTTATAAAACTGAATTTTATTACGTTAAGTTTATCGTGAACTTTTGCAAATCCACAACACAATGCAGCTCATATGATGACAGTATCAAAATTTACAATTTCGTTAATAATAAAGTAAAAACAGTTACGCCCTTAACATGGCTTTTTATTATTCGGCGCATTTATGTGGCCTGCAAGACTAGTTTTGCAAGCGTTGCATTCCAGTTATAAAAGTTCACACGCAAAATGCGTGTCCTATTTAAGCCATTTTGAATCATGAAACATTTTGAATGCAAATAGAAAAGTTATTAATTAATAAAAATTACTTAAGCATCCATCCTACACATTTCGATTTATTGTCGTGGGAGATTGTGTACTATGCATAACGTTCCTGGTTCTTATAACAAAATCAGAAAACCATCCAAAAAATTAGAGCTAGACAACACCCCTCTGAAATTTAGGGTGCTACAAAACCGTTACTAGTTAAATAATGCTTAAATAAACATCGATTGAATCAAAGACCTAGATTTGTGGTGAATTTAAGATGACTAACACATTGTACATACTACTACTACTACTACTAATAATAATAATAATAATAATAATAATACGTTTTGCTATTGTCTGAAAACAAGGATATTGTGAAGTTGGAGAGAAACCTTGCTTCTTAAGTAGCTGAAGCAGAGGTAATAGAATATACACTACCTTCAGATAAGACAACAGTAAAGACATCTAATGAGAAGATGATGGTATGTGTAATTAAAACCAACACAGGCAGAAATACTATAAATTAGTGAATGTAGTCAATGATAATAAAAATAATAATAATAATAATAATTACTACCCATTACTTGGAGAACCAGGCCCCATAAGCTATGAAGCGTGTGCGTACATACACGCCGTGCATTACGTAGTTTTTGATTAAAAAGTATTTATTCTAAACAAATGAATGAATAAATAACCAAGGATACAACCATGAAATTTCGTTGGCATATAACAGGAACCACCAACCATATAAATTACTTTTATTGAAATATCCTTTTAAAACAATATTAACTTTGTGAAAACTGAAGGTTTGGTTGTACTAAAAAAATCTCTGAAGTAATATATTAACTAAATTCAAGTTAGTTCATTCTTTCAATTTATTAAAAACAGGAATGTTTTTAGCTACAGGGAATAGCTTGGTGAAGACGTCACTTAAAAATTAATATTTTGCTACATTAAAAAAACTCAGCTTCAGTTGACTTTAAGTAACACTTCTGGTCTAAACAGTATAATAAAGGAAGTGCGTGGACGAAAGTTGATTTGAGAAATCAACAAGACTACCTGTTTGGGTTTTTGTATAGTTTTCTGTATTTTCACTTCACGTCACTTCCCCTATGATCATGCAAATAAATCATAAGGCATCATAAAATCGATCTGAACATTTAATGTTATTGATATTATGATCAATATATCAGATCGATTTTTCTCAGAATTTTTGTTATGCAACCTTATGATTTATTTGCATGATCATAAAAGGAAGAGAAATCACTATCGAATTCCACTACTAAAAATGTATATTGTCATTTAAATTTTTTGTGATGACGTCATAACTAACAAACATTTACAAAGTTCAGAACGATTTTTCTCAGAATTTTTGTTATGTAACCTTATGATTTATTTGCATGACATAAAGGGAAGAAAAATCACTATCGGATTACACTATAAAAAATCTATATTGTCATTTAAAATTTTTTGTGATGACGTCATAACTTAGAAACAAATGAAAGTCGGGAGGTGAATCGCACATATTAATGTGTATTTTTAAAAAACAAAATCGATGTGCTTCAGCGTTTTAAAAAAAATCGGTTGAGTTCGCTTTTTCTTTAATATTCCATACTTTAATCCCACCCTGTATATGAGCCCTATATCATTGAAGTTAGCATACTCTATTTTTGTTATTTAAAGGATGTCCCGCATTTTTTTATGATATACATAGTAGCTGTTTTTTGCTGTTAGAGTGAAGTACTGTCTTCGCACTTATTCCATGTTAAGTTTCATGAAATTCTATCGAATGGTTTTCTCACGCCGCTCCTTCAACTCTGATCAATCTGCGGACGCAAAGAGGAGGTAAGAGGATTCCCCGCCTCAGTAAAATTTTATAAAACGTGACATACAGTAGGTGCAGAAGCAAAACTTTATTCTAACAATAAGGAACAGTCACCTTGAGGACCAAAGGAAATTTTGGGAAAAATATTGTGGGGTGTACTTTGTTTTAAAATATAAAAGATAAATCCACAACAAACTAGAACAATAAAACAACATAACTTATAATATAGGAGGTCAGTAATTTACTCCAGCAACAAGAAATAGATACTTCGAAAAAACCAAGAAAATCCAGGGTGGAAATTGCGGAACGCACTTTAACAGAAACAGAAGTGTGCGAAAGACAATTCAATCAAGAGACATGGCTCCTAAGAACAATATCAGAGAGAAATTTTCACATTTAGGAAATCGTTACAGCATCCTATTTAACTATAAGAATTCGTCAAGATCGTCTCTACTTTTCGATCAATTTAGTAGAATATCAATATGTTGAACAGTTATTCTCATTGTAATATTTTAAAAATCTAAAACCATAAATCCGTTTTTTCGAAATAAACCTTTTCTTGAAATAATTTCTGAAGTTGCATTCTTGTAGGTGTCAGTTTCAAATAACTTTATTCAAATAAAAAAAAAGAATTAGTTGTCTAATCATGGCTCTCGATTTAGAAAATTATGTTCTAAAAGTATTTAAATAAAAAAGTACGTAATGAATCAAATACTATCAATCTTTTATATCAAAACCTGAAAGTTATAGTCAAACTGAAATCGAAAAAGTTTCAGCATAGTTAGTAACTCTTTGCTTTATCTAAATACAGATATCTAAATTTTTATCAAGATATATCTGATTGGGAACTGGCACATACTTTTTTTGTTCCCCAATGTTTCCACCGTTTTCATAAAATGGAAATGATGCATCCTTTGTCGGGATTTTTTCCAAAGTTAAAAATGGGCATACCACACCTCTTGCTACAAAGTAACCGTCGTAATTTCATGCAATATTTAAATGTGGTAGGCTTTATTGCGTCTGGTCTATCTATCACTTTAGAGACCCTTCGTTAAATAAATGTTGGTTTTCGAAAATATTCAGGATTTATTCATGTATTCGCAGCATATTAAATTATACCCCCAGTTTAACAATTTAATGTTTTATGACGATTTCGTTACGATGAATGCAAGTTTAATTTAACTAATTTATTGTTTTATTTGCAAAAGCAAATGCATTTGTAAACGAAAAATTTTAATTTCCGAAAAAATTAATAATAAAAATCTTCTATTCCGGTTGTAGATAATATGTAGCTGCTGATGTAATTCCTCAACCTGTTTTAACTGTATTAATAATTCAACAGATATTGTAGATACATTGTGATTTTTTTAGTAGTGCTAATATTTTTCAAAGTAAAGTTTATAATTAAGTTTGTTTAGGTTGTCGCTAGTCATTTCCAGGAAATGATTAATATTTTATTTATTAAATGAAAATATTAAGTTCTTGAATGTCTAACCACCGTAGATTATTTATTATCATATTGTAAATATGGTTACTATTTTACAGTTCATTTTCTTTACAATCCACAAATACTATATTGAGTTTTAATATAATTTAAGCATTTGTATGAAGAAGCTGTGAAATTGGTAATGATTAAATGATAGCAGACAGCGTCGGATGCTACTCAATTACACAATATTGAATAAAGGCGTCTGTTTGTACACCGATTAGGAGTAATCGAGCGATATTAATAGTACATTCTACATTGTTTTCAAGAATCTAAAAATTAATAATAACGAGCAAATGATTTGAAAAATCTTCATTTGAAAAAAGTATTATGAATCAATGCTCTAGAAATATAATATAAATACAATGTAGTTATATTATATTTCATGATTATGGAATTCCACAAAGTAAGGCTGGAAACAGTAAATTCCAATACTCTAAAAGCCAGCCATTATTGTGTCATTATTTATATAGTTTTAGTTAATAAATGTTTCAGTGATTTCAGATTCTTCGGGTTTTCTGGAAAGAAGTGGGAGATTTTTGTAATCCATTTCAAGTACTTTCACTTTCATCACTTTGATGCAATATTTTTTGCTCTTAATACGATATATCAAACAATATTCAAAATATTAAATAATGTAAAATTTAGATTTAAGTAAAAATTAAATAATAGGGTGTCTAAAATAGAGAGTAAATAATAAGTGCTTGAACATCTGTATTAGATACTTCCCAAATTATAATGACAGTGGCAAATTATATGACATTTGATTTACATTCGCAGAGTTTTCAAATATTGACACGGATCAATTGCCTTCAACTTCTACTTTTTTCGTGTCAGTTATTAGCAAGAAAACATTTATTCAAGAAATTAATATTATCATCATTAGAATTATCATCAAGTTCTAGTTGCGGGTAAAACATTTTTTTGTATACAATCCATTTGTTTGATCTGGTAAATAAGTTGTTCTTATTTTTCCTTTTTGCTTTTTGCCTAACTATTTATTCTTTTAACTTTCTCTTACTGCAAACACTAACAACATAAAAAGAAAGTACTGGATCGGACTTCGTAACCGAATTCGAGATACTGACATTTATCGACGTTTTAAGTTTTAAAGTCCCCCTAATCCTAAGAGATAATTTTTACAAAATGGTCTGTGTTTGTGTATGCGTGTTTCTGTAAGATGGTGTATCCCATATTATATATTGCTGTGGATTCTAATTTCAAAACTTTGAGAATTTTAGAAAATTTAAAAATGTTACCTTTGCAATAAATAATTAACTTTTATTGTTAAAGATGAACCTGAAATATTAATTCAATTTGTGTGTCGTGTATTATACAATGTACTTTTACAAAGGTTAATCAAGCCATTTTTTCTTCAGTTGTTATTAAACAGATTAGTCACGAAGTTGTTAAGAATGCGTAAGATGTAGTTGTGTAAATGTTCATTTATAATAAATTCTGATTAAATAATGTCGACGGGCAATGAGCGATACTCCAAAAGTTTTCTGTTATTTTAAATAAATCGTTATTGTTGCATAACGTTATGAATAATTGTAATTGTAATAGGTGTGTCTATTACAAACTATGTTATAATCAGTATTTTGAGTTGTAAATAAGTGTAGTCATTATTCAGTCAGTATTTGAGTTAGCATATGCTATAAGGTGCTGTAAATATTATATAAGATTATGATGTAAATATTTGTATATAAGCGGAAAGAACGTTATCGTTAAGAGTTATTGTATTTTGTTTGTTATGTACCTTATTTTAAATAAAAATAAAGAAAAATATATATGATTTTTATTTTTTAATTATTAAAACATTGTATTTTACGGTATTATCCATTGAAATCAGAACACCATCATTTGTATGCCAATTCTAGCACCTGAGTAAGCTCTGCACACTGGCCTGAGCTCCCCTTGCTTCACGTTTCTCTATCTTGTTCAACGCAACAGTAACTAATTGCAGTAGTGGAAGATTTATTTATACGCATCTTTCTAGTGCTTTTTACGAAAATAAAAGTTAGCGATTTTACTGCTTAATTAAAATACTTGATTTAAGTTCGATGTATTGTAATAATAAATATGAAAATTATGTCAACATGAATTATGTCAACGTAGGCATTTCAATGAATTTAAAAAAAAATTCTCGATACAAGAACATTTTGTTCATGTTGAACATTCTGAAAGGCTTTTCCTATGATTAACAAAAATTCTTTATCAATGGAGCTAGATGCATTTTATTCAAGACCTGAAGTAATTGAAAAAAAGCATGTTAAATTTTATAGACGAGTTTCTAATTCATCATACTTGTGTTATGACCTGCGGACAGATTTTTTCTTTGATCACTGCCACGGCATTGTAATTGATTCATCATTAACCAAAGAGTTCTATCAAATTTGAGTTTCTTATAAAATCTTAAAAATCTAATATAACGAAAAGCTGAAAAGTTATAGTCGGTTGGAATGGCTGAAACTAAATTTTATGACAGGTAATTACAGTAAGGAAGTGCTCGGATTCTTATGCAGTAACATTAATTCGTAATGAAGGCTAACTGATCAGGGTACTCTATATAGCATACGGCCATTTATTAGTTAATATTAAAGAATAAAAATTTAATCAATTCGCCAGGACGCAATAATAATAATCGTTTGTATCACAAGTAACTGTACCTCCGACACGGCCCTACGCTATTACACTGAGAAAAATAGTCAGGTTAAAGTAACCAAAAATAAGTTGCAGCAACCAGAAAATATGTACAAATTTTGACAACAATACCTGTTTGTAATACGAACTATGATTTTAGTAAAATGTTTTTGGTTAAATTTACCCAATAAGGTTAAATCAATCACACTCCCATATGGTAGAAGCGAAAAATAGTTAAATTTGCCATACCTGTTGGGTTATATCAACCTTACTCCCTGGTTTGACAAAATTCGTGTTATATAGAGCATGCACGGTGCTGAAATTTATGGCATAAACAATGCAATAAATATTCGTATCGTATTTCTTTAAAAATATTATTCTCGTGTGTATTAAAAGGAAGGAAATAATTATTGAGTTAATAATAAAAGGTAGACTAAAATCTCTTGCTTTAATTATAAATAATAATAATAATAATAATAATAATAATTACTACAACCCATAACCTAAACCAAGGCCCCAGAAGCTATAAGCTTGTGCGGGAGGGAGGGGGCGATTATTATTATTATGTAGGCCCAATGTGCGCTGCAGCCGACTTATAGATGGAACAGCGCAAATCCCACATTTGTGTTAGAGCTAAGGAAAACTGCAGAAAACCTTAACCAGATCTGCCAGCGCCGGGAGTCGAACCCGGGCCGCTTGGGTGAAAGTTCGGCACGCCAGACATTACACTACCAAGGCTGTTTTATTTTTTAGTATTATTTAGTATTATGCAACCAATAATGTCTTTCATTGTGATAAAATGATTTTAAAATGAAATACGATATTATCTGGAACTCCAAACTGCTAAGCTATTTTAGTTTGACTTGTAAATTACTGTACATGTAGATTTAACCCAAGTAAGGTAGTGGCTTATTTTACTAGAACCCGGGTAAAATCTACCAAAAACCGGTTAACTATAAACAGATAGTTCATTTACCAAATCAGTTGTTTATTCTGACCTTGGTTTTTAGTTAACGCTGCTAAAATTAGGTTACAGCAACAAAAAATCGGTCTACTACATATAGTTGCCACTTTATAGTTATCATTTTTCTCAGTGTAGAAATCAAGAACATTCGCTATAAATTTTACATAATTACAAAAACGATATCGATTAACAAATACATTATAAACAAATACCAGAAATACATAAATAAATAGAAAAGTTTAATTGCTATTTACATATACATATATCGTACAACTTCATACTTACTATTTTTCCTACTGTTTATTACTTTTCATGGTATACCCAATTTAAATTGGAAATATGATAAAGAGAAACTTGGGTAAAGATTCTCAAGAGTTTACTTTTATTGAAATAAAAAAAAAATAAAGTATGAATTTATAGGGGAATATTTTGATTTGATACTCTTTTTACGTTTTTGTTTTAATTTTGTTAGGGAACGTGTTGCAAATAGTAAGGCTCAGTTAGGTCCAACTTTACAGTTGTTAATAAAAATCTTTCAATTTCTTATCAATTGGATACTTGCGTTTCATGGTTTTCAATTTAGTAGAATAAAATACGTTAAATAGATCTATACCGCTGCCAGATGTTTGTTTAAAATAATGCATTTTACTTTTGACTAGGATCTGTATACAGGGTGTCATGAGATAGAAGGCATTTATTTTAAGGGGTGATAGAAGGCATCAAAAGGAACAAAAAAGTCTTAATAATTTTTTTTCTATGTTAATAGGCTTTCGAGTAATTTAGAAAAAACTATTGCCATATCTGGCAAACTTGCTTAAGTATAATCGCATTCTGCAACTGAAAGTCTTGAACTTGTTTTAGAATTAAGATCGGTTAGTCTAAACAAACGTACGATGACAGCCGTTGTTTTGCTGAAAAAGTTAAATGAAGCACGTTTTATAGCTTTTTATTACAAAAGGTTTTTAAAAACAGTAAATAAGATATCTAGGTCAGGATATGATCAACATCTGTGTAAATATGAGTTCAGATCAGAGTACAAGCAGCACTTTTCTCTGGTGTTAATTTGAAATAAATAATAACGCCAGCGGCGGCGTTATACGGATGAATACTTACTCCCAAATAACAGGTTAATTAAAAATGCAATTGTTTTAAGTGTCATAGTGCAATGAAGCCATTTAAAGAAAAGTTTGTAATTGCGTATTAAAGAACAGGGGGAATACAGAAAGCAATTTAACGAAAACAATACCGCATCCGATTATGCAATTTGTTAATTAACATGTATTAAGTTATGGGAATTTTTAGAGCAATATTTAAACGCAATTAATAGTTTCCAATTAAGAATTTAGGTAATATTTTTAAGTCGGCATTTATAAACGAAATTACCATCCCTTAAGAAATAACAGTACTTATAACGTTTTACAATAATTGCCAATATTTCATTCGTAAATAATCTCCATTTTACTAAAAGGTTTCAATCATGCTGTTTGTTATGAGTTATGATGCTTTCAGCTTTGTTAAATTTTTATTGGAGTTATTAGAAACCCCCATTCTGCGTACGTAGGGATCATGGTAACACTTAAAAAAGCCAACTTCTTAAGGCGTGGTATTTAGTTGTTTCTAACAGTTGAGATAAAGAGTGCAAAAACACAATGTTGCATCATCAACAACTATGCCTGGAATAACACGAATAATACCGGTAAATATTTCTTGCAGTGCCTACAATAACGGCTTTTAACTTTTTAAGTTGGTTCGAGTTGGATTTGGTTTTTGTATGAAAATAACCAGGATGCTTTGGCTCTTTCTTTAACAAAAATTTTAAAGCGGGGATATGCGGGCGTTTTTTTAACTCCAGCAGAATTTGAATTTTAGCAAGAAAAAGCTCTTACAATTTAGGATTTTTTAAAATAAAAGCTACAACACATGTTCATGTTTTTTTAAGTTATGTAGCTGCAAATACTATCATTTTTAATTTTGGTTTCAATAAGGTTCATACAAGAAAAGTAATTTAATTTTAAATCTCAGCCTGGAAATGAAATGTCGAGAAATTGTGAGTTCAAAGTAGTAACAACTTTAAGCATCAAAGTTTTTATTAATAACAAAGATTTTTTAATTTTGTCACCGATTCTAGATGCCCTGAACATTTTATAATCAAACGCCAATATATTTTTTATTCTTTACACAAGTTGGATTTTTACCTCATTGCGCGGTTTTTGTTAAGGCCCACAGTGACCGGTTGCCATTGCAAAATTACTGATTCTGAAATTCGTTAATTATTCTCCCCAAAAACATCAATTAATTTAATACGACATTCAGTTAATTCTATAAAATTATTATTACTTTAATTAATTTAATCAGCCAAGATATACCGGACGCCTATGATTTAAAGAGCTTTTTGACAAAGTGTTTATCTTATCTCGCTCTAAAATGGTACTAAAAACTGTTATTAAATAAACAAATTCGTGCATTGACAAATCATTCCAAGTTCAGAAACCTAAAACTCGGCATTATCGCGCATTATAGCATTAAACGGGTATTATTTATACAACAATCAGGCACTGACCCAAATAATCTTAAGCAAAACGTGCTTTTTTCAAGTTCAAGAAACATACACATCAGCATTTTGTGTAAACTGTAGCATATGGTTTACAATTTTTACAGGGTTGTCACGTTTCTTAATTGAGTAAAATGAATTTGTAATTGTAAAAAGAATTCAATTTTACGCGGAAACGACATACGATAGGATAAAACGTTATTAAGGTTTGTTGTTGTGATAGATGAGATACATCTGCCGACAAAGCCCCATACTTAAAGTGCTATTATTAACGCGGCAAAATGATGTTAAAGTTTCCAACTTTCTTATTTTTTTTCTGAAAAAGTGGTACGTTCTAGAACAAAGTTGTATAACACTTTTTTGTTCCTTGTGGTGTCTTCTATCACCCCTTAAAATTAACGCTTTCTATCTCCGGACACGCTGTATATACCATATCCTACTAAGCAATCTTGGAGAAATAAGTAAGTGAAGTAATTGTTAGCTTTTGAATCTCAAGGGTTGTGATTTGGTAAAGTACACTTATTTTTTAGAAACAAAGATCTCAAGGTCTTTTACGCCACTTTTATGCATTAAAACAGAAACGATAGATGATAATACAAGTAACATAGAGTAATCTTTATAACCGACCTTAGTGGACACTTATATGTCATGATATTTAATTATTAAGTAAAACCATTAAAACTTAAAAACGAAACTCTAACTATAGCTTTTGGACCAAGCTTTAAACTTAATCAAAACATTACGCTAACGCGAACAAGCAATCGGATAAGAGCAATAAAGTTTAATAAAATCCCAACAAGGAACATAAATTATAAGGCAGCAAAGATTAGAACGAACTTAGAATGAGATGTTAGAGTGTCAAAAAGCTTGTAATATTCATGGTCGATGATTGATGTCAAAACAATGATTGATTTATTACTATTCGTAAGAAAAATATTTCCTAACTAGGCATTCCGGAATCTAAAAAACTAAACAAGCAATCAAACACAAGTAAACACAACAGTTTAATGAAATTCCAACAAGGAACATAAATTATAAGGCTGCAAATATCAGAACAAACTTAGAATGAGATGTTAGAGTGTCAAAAAGCTTGTAATATTCATGGTCGATGATTGATGTCAAAACAATGATTGATTTATTACCATTCTTAAGAAAAATATTTCCTAACTAGGCATTCTGGAATCTAAAAAACTAAACAAGCAATCAAACACAAGTAAACACAACAGAAATAAGTTTAAAGAGTAAAATCTTGTTTAACGTTAAAAATTCTTAACAAAATACATTAATAAATCAGTACCTCTAAGTCTTAAACTACAAAAAAGCTTGTTTTATAGGTCTCTGTTTTGTTAGCTTAATTGATTTAGAAAACTCAATTTTATATGATTACTTAATAATAATAAATCATTTATTTCCTCTTTCATGCCATAAAACACATAGTTACGTCACAAGATCACTAGAAATATACATATTATTTTTGTATTTTGCTGTAAGAAAGGAAAATATGACAATAGTCAGATGGATACAGTATAAATACTGGATTCCCTGTTCTTCCCTGTCGCCATTTTTTAATATGCACGCACGTAAAACGCTACAAAGATAGGAAGAATATGGTGTATAAAAGGGGTCCTAAGATTGATCCTTGTGGAACCCCGTGCCTTATCAGTTTGAGATCCGAAATGTCACCGGCAAGGCAAACATACTGCTTTCTATTTATTAAATAATTTCGAAGGAGATCTAACGCCAACTGATGCAATCCTAAGTGTCTCATAATTGCCTATAAGATTTCATGATTTATAGTATCAAAGATTTTGGAAAAGTCCAGTAAAATTAGGGCAATCAGATTGCCGGCATCCCTAGCTTGTACTATGTCGTTACTTATATTCAACAATGCCGTAATACAACTATAATTTGGTCTAAATCCTGATTGTAAGTCAGAGAGTAGATGATATTCCTGTAAGTATTGCATAAACTGGGAATCCATGACCCTTTCCAAAACCTTTGACAGTACTGGAAGAATACTTCTTGAACGCAGATCTTTCAAATTCTTAGGAGAATTAATTTCAGGTAATGGCAACACCTTTGCAATTTTCCAATCAGTCGGTACTATATTTTTAATTAAGCAGAAGTTAATAATATGTGTGATGAATGGTATTAAAACAGGACAGCAGTAATTTATAAACTTTATGTTGATATTATCACTTCCAACAGAATTTGTTGTAATTGCATTTAACAGTTGCATAACATCATTTTCTGTGATAGAGATAAATTTGAATTCTCCAACATTGGATTTTAAATTTTCATAAATCTGTGGAACGGTAACATCTGAATTGACCATGTCGTCTACGAAACTCACGAAGTAATCATTGGTTAAGTTAGCATCTTTCAAGTGATCAAGTATATTAATGTGCTGATGACGTCGTATTGTTTTAGGTCCCTCCAAAGTGATTTGCTGTTGTTTTGCATCAATTTATAGTTAACAAAAGCTTTCTTTTCATTTCTTATAGAGAGAGTAACTAAATTACGAAAAGATTTATAGTGGTTCCAATGTTCATCAGATCTTGTTGATTTGAAACGTTTAAGAGCTTTATCCCGCAGCGATATTATATATTTTATATTGTCAGTTAGCCATATTGTCTTTGGTTTTACCAAATACTTTTGTTTTATAAGTTGCAAAACTATCGAATAGATAGGTGACATTTGCATCCAGAAATTGTAATTTATCATTGACGTTTGGTATAACAAGGATTGTTTCCCATTTAATTTATCTCAACATTCGTTTAAAATAATCTTCATCAAAACGGGAGAAATCACGAAAGGTATGTAGCGTAGGTGCTAACTTAACTGTTTTAGAATTAAACTTACAAAAATTGAGTTCATGATCTGAAAAAGACTGTATATGCTTAGTACCAGAATTAATAACACTTTCAGGAGTGTTTACTAGTATATGATCAATAAGAGTTGTTAAATCTGCTGTAATTCTAGTAGCTTCACTAATAACTTGTTTAAAACCAAAGGCATCAAGCCCAGAAACATATTGGTCAGATTCTGTTGACTGAAGATTAAATAGATCAATATAAATATCACCTACACAAACAACGTCATCATAGCCCAAGATTAAATTACTGACGGTTTGTTCAAAACCTTCTATAAAAACTCGATATTTACTTCTATGAGGTACGTAAACAACAACCACTGCAAGTTTCTTTTTATCGACAAATTCTATCCATAGCTTCTCATAATCTTGCAATAAATTTATATTTTATTTTTTATAACATAAATTACTTTGTGTGAAAAAAAATTCCCTCCGAAAGTACCCCTGTCTTTTCTTATCAAATTATAACCTGGAATTAGCAGGTTTTCACTCCTCACATTAGTAATTAAAAAGGTTTTATCTAAAACATTGTAACTATTCTCAGATATATGTTCTTTGAGCGTTTGAAAATTATTGCTTAAAGATTATGCGTTAATATGTGCAATACTCAAACGATTCATAACATAATGTTATGTTTAGAAGAATATATACGGAGTAGTAGATACTATGAACAGCGTTTCAAAACAACCGACTTCCATAACGAGTAAAATGAACAGACATGTTTATTTAATACAGGTTAAATTAATAAACTTCAGTACAATATTGTAGTGAATTCATAGAGATAAATAGAACTTCTTTACAAAAAAAAACAAAGTTAGTGCATACACGAACCAGCGGAAATCAATTAATGTTCGGCAGAAAATAAAGAAGACTATATATATATGAAAAACATAATCTAACAATATTTAAGTAAATAAGCCTAATAATGATGCTCTTCAAAAATCAAAACAGAGTAAAACTATTGCTGTAGTTGAATATTTTGATATGAAGAGTATGACAGTATATAAAAATTACTATGCTACAAATAATTGTTTTATCCTAATCTAAAAAAAAAAAAGTATATATTCCAGGACCTATATATATGTAAAAAAATATTTCTGCCAATAGTGCCAATCGTATACCAATCGCAACCATTGAGTCATTCTTGTATCATTCTTTCAAAAGTATTAAGGTTTCAGTTTTGATTAGATTTTGTAGATCGAGTGTTATATGCGTTCTGATTAGTTTTCACAATCTCCTTCTGACCAGCCGAAACTTCACACAAAGCTTCAAATTACCTGAGATTGGAAATAACCATCCTTTTTTGTTAGCTAGAGCGATATGAATTTTCCCGTCATAAGTCCATACATTATTATCACCAAACTGTTCGCAAGCCTTCTTGTAAATACCCAAACGTTTTCTTGTCAAGGATTCCGTTAAATATCGACGTGTTCCCTTGAGTTGCTTTTTGTTGAACCAAATTTTTGTTGTATCATGATTCAAATTTTATTATTACTGGTCTAATCTTATCGCTATCTTTCTTAATAGACTTAATAGGTAGATTATCTACCATTTCTTCAGTGAGTTCAAAATTCGAAATTTTTAAATCCTTATTAAAAAGCTGGCAACTTTTTTGATCAGTAGTTCATCTTTTCTTCCAGAAGTCCTTTTAGCAATAAAATAATTTTTCCTGATGTATCTGCTATCTCTCTAAATTTTCCAATTGATCATCTACTTTATTCAATGTAGTTGCCACACTGTCTAAGCAACTTAGCACTTTAAATTGATCAAACACGCCACACAGTAAATTATTGTCGTTAACATTAGCTAACGGATTTTTCATTTTTAAATCTTGGAGTTTATTATTGAAATCACCCAGCAAAAGATCCAAAATTCTGACTTACTGCCCTAAAGGCCGCCATGTTATTACCTTCTTGGTTAAGGACCAATGTTAATACTACAGAAGTTCACTTATTGTTATTGTAATCTTGAAAGAAACAAGGTGTCTGTTTACACACACAAATTAATTATTTAGTATAAAAGATTTTCACAAAAAATTAAATTTACAGTTATTATTTAGAAAATGATAATGAAACTATCACATTTAGATAGAGCAAATTTGGAAAATTCCCAAACCTGCTTTGATTTCACGATTAAATCTTCATCGCTTATTTTAAATTTAACGTTCCTCTTTCTGTTCTCATAAGCTTATTATAATCGATTTGCTCTACTATAACTACAATTCCACCACAAATTATCATAACCACAATCTCTATAGATTTAAGCCTAATTTTAAATTTTATAATTTTCTAATAAATTTATATATGTGGGATTAGGTAATCGCATAAATTTTCATCCGTTACCACAACATACACAATTATCTATAGTCACATTTCAGCCTGCCCTATAATAAGAAATTTATACTATAATAATGGTTGTTAAAGTTAAAAATTATTTTTGGATTATTTTTTTGTCTACTGATTGATGCCTAATACAACTACAGTCAGACTATTTTTGGAAATGAAAATAATTGTGATGTACTAAATTCTAACACTTAATTTAAATTGGTATTCTTTATCAATGCAACTTAAATGAGTTTATTATTACTTGTCAATATTGTGTTCAGTAACGATAATAATCAGTTGCCACACATTTACAAGTGTCTATGAAAAATAATAGTTATTTACGTGTCAAGCTTTGTAAATTAATCTTTACGGGTGAGCTGGAAAGTTTGTGCGGCGAGCGACGAAGGAGCGAGCCTCCATAATCTAGTGAGCCCAGTTAAAATTAATTGCAAAGAGTGTCGCGTACAAAATTTTATTTCCACCTTCACCAGCTTTTTTTATGAATTGTATATTTTTTTATAAAAAGTCATTTTGTAATCAAAGGCGGTAGCACAATCTATAACTAGGCGTTGTCATGGTGTTGTGGTTAAGCAACAAAATAGTTTCCAAAGCTTTTTGTTGATGAGCATTGTAGAATTTTACAGGTCTCTTTTAAGACCCCGTAAAGTTTGACAGGGCTGTAGTTGTAACTACTCATTTACTTAGTTACCATAAATGACTGTAAAGTGTCATTTACGTAGAAAGTGGAAATAATAGTATATTATGTATTAAGGGCTTAATTGAGTGTGTTAGAGCCAGTGGAGTAAATTAGCTAAAACTATAACGGGCTCTAAAACACTAATTAAGCCCGAAATGCATACGTTAGTTTATGTCCGGCCTAAGTTTAAATTAATATTTAATTTTAAAATAAAAATAATTTGAAAAGTGCAAAACTTCAAGTAGGTAGGTGCAATGGTATATAATTACTGTTATTACTATGGAGCTTTAGATCTAAAAAGCTTTAGAGCCCTAGAGCTCTAATTTAGAAAATTACGCTCTAAAAACAGGCCGCTGAATAGGTCATAATCGCCCGACCGAACATAAAATTAATAAACAGGTTATGTATTCGTAGCCGAATTTAAATTAATATTCTATAAAATTAATTAAACTAATAAGTAGTTACATACTATGTGACCACATTTTAAACTAATGAAATGTGATGTTTGCAAGTTCTTTTTTATGTGCGGCTTAATTTGAATCAAACAAGTTTTCAAAAATTTCGCCGTTTCCAAATAAATAAAAATCACAATTCAGGATTTCTATACTTTGAGCTCGAAGGTGTTGTGGTACAGAACGCACTAACACACTTTTCTTTAAGTTTAGATTTGCACTTAGATTTAAACTGGATTTCACTTACGTTAACGTTTTCCAGATATTTGAAAACTGTACATCTTCGTTATTAGATTGTAATAGTACTAGTCATAAAATGTCATCAATTTCAAGTTAAAGTTTCAGTAACAGTATTTCAGTAGACTAAAACCCTTGCTTTTTATCTTTAAATTTCTTTTAAAAATTACCCATTTTAGCTTATAATCACATAAAAACACCATAGAATAAGATTTTACTAAAACTTTAATGCCCTTATTGTGTTATAAATCACGTTTATATTATCTAAGCAACATGTGATGAGCTATTCTATCAGAATTTATTGGGTACTAGGATGCTTTATAATATAGTCAAAACAGAATATTTTTCCAGTTTCTGCTATTAAACAAATAACTTACATACAATTTTCTAAATGCTCTTCTTATTCATAATTATACCAAGATAAGCTCCCAAGCAAGTTTGATTTTAAAGTAATCAATTGCATACATTAAGTAAGCAGATAAGAACCTTATTGTACACTCATGAATAAACAGTTCGAAACAGTCTAATCCAATCAAAGTTTATATATGTGTATGAAAATGCGTCTTTCGCAAACTTAATTAATTTCAAGTTGTAGTTTAATAACGCTTTAGCAGAACAACAAAAACAATAAAAGTAACTGATTAAAATTGGTCCCGAATTCATATACAATATAGGAAAGCTTTTTGCTAGAACAGTGACGCGTTGGTAACCTTTAAATAGGATCAAGATTAATTAGCGGGCTTATGCAAATTAACGGTTATAATAATATATGAAACATATCTTTTACAATTAAGCAATTACGTTACGTTAAATTTAAATTTCAATAATTTACGTCACTAAACCCACGTAGCTCTAAAGTAATTGGCCTTTAGTAAATCTTTTCAGCTTTTGAATTTTTAAGGGAATGGAAACTAAATATAGCAGTTGTAACTTTTTAACAATAGTAATGAATGGGGAGAAAAATTTCACAAATTATAAGCTTAAAAAAATATTAATTTATGTGAAATGTACCGGTGCCCTTAATCTATCTATAATTATGTACATTCATCATGACGGTCATACTTACTTTGAATATTAAAAACCGTCATTTCGCAATATAAAAAACTGACTTGTCATTGAAGAAAAACTTCGAAACACAATAATACACGCAATATTGTAGAATCTTGTTTGAGCATTTTTTCCCCATACGTTAGTTTGTTAGTAGTTTTAATAAGCAAGGATTTTATGCATTGCGAATAAGCACCTATGTACTTAAAGTATTTTTTCATTTTTGATTTGACTCAGTTGATATTGACGTTTGATTAAGCAAGATGAGACTATTTTCAAGTTTTTAAGTAAAAAATAAATAATTTTCGCCTTGGCATAAATTATATAAGAGGTTTTGCGATTGATAGTGTAGTCTACTTTTAATATGTCAGAACGATTCGTGCAATAACACCGGCAGTACTACGACGCCGACGTGTGAGTAAGAACTTGGAGTTGAGACTCAGATAATGTTTACAGAATGATGGTCGTACCTTTTCTGAACTAATATTCAAAACTTCAAATTTTTTGATTATATACTAATTTCCACTTGTGCACCATTTCTTGTAATAATCTAAGAAAAGAACTTTCGGTACATTCTTTGTAATATCTATAAATAGGCGGTTTGACTGCTCCACTCTGTATTTTGTTTTGTGGTCGAGGAGAAAGTACAGTCTGCTACTCGGTTAGAATAGAAATTCGATGCTCTTGGTTCCCCACGCTCGCGTTCGTAACCTTCTACTCGCATATAATTTCCATTCTAACCTTGTTATAGACTATACTATTCTGTTTCATTGACCTCAAAAGACCTTGATATCATAAAATGAAGTACTGTATAGAATTGTTTAGAAAGGAAAAATGTTGACACATAATAAACACGTAATAATATAGATAATATGAAACAGGCAACGGCTGAGAATTGGCAATATGGCATCTAACTTTATCACTACAAAAGGCGTCGATCAGGCAGGAGTGTTGAGTTTTATATTGTTTCTATATGTTATTGCCGAAATTATAAGAAAATGTCAGCAAAAGGTATAATATTTACTATTTGATACAGAAATTTGCAAGTTGTAAATGCAAAAATAGTGTATTTGTCGACGACATCATGCTATATGCTCTAACGGAACACCTATATACATACAAATCAACCCATCTATTTTTGCACCATGTGAATGCAAAAACTAGATGTGACGGATTAAGACAATACAACAGAGAATTTTTAAATTTTTAAAAATAATTTTAGCAGAAAAATTGAAAGATCTAAGATGGTTTGGATATCTAGGATAGCAATAGACAAGCTATGGGAAGCAAAGGAGTGGGAAGACTTAAGAACATTGAACAAAAATGTTGGAAAATCTGCAAAAATACTGCAGGCGAAGATATGGAACAACTGGATTACATAATCAAAAGCGAATAACAGAAAGTCAATAACCCCGACAACTTTGGATAAAAGAGGACCACACTGTGTATGTAATATGTATAATATTTAAATCTAAAACCAAAGATTTCAATACACCAGCTTTAAAACAGAGGAAATGAAATATGAGTATAACTTTAGAACAACTGTAACAACCAGCATAATAGGGCTAACATAAGATGAAGTACATTATGTTAAATAATAAAACTATTGCAACTTGAGCTACCAATGAAATTATTGCAAAATCAGCAATATCTTTGAAATGCGAATAATTGTAGCTAGCACTAACAAAAAACATAAAGTAAAGTAAGTAAACTAAAGTAAGTTAATAATGTTCATTTAGATTATATTTAACTATGCCAAAATTTTGCACCGCGACTGATTGTAAGACCCTTCAATCCTTTTACTGGGGTTTCTAAATCTCGACAATTCCGGTATTTCCAGATCTCCGTTTTCTTGTAAGTCTCGGAAATCTCCGGGAATTTTGGCTAGTAGTTTTACAGGATCATACATTGAAAAATAACCTTCTGTAGTTAATGAAAAGCACATCTAATAAATAAATCTTACTATCACAAGATTCTTTCCTTTCTTCTCTCTCTTTTATCGCTAGATTTATTATGTTTAATTCTTTTTGTTTATCAACATATTTTAAGTTTTTAATAGCTTTTACAAAATATATTTTTCTTGAGTATGATGATTTAACCGTTGTTTTAAAATAATCTAGGTTTTAAATACTGTTTTATTTGATTACAATCTACTCAATCATTTACTGAAGGGCCTTTTGGACCTACCCGATTTATTCCATTGGTTTGTTCTCTGGTCTTCGCCTTTCCTTTTTTTGACTAGATATTGGATCAGCACGGGGATGAGAAAATAGCTGGTAGTTGGATGCATAATGATCCTGGAGGTATGGATATTGGAGAGTTTCCAGTGTGGACGACTAGATACATACTAACCTTTGATATCAGGTATTAATAAACTAGCTCCAACCGTCAGTTGTAGACCATAGCCGAGAGACTAGGTAAAGTCTATGTTCTAATATATAAATATAGAGGTATTTTTGAAAGTACAATTTTTGTTGACATAAGATAAAAAAATATTATTTTTAAATTGTTATAATTAGTTTGTTTTTTAATATTCATGGCAGGCCACAATTCCCATCAGTAATTAGATTTGGGGATTGTCCAAACCGCCAACCAACATAACACTGTATTAATAAAAAAAGAAAAGAATCTTAACAAATACATTTGTCCCTGTAAACTACTTTGCTATTTAATAGAAAAAGTGCCTGGTATTGCACCCATAAACTGCAATCCATATAGAATATTTCTGGTTTATTTGGTGTCATAAATATTTCCCGACTTGTTTATCAGTTTAGACTTTCTTACGCTATTTCTATACACCGGAATGAATTATGTTTTAGTGTTGCTTACATTCTGTAAATCTCCGATGAGAAAAAAAATAATTCCAGAAGTTTTCGGATTAGACACGCTATTTACAACCTTTACAAATATTTCCATACACTATACTGGTCTGCTTGTAGTACCTGTGTTCTAAATCTTTCTTAAGTTTAGAGGTAATTTCTAGTAATTGATATTTCATTACTGGACAATAATGATGGTAAAGCCAATCTTCCTGTAGTACCTTTTAATTAGGTTAGTACCCACAAGAGAGTACTATAAATCAAAATTATCTATAACCGTGATTGGACTACTTTTCGGCTCGCGAGGAACTTTGGTTAACAATTACATTAAATTTCGAAAAAAGTTTAAATTACCTAAATCTTTGGATATGGAAATTGTTATCAAAATTCTTCGTAGCTCTACAATAATTTTGCGAAATCATTTATTTGGTTCAAAATTATCTAAGTTATAGCGCAATTAACTTAAACATTTGTTAGTATTTATATTGTTAGTGTTTATTTGTAACGTTACGTTTGTTTCAATTTAATAAATACCATTTTATATGTATAAATAATAAAGTAATCCCTAGTACAGTCCTGGCAGTTTAGCAAATTTAATTGCGTCGGAACTGCAAATATTGTGTTAAGTAAATAATGCTTTCTTTCGAGTATGAAAGAGTCCCGTTGTGCATTCATAAACAATATTTTAAATTTCAACAAAGTTTTTGTTGGTGCGAACATTCATTCTAAGACGTTCCCATGCATATAACCTTAGTTTCTTGGAAAAATACATTAATAAAATTCGTTTGGCTTTAATTTATGATTTACTTGTACGTGCTTTTTAGTAGGCTTTTGATAAACAACTTTCGGTCTCAGAGTATCGTATTATTGTAAACGTTGTAGATTTTAATTATGGGTAAAGTCCATCTTTCATGAACGTTCTTTGTTCTAAAATATTAATTTTAATTGGCTTGTTAAAGCCGCGTTGTTTTGCTATTGGCCAATTTAAAATATGCTTCTTAAAATTATGTGTCACTATGTAAAATTGAAGTTTTTTTTAGTTAAGTCAGTCCGCAATAGACCATCATCGAAGAGGCTGGTGCTTCGAGGCTTCTCCGGGAGCTCCGGGATATAACGAGGGTTGTTACAATGAATGCACGCCCTTATTAATAAATATTTAGCTCGGAATTACTGAATTTGACAAAATATTCCGTACTATCGTTCATGCCTCAATTTTAGTTGGTATTATATCGTACCGATTCCTTTATTTGGAAATTAATCCAATATAAGAATTGTTTTTTAACCCACTTTGTAATTAAATATTTAATCACAGTTTAGCGTTGTTTCGAACGAATTTGGGTATAGTGTGCATCCTGGCGTTCTTTATGAATTTATCAACCAAAAGTAAATATACCTACCAGTTTTCATCGTCTCTGCCAGCTCATCATTAGAAAATTAAAAAATATTTCAAAAATACGTATATAGACCAAATAAACACTAATTTGCATTTTTCTAAATTGCAATTTAATTTAATTTGTAAACTTGTGCTCTCCCTTTACTCAAATACATTTTGCAAAACTTATATTAAGAAAACAAGATAAAAGTAAATAAAAATAACAAAATATGACCACAATATGTATACAAGATAACCCTGTTAAAAAGTCTTGCTTTAATTATTTTAAATAACTAACCTTAAAGAAAATACGTTTTAAACTTCCATGTGATCAGTCTCCATTCAATAACATTGCGAACATAATACAAATAAAAAGAAAAGTGATTTTGCCGTCTACCTCTTCTGCAGATCTACATCAGTAAAGGTTTTTAAATTAGCAACTTTTACTGTTACATATTTCTAAACCTTTCAAATCAGTTTTCCAATATTTTCTTTATCAATTTATAGATCTAATTAATCGGTAATTAAAAAATAATTCAAAGAAAAATTGATAATACTGAAATGTTAACTAAAGTTCATACAAAACAAAAAGCTTTCATCTAAATAAAACTTGCATGTCGCAACCCTGTCCTTTAAACGGGGATTTCCAAAATGCTTAAATTTTAATTATCTAGTTACTAAGGATCGTCTGCAGCAATAAAAATAGGAACATTAAATTTGTATCATGCATTAAGCTAAGCTTCTTTAACACTGTAAAATTAATATTATTACATTATCATGATGAAAAATATGTTGTAAAAGATATTATCATTAATATTGCTTTTGCTACAATCCAGAAAGCTACACATTCTTTGATTTCCAGGTGTTGCAGTTATCCTCGAAGAAACAAACAGAAAACAGAAGTCTTTTATATTTAGTTTGTAATAGACGGAGCAATTTCATCTCAATCAACAAGATTAAGGGCGTTTCTTATCACTTGATTGTGTATTTTATTTACGCCTTAAAGGCACTGAAGGAAATAAAAGAGCAGATATTAGAAAACTATAAACGTAGACTGAATTTTTCTGTTTGTTTCGGACCATTTACAGAAAGTAGAATCTATACTATAGAAAAATAAAGGTTTCAATACTTAGAAATGTCATAAACTTGAACTTCTTTATACAGTTCGAAAAGGTGTTTATTATAAGAAATTGTTTGCTAATGCGCCTATCTATATTGACAAATCTTTCTAATGAAATACAAATACATCTTGTGGCTTGACATTGAATTATATTTGTTTCTTGTTAGTTGAACTAGAAGTAGCTTGTAGAACTTGTAGTATTTAACTTAAAGTTTTCGTTTTAATATTCTACAGTTTGCATTTTATTTCCTTATATAATAAAAAGTACATTTAAATATTTCAGATATTTCACTGTTTTCATGAGAAAACACGTGAAAGAGAGAGCATGCAAAGTCGGAATTTTTTATCTGCGTATGTAAAAAGGAAAATCTTAATATGAATCTTGAGATGGAAATTTTTATTTTTTCATCTTTTCTTTTCTGTATGTAGGGAGTTAAGTGTAAACGTAGAAAGCAGAGTGCAACATTGTAAATAAGGTTTGATTTATGCCTTATGCTTTTTTCGAGGAAACATAAAAATTATTCTAAAAATACTAAAAACACAGATATAATGTTTCCACCTCTTAAGATGTTTTCACACTGTAAACCATTTACAGTAAATTAAATATTACCAGGCCGCTGGTAACTATTACAACATTTAATAAGTACAGAATAATTAAAATAACTAATTCAGTCGCATTATATTCATCTCAGCAATTTACTGCTAAAAGTCCCTTCACGGTACTAAATAAAATTGAAATAAACAAATTGAGTATCCAACAATGTTAGAAATTTTAATAAGAAATTAGACCCTCGCAAGAAAACCGTGTTTCAGAGGCTTTTTTAAAAGACGTGCTTAAATTATGTTTGTTTATATTTTATTTCCCTTTTAAACAAAAGTACTGAAGGTGTTGGAGCACGTTTAACAAAAGGTAGCTCCTTAAATAATTAAGAAAGCGTTAACGCATAAAACGTTTTATCGGCAGACTGAGCAGTAAAATTAGTTTTTTTACTAAGGAAACTTCTTTTATACAAACAGAGCAGTTATTATATGTGATATATCACTCTGTTGTGTGTTTACAAAGAATATTCATAAAAATTGTTTGAGACACATTCACTTTTAGAAAGCTAAAGAAGTAGATTTTTGAGCTTTCTGAAATATACGATAGAAAAATCAGTTATTTTTAATAAACATTTTGTTTATAATATATTTTCCTACGACCCCATACGAAAGTGAACAATAGCAAACGCTACCGATATTAAGAAAGTGAGTCATATAACACGCGTATGTTAGGAACATAACACACGTGTGTGTTATGAAAATACGTCACGCTAAGCAATATCTAGAAATCCATGAATTTTGTTTACATTAAAATGACGACATTAATGTTTAATCCAATTTTGAGAAGCATTTTAACCATTATGTATCTATTCTTTTCTTATAAATATAACTTTAATTAATGTTTAATTAGTTATTTTAGCTATCAAAGAGAAATATCTAATAGTGATTACACCTAACGTAACCTCACTATAATACATGAAAATTATTGAAGCAAGTTTGCCAAGATTAAAAACAGCGATGCCAAATGGGAGAAAAATAAGAGTAATGTCAAATAATTTAGTTAGGCAACCTCTTTCACACCTGGCATTGTGTTATTAGTTGAAGTTATATTTGTTAATTATGGAGATATTATTAAATATAAATAAAAAATAAATTATGTGCCGCTGAAATTATTATATTATTATAAATTGTAATAGTAATTCATTTAATTAATTTTGCTGGTAAACCCAAGGTTTAATTTTATACTATGTTTAAATAAGTTATGAATATATGAGTTTAAAATTGAAATTTATATTTAGTAAAAGAATCTATTAAATAAAATGTTAACAAACACCCATTCACTTTAACAATTGTCATAATTCAGCTCCAGAAAAATAAAATTAAGTTGTCAAGTTAACTTAATTTTATTTTTCTGGAAATGTTTTGATAGAAATTTCGTTATAATTATTCATATTGTGAAACTAAATTGTTTAAAAAATTAAACTTTATATCCTAAAAATAAATGGCTTAAGAAAATTAGCTTTAAGTGTGATTTTCTCTGTTAAACCTAACCATAAAAATTTTGCTTTAAAATCTTCAAAAATTATATTCTTGAAAATTTTAAAAAATCAAAATTTTTTAAACATTTGAAATTTGGAGGGTCGTAGGAAAAATATTGTACATTACACGTTGGAAAGTAACTTTCCTGCACTCGTGTGATTTCCGCACTCGGCTACGCCTCGTGCGTCAATTCACACTCGTGCGTACGAAAAGTTTCACTTTCCACACTAGTAATGTAATATACTATTATATATTATTAGCATGAAAAAGAAAAGATTTCCGAATTGGTGCATGCAGCCAAGTTTAAATTATAGATAATTCAATCTATTGGCGACCCTAACAAACCTAAATAAAATATTTTATTTCAAACTAGTTACGTTTCTAAACGAGGTTTATGTATTGCTTTGAATTCTTTTAGCACATGTAATTACCCTTTTGGCCAAGTATGAAGTTTATTTCATTTATTGTAGTAATCAATAGAATTATTTTAAACAAAAGTTATTTCCTTTAAGCACTAATAATTTTTTTATATCAGAAATATACAGCAATGTATGATTGCCCTTTCAAGTAGTGTTTTTAGAAGAGAAACACTTTTTGGATATTAAATGTTCACAAAAATATATTGCCTTCGAAACTATACTTTATATTCTACGATGCATAAATATACTAAAGATTGAATTATATTTGGTTAAAATTCAACTTTTACACAGCATCTTTCATTTTACAAAAAATATGAGAGGTATCTTGATTCGATTTTTGTTATTGGTTACAATTCTATAATTTTGAAAATGCAAAATTTTATTCCGTTGTGGGTATTAGCCCTAACAAGCGGCTATACCGCGTAGCTCTAGGCGAGGACGAACTTAACATGTTTGTGAAGTGTAAATTCAGAAAGAAGAAACTTTATTGTGTGCACCGATGATTTTGTATTTATTTTGTAACCTTACTGTATCGTTGTGTTTACGGCTTAAACTTTCAAATGGAAGTTAAGAGGCCCGGTATTATTGGTTAGTTTAGTACTGGTGGTCAAGCCATTCAAAGAAATTAGTGGTGAAATTTGGTTCTTTGAATTGTGAAATATGGTAAGTATGTTATATATGGAATTATTTCTTCCGTTAATGTTAAGGTAAGCTAGTCGTAGTTTTTGGAAGTTCTACGTGAAGAATTTAAATTGTAGATTTCCGTCGCAATTTTTTTAAACAATAATAACAAACAATTTTTCTGAAACCTGAAAGTAATTTGATTAACTAAGGAGTCTCATCCGGTGCTTTAGCTTTATTGCGTAAGCATAAGCTTTTTGCTTACATTTTTTATGTTGACGAGCCTAATCGCAGGGTTTTTGCTTATTAGTCCTTAATGTTATAATTTTGAGTTATAGTTGACTTTTTATCAAGCATTCTTTAATTATTCACTTAAAACAAATAATTTGTTGAGAGTATTTTAGAATTTTCCTTGTTTGCTCTCTCATTTCATAATTTATTTGGGGGTTTATATTAATATGGGGTTAAATCCAAGGTTTGCGATAAAAGCAAAACATTCCTTATATTTTTTTCGGCGGATCCCATGTTATTTACGTCACAACTTACAATTATAACTTATAACAAGTGGTTTAAAAATGTATAATAAAACATATACACAGTTTTTTTAAAATACATGCAATAAGAAAGTTGGACGGAATAAATTGTACATGTAAATATTTTATGCTATGTAACGGTATATTTTTATCAGACCTGAATAAATGTAGCTTTGTCTACATATTTACTGAAAAATCTTAAGTCCGGTTTTGCAAATTTGCGTTCTTCTTAAAATATAAACTTGTGTTAGTATTTGGTGCAAATAAACCTATAAAAATTATTTTTAAAGGTTGTGTTTCAAATCCTAGAATTACAAAAACATTTGGGCAATAAATTATTCCTTTCTGTATTTTATTTACGCACGTGTATATTGATTAAAATGGCTTCTGTTAAAACCCTGGAAACTATTAAGTATGGTTCGTGGTAAATCCAACTTTATTTATTTCTCATAGATATTGTAGTTTGGCGTTCCGTGAAAATATTATAAAACAAACCACCTTTATCTAATAAATTTATGTTTGCTACGTGTTAAAAATCTCCTTTGGTTATTTACATATGCGCCTAAAAACTTGATCTGTCTGCTAGACTTGCGTTAATATAATATCTATGTACATTTTTCTTTCGCGGAAACAAAAACTGCGTAATTTCTAGTCTTTTAGGGTCAAAATCTAGTAGTGGAATTAAGATAACTTCCTCTATTGACTACACGTGGACTGTACAGCCCTGATTTGCTTAGACCGGAACACGCGATTTTTTGATTGGTGTATGCAGAACTGCGCCCTCCAAAATATTCCGTATATAAAATAACCTTCAATTTTTAAAGAGACTTGACTTCTGTTGTTGATTCGAGACAGTGCAGTTTAACAATTCAGTCAATGGTCTCAATACAGTACAGTTTATAGACAATGGCGGGTGTCGGATGCCCGTGCCTAATTAGTTGAAAATTTGCAGTTAACAAAAATACCGTTGTGTAATTAGTTTTCCGGACGTTAATTAAGAATTTGTGGTTAATAAAAGTTCCGTTATACAGTTAAATATTTTGCCGGATGTTTTTGTTCTTAAAGAATGGAAAATTTAGTTTTCCTATTATGAAGTTTAAAAGCTTTAATACAGTTTACCGATGGAAATAAATATCGTATCGTATATCGTTTAAATAATTCTCGTACCGAAATACCGATAAAAATTAATAATTACAGACTTTATCTTCAGTGATCGAAATCTCAGATCAATAATGAAATCCGAGATATGTGCTTTATAAATTCAGTTCTGATCTAAATAATAAATGGGTTGTTTTAAGAAAAATAACAAACATTTGCCGATGGTTCTTAAAATTAATTTAATAACCAAATCTTATGGAAGTTTTATGGTTGCATTCAGTTACTTTATCTTGAGTGAATTCGTGAATAATAATTCACCTCGTACAGGCATTACGAGGGTTAATTCACTGTATTCTAGTATGATGTGAAAGCAGAAATCTACGAACATTCCAGTTTCCGTTCAGCAGTGATTGTTTGGTGTGTGCAGGAGTCATTTTTGTGCAATTTAGCGTTAATTTGGTTTGCGAATTATTTTTTTTAATGTTAAACATTTATGTGAATTTCTTTAGATCTTTGTAATATTTCTACAGTTTGTTTTTTATTTATACGTAATTTGTATACAACTTTTATTCATTAACAAATTTTAATAGTCAAGAGCTCTTAGGTAGGGAATTATTTCTTGAATTTTGAGTTTAAAATTTGTAATTTTCTTATATCTTATTTTTCTTTGTGTTTTCTAAAATAAATATGATTTTAAAGTTAATTAAAACCAGTAAGACAGAACCATATAATTATGAAGGTTTGTATTCATATCATCATTAAACTAAATTTTTGACTTTGTTAAAATTAACTAATATTTTGCACTAAATTTTATATCGGCCTGATTTCATTTTCTGATTAGTGATTTCAGACAGATTTATTAGATTTATTTGATCAATTTGATCTATTAAATTATTGTTATTAAGCTTCATAATCAGATGGCGCCCTTCTAGTGTATGTTATTGTGTTTTGAAACCTTTATCCATTCCTTTAATAATTAAACAACTGCAGAACCAATACCTACGACCTGAAATTAAAATTTGTAAAGAGAGCGAGATCTCAAGCCGGTAACTTTGAGCATTTTATATACAGTAAGTATCGTAATTTGTGTTCTAAATTAGTTTAAGTAATGTGAACTTTTCGTTTGAAGGTTTAAGCTTTGTTTATTTTATCGTACAGAAAAACGTATGTTTCAATTATCGCCCAATCGCGAGGCTTTTTTATTGTTTATTTAGTTTGGTTAGAAAACTTATGTTTCAATTGTCGCCCGCCGCGGTGCATTATTATTATTTACAGAAATTCTGTATGTTTCAGCTGGAACTTCTGTTCTTTAAAAAGTCTCTGCAATATATACCTTTTGACCGTAAGATTGTACGTACTGAACTATATCTTTGTCTTTGCTTGTCTATCTTGCATTCGGATTCGGGTTGCCTACTGGACTTCATATTTCGAAAGTACATATTGATTTTGTAGGTATAATGACGGTCCAAGTACAAACATTCACTTTTTTCTTTATATCATTTGAATCATCTGAATATTCTTGTTGGGTTGTGTACTTTAGGTTGTGAGCAATATCTTATAAAGCAAACCATATGGTTAATAAAAAATGTAATCAACATCAAAGCATTCGTTTTTTCCTGTAAAATTGTGTTCAGATTAAGTAGTCAGTGGTTACACTGTCCTGCCGTTCATACCATTTTATTACGTTTTTATTTTTTCGTAAGTTAGTTATCTCTTATTTGTTTTATATACTATAAAAGATACAATAACTTTAAATCAATATGATATAATAAATCACTAAGCAGATCCCCAAGGCATCCATATTAAGATACTTCGACATTCACATCGACAACTATCCCATGACGCCTACGATTTTCCAGAGGCGGAATTTGAATTATGGAGTGTGCTTATATTACTGCATTTTTCCAAGCTAGACTCACTCAAGCCGAAAAGTATTATAGAAATGCATATATTTAGTAACGTAAAAAAATGCGTCAAAAGTGGGTTGAAAAGTTCAACTAGACAACAATTTAAAAATATTAAAATTTTTATTATAATTAGTACTGTAATTAAGTTGAGTTATTGAGATTTTGTTTTTGAATAATGACAATTAGAGCATTATTCAACATATATTTGGTTTAAAGTATGTCTTCTGTATTTGCGATATTTCAAGGGATTCTCATTGAGACGCATTGTTATTCCTATACTGTATCCCATGCTATATTGCAATAAAGCATATTTGTTTATAGGATATTACAAACAAGGCAACTATAAAGCTTCGCAAAACTACAACAAAACAAATTTAAGTTTAAAACTAAAAATTAAATTATTTTCTCTATATTTTCTTTTTAGAAGGTATAAAACTCATACAGATGTACTATAAACGCATTACCTAATTTTCTATAAAACACAGCGTATCTTACGACGAAAAAAAACTGTTTTCCACAGAAATCATAACCTGATTTCCTTGATGCCCAAGAAATGTCAAATCTTATAACAATTTATAATAAGATCTTCAAGTCATTACTGCTACAAAAACTATGCTACAAAAGCTTGCACGAAACAAAATAAAAGATAAGACGTAAAGGTTTTTGTTTATTAAAGCATCATAAGGAAATATGGAAAAGTATACGTTAGGGAGGTAACGCATCGTAAGAAAATATTCATAAATATTGATTAAGAAAAATAGTTTAAAGAATCTTCAAAATGGGAACCATTACTTATTTTTAATGTTAAATTTATAATATATCTAAATTCAGTATTGAACCTACAAATATTATTTAAAAAATGGACAACCACACTGATGCTAAACCCGTTTTATCTTCATAATTAACCCCGTTTTATCTTCATAATTAACTTAGGAAGAAATGAGAAACTTTAAAATGAAAAAGTTTTAAATTGTTTCAAACAGAATTACTATCAATTTCGATTTTTACAAAGTGATCAGATTTTAATCTTGCAGCATGCCACACAATTCATAATAAAAACTTCAATCCATAGTAGTTTTTTAATTTAAAAATATTTATACTTCGCTGCTGTTTAATTAGAGTTTATCTGAGCCTTTGATAATAATAATTAACAAATTACCTAAACTTGTAATCGATGTTGAAGTTAAAGCTGCTTTAACATTTGTTATTTTGCTTAGACGGAATTTATTAGTCGCTTCTTTTTAAAGGAACGTCTTCATCAAGCTTATATGGTAGACGAAATTTTTAGTAATCTGATTGAATTTAATAATAAATCTTTTATCATTTGTAGATCGGTAATAGCAATTTCTACACTGCTAATAACCCTATTATCGTGTTAAATTATTGGATTCAGCACTACGGTCCTTAACTGAAGGTAATACCAATTGCGATGATGGTGTTTGAACAATATTATTATAATAACAACGTGTTATTCAAGATTTTATTATTAATAATCTTTGGGTCTTATAAATCTGTATTTTGTTTATTTGATCTATTTTGAGACTTCTAATTCTTTGATTAACTCATTTTTTTATTTAATAACAACAGTAGTCTTGTTTTAATGACATTGTTATCATATCAAAGTTTAAAAATGACGGTTCGGAAATATGTGTCAGACTTGACAGATGAATTGACTTCAAACAACTCTATGAATGAAATTATAAAATGAAATAAGTGTTAGATTTATTTATTTGGTATATTTTATTTATTTGATTTATTCTTTCAGACTATTTTTAGACTAAACTTACGGTTTTTACAGCGATCTGAGTTTCAGTGTTCAAATTCAAGTATCCACTTTTATAATAAACCTTCTTTATAGCAACACTGTTGAAACGCAAACTGTTGAAACGCACTTTTTATAACGCAAACCTGATGAACTTAGATGTGTGGTTCTTCTTTCTATCCTTGCAAGTTCTGCCAGCAGTGAGTGATGTAATTAGACTCCCTTCACCGTCGCTGTTGACACCCTGCAACTGAGCCATCGGGGAAGTTGCTGAAACGTTTAGGTAACTTTTCCGAAAAGTTTATTTTACCTTCCTACGTCAACTTGTATTGTTGACTTTAAACGACTTTTCTTTTTTTTCAGTTTACTGGTACTTACTGCTCATTGATGGATTCAATTTCAGTTTGCCTCGATGTCTTGGCTTCAACACCTCAGGACTATTGGCAAGTTTAAAAAGTTTAGGTAATTTTCTTCTTTACTTTACTTTTTTCTTATATTATGATAATAATTAAAACTCGGAGACTGTTTATATGTTGGTTTAACATTTATTTTGACGAATTTTAAATGGATACATAAATTTACATCTTGCATTCATTTTGGTATATTTTATTTTAATTTTTATTTATTTATTTGCTTTAGAAACCAATAGAATTTAATTTAAACACACTAGATTTTTCTATTATTTATTTTCATTACAATTAATAATTAAAATGGTATATGGAGATAAATCCATAGCTTTTTTACAATTGGCATTTAAAATGAGCATTTAAATTTCGTAATATAATATAGTAAAAGATAAGAGAATTACCCATCATCTATTGAAATTATTATTTTGTAAATCAGATCTATCAGCAACTCTAAACCGCTCTGCAGCTAAAAACAATATTGGTACATAAAATAATGTACTGCAAACAAGAGATACGCAATGCTATTGGAATAATTTTAAACATTTAGATAATTAAATAACATTATAGAAAGCGTCAATATTTATAATAGTTAAGTTATAGAATTAATTAATGTTTTATAACCAATTTTGTATCAAATTGAAACAATCAGCAAATAGTGAGCAAGAGAACTAATCACGATAAGGTCTTTATTTCCGTTAGAGTATTTAGAATTTTATTAGTATTAGCACATGCACGTAAAAATATAGAAGGCACAATGCAAAAGATTCCAGCAGGAAATCCAGTTGCACTAAATGGTTAACTATCTCTCTAGGATTTCGACGTAGCCTAATAAATAAAATCGAGGTTTCTAATGAGGAATGCTTTAAATGCTCTTGTTATTAATTATGACGCAGATTGTGTATGAGCCTTTGACAATGATGCGTGAAAATGCACATAGAGGAAATATAGTTATTATATTAGCATGTTTGCATAACTTCAATTGAAATTGAAATTATAACAAAATATCAATTCACTGTTTAAACTGACTGAAATGAAATAAATAGTTTGGTTATTATGGTTGGTTTATACAGCGTATCAGGGATTAGAACGCATTAATTTTAAGGGGTGATAGAGGACATCAAAAGGAACAAAAAAGTTTATACAACTTTGTTTCAGAACGTACTACTTTTTCAGAAAAAACAATAATAAAGTTGGAAACATTAACATCATTTTGCCGCGTTAATAATAGTACTTTAATTATGGCGTTTTGTCGGCAAATGCATCTCATCTATCGTAACAACAAATCTTAATGACATTGTATCATATCGTCTGTCGTTTCTGCGTAAAATTGAATTCTTTTCTCAATTAAAAATTCATTTTACTCAATAAAGAAAGTGACAACCCTGAATATTTTGTAATAAAATTTGCTCCACATCCGCACAAAATGCTGATGTGGAGGTTTGTTGACATTGAAATGAAGCACGTTTTGTTTACAATCTTGCAATTTAATGAAGAATATTTGGGTCAATGCCTGATGACAGTTGTGAAAAATAATACCGTTTTAGAGTGAGATAATACTGAGTTTGTAGTTTGTTGAACTTTGAAATAATAATTTGTCAATAACGCACGAGTTCCTGTTTATTTAGGTAATAATTGTTTTTAATGATTTTATAAGAGAATATCTTTTAAAGAGAAGATTTATCTAATTTAAATTAGGTAACTAGGTTAAGGGATTTTGTTAACACCTTGTTTTGGCTGTATTGAAAAATCTTTTATTTTATGGTAATTAGGTGTCTTAGTCATTTTTTTTACATAAGAGTATTTTTTAATAAAGAAAAGTCAAGAAATTTTGAAAATATTCCGGAAATTAATAAATGTAAAATGTAGGTCAATTATTGTTTTATTTTTGAAGTTGGTTTGTTATGAATCAGCGTTTTTTAACGTACAAATTTTGTTTACGGAAGAACAGTGCCGATTACAATTTTCGTAGAATTAGTCACCCAACTAATCGTTTCGGATGTTTATTACTTTTAAACAACGGCTGTCATCATCGGTTTCTTTGTTTGATTTTCTAAAACAAGGTCAAGACCCAGCTGCGATTATACTTAAGCAAGGTAGCTAAATATGGCAATGTTTTTTTTAAATTACTCGAAAACTATTTAACATAGAAAAAATTTATTTAGACTTTTTTTTCTTTTGATGTTTTCTATAACCCCTTAAAATTAATGCGTTCTAACTCCTGACATGCTGTATATTAAACTGTTTACAGTTTACAAAACACGGAAAAATTGCATTAACATGATTCCTCAATTTTTCGAGAAAGCTTATATTTTTCAATTTCTTGAGATTTTTTGGTTATTCACTTTGCAAAACCTGCTATTCCATTTCAACGGATCGAATGGTTTTCTCAAGTATTCAAATAACTTTATAAAGTTGCAATAAAATAAAGAATTTTAAGTTTATTGCGGATTGTTTGTTAATACATTTTCGACGAACAAAAAGTTCGTCTCTGAATTCGTGAAGTCTGTCTGTCTGTCGGTCTGTCGCCTTTGTCCCTGTTGACTTTTTTGAATTTTTCTTTTTGAAATCTTATAGTACATCGAATTTTAAGAAACTTTTGGTTGAAAAATTTTTTTGTATCTCTTCGGGAAAGTGGTCAGAATGACCACCGAAAATTGCGGTAAATTTTTAAAAAATGAAAATTTTGTATTTTTTTTAAATTTACGAAAAAATAAACATTTTTAGCAACAATTTTTTTTAACGAAAAATTTTAGGACAGAATTTTAGTTTTTATGACAACTAATGTGTTGGGTCAACATTAGTTTTCAAAAATAAATTAGTTTATTAAGTATACAGTTGTTTTTGCGCATTCTCATTAGTTTAAATTGATAATGGTTTATTAACTAAAAAATTAATGAAAATTACTTGCATGAATGTACAAAGATAATTATGAAATAGTTTTTTTCTATCATAAGAAATCATTTTACAGATCTTAAAACTTATAAAAGGACTTAAGCGATTATAGTCTAATTTTATCACTTTCACGATTTATAATTTCGACACTATTCAACACTCCTATATTCAGACCACACATGTATCTAAATCTAATATATTGTTTAACAATAGTACTTTCTTGTGGGTTGGTGGATAAAAGAGAAGATTTAAAAGGTTAAAAATTCTTGACTAAAAACGATAACAAAACTATTTTGTTCAAAAATTCTTGTCTGTTCTAATAGGCAAGTTTTCTTGGCTTTAAGAAGAAAATTTAAGGTATTAAGTAATAAATTAAATACAGGCTTTGTTTAATAAGTCATCTTTTGTCAATCAGAAATTTGCTGTTTTGATTACTTTTAAAAAATATTTGTAATTTTCTTTCACTTTAACCGTGCTGAATAAATAATATTCAAAACACCTTTGCTTTGTCGTCTGCATAAAACTGATTGTGTTGGTTACAACGAAATATAAGATGCCTTTTAATCATAATGATTCATTTCACAACAATTTGTTACCGAGAAATGTATTACTTTAACAAAAGTGGTTATCCATTTAAAACAATTCTAATATTTATGACCAATTATTAAAACAGAATTAGCTTAAATTGTGTTTGTCAATTTTCTTACGTTTTCTGTTTCCTTTCTTTCAATGTGCTTGCGTTAACAAATCCGAAGGATGTAGCTTTCCCGGCTCTTTGTTTATTAAGCTTCTTTATTAAAGAGACGGCAAAATTTATTAAAGAAGCTTTCGTAGGCGCCAGGTTCTTTAGTTCAATAAACACTTTTCACTGGTCCGTTCAATATGACTGTATGTCCAAATATGAACAGACAATGAGGTCCATCTTTACTACCAGACTTAAGGGACATTAAGCGGATTTTAAAACTACAGTGCGTAAATAAAGTAAGAAATAAAATTCATATTTTTGTATTAAGTATGTATAATCAGTGTTTCGAACAAAAGCTCGGACAAGTCAATTTTAATTTTTTCCTGCGGTTGTTATGGAAATTTGATAATTTCACGAAAATAATAATTTGAGTTTTCAAGTCTAATTACTATTTTCGTGAATGTTCTCATGTTACCATCTAACGATTATAAAAAAGTATTACATCCTTTAAATCGCACACTCATCCCTTGTGTTCGGGGTTATATCTCATATTATTTTAATTATTACATTTAATTCGGACGTGAAATAACCATGAAAGAACTATGCAGTATTGTATTTCCTGTTTCCTATGCTTCGTATTCATAGTTCTAAACTTCTTGTTTTTTTTGGGTTTCTTATACCTTATCAAGCCTAATAAATCATTAATTTACCATGTTACTTAAGATAAGTTAAGATAAGAAAGTGTTATAATAATGGGATATCGCGCAAAAGAGAAGAAAGAAAACATAAGTTGCAGCTGTCTACACGTGTTTCACACTTATTAGTGATCATCAGGACGGCATAGCAGATGGAATAAATAAAAAGCAACTAACTCAAAAAAGATGTAACAACACAAGGTTTCACTGATAGCAGCCAACCGCACATTTGCAGTATCGGCCTGAAGACACCGAGTTTTCAGTGCAACAACAAACGTCACTACGGAGGCAGCTAAAGCCACTACCGTGTTTTCTTCTCTTTTGCGCGATATCCCATTATTATAACACTTTCTTGTATATCTCTACGCGCATTATTACTTCTAATCATTAAGTTAAGATAAGTTGAGGCGAAGACAGTACTTTCATTCATTATTAGATTTTATGCTTTTTCAATTAACAATTGCCCTTGTACTTTTAGATAATTGATACATTAGTTATTTTATTTTTCTTTTCAATCTTGTAATTTGTCAGGGTTTGTCTAATCTTTTTCTAGTCCTGTCCCATTCGTTAATCCTGAACTGATAATAAAAGACACGGAAAACGGAAAATGCGCTTTTTAACTGTTTATTTAATTGTATTAAATTGTTGGTTATCTTACGTTTAAGATTTACAATTCTGTTTTAAATTAGTGATTAGTTAGATTAGTAAAAAATATCTCGCTTTTTTCATTTTTTGTTTTTTCATTTCACATTCTACAAGCAGTCTCCATTCTTTATACACAGTGTCAATAAGACGCTCATCAAAAACGGCAAGTAGATAGACATCGATAAGACAAACAAAAAGCGTGTAACGTTTTTAGCACATACAGTAGGATTATGTTCTTCAAAACAAGATGTTTTATGTTTTATTATGTTTACGTTGCTGATCCTGCAGCCTGCAACCTGAATTTTTTACAATACAATTATATGAGGTCAGGCAGTCAAATGTTAATTCCGAGAACGCCGATAATTAAACAAAGGATATTGGTATAGCTCAAGTTTTTGTAAACGCTAACGCACGATGAATTCGCCGCACATTAAACCTGGAGTTCGAGTAAGTATGAAAATTATTAAAATGTTTAATTAATGTAGTCAAAACAACGCGTCATAGTCATGGTCAATTAAAATTCGCAATGTAATTTTCTTATAAAACGGAATGGTTTTTATGTTTTTTAAATTAAATTCAAAGCCGCCAAGACTAATATAACTCGCCCTTTAATTCTAATTAACTTACTTTATTAGGAAATCAAAAATTCTCTTTAAAAATCAGATAAGATATTCCGATATTCTCTTATAAATCAGATTTATTTTAAAGCTTTTGAATTTAGTTTAAGTTCAAGTCTACATTCTTAGTATTACAAACATACTAGTACAGCAGAAACAAACTCCTGCTTTATTACTATAAGAAATTATTTTATCTGGCTCTCGAAATTTCAAAACTGACATTTACAGTCATTAATGATATCACCATAAACGTGTTTATAATTTTATATGTAGTTTTATACAAACGTCAACATTAACGATCTATGTTAATTATATGCTTAAATTAACTAGTAACAGATGTAATATGTAAACGTATTCAACCAAGGGCTTTAGATATGAACACTGATTAATTCAATTTTGTAAACAACGCTAATATTACCAACTTTATACAAAACATAATTTCCTCAGCTTTAATAATATATTCTTATTATGTTTGACGAAAGGAATTCATCTTTATTGATTGCTTTACAAAACAGAATTTTAGACTGTATACGTTTAGAAATAATATGCAGACGAACGATAATTATACCGATGTAATTTAACTGGATGAGGTACTAATTGTACGTGAATAGTAATTATTCAACTTCATTAAGACTAGACATTCTTAACAAGCACATTTGTATTTTACACTCGGTCAAGTGTATATAACAATTAAAAACTCTAAACACAATTAGTAAAACCAAAACCAACTTCAAAACCAAGTATGTAAATTTCACTTGTTTTTCTTCTTAAGTTTTAATTTTGGAATGCATTAAGAAGTATGCTGATTGTACATTTTGTTAAGAGATAATGCATACACATCACTTAGTACTTTCTATAGTATTAAAGTGATGTTCCAAATATCGATTTGAAATAATTGCAAAATTTAATCAGGAACCTTTTAATAAACGTTTAAGTTTACATCCTTGAATTACTTTCAGGTCCTTAACAAATTAAAATTAAGATTCCAACAGGTATAGTATATGTACGCAAATGTTTCCTTCAAACAGCATTTTCCAGGTTGAAAACAATTAAAATTTCAATTAATTATGTAAATAAAGACTTTTAATAGAACAAAAGGGTTTTGCTCACCTTTATGTTTTCGCACTTGAAATGGTACATGGTGAGAGATTTAAGATCTAACCCGCATAGATATTTAATTAAAAAGGCGTTGAAAGTACATGAAGTTATGAAATAAATAAAGATTATTAAAAGTTTCACAGTTTTATTAAAATACAACCTGACAATATTGTTTCGACAGCTATGCTGTCATTATCAAAGGTAATATATAATAATATATTACCTTTGATAATGACAGCATAGGTGTCGAAACAATATTGTCAGGTTGTATTTTAATAAAACTGTGAAACTTTTACTAATCTTTATTTATTTCATGATTATGGAGTTCCACAAAGTAAGGCTGGAAACAATATACATGAAGTTATATTTATTTACATAAATTTTCGTAATAATAATAATGATAACGTTTTCAATTTACACACGCTTTACAATTTATTTATTTACAATACGCTTAAATAAGAAAGTGAAGAGATTTTAAATAAATAAACATTGAAGGGTTTTCCAATTATATGTGTTTATAATCAATGAAAAAAAGCCTACGCAAAATTAATATTTTTAAAAATGATTTGTTGGCTCAATTGTTCTTTTTTATAAATAACTGTTTTGTTTGTTTATACTAGAAAAGTTCGACCTTTAGCTTAAAGCTTGTGTAAAGTTTTATCGGTCGTTTAAGCCTACGCAGATTTTCGATATGTTATTTGTGATGTTATGTGATGAAATAGTATATCAGTTGCTGATTAATGTGATTTTTATAACGATCATTGCAAGTGAAAGAACTGCAGTATTTTAGTAAGCTCAAGTGTAAAAGTCATTTGATGTATGTGTAATTGGAAATCGGTTTTAAGTTATATTGTTCATTTGTATACGTACACATGTATAATTTTGTTGTTTTAATTCAGCTCTAGTTGCAAACTACACTAACATGCTTGATTCTGAAAGCGTAGGTACTTTGATACGTGTACTGGAATGTACAACTGCACCCACCTCCCCTTAATTAGAAGATTTTAGAAGTGTTTAGAAATGTGTTTCGATACATTAATAAGAGTAAAATGGATGTATTACACTAAAAATAAGCTCCACCCAGTGACGGATTGACCCTACTCTAAGATAAGAAAACGCATTTGTAATAGGAAAAATGCTTCAACCGTTAACTAACGATATTAGCATATATATTGCTGTAATATTGGTTAATTAAAAATAATAAATTATTTTTAAAAATTTTAATATTTTAAAATTGTGAATAATTGCCGTTAGATCGTAGATGATTATTTTATAATTAAATTGATTTTTAAAATGACTGTAAACTTTGGAAATGCTTTTCAACTTCCTTCTTTTATAAATTCTTATATGATTAGAAAATACCTTTTAATAAATTTCAATAATGTTTGTAAGAGAGTTGGGCGCCAATTAAATAACTTAAAATAACTGAATTAACATATTAAGAAAAACTCATCTCAGGGCGAATGTGGATTCCTGTGGTTTAAAAAATATACAAATTGAAATTGAAATCACTTTTAAATTGAAATCTTAATTAAGTTTAATTATTACTAAATCGTTCAAATAACATAATTACACCTCACAAACGATAGTCTTTTCTTCAGCAGATACCAATACAGAAGGAAATAACTTCCTACCTTTTATATAGCGATGCTTCTTCCTTTCTACCATATCCTTTCCCAATTCCTATTGGCAGAGTAGGTCACTTTATGTTGTCCCAGTGCTGGTTTCCAATTCCGGTTGACATCCTTCCTTTTGCATGGATTTCCCACATAACACCATCCACACACTTGATTATTGATTACACGCTTTTGGTAATACACTTTTGTCTTAATAATTGCGGGTACTATTTCCCTTGTTCGAAGAATCTTTGTTTATGTGTTTAAATAAATAAAACGCCAGTTTATGGTTTTAACGTAGATTTATTAACTAGCAATAACTTTACTAGTAATTTAATTTAAATGGTGGTTCTTTATACTCTTATACACTTTTACAGTTTATAACTTTTTACACTTTCGCCGTATTCAAATTCACCAACCAACTTAACTTGTCCAAGCAAGACTCATTATTTACATTTTGTATTATATTTCTTACACGACTTTACTTTGTCGCTTTATTTACTATAATATCTTTCATGACTTTACTCTTTCGTCGTTTAACAGTAAGTGTCCTCTTGCATTTTTATTATTGTCTTTTAACACGACTTTACTGCGTCGCTTTATATTCAGAAGTGAGCTTTACATACGTTCTCGTTCGTCGTATATCAGGAAGTGCCTTAAAATATGATTTTCTAAGCTTATATACTAGTTACTATTTACATCATCACATTACACAATTTGACGTCACTTTACCATCTAATAGAATGACTACACTATATACAAACATAATAGCAGATTAAAACATAATTATAATAGTTGACTCAATCTATTACAGATTAATACATAACATTTGCAATAATAATGAACTATTTACATAAACAAAACCTTAAAGAATCACATAACCCGTCGATTACTCATTTGAAATTATACTCATAAATAAATTACATCATAACAATAACTTGCACACAACTGGATGTTACGTATTCTTAAGTATTTGGTAAATAAACTGTTTGATAATAATAAAGAAACATGTATTATTTAACCCTATTAAAAAGTATACACATTGATTGTATAATCAATGACACACCAGTAAATAACTTAAATTACTTTTAATAGGTAAAGTTGATAAAAATATTTCAAAAGTGTTAGTTTTTAACAATGACTTTAAAATTTTAAAAAATTTTCAAAATTTTCTAAAATTTTGAAACTACCATCCACAGCAATATACAATGATACATATTGTCATGATATTTGACATGCAATATAAAGAAAATACCCATTCAGTAGGTTTTACCAAGTTAAATAAACTTTTTCCAACGAAATATTAGATGGGTTGCCTTACCTCACTGATAAATTTTTAAATAATTTTTATTTGATAAATTCTTTTTAAGAAAATATAAAAAGTTTTTATTTTAATAAACATGCACTCTAGAACACACTGGAATGTAAAAGGATATTTTTAAAGTTGATTTTTCTTAGAATCCTGGTAATTTTTCATAGTTCAGCTAATGATGTGAGATCGTGACCTAATTAGGCAATTAAAATAAAGTAGAGGCCAGATTAAGGCAAGTTTTGTCCTAAAACGGACAAGGTGGATGGTAGTGATGATGTATGCAAGTATTTGTTGCCTTACCTGAATTATATGTATGGGCCAAGCCAAATCATCTAATGGTCTGAACCTTGACATATTAGATTTTTTAACTTTTGGTTCACTTATAGCACCCACCAAGTAGACAAAAAATAAAAAATTCAGATTTTTTGACTTATGGTTTATGAGTCTTCCAAAAATTCCGAAAACGCCCAATTTTGACCGTGTTTTTAAAGTTTTAAACTGCCGTAGATTGAAAACTGTTTGTCCTAGATAGCTGAAACTGGTGAGTAGCATTAGAAAAATTTTATACTAACAAGCGTTAAAAAAACCTGTGGTCAAGTTGGCTGGTGTTTGCATTTGTCAGCGTTACCGTATGTCGTGACTAGAGCCACAGCTGGAGCTTTTTTTTTAATGTCAAATGTCAAACGTCATTTTACCTATTTTGCAAACAAGTAGTATAAAGTTATTGCTTGGAGTTTATAAGAAAGCCAGTTCTTTTTAGAACTAGCAAATTTTCAGTTTTTCACGAATCACGATGGTTTTTAGTGCAGAACAGAAAGTGTTTATGATCGACTCTTATTTTCGCAATGGAACAAAATTTAATGGCATTTGGACATATTCAATACAAAGTTGCTTGGAAGAATATCGAAATGAATTTCCAGAATCAGTTGACTACAAGCTATTTCAGGTAACTTTAGACAGATGTGTAAAACTGTTCCGTGAAACAGGAAGCGTTAACCGAAAGACCGGTAGTGGACGACCATTAAAACGCACTGATGAAACTGTAGCTGCAGCTAGAGCAATAATGGAAAACGATCCTAAAACTTCTATTCGTCGTTTATCACAACAAACTGAGCGTTCTATAGGAACATGTCATACTGTATTACGTAAAGACTTGCATTTTTATCCTTATCGAGTAATGGTGTTGCAAGAGCTGCTACCCATTGATATCCCGCAACGGTTACAATATTGTCAGTGGTTTTTAAACACTTAATAATGATGACGATGCGTTACGAAGAACTTTTTTTTACTGAAGAAGCATGGTTTCATAGGACAGGATACATTAATTCGCAAAACATGCGAACATGGAGTGCCGAAAATCATCATGAATTTGTTGAAACTGCTTTACATCCCAAAAAATAGGTGTTTGGGCTGCCATCAGTGCAAGAAGAATAGTTGGACCTATATTTTTTGAAGGTAACATCAACGCAGTGCGATATAGACAAGAAATTTTGCAACCATTTTTGGAACAATTACATGATAATGAAATCCAGCAAGGTTATTTCCATCAAGATGGTGCAACTCCTCACTCTACGGCTGAAACACTTGCAATGCTACGAGAATTTTTCGATAATCGCATTCCGACATACCGAAATTCCTTTTCCTAGTAGATCTTGTGATTTAACGTCATGTGAATTTTTTTTGTGGCCATACCTTAAAAATTGTGTATTTTCTGTTCCAATTAATAATTTAGATCTACTTAAAGAAAGCATTACGCAGAAGATTCAAGAAATAAACAATACTCCTCAGATGTTAGAAAATGTGTTAAATGCATTAAAGCGTAGAACTGTAAAGTGTTTTGAAGTAGGTGGTGGGCATGTTCAACATTTGCTGTAATAAATAATTTCTTTACTTTACTTAAGTTTCATTTATTAATTAGTTCGTAGCTTTCTGACATTCATAAATAGGGTTATGTTCCAATTGTAACATATAAGCTGCGCTCTATGTTTGAAAATTTTCCATAGGCCACTTGACCACAGTTTTTTTCAAACACCCGTTATTTTGAAGAATCCAAAAGCGTTTTTTTTAACCCAAAATACGTTCGCTCTAATTTTTTTTTAATATATGTGGTTCAGCCACTGATTGACTACTTGTATGCAAAATTTTAGAGTGCTAATCTCAGCTCTCTAGGACAAATAGTTTACAATTTATGGCCGTTTAAACATTAAAAACACAATCAAAATTGGGCGTTTTTTGAAATTTTGGAAGCCCATAACTCATAAATTAAAAGTAAAAAAATCTGGAATTTTTTATTTTTTATTTTCTTGGTGGGTATTATGAGTGTACCAAAAATTATAAAAATCTGAGATGTCAAGGACCAAAAAATTTTTTTTTGGTTGTTTTTATATGGAATTATATATAGTATATAGATTTTGATATTGTTAATTTTTTTCTTCATTAGCTAGATTATACAGCTCGTGGTTAAAATGATTTAATGCTGTTGTGTTAAGCAGTTGCTTAAGCACAATCTTGAAATAATCGAATGTTGGGATTGCTTTTTGTAGAAAATATCATTGAAATAAAATGCAAATTTATGCGTTTTTCTATTTCAATCTGAAATAATGTAATTTAATTACTATTTTCATGTTATTGATATCAAAAAGTATGTAAATAATGTTTATTAGGATATAAGGTTGAATTTTACCAAGATAGGAAGATGTAAATAGGTAATTTTAAGTAATTAAGTTATTTTAGTTATTTAATAATTTAGTAGGAAATGTATTTTGCTTAACATTTTCTAGTGGCCTTATTTTTTAATGTTTTTTAGCTATCTATTTATTGAATTATTAAAGAATAATTAATAGTTATGAACTATTATGTGGTTATGTTGTATGTAGTTTTGTGGTTATGTTGTATTCTTTTGTTTGTAACTAAAAATATCACTATAGCCTTCTTTTGTGTGTAAAAGGGTATAAAAAGAGCGACCATTTTAGTAACAAATTCTCTGTGTTTTTAGAATTTCCAAACAGTGCATACGTGTTGAGGATAAAAATTTAAAATTTTAGGGTTATGTTGTGAATTGTGAAAATGTAAACAAACCAAACGTCAAAAATATTAGGTTATATTTTGTTGAAATGTTAAAATGTTAAATAATCATCGAGAATCTTTGAATATAATTTTTTTTAATAATAATAACATTTAATTAACATAATAATCAACGTTGTGAATTTATTTGTGAAATAATTTTTTTATAAATACGAGAAGAACATTTTATTTGGATAATGGAACTTTTAACCTTCGTTATAATTTGGATGTTAGAAGGGAACTTAAGAATATAATCATTACATGGACTTACCATATTTCGTATACGCAGTTGAATTTTAATTTCGATTTAATGATACTATTTATTTTAATACAATTTGAAAGAAGGTAGGCGGTTGTTCTTCCACCATTTTATTATTTAAACCATATGGAAAACAGAAGATTGCTGTTTTGTAACAATTATAGTTGGCAAACTGTCGGCGTCACATATTGGATCGATTTAAAAATATAAGGTATTTAATTAATTTTAAATAAAATTTAGTAATTAAGATTATGAAAATGCCAGAAATACTACTCCTCGGATAAAAGGCATTACACTATCTTGGGATTAATTTTTCAATAGTTCATGGTATCTATCCAAAGTTCATTTTCTATTATATCTTAATATATTTTTGTTGTTGTTTGTGTTCATTTTTAAATAAATCTTTTGTCATTTCAAATTTAAAGGAAATTTGTTTTATATTCTTTTATGTACATTACTTGTATGCCTAGATCTATATTTATTTAGTGTCCTATTCAAGCGACCCTCCTGAAGGTCTCAGTATGGTGGAGTTTTTGAAGCAGTTTTTTTATCTGGGCAGGTTTGTATTTAGTATTTATCATCACTGTGCCACTACCGCAGTCTGTTTATTATTTTTAAAGTTTTGCGTAAATGCATAAATTTTAGGACGTTTCGCTTACTTACAATATGCAAAAAAATGTCGTGTACAACAAGCTATGAAAGTCTCTTTTTTTTCACTCATAGTACAGGTGATACTTTAACATACTTAAACTACTTTACTGACAAATTATAATTTGACTGTCAATGGGAAATAGTGATTTGTTCTACTATCCAAGAATGTAGATGTTTTCTGGTCTGAAAGAAGAATAAAAAGCCGAGGCACTATGACGAAATGAGACACTTTTTGAGGATCACCCACTTTCCAGTCGTGGTGTACATATTATTTTTATACCAGACTAACTATAAAACATTTTTTAACTTGACATACTTCCGCTCAAAACACAAAAATAAATTATGTTGTATCAGACATTCATTCATTAATGCAGTTTAGGAACAGATGCAAAGTACGTAAACAGTACACCGGCTATGGTGTATATATGTCGCAGGCAGATAGTCAAATCCGGTAAATAACTATGTGCCTAGTCATTTACTAAGTGACGGGGCAGATAGCAAAACGAGAATAAATCTATGCGATTTTGCTATTTGCCTAGGCATTTACTAAATGCCGTTCTTTAAAGCAGGCAAATAGTAAATGTCTTAATGTGCTGTCGGCAAATAAGATATCAATAAACACTGTCCATGTTTGGACTGAAAGTTAATTATTTATTAGACTGTATTATAAACATAACAATACTACATCCTTCTCTTAAAAAACAAATACAAATGTATTACATATTTATTTAAATAACAAAAAAAATAAATAAGTACCTACTTAAAACGTAAATTCATTATGCTCTTCAGCATAAAAATGTTCGAAACAAAAAAGAGTAACATGTTATTTATTTTGGCACGTTAGACTTCCATGACATCTACTTCCACATAATTGCTTTTTGCGCAAACATGCACATTTCCTTGTGGAACATTCTCTTTTACAAGAGCACTTGGGAAATCCTTGCCCATTGTAAAGATAATGCTTAGAACTCGCTTATCGCAAAGAAATCTCCCTATTTATAGGGACATCTTGAATACTTAGTGATACGTTTTCAACTTGCTGAATTTGGCTTCTTGCACACAATGGTTTAAGAATACCAGCACTAGTTCCAACATGGTACAAACTGTTTCGAACTTCATTATAAATACTGGAATATTACGGTCATCTAAGGGAGCTCTATCAACTTTTGGAACAGCAACGAGTACCCGCATGGCTTTCTCTATTGACGGAAACTTCGCCTCAGATGACATTTTCATTTTTTGCAGCCACTTTTTGGCCGGTTTTTGCAGCTTTTTGATTAAAAATAATAGAATTTTGCTGTTCACATGTGCTACAGATCAATATAATAATAATTGTTACAACCCATAGCCTGAAAACCAGACCCCAGAAGCTATAAGCTTGTGCGGGAGGGAGGAGGCGATTATTATTATTACGTAGGCCCTAAGTGCGGCTGCAGCCGACTTACAGATGGAACAGCGCAAATCCCACATTTGTGTCACAGCTAAGGAAAACTGCAGAAAACCTTAACCAGATCTGCCGGCACCGGGAATCGACCTCGGGCCGCTTGGGCGAAAGTCCAGCACTCTAGACATTACACTACCAAGGCTGTTGGTATGGATATGGAACCATAAACTTCATTCTGGTTATGTATTTCTCTGCTGCATATCACATGTACAACTTTTTCGCTATAGTCACAGATTTGGGTTCCCGAACTGTTTTCCTTACTGCGGACACAACAAACAAAATTGTGTTCACGTATTGCAGGTTCAGCATGCACGGCTTTTCCCTGAAAACGGATCCCCAAGTTCTCGGAGTCCTCTTCTGGCGTTATACCATCTTCGTGGGTTTTAGTTTGGAGATGCTCGTTAGGAATTTCAAGTTACAAATAAGCATACGATCAAACGCCATAATTTCAAGAAAGAGCGCACGCGTTATATGCCGACCAGCGGCACGATATATCATTATTTACTATTTGCCTGCTTTAAAGAACGGCATTTAGTAAAAGCCTAGGCATATAGCAAAATCGCATAGATTTATTCTCGTTTTGCTATCTGCCCCGTCACTTAGCAAATGCCTAGGCATATAGTTATTTGCCGGATTTGACTATCTGCCTGCGACATATATATTTTATCGCCTTGTCATTTTTATGATATCTGATAAATTCGTATATTTTTGCTCTTCTAGAGGCATGAAAACCACATTTTTTCTAGAGATACTGTCTGTATTTGTTATAAGAGTTGAGAAAAATTGAAAAACCAAGTCAAACCGCCATTTTGGATCAAAAAGTAAATGATGCGTTAATTATTAGAGATAATTTACATTTACTAAAAAGTTGCATAAAGAGAAATACAAAGCATACAGAAATTCTTGAATTTACTAAACAACAACATTTATGCGTCAAAATAATTTATACATAATTTTATCAAACTTCAAGTTTTAAGTTGCGAATGCGTCGTGGATCTAACTAATCAGCAGCTATTCTCGCGTTAAACGAACTTTTAAAATACAGGGTCTTTAGTTTTTTCTTTGTATAGGATGAAATAATATATTATTGTGTTATTAGAATTTAAAGTGGCACTTTGACGAACAATTATATTTTCATTTGCGAAGCGCAGAGCAGAGTAATCAAAAAAATGGAAAAATTGCCAATCAAAAAATAAACATTTTTAAACCGAATGGCATATTATTTTTCTCCAACCAAGAAAAGTACAAAATATTTAAAACTTTAAAATGATTTACATATTTTGTTGAAATAACCTCCGTTCAGAAAAAACTGTTATCCAGTGGGCTGGGATAACTAGAATTTTCTTTTTCTTCTATGGATTAAAAGCACTTTTTTACTTAGATTAAAGTGTAACCCGGCATTAGTAACACACACGTCAAGTTTAAAAACAGTTAATAGTTAAAATAATTAAAACAAACAACTTTTAAAGCGGTTGGAGAATGGAAATATTCTCCCAACGAAGAAACATACTTTTTCGTGTACTTAATGAAAAAGAGCCACTTTGTTTGTTAGAAAACAGTGAAGAAAAGTTCTACTTTTCCGCTTAACAACGTTTTTCTAGTTAGCAACCACTTACTCAGTTAGCAGCCACTTTTCCAGTTAGCAACATCCTTTGTGATTGGTATTTGTTTACTAGTTGCTTTCTATAACGTTGTTGTCATGATAAACGTTAAGCTTAGGTACATACTTCGGCCAAAATTATTTCAGAATTAATTTTTAAATTCTTATTTTTAAGATTTGTTTATTTTTCGTCGAGTACACGAATAAACAGCATTAGAAAAGTGATTTTTTCATGCTCGTGTAAAATTAATCCACTGGCTCGCTACTCTCGCTAGAGAATTAAAGATTTACACTCGCTGATGGAAAAATCCCACTTTTCTTAACTTGTAAAACAATCTACTATTTTCGCCTATATTCGGAAATCCCAAAATTTAGGCGAATTTAGGCTGTTTCTAGGGTGAAAATGGAGACCGATGTCATAAAATACTAGAAACTCTATTTTTATCCGTACTCGTAAGTTAACAGATGGCCGTCAGTGTTTGCGGTGTATATTTGTCTTTACCGTATTGTTACATTTTTGAATATTTGATTGGTCATTGTGAATTAAAAATAAATATAACACTTTCAAAACATAGAAAGTTGTAGGATACTTATGTTGTTCTGTCTATGTAACAGGAACGGCAATTTACGAAAACCTGGGGCTGTCGCAATGCAACGTATAGTATAGAAAAATCTGAACTGTCCGCTTTCGTAGGGCTCTTAAAAATATCCACCACCTTGTTTAAGCTTTCGCATTCGTTGCTTGCCTAGAACCATCAGTAAGGTATCGGTATTACGGATCATAGTTGCATAAAAGCGTTTAAATGTTGTTTTGCTTTAACCAGCGGTACTCCAGTCAATTTCTCAAGTGTTTCGGTATTTTAACGAAATATATTTGGTTTTATATATTTCCGATTTATCCATGCAATCTACTTTATCTTTTGGGTTTCCTAAATCATTCTCAAAGCTGTTATTGGAAATCTTTAAGCTTTAAGAATGTTTTAGGCAACCCAAAGCACCAAGTAGATTACAGTGATAAATCTCGAATATAAAAAATGTCGTGTAATAACTGTAATCAAGTATATATAGGGCAAACTAAGAGATGTTCGCAGGTTCGGTACAAAGAGCATTTAGCTCATTTTAAATTTAAAAGACACGACAGATTTAGCGCCGTCCTACATATGCTTGAACAAAATCATAAGGTAAAACGCATAGAATTAAATGTAAACAACCCAACAGAACTCGGTATTAATTCAAGTCATTTAAAATTGCTCCAGTAATCAGCCAAGCTTGACCAGTCAGTCAAACTTGACTGATTACCGGCAAAATCGTTAAATTCTGTAGGTAAATAAGATTAGTTTTTAGGTTTTAGTTTAATTTTTCAATGACTGCTGAAGATGGTGACCTAGCTGTTGAAACAAGAACCAAGAGTAAAAAAGGTGTGCGTGGTGAGGGTGAAGTACAGTGTTAGTGTGTTTATGCCACAGTTTTAATCTTTTTCTTCTTGCTGTAATAAGGCCATCATTTGTAATGTAATTTCGTATCAGTTGTGTGTGTGTTGTTACATGCCTGTAAGTGCATTTGACGTTATCTAGCTTTTTATAATTCTCATTTGTTTATATAAACATCATAAAAGAATCACCATCCTCGCAGTCAAAATTTTTTTACTAGAACTATAGAAGTATAAACGCTTCCAGCCATTTATTTTATAGCATTTGAATTCATTACCTTCAATAATTTAATTTTTGAAAAGTATAGTTAAGCATAGCTTCTGGAGCCTGGTTTATAGATTATGGGTAGTAGTCGTCATTATATTAATATTATGATATTTTCCTTGTACTACTTTTCTTAAAACATTAAGAAGATAATACAAAATACATCAAAAGTATCAAATTTTAATTTTGATTAAAATATTTGTAGACTTTTCTTTTTATGTTTTTCATTAAATACATTATATGCATAATCCGTGTCCATTGTTTTTGCGACATTTTTTCGCTTTCCTACAATTGTGTAATGTTTTGTGTTTTCAACATTTTGATGTTTACTTTTCTTTTCAGATGTGCCCTAAATTTTCTCGAACTCAGAACCTTTCATAGGATAAGTATTTTTTGTGCATACATGCCTTTTTTTTAACAATGGCATGTAGCCAAATCAATGGAAGAGAAGCATTGCAATGTTGTGCTACCTTCCAAAAGGCAGTTGACGTTTTGAAGACATTCCTCAATGTAAATATCGCTGTTAATTGTTCGCTGCCGGTCTAGTGATAAATTCTGACTACATGAAATCTGCGTTTCCAAAATACAACAATCTTCTTTTCTGTACGCGGACGTGAAGAACCAATTTTCCTTTCAGATCCAAATCTTCTTTCAACAGATAGTCATTTCTTGTATTTTTTAGTAAATCTCTAACTTTTGAACGCGACAGATTTCATTTTTTGATAATTTATAAGGCGAAAAATTCAATATGTTTGTTTAAAATTAATATTTCCTTCTAAACAATTCGTCAATTTTATTGTAGTAGCCTAACTGGTCGAAATTGTTACAGCGTCGAATTTACATCAATATGCAATGATTAATAAATTACAAAAGTTTTAACAATACTTTCTATAATACCAATTTGACAAAGTAGGCGGGATTTTTCCGAACCACGCTCTATTGAATTCATTTTTACGTAATCAAACGCCTTATTAAATTAATGAGATAATAATATCAACGATTTTCCAGCCATTTGTTATAGGCCGAAAATAGTCTTGTACAGTAGATTCTATTCTAAATTGTACATTTTCTATTGAATTTCCAGTAGTATAGTGTATATTTTTTTCATTACCTTATTTTATAAATTGGTAAAATAATTCCTATGTTTAAAACTGTTCGAATTTTTTCGATGGGTTGACGTAAGTTGACCTGCTGGATTTATTTTTGTTTCCACGATGACTTTAAAGAATCAAGATTACAAGACTTTTTGTGTTTACGTTAAATGTTAAAACAGTCTTAATTATCTAAATACTAATCATCTTTGTTGCAGTTCATTTTACACAATGAACACCACACAATTGCAATTCGACCCTGCTATTCTGTAACACTCTAATCTGCAGGATAATCCTTTACTTTGAAGGTGTAATTACAGGTGTTTACAAGATACGTTTCCATCCACCTACACAGCTAAACAGTAGTTCCTGAAATACAGCACATACAATTGAATCGTCGATCGAAATAGGAGGATGCAAGTTTAAAAACGCAACTGTGTAAGAAACCAGCCCTAACTTATTCGTGAACAACTGCTGATGGTTAATCTGAATTTACCAAAATTGTACTACTATATTAAAGATATTATATTTTAAGAAAATTATAATTTTCCAAGAATAAAAAAAATGAAAATAGTAAATAAGAGTGAATAGTAGAGTCAATGTTTTGGGTGTCACTTTTTATAAAAAGTTAAGATGTTTTATCAGCAAAATGATAACGTTATTCAGTCTAGGTTTGCATACCAGAAATAATTTAATGAGGAAAGCAGCAAAAATTACAAGAACCTTTGTGAGTTAACTTGTTAAATACAGTGTACTTCCCTATAATAACACAATAAGTAACTGTGACTTCTTTTCTTTTCTAAACTCTTTTTTATTGTATGAACAATAATGATATTGAAATAAAAAGTTGTAAGCGTCACTAGAACTTTTACAGAAACTAAAACTTACATGAATTTTTGCTTTGCGTTTTTTTTCAGCTTTACATTATTATTTTTGTTGTGATTATCAAGTTTCCTCCAACTTAAATTTCATTTTAGACGTGTGTTTTGATAGTTGAGAGTCTTGGTATGTTGTAACTTTGTTTGTATTAAAACAATATATTGGTGCTGTACTGAATATTTCATTGCGGTAATAGTATACAAGAAATGGAAATCGTTAAATTTCATAAAGATTTTTTGACTTGACAAATTTAGGATTTTAAGGAGTTTTCTCGGAGAAGCTTATTTTATGCATGTATGTGCATTTGTAATGAGTATTTAGAATTGACTCATTAATTCATGTTTCAAATGTTGGAATATAGAAACAAAGTTAATCAAAGCTCAGAGCTGAGCAACAGTAATGTAGTAGTTTTAATTCTTCTCGCGTAATTTAATACACCTCGTACATTGTTCGTATTTACTGCGTTCAAAAATTACTTTATGACGCTTTTTTAAGTGAACTAGAGTGTTACGGTTGCACCAGAAAAGAAAGCGCTACCATTGAAACCAAACATTTGGTTGAAAACAAATAGATAATTCCGGTTGACTTCCTTCCATCAGATTTTCACCCACTAATCCATTCACTTCGAATTGCACTTTGAGCTCCAAGATTTTTCGATCAGCGAACAAAGGATTCTGTAAGTCATCAATAGTTTTCGCTTATCGGATGTCTCTCAGATGGACTCAAATATCTCTCTGAAGTGTTTGGCGGATTTGGCCATGAATTTGAAAGTGTCTTTCGCATCATGAACTGCGGCCAAAACATTGTTGAAATGGAGTGTTTGCACACAATGGCCAAGAGTTGTTATCTTCGTTTTCTTAGACACTTTTTTACGTTGCATATCTCTGTCGATTGTTTTGTAGCTCAAGAATGGCGCAGTTTCCAAGTCACAGTGATACATTGTATGCCACGCCAGACCTTTTTATCCAAATATCTCTATTACAATCGAAGTTGAAGAACACAAGCTTTAAATACCTTATCGGTTTCTACAGTATAAAGCTAAAGACCAACCAAAGTGAAATAAAAATTCATTCTTACAAACGTTTTATTGTCCATTGTAAAGCAGAACAATGCGCTACTACTGCGCTTTTTTGTTCATTTCATGTGTCGTGCTCTTCCTCACTTCATACGCCGACAATGACCTCTTGGTCTTTAACGTTTTCATAATAAATATTAGCCTTCAATCTTTGATCAGCCACCCTTTTGGATGTCTCATTATTGGCCTCGATTCAGTTAAGTAGTTACGTTTTATAGTTTTGCAAACATTCGATTTACACAATGTTCGTTTTACAAAGTTTCGCGACCATAGACTATGATACATCTGAATTTTCTCAAGTAGATACACAATTACTACGAAATTTCTGACCTTTGTTTTTCATCTCTGGAAATTACAAGTAATTATCGATAGATCATTGTAATCAACAATAGTAACGCTTACAGTCGGTTGCATAAAACAGTGTTAACTACAAGATTATTTTGGTGCGTTGGTAACTCATGTGATTGGTTAATTTAAAACACGAGTAAGGTTAAAAAAACGAATCACGCTACATTCGTTTTTTTAAACCTGTTTTTAATGTTTTATCCAATCAGGTTGCTTAACCACGTGATCCGACATGAGGTTCTGTGTCAAACTGACAACGTGGTTAACTATGCTTTATACAAACGGCCCTTAATGCCACTTCAGGATGAAACAAAATGCGACGTCTTGTTTCCGGAGTACACTTTGTAAATATGGTTAACATACTCTTCTAGACAGTACTTAAGTTAGAAGTTTGAAAATAGTCTCATCTCTCCTCGAGTTTAGCATTTAGCATTAGCTATGTAGTTTTTTGGTAGTTAAGAGTGGAGTTTTCCATATTTTACAAAAATAATTAAACGCACATCAGCATCTACAGTTATACGGCCCTATGAGATCGATCCCGGTGCCAAAATATCTTTCCCAAACTGAAGCTCGATCTCAGGTCTGTCCGGACTTTCGGGCGTAAATATAGCAACAGTAGAACGACAGGTATCTTCACCGATAGGCCAGCCAGGCCTATAGACATCTGCCTTTATGGAAATGCATTCTGATGGATTTTGTTATTTCTTGGCTAGACCTGTGCTTGTGGAAATGGTTCTGTTTTTGCATATTTTTCTTATGGAGATGAGCTGAATTTAACAAAACATCTCGTAGATCAAGCTTTTCAGTTCGGTTATTTAAGAACTATTTCTTTTATAATTTATTATTATTTTATCAAGAAGTCTATTTTTAGGATTGCAATGCACATGTAGTCAGACCACATTCTATCTAATTATTTAAATGGGTAAGAGCCTTCAATTAACCACTCTTATAGCAAGTAGATACGATAAGCTTATCTTTTTAATGATATAGTAATTGCATTTTAGTCTATTTTATTTTGAGGTTTCATTTTTCACTTTGATATAATAAATTTAAATGTTAGTTTCAGAACTGCCTATCATATAGCCTATCACGAGCTAACCTAATCTAAAACACAAGGCAATAGTATTTATAAAAACTTAATTACCATGATTAAGGGATGCAATATTCATAATCAAAGTTCAAAATCCACTACAAAAAGCACACATTATATTTATTGTCAACATTCTTCTTACTCGACTGTAGATAAAAACTCAAAAATGGTTCAGGTGTGCCATCGTCTTTTTCTTAGTATATTTTAGCTCTTCATAAATCCTACTTAACACTACTTATCTTATATCTTATATCTTATTCCGTATCCTCCGATCTCCAGTTCTTATATTTTATAAGTGTGTAAATATTGCATATACACATTATACATATTCACAATTTATGGAGAATACAGAATATCAACAGAAGAGTTGTCACAAAATAAAGAATCCAAATCACCAGAAATATATTCTTCATCTTTAAAAAAATATAATTCTAGGTCTAATCAGAATGCCACTAACAGTAATATCAGCAGCTCTTCTATATTAATTGAAAGCAGCCAGCCTTTCAAATGTAAATATTGTGAAAGATCCTTCAAAACTGAAAAAGGTGTGAAGATTCATTCTAGAATGGTTCATGCCGTACTTGGTAAATCTAGAAATAGTGAATCGGTTGAATCAGTAGAAACTGTTAATGTTAATGATAATAATGAAGCATGTCCGTTGTGTAATAAATTATGCAAAAATTCACAAGGTGTTCAAGTTCACATTCGAAAAGCACATAGACAAAGTTATAGGGAAACAATTGTTAAACGAAACTGTAAAATAACAGAAAAATCTTATTCTAAAACAAATACTTCAACCAGTGATGAAAATAATTTAGACTGCAATAGTAATCCAAAAAAAGTACACATAATCGAAGTTGAATTAGATAAATGGAAACATACATTTGAAAATACATCATATACTTCTGAAACTCAATTTAACCAAGATGTAGAAGAATTTGGCACATTTTTAACAAAAATTATTGATATTCTTCCTGGGCCGAAGCACCCTGCACAAAGATATTATGAAGCTCGCAAAAGAAAGAAGATTGAGAAAATGAACAAGCCATTTAAAAACTCAAATCCTCAGCGTACATCAAAACGGCGCAAAGATAATAACAAAGCTCAGTACGAATATCAAATGGTACAATATCTTTACTACAACCAGCGTCGTAAAGCAGTTCGAAGAATCATGGGAACCGGGAAGAATGAAAAATGTAATATAGATGTAAATACTGTATATAATTATTTTAAAAATACATTTGAAGAAAGGAATAGTAAATGCAAATTTGAATATAAATCGCAGTTGTCAAACAATGAACGAAATACATTGAATTTTAATTATGTGCCAGAAATTACTGAAGAACAAATAAAAATTGCTATGAAAGGTATTGCAGTAGACACTGCTGCCGGTCCAGACAAAATTATTATGAGGAGTGTGAAGAGTAGTAGTACAATTCCGTCAATAATTGCTAAAATAGGGTCGATAATGTTACAAAAATGTTTTATTCCGGAGTGTTTCCAACGTGCTCGTACAGTCTTAACATACAAACAAAAGGGAGAACCCAAGGAAATAAAAAACTGGAGGCCTATATCCATATGTTCGGTTATTAGACGTATAATTGAACGAGCTTTAGAAAAGCAAATTAGAAATTATGTAAAGATTAATGAAATCCAGAGAGGGTTTATGAACGTTCCTGGGTGCCACATCAATACTACGATTATTGAAAACATTTTAGGAAAAGCCAAAACTTTAAAACAAGATGTTACTATCATCTTTTTAGATTTGGAAAAAGCATATGATAGTATAGGCCATGATCATTTAACAAATACAATAATAGCTTCAGGCATACCGGTTACACTGCAAAATTTAATAATGAAATTACAAACGCAGAATAAAACATATATTGACTTTGGTACTGAAAGATCAAAATTAATTAACATTAAAAACGGTATTTTTCAAGGAGCACCACTATCACCAATGTTATTCAATATGTGTATTGATTACATTTTTGATGAAATAACAGAACATGATATTGCTGCAGAAAATGGATATCAATTAATAGATAATCTCCCACCTTTAACAATACTGGGTTTTGCAGATGACACAGTCTTAATAGGCAAAAGTAAACAGCATTCACAAAATCTACTTCACATAGCAGAAACTAAATTTCAGGAAATTGGACTTAAAATCAATCCTCAAAAGTCGTCAGTTATAAATATTGAAAAGGGCTCTTTAAAAGTGGAGAAGATTGCTACATTTCTAAACGAAGAACTACAATCAATAGACACAAATGAGAACATTAAATACCTGGGAATATCATTTTCTAATACATTAGTTTTTGACAAACAATCATTCTTAAAGAAATTAACCACTCAACTAGAAATGCTAGTTCAAAACCATTGCCTTGATTGCCATCAAAAACTTACTATACTAAATCAATATATTTCACCAATGGTAATATACCCCCTGCAGTCAGCTCCATTAGATAAAGTTCCAAAAACCTTTTTAGAAGATTTGAATAAGTACCTTCGAAGTTGTATAAAAGAAATCTTAGAATTGCCGAACGATGTTCCTAACAGTTTTTTATATTCAAACAAATCTGTTAAAGGTTTGGGAATTATTAATATAGTGTGGGAGGCTTATATACAGCAATGTAACAAGTTTGAGTTTTTACAAAAATCTAAATGTCCGTATATTGATGGAAATATGTTTGAAGGAAATATAAAACAATGCATAGACTCTTTGGGATTAACAAACTCTGAAATCAAAATTATGAATATGAATAAAAACATCGGAAAGCAACTGCGTGAGGCTACGAGAGAAAAATCTTTTGTGGAATGGTGTGGTTATACCCAAAAAGGACGAGGGGTTATATTATTCAAAGAAGTGAAGACTGCAAATAGGTGGATCTATAATAAAAACGGTCTTACGAATTCTGAATGGAGAGATTGTCTTAAGATGGTGTGTAACACAACAGCCGTTAGAAGTGTCCCCGGCCGCAGTACCAGCACATCCCACTGCAGACATTGTGGTGAGTTTGAAACCTTAGCTCATGTGCTTGGTAACTGCAGTTATGGGGAAACACTTAGAATAAAGAGACATAATGAAATACGGCAACTTCTGGCTATGGAACTAAAGAAAGTAGGGTATGAAGTGCATGAAGAAGTAGTTGGTTTGTCAGAAACCGGAAGTACACGGAGATCAGACATTCTCGCCATTGACAGAAGTAGTGGGGATGGTTTTATTATAGATCCAACTATCAGGTTCGAAAATAGTTCAAGCCAACCGGAAGAGGTCCACAAAGAGAAGTGTAGTATTTATGAACCCACCAGAGAATACTATAAGTCAAAATTTAATATAAAGACTATAACCGTGATTGGACTACTTTTTGGTTCGCGAGGGACTTTGGTTAACAATTACATTAAATTTCGAAAAAAGTTTAAATTACCTAAATCTTTGGATATGGAAATTGTTATTAAAATTCTTCGTAGTTCTACAATAATTTTGCGAAATCATTTATTTGGTTCAAAATTATCTAAATTATAGCACAATTAACTTGAAAATTCGTTAGTATTAATATTGTTAGTGTTTATTTTGTTACTTAGTTAATAATCGTTGTAAAGTTATATGTTAATAGTCATATGTATATATTGTTAAAGTTAGTGTTAAAGTAATAATTTCTGTACATAATTAATATTTTTGATACCACTGTGTCATTTGGCAAGCCAGAGAATGCTGGTCAGTTGTTCTTTAAATAAAGAATTTATATATATATGTTACAATCCAAAGTGTTCTGGGCATATTCGCGTTTCCATCGTAAAAGCATTAACAACAAAAGTTTATTGGTATCGTTCACATTTAGTTTCGGGATGTGCAAATGTAAGCTTTCGCTATTTCAGTAATTAGTAACACTTTTAATATTAAACAATTAATATGCAATTAAATTGTATGGTGTGGCATACGTAAATTCTGATACACATTTTGTAAAACGTCTATTAATGAAAAAGGGGTATTTCCTACCAAAAACAAGTTCATTATAAAATTTAGAAAGGTACGAAAGTACGTAAAGGCATCTAAATAATGAAATAATATTTCATGAATTGTTTACATTAAATTTCGTTCAAATATTTTCTTTTAGAGTTATCCTAAACGAAAAAAAACTACACACATAAAAGCATTAAACTCTAGCATGTACGTATAATAGCGATTTACAAAAAACATATTGAAATACCTACATACATATAATAACAAATAAACATAACATAACAACATAACAAAATAAGCAGTTTCAGTAAATACAGGGTGTGTCATAACAAGGTCATCGCGGCATCATAACGCGGCAAGTAGTTCGACATCAATAAGACAAACAAACCCCCCACCATAATATTTTTTCTCAGAAGCGCAGTTTTCGAAAAATGCAAATAAAGATGGGTATAATGTTTTTAGCACATACAGTAGTATTTGTTATGTTTTTCAAACAAGATGTTTTATGGTTTTGTTATGTTTACAACAACCTGATTTACAATACATTGCAACCTCATCCTTTTACAATTCAATTTTATGTGGTTAGTCAGTCAAATGATAATTCCCAGAACGCCGATAATTAACAAAGGGTATTGGTGTAGGTAAAGTCTTTGTAAGATGCGCCGTACATAAAACCTGGAGTTCTCTTTATTAAACTGTTTAATTAATTTAGTCAAAACAAAACTTCATGTGATAGTCCGGGGGATTCCCACATCGCATCGCAGATATTAGAATTCGATAATGTAATTTTCTAAAAAAGTCGAATAGTTTTTGTTTTTTAAATAAAATTCAATGCCGCACACTAATAATAATTCCCTTCAATCTAATTAATTTACGTGATTAGGAAATCAAATCTTCTCTTTAAAAAAATCAGGTAAGATATTCTGTTATTAGACCTTGAATTTATTTCAAGTTTTATGTTTACGTTCCTGCAACATGATCCTGTTTACAATACAATTTTATGAGGTCAGTTCAGTTAGCCAGATGAGTTACTTTTCCATTTCTTATCAATGTCATTGCATACTTGAGCGCTTTTTTATAAGAAGAACGCATTAATAACTGCTAAGTTTGTTATGGTGCGTCTTAAAAATTATCAGTTCTTATTCAGTTATTCAAATTATCTAGGATAATTGCGCTTCATAAAATTGCATAAAAGCGAAACGCGAACTGAATGCTACACTACCCTTGCTTGAGCGCTCACAGTGTGTGTCTGCGTGGCCTAGGAACGAGGCCAGTCGTTTCGGGTATCTATGTACATCTCAAGCACGTGATTTGTGATGACTCATTTCTTCTATTATTGGTAAATACGTATCTCTCTAAAACTGCATGCATGCAATTAATGCAATTGATGTTAATGTGATAAGGATTTAATATATTCGCTTTTTTTCATCACGTTCTACTCTTTGTCGAAAAATGTAGAATTTTACAGTACGAGATTAAATAAATTCCTATTAGAAACAGATGGCTTGTAAAAATTAAATACAAACTTGTGTTTATTTTTATACGTGTTGTATGAATTACCATTAGTCATTATTTGAGACGTGCAGTTTAGTAAAGCAAAAACCACTATGTCAACAAAGCGAATATCACAGTGAAATGTGAGCTCATCATGTTTGTCTGGCTTTATAATTTCAAATCGTGTACTGATAAACATTTTATTCATGATATCGATATCACCAACCGCGCGTTATAATTTTGTACGTACTTTTCTAAAACCGTCGACAAAATTACTAAAAATTTGGACTTTTTCTAATTAAAAAAATTTATTTAGATTTTTTGTTCCAAATGCCATCAGAAATGCGCTGGTCAAGTCTGGTGCAGGGGCTATGAGACACCCTGTATATGTACAATGTATTTGTATATTTTTAAAACAATAATCAAAATATATTTGCTGAAAGCAAGATCAAAAAGTAATGTTTTAATTGATTTCAATTAAACATTTCATTAATGATTAGCCAATTTTAATAAACAAATAATGAAAAGTTTAGTCTATTGATAATAATTATTGTTGTTCATTAAACATTCAACATGTATAAATGTTAGATTTACACACTTCCTTGGGCAGTGAGCATTAATGTTATAGCCCACAAATTTAGTTTTACGATAATATGCATCACTGAACTTAATTAATTTCTGGGATCACTTTTGCATATTAGTGACTAGTTAAACAGTAGCTACACTAAAGATAAATAGTAACGCAGTAATGATATATGTAGTATGTAGTTTGTTAGAAATGCAAAACTAGAAATATATTTACAAATGTTTCTTTTGTTTCTAAAATGCTTTGTTTAAAACGTTTCGTAAGGTAATATTAGTAGTAGTACTGCGAATGCATTATTCATTCTAATACTAATAAAAACCAAATACGAGCGTGAGGGTTTATTTATTATCGTGGATATGTTATTTAATGTATCTAACATCTATAGTCAATCCACTCACGCGTCCTAACGCAGATCATAATGAAAGACTTTAAGTAAAACTGGGAGCAGGGCCGTTCCTGGGCAGGGATGTGGTGTTACATTTGCACCTAGGTGGCACACATAAGGGCAACCTATGCCAAAGAAAGATTGACTACTATCTTTAAAAAACTCCACAATTTACCTTTTTAAATAGAACCGACAACACCACAACAATATTTATCGGGATTTTCCCGGTAGTAAGTTTCAACCAAACACATGGCCCACACACATATACATGATATAGTTATAGTTATAACCAAGCCCAACCAACTGGGTGCTGAATGGGTAGTTAATTGTACAATTTCGTGTAGTCGAATGTATAGGTATAAAATTACGGTAGGTTACGGTACGGTTAGGTATACATGCGACTACACGAAATTGTGCGCTTAACTACCCATTCAGCAACCATGTGGTTGCCCTTGGTTATAACTTATAACACAGCAATAGGACGTTTTGACCTGCCGTCTACTCTGCCAAAGCCGATTTTTGGTTTTAAAAAGTGCTAACGACGCTTTAATTTTGTACCTGAGCGGAAAGCACCACGAAAGGCGGAACGGCCCTTCCTGGAAGATAATTAATATCCCACCGAAGAATACAAAATCAGCCTTGTCTGTGTCATTTAAGACTCTTTAAATGTTTTTGTTTTTGTCTTGTGTTCTGAGAAGGAGAACATACAACAATTTTTTTAACAAATAGAAATTATCCACCCCGAGCTAGCTTGAAACCCAACTAATGTTACAGTGCATTTCTAATTATTTCAAACATGTAGAATCCGGTTAGCTTGGAATGGGAGCTCGTTATATTAACACATTTCGGACCGATTTCGAAAGAATACCTGAGCATGCTCACAAACGCAATTCGTGCATCCACTTGAAGGTTGCAGCTTCGAATTTGTAGATTTTTGTCAAGCTATTGCAGAAATGTTAATAATACTGTAACGTTCTTTTTCAAATAATAATACAAGTGCTGTTTAAATCGTCTATTCACAAACAAATATTTATTTCTATACACTAATGAATACACTATAAATTAACTCTATGATTATAAACCATTAAAAACTATTATTTACAGACTATGAATTTCTAATACAACATTTATATTCACTATTTATTTTGTAATACACAGTTAATGACTTGCTGTTGACTGGTCCCTTTCTCCGCGACGCCGACTTTATACCATCCTATAAACGTTCCAGAAGCCGGTAGAAACTACCATGTATTTCTAGAAGGTGCTAGATAAACAGTGCCTCGTTTACATTGTTGGTGCTATGCGTCATTCTCTCGAATGCCACCGAATACTCCATCCGCTGCTCGAGAAGGGGTTCTTTCTTTTTCTCTCTTGTTACACTGCCCCCCTCTTCAAGTCTGTTCTGTCCCAGAACAGGTTTTATGATCTGGTTCCTGTAGAACGGGTCATGACGATATCGACAGTCTTCACCTCGACTACACGTTCCATTACGGTAGAAGTAGCAGTCTACACTTTTCGTTGGCCTTGATGCGGGCTGTGGGTCAAAACTGCAGACGAAGATCTTGACGTCCGTACCTCTAAAGATAACTTCCAGCATGTTTCTAACGATTCTCCAATCCAGCTGGTCCCGCCCACAGCCGAGTTTGGGAACTGCCAATTTGTTAATTCCCCTGGTAAGCAACTCGATTCTCAAATTCCATAGTGCCCTCCACAAGTCGGCGTAACTCGGTTTCTGGTAGTAAAACTGCTTGGTTACCAAGTAGTAAATGGATCGGTCATGATCAGGCAAGCGTAAGGATTTACCAACAGAGGGATTTTGTTCTCGAAGTTCATTCAGCCGTCCAAATTTATTTCTAAACACCACTGCGATCCCCCTGGACATACGAAGATCCTCGGAGACACAGTGGGCAATGGAATAATCACCAGGGACCCGGAAGAGATCTTGTTGCATCTCAGTCGTGACTCCGAATCGCGCTTTTCTAGTTCCAGAAAACGCAGCCATAAATTCTCTAAAGGTTGGCTGATCATCTTCAGGCCTTACGATATTGATAGCCACCTCGGCCTCATCTTTCCGATCCGGGACTACGTCATTATTTCCCTCATAGTGCGCCAGACGATTGGAGTGTACCACCTTTGGTTTCCCCCTTGGCAATTTCTGGATGCGATAAATCAAGTCATTTATTCGTTTCTTCACCTGGTATGGGCCCTCCCAATTTCGCTGTAACTTTGGAGAATAGCCACGACGTCTTTGCGGGTTGTATAACCAGACAAGCTCTCCAGGTTGAAACCCTCCTTCTTGGGCTCTCACATCGTACGTAGCCTTCATCCGGTCACTCGCGATTCGACTATTATTTCGGGTTCGGTCGTGAATATCCTCCAACTTCTTCTTTAAGTTGATGACATAATCATTCCCGGCTACCTCCTGCTCTATAGGTGGAGACCCAAATTCTAGATCACACGGTAACCGTAACTCGCGTCCAAACATCACAGACGCTGGTGACTGACCGGTTGTTTCGTGGACCGATGCACGATAAGCCATCAGGAACAGATGCAGGTATTGGTCCCAGTCTCGTTGATGATCGGAGACGACCTTGGCCAAATATTTGCCCATTGTTCGATTCATGCGTTCTACCATTCCATCGGACTGCGGATGTAACGGTGTGGTCCGAGTCTTGCGAATGCCCAACAATCGACAGACTTCTCCAAAGAGTACAGACTCGAAATTGCGGCCTTGATCCGAATGCAGCTCCATGGGCACTCCGGAGCGACTGAAAAACTCTTTGACTAGTACGTCAGCAACAGTGGCAGCTTCCTGGTTTGGTAGGGCATATGCTTCTGGCCATTTGGTAAAATAGTCCATTGCCACTAATATGTATTTATTCCCATCGTCGGTTTCGGGAAATGGTCCGGCAATATCTATGGCTATTCTTTCCAGAGGACTACCCACATTGTACTGCCTCATAGGTGCTCTTCGTTTCCCCAAGGGTCCGTTACCAGTGGCACATAGTTCACATTTCCGGCACCACTCCTTCACGTCTTCTTTACAGTTGACCCAATAAAAACGCTCCCTAACTTTCTCCAAAGTCTTTTTCACACCGAAGTGTCCTCCTGAGGCACCGTCATGGAGATGTCGCAATACTGTAGCCACTCGGCTTCTTGGAACCACGAACTGAGACCTAATGGTGGTGCCATCTTCACTCTCCAGTACTCGCTTCAGGAGATCGTCTTCCACCTTCAAGGACTCCCATTGGGCCCAATATGCTTTGATCGTTCTGTTGAAAGGGCTGACGGCCTCCCAGGCAGGCCTTTCTCCCACGCGCTTCCATTCCAGTACCATTTTTAGTTCGGGATCAGCCTTCTGCTGTCGTTGCAATTCTTCCGGCAACCAATTGTCGTTGACGATGGTAGTCCTTAATACTTGGCAAACCCTCTCTTCCAAACGAGAGCAATGACGGCAATCCGTTGGACAGGGTCTTCTTGAAAGAGCATCGGCATTTCGATGACTAGTGCCCGCTCGATGTTCGGTGTCAAAGTCGTATCCTTGTAATCGTTCGATCCACCTTGCGACCTGGCCTTCAGGATTACGGAATTGTAACAGCCATTTCAACGCTGCATGGTCCGTCCTCAATAAAAACTTCCGTCCGTACAAGTATTTGTAGAAGTGCTCAACGGACTTCACGACGGCCAATAGTTCTTTTCTGGTCACACAATAATTCCTTTCGGCTTTCGACAAAACCTTACTAAAATAGCCGATGACCTTTTCTTGTCCATCCTGTATCTGAGAAAGTACCCCCCCAATGGCCAAATTACTTGCATCTGTGTCAAGTATGAATTTCCCTTCTGTCCGTGGATAGCTCAATATTGGTGCTGTTATCAGGGCACGCTTCAGCTGTTGGAAAGCTGTTTCACACTCTCCGCTCCAAACATACTCGCGCCCATCTTCAGTTAACCTTGTCAGAGGTTTCGCTATATTGGCAAACCCAGGAACGAAACGCCTGTAGTAGGTACATAACCCAAGAAAACTACGAACTTGGCGTTTATCTTTCGGTGTTGGCCACTCTTGAACTGCACGAATCTTATCGGGGTCGGCTGCCACTCCATTTTGTGATACGACGTGCCCGAGATATTTCACTTCCCTTCTGAATATGTGGCACTTTTTCGGACTCAGTTTCAAATTGGCTCCACGTAGTCTTCGGAACACTTCCTCTAGGTTTTTCAAATGTTCGTTGAATGATTTTCCGACTACAATCACATCATCTAGGTATACCAGGCAGGTCTTCCACGACAGACCTCTCAGGATGGTCTCCATTAGACGCTCAAAGGTGGCCGGAGCGTTACATAGACCAAAAGGCATAACCGTAAACTGCCATAGTCCGGAACCAATAGTGAACGCGGTCTTCTCCCGGTCTTCAGGTTCCATTTCAACTTGCCAATAACCACTCTTCAAGTCCAAAGTCGAAAACCATCGTGAACCAGACAGGGTATCCAACGTGTCGTCGATGCGTGGTAAGGGATAGCTGTCTTTCTTGGTCACGTCATTAAGCTGCCGATAGTCCACACAAAATCTCGTTGACCCGTCCTTCTTACTGACCAGGACCACCGGTGATGCCCATGGACTGCTGGATGGCTCGATGACCCCTTGTTCTTCCATATCAGTAATAATCTTTTCGGCTTCTGCTCGCCTTGCTAGAGGTAGACGCCTCGGCTGCTGACGGACAGGCATAGAGTTGCCTGTATTGATTTTATGTTTTACTATATTTGTTCGTCCCTTCTGGCTATCGTCAAGAGCGAAGATATCTTGGTATCGGTGAACCAAACCCTGTACCTCTTTCACTTCCGTTCTGTTAAGGTCTTCGCACGAACTAGTAACCATACCCACTAATTTTTCACCATGGTCTTTGGGCACTGGTTTTGGAACATCAGCCATATACCTGGCTACTCGAAATACTGGCACACACTGTCCCACAAGGGTACTCTTCTTCAATGTCACCGGATCCACATTAACATTCATAATTCTCACCGGTACTCTCTTTCCAACCTTGATCAGCGCTTTTCCCACCAGTATGCCACTATGGATCTTCTTATCACAAACAGGCTCCATCATTCGCACACATCCTACCCGAAGATCTTCATCCAAACCCGCCTCGACAACCATCTCGCTTTGACCCGGCAATATCACATCTTCAGTCAGCAAAACCCTTTCAACCGGATCTTCTCGTGGGTGCAACGGAAGTTCTTCGTTACCGACCTTCAAAACACCCTCTTTCAAATCCAACGTAAAACCAAATTTTCTCAGGAGGTCCATTCCCAAGATGAAGTCATCAGTGATATCGGCTACCAGCACCTCATGATCACGTTCTTCACTTCCAATGCCAATCTTCATCTTCACCACTCCGCGTGTTGGTATCACTTCACCTGTTGCTGTACGGAGTTGAGTAGTTGTTGGTAACAGCTTCATACTTGTTCGTAGAACGTTAGGGCGTATGATGGACTTTGTCGCCCCCGTATCAATGAGTAGTGGAACAGTACGATTAGCAATTTTCCCATCTACGAACAAACTGCTGGTACTATTGTTTGATGTTACGGCATGGATGGTGATCTTCGGGGCATCTCTACTCAAGGTCAACGTTCGCCCCCACTCGTCGACCTTCTTTAGTTTTCCGACTGCTGAACCTGTTTTGGTTTAGGGCAACGACGTCGTATGTGACCTTGTTCGCCGCAATTCCAACAACGAGGCCCTCGAACTTCTTGATGATTCTTCTTACGGCTTTCTTCCTTCCGAAGAACTCTCAGTACTAACTCCTCTAGGTGATCTTTAGAACCTTCTTCTTCCTCCACAACGGCCCGAACACGCCCGTGACCTCGGGACGCTTGTTTTGCAGCTTCAAATTCTAAGGCGTGAGCAAGCGCATCATCAGTTGTTCTTGGTCGTGCTAGCCTCAATGATTGTTGTGTTTCCCCGTCTCTTAACCCATCAATGAAGGTCTGCACAGCGAGCTGTCCCAGAAATGAATCGGGTGCCGTAGGGTACGCCAATCGGACAAGCCGCGCAACATCGGCTTCAAACTCCTGCAGGCTTTCTCCATTCTTCTGGATACGATTCTTCACTTGCGCGTGATACACTTGTTGAAGATGCGCGTCTCCATATCTCATCTCCAATCTAGACACTAACAATTGATAATCATTTTCCTGTCCTGCTGGGATTGTTTGCAGGACGTTCAACGCGTCTCCACGCAAAGCCACAGTTAAAGAAACGGCCTTTTCCTTGCCTGTCCATCCGTTCGCCCCAGCGGCCGCCTCAAATTGTTTGTAGTAGGTGGACCAAGGTATCTTTCCATCGAACGTGGGTGGTTTTACTTTTATCCCTACGGCAGGAACCTTTTCTTCTTTAATTTGTTTCTTTACTTCATTAAACGGCCACTCAGAAGTTGAGGGAAACCGTAGTTGCCTCATTCTATCTTCCAGCATTTCGGCCATATCGTCTTTCTTAGTTGTTGGTGGTAATTGCATTTGGGCTATTTTCTCTTCTACCATCTTTATTACCCTATCTTGTTCCGCCAATCTACCTTCCAATAGTCCTAACGCACTGGCATTCTCCAAAAATTCTTCGAAAACTTTATCTTCCAACGCTTTGACATTTTCCAACAATTCTCCTTTAAGCCTTCTAGAACTTTCTTCAGACTTTTCTAATAATTCTTCTTTAAGCGTTCTAGAGTTTTCCAGTAAATCTTCTTTAAGCATTTTAACATTTTCTTCCAGTGCTTTAGTATTTTCAAGTAATTCTTGTTTAAGCATTCTAACATTTTCTTCGGACTTTCTAGAATTCTCTTCTGACTTTTCCAGTAATTCCTCTTTTAACATTCTAGAATTCTCTTCAGACTTTCTAGAATTCTCTTCGGACTTTTCCAATAATTCTTCTTTAAGCATTCTAGAATTCTCTTCCGACTTTTCCAGTAATTCCTCTTTTAACATTCTAAAATTCTCTTCGGACTTTTCCAATAATTCTTCTTTAAGCATTCTAGAATTCTCTTCCGACTTTTCCAGTAATTCCTCTTTTAACATTCTAGAATTCTCTTCTATTTTACTTAATAACAAATTAGTATCCATTACGGGTCCAGGTATTTCGAAGAGGAAACTTTCAGGGTCTTCTTGCTGCTCCAAAAGCCATTCTCTTAGCCGATTTATTAACACACTTTTAAGGCCCGTTGTATCTAAATCTCGTTCTTCAAGTTCATGTTTCAAGTCTATTACTTTGAGATCTTTTAACAGTTTCATCACCATTTTAATCGTTTGTTGAAATTATGTTTTAACACCAAAAATTTTATTCTCACAGCACTTTAATTAATTATTACGCGATTTTATTTATTTTAAAACCCACACCTGACACCACTGTAACGTTCTTTTTCAAATAATAATACAAGTGCTGTTTAAATCGTCTATTCACAAACAAATATTTATTTCTATACACTAATGAATACACTATAAATTAACTCTATGATTATAAACCATTAAAAACTATTATTTACAGACTATGAATTTCTAATACAACATTTATATTCACTATTTATTTTGTAATACACAGTTAATGACTTGCTGTTGACTGGTCCCTTTCTCCGCGACGCCGACTTTATACCATCCTATAAACGTTCCAGAAGCCGGTAGAAACTACCATGTATTTCTAGAAGGTGCTAGATAAACAGTGCCTCGTTTACATTGTTGGTGCTATGCGTCATTCTCTCGAATGCCACCGAATACTCCATCCGCTGCTCGAGAAGGGGTTCTTTCTTTTTCTCTCTTGTTACAATACAAAATCGGAGACATCCGCACACTACCGTCATCGAGAGTGGCACCATCACCAGAATTCACCATCGTACCTAACGTATAGGACATAGCCAGGCTAGGATAGAATTAGTGGTTTTCCGAATATTGGTGGTTAGGTCAATCGTCTGTTGGAGTTTGTTTGTTTTTCCATTCGATACGTAGTTCGACACCTTTTTGATTCACGACCGCACCTCAAAAGTGTTTGCCTTAGATACGCTAACCTCCGAAAGTTTTATCCCTATCGCCTATTCTACAACTACATATTCTCTATTATTAACCACTTGTTAAACATTTAAATAGGACAAGCTAACATTCTAAAAAATCCTTATAGAACTTTACACTAAAGTACGGAGAGGCTAGTTAAGTATATCCCGTCAATGGTCTTCTAATCACTGTCCTATTGGAGACCGTTTTATCAGATAGTTCCCTGATACTGTCAAAGTTGTCAATCAGCTACTCTGGACTTAATCGGTTAATCTGCACCTCTCGGGATTCAGAGGATCGCAAGGCAGGCAGTTTTCTACATTCCTTTGGTGACATAGGGTACCCGGGTCCCAGAAAGTCCGATACGGCTGATCCCAAGTCAAGTTATCCTGAGAGATCACCTTACAGAATGTTGATACGAACATACAGCCTTTTACATTAAGACATTTCCACGCACTACGTACCAGGTCTCTATTTAGAAACTTATCAGACCCTTACCGGTAGAAACAAACGGGGCACAGCAAGACCGACCAAGCCTTTAATTGGTACATCGGGATGAGCAGTCCCTAGGTAAAATCTACTCATAGCTTAGGCCGAGACCAGCTCACACTAGAACTCGGCCGGCAGTGGTGAGTCGGCATGCTGAACTAGGGATGAAAAAGAACCTCGAAGGATGAACACTAGCATAGAGAGGTAGTAGATGGTGGATAGCGACCTCACTCCCACCAGTGAGAACTGTCAGCACTCGTTTAAGAGAGTGTTGGCTAATTCAATTTACCTCGACTTCTCGTTCAATTGGGATCCGCTGTTTTAGGGGTAACGCAGTAAGACAGGTAAATCCGCAACAACAAATGTCATTGTTAAATAAGTCAGTTAAAATTATTTTCCTCTACTGAGATTCTAGAGCAATATAAATTCTAAAAACGTTAAAATCTAAAATTCTTAAGCTGTACCAAAATAATCTTAAATTATGAAACGTATCTTTGAAAATACACAATTCTGAATACCGAAGACTATGCTGTTAAAAAGCTTTGACACGGTTGATAAATAAGATTTTATGATTTAATGAACTTAAATTCCATATGAGTACTACCGGGTGTTAGATCTTACGTTATAAAACTCTAAAACGTTTTCTCTGTAAACATAACAGCTCAAAATGTAGCACCTTGAAAGATTAACTTTGAAGATACTGTGTTCGAATCTTAGGTACTTCTAGCATCTACAAGTTCTGAGCTGTAGAAGCCTCTAAAGCTTCTACTAAAAACTTATTTAGAAGTAAATTATAAAAGCTTCAAACGAAGAAATTTCAGTATTTAATTGAAGAATTTTACTTTCAATAGTTAATGTCTGAAAGTTTTAGACCCCGTAACATAGACTTTCAATGATTTTTCAATACCTACAGCTTTCGATACCTGAAACTTTAAGATCGTGGTTTCCATACTCTAATATGCTGCAACTCTGAGACTACAAAAGTAAATAAGGGAACTGTAATAGTTATTTACATTGCAAGACCGTTACTTAGGACTTTACGTGCAAGCATGGTACCTAACAGGCAAGCGATTAGTGAGCTTATTAATTATTATCACGTAATAATTTTTACAGGGTTCATAACGAGCTAACCCGTAAATAATCTTAACCCAGAGAAACAGAGCCCAATAAACAGATGTTTACGAGTCAGTATACCATTAAACTTAAAACACTTTGCTAGTAAATATGTTCAAATATGTCAACTTTAAAACTGTCAGTTCTGAATTCTTTAAAGTCTAGATCTATAATACCTCGACTTTAGAACTTTGAGACATAAAATTTATTAATACTTGGAAATGTGAATAAATTTATTAATCTACTAATACTGCTACTAAGCTATAAAAATTCGAAACTATCAGAACATTAAAGCTACAAATACACTTTTCTAACTTTTAAAAGTCTTTATTCCTACATTCTATGTAAATGACACTTTATAGGTATTTATGGTAACTAAGTAAATGAGTAGTTACAGCTACAGCCCTGTAAAATTTTACGAGCTCAAAGTTCTACAATACTCATTAACAAAAAGCTAATGGAAACTTATTTGTTGCTTAATCACAACACCATGACAACGTCTATCTATAAATTGTCCTACCGCCTTTGATTATAAAACGTCTTTTTATACAAAATATACAATAAATTAATAAAAAAAAAAACGCTGGTGACGATGGAAATAAGATTTTATACGCTGCACGCTTTGCAATTAGTCTTTACTGAGCTCGCTGGTTTATTGAGGTTCGCTCTTTCATCTCTCGTCCCACAAACTTTCTAGCTCGCCCATAATGATTCATTTACAAAGCTTGCCACGTAAATAACTGTTATCAGCCTGAAACGATGAATCTGTGATATAAAAATTAATCATTTTGATTTTTGAAATATTGAAACTACGTACCTTTAGCACACTAACTCTTGAAACGTTGGAAACTTCGATTCGTAAATTCTCGTATTTAAAACTCTAAATTAATTATATACATAGCTCAGATTGGACAAATGTAATATTGTATTAAAGTTAACAAGCACCATGCATCGCTGTTTTTTGTATTTTAAAATTAAATTTTAATATTAAATTCTATGTACGCTCTTCCATATTACCTAAAGTGGTTTAAATGGTTAAATACTTTTGCAGAAGATGTTTAATGCCGTACACTATTTTGTTAACCTCTGGATTATGGCAAGTGTTTGAAGTTCTAACTTATGAATATGCATAATTTACAAGAAGTTATGTACACTTGCATGTTCAAGCTAAATTATCTCGGTCACTTCCCATTTACTTACCCCAAGCAAAAACGTGTATGTTTGTTTTTAATTTGCTTTGTGGACATCCTAGTGTAAATTATAAATATTCCATTTATAATCTCAAAGTTTGTTTTTTACATTGGTTATATTAATTTTTTGGATTTATAATAGAATTTTAGGAATTATTTCATTTTTTATTAATTGTAACAGTTATAATACGTCAGTCTGAAAAGTAATAGAATTACATATAAACTACTTATTATTTTTATATTAATACTATTCAAAATTAAAATGCTTAATTCATATAGGTACAGTATATTACTCTCAACGTAATCACAAAGTTCAAGTAGACAATAATGACAATACTAGATGCAGGTCGAAAGCAATAGATTGCCCATTACTTGTATTATTTATAAACTGCGAAGGTAGTAGAGGGACAATCCCTTTCATCCACTTGTATGAATAATGTGAAAGTAGAACCACGAAACCTGTTGCTACTGCCTGGAACACTTTAAGGAATTAAGAACACCACTAAATCCAAAAACCTATGACAGTATTTCAGAAACCCTTCTTACAGCACTTTATTTTAAGAAGTAATAGTTCATTTTCTATTATCGACACTTGATTTATTGTAGTTTCTGCTACAAGGATATAAATAAAAAATAATTTCTTCTATTTTTTATATCTATCAAGGGGAGTCTATGACAAAGGAGGAGCAAGAAATCTTTCAATTAAATATATAGATAATTCATATATTGTGGTTTATATTTTATGGGAAATATTTTATCATAGGCATATGCAGGTAGTAGTTTGCTTTCTTTGTTAATCTTACTACTAAATAATCTACCCTCCAGTTCTAAGATTATTTCATCTGTAATAATGCAATAATATTTCACGTCGTTATAAGTTTACAATATCAGAAGCTTTTATTCGTTATTAAAATGTTTTCCTGATTTGTTAGAACTTCATCCAAAACTTTGATAAAGTTTGTAATTATGCCATTTGCAAGGTTTGTAAGTTTCTGTGTAAGCACTGCGGATTATATTTTACTAAATTCTCATTCATTCTCATTCAATATGACAAGAAACATTACTGAAACTGTCTTTTATGTAATTGCGTGGGATGCACGAGGATTTGTGTAAAGAAATTACAAGTAATATAACTACGTCATGATTACCTATAGCTACTTTGCATAATAATAATAAATCATACAGGACTAATGAGAACAATTCATAAGAATAACGTGTACCACGAAATTTTGCTCTTTATATACTTACAATGGGTGGATGCTGTTTTATTTGCAGTTTGATTGAAAATGAACTGTTGCAAGTAAATGTAAAAAATAAACAAGATATGATTCGAAAATAATGTTTATTATTAACTAACTTTAAATAATAAAACAATCATAAAAATATTTTTTAATTACAGCAAATTATTCGAAAACTACAACTTTACATTTGCGTTTTAATTCAAAAAAATTTCCAAATTTTTAAACAACCTTTAACCTCTTCAACATTTTAAACTTTTTTGCGTCATTCTGAACAACTTTTATTAGTAGAATTCTCCAATAAAACATGATTTTTTTTGTTATTTTTATTTATTTTGGCAAACTCGCTAAGGCGACTTGTTTTTGGTCATAGGTAGAACATAATGACGATAATAGCTTGCCGGCAAATTTTAAGTCATTCATAGCTTTTTCAAAACATTCAACCAAGCAAGTATTCTTTCAAAAGTTTATTTGAAATTTCAAAATAAACAAAGTCTTAAATATAGGAATATATAGGAAATTTCAAATGGAAACCCGTTTTGAATATAATTAAATACAAAGTACAAGTTTACTTAATGAATGACCTGGCCAGGTATCGCATCTAACGGCAGTTTGTTACGATTACTAATCTCTGTCAGGTTGTAAATAATTTGAGTGTATTTGAAATTGCTGTTCAGTAGTTTTTACAAACAAGAAATTGGTTGAAAAAACCACCTGTGTAACACTCTTGTTCAGCAAGAACACACTGTAACACTGCTTTTTTTAACTAATAATTTGCTTAATCCGAAAGTAAGAATTTTAATTGAATACCTTGTATACAAAAGTGTAGATATTTTCCCGAAACTCGAGACAACAAAAAAATCTAGCAATCTCCTGGACTAAAACACTAATTTGTTAGTTAAAAGTATTACTCCTTCGAAATAATGGAAGAGTACCTAGTCATATTTTAATAAATACTGATGGGAGGTTCAGCTTCTTTTATCTATACTTACAGCTTTACATGCACATATTTCCATAAAATAATCTCTTAGAAAAACTTGGTCTTTGATATGGGGGAGATTTAATGTTTGGTCCTGTTTGATATTGATTCTAATCAAATGGAGTTGTCTATTGTACTAGAAGGTTAAAGAAATATCTACCTAAGTATCTGTAATACTTTCGTAGGGGGGGTTCATACAAGAACCATAAAAAGCATTTCGGATGTTAACATACTTACTATTGGATAAATTCTTCACTGATACGTATGTCGCAATTAGTCGTCGTTTTTTCATTTGTAGGTTGTTGAGATTTTTTGATTAGTAAACAATGGAAGAATTGCAACGAAACTTGTTTCTAAACCTCAGAGATATTTACTAAAAATTTATGGGAACTTACAATATTCTAAGAGATTTGTATTTAGCGCACCCTGAGGATAAATAATATTATTGTTTTCGGAATGCCTGATGGTAATGATAGAGATGGTGATAAAAATCTAATTACTGATATACTTAAAGAGATCAGAGTTACCAATCCTGAAAATTTTAAATATTTTAGAATTGGAAAAACAGTAACACCTAACAAGTCTCGTCCGCTAAAAATTATGTTTGATAGCGAAGTTTCAGTAAAAACTGTTTTTCAAAATATAAAATTACTGAAGACTATAGACAGATTTAAAAAGTTAGTATTGACTGGTGACCGTACCCCAATGCAGATGCAATATTTCAAGAAAATCAATACTGAACTTTTAGAAAGGTCCTCTAAGGGGGAACAAAACATTAGAATAAAACACATTCAAGGTGTCCCAAAAATTATTAAAATTCAAAGTCCTGATTTAGACTAGATTTACCCACCACTGCAACCAACCTTAAAACAAACCAACTGTCTGTGTTCTATCAAAATGTTAGAGGCATTAATACAAAGATTGATGAATTTTATGCTGCAGTTAGTTTAGCTGATTTCGATATCTATGCTATAACAGAATCATGGTTAACTCCAAGTGTTGCTAATTCTGAAATCTTTAATGAACAGTATACAGTGCTACGTTCAGACAGAGTGGAGTCCAAAGGAGGGGGTGCAATTAGAGCTGAGTAGAACCAAGAGCCTATTGATTTGTCATCACTTCATGAATCTGTGCCAAGTATTGATGCAGTTGGTTCATGTGTAACTTTCTTTTCAACTAAGATGTATGTTTTTGTTTTGTATATACCGCCAACTACAACTGTTGATTCTTATTATAGTCTTTTTGAATGTCTTGAATTACTTGATCTTAAGCAATTCAATGACATATTGAATAATAATAATAGGTTATTAGATTTAGTTATTTCTAATCAAAGCTGTCAAGTAGTTCAAGATATACCCTTAACAAGAGAGGATAGTCATCATCCTCCCTTATCAATAACTTTGAAAATCTCTAGAGAGAATAACATACGTTTTGAAACTAACAACAATAAGAATCACCCTGATTATAACTTCAGAAAAGCACATTTTTACAAGTTGTATGACGAACTTTCACATATTGATTGGAATTTTTGCGATACCGAAACAGATGTCAATAATTTATGTAGTCGTTTTTATAAGGAAATTTTTAAGGTTATTGATAAACATGTGCCCAAATACAAAAATTTCAAAAGATATTACCTAAAATGGTATACCAGAGACATTATTCAAGATATTAAAACTAAACATAAACTTTTAAAAATATATAAGGCCAGTGGGAACATAGGTCATTTTAACAATTTTAAAACTTTAAGAGCAAACGTTAAAACTAAAATTAAACATGCATACCTCAATTATGTTAACGATTTACAGAATCAAATTAAGAACAATCCAAAAAATTTCTGGAACTTTATAAACAATAAACGAAAATCTTCTAGCATACCAGGATCAATGATGTACAATAACAAAAATTTAAATAATCCACACTCAATCCTCTCAGGATTTGCAGAATATTTTAGCAGTGTTTACATTGAGTCCCTAGATAAGAATATTGGCATTACAATTAGTAACTCCACTTGCATATCCTTTGCTGAGGCTGATATAATAAAAATTGCAAAAAAACTCAAACCAAAGCAATCCTGTGGGTCCGATGGAATTCCCAGTTACATAGTAAAAGATTGTGATGTAATTTTTTCTACTCTTCTATGCAAAATATTTAATTTAGCGTTACAAAAGAATAGCTTTCCAGATTGTTAGAAAAATTCGAAAGTGTGTCCTATTCTTAAAGGAGGTAAAGCTAATGATATTACAAATTATAGACCAGTGTCATTAATTTGCGGCTTTTCAAAATTGTTCGAAATGCTTCTTTATGAATACCTATATCCCAAGGTTAGTAATATGCTCTCTGAACAGCAACAGGGATTTATGAGTAAAAGGTCCACCAACACAAATTTATGCTGCTTTTTACAGTTTTTGTCAAATGCTTTGGACAATAAGAAACAAGTTGATATTGTTTTTACAGATTTCTCCAAAGCATTCGATAAAATTAATCATTCACTTCTATTGAAAAAAATGCATGCATTTGGCTTTGCCAATGACCTAATTAAATTTTTTCATTCTTATTTAATAGGACGTACACAATTTGCTCAGTACAATGGATTTAAATCCACGCATTTTTTATCTACTTCAGGGGTACCTCAAGGGACAAATTTGGGACCTCTTTTATTTCTAATTTTCATAGATGACATAACTGAAGTTATAGCTGTGAATAAACAAATATTTGCTGATGATCTGAAAATATATTCAATAATTGAAGATAGTCGAAGCATTGCAGTATTGCAAAACAATTTGGAACAAATTAACCACTGGTGTGAAAAAAATGATTTGCAATTAAATTTAAAAAATGTAAGATAATGACAGTCACTCGGCGACAAATCCCCGAAATTTTTGATTATGCTCTCAACAACCAGATTCTTGAAAGAACCAACTCAATAAAAGATTTAGGCGTTACAATAACTTCTGACTTATCGTTTTCTAATCATATTGCTAATATAACCAATTCAGCTTCACGTATGTTAGGTTTCCTTATAAGGAACTGTAGATCGTTCACTAATATTGAAGCCTTAAAATCACTATTTTTTGCACTAGTACGTAGTATCTTGGAATATGGCAGTGTCTCCTGGTCCCCACTTTACAACAAATACGTTAAGGAGATAGAAAAAATCCAAAGAAAATTTTTAAAATACCTCTTTTTTAAAACTAATAATAATTATCCACCACAAAACTATCCTACTTCGGAACTTTAACGTCAATTCGATATGTTGAGCTTGGAAGATAGACGGCAACTGTTAAGCTGTTGCTTTGTACATAAACTATTGAATTATGAAATAGATTGTAGTGAATTATTAAGTAACCTGAATATCATTGTTCCAAGACTAAATAATAGAAATACCGCATTCTTTTATTTACCTAGGGCTTCTACAAATATAATGATGTCATCTCCTATGTATAGAATCTGTAAAGCATATAATGCAATTAGTAAGGATTGTGACTGTGATTATAATTTGAATGAAAGATTATTTATTTAAAAACAAAATTTTTTCATATCTAAAGACTTTAATTTAGTATTGCACTATTATTAAACTATTTATTCTGTAGGTATACCCCTTTTTTTATTTTCTTTTCTCGACTGTTGCTGTACATTGATGGGCTTATAGAATGAAATGTTAGGTATAGTATATATAGTTGTTTTTTTCTTCTTTTTTTTAGTATTACTACTACAATAGTATAATTTGATATCTCTTGTTTTATTATTGTGTATACGTTAAGTTTTTTACTCTAAAATTGGGTCTTGTACCTGTTGAGTAATTGTATAAATAAATAAATAAATAAATTTAATTTGTATGTTTTATGTAAATTACCGCCGTGCGAAGACGATTCAGGGCGCAATTTACTACCAGAAATAGTACCTCGCACCGTGTGGATTATTCATGGATGAAAAAATAGACAAATAAAGGCTCAATTCGCAATACAAAACTAGCAGATAGATGGCGATCTATAAATAATGCAGACATCTAAGAGATAGTTACACAACCAATTATTTCGAGTCCTAAAAGATTAATCAAAAATCATACTGCTATTCTTTAAATCTGAGAGCGCAGTATCCAAAGAATGTAATTGTAGTTTCTAGGCACATTCAAAGGAAAATTCAAGAGGACTACATGAGCAACCTTTACATTCGCCAAAAGTAAGAGTGTTGCATACCATTAAAGCATAAAGAATAAGTGTTCTATGAGGAAATGTGATTTAAGTCGGATAAAAACTAAAAAAGATACAAGGATGTTACAGTCATAAGTGGAACAACACTGGAGTTCTCTACTTTGCGATAACAACAATAAGATATATTCCTTTTTTCATACTGTAACGTTCTTTTTCAAATAATAATACAAGTGCTGTTTAAATCGTCTATTCACAAACAAATATTTATTTCTATACACTAATGAATACACTATAAATTAACGCTATGATTATAAACCATTAAAAACTATTATTTACAGACTATGAATTTCTATTACAACATTTATATTCACTATTTATTTTGTAATACACAGTTAATGACTTGCTGTTGACTGCCTCTCTTTTATCCGCAATCCGCTTTTATATCCTCATATAAACGCACCAGAAATCGCCCGAACATACCATGTATTTCTAGAATACACTAGAAGGTCGAGTGCATTGCGCTGCCGCTCCGGAATGTTCCACGACCCATTGACGGCCGGACCAGACAATGCGTTGCACTCGTTACACTGCCCCCCTCTTCAAGTCTGTTCTGTCCCAGAACAGGTTTTATGCTCTGGTTCCTGTAAAATGGGTCATGACGATATCGACAGTCTTCACCTCGACTACACGTTCCATTACGGTAGAAATAACAGTCTACACTCTTCGTTGGCCTTAATGCGGGCTGTGGGTCAAAACTGCAGACGAAGATCTTGACGTCAGTACCTCTAAAGACAACTTCCAGCATGTTTCTAACGATTCTCCAATCCAGCTGGTCCCGCCCACAGCCGAGTTTAGGAACTGCCAATTTGTTAATTCCCCTGGTAAGCAACTCGATTCTCAAATTCCATAGTGCCCTCCACAAGTCGGCGTAACTCGGTTTCTGGTAGTAAAACTGCTTGGTTACCAAGTAGTAAATGGATCGGTCATGATCAGGCAAGCGTAAGGATTTACCAACAGAGGGATTTTGTTCTCGAAGTTCATTCAGCCGTCCAAATTTATTTCTAAACACCACTGCGATCCCCCTGGACATACGGAGATCCTCGGAGACACAGTGGGCAATGGAATAATCACCAGGGACCCGGAAGAGATCTTGTTGCATCTCAGTCGTGACTCCGAATCGCGCTTTTCTAGTTCCAGAAAACGCAGCCATAAATTCTCTAAAGGTTGGCTGATCATCTCCAGGCCTTACGGTATTGATGGCCACCTCAGCCTCATCTTCCGGAACTGCATCATTATTTCCCTCATAGTGCGCCAGACGATTGGAGTGTACCACCTTTGGTTTCCCTCTTGGCAATTTCTGGATGCGATAAATCAAGTCATTTATTCGTTTCTTCACCTGGTATGGACCCTCCCAATTTCGCTGTAACTTTGGAGAATAGCCACGACGCCTTTGCGGGTTGTATAACCAGACAAGCTCTCCAGGTTGGAACCCTCCTTCCTGGGCTCTCACATCGTACGTAGCCTTCATCCGGTCACTCGCGATTCGACTATTATTTCGGGTTCGGTCGTGAATATCCTCCAACTTCTTCTTTAAGTTGATGACATAATCATTCCCGGCTACCTCCTGCTCTATAGGTGGAGACCCAAATTCCAGATCACACGGTAACCGTAACTCGCGTCCAAACATCACAGACGCTGGTGACTGACCGGTTGTTTCGTGGACCGATGCACGATAAGCCATCAGGAACAGATGCAGGTATTGGCCCCAGTCTCGTTGATGATCGGAGACGACCTTGGCCAAATATTTGCCCATTGTTCGATTCATGCGTTCTACCATTCCATCGGACTGCGGATGTAACGGTGTGGTCCGAGTCTTGCGAATGCCCAACAATCGACAGACTTCTCCAAAGAGTACAGACTCAAAATTGCGGCCTTGATCCGAATGCAGCTCCATGGGCACTCCGAAGCGACTGAAAAACTCTTTGACTAGTACGTCAGCAACAGTCGCAGCTTCCTGGTTTGGTAGGGCATATGCTTCTGGCCATTTGGTAAAATAGTCCATTGCCACTAATATGTATTTATTCCCATCGTCGGTTTCGGGAAATGGTCCGGCAATATCTATGGCTATTCTTTCCAGAGGACTACCCACATTGTACTGCCTCATAGGTGCTCTTCGTTTCCCCAAGGGTCCGTTGCCAGTGGCACATAGTTCACATTTCCGGCACCACTCCTTCACGTCTTCTTTACAGTTGACCCAATAAAAACGCTCCCTAACTTTCTCCAAAGTCTTTTTCACACCGAAGTGTCCTCCTGAGGCACCGTCATGGAGATGTCGCAATACTGTAGCCACTCGGCTTCTTGGAACCACGAACTGAGACCTAATGGTGGTGCCATCTTCACTCTCCAGTACTCGCTTCAGGAGATCATCTTCCACCTTCAAGGACTCCCATTGGGCCCAATATGCTTTGAGCGTTCTGTTGAAAGGGCTGACGGCCTCCCAGGCAGGTCTTTCTCCCACGCGCTTCCATTCCAGTACCATTTTTAGTTCGGGATCAGCCTCCTGCTGTCGTTGCAATTCTTCCGGCAACCAATTGTCGTTGACGATGGTAGTCCTTAATACTTGGCAAACCCTCTCTTCCAAACGAGAGCAATGACGGCAATCCGTTGGACAGGGTCTTCTTGAAAGAGCATCGGCATTTCGATGACTAGTGCCCGCTCGATGTTCGGTGTCAAAGTCGTATCCTTGTAATCGTTCGATCCACCTTGCGACCTGACCTTCAGGATTACGGAATTGTAGAAGCCATTTCAACGCTGCATGGTCCGTCCTCAATAAAAACTTCCGTCCGTACAAGTATTTGTAAAAGTGCTCAACGGACTTCACGACGGCCAATAGTTCTTTTCTGGTCACACAATAATTCCTTTCGGCTTTAGACAAAATCTTACTAAAATAGCCGATGACCTTTTCTTGTCCATCCTGTATCTGAGAAAGTACACCCCCAATGGCCAGATTACTTGCATCTGTGTCAAGTATGAATTTCCCTTCTGTCCGTGGATAGCTCAATATTGGTGCGGTTGTCAGGGCACGCTTCAGCTGTTGGAAAGCTGTTTCACACTCTCCGCTCCAAACATACTCGCGTCCATCTTCAGTTAGCCTTGTCAGAGGCTTCGCTATATTGGCAAACCCAGGAACGAAACGCCTATAGTAGGTACATAACCCAAGAAAACTACGAACTTGGTGTTTATCTTTCGGTGTTGGCCACTCTTGAACTGCACGAATCTTATCGGGGTCGGCTGCCACTCCATTTTGTGATACGACGTGCCCGAGATATTTCACTTCCTTTCTGAATATGTGGCACTTTTTCGGACTCAGTTTCAGATTGGCTCCACGTAGTCTTCGGAACACTTCCTCTAGATTTTTCAAATGTTCGTTGAATGATTTTCCGACTACAATCACATCATCTAGGTATACCAGGCAGGTCTTCCACGACAACCCTCTCAGGATGGTCTCCATTAGACGCTCAAAGGTGGCCGGAGCGTTACATAGACCGAAAGGCATAACTGTAAACTGCCATAGTCCGGAACCAATAGTGAACGCGGTCTTCTCCCGGTCTTCAGGTTCCATTTCAACTTGCCAATAACCGCTCTTCAAGTCCAAAGTCGAAAACCATCGTGAACCAGACAGGGTATCTAACGTGTCGTCGATGCGTGGTAAGGGATAGCTGTCTTTCTTGGTTACGTCATTAAGCTGCCGATAGTCCACACAAAATCTCGTTGACCCGTCCTTCTTACTGACCAGGACCACCGGTGATGCCCATGGACTGCTGGATGGCTCGATGACCCCTTGTTCTTCCATATCAGTAATAATCTTTTCGGCTTCTGCTCGCCTTGCTAGAGGTAGACGCCTCGGCTGCTGACGGACAGGCATAGAGTTGCCTGTATTGATTTTATGTTTTACTATATTTGTTCGTCCCTTCTGGCTATCGTCAAGAGCGAAGATATCTTGGTATCGGTGAACCAAACCCTGTACCTCTTTCACTTCCGTTCTGTTAAGGTCTTCGCACGAACTAGTAACCATGCCCACTAATTTTCCACCATGGTCTTTGGGCGCTGGTTTTGGAACATCAGCCATACACCTGGCTACTCGGAATACTGGCACACACTGTCCCACAAGGGTACTCTTCTTCAATGTCACCGGATCCACATTAACATTCATAATTCTCACCGGTACTCTCTTTCCAACCTTGATCAGCGCTTTTCCCACCAGTATGCCACTATGGATCTTCTTATCACAAACAGGCTCCATCATTCGCACACATCCTACCCGAAGATCTCCATCCAAACCCGCCTCGGCAACCATCTCGCTTTGACCCGGCAATATCACATCTTCAGTCAGCAAAACCCTTACAATCGGATCTTCTCGTGGGTGCAAAGGAAGTTCTTCGTTACCGACCTTCAAAACACCCTCTTTCAAATCCAACGTAAAACCAAATTTTCTCAGGAGGTCCATTCCCAAGATGAAGTCATCAGTGATATCGGCTACCAGCAAGCACCTCATGATCACGTTCTTCACTTCCAATGCCAATCTTCATCTTCACCACTCCGCGTGTTGGTATCACTTCACCTGTTGCTGTACGGAGTTGAGTAGTTGTCGGTAACAATTTAATACTTGATTGTAGAACATCAGGCGTACGATGGATTTTGTCGCCCCCGTATCAATAAGTAGTGGAACAGTTCGATTAGCAATCTTTCCATCTACAAACAAACTGCCGTTACTATTCTTTGATGTTACGGCATGGATCGTGATCTCCGGACCATCTTCACTCGCAGTCAACGTTCGCCCCCTCTTGCCAACCCCTTTTAACTTTTCCGAGGGTTGTACTTTTCTTATTTTGGGACAACGGCGTTCTACATGTCCTTGTTCGCCGCAGTTCCAACAACGAGGCCCTCGAACTTCTTGATGATTCTTCTTACGGTTCTCTTCCTTCTGAAGAACTCTCATTAATAATTCTTCTAGGCGATCTTTAGAACCTTCATCTTCTTCCACAACGGTCCGAACACGCCCGTGACCTCGGGACGCTTGTTTTGCAGCTTCAAATTCTAAGGCGTGAGCAAGCGCATCATCAGTTGTTCTTGGTCGTGCCAGCCTCAATGATTGTTGTGTTTCCCCGTCTCTTAACCCATCAATGAAGGTCTGCACAGCGAGCTGTCCCAGAAATGAATCGGGTGCCGTAGGGTACGCCAATCGGACAACCCGCGCAACATCGGCTTCAAACTCCTGCAGGCTTTCTCCATTCTTCTGGATACGATTCTTCACTTGCGCGTGATACACTTGTTGAAGATGCGCGTCTCCATATCTCATTTCCAATCTAGACACTAACAATTGGTAATCATTTTCCTGTCCTGCTGGGATTGTTTGCAGGACGTTCAACGCGTCTCCACGCAAAGCCACAGTTAAAGAAACGGCCTTTTCCTTGCCTGTCCATCCGTTGGCCCCAGAAGCCGCCTCAAACTGTTTGTAGTAAGTGGACCAAGGTATCTTTCCATCGAACGTGGGTGGTTTTACTTTTATCCCTACGACAGGACCCTTTTCTTCTTTAAACTGTTTCTTTACTTCATTAAACGGCCTCTCAGAAGTTGAGGGAAACCGTAGTTGCCTCATTCTATCTTCCAGCATTTCGGCCATATCGTCTTTCTTAGTTGTTGGTGGTAATTGCATTTGGGCTATTTTCTCTTCTACCATCTTTATTACCCTATCTTGTTCCGCCAATCTACCTTCCAATAGTCCTAACGCACTGGCATTCTCCAAAAATTCTTCGAAAACTTTATCTTCCAACGCTTTGACATTTTCCAACAATTCTCCTTTAAGCCTTCTAGAACTTTCTTCAGACTCTTCTAGTAATTCTTCTTTAAGCGTTTGTGACGTTCCCAATTTTTATTTATTCCTCTTGATTCTTTGGAGTCAAGTTTCCTAAAAAAAAAAAAAGAAAAGAAAAGGAATTGTCTTTATTGTATGATGTGCTTACCTAACTAACTTTAATTATTTTTTATTCTTTAATTTACTATTCGGATTTTTCCTTTAGGGGTGTTTTCTGATATTTTCCCCTGTGTATTTTTTGATATCTTAATATAAACAATTGTCAGCCATTTGTACTTTCTTTTTATCTCTTGGTGTGAAAGTTTTACCAACTATGTGTAGGAGGATTTCTAATCTCCTTTTGATAATGAGAAGACATTTTAAATTTTTCAATGCTCTTTTCCATTGAACTTTTGGCCCAAGAACATCTAGGTAAATATGTTTGCTAATTTTTGAATTTTTCTAATTCTCTTTGATTTTCATTTGTGATTTATACCTACTTTTGCTTGGGGGTAATTTATTATTTTATTTCTAGGCATCTCTTATATACCCCACATTTTTCACCTTAATGGATGAGGGTTTTTTCTAAGTTTATTAAGATCTACTTGGCTAATCTTATTGGCTTGCATCATGGAAATGGTTGCTTGGGTTTAAGCAAGTTCTACAAGAATAGTATTTTTTATTCTGCTAGTTGGAATTTCCATGTGAGAATCTTACCCTCGGTGAAGGTGGTTTTAAATCTATGAAGACATCCGTAGACCACATTGTCTCACAGCCAGGAGTATTGTGTTCCTGCCGTTTAATTAATAGTAGCTGGTTTTGTCAGCATCGTCATTTTGGTATTGTTAATTTTGGTAAATTTTGAAAGTTGTAACTGTAAGTATTACAGAAGTGTTTTCCCTTCTTATTATCCTAATTCCTAATTAAAGTTAATTACTTACCTTCGTTGTGATCAAATCTTTATAAGTTGTACTGTGGTACTTGTAAATTTTGCTTCGGTATTAATTATTGCTGGTACGGCGCCTTATTGAGCAAGCTTGCCTGAAACTATTACAGGTTATTTGTTTTATGATCTTTTTACATTTATTATTCTTGTGGTTTGGTAAAGATTTAAGGTTAGGAATTGAGTTTAAGCGTTTTTACCAGTTATATTGCTTCCTACCCACCTTTTACTGCTCCCAATTTTTTTCCAACTTTAATTATTTACACCTCTGTTCACTACTTGTTGCATTTAATTATATGTATTATTATTATTGTTTTGTTTAAAAGGCATGTCATTTTTTTATTGATGCTTCTATTGATTATTTATCAAGTTTAATATTATACTGGCTGTTAGTCATATTAGTGGACAATTTTCAAACACATTTTGAGGCCATTTATTCTTATTATTATTGTTGGGTGTTTGTTTAGCCCTTGGTGACTATTGTTGTTATTAAATTTTTTGTACCTTTTGTTATTACTTATTTGTTATTTCAATTGTTACTAGTTACATTTATATTATATTATTAATGCTTAATATTAATTATACGTTTTACATGATCGTGTTGTGTTTTGTTATGATTGTGTGTATTTGGTCATTCCCCTTCTTTCTAGGTTTCTAGAATGGCGCCCAGGCAGCAAATCGTTATTTTTTAGTAGCTATCATCGACGAACCAACCTACCTGCTCTCCTTTTAACCTTGAGCACCGTGAGCATTAATATTGTACACCCTGGCTACTAGGATGTCACAATAGAATTGGCACCGTGCACGTGGGGCCCGATTTGCTGTTTTTTCCAAACAAACCTTCCCTTTCCTAGACCAGCACACAATTATAACAAAGCGTTTTCAGTATCAAGTAATAGTCACCATTGGATGGGTGGAATTTTGATGTTCCATGTGTTTGAATGGATGCTGTTGGATGATTGTTATAAATGCCTAATTATAAGTCTCTTAGTTAGTGATTTGATCTGCAGCTTCAGAATCTGTTGGAGATTTTTGCAGTATCTGAAACGGTTTATTTAGTTACATTTATTCTAATTTAATAAGAGGTATATATACATTTTCATTAGGTTTAGTTCCTAATTAGTGAAGTGTATTACCTGATTATAGACTTGAGTATTATTATTGAGAATTTTAGTCTTGTATTTATTTTGTTTTCCTCTATTTCAAAATGGATTATCTCCATATAGACCCGTGGCATTTGCGGACCTTCGAATTAAATTATGAGTTGAAGTTAAGATCAATTAGAACTGATAGTGTAGATATCGATCAGCGTAGGAAGTTTTTAAGAAAAGAATTAGCTAAAGATCTAGCTAGGCAAAATATTGTTTATGAAACTCCAAATTTCAATTTTGAGGAAGAAAAGGTGGAAGTAAATGAAAGTATAAGGAATATTTTAGATTTAATTAATGATTTTGATGGTACAAATAAACTTGTAGGGAAACGCATTAGGAGTCGGTTAAACCATGTTTTAGGGCGATTATCTCGTTTTCCAGTCACTCCGGAAGTGGTAAATATTTTCAAGGGTGATAACACTGTGCGAGCAACGGCAATGTTAGTAGATTATGAGGATATAATCAAAGAGTTTGATGAGGGCATTCAAGTTCCTGTTGCTTCACATGAGCCGCAAGGTCATTTTGGTAAGAACACTCCAGTTCATAAATGGGGAGTAGTTTTTGATGGTTCTAGTAGAGAGTCCCTTCATTCCTTTTTAACTCGTGTAGAAGAATTACGTGTTTCCAGGAGTACGTCCATCGAAGAGTTGTTCCAGTCAGCTGGAGACCTGTTTAAAGGGCAGGCTTTAGAATGGTTTCGATCCCAACTTCGTAGGAAGACTGTAACCTCTTGGGAAACTTTGGTATCCGCGTTGAAGAGAGATTTCTTACCTGCAGATTACGATGATGCCTTATGGCAGGAAATTCGCTCCAGAACTCAAGGTCCTGATGAGCGTGTTGTTATTTACATTTCATTGATGGAGAATTGTTTTAGCTATTTAACCATCGCACCTTCTGAAGAGGAAAAGTTAAAAATCATTAAAAGAAACCTACTTCCTCATTATCAAACTCACCTAGCTTTGTTAGATATTTCCAGTATAGAACGGTTAGTTGAAGTTTGTAAAGCATTGGAGAATGCTTGTATTCTTCAACAGAAGTTTAAGTACCCTTCTCATAAAAGTTTATCAACGTTAGAGCCTGGGTTAGCTTATGTTCCTCATAACAACAGTGTTCAACAGAATTTCCAGTTAGATAGACCTTCAAATGTAATCAAACGTTCTGCTGAGCCTTCGTCAATTTCTTCTCCTGTTAAAGAGCGTAGATGCTGGAAGTGCAATAGGTTAGGGCATTTAAAATTGAATTGTACTCAGAAGAAAGAACCTTATTGTCATGGTTGTGGAAAAGTAGGTGTAATTAAACCTAATTGTTTTCGTTGTTCAAAAAACGGTTTACCAGAACACGGTTCGTAGACCAACGTGTTTGTGGTGGTTCTAGGGTCTACCAAAGAACTCATGTGGTTCAGAAAGATTGTAAATTTCATTCTCCTCATGTTCCTCATAAATCTGTAGAGACCTTTGCTAGCATTAAAGAAGATGGTAGCAGTTCTTCTGTTATAGTTGCTGAGAATAGTCATGTTGGTGATAGTGTTGAATCTCAAGTGAATATTTTACTAACTCCAAAGCCTTTTGATGATCGGCCATATGCCACTGTTAAGATTTTTGATTTGGAAGTGATTGCCTTATTGGATACAGGTGCTAGTAATTCTGTGTTAGGATGTAACGGGTTGCATTTATTAGAGAAATTTAATTTAAATATTTATAGTTTACCTGATGTAAATATATCTACTGCTGATGGAATTCAACAAAGTGTTGTAGGTGTCGTAGACTTGCCTGTTCGTGTGGAAGACAAAGTTAAAGTGATTAAGATTCTGGTTGTACCTTCCATTAAGCATGAACTTATTTTAGGGAGCGATTTCTTTCGGACTTTTAATATTACCTTAGATTATCAGTCTAATGCTTTTTATATAAATAGTAGACAGTTAACACCAAATAATTGTAATATCTCACCTAATATTTGTGTTATCAATACAATCCAGTCTAGGTCAGACCTTGATGTTATTCAATCTAAAGATTTAAGTAGGGTAATTGATAAGTTCAAAGAGTTGTCTTGGAAGTCTGGTACACGGTTGGGTCGTACCGATCTTATTTCACACAAGATTGACACTGAAGATGCTGAACCAGTTCGTCAACGTCCTCATCACTTGTCACCTTACATGTTGGACAAATTGCAAGAAGAGTTGGACAAAATGTTAGCTTTGGGGGTGGTTCGTCCTTCAACAAGTCCTTGGGCTTCTCCTGTCTTTCTTGTTAAGAAGGCTAATAATGATTTACGTTTTGTATTTGATGGCCGTCAACTAAATAAAGTAACTAAGCGTGATGCTTACCCTTTGCCTAGAATTGATCACATTTTAAGTAAGTTAAGTGGAGCTAGATATTTGTCTAGCATTGATTTGAAGTCAGCTTTCTGGCAAATCCCTCTTGATAAAAACTCTTGTGAAAAAACTGCTTTTATTGTTCCATCTCGTGGACTGTTTGAATTTGTTGTAATGCCTTTTGGGTTACACAATGCTCCTCAGACCCAGCAGAGACTGATGGATTCTGTACTAGGTTATCAATTAGAGCCGTTTTGTTTTGTTTATCTTGATGACATTATCATAGCTACTCCAACATTTGAAAAGCATATAGAAGTGTTAACCGAAGTCTTTAATCGTTTACATCAAGCTAAACTTACCATCAATCTAGAGAAATGTGAATTTTGTTTATCATCTCTGAGGTATCTTGGGTTTCTCATAGATCAGCAAGGTCTTCGGACCGATCCAGAAAAGGTCAGTGCTATGTTAAATTATAAACGTCCTGAAACAGTAACAGAAGTCAAACGTTTTGTTGCTTTAGTTTCTTGGTATCGAAGGTTTATTCGTTCTTACTCAACTTTAACAGCTCCTCTAACAGCCTTAATCAAAGGTAAACATAAATCTCAGAAGATCCTGTGGTCTGATAAAGCAGAGGAATCCTTTAAGAAAATTAAAGAAGCGTTGGTATCTGCTCCTATATTGGCTACTCCTGATTTTTCTAGAATGTTCACCCTACAATGTGATGCGTCGGATGTCGGTGTCGGTTGTGTTTTGACGCAGCAAGATGATGAAAAGGGCGAGGTTGTTGTAGCTTTCGCTAGTCGTACCCTCACTGAGGCCGAAAGAAAATATACTGTGACGGAGAAAGAATGTCTGGCGGTTCTCTTTGGTATCGAAAAGTTCCGTGGTTACATTGAAGGTGTTACCTTTAAAGTTATTAGTGACCACCATAGTTTATTATGGCTAAATCGTTTAAAGGATCCAACTGGACGTCTAGCTCGTTGGGCTGTGCGGTTGCAGCAGTATGATATGATCCTGGAGCATCGTAAGGGATCTTTAAATGTTGTTCCTGATGCATTGTCAAGATCACCTTTACCTCATATCAATGTTATTGATCTGAATCTTCAAGAGTGTCAGAAGGATGCTTGGTACCTGAAGATGATTAATAATGTTAGCGAAAATCCCGAAGATTATTCTGATTGGATGATTCAGGATGGCTTATTATATAAACATATACCTAGTGAGGTGGAGACTAACATTAATTTACCTGAATGGAAACTAGTAGTTCCTAAATCTTATAGAAAAGAAGTTCTACGGTTATCTCATGATGATGCCAGATCTGCACATTTAGGTATTTTTAAAACTTATTGCCGCGTCAAGGAATTGTATTATTGGCCTAAACTCAAGTCCTATGTTAGGAATTATGTGCAACATTGTAGGATTTGTGGTGCTCAGAAGAGATCTTCTACAAACAGACCAGGTTTTATGGGAAAGCCAAAACATGTTTCTTACCCTTGGCAATGTATTTCCATTGATATAATTGGACCTTTACCTAAAACCTTAAAAGGTAACATTTATATTCTTGCAGTATCTGATTATTTTACCAAGTATGTTCTTTTACACCCTTTAAGAAATATAACTACTAATAATATAGTGAAATTCCTAGAGAATGAGGTTTTCTTAGTTTTTGGTAGTCCTCAGGTTATCTGTAGTGATAATGCTACTAATTTTAATTCAAATATATTTAAACAATTATGTAAAGATTATGGGGTTAGACAATTTTTAAATGCTTTGTATCATCCACAAGTAAATCAAGTTGAACGTGTGAATCAAGTTATAGAAACTGCTATAAGATCTTATATTGAAAATAATAATCATCGTTCCTGGGATGTTGAACTTCCTAAGATTGCTTATGCGTTAAGGACTGCGGTCCATGAGACCACTGGTTATGCTCCTTCTTATTTAAATTTTGGTAGGTATATTCCCTGTAATGGGAAGTTTTATGGAAATCTTCAAAATCTAAAAGATTTTAATTTAAATAAGGTTAATATTGATAACCACATTGAAGAAATAGGTAGACTATCTAATATTTATAAATCTGTTAAAGAGAATTTAAGATTAGCCTATGAGAGAAATAGTAGGAATTATAATTTAAGGAAAAGACCTGCTGATAATTATATTGTAGGACAGAAGGTGTGGAAGAAGAATTATGTTTTATCTAGCGGTGGCAATTATTTCTCTGCCAAACTTGCTCCACGTTTTACCTTATGTCAGGTATATAAAAAGATATCTCCTTTAGTGTACGAGCTAATTGATGTTAATTCTAGAAGAAATGTAGGTCGTTGGCATGTTAAGGACTTAAAGCCATATTTTCCTGATGTAGATGAAAATACCGATTATGACTAGGGATTTTTGGTTCAATGTATGAAAGTGTCGAGTTGTATGATCTCGTGATTGTAGGTGAATGATGTTTGAGTCAGGTTTTTCCCTAAATTTCCCGGATTTGTCTGAGTGATCACTCAACCCAACTTTACTTAATTTTTTTTAAAATTAAAGTTTTCCCAATTTTGAAAAATAATTTTTTCTGATTTGAATGTATTATGTTCAAGGAATTTTTATTTCCTGTTATTTATTCTTATTGATTCTTGGATCCAGGACTAGACTTTGAATATATATAGATAGTTGGATTATATTTAGAATTTTGATTAGGAGAGCATGCGGGTAGTTAATTATTAGGTGTTTTCTTATGGATATTCTTGTTATTTAATATTCTCTTAGATATTAGTATTCTAATTAGCTTAGAGCTAGTAGGGGCAATGTTTGATTGTTCTTTAGAAGTATGCTTATCGGTGGTGTTACCGATTCCTTTTCTTTTTTTTTTTTTCTCAGCAAAAGGGGGTGTGTGACGTTCCCAATTTTTATTTATTCCTCTTGATTCTTTGGAGTCAAGTTTCCTAAAAAAAAAAAAAGAAAAGAAAAGGAATTGTCTTTATTGTATGATGTGCTTACCTAACTAACTTTAATTATTTTTTATTCTTTAATTTACTATTCGGATTTTTCCTTTAGGGGTGTTTTCTGATATTTTCCCCTGTGTATTTTTTGATATCTTAATATAAACAATTGTCAGCCATTTGTACTTTCTTTTTATCTCTTGGTGTGAAAGTTTTACCAACTATGTGTAGGAGGATTTCTAATCTCCTTTTGATAATGAGAAGACATTTTAAATTTTTCAATGCTCTTTTCCATTGAACTTTTGGCCCAAGAACATCTAGGTAAATATGTTTGCTAATTTTTGAATTTTTCTAATTCTCTTTGATTTTCATTTGTGATTTATACCTACTTTTGCTTGGGGGTAATTTATTATTTTATTTCTAGGCATCTCTTATATACCCCACATTTTTCACCTTAATGGATGAGGGTTTTTTCTAAGTTTATTAAGATCTACTTGGCTAATCTTATTGGCTTGCATCATGGAAATGGTTGCTTGGGTTTAAGCAAGTTCTACAAGAATAGTATTTTTTATTCTGCTAGTTGGAATTTCCATGTGAGAATCTTACCCTCGGTGAAGGTGGTTTTAAATCTATGAAGACATCCGTAGACCACATTGTCTCACAGCCAGGAGTATTGTGTTCCTGCCGTTTAATTAATAGTAGCTGGTTTTGTCAGCATCGTCATTTTGGTATTGTTAATTTTGGTAAATTTTGAAAGTTGTAACTGTAAGTATTACAGAAGTGTTTTCCCTTCTTATTATCCTAATTCCTAATTAAAGTTAATTACTTACCTTCGTTGTGATCAAATCTTTATAAGTTGTACTGTGGTACTTGTAAATTTTGCTTCGGTATTAATTATTGCTGGTACGGCGCCTTATTGAGCAAGCTTGCCTGAAACTATTACAGGTTATTTGTTTTATGATCTTTTTACATTTATTATTCTTGTGGTTTGGTAAAGATTTAAGGTTAGGAATTGAGTTTAAGCGTTTTTACCAGTTATATTGCTTCCTACCCACCTTTTACTGCTCCCAATTTTTTTCCAACTTTAATTATTTACACCTCTGTTCACTACTTGTTGCATTTAATTATATGTATTATTATTATTGTTTTGTTTAAAAGGCATGTCATTTTTTTATTGATGCTTCTATTGATTATTTATCAAGTTTAATATTATACTGGCTGTTAGTCATATTAGTGGACAATTTTCAAACACATTTTGAGGCCATTTATTCTTATTATTATTGTTGGGTGTTTGTTTAGCCCTTGGTGACTATTGTTGTTATTAAATTTTTTGTACCTTTTGTTATTACTTATTTGTTATTTCAATTGTTACTAGTTACATTTATATTATATTATTAATGCTTAATATTAATTATACGTTTTACATGATCGTGTTGTGTTTTGTTATGATTGTGTGTATTTGGTCATTCCCCTTCTTTCTAGGTTTCTAGAATGGCGCCCAGGCAGCAAATCGTTATTTTTTAGTAGCTATCATCGACGAACCAACCTACCTGCTCTCCTTTTAACCTTGAGCACCGTGAGCATTAATATTGTACACCCTGGCTACTAGGATGTCACACGTTCTAGAGTTTTCCAGTAGATCTTCTTTAAGCATTTTAACATTTTCTTCCAGTGCTTTAGTATTTTCAAGTAATTCTTGTTTAAGCATTCTAACATTTTCTTCGGACTTTCTAGAATTCTCTTCGGACTTTTGCAGTAATTCTTCTTTTAAAATTCTAGAATTCTCTTCGGACTTTCTAGAATTCTCTTCGGACTTTTGCAGTAATTCTTCTTTTAAAATTCTAGAATTCTCTTCGGACTTTCTAGAATTCTCTTCGGACTTTTCCAGCAATTCCTCTTTTAACATTCTAGAATTTTCTTCCATTTTACTTAACAACAAACTAGTATCAATTGCGGGTCCAGGTATTTCGAAGAGGAAACTTTCAGGATCTTCTTGCTGTTCTATAAGCCATTCTTTTAGCCGATTTATTAACACGTTTTTAAGGCCAGTTGTTTCCAAATCTCGTTCTTCCAGTTCATGTTTCAAGTCTATTACTTTCAGATCTTTCAACAATTTCATCGCCATCTTAATTGTTTGTTGAAATTATTTTTAACACTAAAAATTTAATCTCACAGCACTTTATTTAATTATTACGCGATTTTATTTATTTTAAAAAAAACCTCACACCTGTAACACCAATGTAACGTTCTTTTTCAAATAATAATACAAGTGCTGTTTAAATCGTCTATTCACAAACAAATATTTATTTCTATACACTAATGAATACACTATAAATTAATGCTATGATTATAAACCATTAAAAACTATTATTTACAGACTATGAATTTCTATTACAACATTTATATTCACTATTTATTTTGTAATACACAGTTAATGACTTGCTGTTGACTGCCTCTCTTTTATCCGCAATCCGCTTTTATATCCTCATATAAACGCACCAGAAATCGCCCGAACATACCATGTATTTCTAGAATACACTAGAAGGTCGAGTGCATTGCGCTGCCGCTCCGGAATGTTCCACGACCCATTGACGGCCGGACCAGACAATGCGTTGCACTCGTTACAATACGTAAGTCTACATGATTTCTTCTGAAGTAAGGAAAGGCCCGAGCGACATGCTTGTTTTAAATCAGACAAGCTCGTTGCTCGAAAGGAAGATGGGAGGTCCTCTTTAAAAACATGAATATTATAACTATTTATAATATGATATACAAAATTTAATTCTTTAGTAAATCGATCCATAAATAGTACCCAGAAATACATAAATCGGTGACTACCAACATAATTTACAAATTTCATACCAATAAGCTTCTGTAATATTAATACCTGTTATTAGGATTACTACCTACGTTAGTTATATTGTTTATCGATCCGCAACTAGTAGTTAGTGCTACTTGCTATATTCAAAATTTCATTTAAACAAATAGAAAAATACGGTAAATGTTTTTTCAGAATTCTGAAAAATAATCAACAATAAATGAAATAAACCGGATAACAAAACAAAGGAGCATTGATCAGTGATTACATTTTCCCCTATGTGCTTGTTTCTCCCGAAATCCACAATATGGATGTGAAAAATTCTCTGAAAAAAAGAATGTTGAAATCTGTTTTTCTAAGAAAGAGTATGATTAATTTATTGTATAGAACACATACTGCTGGTTAGTAGAGCTTAATCTATACATTTTCAATGTTACAGTGTCTGAATTCACGTAAATGATCCAAATAATATGCAAATGACAAAAAAGATTATATTATAACAAAGCAGGGGCTTTAATATTATAATAAAAAGATGTTTCTAACACGGTAATGCTAAATAATGGTTAATAACAAGTAAAATAAAAATTAATCATTTTTATTTTACGTTATATGATAGACGTGATCGTGAAGATTTTCCGTTTGTTTCTTTTCCGAATCGTTTTTAATTTTTTCTCTTCTTTTCTGCTCGCATTCTCTTTTTCTCTTATTCTTTTCCACCTTTTCTTTGCGGTCCATAATGTAAGAACATGAATATATGTAGAATTTGTCATTTACGTGGTTAAGTTGTTATCCCGTGGAGTTATAAATCTACGCAAAAGACACAATGAAAATACCACGCGGATGAGTATTAGAGCATTAATATAACATAGCGCCTAGACTATTTTCTTTGGAGGCTTCATACTAGATGTAATGAAATAACACAAGTAGTGTATTTTACCTACGAATTCTTTTTTCTAAATTTAGCACTAGTAAGAAATTATGATAACCGCGCAAATCACACGAAATAAATGTACCCTCACATCAAACCATATAAGCTACCTCTATAAATTTTAAGGATCAACTGAACAAGACACTATATGTTGATTTCATTAAAATTTCAAATGCAAGCAACACATGTGTAATGTTGATATTGTAGAAATGCTAATAATATATGTGAAATTTAATAATGTTCTTTCTTTTAGTCAGGTCCACGCAAATGAGAAAAATATCAAGGACAACATTTTATTGATTACATAATAGTCGAAGCTTAATTTTTTATATACGATATTAATTGACTCCAGAGCCCTATACTTTGTTTACAATTCTCCTTAATTAGGACAATAGTCATTAGCTGATGCCTTAGAAAAACTGCTTTTTACAAAATACATACTAGGAACATGCCACGTAAATGACATTTGACATAATAAAATTTACTTTTTATTGTTAAAACAAATAGTTTAGTTGTGAATATATACCTGGCTAGATAGACTGCTATTACCTCTTTACTGTAATGAACTAACAGATAAAAAGATATCCATAATATAATATTAAACAAACAAGGACAGTAAATTTAATATTTCTGAAGACTTACCCATGCATATTTGTCACAGACATATAAATTTCGAAAATAATTTTAATACGTTTCAGTATACGAAAACACACTTTTCTTCTTGCTAGATAAGGTCTTACCTACCACACAGTGTTGAGCAACATAATTTTATGTCAGATGTGATGATATAAACAAGTTACAGAATAACCTTTACAAACCTCTTTAATCAAGAAATGTGGAAAATTAAATATATACAATTTAAACCACATCTGTAATTGCAATCTGCAAAATTCTCCTTTGTTATAATTTACTTCCAGAAATGTGAAAACTCTTTCAAGTTCTGCCTATATCTATAGAAGGTTTCTCAAGAATATTTATGCTGTGTATTCTAAATTACTTCCACTATGCTGCGCAAGAAGTACTTTGATGATGCAATATCATTTCGGCCGTTGAGTAATTGTAGAAATTCGGCAAGAGATAAGGCAATTTTCTCTCGTTCGAATTTCAACATTAATCAATATAGTATCTTCAGTATTTGAAGTTAAAGCTTATTTTCATTCCTTCCTTTATACATGTATTTTCACTTAAAAATTATATTTGCAGAAATTCATATGGAATTGGAAACATAAAATTCCTCTTCTTTTTCAATCTTGGCATTTGTGTTTTGCATTCAAATATAATTGGATTTCTTTTTTTAATAACCATTTCGTACATTTAATACTTTGTAAACAAAGCTTCACAGCCACAAGAGAAAAATCAGACAGAAAAAGATTAAATTAATATTTAACATCGAGTTATTGAATTTTTTCAACACCACTTATACTTTTTTCTTTTTATTTTTAAGTCCTGAAGGTATTAAGAATTATAAATGCTATACGAGTGGCAAATTTGGTTGTGTCGAAAAACTTAACTGTCATTTTTTATTTATATATCACTTGCTGCTTTAAAATACAAAAGCTGTAAATTTCTTACCGTTTTCAATTTGAGTTTACAATAAACTTTTTAATTAAATTTTAAATTCATTTCTAGCTAAAAGATGTGGTTAAAATATAAAAGCAAAATCTTTATGTTGTACAAGGCGAAAAGTTTGTATTAACCTTTTACATTAAGTGTTTATCTTTGTTCGGATTTCTTGTTTAGTTTCTTTCGAAGTTCACTTCTAAAAGAAAGAAAACTACAGAAAAAACAGTCTCAAATGAGGTAATCAGAATATGATCGTTTGTAAGGGGGTTTTCAAAGAAGTACGTATTATAACTTTATAACTTTTTGAAATTTTAACAAATATGTTTAGCAATTATCGTTTTAGGCGAGCCCTATCGAATTAGTTAAATAAGATTTCAATATTGAATTAGAAATTACATTGGAACATTATATTTTTTCGTGAAAATAACTTAATAAAATCGAAAAAGTTCAAATCTCAGGTTTCCCTATATGAAATACATTACGTATATGTGTGGACAAGAAATATACTGAGAAGTAAACAGGAATAAGTAGATAACAGGTTTGCTCGTCTGCCCTGTGATAAGTACCGAGTTTAAATTAATGACGTCACCAGAATAAGTTGGTATAAACCAATAATCAGTTTATAGTGAACGCACTGAATACAAGTTTGAACAGAAGGAATAGATTCTAAATCCAACTTTTTCTAATCGGCCAATCTAAACTCCAGTCAGTGTTGTCATCGGAATAGTGATACAAATTGCTTTAGTTTGCGGTTTGTAAAGAAAAAAAAGCTCTAGTCACCTAAGTATGTAATTATGAAGTACTCACCTAAGTATGATATTACGAAGTACATAATAGCAGAACACCCAGAAAATTTTACAATAATATGTATAGTAAGTATTTTATTAAAACAGGCACACATCATATTTTATTAAAACAGGCACAGATAAACAGTCTTTAGAAGACAAACGTGAAAGCTAGTACACAAAAAATATGTTAGATACAAAATTTATTAAATTTGTGAAATAGAATATTTTAGATAATTTTGTAGGTTTTTCATTTTGGTATATTAAGTGACAACAAAAGTTGTAAAAAAACTTTTTTAGTTTTAGTGTTTAATTGTAGCCAGTTTTTGTATCATCACAATTCGAGTGCGACTTCTGGGTAATTCCACATCAAGTGAACCAATTTTTTGAAGTTTTGACCATCACCCTCTTTGATCTTTTAAAAATTTAGCACAACTGTTACACTCCTAGATATAAGTAAAAATCTAAAATATTATATTTTTAACTCAAGTGGTTCTTGAGTTGTGCCCTTCTAAAGTGTACATGAATGAGTGATTTTGAGCATGTTGGCGTTTACGTTTTCCTTTATAACTTTTGATAGAAATAAGATAAAAAAATGAAACAAAAACTTTTTTAAAGTCATCATGGGCTTTCAAATGATGAGTTGCATGGCATACTTTAATAAGAAAAAAAATGTCTACTGGGCCCCTGAAGACTTTGACTCTGAATTTTTCAGAAAACATATGATTAAAAATTCGATATAGAGTTGCATATTTTTTAAATATTTGTGCCAAATTTCAACTTGAGGTCTCAATGGGATTATTACTAATAATCTTTTTTAAAAACGTACACTGTTCAGTACCTGGCGTGGTAGTATGTACTATTGATTTCACAATGATCTAGGGCGGTAAGATTAATATAATGCTATTTTATTCATTTTCTTTCATGTAAAAATAGCATCATATTAGCCTTGCTCTCCTAGATCATTATGAAACCAATAGTGCCTAGTATGTATCATACTGAATACCTCTAAATCTTAATTTCCCATGAACGGTTTGATAAAGCAAAAACAATTGAGAGTACTAATATCAAAGGCAGCAATTTCTAATTTTATACCCATATAATTATACCCCAAATATATACCTCAAATTGTGCGTGTTTTCAAGCTCTATTGAACTACATTATGAGTTATGAGGTATCAAAATTAGAAATATACCGTGTAAAGCTCCATTTGAAGTTGACTATTAGAAAAAAACACTAATCTCCATAGAGGCTGTATATTCAAAAGCGGCAATCATAAAATACGTGGAGATTGCCGCCTTTGATATTAGTACCCTAAATTGTCGCGACACAGAAATCTCACTGTTTTATACCTATATCAAAAGATAAGATATCAACAAAATTCTACTCTGTTAGAGATGAGAATATTTATACATCTACATTTGATGAACTAATTTCACCTACATTAGAAATATATGTAATTACAGGTTTTGTTACGTAGTATGTGAATATAACTGCAAGTGGTGGTTAGCCCATGTGATGTCTTCAAATAGTAAAAAATGTAAAGTCACCGTGGCATTTCTACATCCTGCTGGTCTTGCACCAACATTTGTTTTTCTGCAAATGCCAGATATCCTAACAGTATCATACAAGCAGATTTTAAGCAAAGTAGATTCAAATACAGCAACAGGTTGTACACTTGCAGTAACGGGAAGTGGAATTAGTAACATCCACATTAGTAATAATCCTAGTAACATGTATCTTTTTAGTACACCGAGCTCCAAACATTCCACTGGCCAGATTTTAATTAAGGAATTTTATCCATTAAATAACTACCACACAAAAATCATCAATTTTAATATGATTCGCATTTATTTTAATTAAACAAAATTATTATTTTCTAATATTTTAATCAATGCCAAAAATAAAACACTCAGTAGTAAAATTTGGCATTTAGGTACTGCTTTATATGTTCTGTACATTGGATAAACCCTTAGTACTTCGATATACCTGCCAAATACGCCTCTACTATAAAAATAAACACGCGCAAAAATCTAATAACTCCAAATTTCTAGGACAACACCATACAATAAACAACACAAGCTAGACATCTTAGAACTTCCGAGATATTATATACATAAGGTACTTTTAATGAACGAGCAAATTGATTTCAGTAGTTCTCTGTTCTGGAAGTGTTGCATATTTAATTATCTATGTGTTTTTATCATCGTTTTCAAATATACTGAGCCGTTATTTTGAACGCTCGCGGATAAAAATAAGGCGGCCGAAGTAAAGATCACAATAGCGTATTGTTTAATAGAATGTCAAGATTTTATAAAAATTGGTGTTTTATATTTTTTTGAAAGATTAAATCATAATATAAAAAAATGAAGAAAGGCGACATCATTTTCGATAACGATATTGATGAATTAATTTTTCTTAAACTAATTTTCAAAGTTACTTGGAATTCATTGGAAGTATACATAATTATAATTATATATAGATATACGTAAATTAGACTTTGCTTGGCACGTGTGATTTTAGCAAAACAAAAGTTCTTTTAGTTTTTTAGTTATTAACAAAATATTGCTTATTGGTATTTTCTTCACTATCATTACTATTATAGTAAGCAAAATTATATATATATAAAATAAATATTGCTATGTCCGAACAGTAACTCCTAATGTTTCAAAACCTTTGGCTGCTCAATTTTTTTTATAATTCTCACAGTGATGGCGCGTACATTTAAAAATGATAATAGTTATTTTTATATATGTATATAACCATACCGAAGTATTTGTTTACATTTCTAATCTTTGGTAACCAAAAATATTAACTGTGAAACTTTTTATCTACTAATTGTTTTATTTTTTGTATTATAATACAATGTTATTGCTTATTGCGGCTATATCTCATGTTGCAATGATACTTTCCTCTAGCAATACTCACAAGATTTTTTCTACAGCAGGAAGAACTTAAAGAAATACCAATCTTTATACCTATCTGAAAACAGTACATTAAAAGCAAATCAGTAGTAAAATCAACCTTGGCGAAACAATAAAAACTACCATTGTTGTTTGATTTGAGATGAGGAGAAAGGAGTTTTCCATGCTTTTTCTATTCCAGCATTTAAAAGTCGGCTTTTTCAGTTGTCATTGAAAAGAATTTACGTTTTCTGATGAATAAACTTTTTCGTTTACTCAAAACCAACAACAATGGTAGTTTCTACTGCTACGCCAAGGCGACGTAGGTTGGTTTTACCACAGCCGACTCAAGTTACTAGCCATGACATACCATGTGGCAACGTCGCGAGCGATGATTGTCGTGGTCCGGACTGTGTTGCGCGTGAATGCAAGTACATGTAAACTGATACGTCTTTTCGCAAAGTGATTTTTTAATTCTTGGTAATTTCGGTGCAACATCATTTGTATTTAATAGCGGATGATATTTTTTTAAATGTTTTCTCAAATTATAATTTTGCGTAAAAGTTTTCTTGCAAACTTCACAAGACAATGTTTTATTAATTGCCGAAGTGGAAGCCAGATCCATAGTTGTTCTTTAAAAAAGCACCTCAGTTATTTAAACACATTTACGATAAAATAAAATACCTATATTTACCTGAAGAAGATTTATTGGCTTCAAAAGAGAAAACAAAAGTCAATGTAAAATTGAATAGTGTATGTACTGACAGCACTCACTTCACTTTTCATGTTAATAAATATTCTAAATTTCATTAATACTTCAAAAAGCAAAAACGCATAGAAAAGAAACTGTTAATTTAAATACACAGTAAGGTTGCAAGAAAACTTTTACGCAAAATTATAATTTGAGAAAACATTTAAAAAAATATCATCCGCTATTAAATACAAATGATGTTGCACCGAAATTACCAAGAATTAAAAAATCACTTTGCGAAAAGACGTATCAGTTTACATGTACCACTTGCAACAAAAACTTCAATCATCTTAAAAATCTAAAACTACACACAAAAATACATAGCGCATGTCGGGAATGATGTAGTTGCCTTCAGCCTCTAGACGCTTGTACAGAAGACGAATACTCACCTGCTACGTTGACGGTTTTAAGGTTATGCGTAAAAACAGAGCCTCGATTTATCAAAATCAAACTGTTTATACTACTTGACACATATATGATTGAAACACAGATCACAAGTAGAGCATAATGCTTAGCACAGAACTGTGTTAGCACATTAATTGTTATAAACAAACGCACAAATTCGAGCACGACATTTAAAATCTCATAATGCCGGTAACCCGGTGCGAACTACTGCGAACATACACAGGACCACAGCGGTGTTGCCAATGTTACCTGTGTCGCGGCTAGTAGCTTGAGTCGGCTGTGGTTTTACTATCAATTGCTTTTAACGTCTACTGCTCTCAGATAGATATAAATATTGATATATCTGAAATATTCTTGCTGTCATAGAAAAGCAATCTTGTGTGTTGCTATTTGAAAGTATCATTGCCGCACGCGATAGAATACCCAAGAATAATGGGAATATTAATTTAATTATTTTTTAGTATTATTGCGTAAGTCATTTATAACTGGTCGAAAGATAAATCCTGTCATTTGTTTTTATTGACATTCGTTAGTTAAATTCAGTTGTAGTTGTTATGAGAATCGGAGCAAACTTTATTTCTTCAATTTTCTACATCTTGACCTGTAAGGACGTATATGGACGTATATTTTCCTTTTCCTCTACGTGTATATTCAGTAGCGCTTTCACCATATATGTGGTAATAATGTGTAATCCTGGCGCTTTTGCCCTTCTCTAACAATTGTGCTCTTCTTAAAGCCTCTCTGATTTCTTCTTGTGTTATTTCCCCTATTCTCTATTATTTCATTATTTTTTATTATTTCCGTCAGTGTGTCGTTCTAGTTTCTCTCCCTTCAACCCTTTTTGTTATAATAGTTTTTTAACATATTCTCGCCACCTTACAATTATTTATTTATACTTACCTTTATCTGCTACAATATTTCCAATATAAAAAAATTTATGATTTTTACTCTAACGTATGTCACAAGTTTTGGGAAAAAATAAATAATGTATTGAAGATAATTGTAACATAATTTATTTAAATGGTCACTTTACGAACATTTTACCTTACATCTAAGTTAATTAAAACTACAGTTAAAATAATGACAAAGGGCCATGGTCTTCAATGGTACGCAGTTTTTGTCTAACTTGCCCCATCATGTTTTGGACAATGTTTATATCGATTTCTCTTATCTTTTGGTATATTCTACGTCTTAATTGTGCTTCATTTTGAGCTTCCCACCCATTATCATATACTTTTCTGCTCAATAGTCCCCAAAAATTTCGATGGGTCGAGCCTGTGGGACATTTGGCGGATTGTCAGCTTTTGGCACAAAAGGTATGTTTTGAGCTTCTAACCATATTCTAGTCGTTCTTGCATAATGGCAACTTGCCAAGTCTGGCCAAAACATTATTTCATCACGTGGATGAGTCGTAGTAATAAATTCGAGCAACTTCGGTAGACATCTCTCAGTATAAACGTTGGCATTGACTGCTTCACCCCTAACATGCCCAATATAAGGTCGTGAAACTCCGCTCTCAGATATAGCACACCAAACTAGTATTTTGTCTTCAAATTTTTTTTTGGCTTTGTATTTTACACTATCTGGACAATTTTCTACATTATCGGTATAAAAACCATCATTGCCTTTTATTTCTGAGTGAGAAAATGTAAAATATTTTTCATCGTCCATTATGATCACTTTATTGTTTGCAAAATGAATTCGGCGTAATCTACAACAACAAATTGGAATTCTTCGTAACTGATCCTCTGTATAACGTGGACATTTACGTCTTTTACGGTACTTTAAGCTTTTTTCTGCAATACTCTTCTTATAGTTTCATAAGAAACATTAAATCTTCTGGATAACTTTCGGTATGACGTTCCAACTCGATCTTTTGCACTTCCACAGATTCGGTTAACACGATTTTCGGTCAGCAAATTCGGACGTCCACTTTTTGGTAAATTGAGGCATGGTATACCCTGTTCACATTCTTCAATTGTTCTATAAATGGTTGTTTTCGAAATATTTTGATTGCGAAAAATGTTTACAATTTCTCGCTTGGACACATGTCCAACCAGGTTGTAAATGCTTTTTCGGATTTCAAGCTTGTACGACATAACGGCACAAATTATTTGACATCTACGGAGTGTCATAACAAATTTGAGTATTAATGAATATTTGTTTACAATGGTTACTAGATTGCAAGTTATTTACATTTATTTTTAAGCCCATGAAAATTTTCCCAAAACTTATGTGACATACGTTATGCCTTTTTGATCTATTTTCCAAAATCTTGCCGCGACTTATTCTGCACATGTATCTGATTTTTGTTTTTATATTCTTCGTAATCTGCTGTTTGTAGGTATTTTTTCCACGTGACTGTATTTACTCTATTCTTGCTTTTAACTCTTCCTGTCCACCAGTTAGTCTGTTTCGTGTGCCCAATTACAATATCATACTTATGATTCCGCAGCTGCCTTGGTTGCTGATAGTATTGCATTTTCAAAGGCTCCCTTTCTTTTATGTATTCCCGTTTCTTTCTCTCCATTATCCAACTACCTATTTACTACCGTTTTAAATTTTCTATGATTTCTGTAGTCGTTTTTCTATCTTTTATTTCTTTATTTTCTATTTTTCCTTTCTTTTCATTTTACTTTCTCAGGTTCTTCAGTATCAGTATTAATAAGAAGTGATCGCTTTCTATTTTTGGTTCTTTTTAGCGTTTGTCTCTTGTACTCTCCCCACAGACTTTTATTTATCAAGAAATAGGCAGTAATGAATTTTCATTCCTACTCAAGATTTTTCTAGTTATTTTATGTACATATTTCTTTTCTGTTGAAGTGCGTGGTGACGACTTCGAGTTCTATCATTCTCTAGTCATTTTGTTTCTCGTATTGCTCACCTCGTTTTTCTAGATACCATCCTTTGAAATTTTCTTTGATTTCTGTGTTTCTAAATTTACAAATTTATTTTCTGTTTTCTATTTTTCCTGTCTTTGCATTTTACTTGTTTCTCACGTTCTTTAGTATCATTATTAGTAAGAAGTGATAGCTTTCCATTTCTAGTCCTTTCTAACTTTTGTATCTTTGACTTTTCTCCACAGACCTTTATTTATCAAGAAATATTTAGTGATAACGGATATTTCGTTCGTTTGCCGTTGCTTGTTATCTTCAATTTAAATCGCCCCGATTATGATTTTTTTCTCTTTTTAATTTTTTTGAAAAATATTTTTTTCGTCTAGTCTCTGGTCCATATGCTATGATTATAGTGTACTCTTCGTACGATTCTTTCCATTCCTTTATCTTGTCTGTACTGATAGTCTTTCATTTATGTTGTTTCTTGTCCCCTTTCTGTTTGCTGCTTGTTTCCGTTATTCATGTCTATATGTTACGGTAAAAGTGCAGAGAGCGGTAAATGTACACATTTGCCTTGTTGGTAAATGTAAAAAGACCTTTTAATATTAGAAGTTTGAATACTAACAAAACTTATTAATTAGGTTATAATCACTTACTAACCAATAACCTAACCTAGAATGTTAGGTTACTGTTAGAATTTAATATTAGGTTATTTTTAAGCTGTACAAGTATTTTCTTTTATTTTCACTTTTACCGGAACATGTACCATTTACCGGTAAATGTGTACATTTTCCAAATATGCACTTTTACCGTAACATATAAACTGGATACTAAAAAACAACCTTTTTTTGTACCTTTAGTCTAATTTTTTGGGGCAAGCTACTCTGTTATCAGTGTAACCTTCTGTTATCTTTTATGTACACACATACACCTTCTTAATTCCTGAATTTTGCTTGGATTGGTTAAATTGCGTTATTCTATTGTTGTTATCTGTAAGCACTGGACTGTAAACACTACACCGTCTCTATTTATAAGTGTATCCATAATAAGTAAGAATAAATTGGACCAGGCAACAATCATTCCGAATTTTACAAGGAATCTTTTGCTGCACCTGGCTTAGAACAAAAGTCATTCTTTGATACCACAATTAATTGATAATGTTGAAGATGTATACTGAACTTAATCGTAATTTAAAACACTTTTATGCAAACAACTCAAAATAAAAAAAGTAGCAATGGGTGAGTTTTGCATCTATATGCCTCAAATATAAAATTTCCCTGTGCCGAACCCGTCTCTGGGACGAATTGTCCCTTAACCGAACTGCTTCCGCGCCGAGGTGTTCCTGCGCCTAAATGGTCTGCACCGAACTGTCCCTGCGCCTAAGTGTCCCCTGCACCGAAGTGTCTATGCGCCGAACTGTCCCGCGCCGAAATGTCCGGCTACGATAAATACTACATTTTCTTCATAGCACATTTATTTCAAATAGAACTATTTATTCCACAGATACAATATCATAAGTTTAGTTTATACAATATCCTGTTTTTTGGATCGCATCAAGATAACCGAAAACTTTTTAAATTCAATTTGGTAGTAAAGTGTTGAATAATTGTGCACATTTACTGTAATTGTAAGTAAATGCAAACAAGGTCAGACTCCAATAAATCTTTTTGAAAATAAATGATGATAATTGTTATAATAAAATTTATTATTAAAATTTATTACCTAAATACACTCGTGGAAAAAACGCACCAAAAATACTAAAATTTAAAACCGTTGTAACTCGGCGGATTTTGGACGAAAATGGATGAACCTTTGAGTGCTAAAAAGTTTAAAGTATCTAGTTTCGTTTGAGCGAATGTTACGTTTAAGCTTTTCCGCTCCCCGCCATCCCCCGAAGAATAAAAAATGTTTTTCATTCAAAAAATGTCAAACTTTAACAGCTTGTACGGTGTACCAAAAAAAAAATCCTGGACCCAGTCGTCCGCCGGGCAATCAAGTTCAGGCCTTTTTCTGTAAAGTTCTCAAAACTTCGAGTGCCTACGATGACTTGGCGCGAAGAATTTTTGAAATTTACCCCGCATTTTGTCGGGAGTCTTTCGTCTTCTGCCAGCGACATTATTACCGGTTGAGTTTGAACATTTTTTCCCGAATTCAAAAATTTTGAAAAATGTTTTTATTAATTAAAAACATTTTTCAAAATTTTTGTTGGTTGTTGGTCGTATTTTGCACATGTGTGTGTGTGTCACATGCTAACTCCTACCTTCAAAATAGCAACAATTCGTGCACGTTGAATGCCCGTTAATTGTGGCATTGTGACGCTTCGAATAACTTTCTGATACTGATTAATTTCAACATTAGTAAAATAAAAATCAAAACATTAATTTAGGCACTTGCAAATCGGGTAACGTTGTCGGCGGTTACACGTTAAAAAAGATGAACGTTAATAAAAAAACGTTTTCATTAATTAAACATTTTTCAAAATTTTTTGAATTTGGAAAAGAAAAGATTCAAACTCAACCGATAATAATGTCGCTGGCAGAACAGGAAAAACACTCGAGAAAATGCAGGGTAAATTTCAAAATTTCCGTACAAGCTGTTAAAGTTTGACATTTTTTTAATCAAAAACTTTTTTCTTCTGCGGGCGGTCGCTGGGGGCGGAAAGGCCTTTACGTAGCATTCGTTCAGACGCCCTTAAACTAGACACTTTAAACTTTTTAGCACTCAAAGATTCATCCATTTTCGTCCAAAATCCGCTGAGTTATGACGGTTTGGAATTTTGGTATTTTTGGTGCGTTTTCAAGTGATGCGTTTTTTTTCCTCGAGTGTATTATCTGTGAATAGAATTTATTTACTAAAATTTGTTACGTTAATCATTATCTGTATTAGTAATTATACACATTAAAACCAATTATAGATGATTTCCAATTACCATATTTACAGTAAGTATATATGCATTCAAATAAGATACTTATGTTTTTGAGGCTTTTAAGAACCAAATCAAAATAGTTCAGAGAGAATGTATTCAGAATCTTTTTATTATTGACAAACTGTTGATTGGCTACTGCAATAACAATCAGAACCCAATAAACTAAAATCAATTATTGAAAGTACTATACGATTGAAAAATATATTGCAGCATTTAAAAATAAAACTAAAAATTTAAATCAATATAATAGTACATGTGTCACATAAATTAAACGCGACTTTGTGACCCTATCCATTCTAGCATTCTAAAGGAATTTTATTTATTCACTAGAAAACATTTTTGTTTCCTGATATCCTTTGTTTTGGACAAGTGAGATCAAACACATAGTATTGAAAGAACGACAGAAATGTACATTGAGATTTATAAGAAAATAAAGAAAAATGTTACGTGTTATGAAAGTTAAGTAGATCCACGAATTCCATTCTGGACACCGACACTACAATATCTAACACAAAGATATTGACAGAAATTCTTGCAGCGCAGTGCAGCGGTTGGCTTCTCAGAACAATTTCCAATGGTTATCCACAAAAATCCAAATTTCTGCTGCGAATGAAACCTAAAAATCTACAAGAACGAGTATCAGTAGACTATCGTAGTTTTCAGTAATCGCGGTGATACTGTGATCTTACTTTAATTACCACTGCAATTTTAATGGCACTGCAATTTACAAATTCTAGCTTGCAATGGTATTCAGTTTCAGATTAAGAAATATTTGTACTTTTGAATTGTAAAAATGGATTATCTAAGAATTTAAAAATAATTGTATAAAAGTATTACATTCCTTTTTAAACAAACATTTCATTGAGAAATTCCACTTTGTTTATCTGCATAATTGTTTAGTATTCATAGTTGTAAATTATATGTACTACCCAAACAGTGTGTTAAATCCTGCGTGACGTAACTAAATTAATCCATCAAACAGCAATTGTTACAGTTAACTTGCTCTTACGTTAAATAGAGTAAGGTGGCTTCCGTAGTTTCACGATTGATGAAGCAAGACATTAAATTAACATTTTGAATGGAATGAATAGCGTTTTGTAGCTATCTATTTATCCGATAACTATAATTTATTTAAATAAAGCATTTGCTAGCTACTATTTTGGCATGTAATCTGTATGAATTTAGTATAAAATAGTAAAATTAGTATTACCTAAAGCATACAGTAGTTAAAATAAGTTCAAGTTGCATTAGGATAAATCAAGATATTAACTATGTTGTAATGTTAAAATTAAATTAAAGATTTCACTAACATTTGTTATTAAATCTGGATTTCTAGACGCCAACTGAAGAAAAATTTCAAAAAAACTTTTTTTTTTCAAGAAAAAAAAGTGTGATTCAAGTGTTTCTGGAAGTGTGTTCGTAAGTACTTATATCAGAAGCGTCTCTAAGGTCGGTCAACCGGGCATATGCCAGGGGTCCCTGAGAATAGTAGGGCCCCATCAAGCAACCTTATTTTAATCAACAACCAGACGCGTGCTGGCCTACCGGGATACTGCGAATTTCCCGATGGGCCTTTATAAAAATGTAATTATGGCAAGGGGGCGAAATAACTCTAGATGGCGAAAATAAATTGGGCTAGGCTAAACCTGTTCCTGAGGCAGTGATCAATAACTGAAACTTGTTCAAGTTTGAACTTCCTAACCTCTCAAATTTAAAATTGTCTAGATGTATTAGTTTAGACTCGGTCGTCATAAAAGCACTTCATGCATTCTCGAATGCGTCTGGAATTGGTTACAGTACTGTAGCGTATTTAAAGGTTTTATATTGTAACGTGTTCAAATTCCCAATTTTATAATAATGCAACGTTGTATACATTAATAGAAAGGAATCTTAGTACGATCCTGTGTAGTACAACATATTTCAGTTGGGTTAAGAATGCAGACAATATTTCGAATTACAAAGGGTGTTCTCTTTAATACCAAAGGTCACCCCGAAGTGTTCATACAGATAGAATAGTTTCTAGAATAAAAATCTAGGCTTTATCTTAAAGCAAATGGCGTCTTCGTAAATATCAAAGTTCACTGCAAAAGCATTCCCATGGTATAAATTTGTTAACACAAATAATTCAGTTTACCGTCCTTTGAGAATTTGTGAAGAAAATTCAATCTCGAATTCAATTTTAAAGTTTGTCGTTTTGAATTAACGAATTTATTTCGGAGTGTTACGGGCTACCGATTTAAAAAGAGAATTTATAGCAATTGGAAATTCAAGTGCTAATAACATTCTTTATTTTTGGGGTTTTCGTTCTAATAGTATCGAATACAATGGTAGTAATGGTAATACAATGGAATTGCAAAATTTGTGTCAGCCCTAGGATACTATTACGCTGAAACAATATAACCTTTCGGCAACGAAATTTGGCTAACAAGAAAAGCGGGTAGTTAACCGGCGAATTATTGAAATTATATGGATTAAATTCTTCATTAAGGGATTGTCACTGAAACTACAATCACGAAACAATTATGGTAGACTTCAATTCGCTAATCTTGGGTGTAACAGTTACAATGAAGATTATACCTAATCAAGTTCTTCCTGTTTTCTATCTATAACCTGTGAGGTATTTCGTACCTAGTGTTAAGTCAAACAATGGCATTATTGTGCAAGTGATGTTTATGAAATTTTAAAGAATTGTCAAAACTATTACTATTGTCATGGGAGACAAGTAAATATTCTATTTGCAAATAAATGAATATTTAAATTAAATCCTACTATGATGTTTTGCAGTAAGTATCCAATATTTAAATTTTTTTAAATGTTACGGTGAAGTCCATCGCGCGGCGTATTTTATGTTTTATAGTCAGAATAATTCAGAGTAACGAAAGTGTTATGTAACAATATTCTGACGGCTCTATCAGAGTTTTCTTGATGTGCGGGAAAACTGGAATTGTACCTCTCAAAACAATCTTCATCCCACGTTTGGAATTGTGCGGTGGTGTGTTGGCAGCAGCATTGATGTAAAGTCTCATTGACGTTTTGAAGAATCAGATCACATTTGACGATACGATCGCTTGCAAGACTCCCACACATCATGATATTTGTGGCTAATCGAGTAGCTTTCATTCAAGATATCGTCGCTTCTTCGTCTTGATATTACGTTCCGTTAAGTAGATAATTTGGTTGATAGTGCCTCATGCGGACTTTCGCCCTCACAATTGCTAAATCATAGTTTGTGGTGGAAGGGACCTCCATGGCTCTCTCATCTCCTAGACTCGGATCCACAACAACCTTCATTCTCTGCACGTTTCTTTCCGCTAGAAGAACGTAAAAATTGTATTGACAGTTACTAATCCCATATAATAGATGATCTAATAATTGATCTAAATAAATAAATTATCCTTAAAAGATTAACCGAAGTGGGGTGTGGGGCCCCTCTTAGGAAATATGTTCCCAGGCCCTAAAATTGACCCAGCGAGTGCCTGTCAAAAACATAATATACATCTTACGCATTAATAAAATAGACATGCCGACATTTGATGCAAGTTCTTTTACATAAAGCTAAAGCTTACGTTTGAAATTAAGCGCACCAAATTTCTAAACGTCTCGCCGTTTGAACGTTTTCTAACCGTGTGTTTTAACGCTACTCGTAACACCCAACACCCGAGCGTCGGGAAACAAAAAATGTGTCTAACACTTCTCTAGACTTTAAGATAAAGATAAACAGTAGCCGCGCGTCATAGCATTTTGTTATTGGAAGTACTAATAATAAAGTTGGGTTTATTTATCATGTTACCCAAATGCGCATCAGCCTGTATTGTACTCTTAAAGATCGCCAAAATGTTGAAATGTTGAATTGCCAAACCAGTGGGAATGGTAGAAACGGTAAAATATAAAAATACTAATTTAAAACAAAAAGATGGCTATACGACATTTCATAATGCAAAGCTTGTCGTAAGCAGGTCTCACAACACCTAAGCGTTGTAACACCTCGGAAACCATCGATAACTTTACGCGCTACAACTCACCACTACACTGTAAAAAATAGGTAATTTTACCCAAAACTAATGTAAGTATTACCTGAATTAATATTGTAACTTTACTCTTAAATTCAGGTAAAAGAAAACTTACACTATTATTAAGAGTAAGACTGCACTTTGTCATGTTTTTTTACCTGCTTGAGTTTTATTACCCGCAATAGTATGGAAGAATTTTCAGCATCTAGTGTATCTTTCCACTAGTTATGTTTAATTTTATTTAATACAGTGTAAAAATTCCCGTTGAAGGTATTTTTACCACAAACACGCTTGCCCGCGTAACCACGTGACCCGTACTTGACTGTTGACGATTCTGCGCATTATTAGACATCAGCAACAGGTTTCTCCATGGCGTCTTTGATTATGTTCGAGGTTTGTGTTGGTTGTTAATAAGTTTGCTAATAACAGTTGGTTTTGCATTTATTATAATTTTATCTTTAGTATATATTTGGGTAAGTATCATTTTAATTAAATATGTAACAATTTAGTATGTAGTTATAGGTTGTCTGTATTCCTTGTTTTGATTATGCAGGTATAAATAACAATGTACGACTGGAACCTTTGTAGAAAAACGAGTAACTACTATTAAGGATTACAACAGTCATTGGTATTTACATAGAAATGTTAGAGGAGTCCCAGCAGATGTTTGCGATATACTGTACCATAAATCTTGCTTTTACTTTTTGTTTTGTGGTTTACTTATTACTTATTGTGTTCATTTATTATGCTTGTGTTTACTTATTACTGTTTTTATTATTTTGCTTGTTACTTTTGTGTAAAGAAATACAAGAAATAAAAAATTTTTCTTTCAATTCTAATGTTTTTATCAACCATTAATTTTACACCGAATTGGGTGAAATTGTTTCTTAAAGGGTAAAGTTACATGCCAGGTGAAAACCTATTTTACACTGAGGGGGAAAAGAGTTTGGGTAATTTTCCCCGCAAGAGTAAATTTACCTAACTTGGGTAACTGAAGATTACCCCTAAATGTAATTATACTCTTACTAAGGTAAAAGTACATTGGGCAGTAATTTTCCACTAAAAATTGGAGGAAACTTAGTTGCCTCCAATAATTAGGATAAAATTACCCAAACATCTGTTGCAGTGACTGCTTACAGTAGTGCTTACATCAGGTCCGCATTAAACGACGGTAGCTCGCTGCACCGCCAGTCGTAAAATTTATACTTATCGTAGTAATTTATTAATTAATCTTAAGAATGTTTTTAACTTTAACGATATGAATTACTGAACGTGAAATGTTTCTAGATAGTTTTCCCTTGCTTTTATTTTGTGGCCATTTGACTTTATCCTATTTCCCTGGAATTATAAATTCCAATCAAAAATTTATATTATTACAGTTAAACAGCCATAGTAAAGTAAGGATTTTATTTTATTGTAATAAATTTAACTATAATCTGTGCTATAGTGTACATACAATGAATTGAAAACTGCCTTCGGTGCAGTGGCGTAAATATGGCTGTGCAGAGCGTACGAGGCAAGATAGAGGCCCGTGGCCGAAAAAATATAAGCGCATGGCAAATTCCCCTTCGGTCGGCTTGCTTTTGGCAGTTAAACCCACCATACGTGTCTGTAAATGGAGTGCATTGTGAGTACTGTCACAGATAAACGTAACAGATACGCAGCCAAATGGAACAAAATCCGCTTGCTTATTTAGGTGTGATATTTTTCGACAGAGTGCGGTACATATAGAATTCAAAGCAAATTTAAAGAAGGAAAAAAGTTTTGCATAATTGAATATTTTAATCTTATCGTATTAACCACGCGGTGACGTATAGAGAGGAGAAAAGTTTGAGACAATTTGTTTAAATGCAATTTCGAATAACGTGGAATCTATGTAATAAATATATTCATTATAATAATCCTTCTTATTAATTATTTTTTTGTTGAATATTTTGAAAGATTGATATCAATTAACACCAAAATTAAATTATTAGGATTTTATATAGTTATTACAGTTGATGATAAATATTAATTTCTTATTAGTTAACACCAAACTTAAATTAAGATGATTTGATATAGATTCCAAGGTTGTTTTCATTAATTATTGTTAGTCTTGTCATCTTTATAACTTAACTGCAAGGTATTTATTATGGTTAATAAATGAAATAATACTGTTGCAAATAACATCAAACATAAAAAAATTATTCAAATTTACCACCAACGATATTGTGATGATATTTTTCAGCGTGAAGGTGATTTTAAAACTGAATAGAAACTATAAAGTTATGCTGATAATTCTTGACACAACAAAATAAAATAAGTAAGATACGTTTGAGTTGTGTTTTATTAAAAATATATAATTTTTATGAAACCGTACGGGAAGTGAACACAATACAAGCCGCGAAATCTAATTTCCAAGTGACTTAGTTCATTGCTCAGGTAAATAAAAGTTTTGAAAAGAAAAATATTTGAGAAAAGCTGAAAATTGATATATAAGCTTAATAACATGTGGTACAGAGAAACATATCACAACTTCTCATACGTGGGTGATTAGTGGCACTTAGTGGGTGATGAGCCGGCTGCGCCATCTTGAAAAAATGGCGGCAAAATTGCTTTTTCGCTAATATTTCAGAAAGTGTATTAATTTTATGGGCATCAGAATGAAAATGTAGCTGACAAAACTCCACACTATTTAATTATTTATTGATCCTCATACGTATCCCTTGACCTTCGCACGTTCAATAGTTTCTGAGATAAAATTTCTTTCAGTAACTCATTTTTTGACATTCCGAAAAAGTACCGTTTTTTGTAAATATTTCAAATTTGGCTGCTCCTACGTACAAAATGGATTTTATAAAAGTTAATATGTAGTATATTAAGTATCAAGAACAGTAAGGACAGTTTACCGATCGACGACAATGTTTGGAGGAGATCGGTAAACTCCTTACTGTTTGAGATGCTTATACTATTTTTTGTACAATCACTATGAATACAAAGGTACTAACTAAGGAAATATTCCGAAGATGGTAAAAAAATAGATTTAAGATAATTTATTTTTGCCCTGTATAAAAACCTACTTAATGTTTGGTGGATATACAAACATTGTCGTCGATCGGTAAACTGTCCTTACTGTTCTTGATACTTAATATACTATTACTGGTTGCTAAGCAAAAACGCGTCGGTAAGTAATTACTTACGGTTCTGTTTTTGACAGAACTGGACGGTAAGTAAATTTTAGATAATTTATAAAATAAATGCATGATCTTTAGATGTCTCTTTCGTGAAAATCATTATTTTCTAAATACCTAATTGGACAATTAAAAAAAAAGTATGTTTTTTATTTAAATTTGCTGTGCAAGAATACCCAATAAATAATAGTAATTACAAACGTATCCATTGGATACGTTTGTAATTTTTGAATGTCGCGATATTTTTGTCGTTACCATGGATGCGTTTGTAATTACTATTATTTTTGAATGTTACGATATTTGTCAAATTTGTGCGGAGTGAATCTGAAAACGAATATACATAATTCGGATATTAAAGAGGCCTGAGCAAATTTAAATAAAAAACATACAGCTTTTAATAGTCCAATTATTTAGAAAATAATGATTTTTTCGCGATCGCGAAAGAATCATCTAAAGATCATGCATTTATTTTATAAATTACATATAATTCACTTACCGTTCAGTTCTGTCAAAAACAGAACGGTAAGTAATTACTTACCGACGCGTTTTTGCTTAGGAACCAGTAAATATAACCTACTGTTTTAAAACCAAGTATGGTAAACAATCCGAAATAGCATGGTCGTACAAAAAGATAATTAAATTTCCTACAAAAAAGTTGTTTATTGAATATCGCGTAACTAATATTTTCGGAGATGTTACGAATGTTAGTACGAGAATTACATATTTTAACCACTAATAAAAAAACAGAGAAATACCCGTACCTCAAGAATATCTTTGTCAGCCTTACCCTATCCTGTCAGAAGTGCCCAGTTGACCACCCCGAAGATGTGGTTTTGCAGCATCTCCCGTCCGTGATGAAATATCCACTAGCTTTGTTTTCTATATTGAAGGTTGAGCTGCCGAAATAACACAAAGTTTTGTCAGCCTGATCAAAACTTGGTAGAAATGAGCTTTTTTAGGAGTAGTATTTCTAGCCCTTTAAGAAAACCGGTCTACCGCGTATTTATACCAAGTTCTGCTCAGGCTGACAAAAATTTTTGTTGTTTGAGCAGTTTAACCTTCAATCTAAAAAACAAAGCAAGTGGAAATTCCATCACGGACGGGAGATGCTACAAAACCACCTCTTCGTCGTGGTCAACTGGGCACTTCTGCCAGGATGGGGTAAGGTTGACAAAGATATTCTTGAAGTACTAGTATTTATGAGTTAACTTTAATTAGGTCATTAACTCCAGTCGTGCCAGGATTTGCTTATAGGCCTATAAGAGGTTTTGTGTTACTTATAGTGTCTACTTCTACATTTTCCATAAATTATCCGTATGTTGATGAACAAAATCTTGCGATCGCCGCTTAGACTATTCCATGCCAAATTACATAATTTAAAAAATGATCGCCTTTGATATCTCAGATTGTGTTCAATTTTTTTTTCTTGCATAGATACTACAAAATATCATTGAATCAATTTTTTCAGGTTTTTTGGATGAAAAATATCCTAAGTAGAAATTTTGAGAGATTTCGATTTTCTGCTACCCGAATTCTACATCATATTATTAAAATTGTCATAACTCCCTTATTTCTTGAGTTATCTGGCTCATCCAGGTGTCAGATTCAAGCTAGTTTTTGGATCTTTCAGAGAGCTACTTTTTTACTCTGCAATGTTTTTGCACTTGATATACTCTGAAAGATTCAAGAACTAGCTTTAATCTGACACCTGGATGAGCTAGATAACACAAAAAATAAGGGATATAACAAGTTTAGTTGGATAATGTAGTGTCGGAAGTCAAAAACTTCTACTTCGACCATTTTTAATCCAAAAGACCTGGAACAAATAATTTAGTGTCATTTCATACGTATATGTACGGTGATATCGGAGTTTTTGTTAAACAACATACAATGATGCAAAACAAATCATATTATCATTTTTCTGTAAGTTTATATATATCGATATTTAAACGATCCTGCATCGGGACCGATGTAGAAAATATACGAAGTAAGCGCCATAAATTCTCTGCCCGGCAGGCTTCTACAGGTGCCAACATGTTCAAACTCGGTTACGTCATAGTTGAACATGTAAGAGGCCTACACTATATGTATTACGGCTAGAAGCGTAATAGATTTTAGTAGCCACTCAAGCATCGTGACGAGTGAATGAAAATGTCGCAGCTAACGAAAATTGAGTACCGCGCGGTTATTAGATTTTTAACAAAAGAAGGGCACAGACGTTAGGGGACGTCGTTTTAAGGACGAGAACGAGTTGCAAGCAGTTGTAATTGAACATTGTGAAAAAATTAAATCTTACTGGCAATTGACAATTAAATTAATTAATTGTGACTATTTTTTATTTTGCATGATTACAATTAATTAATTGTTAGTTGTTCTTCAATTAAAAATTATTAATTGTAATTGTCATTGCAATTAACAATAAATTGATATTCATTATGATGACAATTAACCTGATATTTCTTAAAAAGATGGCAGATTGCTATATAATAATGCATCCCTTAAAAAAATCAGATGTTTTTTATTTGTAACTACAGCTGGGACATACGTTTTCAGGCAACACGCAATATATTTTGCTATTATTAAAAGCTTTTTACGATTTATATTTTTATAGAGATTTGTGCAGATAATACATTTTTAATAATTTAAGTTTATTTGTGCACCCAATATTACAATACATGCATAAAGATATTTCAATTGCTCTTTTTATTTATAATAGGGTTTGTTTAAAAGGCTGGGACAAGACTGAAATGCGATCTGCTGTTATTACAAAATACTAGAATGATCTTCATAGTTATTTTTTTATTTAAATTTAAAAACTTTCATAAAATTGCAGTCTGCAATTAAGAGATTAATTGCGATTAAATATAATTGCAACTGAAATATCATAGTTAAATCTTCAACAAACTGATTGATTAAAAATTTAATTGATTGATGACCAACTCATCTCCAGCCGTTTTTACGATTTTTTACGAAACTAATTGTTTTATGTAATTTCCATAGAAACGCTGTAACCTATTCGCCGCCGCCTTTCTATTAACAATGAATTAAATTGTTGATTTTTTAAAAGCAATAGAATTTGTAATTACATATTTTTTAAGCTTGCACAAAAAATATTGTGAATATCTTGTCCGCGAAATTATTTATGCTTAATAATCTGAATAAAAATATAAAGAAAACTTAATTGCGAGAAATCCCAAGTGAATGTCCATCTAACAAATTGATAGGTACTTAAAGAAAGTGCTATATGAAATATTTAAGCAATCTAATATTTGCTAATGAACTAAACAATATTCTAATCGAAGCTAAGCAGAAACTTTTCAAACAAAACAAATTAAGGAGAAATAGGTATTTATTAATCTACTCCGCACAAATACTGCAAATCCAATCAATATATCAAAGCCAAACACACTAAGAACTGCTCCGCTGCGAGACAAATAACATTGTTAAAATTTCTTCCCTTTTATGAATTTATATTACTACACCACATTATCTGTGACTACACGAATAATTTTATCACGTATCACAGTCACCGCGTGCATCGTGTAAGCTTACGCACGCTATATAATAACGTCGCATTCGACCAAACAATTAATGAATATTACTTCATTATTTGTATTGACAAATGTAGTTGCCCAGATCTCAGTCACGCCACCTAGTTCAGTTGCACGAGCTAACCAAAAAAGAAAGCGTATTTATTTTCAAGAGGCTGCGTATCTGTTTATTATCTGTGGTACTGTGCAATCGCCATTAAGAAAATAAATAGAAGATTTAGATCTACATTTACACAATTACAACATGAATACGAATAAGCAGTTGTCTGGATTTGCAAAACGTAAATTAATATAGGATGAAGAAAGTAAGAAAGAAGAGTTATGAAAAGTTATTGATTATTTCGAAAAAAAAGCACCCGGGGTAAGGTAAACGGGAATTGCAATCAAACTACTTCAACTCTTTTTTTCAAGCACTAGTACCTTAATCACAAATTTGACTTTCAATGATACACAAAAACAGTCACAAATTGATAATTTGAGTCACCACGAATTAGCAGCGATTGATATGGGCACGTCGGCGTTAGTGACCAAATGCACGCGATTGGTGAGTCAATTTTTGATTAATGAAATAGAACAAATAGAATTAATTTTACTAAGTCTTTAACCGATGCTGATAAACAATTTATCGTTATGTATGGTCCGTACCAACCAACTGAAAAGATTTTCCAAACAATTCAGAAGGGCGAATATTCAACGCAATCTATTATCTAAAATAAAAATAAATCCACAATCAACTATAAAAGTAGGCTGATACGAAAAATACATAGATTGATGGATTCGATGATTGGCGTTATATTTACCAAGGCATTAAACGGCACGAATCTTTTAAGAACCACGTAGTTGCTTTCAAACCTACAGCAGATAGTAGCTAGAACAATGCGAATTGATACTGACTTAGACCAACAATTCTAATTTGAAACAGGCTACCAAGGAAAGATCTGTACTGTTAGACAGGAAAGTACTGAGTTCTACATCATATATTTAACGTAACTTTAAAACTTTGACTCGAAATAATTTTGGCTTTAATAGTCACAGAGAATCATTTGGACTTGAAGAAAGATTACTGACTACTTTGACTTTAACTTACTTTGACTCTAAAAAATAGGTAACTAGATAAAAAGATTAAAAAAATCAGAATTAAATATCTAACACTTCCACTAACGGAGAATTACTGAGCTCAATATGTTCATTCGTTAAAGGTATCGTCAGTTTGTGTTTGTATATCTTAAAAGCTTCTAAAATGTCTCATTTGCGTTTGTTATTACAAAAATGTAGGAATTTAATATTATTTTGAGGAGTCATTGTGTGATTTTATTCTAAAAGGTGTTTGGCATAATTAGATTTTTCAAGATCTTTATTTCTGTAACAACGTACGTGTTCTTTATATCTTATGTCAAGATTTCTAAGTATTTGTCCAATATATGCCGAACTACAAAAAGAACAATTTAAACGATAAATGTCCGATTTTATGATGTGTTCTATCTCTAGCATTAAATAAAAATGAAAAAGTGTTATTGTTGGTTTTAAAGGATATTTTATAATTGTTGGTTTTTCTTAGTATACGAGTGCAACTTTTTCTGATATTTTGCCAAAATATGGTATAGATATGTCATGTGTGTCTTCTATTTGATTGTCAATGGAATATATTCTTTTGATAGCTAAGCTATAATCATTTTATTTAACTAAAGTGTCCACTATGTTCGGATTGTAATGATTTACATGTGCTAGTTGTTTAATGGTTGATATCTCTTTGGTAAAATCTGGCTGTATTAGTGGAATAGTTAAAGCTCTGTGTACTAACGATCTGTAGGCTGCTAGTTTATGTGCTTTGTAGTGACAGGATTCATTTGGTATTGTTATGTCCGTTTGTGTTGGTTTTCTGTATATGTATCATTCAAATAGATTGTGTGCGTTAATCTTCATAGTTAAACCTAGGAAGTTAATAGCCCTGTTTTGTTCTGTTTCTAGTGTAAAATTTATGCTTTGGTGGATACTATTAATTGGAATTAAAAATTTATTGATAACCTCAAAAGAACTGTCAAAACATCAATATAACGAAACCAAAAGATAATGTATTTAGAAAGGTTTAATTCAAATATTTGATCTTCTAACTTATCCATAAATATGTTAGCTAACAGAGGACTTAGAGAATTACATAGTATTTACAGATACTTCTATATTAAACTTAAAGAAATAATATAACAAAATACTAACCCCACATGCATACAGAATCTACTTTTCTTAAAGCAAAATTTAATAAATGCTCACCGTGCATGTGTAGTTAGTATAAGTAGTTAGTTAAATTACATACTTGCTGTAATAACAGTTTATTCATTTTCGTGAATTAATTTTATTGGGATTTTACGTTTTTTGTTATAAAGATAAAAATACGTATACGTTATAACTATTTCACCAAAAATTCGCTTCAATGAGAAAATTAAGTTGCCGAAAAACTTTACAAAATGTTATATGTCAATCTTCCATCTTATTTCTCAGGAATTCCTTTCAATCATTCTATTTTGTAGACAGAGATGACAGCGTGGATCGCAATAAATCTTGACCCGGGGAAAAAGTAGAATGCTTTCAATTTTGAACTTATCCAATTTTATATAATTACGTAGACTAAGATTGTGAGACTGGAGCATTTATATTAGTAGTCTTTTTTAGAAAATTTAGTTATAATTAGTAAGACTTAGTTACTAATGTTATGAAAAGCCATCTCTCCATATCATTTTTATTGCAAACTGACATGTAGTAACATTGTTCAGTTACAAAAAGCGTTTGAGGAAAAAATATAACTATTATATAATATATTAACATGCTTTAAAACAAGATATTCTAGAATACCATAATCCAATTATAAAACATGATTCATAGTTTTCCTGTTTCACGACTTTCTGTTCTACTAACTCATTGAAATAACTCTTTGTCTCCTGAATTGTGTTAATGTAACGTACTCAGAAGCTTACGAGTAATACTTGAAAAAAATTTAATTTGTTCCTTCTAGATGTGTAATCTGGACCACTGTTGTAACGGTATTTTTTATCAATCCTGAATAAATGTAATTTTGTATACATACTTATTGAAAAATCTTAATTCCGGTCCTGCAAATTTGCGTTCTTCTTGCAATTTAAAATCATGTTAGCATTTGGTACAAATAAACCTATAAAATTATTTTAAAACGTTGTGTTTCAAACCTTCATAGAATTGTAAAGACATTCGGGTAATAAATTATCTTTTTCTGTTGTCGTATTTATCCACGTGTGCGTTGGTTAAAATGGCTTCGTTTCTAAAAACCTTGAAAGTTAATAAACATGGGTTGTGGTGAACCTAAATTCATATAGTTTCCATAGAGATTGCAGTTTTGCGTACCTTGAAAACATTATAAAAATCTCCTTTATCTAATAAATAATGCTTGATACGTGTTAAAAGACCCATTTTGGTTATTCACATCTGCACTTAAAAATATCATATGTCTGCAAAATTCGCTTTAAAACATTATTGCGTCTTTATTTTCTTTTTCATGAAAACAAGACTACGTAATTTTTAGTCTATTAGGATCAAAATCTAATATTGGAATTAATAAAACTTCCCTTATTATCAACACGTGGACTGCATAACCCTGATTTGTCTAGGCGAAACCACGCGATCCTGCTATTGGATGATGTCGATTTGCATCTTTTAAAACCATCCGACACAGTAAAAGAATTGAGAGTTTTAAAAAAGAGGAGACATTTCAGTTTCAGATTCCAGACAGTGTAGTTTAAAATTCAGTCAAGGTTCTGAATTCAGTACAGTTGATAGAGACGTTTTTACCATTCGCTAACGGCCGGGTGCCGGATGTCCGTGCCTAGTTATTTGAGAATTTGCAGTTAATAAAAGTACCGTTGTGTGATTAGTTTTCCGGGCGTTAATTAAGAATTTGTGGTTAGCAAAAGTACCGTTGTGCAGTTAAATATTTTTCCGGATGTTTGTGTTCTTAAAGAATGGGAAATCTAGTTTTCCTATTAACAAGTGTAATAGCTTCAATACAGTTTACCGATGGAAATAAATATCGTATCGTATATCGATAAAAATGGTTCTCGTACCGAAATACCGATAAAAAAATTAACAACTACAGACTTTATCTTCAGTGATCGGAATCTCGGATCAATAATGAAATCCGAGTTATGTGCTTTATAATTTCAGTTCAGATTTAAATAATAAATGGGTTGTTTTAAGAAAAATAACGAACATTTGCCGATGGTTCTTAAATTTAATTCAATAACCAAATCTTATAGAAGTTTTATGGTTGCATTTAGTTACCTTATATTGGGTGAATTTGTGAATAATAGTTCATCTCATACAGGCATTACGAGGGTTAATTCATTGCATATTTGTATGATTTGAAAGCAGAAATCTACCAACATTCCAGTTTCTCTCCGTTCAGCAGCGATTGTTTTGGTGTGTGCAGGAGTCATTTTTGTGCAAGTTAGCGTTAATTTGGTTTGCGAATTACCAATAACTACAGGTACTGTGAATTATGAATTCTTTTTTTCTGAATGTTAAATATTTATGTGAATTTCTTCGGATCTTTGTAATATTTCTATAGTCTGTTTTTTTATTTATACGTGATTTGTATAAAATTTTTATTCATTAACAAATTTTAATAGTCAAGGGCTCTTAGGTAGGGAATTATTACTTGAACTTTTGAGTTCAAAATTTGTAATTTTTTTATATTTTTTCTTCTTTGTATTTTCTAAAATAAATATGATTTTAAAGTTAATTAAAACAGGTAAGACTGAACTATATAATTATGAAAGTTTTTATTCATATCATCATTAAACTTTTGACTTTGTTGAAATTAATTAATATTTTGCACTAAATTTATATTGGTGTGACTTCATTTTCTGATTAGTGATTTCAGACAGATTTATTAGATTTATTTGATCTACTTGATCTATTTATTTATTGTTATTAAGCTTCATAATCAGATGGGGCGCCCTTCTAGTGTATGTTATTGTGTTTTGAAACCTTTATCCATCCCTTAATAATTAGACAACTGCAGAACCAATACCTACGATCTGAAATTCAAATTTGTAAGAAAGAACTAAATATCAACCCGGCAACTTTAAGTAATGTGAACTTTTAGTTAGAAAGTTTAAGCTTTGTCTGTTTTAGTTTGGTTAAAAAACCTTTGTTTCCCTGTCGCCCAATCGCGGGGCTTTTTATTGTTGTTATATAGTGGGGAAGAAAACCTTTGTTTCACTGTGCGATGGTTAGATCGAGCTTGGATCCGGGAAAATATTTTTTGGCTCCAGGATCGTTCATACGGGGCCATACCACCATGATGTTGATGCTCGAAAAGTTTTATGTTAAATATTATTGTTAAATATTATTAGTACAAACATATTTCAGATTTTGTATACGGTTAATAATAAAAAAGTAAAGGAAAGCATTAAAAAGGTATCAACAAAATTTACCAATTCTACCAAAAATATTCATATTATATAAGAAAAGAAAATTAGCAAATCAAATCTGTTGTGTCTAATCTAGGTTCTTTAACAGAAAAACGAAAAGTCGTATAAAGACCTTTATGCTCCACGCAGCGCAATAGGAAAGTATATTGAAGTAAATACTCCTGATTTATAATACTCCTTTGTCCTTTTTAAATTTGATAACTTTAAAAAGTTAACAAAATAGGATAATAAATTCAATTGTAAGGTCATTTCAAAATTAAATTTTGAATTAAATGGTTAAATTAAAAATAACCTAACAAATAGTTGTTTACACTACTCCTCAAACTCGTTCAACGGAGAGATTTTTCTAGTATTTTCAAATACAAAACAAATAAAAATTTATATATCCGGAATTTTAGTTTAAATATAATAAAAGAACTTCGTTAAAATACGTGGTTTGAAGTACGTTGTGCAACTGCGATCAGGAAAACTAACGCTGGCTGTGGAAATAGGTTTGTGTAAAACATTTGTCAATGTAGCAGGATGTTTATATTGAAGTACACATTCCAGGATGAAAGTAAAGTATGATACGTTAAAAATAAGAAAAGTCTATTGTCAAACGATTGTGCTTTTTTTCTTTGAATTCTGTGACGGATTCAATTCGTAGCATCTACCTGTAGGTGCTATTAATAGCTCTCGGATATGTTAATCCAGTAACCAGCCTTTAATTGTATGGTCCTGTTTATAACTTATATTTGAAAATGACATAATTCAATTAAAAAACAATAGTAGGTATATTACATAATGAGTGTGAAAGTGGGATATTTAGTACGAGTGTGTAGTCTGATGTTTTCCAGAACGAGGTATGACCAGAACTAGGCCGCTTATATGTGCGGATAGACTTACAAAACTAAAGTGTTAAACTTATAAAATGATTATATAGGAGTGCGAAAGCTGATACACGAGCCGAAGGCGAGTGCAGAAACATCCCACAAGTACATGAACAACACTTTCTAACGTGTTTTATAGACTATTTTTCCTACGACCTCAAAGAATTTTCAGAAATTAGTAAGTTTGAAATACATTTAAATTTTTAGTTTCGTACAATTTTATTTCATTAAAACACAAGAAAACAATAATAACAAGCTTTATAATAATAAATATAATTTAATATACTATTATAGCGTCGGTAAATCAATTGTTTTAACGCATCGCATCACTTGGATCTTTTTTTTATTAAATTTTTAATTTTTCCAAATCATACATACATTTTTTGTTTACTAGTATCACAATTTGTTAATTATATGATCATACGAATTTTTTATACTTACATATTTTTATCTACCTGTATTAATTTACTATGTTAAAAATAATTTTAAATTTAATATCAAAAGCATTATCCCTGTTCACGCTGATATTTAACTAGAATGAGAATGAGAATTGTATGTATTGGAGCACCCAAGGGATTTGCATCAAGGTATTTGAACAAAACAGTTATTTTCATAACATAGTATGGATGAGAAAATATTATCTTTATTGAAATAAACATAGACAAAATTATAATGTTGATTACAATTATATTTCTAGATTAACAAAGAATTTCCGCTACCCTTTAGAATAAAAAATGTTGCAACATCACTAAAATGTAAAGATTATTGGAATTGGAAGTAAAGGTTGAAAGTAAATTCAGGCAAATTATGTTCATTTTCTTTAAAAAGTACTTCAAAATTACCATTTACAATATTAAAGAAACGACATCATCTAGATAAAAGCCTAGTATATTTAGAAGAAAGATTTGCAAAACATAAGTAAATATTTTCGTAAGATAGATACAACTTTCCGCACATGTGTTGTAAGATTTTCGCACGACGTATGGAAAGTAGCAGTTTTATAGGCTCTAAACTGTGCGCAATATGTTACTTTCGTAGGTGGCGTAGAAAAATGGTATTAGCTATACAAATAAATGGCAATTCTTTTCAGTGCTTATTTTACGATTGCACGTAATGTTTTTATAATTTTTATAATCTTTAATTTTTTATTAGATTCTTCTACTTTTACAACTAAATTACATACACATCCAGATTTTATACTAAAACAATTTTTGATAGATTTTTTAAATCATAACATAGTAGTCAATTAATTAGAAATTTTCATAAACTGGATATATAACGAAAACGTTTTGTAAGCTAGAAAAGACGCTTTGTTGACCTTTCATTTACTTCCCTCTTTATAAGGAAGCGACATTTAAGCAATTCTCTTCGAACGTCATAGCTTATTTTTCCTAAGTAATTAAAAAATCATGAATACTTTTCCACTTCATATCATTTTTAAACAGTTACAAGTTGTTTCTCAGTGTAATGAATAATACATAAAGTAAAAAAATACCTCTTGCACGATATATTAGCAAAACGAAGAAAATTTCAGATTTACTAATTTTTTCCATAACGCGGGTGTAAGTTCTTCAACTTTCTATCAGCGATAAACTTTTGTAGTAAACAAATTTTTGTAGTTCTACCAGTCAGGACAAAATAGAAGAAGACTAAGTTGGTTCAAGTTTTTTAACCTTGTATCTACAATTTTTATTTTGATCAAGCATTATTCTAATATGAAAATCCTCTCAGCTAAGAATTTCACAAATGTGCAAGATAACTTGCTATAGTTTATGTATTGTTTTTCTAAGAATGGCATATTTTAGTCCGTCATTGCACAATAAATAATTTGAAATCGAATAATGTTGTCACGTTTATATGTATATACTATTTAAAAAGCTAAACCGTCCTTTAACGGAAACATTTTCTGACATAGGTATAATTATATATCATAATTTACTTTATTTATGTCAAAACAATTTCCTAGAGTGACATGTAATTAGAAGCACAACTTATCAATTTTTTAAGTTGTCAATTTTCGATGAAATCTGATAATACATTATGCAAGGAAAATTAAATATCAACACACACGCAACCAGTATACACATTACACGTATTTACTACATAATAAATAAATGTTTCAAAAGGTTTTCTAACTAAATAAAACAGATTGACAAAATATTGCGTCGGCGTTAATCCACTGTTTTATTAAAGCTTATAAATATATGTATAAACTTTCAAGGATTACACAACTTATTTGAAACCCAACCAGAAGATTATCCTCGATATAATTAATAGAGATATTTAACAATTTCAGCTACGTGAAATATTCATATAAATTTTCGATAACGAAAGTTCATGTGGGGAAAGAACGTGTAACATAGTTATTTCTTTTTTCAATGAGCTTTTTGAAGTAAGACTATTTAATGTACATGGAATATTATAATTAAAAATATTCACAAAAAGCAAAATCTGGAGCGTATTATTAGAAGATACTTGTCCATAAATCATTTCAGATTGCTTCAATATATATTATGTCTGCCAGCACGTGTTATTAAGTACTCAATAAGTGCTGAAAAACATTCGAGTTTCATTTTGCTCTAATAACATTATATAAAAGTGATGGATAGTATTACATTAATATGTATCTCATCATTATAGCTAATCTTAATTTTATCCGTTTGTTCTTATCTCTTGTTTTTTAATAATCTTTAAATAAAATGAATTTATGTAAAATATAATGCAATACTCTTCGATAACCCCATGTATAAAATATCATAAGAACGTAAGCATTCTCCAGATGCAAAACAATACTGTACAGATTTTGAGAATGAAATTAGAAAAAGTATTTTAGAAATTCCGTTAATTTAAGTCGTTTAATAACTCCTCCCTATTCACTAATGTGGACATTGTGCGTACAAAATAAAATCATTATGTAGGGTTCTTGCATTCCCTCGACATGTCCTTCAGTCGAATTTTCCTAATGAAATTGTCTAACTTGAAAATTGGTGGCTTTGGTTGTTAAAGTTGGTTTTAATTCAAATTTTTAATTTGTCCATTTCAACCATTCTAATGACTAGACAACCACAAGCACTAAGATGAAATCGTAAAGGATAAAAAAATATAAAGGATGTTCATGAGTGCGCAATCTTTCTTCGTTATATTTTACTACTTTCAAATGTACATTTTAAAGTAATTCTGTATGACAGGACATTACCTAACATAAATACTTTCCATGTGGCCTTTCTGTCTGCTATGTAGTAAGTTCATTAAAAACACATCAAGTAAGTACTGCGACATGTTCTTTAAAGTAACTGCTTCATTTATGCCAAATACTATTGCTCTTAAGGCCTTATTTGAAGATTTCCAGATATCTTCTTCAAATAAAACAGAACAAAATCTTTTACAAGTGAGTCTCGCTGCGATAGTTTTCACCATACTGTCCTACACGCCTTTTTCACTAATACCCCATTCTCTAGATATTAGAAATATATCTTCAATTTGGTATTACGGTTTCAATAAACATTAAAAGTATTAAAATTAATCTGCACTGAAAAAGAGCACATGGAGTTTAAGTTTTGATATGATATTTTTTTCTATTTAATGTTAAAAATCCAATAAAGTATGCATAACTGCTCCCCTAAATTAGTTTGTAGCTATTTTTTACGTTTCTCGTAAAACAGGGTCACGTTGCATACACTAAAATGAAGTTGTATTTATGTGTTTAATTTTTTCAATGTTAAATGTATTTCATAAGAATATCTAAAAATATTTTAGTACAATTAAGTAGTTATAATACATAATACCTAAACATAATACCCAAAAAGTGTTTTTTTCTTCAATATATTGCTGAATACTTCGGATAATTATAATTTAAAAGTGTAAAATTTTAAAAAATATTATTTTATGTATAATTACATAAGCTCCATAGACCGCTTTTTATTATTATAGTCAACATCAGGTCTAATTTACATTAAACATTAAAATAGTTTTGGTAATTATCAATTAAATATAAAAAAGAAATTTAAACAAATCATTTATAAAACATTTACATATTCAAAGATGGTAAATAAAAAAGCTTATCACTTACTAAAATATTGTATTTGTTTTACTAAAGTGTATTGTTTATTTACAGCATGAATTTACTTAACTACAAAACAAATTACTAACAAACAAAATTCAAATAAATAGAATATTCTAGTAAGTGATACTTATTTTTATTTAACATGTTTTAATATATAAATGTTCAAATTTATGTATTATTCAATTATAAATGGTTTTATAGATCTTTATTTATATTTAATTCTTAATTAACGAAGTGAAACATTTTAATTAACAAAACAATTTTAATATAAATTACAACGAATTTTTGATTTAAAAAATATGAAATAGATTTATGTAAAATAATTAGACATAAAATAATATAATTTATAGTTCAACACTTTTAAATTAAAAAATGTTTATACTAAATTATTACTTATTAATTCATGGGCAACAACGACCTTGTTAAATGGATAGTTAAGTGCACAGTTTCGTGTAGTCGAATGTATACATATAAAATTACGGCGATTTCAGGTTTTTCAACTGCAATAAAATATAAAAAATAAACCAACTGTTCGGCAATTTTTAATCATAAAATAAATTACGCAATTATCTATTGGAAAATTGGCAAGCATCAAATGTATGTATTTTGTTACCATTTATAATACATCAATTAGAATTCTTCAAACCAGTTACTTTGTTATGCGTACTTACGATTATGTAAACTGAACTACGGGGCGCTTATTCAAGAGCAATATTTAGACAAATATAAATTATTTATTGGTTAATTTTTAAAACTTACTAAACTTATCTGGTATGCATTTCGCATGTGTAAACCATACGGTCCAGACCGGCTGATAATGCAACTTATTCTTGGTTTTACATTAGTAGACGAGACGCCAATTTACGTATTATTGCATCTTTGTTAAAACGAAATGTAGCAACCTGTTTTTTAACTAACCTTTTTAATTCCGTAGATAGAAATGTTTATTTTCGAAAATTGATTTAAATTTTGAAATTTATACATAGTAAAGCATTCCTGCACTTATGTGCGTGCAAAGGGCTGAGGAGGTGGAAAATTATAATTTAAATTATAGATATAAAAAATATTAAACCTTATGCGTTAATTCTTTTCGTAATTTATTCTACGATAAAGAATTGTTGAACAGTTAGTTTACGTTTTATATTTTATTACAGTTTAAAAACCTGGAATCACCGTAATTTTACACATATACATTCGATTACACGAAATTGTGCACTTAACTACCCATTTAGCAAAGTCATGGTTGACCCTGCTTATTATCTTTATGATTTTATACAGTATTCGCTGAAATTAAAAAACACTTTTTCGATAAAGTTGAGTAAAGTAATAATTTCATTATAACATTTAATTTTCAGATATTCCTATCAAATACATTCAATACTGCAGAGATTTATATGTGAAATTAAACACAAATGTGATTTACTTAATTTTAGTACAAGGTAAACTCCATTATACGAAAAACGAAATAAGTTGAGCACATACTAGTAATAAACTGATGTAGAAGAGTAGTTATTCATTCCTTATTTGATTTTTAATATTATAAAGAAAAGAAATTAACGTATGAAAACCAAAAATGACGTGTCTATTTTCATTGTATATTAATTAATATTCATTAAATAAAAGAAGTAAAAAACACGGAATGGAATTATTTTAGATACCTACTCAATGAAACTACATAAGTATATTATTAGATTGACCTATTTTAAGCCAATTTTGGTTAATTTTCATCTGCAACTGGTTGAATTATATAACAGATATTCGTAAAGCGGTCGTTTTAAAAAATCGACAACGGCGACCTCTAAATATTGATCGATTTGACTCTAATATGTATGTATGTATATTGCAGTGGCTTTATAGTGCTGATTTTGGTTCATTTCCCTTATTTTATTATTTATGACCTTATGGGCATGTCAATGTTTGGCTTATTTTATTTTAATATCAATGATTTATTAATGATTTCAAAAGATTCAACTCTTTTGTTTGTTAGAAGTGTATAAACACTTTTGGTTACTAAGGTTACTAATCCATTCATATTATTATAAAATTAAAATAAAATATTCTTATAAAATTGATAATTAAAAGCTGTTTAAGATTTACAATTCTGTAATGATCGAGTACTTATGATAACAATAAGAGAAAGGGATGTTGTAAGGGGTAATGAAGAAAAGAAGAAATAAAAAAAAGGTATAGATGAGAATCCATAAAAATATTGTAAAAAAGAAAAATATGTACAAAAATATTAAAATAAATAGAAATGAATACCAGTTCCGACATTTAGTATGTTTACACCCACCCAGTTCCTTTTTTTAAGTACCGAACAGGCGAAGACAGCTATCACTTCCCGTAATGACGTCATCAGCAACCACATTGACAGTTTTAATCTGACATATCTCACTTCGATAACTTCCTTTTCGCTTTAAAACCAATAAAACTACTTTCTAGTAGGTTGCCTACAAAGTTTCTTTATCTATATATTTAAAACACAAGACTTATTTTTGTTCCAGTTCGTTTGAGAGTTCTACTGGGCCGATTTACGTGATTCTTTTTTATATGGAAGCTTTTGCTGTGTAGATTAGTCAACACTACTTAATTTTCATATTTTTGTAATGTTTATATTTTTAATTTAAATAAATATAAAATATTTAATTTGAGACGCACGGATCGGACATTTACTTGAAGCGCCATCTCACTTTCCACGGTGGTAAGTTTTAGAGCTATTCACGATTATAAAGGATTTCTGCAACCACCACTTCGGTTAACGGCTAATTTGTTATTAGGTTGCGTAGTCAAACCCGCATTAGTTGAAAATCATGCAAACAAATTGCTCAAATATTAGATGATGACAATTGCTTATTTATATAGCTGTTTCATATAGTTTGGACAAAACAAATAATCGCGAGATACGTTTGCAAATTATTACAAAAGTTATAAATAACTGGGGCGATTTTTAATTATCATAGGTCAATTATTATTTACTAATCTATATATTTAAAATGCGGCACATTTTTGTTCCACTTTGTCTACGAGTTCTACAAGACCGATTTGCTTTATTCTTTTTTATATTAAAGTTTTAACTCTATAGATTAGCCAACACTACTAACTTTTTATTTTATTTAACTTTAATATTTTTAAACCCGTTCTTTTTTTAGTCTGCGGAGTTTTAGTTTTGTGATTTTTTAATTATTTAAATTTTTAAGCCATATTTGTATTCGATGCATTTCAATATTCTCAAGGCCGATTGCTTCGTTGCGTTTTGGTACTAAACATCCTCCCTATACCTGCTTACTGTGCTACCAACAGTTCCAGTCGAGTTTTACAGTATTTGCTGTGGAGCATTTTCACAAAACTCATTATTTCTGTCTGTCTCTGTGTGTTCGTTGTTTCGTAATTGTTAAATTTTGCAGATTGGGATATTTGATGAAAAAAGTAGAATATGAATCTCTAAGAACTAATGTTTTATCTCTTAAGGAACATGGACAAAATAACTGACAAAGTTTCGAAATCTGGTACATTAAACATACAACATATATGACACCGATGCTGAAATATCCAAAATTAAAAAGGCTTAATAGTAACATGATGTTAATGGTATGTGAAATCAATATACCACCATTGAAGCTATTTTCAGTCTATAAATATATTTATTTACTTTTTAATAGGGTGTGCTAATATGTATCCTACGCTGACAGAGCTATTTAATTTGATGTAATCTAAAATAAATTACAGACGTTAATTATGTGATACGATATAAGTTTTAGTTTAAAATTTACAAGGAATACTATCTCGAAGCAGTAAAATGTTTTACATATAATAATGTTACCAAAGCTTTCATCTAAGACCTCCATTTTCAGTATTTCTTTATTTAGAAATAAAGTCGTTTACAGACAAAAACCTTTTATCACACATTATATTAGCAGAAAGTCGTTCAAGCATCTTATCAAACGCCTTATCTCATCACGATGGTTCTTGCCAGCATTATTGTTCCTGACAGAAACTTTAAGAAACAAAAACCTTTAAGCTAAACACTTTTAGTAAGAATAGATTGTCACTAAACTTCTCACTTATGTTATTATAAAAAGCTCTTAGTGAATCCTACTAGGTATGCAACTTGAGTTTTTACTGTAATTATTTAAGAACTAAACGCTTAAACTCAGTTTTAATACAATATAATACATCTACAGACAGGAAACGACGAACATGACGCCTATAGAAATGCATTTTCTTGTAATTTACATAAATGCAAGAAGTATTTTGCCGTTAGCAGCATAATGGGATGAATCTTATGAATAGCAACCAAGGTAAAGAAACACTGACATACTTAAAGAATTAAAACGCAAATAATTGAGAAACGTATCAAAAATGAAAAAAGAACAAAGGATTTCCTTAAAAAGCTTCAGCTAGATATAAGGTATTGAATATTAGGAAAAACGAGTCTTATAAAGAATGAAATGGTTGCAAAATTAAGATGCACTAGGAATATTCAACTCAGCAGAGTCAGCAAGGTACAAATGTATAGCGGTATTAAGCCATATCTGGAATGTAAGGGGATAAGCTTGAATTTAGAAAATAGGATTGCAACGTTGATAATCATCATAGCAGTTCTCAGTTTTATTACGTTTTAACTAAAATTAAATGCAAAATAAAACACTAATAGTTTAATATTAACAAGCATTATAGAATTCGTTAGCGATTACTTTAAGCTTGTTTATTGTTTCCAGCCTTACTTTGTGGAACTCCATAATCATGAAATAAATAAAGAGTATTAAAAGTTTCACAGTTTTATTAAAATACAACCTGACAATATTGTTTCGACAGCTATGCTGTCATTATCAAAGGTAATATAATTATAAACAAACACGTCGCTAAGGTAGATACAAAAATAGGTAACTAGATAAAATAATAATAATAATCAGAATTAAATATCTAATACTTCCAGTAACGGAGAATTACTGAGCTCAAGTTGTTCATTCATTAAGGGTACCCTGAGTTTGTGTTTGTATATCTCAAAGGCTTCTAAAATGTCTAATTTGCGTTTGTTATTACAAAAATGTAGGAATTTAATATTATTTTGAGGAGTCATTGTGTGATTTTGTTCTAAAAGGTGTTTGGCGTAATTCGATTTTTTAGGATGTTTATTTTTGTAATGACGTTCGTGTTCTTTATATCTTATGTCAAAATTTCGAAGTGTTTGTCCAATATATACCGAACTACAAAAAGAACAATTTAATGAATGAACAACTTGAGCTCAGTAATTCTCCGTTACTGGAAGTATTAGATGTTTAATTATGATTTTTATTATTAATTTTTATTATTATTATTATTATTTTATCTAGTTACCTATATTGTATCTACCTTAGCGACGTGTTTGTTTATAATTATATTACCTTTGATAATGACAGCATAGCTGTCGAAACAATATTGTCAGGTTGTCTTTTAATAAAACTGTGAAACTTTTAATAATCTTTATTTAGTTCATGATTACTTTAAGATTTAATAATATCCTAAAAACTTTTTCATTGGATACTGCGTACATTTCTTAAAGAAAAAGAATATTTCAGGAGATTTGATTTCCTCTACTATAATTAGTTAGAAGTTTAAATCAATGGTATGAGTAAATGGATTAATTTCAAACGTTCAAAGATTGTGTAATATTGATATTTAATTAATATTTTATACAACTAAAGCGCTTTTCTGAAGAAACTATAAGATATAAATCAGACAGTTTTTAAACGATAATCAAAAATAAATGTATTTGTTATATTTCATTTTAGATTTTATATTTAAATATTTAAAAATCAATAAAACTAATTATATTACGTGTATAAGTAAGTGCCATTTATCAAGGTAGTATGCTAGAAGCCATTCGCCACAAATAACCTTGAACGGTGTCATCCATCATGCGTGAAGGTATAGGCGTTTGCGTAATACAACAAATGATAATAATAAATTAAACAAATTTTTACATAAAACTAAGAATTCATGTTTTAAACAGCAGAAATTAAGTTTAAAACCAATTACAAAAATAAGATGATATGAGTGCAAAAGTACTTAAGACTAAAATTAAAAGATTTACTTTGCCGCTAAACAAAAGCGAAAATGATAAAGACTGACAATTACGTTATAACATTTTTCATGCTTAAATTGAATTCTTTCAATAAAAAAATAGCCCACCTTCCTGTTGCACGGGAAATATTTCTATATTTATGATTTCTGTGTGATCTCCTAGCTTTTAAGAATTTTATAATGTAAAGGCAAAAGACCACAAATCATAGAAGTATCTAGATTACAGAGAACAAACTCTAATAATGATAACCAAATTTGCATTCAAATATAGAAGAGAATAAAACAAACCTTTGTCTGCCACAAAACCAAATTCTAAATGAATTTGTGAAAAAGGCACATTTACAAAAAAAAATAAGATTATGTTATATAGTTTCTGAAAGTTTGCCTTGTTTTTATTTAAAATCTCGAACTTAATAATACGTAGGCTGAAACAAGATATAAATTTGTAGGCAAGAAAAATGGTTATGATCTTTGGTCACACGTAAGTGAGATATATGTACCTATCTCTTTGTAAAGTTATCCATAAAAAAATGTTTGCTGTTATTCTTCATTTTTAGACGAATATAATGTTCGTATGATTTATCAAATCCATAAACCAGAAAGCAACGTTAGAAGTTTATTTTACAGGAGCGTGATACACCTAGCTCAATATTCTAAAACTGAAGAATAAATATCTAGCGTAAAGGAACAAAGCGACTTTACTGTTGGTGTCAAATAATTAAAAAAATTCAAAACAAAGAGTTGTTGCTAATTACTTTATACTAATTTACTTTAATTAAGTTTACTTTAAAGTTATCATGTAGAGTATTTGTTAAATATTTATTTAATAATAATCTTTTGTGGTAATAGCTTCCAATTATTTTTGTCTTTTAGTTCAAAATATTCTAAATTAAATCATTGAAAGAGAGTCTTATTTAAATTTATCAAACTCTAAATTTGTCTGGGCGGTACAGATAAGAGTTATTTAATTTACTGCTTAATAAACGCAAACATTTTCATTAACAAGGTTTATTAGGATTTTATGAAGGACGTTCGTATAGAAACGTTTTATATCTTAATTCATGCAAGCGAGTACCACATCAAATCGTTATTCAATTATTTATCGTAATTATCGATACTTCTATAATCAAAAGTGTTTTTTGTAACCTACGTCGCATAGTGTTATTGCTTTTTACAATACATACTTCCTTATTAATTCTCCTTACTAGTGCCTCCCTTTGTGTGTTATACAAGTTTACTGTTAGGTAAGATATAATATGTTAAATTAAATAATTATTATTAAAGAATTATATTTCCAAATATAGTCATAAATAAGTTATTATTTCTAACTTATACATAATAGGAAGAAACAATACGGGATAAATTGTTAAAAATAACTAAAACAGGTTACTCTTCAAAAAACTAATCAAAATTAAAACGGGGCAGGAAACGTTGACGAACTGGGCTATGAAAATGGTAAAAGATGATGGAACTAGAAGTAGTAAACCAAAACAATTAATACTCAATACAAAAAGATAAAATACTCATAGGATGCTGGAACGTTAGAACAATGCACGCAAGCGGTAAAACTTTTCAAATTCTACAACAAATGATTAAATATAGGTTGGACATCTTAGGGCTTAGCGAAGTACGTTGGTTGGGGATTGGTGAAGTGCAAGTGGAAAATGGGATAACAATTTTATATTCAGGAAAAAATGAAAATAATGCTACTCATGAACAAGGAGTTGCCTTCATGTTAAGCAAAGTAGCTAAAAAAGCATTAATTCAATGGGAAGCATGCTCCGAAAGAATAATTACTGCAAGATTCCGAGTCAAATTTTTCAACATCTCAATTATTAATATATATAACCGACACCACAAATCTCAATGTAAAGGAAGTTTTCTATGAAGAACTACAAGCAACACACGATAAATTTAAAAAGGATATTATTTTGTTAATAGGGGACATAAATGCCAAAATTGGGAACAAAAATGAAGGAAGGGAGGATATAATGGGGAAAGAAGGTATTGGAAATATAAATGAAAATGGAAAATTATTCCTGGATTTCTGTAACATAAATAATCTAGTTATCGGGGGTAGTATCTTTCCACACAAACATATACATAATGTTACATGGATTGGACCGGGAGGAAATCCCCAAAATCAAATTGATCACATAACGATTGATAAAAGACACAGAAACTGTTTGCTGGATGTTAGAGCGATGCAAGGTGCAGATATAGGCTCTGACCACTCTTTGGTGAGAGCAAAAATAAAAATTAAAATCAGAACAAACTATCAAACTAAAAATAAAAGAATAAAATTTAATACACAATTATTGGGAGATGAAGAAGTTGCAGAATCTTATAGTAAAAAATTAGAAGATAAGTTTAGTCAAGAAATAGCTTTTGACAACTTAGACATACACGAAATGTGGGGAAGATACAAAGAAATATTAAGTAGGTCGGATATAGAAACAATTGGTATAAAGAGAAGAAATGACAAACCGTGGCTAACCATAAAGACAAAGAAATTAATAGAAGAGAGAAACAAATTAAAACAGAAAATCCTAGCAGCAATTACAACAGATAGAAAAGCACAATTAGAACAAAAATACAGGGAAGTTAACAAACAGATAAATAAAAGTGCAAAAGATGATAAAAGAATACAAGTAGAAGCTTTATTAATGGAAGCGGAAGCTGCGGATAGGAAATATGATATGAAAACCCTTTACAACCCTAAAAAAATGGCTAAAAGTAAAACAGTAATATCTAGCAATATTAAAAGTAAAAATGGCATAATACTTAAATCACAAAATGAGATTATAGATAGATGGATGGAATATTTTAAGGAAATCTGTACTAAAACTAGAATAAATAGAAATAACTCCAGTATAATAAGTGAGGGAACAACAAGAGAAGAAATGAACATAAATACAAATAGGATTTCCAAAGAAGAGATTGAACTAGCAATAAGACAATTGAAATCCAATAAAGCAGCAGGACTAGATAATATATCAGGAGAATTGCTAAAAACAGGTATGAAAATCCAATGAAAAATGTCACAATCTTACATCATCTTATAAACAAAATCTGGGAGGAAGAAGTGATTCCAGATGAATGGTCAATAGGGCTTATTATCAAAATACCCAAAAAGGGTGACACAACAAACTGCGAAAATTGGAGAGCCATAACCATCCTCAACAAAACAAGTAAGATTTTAGCAAGAATCATTCTGGAAAGACTAAGAGACGAAACTTTGGCTATACTGAGAGAAAATCAAGCAGGTTTTACTCCGCGTAAAGCACAAGCTTTACGTTAATAATACAAGCTTAGTTATATCGTCTATACAAATAGACCATATAACTGCTTTAAGAATTATAATTGATGAAAGTAACGAATGGCAGAAAGATTTATTCCTAGGCTTTATGGATTTCACAAAAGCTTTTAATAAGATAGATAGAAATACGATGTGGGAAATTTTAAAAGATTACGGAATACCCGAGAAATTTATTAGAATGATAAAAATTCTGTATGAAAACTATCGGTCTTGTATAAACCACAATGGCCAAACATCAGAATGCATCAAGATAGAAACAGGGGTCAGACAAGGTTCTATTATATCCCCCCTACTATTTTTAATAGTAGTTGACTGGATAATGGTTCATGCAGTGGATAATAGGAGTGGCCCTACGTGGGGATTCGACAAAAAGCTGGAAAACTTAGAGTACGCGGACGACGTCTGTCTCATAACAGAGAAAAGGGAACACCTACAAATTAAATTAAATCGACTTAGTAAAATTGCGATTAAAATTGGGCTTGAAATAAACGTTAAAAAGACAAATACTAAAAATACAGTTAGTAAAAACGATGGTACAAATAATGACAAGTCATCTATATTATTAAATGGTGAAAGGGTACAGAACGTTCAAAGCTTTAACTACCTTGGAAGCATATTATAGGAAAAAGGAGGTTGTCAAGAAGATATTAAGCTGAGAATCGGTAAAGCACAAACCTCCTTCAAAATGTTACATAAGATATGGTCATCAAATGAGTTATCCAGAAATACCAAAATCCGAATTTTCAATTCAAATATAATCAGTGCACTACTTTACGGAGCGGAATCATGGGCACTGACTAAACAGCAAATTAAAGAATTACAATCCTTCATAAATAAGTGCTTAAGAAGAATTTTGAGAATATATTGGCCAAACGTTATCTCCAATATAGATTTATGGAACTCTACGGGCCAAGAACCGATTCACCTAACCATAATGAGACGCAGATGGTACTGTCCAATCCAGTACACCTTGAGAAAGTCAAGCTCTGATATAACAAGGCAAGCTCTAGAGTATAACATTAAAGGAAGAAGGATGCTTCCTTTAATGTTATTATTAATGTTAAGGCAGACCCAGTCTGACATGGAAAAGAAATGTTTTGAAAGAATACGAAAGTGTAAACATAACATGGAGCCAAATAAAACAAAAAGCTTTAAATAAAACTGAATGGAAAACATTTGTCGAAAATTTGTGTGTGAACGGCGGAGCAGACGTGGAAGTTTAATAGTCTCTTAAAACTTCAATTGTTAAAACGTTCAAGTGTTTAAGTGTTAAAGCAGAAAGGTGTAATAGTGTATTAGTGCAAGACTGACATCCTTGTACTAACTCTTATGACTATCTTGAAACGCTTGTATGGGCGCCCTATAGTTCTCCGGAACTTAAAGGATCGATGATGATAATACATAATATTGTGATGCATTTCTAATCAGAACAGCTTACAAAAAGTTTTAAAAATTTCATATTTTTATTACTCAGAATCCTACATACAATATCCAGAATTATTGTAGGGTGATGATTGCAGAAACTCGAGGATCATTATAATCAAAAAAACTAATAGCTCAATCATACCTGAAGTTTATGTAGCTGTCTTAATTAGGACATTTTGTGTAAAATATTAAGGCACCCATCATTCCGTAACTAAACTTAATAATACATTGATTTGAATATATGCACATAAGTATTCTATTCTTGTACTATACAGAGCAAGCGATACCTGTAAAGCGGATGAGTATCACCGTTGCAAATAGTGCTCCAAAGACAATAAACTGTCTTTTCAAATTTATCTGAAAGTTGTTAGATGCCATGGATACAATTAACTGCCATAATCCAAGCGGCCAACGCAAAATGCGCATTATACCATTGCGACCGCATAATACCAATTATGGTCAAGATGATACATTATGTCGAAGTCAAAGATTGGGTAATGATTTTGTAAAAAATTCAACTTATGATCCTTTTGTGCTTAGAAAATTTAGAATATAGTTTTCGCAAAATTAACTTTTGGTAACTTTAGATTTATTATACAGGGTGCCCATAATGTATGGAATATACATTAGTATATATCTCGGTAAATATCGACTTTATAAAAAATGTTTTGTCTTCAATCTTTATAAGAGACGTACATAATTTTCTGTTAATTTGTTTTGTTTTGTACATTATGTAGATGCACATCTATTTATTTTAGGGTAATAATTCGAGATACTTTACGATCTCGGATATCTAGATTCATGTTATTGGTGAAATTAACTTAATAAGCATTTTTTACGTTTTTTTCAAAAATTTTGTGATATAAGGGTACTAAGATTTTAGGTCATCGAAAAGAGAAAAAAAATCTCTATCAAATGAGCCTAATGAAAGGGTACATTGCTATTTAAAAAAATTAATGTGTTATTCATTACTCATTTGTTTTCTGAAATAAAAGCAATTGAATGCTATCTTATTATGGAAAATAAAATGTTAAACAACTTTTATATAACAAATTTTTTATAAAGTCGATATTTACCGAGATATATACTAATGTATATTCCATACATAATGGGCACCCTGTATATTAATTTACTGTAATCACTTCAATTGCCTATAGCCTATACTATAGGAATGATATGTAATTCAATAGTTTTAAGAAAAACTGTTGTATTTAAATGTTTCCATAAATTATGTAGAATGTTCTCTACACGTGTTTCGGTTTATTAGACCCTTCTCAAGAGAATCTCGTTAGTTTCTGAAACAACGAGTTTCTAGAAACTAACGAGATTCTCTTGAGAAATGTTTTACAAGGAGCCTACCGCGACTTCAATTTTACTAATGTAATTCAACTTTTATTTTATTATAAACATGAGGTTTCCGTTAATAAACATTATTAGAAAAATTTGATCGTCACCAAACATCCAACTAATTTATGAAAAATGTGGACGTAAACAGTGTAGGGAAAACGAAACATTTTATCAGCCTACAGGATTTATAAAGAAATGCATGTACCTACTTCAAGAACATCTTTGTCAGCCTCATTCTCCGTCCGACGGACGACGAGGCGGTTTTGCAGCGTCTCGCTTCCGTCATCAAACAATAAACTTCCACTTGCTTTTTTATTTAAATTGGAGGTTAAAATGTCCAAACAACAAAAGGTTTGTCAGCCTGAGCAATACTTGCTGGAAATGCGGAGCAGATCGAATTTTTAAGGTGCTGCAGATCTACTGCCCCTTCAATTTAAAAAATATATTAAAATTAAAAAAAAGCAAGTCGATGTTTGATGACGGAAGCGAGACAATTAAAATAGTAAAACTTTTATTTTAAATTTTAAATTCCTTTTATATTTCAAGACATGGATCACTAAAATGTAATCGTCTACATTCTGTAAAATGAACTAAAATCAACTGTAATAACAGGGTATATGTAGGAATATTAAAGACTCAACTCACTATTTTTGACATTCCTGAAAAGAATGTTTTTTATAAATTAACATCCCTTTTCCCTGAGACCCATGATTGATTTAAAAAGTTTTAATTAAACAGTTCAATTTTATTAACAAAACGTAATGTGGCTGGTGTCGTTTAAAAATAACTAGTCTGATAAAACTAAAGTTTTGGTCGCAGCCTCAACTTAAAATCAAATTTTACAGAACTTACACAATCACACGATCTACTTTAAATTGGTTATCAGAAATGCTTTTTGTTGCCTGATAAGTTTTGGCAGTTGCAGTTGCATGATACTCGATATACCAAACAATATGAATTACCTGACTATTCTCCTCGGGAAATTTTAGCTGACGAAATAGCTTATTCAAATGTTTTAAATCAATCAGAAAACGATTATATTGGAAATTTTTAATAATACAATTATTGGGAATATCCCCCTTATACCTAAATCACAATATAAAAGCAATACGTTTTGTTGAGGTTTTACAGCGATAATTCAAATGAAATGTCAAATGTTACAGCCACAATTCAATTGCGCCAGCGATTAATTTTAGATAACTGCTTAAACTGCTCTTTTAATTGTAATACCCTTAAGGTTTTGCCTTTAGTTATAATTTTTAATTTCAATAAACAAAATAATCTTACTTAATTAAAAAGTGTACTTCTTCTTAGATATACGAGTATACTTCTAGTCAAAACGTATTACACTAAATATCAATTGTGCACAAAAAGAAACCACATTATTAGTCTGCAAAACTAAAACCCTTTTTTTTATATGTGCAAGTATTTTCGCCAATTATGAGTAAATTTTAGTTTATTTACTTGTGGAATTATTTCCAATAATGTCTTTTGGATTTGTATGTTTTCTTTCAAGTAATTGACAACAATAGGTAACAATTTTTCGGTAACAAACCTTGAATTATTCTCAAAATTATTTAATACTACTAGATTATGGTATTTCCAAGGTAAGAATTTTTGTTTCCAACAGTCTCTTGCAACAAACTTATATTTAAAGTGATTTAGTTTATTTCGTTTAGATTCTCAATCCTGTTTAAAAATGAATTATTCCGCAATGTTTGAAATTTAATTTGATGATAAAACGTAAAAGGTTTTATTTTTGGGTGCATTTAGATAAACATTTACGAATACAGACAGTTTCATTTAATGTGAATCTTGTGGTATTCGAGGTGAAACTTATATGAAAAAATATATTTCTCAAGGTTTAAAACTTGCTTTAGAATTCCCATTAAGATATTAATATTAAGCAATTACATTACTTAGGAAATAAATAAATCTTGACTTGCAGGAAATGAATTTAGGTACAAATGAAAACTAATCTATTTTATGACTTTGTATAAATAATCCCTTTTACTGCACCAATTCTCGTATAATTATAAAAAAACTGAGGTTCCCAAATCATTATTCTTATTTGGAGTAACAAGTTTTTGCTGCGAATGTTGAGTTTATTAGTTTTGTGCACCTTTTAATAAAATAAAGGAGGGAAATTTGTCTAATTTTATTATTGGCTATGTATGTTGTCATATTTAAACTTGAGTGACTAGATTGATAAAGCCCCCCCCCCTTACAACTTAAAGAAACGAATAGTTAGTTTAATCTTCTCGGACTTACTACTTCTGTAAATAGAATTTAGATGCAATTGTAGAATTAGTTTGGTTATTTGTAAAGAGAATTCTTAGAAATACGGCATTGTAGTTAGAGACAGTCTTGATGAAAACATTTTTCCCAAATTTCCTTGTTGTATTGTAGGTCTAAGTAAAGACCAATGTTTGGGAAGAGATAATGTAAAAATGTTTTCCTTGTCATAGAAGTGTAATTTAACTAAGGGAATAAATTGTACAACCTAGTGCACTTCCACGATTTGGAGAATCTGTCCTGACTGGGTTGTACTGATTAAATGAGAGTGTTCTTTAAAAGGTATTATTTTTTAAGGTATTGGATATTATGAATACGCAGAAAACTGCGCTGTAATAAACGCGTTTAATATTAACAAGTTTAACATCCATCACCTGCTTTAAAGGATGGGTAGTAAAGGTTTAAATAACATTTTAAAACGTTATTTAGTTATTTAAAACAAATCAATAATAATTAAAGCAAGATTAATAATGGAAATTATTGCAACGTTCGAAGATTTAGTTCTTAATACAAACCGTTCAGCTGTTTGTTCCCACAACATTATTCGGATTATGATGTTAGTGGTATTTTATTTGAGTGATCATTAGGCTTTTGTTTTAGTGAATTAGGTATTTGTTTGAGGTTTAAGTGAAATAAAAGAAATACTTGTATAAAAAAAATAAGATCACGCATGTTTTATGCAAATTGCTTATAACTGTTTTTGTCGAGATTTCATTTGTTAATAACAAAAATTTAGATTGGGTTTTAGATAAGAAATTTAACTGAAGATATATTTAGATCGAGATCCCAAATTAAGCTAATATGTAGAGTTTTCTACTGTTAGTAGGTTTTTATGATCTTCAACAGTTGCGTACATTTTTGTATTGTGTAAACGATTTATTCTTGAATCTATTTAATATACAAATTTTACAATTAATAATAATCATTGTTATAATTTGGCATGGTAAATTGTTGGTGTTCCATTCAGAAAATAAAAGAAAGATTAGTCAAAATAAATTTAACGAAAATTAATAGAGAATTTTTTCTATAACTGTAAATTTTTCAACTTTTGCTAGTGAATAAAAAATCAAACAATTTGAGTAATGCTCGCTATTATTTTTATGTTCCTGTGTTGTATTCATAATCAATAAATGGCGATTAAGACCCACGACGCCTGAACACAATTTGAATTAATAAGAGATTAGATATGTTAACGTAAGTATCAGTGATTTATTGTATTTATTTGCTTATTAAGAATAAATTATTATTATTGAAGCCGAAGTGTGACACTTTGCGTTTGTTTCATTAGTGTAGAAAAACAACTTGTTACCCTCTAAGAGTTACTTTTGATTTTTTTTGTATAGTCTAGTAATTGAGGGCTATTATATGGATATATTGATATGGATGGCATGTTAGTGGAGCGCAGATCATCATGTCATGCAGTTAATACAAAATATATAGCATATAATATGGTTTTATTGTTACCATTACTACTTTACTTCAGTTAGTATTGTTCCATATACACATATTATTTAGCACCATCGTTACCAAACCAGCATCTAATTACTTTTCTCAGAATCCAGAATTATAGGTGTTCATATTTATAACTGAAACTTAAGTTGCAACTGGGCACTTTTACGTAAGACTTGCGCAATTTTTATTTATAATTCTGTAAATTGAAATATTTCATGTAAAATGAGCCATTGAAATCACTGAGCATGTCAAGGTGTGTTTCTCATTACAGGACACAAATGATATTTTTCCAACTCTTACAAAAGGTTAATGCGTAGAAGAGAATTGAATGACGACGCTACATTCAGGTATATTTAATACTTGATAATACTTGTATAAAATCGGACCAGTATTTTTGAAGATTAACCCGAACAGACAGACAGGAAGACAAACACTTCCTTTTATATATTCGTAATAGAGATAGACATACATATGTATAGTACCTATACTTAACATATCTTTTCCTAGAGATTAACACATCTCTTTTGAAACATTAACCAACTGCCGACCGTTCAATTCATAGATTTTATTTTACCAGGACACGTAGTTTCTATACCTATAGATAAAGTAGCACAAAAAGGGTTACGAAAACTATGCAGTTTTCATAAGATTTTCTTTTGTTACAACATAATAATTAACTTGTTAAATTATAAGTTTTCATAAATTGCATATCAATTATAAAAATTTAATAATTAGTTTACTTGTTGTTACAATAGGAACATCAAGGTGTCTAGATATTATTAGACAGTACTGACAGTACCATAAACCAAAATTAATTATTTTCACTTGTAAATTATTTTTCTATTCATAACAAATAATTCATTTTAAATTTTGGACGCAACTATCTATTATCTTGAACAGGTCATGGGCAATAATAAGAAATTATCCTTTGAGTATAATTATAAATTCTCCTAGGTCACTGAATTTACATTATTGCACATATATTTGATTAAAAAGAATATTTAAATTATTATTTTATTTTTTAGAAATAAACGTCGTAATAAAACAATGTAATTATTATTAAAAGTAAAAATATCAGTTTCTATATTTTTCTTTCCGTATGGATGTGGATCTAAATATTTGCTTTATACATTATTAGTTTTCAATACATTTCATTCTATATTATTTACGTTCTGTTATAATGTCTTTTCTATATTATTATTAACTTCTAAATATTGGATTCTATATACAAATGCCGGTTGCCGGGTTCCTCAGTTACTTTACCCAGTTGGTCCTGAGTTTTTGATATCCGTTAAAATAATAGGTTACCATTTGTCAAATTGTCGCATGCATATCTAATAATGGTATATATATTTGAAGTTAACGATAATTATTTATTTAAAACTATAGACAAAATATAAATAATTCTGAGTTTATAATTTTGTAGTTTAAATCTTATATAAAAAAATTATTTATATTAAATTCCTTAAAATGTCATTTATTTAAAATTATTAGAAAAATAATCAATCGAATGCAAATGATATTTATTACATTACATATAGATAGTTACAAATTTCACAGATAATTAATTTTGGTTTTGTTTGGATAATGTTAAAATTATTCAATAAACAAAAAAACCACAATATCACGTACCGATAACCTACAGTCCTGGACCGCATGCGGTTCGCCAAGTCATTTCAACTAATTTACTGTATTATAATAATCAAATAGATATCGGACGGATACGCAGCAACATGGGTGTATTTTCAGGGACAGAAGTAATTTGATTTGGTCTTGCCTTTGCCTGAATTCAAAATATGCCGTTTGACTGTGTATTTTAATTTCACGCAAGAATTTTGAATTTTTTTATTCCGGTCCTATGATCCACCAAAAAAACGAAAGTGTTGATAAATGCGGTACGCAAAATAAGAAGGTTGCCGACCCGTATATAAGGATATTATATGACGTGTATAACGTATATACCTATAATTATTTATGTAAAGTACTAACCGCAATTAGTTGTTTTATTAACCGCAAAATAAAAAAGGTTTGTTTTTCAATCTAAAAAAATAGTTAGGAAAGTACATATTCTACATCTTCTTAACGTCATCATTTAAGTGGTTTTCCTGAGCAATTTTTAACAATTATAAACAAAATTTACACACGTTAAACAAAAATCTCCCTCTGTGCTTTCCTACTAGTCTGTATAAAATTAAAATAATCTCTTTCCAATTGTAATCACTACTATGATTCACCTGCAGAATAGAAATTTGAAAAATGTTTCGATAGCGGAAATTACTCGGTAGATTATTACTTGTTGCTTTTTTAAATTACAGCCATCATTATAGCTGTCTGTAGAAATAATATTGAGTATATCCAAGTCGATTGAGAAGTAATTTTCTATAGATTATTAGATTTTCCAAACAAAAGAAAATGAAAATAAGTTCTTTTATATGCATATATATATAAGTTATCAAAATAATATATTAGTTATTGTGTTGTAATTTAAAAAGTGTACTAATATTTCAAATATGTTTTTTGAATCTATCAATAATCTTGTTATAAAACATGGCTATTTGTTATAAATAATGAATTTATTAATAAAGATCGCTTTAGAAATTTCTTTTGACACAAAACACAAAGCAAAACGTTTATCTATTTCAGGTAGACATAAGTTGGGATAAAATAATATTCTAAATTATTGTGGCTTTTAGATAAATTTTGAAATTGTCGTCAAAGTTGTATTATTATTAAAAGTTTACTTTACAATAATCGGACAAATAATATATAAATATATAAATATATAAATATATAAATATATAAATATATAAATATATAAATATATCTATATTTATATTAGATTGAATCAAATGTAATCAATCAGATATATACTGATAATATCAAATTTGCAATTTAAAAAACTACCATTGTTATACTTATTTGATGTTTGTTAACCGCCATCGACAGTAGAATAGACTGCGGCAAGAGATAAGTTTGGTTGAAAGTAAAACCTCCTGAACTTTTTAAGGACTTAAAAAACAATGGTTTAAAGAACAACCTCCAACTTTGAATTTAGTTTATAACTAAACCGCCCATTCTTTAAGAACTTTCCGCTTTTCGCAACCTGTTTCGAAACTTGCACTCTAATCATACACCGAATACTGTTTTTAACAAGCGAACTTTATCAATTAACAATTAACCAACTTTTTCAATACTAACCTACTAACTTCCCTTATTATTTCGTACTTTCACCTCTGTTTAACTTTGTTTCAAAAGTTAAACACAACAGTTAATTCAATAAATTTGAATACGTCCTGTTCAAAAGAAAATTACACAGAAGATTAGAATTAAGAATAAATATTTTAACTTACCTTATCTGCTAACGAAGAATGGGGATGTCCGTTAATCACAAGAATCCAACAGGACAGCAGCGTCGCGACGGTCAGCAGGAACATTGTAACAGGTGTTAGTAGGCCCGACGTCGCGACGCGTAGTGAACCCTAACGACGCGCCCTCCGTTTAAATAGCGCCGCACCACCCAAAGATGCGCTGCGCTCCCTGATGGATCACAAATCTTTCAATCATTTCATCTTTTTAATCAACCATGTTCTTTTACGATAATTATATCAGCAATATCATCTATCATTCGCGGGTTAATTTCTATATTTATTTTTATAATTTTTGAAACAAATCGTATAAATAGAGAAATAATAGTTATAACTACAAAAGTTACTACTTCTACAATTTAGCTAAAATTATGAAGCACATCTCCGTATGAATTATTTAGATTTCACGAGAGCTGAAAACCTGAAAAAGAAAATGGAATTATTATTATTAAAGTAACAAGTCTAGTGCAACTAAATAAAGGAATATTGTTTTCAACTTATTATACTGAAGATCAACTCTTTCCTTTTTAATTAATTCTTAAACCATAAAACTTCTAGCATTAAAATCCATTCACTACAACTTAATATTTCCTTTTTTATTAAAATAGATACCTCTTAAATCAAATATCCCTATTATTCTTCACTTCATCCCTAACCAATCCTCTTGTTATACCTAAGAGCGAATACTATGATTGGAAAGACTTTACTGAAAATGCTTTAGAAAGAAAGGCTTCTCGATCAAAGGAAAATTGGGTTTTCTTGATAATGAAATTTTTTCTTGTTCTTTTTCATTTAAATTTATTTTAAATAATCCCCTTTTGTTGTACACCTAAAGGTCTTAATTATGTTACCTCTGATTTTTTCTTTTGTAAAAGTTAAGTCGGTGTAATTAATCAGATTTCAAAATGCAAGATTTTATCAATGGCCGCAAATGATAATGAAATTTTTTTAAACAGAAAAAGAAAGTTTAATTAAAACAAACTTTTAAACCGCACATTTTTTTTGTATTTATTGTGTTAGTGGAATTAGTTAGACCCACACAAGAATTGTCGGCCCTAAGCAGCTGTTATGGAGGATTATGAATCTCAATTCTTTTTTTTTTACAAAATATATTATATGTACGTACTGTTGTAAAAATTATGTATAGATCTAGATTATTAAATCTGTATTATTATGTATGAAGAGTAAACTTCAAAGTTTCCAATTGAATCCTGAAAATCAAAGGAGATAAGATATTCAAATCAAATATATTGCGTTTACTAATAGTGTTTACTCTAGTACACGACTGAAATATACGTTAAAAATAGAATATGGGTTTTTCATTATTACACATATTACATATTTATCAAATCCTCTTTATAAGTAGTAACTACTTTATTGTCACAATAATACCAATATATTTTAATTTTTGACGATCTAGTTCATAGAAAGAGGATGTATGGTATATACATCGGCATATAGGATCAATTGTCGTTGATCGTATGGTTCGTTGCATTTTAATTTTCCAAATTGCGAACAGTGCATAGTTTATTTAAGGTTTATTAGTAAGTCTAATGCAACCTCAAAAGTCAGCAACTCAACTAAAATCTAACTGAACTTTTAGTGTTTTCCTTACTAACTACACATTTTATGTCAGCCCTGTACTGCGGTCAAACACGACCAAGTTATGACCTTGCCGTACTAACTACAACGCTCGTAACGATCTACGTTGTCCACAGTATAATAATAACCAGCAGGTGCACTCTCGCAATTATTTACAGCCGTCCGAGTGCGACATTGATCTATTCTCGGGCTGTTGGCGGTCTACGAAATAACAGTTATGCTGTTATATTCGCTGCTCGTTGTTATCAGCATACAATGATGCTGACGATCGGCAAACGTCGGCGAACTGATCGTGGTGTGTGCGATATTCAAAGCTAGCTGAACAATTTCAAAGTGCTGATAATCGAGTGCACCTGCTGTATATTCTTATGATGTGGTTGTACCGTTCCATGTGGAGCATGCTTAACAGTTTACCAAATAACTCCATACAATATGATATACTCATAACCTGAAAAGTCTCAGGTAACAATCGCAGTGATGCTAAATACTTATGATTATGTTTTGGAGTTTAGTAAAATCTTGAGAACTTAGCAAACTTTTCACACTATATGGAAGTATGTGTTTATAAAAGTTACTCAAATTATATAACCTACAATATACAAATGCAATGTTCCGTCGATTACTTAATTAGTTTACTTTGACTAGCACATGTTGCTTTGACTATACATAATATATTTACAGTTAGTAATTCTACTTTAAAATTTAAATCGCCTCTCGAAACGTTCCCTGAGCTGTTTGAGCAAGTAATCACTAACCAAGCGAGTGTTCATGTAGCCAAACTATGGACCGTTACACCGTAAGCATAAATTCTATTAAAATATTAATATATATTAATATTAATATAGTACCGCAATGGTTATATATAACAGATAAATATTTTTGTTTAAAGAAATTATGACAAAAATGCCATTAAAATTGTTGTTTTTTAAATAGACCGGTTAATACGTAATATAGCCCTGCCCAATAAGAAAAGATGTAACGGTATTCGATACGACCTGCATTATCGACTTCCGTACACGCAAGCGGCGTAGTCTTATTTAGGTTAGAATTAACCTGCAAGCATTGTTTACATTGCGAGCTGTGATGAGTTTTGTTATTTCTTCTTTTTGTATATTTTTAATTATTATATCTAGTTTTTCACTTTTATTCTCTAACTTCACACACTTCACAACACAACAATTTAACAATTTATATGATGGATTTGTGCCAAATGAGTTTCTCTTTTCTTTAATTAACTAACTATTGAATTTGCTCTAACATTTTTAATATTACTAAGGAAACTTCGAAGTAATGACGGTCAAAAGGCTATTTTATTGGATTTTCTTATATATTTATTATACAACGTTCGTTTTCACTTCACTTCACAATTTCAGAAAAAAATAATATTCTCTTATCATTCATGTGGTAATACAGAAATAACTACATACTATATTTCCTATTTTGAATTGATATTTGTCTACTATTTGAAGATTTTTATATTCTTTTGAGTATTATCTATATATCTAAAACGCAAGGCTTATTTCTGTTCCAGTTCCTTTGAGAGTTATACTGGGTCGATTTACGTGATCTTTTTTTATATTGAAGCTTTCGTTTTGTAGATTAGTCAACACTACTTAATTTCCGTATTTCTTTACCGAGAATGTCCATCCACTAGCAGCACCCTCTCAACTTCCAGTTACTTCTGTAACTTTTGGAACTATTCACGATTATAAAATTTTGCTGCAACCACCACTTGCGTTTAACGTTTGATTTGTTATTAGGTTACGTAGACAAACTCGCATTAGTTGAAAACCATGGAAAACAAATATTTTAAACGCCATTTTTGTTCCACTTCGTCAACGAGTTCTACAAGACAGATTTGTTTATTTTTTTATATTAAAGTGTTTACTCTGTAGATTAGTCAACACTACATACTTTTTATTTTTATTTAATTTTTATATTTTTAAAACCCTTCTTTTTCATAGTCTGTGGAGTTTTAGCTTTATGATTTTTTAAGTATTTATATTTTTAAGCATTATTTCGAATGCAATGCGTAATCGAGGCATTTCAATATGGACGTTTTGGAACTAAACATCCTCTCTATACCTCAGTTCAGTATAACAGTTCTCAGTCGAGTTTCATAGTATTTACTGTGCAACATTTTCACGAAATTCAATATTTCTGTCTGTCTTTGTGAGTTTGTCTGAGAATAGTAAACTTAGTATTTTTAACTGTTTCTGTTTTTATTAAATAATCACTCTTGGAAAACAGAAGAATTGTAATCACACAACGTACGTTGTATATAAAAAAATCCTTCGATAGATTATCCTTTTGACCGTCATGTTTTGACGGGGTTAACCTAGTAACTGTTGAAATATAAAATTATAACTGCTAGAAATAGCCGCAACACATATCGAAGACTTTGATTCTTGACGCTAGTGATGGGAATAGTCTATGAACGTAGTTCTAAAAGTTGACACGCTGGGATCTAAGAGGACGCGCCAAGTGGATGTGCGATCTCGATCGACTCGAATTAATCATTTTAGATTTATGTATTTTAAAAATATAAAAATAGAAAAATAAGTAATGTGGACTAATCTACACAGCGAAAGTTTCAATATTAAAAGGAATCACGTAAATCGTCCTAGTAGAACTCTCAAACGAACTGGAACAAAAATAAGCCTTGTGTTTTAAATGCATACATATAAATAAGAATATTCAGTAATTTCTTGAAATTCTAAGGTAGCTCTGAATGAATCTTAATAGAATGCTGTGGACTTAGTGTGGCATAATGTTAAAGAATTTTGTGGATATTTTTTAGGAAATAGTGAAAATCATAAAAAGTCTCATATTTTGATCAACGAGATTACAGATCGGCGAGTCCTCGATGAGGGGGTCTATGGTGAATTCAACATGGTTCTGACTTCAACCACATGATAATCTTATTAAGAACGTACCAGCTACTTAATCAGATTATGTTTTTTGCCACTTGAGTTAATCTTTCTCTAACAGTATTGTATTATCTAATGTTATATTAAAAATATAATTTGTCTGCAGAGCAAAAATGCTTTGAATAATTTCTAATTGTCTTTATTATTGATAAATAAGACATTCTAATCATATAACTCGTCGAAACATAAGAAATTGAAAAATACTTATTAATCACTAGCTTTTTTTATTTAATTAGTTATTTATCCACGCACCCAGTCCACATCCACAATCCAATCCGCATGATTTGTCTTTATTCTTAGGTAGCTTTGAAGACTTCAAAATCTACATTGTACTGGGTATGTCCACTATACTGAATAATTAAGTTCAATTTTAAATGGTTTATTTGAAGCACGAAAGCATTAAAACACAATATTGAAATGGCGAACCCAAATTAATTCGTTTCACATACTAGGCAAACGTATTGACAACCTATTAAATAGAAACATCAGCATGCATTTACGTATGTGACGACCGACACATTATTTAGCTTTAATGGTTAGTATTAAATGCATCAATTCACAATTTAGTATTTATTGTGATTGATAACAAGCAATCACTACTTTTAATGGATTTTACACTAATTTAATATACTAGTAGCATGTTTCGTATGGAGCTTCCGATGAGTAATGCAGGTACGAAATTGCAAGAATCACATGATTGCTGAAATTTACTAAAATGCACTGGTGCACTTCTTCAAATAAAATTTAAATCTCTTATATTATCTTAACGGGCTGTCAGGAAACACTAAAAAATTAAAATCTGTACTTCCTTTTACGCCCTTTATATGTCCCAAACGAAAGAATTGATCTTATGCAGATAACGCTGATGACAATGACAAATTGAAAGATGGAGTTGGCTAGGTTAAAGAAGGGCTCGCAGACAAACGTATTTATCTATTCTAATTATTATCTTTTCTCAATGTTCCTTCTTAACAGATTATCTCTAAAACAACTCAATAATATTAATTTATTAATAAAGAAATGATAATTTCTGAACCTAAAACTATAAATTATGATTAAAGTATACTTCTCTCATTTAAATAGGTATAATCACACAATTTATTAATACCCTTTACTATATAATTTGGTTTTCAGACAAACTTTTCCGCAACAGCTTCGATAAGTTTAAATGTTTCAAATTTTGTTTTCCTGGTTACGTTTTATTGTATAGGCAGACGCGGTGTTGATTTGATAATGAATCACTAATTATATAATAAATTATAGTATAGTAATACAATTGAAGAGATAAGTAAGCATCACTATTCCTTTCTTCGGCAGTTGTTTCAAGATTTCTCCAGTAATGAGATCAAAACCAGGGGCTTTTCTAGGATTCAGATTAGTCTTAATTTCATTGGCTAGTTCTTTCGGCGTAACCAACATTATTTCTTCTGAAACTGGATAAAATGTGTCCTCAAGTAATACATCTGACTGGATTTGATTTGGTTTAAAGATATTGACTAAGTGATCAGCAAACACATCAGCTTTTTGTTTATTACTACGATCCCATGATCCATCGTCCTTCCTAATTGGTGGAATAGATGAAACAGGTCTTCTAATTCTTTTGGTGGCTTTCCATAAGGAATAGTCCGTGGTTTCATCTGCAGACAAGTCTATGAGATATCTTCTTATGGAGTCCTCTTTCAACTTCTGAATCTCTCTTTTAAGCCTCTGAGTTTTATTATTTAAAATAGTTTTATCCAACGGGTTTCTTGAATGCTGCCATTTTCTTCTAGCCTTTCTTTTATCTTTGACCAATTCTCTAATCTCCAGTGGGTAATTATTCCCTTTGGTGACATATGTAATTTCTTTGGTGTTGCTAGTCGCCGCCGATTGAATGATTCGGATGAACTTCTCAGCTTCATTATCCAATTGGTCCTTGGACTTTAGATTGACATTCAAGTTGATATTGTTATCAAGGTTAATTTTGAAGCTTTCCCAATCAGTAGTTCTATTAACTAATCTTGGCTGTGTTTCTTTTTTGATAATTCTTTCACTGAGTGTTAAAATAATTGCCGAATGATCAGAGTTTAGGTCGAAGTTTTCCTGTACATCAACAAAGTTTGATGACACTTTTCTTGTAATAAAGAAATCTAGCAGGTAAGGTATTTTATTTAAGCCTGTAGGCCAATAGGTGGGCTTGCCTGTAGAATGAAAATTGCAACTAGTTTCACCTATTGCCTGTCTAAGTTCTTTACCTTTGGTTGTGGTCAGGCGAGATGCCCAATCTACATTTTTAGCGTTATAGTCTTCTTCCAATATGAATCTCTCACCCATATGATGTATAAGTTCAAGATATTCCGGTCGTTTAAGGTTATATTTGGGTGGACAGTATACGGCACCCAAATTAAATTTTTGTTGGGCTGATTTGATGCCTACTACAGTAAGTTATATTTCTTCAATATTGAAGGTGGCGTTCTTCATAATGATTAATATTGTTTTTAATTAAGATTGCACTACCTCCTTTAGCTTGGTTTCTTGAATGTATACATTGATAGCATTGATATCCACTAAATTTGAGGTATGACTGATTACTACAATGTCTTTCTGAAATTAAGCATACATCAATGTTCTGATTGATAAGGAATATTTCTAATTCGTGTTTACGATTTAGAATGCCATTGGCATTCCAGAGTCCAATTCGTAGGTCAGTTATATCCATGAATTATTTCTTTTTGGGAATAGCACCAGTGGCTCTGGCTTCTAATCGGTCTAGTCTAACAGCAAACTGATTAAACATATCCATCAATTGTTTCATCATCTGCTGCATGGACCCATGTTCTTCATCTGTGGGCGAAGATTGAGGATTTGAGGGTTGGACCTTAAGAGTTTGAACAGCATTAGCATATGAAATCTCATTAGATACTTTCTTAGTGCTAAATGTTCTGGGTTGCGGTTTTTTCTGCATTTGTTGCATCTTCCGTTTTTGTAATTCTTTTGCAATAACACATCCTCTGTAGCTCGCTGGATGAGCTACAGCACAATTTGAGCATTTGGCTGGGAAACTTCTAGGCTTAGAACAATCAGCTGTGAGGTGTACACCAGCGCATTTGACGCAGACAGGACTTCTTTGGCAGTATTTCTGAGTGTGACCAAATCTTTGGCACTTTTTACATTGAGTTACTAACTTGTTGGCTTTCAACGCTTCGATTTTGACTTTCATGTTAGCCAAATACCGTATTTCAAATATTTTTTGATGTCCTCCGTTTTATCGAAGGTTATCACGAACAACGGTAGCTTAATATGTTCAACCCTGTCATTCTCCTTAACTTTTTTTAATTTATTTTCTACGGAGATTACTTTGAAACCTCTCTCTTTTAATTCAGTTGATATTTCTTTCGAATCGCAAGATGGATGCAAGTTTCTGATCATAATCCTAATCGACCTTTCTTGCTTATTTTCGTATGAATGCCATTGTTGATTAGTTTCATTCATCATTGTTGTCAATTCACGATATTCTGTTTCGTTATTGACGTTAATTTTGACTTGGTTATTGTTTAACAAAGTTGCATTATAAGTTAGGTTTCTTGTTTGGAACTTTTGTTTGATTTCCTGATAGTTCTCTACATTGCTTACTACTACCGGGGGAGGTTTCTGCACTTTCAGTGCGTTGGTTTTATTTTTGACTGGACTATCTTTGTTTTGTTCAGGAGAAGAAACGGCTTTACGTTTTTTGTTTTTCGGTAACAACCACGCAGCTTCTCTATTTACAATTTCTTCTTCTTCGTCAGAATTGATTGGGCTGTAAGATATTTTTTTTGATTGAACTAATGCTAATTGCTCTTTTAAAATTTTTATTTCGCTCGATACTTTCTTTAACTCCTTTTCAAGGTAAGAAATTTTTTCTAGGTCAGTTGAACTTGTCGTTGCTATTTCCATATCGGAATTTTCTGTTCTTGCATAATTTTGTTGAAATAATAATTGCGATTACTCGTTGTTAACCGGAAGCGGTTCATTAACATCGAGTAAGGGAATTCCTTGTGGAGGTATTGTTACATTATTTGTTACATTATGTTGATGTTGTTGCTGTACATTTTGAAGCTGTTTAGTGGGAGATCTTATAATCTTTCCGCTTTTTGAAAAAGGATTTGATGGCATTTTTTTAAATTGTTGTAATTGCTTTTTACTTACGTTACGTGTTATTATACTTAATAAACAAACACGACATCATGTTTTCTGGACTACTTTTAGTTGCACTATCAGCACTTCACTGTTATATTGTTAACAAAGCAGGTCTAAAAAGAATTGAGAATTGGCCCTTTACAATTTTAATTTAAAACCTATCCTAAAAAAATCTTATAATTATAACACACAATTTTCATAAAAATGAAAAAAAAATGGAAATAGATGCGATTACAATAACAAATTAAAATTAAGAGTATCTAGTTTTACATTAAAACGTCTATTAATAATTTTAAATTAGAACTTATTAAACCTAATATTCATCAGTTTATGCATGGAACGCAACCTTTGTCTTTATGGTCTACCACTGTACATTACGGAACGCACTACATTTTTCGTGTTACAGCAAATACTTTAATATTATTAATACCGGAAACTCCATATACTTTACCAAATGAAAACAGACGACATTTTTGTGGCGCCATCTTCGCAGATGGGTGTGCAACGAACAAATGGTTTTTCGGTGAGAATCCTGCATCTAATTAAAAAATAGCACTATTTATGTTAAACGATGGTTTATTACTGTTATGCTAAAATATATAAAATTTTACAATTTATCTAAACTGTTCAATCTTTATCTCCCGGCGCCGGCAGATCTGGTTAAGGTTTTCTGCAGTTTTCCTTAGCTGTGACACAAATGTGGGATTTGCGCTGTTCCATCTGTAAGTCGGCTGCAGCCGCACATTGGGCCTACATAATAATAATAATCGCCCCCTCCCTCCCGCATAAGCTTATAGCTTCTGGGGCCTTGGTTTAGGCTATGGGTTGTAGTAGTTATTATTATATATTTATTACAATGACGATTTTTTAATTACTTTCCCAATATTTTAGAAATGTCAGGTTTATTTGCACACCACCGCAAGGGGTGCTATTAAATTTTGTCTCCCATTTTTCGAAATAAGTTTCCGGTATTAATAATATTAAAGTATTTGGTTACAGTCATTCTGTCTATTGCGCACACGCGATTTCTTGCAAAGTCAACAAATTTGAATTTCTTTCTACGTGAGCAGTTTTAATAAGTTTTTCCACGAAATTTTTCGAGAAAATTTTCACAAAATCACACACGAACTGGTAAGTTGAATAAGTTTTTTGTTTTCGTCCATCATAAATTCAGAATTGAATAATGCATGCCTTTAACTGAAGTTAGACATAAAAGCTGATGTCGTTAACCAAAGTATATATTTGTATGACACGTTGCAAATACAACGCAACGATTTCCAAGAAAATCCATTATTTCTTGTCTTCAGGTGCCAATATGTGGATGCTAAATCCCAATGCGCATTGAACATGTTAAATGTGCGGTAATTATGAAAATTCATGAACAGTCTATTCAGAATGTGAGGTGATGCTTGAAATGAAGATTTGAATTGCCAACACTGATTTGTAATGAAGTAACTGGCTTCCTCATACAATGTAGACAAACATGTGTCTACTGGATTGTTGACTTCGGCATAGGTAGGTATGATCTTATCTGTGTCCTTTAATGTATTGGCAACATTTCAGCTGGTGTTTATCGGTGATGAACTTCAGAAGGCGTTTTTTCTACCCTTAGATTGGTTGCATTATGGTTATTCCCTTTTTGTGATGGTGCAATCTTGGTGCTCTGTGGTATGTTGTCTGCTCCACTTGCAGATGGTAAGTTCCATGCAATTGTCGTTTCCATGCAAAGAAACAAGTGTGTTACAAATTTGTTTTATCTTAACTTAAAGAGTTATAATATTTTCTCCTTAATTACCTTTTAAATTAGCTACTTATTCTATTAAACTTTTCTGTTAATGTTTAATAATTATATATCTTACTACATTTTAGCAAAAGTAATACAAGCACTATAAGAATTTTATTAACTAATGGTTTGAAAATGGTAATTATTTGATATGGAATACTTTGTTTTGACTTTTATTGTTTAATTAGGTGTTTAGAGTTTTACACTATTTGGTGTATCTAACACATGTTTTATATTTTTAACAATTTATTTATACTTGCCTTGTTGGCTAACTTTAAAAACCTAATTTTTTTTTGATGATAAATTGTTGTTAAAATTTAATAATTTAAACATTGAAACTGGACTCTATTCACTGTTTATTTGCTCTGATCAATCATTTATCTAAATTTGTATCATTTCTCACTTATTTCATTTGAATCCTCTATCCCAAAATTTGACACCTATGTCCAAGTATATTTCAAATTACATTCATTCATCTAATTGCTCATTATCTCACATATTACTCAGTGGACGTACTTTATTCATCTTTTTACCTATTGTCCCACATATTACTCAGTGGACGTACTTTCATTTGTGCGTTTCTTCATTTATTCATTCATTCATCTCGTATATTTTCTGACTATCAGTGAATTACAAATTGTTTCCGCAGCATTTTGTATTTTTTGTAAGATGTAAATTTGTTTGCCGACTTTAAACACAAAGTGCTGTTAGATAATTTGCAATGCAGTGATGTCATGGGCCCTATTCATCAATGAATCTCTCTTATTATTCTAATTATTCTTATTTTTGCACATTTCAATACATAATAAACATAAATTATAATAACCTTTTTTATCTTTAATTGATCCAGTATATATCGCAGTATGCGACTAACATGAATTATATCTACTTTTGACTTTGACGATGGTCGCATTTTCACTTTGTAGTTGACTTCTCCGACCTTGTTCATAATGTACTAAGAACCAAACCAACGTAGCAGCAGTTTGTCGCTTCCTCCGACCTTCCGTATTGGGAAGAATACCTTTACTTGATCACCCTTTTTGAATTCTACTTGTCTGTGCAGGCTGTCATATCGTTCTTTTGAACCTTGTTGTTTTTCATGCACATTTTGTGCTGCTAAACTTCTAACAGCTAATGCTCGTTCTCTGATTGTTATTATGTTGTCATTTGAATGTCATGAAACTGTTGGAAAAATTGGTTCACTACCATAGACCACCATAAAAGGTGATGTTTTTGTGGTATCTTGTCGTGCTGTATTATATGCAAACGTTACGTGGGGAAGGTACTCGTCCCAGTCTGTCTGTTGAGTGTTTGTATACTTTGAAAGCATATCAACGAGCGTCTTGTTGAATCGTTCCGTCAAACCGTTCGTTTGCGGGTGGTACGCAGTCGTAAACTGGCTTTGGCTTCCCATAATGTGCAGTAATTCCTCCACCATCTGTGACTGGAAAGTTTTCCCGCGGTCACATAAGATGTATTTTGGTGACGAATGTCTCGTAAAGATATTTTCCAGTAAGAATCGTGCCACGTGTTCTGCTTTTCCATTTGGAAGGGCTTTGGTCTCTGGCCAACGGGTTGCATAATCTGTTGCCACAACTATGAAGGTTTTATTACTGCGACTTTTGTGGATTGGACCTAGTAGGTCGATACCTATTCGTTCGAATGGTGTACCCACTGGTATTGGCTGTAGTAATACACTAGGTTTCATGTTGTTGAGTCCCTTTCTTGCTTGACAGTCTTCACAACCTTTCACGAATTTTTCGACATCTTTTTGAAGTCCATCCCAATAAAACCTGTTTTTTATTTTATATAAGGTTTTAGTAATGCCTAAGTGACCTGCAAGAGGTTCACTGTCATGTGTATATAGTATTTCATGTAAGTGGCTTTAAGGCACTACTAACAGATTATCTCGCCCTTCAGCTGATGGGTTCTTCTTATAAAGGACTCCGTTGATTATTTGGAAGTTTTTTGCTCGGCAAGTAACCACTATACAGATCCAAACTTGAGAAGAACTTCGAATTTCCCAAACACGTCATTACATCATCGATGTTAGGCAAGGGGTAGCTAGACTTCTTAGTGACTTCGTTTAGTTTACAATAGTCTATGCAGAACCTGATCTGGTTGTCTTTCTTTTTCACTTATACAACTAGACTGGCCCAGGGGGAGTGGCTAGGTCGTATTACACCGTTTTACAGCATTTCCTTAATCTGGGAATCAATTATTTCCCTCTCTCTTTGAGATACCCTATAAGGTTTATTCCTTATGGGCGAAGCTCCCTGTACATCTATAGTGTGTTCAGCCAGATTAGTTTTACCCATTTCTTTTGCATTTTCTGCAAAGACATCTTTGTATTCGTCTCTTCGTATCTCGTAATCGTAAAATCTCTTATTACTAATGCTTCACACTTGGTCCTATATTCACTGGTTAACTTAATATTTAAGATTGTCTTTCCTATTACTGATACTCTATTTACACCTGCAATTTGTAAGATTTGGTGGCTATCACTTACTTCATAAAACTCGACAAATTTCTCACACACAATATTTTTACTACTACCAGTGTCTAAAACTATTTCTAAGTCTCTATTATTTACTTGCCCTTTTATTATTAAAATGTTATCCTTACGAGCCCTATCCTCATAAATTTGGTAGAGGACGGCGCTAGGGCTTATTCGCGTCGTCCTGTGGCGTTTGGGTTGTGGGAGGATCCTCTATTAAACGATACCTGTCTTTCTGTGCTCCTACTACTAGAACGTTCTCGTCTTCTCTGTCCTGGCGAGTTTCTTCCTCTTTGCCATTCTCGTCTCTGGTTTCTGTCTCTTGATCTGGGTCTGTAGTACCCATTTCTCTCCGTTCTCATGTTAACGAATCGTGGTGCCTTGTTGTGGCATGATGCAGCATAGTGTCCTTGCCTACCGCAGTTGAAGCATTTGGGTCTGCCATCCCTTGTTCTGCTGTTTGGCCATGCATGGTGATTTCTTCCGTAGCCCCTTTGGTTACCTCTTCGATGCGTTTGTGTCTGGTAATTTTGTTGTAGCTGGTTATGTGTCTGCCGTGATGGGTTGGTTTGTGAATTGCTTATTGTTAGTAACGATGTTTGTGCTACTAGTTCATTAACTGTAGAACGTTCATACATCTCACTTAACTTTTGCACCACTGCTTTTATTTATTTTTTCGACATTTTTGACGAGCTGGAAAGAAAGTAATCGCGTTGAAATCTTGGATGTAAGCCATTCTCAAAATGGTCAGCAAACGTCTCGTCGCTCATCTTCGGGTCGTATTCGTCTGCTAATGTAACTAGGTCGTAATAGTAACTTTTTATGTCTTCGTTATCCTGTTGTCGTCGTGTATTAAAACGAAATTTCATTTTTCTCGTGGGGTTGTCGCCACCAAACTCTGCAGTGAAATCATCGCAGAGTACCTTCCACGTTTTATTTGCATTGATCCCCCGCTACTTGAGTAATCTCTATACCATATACTGGCTGCTCCATCCAAGAATGATCCGAAATGATTTATTCTACGTACATAATCCCATCCATTTGCAATGGCTGTTCTGTCGAAATTCCGTATGAACGATACTGGATTTGTTGTAGCCGGATTGAATGTTTCCGGGTAAATGAACTGTGGCATTGTCGGTGTCCTTTCCGCTTGGGACTCTTGTGTGATGGTGGTGTTGTGACTCATTTTATTTGATGTTGCTGGCGTTTGTTCTAATGGCATAACGGTGCTTGACAGTTGTGGGTTAAAAGAGGTTCCGCTTGATGGTCGAGAGCTATAGAAATCTGGGTCCGGGATGGAGTAAGAGTGTCTTCTGGATCTTCTTGGTTACTTACTATTGTGATCTTAACAGGTACTTTTTTTGCTTTTTGCCTTGTGTTATAGGTAGGGATTTCCATAAGAACTTCATGTTATTCTTCACCAATTATACCCTAACCTTCCTATCTATTTAATTATACTAATTACTTCATGTTATGCAAGTGTACCCTAAACTTCCTATCAACTTAATGACACTATTTTAATTCATTTTCATTTTATTGTAATTGTAAGTGCATTGTAATTTTTCCAGATTTATACTGAGTGCATTGTTTAAAATAATGCACTAAACTAAAAAATGCATAAAAACATTAAACTATTAAAAATTGCTACATGTTTTCTTTGTTTTAGAATTTTTTCATGACTGCTGTCTGTAAACTATGCAAGAGGTGACTGTTGAAGATAGTGAAGAATCCTTAACAACGGAATAAGAACTCGGCGCCTCCACCATGTTACGAAGCTAGGCTTGCTTCGTTCTTACTTGTCTCCACCGTGCTTGTCTTTTTGCCTTCCCTTGCATTACCTTTACGACGTTACCAAGTCATGGAGCATTAAATAAATACACTCACTCTTTATCTACTCTATTAATTTTATTTCTTAAATTTACCTAACTTATGGCTAAGACTAATTCTAAATATAATTAACATAATTTTTACTTACCAACTAATTATAAATTCTAGGACCATTTCCCTCACACTGGGTATGACAATCGAGAAGGACTTTACTGCTTTCATTTCACCATGTAACTAACTCTCCCTTTCGATTGTCACTCCCCATCTTAACTCTTAATCCCTCCTTTACATTCAAGGATGGCTCAACCTGTCCCTATTAACCAGGGCAGTGTCATAATGCTAGAGTCAGCATTACTTACTTTTGTGAGCAATAATACTGTGCTAGTATTATGACACACTTTACAAATTGCAGAGTAGCTTCATGTCATACTTGAAATCAATTTGTTTATCTTTATTACTGGGTCAAATAATTTAGAAATGAGTTTTGTAATAATTGTAACATATTTTTGGAATAATAAATTTTTAGAATAATGAATTGATTTAATTTTGTTATGAGTTTTTTCTTTTATTTTATAGTTCGTTACAGGATTTTTTCAAAAATATTTAATCAAAGATATATTTCGATAGTTCCAGACTCTATAGTCGCACTGTATGTATATGACATATAGATATGCCAACCATTGGCCTAATGCAGGCTTTAAGTCGCGTCAACCACACATCAATAGCAGCACGTATCTCGTAGATTGGAAAGTCGGCCACAGTTGTGATCAAAACATGTGTGGGACATTTATTTTCTGTATGAGAATTTAACATCTTTAATGACTAATTAATAGTAAATGATAATAGGTAATGTCTTAAATAATTTCCGTTTTGAATTCTTTGTAGGAACCTAAAATGTATTTACGAAATACGAAAGAATGTGTAGCCATAAATTAGTCACCCCTCTGACCCTACGTCTTAATAGTTTTTGTAACACCGTCTGAGGCTGTAGAAACACATATTCAAAAGTATACAAAATTAGGAGTAGCGGTGGATTATATGATGTCAGAAGAGACTGTTGCCTTATGGTAGTGTTGGGCAGCTTCGAACGTAAAAAAGGCCTTTAGCGGTTTCGAATGTAGTGTCTGTATTCTGTATTGGGACCAAAAATGCAGATGCGTAATGCTAATATTTACTGTGTTTGTTATACGGCACTTCGAAGTGCTGGTACCTATTTTGTTGTTACTATTTGGCAACGTGAGTTGTTGCTTGAATTGTGATTGTTGGCCAATGTGTGATATTGGCTTTATGTTGATGTTATCAATTGGCGGAATTGCTGTATTATATTGATGTGTTGGTAATTGAGGAATTGCCTGACATGCGAGTGAATATCCTATATATTTTTATGCTGTGGTAGTTTGGAATAACAGACAATGCAATCGGTTAATTAGCACGAATCAAGCAGAAGATGTTATATAGGAACTTTTCTCTAATAAAATGGGAATTTTCGGAACTAAATCATAATTACTTTTAATAATTTTTAATTAATAAGATAACTTTACATTGAACTAATGAATAAATACAACAAGACAGTTGTGTACTCTCATACCAAACTAATAAATTTAAAAATATCTAAAGTAATGTCTCCGACGTTATAGAGTTTGCAAAAATTAAATTAGGAGGCATGTAACATTTAAAAATGTCGTAAGCCTGGACATGATAACTATGAGGTTTGCAACATCCTTAGAAAGAATGTCTACTACCATTTGTGGTACCATTCACTTTAGTTGCGATACCATACCATAATATCTTGTTCCGTATTATTTATTGTATACATTTCTTTTCATTCTTAGTTCTAATTACAGCTCAGCTTTCACCTAACTGCTAGCTGATACAGCAGATAAGAAAATTTGTGGTCAGTCACAACTGAAGAGCAATCATTCCACTCGGCAGTTATGCTGCGTAGTAGGAATACCGCTAAGTTTCAAAATTCTGGAAGTTTCTGAACGTCATCATAAATTAATGAATCCATGTAAGCTTATGTAAATTATATCTAACAGGAATAAACTCCTTTTAAAGATTGTAACAAAAGATATCTAGGTTATAGGTGTCTATAACTTACTATCCATTTTTTTATAGAGTCCTCTGACTTTGAAAGCGTATTGCTCGGGAACAGCTGAATGAAAGTAAATATTTTAAAAACGAGCAAATAGTAAATTCATTTCTACATACAACAGTAAAATATAATATTTCTAACTGGTATATTTTTGTTTTATCGGACGATACGCAATAAAAGGTACCCATTTTCAGGGACAATTTCATTGAAAGTAAGTTCACCAATTTTTTTCTCAGAAAGTATGTCATATATCTATGAAATTTTTGTATGGGTTAGAAAGAAACCTCGCGGTTCTTATGCTACTAATTTACAGACAAAAAAGCGTTTTATTTCAGATTTATGTGAAAAACTAAGCGTTCTTGTATATTAATAGAGATACCGTCATAAATTTTTTCGTTAAATCAACACTTTTCATGTGTAGACATTATTGTTTTCAATATAATTTTCCTAATTTTAATAATAAAAATGCGGAAACAAAAAAACGATTTTTGATGACAAACGGTTTCGACGAAAAACGATTTTTTTGTTATTGCACTTTTATTGTTAAAATTCGGAACATTTTTTTTAAAGAAAATAATGTCTACATATGAAAAGTGTTAATTCAGCGAAAAAAATTTGACGCTATCTACATTAATAAACAAGAACGCATAGTTCGCTATTTGTTCATATATATCTTAAATAAAACACTTTTTTGTCCGAAAATTAATAGGATAACAACCGCAACGTTTCTTTCTAATCCTTACAAACATCTCATAGATATAAGAGATATACTTTTTGAGAAAAAAAATATTTAACTCACTCTCAATGAAATTGTTCCTAAAAATGGATACCTTTTATTTACCAAGTATACGAGTTAGAAATATGATATTTTACTGTTACATGTAGAAATAAATTTACTATTTGCTCGTTTTTAAAATATTTAATTTGGTTGAGTAGTTTTCGAGCAATATGGTATCAAAGTCAGAGGACTCTAGAAAAAAAAATGGATAGTAGATGTATAAAAATAATATACTTATTTTTAAAGAAGAACTGTTGTACTTAAATGTTGCCATAAATTAGGCAGAATACTCTACACGTGTTTCAGCCTGTTAAACCTTTTTTCAAAGAGTGCTCTGAAGCTTCTGCTGTTTTTTAGCTAGAAGTTAAAGAGCACTCTTTGAAAACGGTTTAACAGACCGAAACACGTGTAGAATATTCTGCATAATTTATGGAAACATATAAATACAGCAGTTTTTCTTAAAACTATTAAGTATATACAGTGTTTCACAAAGAGCCTACCGCGACTTCAATTTCACTAAATTATATAATTAATATAAGATCTATAAAATATAACCAAAAAAAAATTATATTTACTTTTATTAACAAGAATAATAGCAAACTAAACTAAGCTACACTTTGCTATGATTGAATAAAGGCTAATTTATTCGCTCCAATAATAAAACAGCTGCATTTACGGAAATCGCTTTGATTATGCCTAGTGATGGACTCGCGCCGAGTCGAACCGAGCTTTCCTAGAAAACTCGACTCGACTCGAAAAAAATATTCAAGCTCGTCTCGAAGCTCGACTCGAAATAATCTGTTTCAACTCGACTCGAAATCGAGTCGAGTTTCGAGTCGAGTCGAGCCGGCTCGTTTTGGAATCATAGTTATTTTCCAAATTCATATAGCAGTCGCGAAAACTTGTTTCTCCTTTTAGTCAGAAAACGAGCCGCTTGCGGTGACTAACTGTCATGACTGTCAAAGTCTGCCATATTGAACATAAAAATCAAAATCTCAGTAAACAAAAAAAAGATGAATGTGCACTGATTCACCACTAAATCTATAGGTACGTTAAAAATAATCGTTGTTAACAGCTTGAAAGAAATCTGTAGACTGGCTACAGATATTTACTACATATCTTTTTAGTTTTGTCGGTTCTTTTTATTAGACTTTAAACCAAAAATGTGAATTCTTACCAGATTTTAGGTAGTTTTCTTGTGATTATGTATTTAAGGTGCCTAAATAAACAATAAATGTGTCAGTAAGTAGCCGGTGATAGTAAACAGGTTTCAAAGAAAAGATTAAGGGATGATTCATTGCGGCTCCTTTTCATTACCCATCTGGTTTAAAACCAAATGTTAAAGAAATTTTTAGAAAATCCCGAAATAAGTAGGTAAACCTTTTTAGATAAAGTGTTTAATTGATTTGTTGTTGAAGAAGATTCTGGAATCCGGTTTGCTTCTTTGATCTTGTCCGTGTACTTACACCAAGGTGTCATTCACAATTTTAAACAATTTTACCGCAAACAAATTGTACTGTAAATGATATAGCAAATGAACAACAACCAACAGCTTAAAGCAATAAATGTTCTCGATGCTGTGCGTTTGATACGTTTGTCATGGAGTCAGATTAAACCAGAAACAATTAAGAATTGTTTTAAGAAATCGGTTTTTTACACAGAATTTAAGGAAAATCATTTAGAAGAATGTTTTTCTGATGAGGAGCTTGCAAAGTGGAATACAATAAACTCTGAGATTTCCTTCAATAAATACATAGAAATAGACAATAACGCTGTTATTTGCGGTACACTTGACGAAAATGATATCGTTTCAGAAGTTAAAACAACTAACAAAAACTCATTGTCTGAAGATGAATTTGAAGATGAAGTCAGAATCCCACCATCAAATAATGAAGCAAACAATGCAATCCTTATATTGCAACAATATTTTGAATATTAAGAGTCCACTGAAAGTGAAGTGTTTGAATATGTTAATAAATTAAAAGTCATCATTAATCTTATTAAAAAACAAAACAAACTAAAATTACTAATTTTTTTAATAAATCCACGACGTTTTGAACATAAAAGATAAGATCAGATTGCAAGCAGCAACTCTTGTTACTTCAGCTGTTAAAAACTTATAAAGTGGCGTGCAGGAGTTTTACTTTTTAACATTTTGTTTGTTATTGATGAATACATTACACCCTAATAACGGGATAAAATAATTATATAATAATTAAAAATTTCATTATGTTTTAAGTGTTATAGTGTAATGAAGCCATTTAAAGAAAAGTAATTGGGCAAATTCTTAGTTATAATCCGTTAAAGTACAAAATAGGGGAAACACTGTAAACTGTACAATTTTCTCGAGCCGGTTCGAAAAACTCGACTTCAAAAACTCGACTCGACTCGGGCTCGACATACGTGAAGCTCGACTCGACTCGAATAAAGAATTGTCGAACTCGACTCGAAACTTGGCTCGAAATCGAGTCGAGTTTCGAGTCGAGTCGAGCTTGGCTCGGGTTCGAGTCCATCACTAATTATATCATCACCTGTCAGAGGCTTTCAATTTTAAAACGTTTAATAACTAACCTACCTTTTTTTGTTAACCTCTCTACCAACATACATGTATACAGTTACTCACATAAAATAAATCAAGCAAAAACCATTGAGATAATAACAAATTAAAATTATCAAAGTATGAACTGTGTTATAAATATACTAAAGACTAGAGCTCGGGACATTTCAAAAAACCTTTGTTTTAGTAGGATGAGAACACACTTAGATAAATGAATTCAATTTTTATTTATAAATCAACGAACATGATTTTTGCCAGATTACTTTTATAGCAGAAGCAACAGTTCTTTTTCTTTTTAATCTTTCGTTGCTAAACTGAACTTGACCCATTAACCTAGAAAAGTTCTTCTCTACTTCAGGGGCGGAAAAAGCTTTATTGCAGCTTAAAATTTAATCTTTTATCGACTGGAATTTTTCTAGACGAGTATCATAATTTAACAACAATATGTTATTAAATGTATTTGTAACACTACTTTTTATTTTACATCATTTATTATCTTTTAATTACATAATTTCTGGGATTCAATCATTGTAGATTTTATGATAAAAACTTAAACCTTGATGTCTGGAGAAAAAATAGATAAACTAATTACGAACACGCTCGAAAGGTTTTCTTTGGTAGTGTTCATGATTGTAATCAGATTTTCTGTAGGTAAATATTTGGTTTATAGACGAATCAACATGATATAAGTATTCAAAAAACTACTTCATCTCGTGGCAGAAAATAAGAATAGCAAGTCAAGCCTAAAATAAATCTCTCACGCTCTTAGAGAAAGTTCACCTGTGTACCTGTATGAGACTGTAAACATGTTTTATTATTTATATCAGAAATTTCACAACAACAATAACTAGTATCTTAAATTATTTATACAGTACCTTGGTATCCTAAAGTCTGAGGAGGAGGAGCTTTAATTAAATATTCTTTTGAAAATAACAGCACTTTATCTTTTATTGCTCTATTTGAGAATTTATGAGCCGAGGAAACGAGTGGTTTCATTCAAGATTAAGATTAATTATTTTCGAGTTTCAGTTGGTTTACAAGCAATAACAAAAACACTTGAAAGTTAAGAATTTGTTCTGAAATGTGACCGGAGTATACGCAAGGAGGTCGAGCTTTATCATTTTAATTAGAATGAAATGAAATAGCTTGGAATAAAGTAAAATATTAAAATGAAAATGCATTGTTGGACACAAGACAGACGACTTATGTTGGTGTTATTCTCTTTGAGAATAATGTACAAGAGAAGAGAAAATGTGTTTACTTTTGTTTTGCAGTTCTGGTTTTTAATTTGAGTCTGCATGTATATCAGTAGCGTAACAACAACCCCCGCAATGCGGGGGAGGCAAGGAAAAGGGGCCCACACGATAAAAGTAATTGTTGTGTTTTGTTTAATATGTTAATGATTATTTTCTTAGAATTTGTATAAAACTATAACAGAAACTTGTTAGAAAATTCTAACTCTTATTATACAGAGCAGAAAAGATAATTAATTTAGGATGCATTGTAATTAATATTGCCTTCATTGTGAGATTCTTCAAAACACACTCAAAATAAACAATAACTCGATCAGTTTATTTTCTATACAAATTCAACAACGATTCCTTATATTAATTACAAAGTGGAACTGTGGCAAAGATTTAGTAGATGTCGTATATTGTAAAAAATTCTTTAAATATAACAGAACACCTCTTAGCATTAATCACTACTACGCAACGGTTTCATTTTTAAGAGCACCGAATTTAATTCATAATTTTTTAGAATATCTGTGTGAATGAAGTGCATCCCATCCGATATCATTTTTATTCTTGAGTTCTTGTTAAAAAGCTTATGTGGATTTTCTAAGACTAAGAATGCCAGAATAAGAAATGAGGCTTAGTTGGTTGTTACGCCACTGATTTAGATTAAGTAACTCATATGAAGGTTTGCTTTTCGTTTTCATTTAAATTTAGACTGAATAAAATATGTATTATACTGTTTTTTTTTTGTCTTTGTGATTAATGTGATAAAAGATTTAAAACTCCGTAGGAGGGCAATTTTAAATTCAGCAATTTACTGACTTGGAGATGTATTGTCTAATAATAACAGAACATTATTAGGCAAATATAATCTTGTTTGGATTTTGATAGATAGCATATCTTTAAATGCATTAACTGGAAATAAATCAATTCAATGTTGTCCTATTTGTGAGCCCACTCTTAAAAATTTTGCCCAGATAATAAGAAGTATATTATTTTATAAGGAGCTAAAGTGAAGTATTTTATTAGTTTGGCGAAACATTAGGGTAGTTAGGCAAAACAGCCAAAGCACAAAAAGCCACTTCAGCTCCACATAAAATATATTATTTTTTTCTTCAAACGTAAAGAATGAATCAAAATGTAAATTTTCTCAAAAATTATTTTTACTAAAGTTCAAATAAAAAGTACAATGATTAAAATCGTGAACTGCATTAAAAATTCTATTTGGGAGTGTTTGAGTTTATCGTAATTTGCTACAATTCTTTCTTTTAATTGCGTTATAGATATAAACTTTTCATTTCGGATAACCCCAAATGAGAAAATTAAATCGGTGGACCTGACTAGCCAGACTATTGGCCCACTTCTTCCAAGCTACCAACAGCAAAATGTCCATTAAGAAAGTTTCTGCCTTCTACCGTAAAGTGAGGTGCAGCCATCGTATTGGTACCAGGGATTTTCAATGGCAAACCCCGTCAAAACATGACGGTCGAAAGGCTAATTTATTGAAGGATTTCCTCATATACAACGTTCGTTGTGTAATTACAATTCTTCGGGTTTCTAAGCGTGATTATTAAATATTAATATTTATTAAATAAACGCAATTGAACAAAAAAAAGGTTGAAAATAGTAAGCGTACCAATCTCAGAGAAATTTTGCACGCGTTATTTAACAAACACTCCCGACTTATTTCGTCTTTTTTTATTTTTGTATTGGTTCGTTTTGTTTAGAAAATGATTTCTAGATAAGCGAAATTTGTAAAAAAGTTTAAAAAAATAAATTTAAAAATTCTCCTCAATTTAAACCGAATTTGGTCTTGAGCTACTTTCCCCAAAGCTATTTGATATAAAAAAGTAGGTACCGCCTCGAATGAGAAAAGGCTACATTGATAGTCTGCTCACCATTACATAGCACTGATTGCAGTTAATTGCACAACAGCATAACATACATTATTATATCAATTACTCGTTAATAAGTAGACGATATTTGAACTTTGAAATAAAGCATTTTTCAAACTGACGGAAAATACAGGACTCTAAGTGTTACATTAGCGCCAACAGTGGGTCGTCTTTGGAACTGTGTGATGTAACGAAGTATCTTCCACTAGAGGACACCGGTATTGCATTTTTAATTTATTTAAATTTTCAAGGTTTTCAAAAATTAATTACTTAAAATTGATAACACAGCCACACAAAAAAAAGTGTCCGAGCCAAAGCACCTGACCGGTATATTCCCATGTAATTTTCAGCGCTGAATCCGAATCCGGGGTCAGAATCACCGATTTACCTCAGGTTTTGTACATAACCTCAAAAAATGAGCAAAATGAGATATAACGTAAAAAATTTGAAATGTCCCCCCTCTTCTCATGTATTTTGATACGCTGAAACCGGATATGATGATGAGAAGTTCCTCTAACTAACCAAATAAACGCTTTCAACCCATTCTCCCCCTATTCTCATATATTTTGATGTGCTGGAACCGAATATGATGATGAAAAATTCCTTTAACTAGCCAATACAACGCTATCACCCCATTTCATCACCATTACACCCCCATTTGGGGATTGTAAATTGGATATTCTTCGCCATTCTTATATGTTTTGAGGCGCTTACGAGTTTCTGAAACCGAATGTGAATGACTTTTAATAATTCTACAATTTTTGGTAGCAACAATTTAATTGAATTTTAGATAGTTTTCTTTAGCAGAAGAACTTTGACATTGTTTTCTAAAGGTTCAAATATTTCAAGATTGAAGAAATATTTATGCCGCAGCGAACGTGTTAACAAATATTGATTACTCGACTGAAATCGCTTATGAAACTTTGCTCAAGAAGCCAGAATTTTGGAGATTATAGTGAGGAACAGGGAGAACGATTCTATCAGGATATCAAGGAAATGGAACGTAGATACCAGGGAAGGTGGCATATCAATATGATGGCTGATTACTGCAGGAATTTAAAAAGGGAAACACCTGCACGAGGAGTAAAGCGCAAAAGACTTCCTCTACGGCGTTCCTTCGAAAATAAAAGGCAGCGATACCATAGCCCTTTACAGTGGAATAAAGAAAACTTCGGCGACCCTTACTAGTAGTGCAGATGAAGATGGGAACTGTTTACCATGCAAGATAATATTGCGTAGGCTGAGGTTATAATATTAATTAGGCTGGTTGATGGAATTTTGAATGACTGTATTCACTTGCAGCGCCTCAAAACACATAAGAATGGTGAAGAATATCCAATTTACAATCCCCAAATGGGGGTGTAATGATGATGAAATGGGGCGATAAGCGTTGAATTGGCTAGTTGAAAGAATTTTTCATCATCATATTCCAGCACATCAAAATACATGAGAATAGGGAGATATTTAAAATTTTTACGATAAATAAATTTTCTACCCCGATAAATGGGGGGGTGTGGAGTTGGGTGAAAGCGTTGAATTGGCTAGTTGAAGGAATTTTTCATCATCATATTCGGTTCCAGCACATCAAAATACATGAGAATAGGGAGATATTTGAAATTTTAACGATAAATGAATTTTCTACCGCGAAATGGGGTGAAAGGGTTGATTTGTCTAGTTAGAGGAATTTCTCATCATCATATGCGGTTCCAGCGCATCAAAATACATGAGAATAGGGGGATATTTGAAATTTTTACGTTAAATCTCATTTTGCGCATTTCTTGGCCATTTTTTGAGGTTATGTACAAAACCTGAGGTAAATCGGTGATTCTGACCTCGGATTCGGATTCAGCGCTGAAAATTACATGGGAATATACCGGTCAGGTGCTTTGGCTCGGACACGTTTTTTTTGTGTGGCTGTGTAATTGTTTAATGCATTGATAACTAATATTCTAACTGATTTAGTAATAACGTTTATGAAAATGCAACAATTTCCTCGGCACATGCGTTTTCCCCATTGAGCCAGTTTTCGTATGTTACGGCCGCGACTGCTGAATCTGCAGTCAAAATTTAAAAATTTCGAAAAAAACGGACACACTCAGAGACAGACAGAGATATCGAATTTCATGAATATGCTCCACACACTAATTGTTGGTAGCATAGTAAGCAGGTATAGGGAGGATATTAGTTTCAAAACGCGAAGCAAGCGCTGTAAGTGGCCAGTCGGTCTATTGCACCGATCACAAATAATGTTTTTAAATTAAAAAATCACACTACCAAAACTCCACACACTACAAAAAAGAACGGTTTTACAAATATAAAAATTAAATAAAAATAAAAAGCAGTGTTGACTAATCTACAGAGTCAAAATTTTAATATAAAAAAGAATAAAGCAAATCGGTGTTGTAGAGATCGTCGACGAAGTAGAACAAAAATGAGCCGTGTTTTAACTTACACGGTGCGACTCAAAAGTAAGGATTAAATTCAATAAAAGCGAAAGTATTGATTTATGGAGAATTTTCAAAAACAGGTTAATTTTGTTTTTAAAGTCCGCACTTTTTGACATAATATTCGGATATACAGGATGATGCGTTTAAGTGGTGACTATAGCATTTTCCCGTCTTCATAATTATTTTTTTCAAAAATTTCCTTATGTAAGGTAACAAACTTATTACATTGCCATATTGGCAATTGGATGAAGTGTCAAAATATGAAATAAAAAATGGATGTTGCTATTTAAAAATGCCGATGATGTATATCCGAATATTTGTCAAAAAGTGCGGACTTCAAAAACTAATGTGACTTGTTTTTAGAATTTTTCCAAAAATCAATACTTTCCTTTTATCGAATTTATTCCTTACTTTTGACCCGTACTGTATAAATTAGTAAATAATAACTGACCTATACAAAAATATGGCCGATGTATTCACTATCGAAGATTTTCGTAATCTAAAGTAATTGATGAGAACATGATACGTTTGATTACCAATAATGAAATCTTTATAAAAGTCGCTCCAGTCATTTACAATTTATGCAACAATATGCGTATCTTACGATGATTTTTTTTGTCCAAACAATAAACGAAGCAAAGGTAAATAAGCAATTGCCATGCCATCAGGACATCACGTAGTAAATATTTGTACATAATTGTCTGCTTTCCATGGTTTTTAACTATGAACACTTTTCTAATTGTGAATAGTTCCAAAAGCTAACAACGCTGGGGACTGAAAGAGCGCTGCAAGTAGAAGGTCGTTCTCTTGCATATCCACATAAATGTATTAGATATATTTATTTGAAAATATAAAACTTAAAGAAATACAGTACAAAATAGTACAAATATAAATAGTGCTGACTAATATACAAAACGAAAGCTTTAATATAAAAAAAGAATCACGTAAATCGGTCGAATAGAGCTCTCAAACGAACTGGAACAAAAAGAAGCATTGGGTTTCAAATATACAGTGTGGAAATAAACTAGCGGATAAATACGATAACTTCGTTAAAATTAATTTTTTGGAAAGAAACTCGAAGGGGTATAGCGATTTTAATTACTTGACGCTATACTATACCATTTTCAACTTGTTACGTCGTTGTCTACAGTGATATTTTTTTAAATGACAACCCTGTATTTTTTATTGTTGATTTCGTTAGTACTTGTTATTCTCATTTCAACTGTCTACAATTTTCAATATGTTACATTTGAAAAAATTAAAAATTCTTTAAATTTGCAAGTAGGGAGAGAATGGGGTTTCTGGAACCTCCCCCACCAGTTTCTGCTTTCTGCCAAGGTCAAGCTTCAAGGTCAGATTTTTCTGGAATCACCCCCCACCACTTTCTGCTTGAAGGTCAGATTTTCTGAGACCTCCCCCCACCACTTCTGCTGGGCTTTTAAGGTCAAGGTTTTTATTATAAATAAAATGAAAGAATATGCATAAACATTTCATTTGCATAAATTAATCTAGTAACCGTATAAAACAAAAACCTTAGTTACGGCTGTCAGAAGTAAACAATAAAATAAATGTTATTTTCATGTTCTAAAGTAGAATTTAGCTTTAGTAAACTATTTTAATAATAAAAATTGCGCAATTGAGCGAAAAACAGCGAACTGAAGTATTAATGATGATTGGTTATGGAGACAGAATTCGAACACGTCAAGAAGTGTCTCAGCTTTTTAGAGAAACGTACCCGGATCAACCCATAAGTCAATCAACAGTTAGTAGGTTGGTAATCTGAAACTATTCAGAATCTAATTTTAGATTATCTAAAAGAACTAACTCTAATTATATGCTGACTTGATAATGCAATCATAATCATTCTGATGAGATCTTCATTTACCTCTGTTACCTTTGAAAAACTGGGTCAAATTCCCAGTCCCATTTTTGATCCTAATAACACAATCTACTATTACATGCCGCTGATTGTGAATCAGGGGAAATTATGGACACAAACAATGTGAGCCCGCAACAACAAAGGTTTCTTTTTTTAATCTAGTTCAAATGAATGTAATTTTCATCGCAAATGTAAATTTCAAAACGCTTTGTTCTCTCATAGATTGGGTTACTGTTTGGAACAAAATAGTGGACATTTTGGAAAATATCTAAAATAAAGTCTTTAAAGTTATTGGGTTAAGTTGGTTGTGCATTCTACCTCGAACAGACGTGGTTTGTAATAAAAAATATACCTCTGGATCTTTTATTTTACGATAAATTGTATTTTCATTTACGTTTGTAGTTTTAATAAACTCAATTAATAGTGCTTCGTTGCATAGACATACCGTAAATGCATGATTTGAAATAATTATTTTAAAATGCAATCAATATACGATTGATATTTCATAATATTTAAATCAATAACAAGGTATGTCTAATACTCATAGTTGCAGGGGTGTATAAGAAGATTAAGTTCAAAACTATTTGTCCAGTTTTGATGAAATTTGATAGAAAATGAAGCTGAATTAATTCTTTAAAAAGGCATTTTTTCTAATTTGAGGTTAAAGGTCGAGTTCACGTCAACGTCCAACCAACTTAAGTTATATTTTTTTAGTTGAACTTTGCATTTTTCAATATTATGCACGTTCCGAAGTAAAAATAATACTCTAATAAATAAAATCTTTGTTATTGACAAAAATTTTGATGCTTAAAGTTGTCACTACTTTGAACTAACAATTTCTAGACATTTCCAACATTCTTTTTAAGTTTTACCATGATCCTACCTACACGGAAATGAGGTTTTTTTAAATAACTGTAATAAGAATTTAACAAATCTGAAAGCAATTATGACAAACAGCATGAATGAAACCTTTTAGTAAAATGGAAAATATTTATGAATGAAATATTGGCAATTATTGTAAAAAGTTACAAATGCTGTTATTTTTTAAGGGATAGTAATTCCTTTATTAATGCCGACTTAAAAATATTTTCTAAATTCTTTCTTGGAAGTTCTTTTAAATATTCAAATGCCTCATTTGCAGTATAAAATTCATGGTAAAATCATACTACTACTTATATTTCTGTACCACTGTACCAGAATAGTAAAGTTGAATTATGTATCTTGAAAACTCATGCCACCCTTAATTTTAGAACGTCTTCCTATGTACTTTTAAAAAGATTACAATAGATATATTACAGAATAATTGGACTAACATTTTTCTAATAAACTGCAGGGATTATGAAGAAAATAGATAAACTTCCCGTAACCAATATGAAACATAACACCATAAACTATTAATTGCACTTAATGAATAATGCTCTAACGTTGTTATATCAATTCCTATAACTTAAAAAGTACATATGAACAATAAAAATGTGTAAAAATTATTTATTTTACTTGATTATAGAACTTGCGCGCTCTTTCCTATCTTTCGCCATAGTGCGTCTTTTTACCAAATTAGTAGCTAATCACGTCCCAAAGCGTAGTACATTATCAGTAGGTGGCTTATATAAAGATCCATAAACTAGATAAAATCCAGGATTTAAAAGCAAAAAAATGTCTTTATTGAATTTAGGAAAACCAATAAAGATTTTCCTAAAGTCGATATCATACGAGTTTTGCAGAAAAAAATTATTTTTGAATCAAAAAGTAATAAGAGTGTGAAGATGTTTAGTATGATTAAAATAATTATTGGATTGATTATTATTAATTACTTCAGATAGATTTATTGTGTCTACATAAAGCACTGTTAAAATCTACATTGGATTTTACAGGTCGCTACGATACTTTACAAACTAGAAAATTAAATTGTAACGTTTGAAATATTTATATGTATATGAAATCAATATGTATAGAAAATAGTTCACCACAATCTGGAATCTCATATTGTTTTCTTATAATGCAATCAAATAGGAGCAAATAAGAACGGTAGCAATTTTATACCCACCCAACAATTTGTATAACCAGAACACCAGATGTTCATTTCAAATGTATTTATATAAAACTAGGAAATTTCAACTATTTCCTTTTTAATCATAAGAGGAAAAAATAAAATTTTCTACAGTAGATGCAGGATTTTCATTTTTCCATTACCCTATTAGTTACTCAATACTTCCTCTTGTAAGACTTTGAAATATTACTTTTCCGAAGAAAACTAATTACTTCAATATTAAACTTGGTTCCTTGGTCTAAAAAATGTATATTGTAGGCGTGCACAATGTTACCGAACAATAGCGGCAAGAATACATTTGTGGATTAAGTTTTCAAAGCCTTGTGTAATTTCCGGATCAGGCTAAATGCAGTATATAAAGCTCAATCTGCTAGTATTAAATTTTATTACGATAATAACACAATTTAAGCTGACACAAATATAATAATAACGGTATAAATATATAACGGTATATTACCTTTGATAATGACAGCATAGCTGTCGAAACAATATTGTCAGGTATATTTTAATAAAACTGTGAAACTTTTAATAATCTTTATTTATTTCATGAACGGTATAAGATTAATTTGTTCTGATTTTAGGTAATAGTGATGCGAATTCGAATAAATTGCAGAAGGCGTACGTTCATTTGTGTTTTATAGTCCCCTCAGGTACCCAAATATCTCTCTTTAATTTTATATTTTAAGGAAAATTAATTTTTTGAATTAGTATGGAATTTGTAGTATACAATCAATTGCGATTTTTTTGTTAGTCTGAGAATGAAGAAATTGCGTTCTACTGATTTTATCTCTGCGTTTCTACTTCTTTTATTTTGTTGGTTTTTGGGGAGTCTGTGCTCCTCTTAGTTTTTTATTAAAATTAGTGCCTATACTATACTAAATTATATAATAATTCTCTACCTTCAGGTATTAAAATTTGATAACTTAAATAAATTCAAAAGTCAGCTAAAGAAGTATCTTTTACAAAAACAGTAAAACTTACCCTTACTACACCCGTATTTTGCAAATATTTATCTACTTAATTTAATTAATGAATAATTTCTAAATTCCAATAAATTTATTTGCATTTGAAGGTAATTATAATTAACATTATTTTATATTTATGTTACATTTGTTCCTATGGTTTTCTGGTTAAATAGAGTAGCACTTAACTAGATTTCGCCAGGACACCCTAATAATATTAATTGTAGTTATTTGCAAAATATTGCAATGTTTCTTTTTACATAAAAAATAATAAAGGAGTTTATTATATAAATAGTTACCTATTTTTTTATTTAACATGTGTATCAAGGTAAAAGATTTTAGTAGATTTTTAAATATCGAATTTCAATTTTACACGAGTTTATTAATAATTTAAATTCTAAACAAAGGGAAAATTTATGAGTATGTAATTAAATCTAAATAGTTTAAGCTAATCTGATATTTATTAAGATAATGAAATAGTCTTATTTTCCCTAGAACATATATCTGTGGTGTATTGTAGATTCAAGATTTTGGAAATTATACAAAATTCAAAAATTATTATTTAAAAATGTTACTTTTAAATTTATTACATTTGTGTGCCATGCATTATGCAACTCATATGTACATATGTATTTCTTATAAAGGTTAAATAAGATATTCTTCGTAATAATTATTAAACAGTTACGAGAGTAAATGTAAATTCAGTCACGAAGTGTTTAAGAATTGTATTATGTATTACATAATATATAGTTGTTTGAAAGTTAATTTTACATTAATTATTTTGCGTTAATTTCTAATTAATTTAGCATCGATGGACAATGAATGAAACTCTAAAGGTTTTAGTTAACTAAATACTAATGTAACAGATATTTTTCATCTATTACTTAACCATATGGTATAATCAGTGTTATGTTTTGTAAATATTAATATTAATATTTGTTTATTTAACGGATACCCCGGTTTACAGGGGATTTAACAATTTAACAATTACAATTTATATAAATATGTAGTCATTTATATGTGGATATAAAAATAAATAATTACTTAATTTTCATATTTAAAACTTAGTTTTACTTTAGTTTTTAAACTTAAAGTTTTTTTAATTAACTAGACTTAACTAGAGAGGTGTTAAACACATCTACATTTAACATATTAACATGAGCCATGAACCTATTAACTGCAGATAATTGAAGACAGGAGAGTATATTTAATTTAGGATATGGCACAAGCTGTTAGATAATTATTATGCAAGTTATTATGTAAATATTTGTATATACGCATAGGGAACACTAATTTTAAGTCACTTTTGAGTGCTCGACCGTTAAAGAGAGCAGTCGTCTATAAAATGTAATTGACAGTCCTGTACATATAGTTAGAGAGAGGAGTGCTCTACTAAAAATGTAAGATTAATATGGCTCATACTATTAAATTTTTATTTTTATTTTTGGGCGAGGAATCAGGATGGTGGAGCATCCTTTGTACCTCATGGCACCGATTGCAATGATCATTTGGCCGACTCTACTAGAATTTAGCCGAATCTGGAGGAATTCCATCCCTTAGTAGGGATTTTTAACGTGCCAAACATCATATTGACACGGGACCTACTGTTTTACTTTCTATCCGAGAAGAAGGCATGTTTTATAATTTTTCTCCTCTATGGAAAATTACCAGCTCAGCCGGGGATCGAACCTGCGACCTTTGGATTCATACTATTAAAAAGCGCATTTTGTTAAATATCGTTAAAGAAGAGCAATCCTCTATATTTTAATAAAATATGCTCGCTACAATAGCAGGTTAGACTGCGTAGCAGCAAAGTAACTACAATAAATCATACAGTGCCCCTCTTCGATAACTGTAACGATATACAAGCCAAACTAATTGAGAAACAATCAAAAGCAACTTGCAGAACGTATGGCTCTGGTAGCATGGACGGTTGGATGTTAGGTTGTAAGGTGTGGGTAAGGTTAAAAGTAATATTTAAAAGAAATATTAACACAGTACTGAGAATAGTAACATGAAATCTTCGCAGCTTATATGCACCAAGAAAATGATTGACTGTAATACAAAAAATGAATAAAACTAATGAACAGATTTTAGGTACCAATAAAGTAATATGATCGGCTTTAGAACTTGACAGTCCGGCTACAAAGCCAAAGTTTGACTGTAACTGAAATTAATGGAAACAATTTTTACAGAGAACCTCAAAACTATTGACAGAAATGGATATAACCGAATAAATAAGATAATAAAAGAAACATAAGAATCATCGATGAGAAAAAGAAATGAGAGTTGTAAAGAAATTGAGACCTGTATAAACGGCTCGGTCGTTTGCTCTGCACAAAAAGGTAAACGAAGTGGCAGGACTATGCCAGAAGGACACACCTATGATTCTAGAAAACGATAGAAATAAAATTGCAACAGATGCAGAAAGAATTAAAGTGCGGAAAGAATATATAGAAAAATCATTTGACGATGAGAGACCAAAATCACCAAAAACAATCAGGACTTAATATTCTAAAGTGTGAAATAGAATCTATTATAAGGCAGCTGAAAATAGAAACAGGTACCGAGATCGGATGACGTGTATATGGAAATGCTAAGATTACTAAATGAGAAAAATCTAAGTGTATTAGGAGGCCAATTTAATAAGGTGAACTCAAATGGAAACCTAGCAAAAGACTGGTTGGATTCAATGCTTATCCCTTTGCCCAATATACGCCACATATTTGCATCAATGGTCAAAATACTCCTGGCAAATTATCCGCCCTGTAATGTACCTGGATAAATAAAACAATAAATAACTTCTCAAACACTCAAATAATTGCTGTATTTTTTAAAAATAATGCTTGTTTGGGTTAACCAAAATATAAGGTAGAATTATTTGTTTCAAAAGGATTTACATCACACGAAATGAAAACATCTTTTATCTTTCCAACTAAATGAAACACGATAGAAAAGAATAACTCGCAAACTGCCAGATGAAAGAGAGAAGAATCAATGGTTAAATTAGCTTTTCCAGCTATAGGGCAAGTATTCATTGAACTGTCAGCTGTCAGCGTGCCTACACACCTTATTAATATGCAACGCTTCGTATTTCAATGTGCTATTGTGACTAACAATTGGATCGTATCTGAAATTCCTGCAACTGAAACTGTAGGTCTATATTATTCTTCACTGAAACAATAACTTCAAAATTAACCAATCTGCATGTAGTAATTATTTTTCTTTTATTAAAAAATAAACTGTTTCAATGCTTTTTTAAGCTTTTCATCTTTGTTAATATTAAGTTGATAAAAAAATAACAGCTTTCGTTTTTCATTTTCAATTAAGCTTAATGCAGAGATTTTATTGATTAGAACATTTTAATTACTGAATAGAGGATCATTTCTCGTTTATTAACGAAGTTCTCAAAAACAGATAAATATTATCTGCTCTTTTATTTGTATTTGCAACATCGCAGGTGTATTTAAAAGTGAAGTAATTTATTAACCCTCTTAATGCTATAGAATTAAAGCCAGGATGAATGAGATACAAATAACGAAATTGAAAAAATAATGAAATGAAACTGACTGTCAAAAGGAAGAACAAGTTAAATTCATCAGTACTTGTTATTTTAATGCAAATTTTGTATTCCGCTACGTCAATGAAACGAGCCGATATTATTCTTCAAAAATACCCCTTTGATGAGTATGTTTTTAATCGTTCAAATGAAAGAATAGGACTGATGTCACATTCAGGTTCCATTCATTACCTTTGAAAATAGGATATGAGGGGGGATAGTCCGTAAATGAGCCAGTTATTCACTTTTAGAAATTTCCAGTAATGTAATATTTACTTTACGCTATAGCCATGATTCTGTTACGAAGTACAGATTCTCAGACAAGAAATAATAAAAATTAAAGAGCAAAGGCTTTGAAAGTGCAGTTGCCTGAAATTAAATTATTACTGCACACCTACGTTTCGCGTTTATTTACAAAACAGTTATTGTAAACATAAATATTAGAATTACATATTTGCTTTGGAGTTTTGTTTGTATTCTACTGATCAAAGAATTCAATTCAGCGATGTTTTCTGAATTAGAAGGAAAATATGACTTCAAAATATTTGTCATGTTCAGCCTAGTTAGTAATCAGGTGTTAATGGTGCTAATAATAAACATCTACAAAATTTACTGAACTTGCAAATTGTCTGATTTACTTTGTACATTTGAAGTTTAGAATGTTTTTGCTAAATTGTCCACGTTGTATATTGTAATATTTGTTTAAATAAATAAGAGTAAAAAACATGTTATGTAAATCTTTTGTTTACTATTAATATACATCTTTGTTGCCTCTTACGTTTTATTTGTTTGTTAGAGCGAGGTCAAAGTGGCAGAACATTTGTCGTACTTCTTGGTACTGATTGCTATGATCGTATATTCGTATATTTTTCCCCTTTATCCACCCCGTGCTATTTTTTATCTAAGAAAAACAAAGCATGTTAACTTTTTCCTCTTTAATAAATTACTGCCCTAGATCGACCAGGAATTAAACCCAAGCCTTTTGGATTAACAGGTTATCATACAAACCGCTCGTCCGCTAATGGTAGTAACATAACTACGTTTTATTTGTAACTCAGGCTGAAGTAAGTAACCATTTAACGATTAGGCAATACTTTTTAATTTAATTAAATAAATAAAATCATAATATTATAATTAAAATTAATTAAGTGCTTACTTACGTTATAAGTGATGTAAATAGATTCTTACAGAGCTTGTTAAGATTTTACGAAATTTCGCGGTGAGTACTGTAAAAACAATAATTACCAGATACGTATAACGTATACATAACATTTTATTTCATGTTGTGTCGCATTATTTGGTTTTTACATGAAGATTAATGTAAATTAAATAAAAGCGTAAATGGTCGCTTTAATTATTACTGCTGTAGCAATGGTAAGTATGGTAATTGTTTATTTTGTCAATAAGTTAATAAGCTCGATTATCCAGTAGGTCAGTTGTTAGAGCAACCGCTTCCGGATTTAGTACTGTAATGTCGCGTTTACCAGAAATCATTAACTTAAACAGAGAAACAATTTATTCTGATTATCAAGATTATACAAGTGTTAAGTTGCGAAAAGGAAAATTCAAACACTGTTTCAAAATTTCATACACTTAAATCAATAAACTCATTTGAATTCCTAACCTATTATTAGGAATACAACTTGAGTAGGTGTAACGTTAGGATTTTTGAAAACAAATATTAAATGAATCCCAGTACGGTCCTGTCAGTTTAGTAAAATTCAATTGTGTTGGAACTGTAAATATTACATTAAACTAAATAACGTTTCCTCCAAGTATAAAAGAGTTACATCGAAACATATTCGTAAGCAATATCTTATACTTTTGCAGAATTTTTAATGATGCAAGTGTTTATTTTGAACCGTACTCATGCCAAGCAAATGCTTCTTTTCCGAGAAATAGAATGTTCCAGAATAAAAATTGTTTTTAATTCCGAGCTTATAAGGGCTAAAATCTAATATTAGCTTTAACAAAAATTTCCTTATGGTTAAAACGTATGAAAGTTCGAATTCATAGCTTTAAGATATTCCCTTGTAAACAAAATAACGACGGGATGTCTAATCCCACCTGTGAGCGATATTGAGTTACCCCGAAAGTTCCGTCGAGATTGTTCTCGAATAAATGACGTAAATGTACTTTATTGGCTAATGAAAAATCCCGCGACATTTCTATCGGATTATTTAAAGTTTCGCCATCAGAAAATCATTTTTCACTGCGAAATAGTTTTAGTAGATAGTTAAGTAGAGAGAGTCCAAGAAAAGGGTTCGCAAGAGAGACTTGAAAAAAGTGCGGAACTCTTATTATGTCGTACAGGGTTTGGTGGCCGCTGGCACTTCCCAAATCTTCAGTTGTGTGTTGAATTATAGATAATAGTGCAGAAATTTAACTAACCGTACGATTTATCGATTATAATAAAAGTGCAGTTAATATTTGGTGGCTACATTTCAGTTGGTTGAATGATTTTGTTTGATCAAAATACAGTTACTATAACTAATAATTATATTCATCGAAGTTGACTTACCGTGAAGCGTTTTTACGGGATTCCGTTTTAAAATAATATAAAATCGGAAGTTTTAAATTAAATAGTTCTTAAATGATACATTTAAGTGTGGCGTTACCTCTATTAAAAAAGAATGTTTTTAATAAACAATTAATAATTGAACTTATGGGGTTGTGCCGGCTATATTTTTATAAGAAAAGGAGAACTTGATTAAACATTAGTTCTAATGAGAAACAGTTATTGTGAGCTTTAATTCCTTGATTCGAATCTAGTAGTGGCGTTAATAAGGTGATTTACAGATTCCTTCAATTTCATCGAGTGATCGAGTTTGGCGATTGGTGTTTGTTCTGATAGGAAAAGAAATATTGTTTCAATTGCTTTGTATGGTGAAGTCAGCTTGAACTATTTGATTAAGGTATTGTGACTTAATGAATTTTATTTTGTTAATATCGATGTAAGTTAACCATTATTTTGTGTATTGATTATTTTTGACCATTATTTGCATGTGTATTAATTCCCTGTCGTTAAGAATTCTTACGTTGGGTGTCGTTTTTATATTTAAAACTATAATGATGTTTTGGAATTGGAAACTTCTTATTTTTTATTTTCATTTATCAATAAACTTATAATTAAGTTTAATTAATCTGAATATTACAGGACCATATATTTATGAAAGTCTTTAAATATTTTTATTCAACCTAACTTTGACATAACTAATTATAACTAATATTTGAATTAAATTTAATAGATCTGATGTCGATTTCCGTTTGCGAGCATTGGGTCATTATTGTTATAAAATTCCTGGACTTTCCTAAACAGATACGCTCAACAATATGCATTCTCTTGTGTCTTTAAACCTATAACCCATTTCTTTTATAATTTGTGGGCTGTGGAAACAATACCTGCGACCTGAATTCAAATTTGTAGTGTAGATATCTCAAGCCGAAGCAATCTTGAGTTGTACAGTAAGTATTAAAAATTTGGTTGTACAGTTTGCGTAAAATTTTTTGAAGTTAAAGTAATCTGTTTTTTGTCCCGCAAAAATAACTATCGTTTCACTGCCACCCAATCGCGGGACTTTGTTTTTTCTGTGATAAAGTAACTATCGTTTCATAGGCATTTGTTGTAATATATCGCCGGCCTCATTTATAAATTGAAGATTCTTGGGTGTCGCAAATATTAGGTGATCAAGATTAATGGAAACTTTCTTTATCGTTGATAATGACGGCAGTCTATTGGTGTTGACAGCGCTGTCACTTTTAAAATTTTAAATTATCCTGTAACTGTATTCGGGAATGTAAAACGTAGCAGTATTATTTTTCCACTCCGTGTTCAGAAACTTCGATTTTCCTCTTGTAAAATAGTGAGGCAACCCAGTTTCACTATTTAGAGAAGAAATTTATTGCAAAATAGTAAGAAGAGTATATTTTAGCTAGCTAGAGAGGGAAAAATGCAGTGTTGCACGATTTATTATGTTCCTGATAGTTTTCGTAATTTATGTTGTTTGAGTAAAAATGCACTTTATTGTATATTTGTATAATAAAGTTTGTTTTTAAAGTTGAAGATTGGAAAACTTTTAGTGCGGAGAAAATCTTTTTGGCACATGTCGCAAATAAATTTGTGTAACGTGAGAGAAAAGCGCTTTTCACTCTAAAATGCCTAACTATCCAACGTTTGAGTGGCACACTTCAAGTGAGAAGAAGCTTTTTCCTCTCTAGGTAGACAAATGACTATTGTTTACAACATCAGTATTGCTTCAAATTACAACATTTACAGGAAAGATAGAAACTTCAATCATGGTGACAAAAAAATGGATGTAGTGTTTTAATTGCTGTTTCTACCCATTATCAATCTTCACAGATTGATTGGCCCTGTAACGGTATTTGTGAGGATCTGTGGGTATCGGTGTTGAAAAATCATAGAAATTGCTCTTTTGAAATTACGATGTCGCGTATGAATGCTGTATTCATGCATAATTCAAATGATCTTTATTTAATAGTCGACGACTATAATCTACCTAATTTTAAAATGACTTTTTTGCTGCAAAACGAATAGTAACATTCTGAACCTCAGAACATTAATACTGTTTTATCTGGAGTGTATGTTAAAAAGTTTTTATTTTTTGTGAACTTTTCAGTTTAATGCTGTAAAAATATTAATAATAGAATTCTAGATTTAGTGATGTTCACTATACAGTCTGTAACACTACGCTGCTCGTGTGATACACCTTTTTTAACGGAGGAACAGCACCACAGATCCATCGAAATATTCCTGCAATTACCGATATTGATAAAGAAAACATTTTTTCGTTTCAAAAAAAAAACATAATTTCTATGCTGTTAATTACGCTGAAAGTAATGAAAAAATTAATTTTGTAGATTTAGATAGACTTTTGTGTAACATGAATACAGGAGATTCTGTTTTAACATTTTATAAATCTATAAACAATATTATTTCGTTGTTTCAGTAAAACAAATTACCAGAAATAGATTTCGATGTTGATTTTCGGCTACGATTATAAAAGAAAATGATAAATTTCGTAATAAATGGAAGTTGTATCATAGAAATATCGATTACTTCATATTTCCATTACTAGGGAAGCGCTCAAAACCATGCATACAAATGGATATAAAAACTACTTAAGTCAAAATTAAAGTGAAGTAGAATCAATATTACGCCTTTTTGGACATTTGTAGCAAATAAACGAAAATCTGACTACTTCCATTTGACTATTTTAAATAACTACTGTGAGATTAACAAACTATTTCTAAATTTAAATAAATGTGTTAATAAATTACATTTAGCAGAAGTCAAAATGCTGAACCTTTTAAATACTCAATTGTTAACCACGAACTTTCAGTAGTTAATGAAATTCGTGATCTGTGTGTAATTATCGATTCCCGATTATTGTTTGAATCCCATATTCGTCATATTACCTACAAAGCTCTTGGTTTTATAGTTTGCGTTATGGCTAACTTCAAAAATATTGCTTCTTTCAATGCTTTATATTTCTCTTTATTAAGAAGTCATCTGGAATATGTCTCTGAAGTAACTCAAAAACTGGCCATTTTCATACTTTGTGCCCCTGAGGACTTCTGATCAGGCTGTCATCAACTACAACATACAGCAGTTTCAGCCTAATCTGACTATACCCTGTTTTCCATTTGTTTTGTGCGGGGTCCTTTATCAACAGACTCAACTTTAAATTTAACAAGTCAATAAAATGACTTGTTATGACCTTATCCTGATAACTTGAAAAAATATAGTTCATGTAGTCTTGTAAACAGGTAAATATTGTTTGATGTATATTTTTTATATAAATAACTATATAAGTATTCATTACTTTTTACTTGGGTACTTAGGGTCATTAAAAAGAAGCGGTGTGAGGAAACTTGAAACCTACAAAATTCCATGAAATTTGGTGTAGAGTAGGTGCAAGAATAATACTTCACTCTACCAATAGGAAACATCCACCTCAAAAAGCAAAAGACAAATGTTGGATAAAGATGGAGGACCTTTACTTTAAAATATAAAAAAAATAATACCACACAGAATATACAGTACCTATAATGAACATAGGGTATCATATACTATAGGATGGTTTATATATTAAATGACTGTATCTGTATACTAAAATGTAATGTTAGGTTAAGAACTATCCTATATTGCAAAAATATTCATTTGTTTATATATTTTGTCATGTATTTATTTTTCATATTTTAGATCAATGAATCAATAGACATTTTTATGCCGAGATTCTTCTTTTGTCTTTCGAAGTCACTGTTTCGTGTTGCTAGTGCGAAGTATTACTCTTGTACCTACTCTATGCCAAGTTTCATGAAATTCTCTAGGGAAGTTTTGTCATGCCGTCTCACGATTGACAAAAGTACCCAAAAACCTTGCCAGAATGTGTAAGAAAATCCCCTGATATAATTTTATGAAACATCGCATGTTGTAGATGGAGAACTTCTGACAATAAGAAAGAGTCACTTTCTAGAACAGAAGTAGAAAAATGAAAGTAGACGAATTATTAAGGTATGCGTCAGGGCTCGTGTTTGCATTTGTATTTCTTATAGTAATTTAGTCTTCGTCTTATAAATACGTCTTTACTTTATTAATTAAGGAGAAATGTAATTTTGTAATTTATAGTTAAATATCATATTATCCATTTAGAAGATAAACAATGATAATTAATTAATTGTTAAGTTTAATACTGTCGATAAATCTAGCATTATTAAAAGGCTAAAGTTATCATTAATTATATTATTTAATAAACAGTCTCTACTTTAAAAATAAATAAATTATTTTCATAAATTTTATCGCTTAAAAAACAATTTATATACACAGATTGTATACACTTTTTATTCCACAATGTTTCCAAATTTCGCCAGCGACTTGTTGCCGCCATCAAAAAAACCTTCCCCTAGGATGTTTCAAAACTGGTCTTGTGTGAATTGACATAAACAAAGATACAAAATGGCCGTGGGAGGCTTCCAAGTTTTTCAACAGTAATTTTCAAACAATCTAACGAAGCAGATATTTCACTTTTCATAGTAAATTACTTTTGCATACCTACTTATGAAATTAATTATGCTTTACATTACTCAAAAACTAGGATACAGAAAAAACATGAATTGTTTTTCATCATCCCCAAAAACAATTGAATTATTCATTAACAACCAACAACAAACTTGTTGTTCAATGCTGGATCCTTTTTATGTATTAAAATATCTCGTAATTTTGATTTAATTATTATTAAATGAAATTGCAAAAAGAATTAGCTGAAACACAGTTCTTCTACATTTGAAAAACTAAATTACTTACAGAATTTTAAGATCTTCGCATCGTACATAAATTCTAACAAAATATATATTTTGCATAAAGCTTGTTATCTTTTAACAATAATTTAGAAAAAAAATAACAATAATATATTTGCATTATGCACAACATAGTCTTTGAAGACAATACAGTCTATAGATTGAAAAATAAAATTACTTTATACTCTCGAATGACATCTTTTTATATTACTATTAGTTTATTATAATTTGCTACTGTAATAAGTGACAATTGGGAAAACTGTTTTCATTTATTGAGTAAGAATTTCTGGAGAATGGGTATTTGCGTGATGGAAAGTGAAAACTTATAAGATCTCGAGATCTTAAAAGTTTTCACTTTCAAGCACGGAAAAGCTCGAGCTGTCTCTAAAAATTGCAACACCCATGCAACGGCAGTGTTAGATTTTCTAAATTTTGGGATATTTTAGACAGAAGTATTATGGCATTGTTCTCAACTGAAAACACCGATTCACATTTCGCCTTGGTTATTGCATTACTATATTCGGAAATCTTATAACTGTGTATTTACAACAATGGTATACTTATATTGCTTTATACTTATTTTTCCGTTATTCAAGTAATTAGTTTTCCTTTATCGGATATGGTGTTACTTATCAAAAACTTCAAGAAATAGAATCAAGAAATCTTGTATGAAAATAATAATCAGTTAAGACAGGAAATTATTTACATGAAGATTCGTTTAAAAATAATTTCGTGATGAAGAAGTTTTTTAATGTTTAATTTTTTCCAAACGTTTATTTTATTAGTACGTAGTACAGATATTATTCTTAACTTATCATAGCACACGTGCATTTATTTTACACACAAACAGTGGAATGGTGACATTATTTTGCCCTCGTTTTTCGCCAACAGCTAATATACCTAACTTTTATTTATCCTAACTAAGGAATGTCTTTATCTAAATTTTTTGTTTCAATTTTCATAAATCTATAAACAAACCTTATCTAATCCCAAAAGAAACATTGACCAATAAGTTTATTAAGAACTTACCTTATGAGAAAAGTTTGTTCACACGTGGGCATGCTATTAATTCTAAAATCACTAACCAACATATTCAACATCCACTACACTATTACAATTTCCTTTTCACTTACTTCTTAACTCACTTTAACAATCACCAACACGTAATTACTAATTACAAAACTCAGAATTAATTTTTTTTTGATCTATGTTTATCAAACTTCGATATGTCTAAAATTATGTCCTAATGTTTTATTTTTCTAACTGATTTCCCTACGGACAAATTTTAAGGTAACTGAAAAAAACAGTCCTTATCAAAATCACGCACTATGCGGTCGTTTTGTTTCCGAGGATGTTACTGAAATCTGCGTACAATGTACCTTATCTTAAAGGTACGTAAATCTGTCACTCAACTTGTGACAAAGACGTCACACAAATTTTTTTCTTGCGTCGCTCCAAATAACAGAAAATTGGTTTAAGCAAATTAAAACCGTTGTTTGGTCGTGTTTTAAGAAAAGTTTATTGCCGCATCAAACACTACTATTTTTGAGCAATTTGTGTTTTAGTTATATACTAATATTATTATTATTGTTATTCGCGTAGGGAACATTTTGAAAAAGACTTTAAACACATTTAAAATAAACATTAAACTAGGAATAATTAATAGCACAAGAATAATTATGTTACATTAAAGAACATTTTCTCTCTTTTAAGTGGAAACATTATTCAACCAAGGTTAACACCATGTTATTAACAAAAGATCTAGAAGACGCATGTGAAATCTTATATAAAAACTTGATAAGGGTGGAAAATGGGTGCTATGAAATGTAAACAAGAAATTCATATCTCGTTAATAGAGAATAAACCTCGTTTTCTTTCAGGTGAATTTAATGTTGCGTAGGTATGCGTTTGCAAATAGATTCTACTGAAATTAACGTCAAATCCTTTACATTTAAGTTAACGCTGTAATACTATCAGAATTTGTACCCGTCATTTTGTATTTATAGGAAAAGCACATGTTTAATAAATATTTAATACTTTAGATCTTTCCAATTAAAAACTGGGCAGTTATTCAAAATAACAAAATTTGCAAGAATTATTATGATATATTTTTGAATGTATTACAAAAACAAAGCTGTATTATAGAAAATTAAAGTAGGTATTGCTGCCGTTGAGTCCATCCCCTCCCTTTTTATACAAATGACCCGCGATCTAATTAATATTCAAATGAGGCGCGATCTAATTAAATGCGCGAATTAAATTCGCGAAATAAATGCGCGAATTAAATTAATTCACGATATCATTTGCATATCTGATCTCTCATTTACATATATCATCTCTCACATGCATACGCGAATTAAATTAATTCACGGTATCATTTGCATATCTCATCTCTCATTTGCCTAGCTCATTTTTTATATCTCATATGCATGCGCGAATTAAATTAATTCACGGTATCGTTTGCATATCTCATCTCTCATTTACATAACTCATCTCTCATTTGTACATCTCATTTTTATATATCATTTGCATCTGTCATCTCTTTCTCATAAATTTATTTTAAAATAAATCTTATGTTGTCATTCCTAATTGATATTTAAATATAGATCTATACCTCATATGATTAACATACGTGTAATATAATTAACTTGTAGAAACATCTAGGATAATAATACGAGAAAAATTTACTTTCAAGTATACAAGGTACCTCTAAAGGGTACTGTCAATCACCGGTCGGATTATCTCTATTGCATTTTGACATGTTTAAATCCAAACGTCATAAACATTTAAAATACAGTCTACAAGTAAATCGATAATGGTCATGTAATTATTATCTTAGCATCTTTTCATTTACAATTATCTAGTAAAAAATGTATTGTTTCATACGATTGACAAATATTAACAGATTAGCTTTCTTTTGAAATTTCTTGAAAGGTTTTTAGTTGATTATTTCTCAGGAACGCAAATTCTATTTGAAAGAAAACAATTAGGGTCGTTATGATTTCCTAAAAATTTATTTAAGTAAAACTTTTAAAATACTGTATAGCATTATTTTAAAATTCAAAAACATTTTCTGTAGCTATTTATAATTGTTTAAGAAGTTACTTCAAACTAATGTTATTGCATGAAAATACGTACAAGGTAATTAGTCGCATTGTTTTTCAACATTCCTTAAAACTGTTTTCAACTATAAATAAACAAAACCTTCTTACAGATGACTGATGAATTCACGTTCAAAGATTTTAACCTGTTAATTGGTTTTACATCTCTTAACATACTCACTCTTGTGTTAATCTGTATAAGTTAGACGTGTAGAAATTTGAATACGGAAATAATTTGAAAGAGACATAACATTATAACGTACTATGTGTGATTAGTTGTATTGTTTCAGAGCTCTGAATCATACAGATTTGATGTACGCTTCATTAACTTTTTAACCGAGAAACATGTTTATTATTATTCTTTACTTAAGATTAATACGAGTTCTTTCCATAATAACTAACAGCTTTCAAGAAAAGTTGTTTTATTTTAAAACTATTGTTCATCATAATTACGCAAACGCCGAAAACTAGTATAAAAACTGAACGCTTTTTTTTAAATAAATCATTCCGAAAGTGTTCTCGAATCATCAAGATAGTTACATCAAGTGAATATTAAAATCAGGTATGTTTTATTTTTGCTTTTATTTTAAAAACTATATGTAAATGTGAAATAAATAAAGATTATTAAAAGTTTCACAGTTTTATTAAAATATACCTGACAATATTGTTTCGACAGCTATGCTGTCATTATCAAAGGTAATATAATTATAAACAAACACGTCGCTAAGGTAGATACAAAATAGGTAACTAGATAAAATAATAATAATAATAATAAAAATTAATAATAAAAATCATAATTAAACATCTAATACTTCCAGTAACGGAGAATTACTGAGCTCAAGTTGTTCATTCATTAAAGGTACCCTGAGTTTGTGTTTGTATATCTCAAAGGCTTCTAAAATGTCTAATTTGCGTTTGTTATTACAAAAATGTAGAAATTTAATATTATTTTGAGGAGTCATTGTGTGATTTTGTTCTAAAAGGTGTTTGGCGTAATTCGATTTTTCAGGATGTTTATTTTTGTAATGACGTACGTGTTCTTTATATCTTATGTCAAAATTTCGAAGTGTTTGTCCAATATATACCGAACTACAAAAAGAACAATTTAAACGGTAAATGCCCGATTTCATGATATCATGTGTTCTGTCTTTAGCATTAAATAAAAATGAAAAAGTGTTAGTGTTGGTTTTAAATGTTATTTTATAATTGTTGGTTTTTCTTAGTATATGTAAATGATTTACGAATGTTTTATCCTTATTTGAAATTCATCGAGTAAGTTGCTTTTATTTTTAACGATGTTGTGTAAACTTATTTTGAAATTTGTTGTAGACTGACTGCAGTTTCTACTTGCGTGAAATCCACATAGTTTTTATTCCAACAGGTTACTGTATCAAGGACGTCGAAGACGCGAAATTATCAACGTTTGATAATTCTGTATCCTGCAAATTTATTTGAAATATATCAAGCAGGTATGTTTTATCTTCAGTTGCTTATATTTTAAAACTGCCTGATATGTAAATGTTTTACGATTGCTTACAGTAAGAAATGAAATTTTTAAAACGAATTGAACCAATCAGCCGGAACAGCAAAACCCGTCAAGAAATTGCATGAATACAACGTGAAGGAAGTAGCACAGATATCAGAGGTCGAAATTATCACCTGCAGGGACGGACGCAGAGCGGTGTTCATTGTCGCTGAAAAATATATAACATATCTACCCAAAAGATTCGCCGACAAACTTACTGAAGATAAAGTGGTCGATCTCAACCAGAAGATAGCGAATAAAACTCTGTCTGTAGGATTGGTTTACCTAGGTAAAGTAAAGACAGAAAGATATCAACCGTATGCTGACTGTATATTTATCGAAACGAATAAGGTATGAAATGTAACAGGTAGTTTATTCAATGAACATTGCCTAATACTTTTTTTTCTGATTCTTCTTCTAGCCTATGGATCCGCAGTTAGAAACACGAGCCTGCTAAATGCCTGCAATTCACCTACCCTATCAATATGTCGTACAATGCAAACATTTCATAACATTATTAAAATCTTATAAATAAAACAATAAAACAAGTTTATAATTTTTCATTTATTTCTACGTATTCATCATATATGAAAGCACGTACGGTAGCAAGATCTAGAATGCTCCTACGCCTTAGAAGTGAAGGTCTTCAGCAGCCTCAGATCAGCAAATTAAAAACTTGATAGAGTCAACATCTAACTCCGAATGTCATACAGAGCTATCAACTAAATCATATACAGCTTTTGCTTAATTGTACGAATAACTCGTTCGATTATTGAAGTCTTAATCACGGAACACGTAGAGTAATGATTTATGTTGTATTCATTCATTAACTTTAACTCGATATATACAAATTCATATATGAGAGAAATGTTATGTATCTCAATACATACCTAAAACGTATTCTTCGTATATTCAGTAAGAGCTACCCATTTTTTTTCTAGACATTCGAATTTTGAACAGATTGATAACATGTTTTCTCATTTAATCAGAATTAGGGTCAAGTTGAATAGCCAAATAAAGTACATAAAAGTCAACAGGTTAAAATAGAAATTCATTTTGCTACTTTTATATGTGCTAAGTAAAATAAAAACAGATATTTCAAAAATTTTATGCATTCTTGAGAGAACGGGGTATAATATTTAAAGCACACACAGGGAAAGGGAATACATAAATACAGTATGTTTTGTATGACGAGGTGTCGTCAGTTTAAAAGAAAAGAGTTTAATGTTGCACGTATTACATCAATTGTATCTGTACATAACAAAGGTATACATCCCTCTTATTAGATTGTCACGAACGTATGTAGTATACTTCTAAATTCATGAATACCTTATATAAGTATTCTAACTAGACAATAAAGGTTTACTGAGATTATATACCTTATAATATAGCAATAGAATTTTTCTAAATTTTATTCTTTAAGTTTTATTTAAATAAATTTTAGGATTCAAAAGCATTTTCCTATTATTATTAATGTACATAGACCCCTTAACCCTTTACCCTCAACCCTACGATGTAAGATTACGAGAGGGTACATGAAGAAAAGGGTATGTTGTAAGAAAAACTAATAATAATCCTTCTCTAGGAACTGGGTAGTCGTATCAACAGTAACATAGACGAATCCAAGCATGAAATAAACAAGATAGAAAAAATACATAAAAACCTTTATGTGTTTTAAACATAATATATGGTAAATAAGTTACCTAAGGACACATCACAAATGTCTATTACAGTTTTTTTGTATTTACAGTGCATTAAGAATAATTGTATCAAATTATATACGTTTAGATATACAGTCCTTTTGTGATAATTATGGCTGAAGGGTGTAAAACAACTACTGTATCAACAATAGCTACATCGAAGTCGCATGAGTTGTTACCGGCTCTTTAACAAGCGTATGCTACAATTCTCTAATTTTCTAGTTTCTAGACATAATGTAGTTTTGAACAGATTTTAGCCTTTTTCGTCATATCTACTACCTTGTAAACTGTTTCTACATATGTGTTCTTCTTGTTTATGCATCATATAGATATTCGTCGCCATGTTTAAACGTTATTTTACAATATATCATACATTTTCAATAGCTTCGAAATACGCAGATATGTAATAATATACTATATACTCTTGTAGGATATTCATCGTATCTATAGTAAACTCGTATGATTAATAATAATCTGTAACCATTTTCGATACCTTCGAAATATAAGTCTATAACATATGTTTGTAATACGTCTTTATAACTTTGAAACACAGGGTAGTTACCTCTTGCAATATCTACAGTTATGAGAACCCTGAAGACTTAACCTTGAGAAATAAATCAGATAAATATTTTACTTTTTATTGAAACGATAACTTTGCATACTAATATATGAAAATAATATAATGTATATCGCCTGATAAATAAAATTGAAATTATTCTTATTATGGTATCAGGGGTCGCAATATATTTACGAGGGACCTACTGATAAGCGTTATATTATACCTGCTACGTATGATACTCTACTGCTGATTGCATACCTAATTAACGCAGTTGTACAAAGTAATATAGGATATACGTTACAGAAAAGTTTAATTTTCCATGCAACAAATGACCTATATATATTTTATGTACAATGCTGACATTAACATATTTAGCGCATACCTGTTGAACATAGCTGTACAAAGTAATATTTAAAAGGCTTAAAAGGCTTATATTTTAGAGATCGGATACAGTCGCATATATTCCTGTACAGTACCTCTAAATTTTACTTTAACAATACATGCAGTCAGGTTTGGCATAAATAGCAATTAGGGATATCAAAACCATACTAACTGAACGCTAACATAATATGCTCTACAGGTCAAACTCAATTAATTAACCCTGGGGCTAAACATCCTTAGGTTAGAAACAGTCTTGAAACAAAAAAAAGTGACAGAGTCCGCCCTATTAGATGGTTAGACAAGAAATCAGAGTTACGTTGTTGGTTGGCAAACATCTTTGAAGAACACTCTGATTCGACCATCTGTTATCCCGATGACGTTATATGAATATGAATAAATGAAAATCATATTCTATATGATAAATAAATTTTACAGTAAAGGGGATCAGTATAAATAGGCGGGTTCCTGTTCCTTCATTAGTCGAGATGAAGCAGCGTAAGAAGAAGAATGGCTCTGGACGACAGGATTGCAAAATACAATGTCCGGTTTGCTTCAAGTTTTTCGCGAGGCCATTCACCTGCAAGAGACACATAAAAGCCATACAGGATTCAAACAGAATCCAGTGTTCTAGCTGTGTCAAAACTTTTTCAAAGAAGATGAAGCAGAATGACCGTCGTCGTATGAAACAGGATTGCAAAATGCAGTGTCCAGTTTGCTTCAAGTCTTTCGCGAGGCCATTCAACTGCAAGAGACACGTAAAAACCATGCACGATTCAAACAGAATCCGCTGTTCTAGCAGTGTCAAAACTTTTTCACACACTGACAGCTTAAAAAGGCAATTGAAAAACGTACACCATAACGTAGTTGTTGTGAAGACAGGAACAGGGGCAAATACTGACATTGCTGGGACAGAAGATATGACCGCAACTAATTAGACGGAATGTTAATTAGACGGAACGAAGATATCATACAATTTTAAGACAGCATCCAAAATAAGACTCATTTTGATAATGCTATTATAGTGTTACAACATCTGATTTAATGGGCGACATCTTCATGTATGTTAATATTTAAATGGATAGGTAGTTTTGAATTATATCATCCCCAATTACTATAATAGTGACTTTAATAGAAATAGAATACAGCTCCGTGTAGACCAGATAATAAATACAATATAAAAAGTCAACATTAGTTTATAAGTATCATCTTTGATAATGATAGATTAGCTATCGAATCAAATTGACAGCTAGATTAAAAAATAAATTTAAATTTTAGAAAATATCACTTCAGTTAGAAACCGTCTCAGAGACCTAAATCAGTTTAATTTTTAACATTTAATCTATAGAATAACTGGAACATCTTTTTGCATAAAAATACTTCTATTAAAAAAAGAGTTCTATGCATTTTCAACATTATAGATATTTTATACATATTTCATCGGTATTGTGATCTGCATTTTACTGGAAAACGAACGCATAGATTAGGTTTATAAAGCTTTACATAGAAACATAGAGTTAAATTAAATTGTATTACGCTCAATGCATAACACCGTCCGTCTTTAGTTTGTATATACATTTTTAAATGGCGCTCTAGTAAACCTATTTGTAAAATATAATATCAAAACGATATGTCATATTGTTCTACCTGTAAAGAGACGAAAGCTCTTACATACCGTTTAGTTAAAGCTAGGTCTTATTTTTATTTATTGATTGTAGTATATTGTTCTCCTGCTTTTAGTAACTACATATACTGATTATTAAATTTCTCTCATAATAAGGTTTTCGGAATCTTGCTAAAAAGTTAGCAACTTATTGAGATTTCAGATAGAAAAAAGGATTGGATTTTTTATAGGTCCCTACTAAGTCAACTGACAGGTTGTAACTCGAGTGTTTCTACAGAAATGCAAGGCTTACGGTGGTATGTTATAATTGACCAACCCTTGTCGTTAATAGCGTAAAATAAGATTTTAACTAATACAGTTCGGTCAGTACCTTGCTTACGTGTGGTTGTGTGTGTGTGAATATTATTCCTGTTACAGCAACAACAATGGGTTGAAAGATTTGATTTGGCGAGCTGGGTAAGTTATTTCTCAGCATTAGAGCTAGTTTTTTTTTCATTTTTTTTCTGTTTTATTGTAATTTATACTTAATTATATCCCTTATATATATATATAAACTGGAGTGAGCTTGTTTCATTTGAAGTAAATCGTAAATCGTGTTGAATTTTCTTTTAATATCAAAATTATTATTCTGATCAAGTTGACTTAAGCCGGTGTTGATTGTATACGTGTTACGTACTTGGTTCATTATGATGTTTGTTATTGTTAATTGTTGTTCCTTGTTCTATTTTTGGTTGGCTTGATTGCTCTTACGCCGGCAGTAGTAACTGACAAATGACTTGTTATTAGTAATTTCAAAAATACACGTATACACCTTCAAATGAAGAAAATATCACAACCTACTTTTTGCAAGAAAGATGTAATCCATTTATAAGTTTATTTTATAGTTTATTTATAGTATATTTCACTTTTAATAACATAATTTAATTACAAAAGGATGGTTTACCTATGGGTAATTCTCTAAGCTAACATATTTATGGACAAGTTTGAAGATCGAATATTTGAATTAAACCTCTCTAAACACATTATCTTCTGGTTTCGTTATGTTGATGACATTTTAGCTTGTTTTGACAGTTCTTTTGAGGTTATCAATGAATTTTTAATTCTTATTAACAGTATCCACCCTAATATAAAATTTACACTAGAAACAGAACAAAACTTTTTAGACTTAAATATCAAGATTAACGCAGACAATCTATTTGAATTTTCCATATACAGAAAACCAACACAAACAGACATAACAATACCAAATGAATCTTGTCACCATAATACACATAAAATAGCAGCCTACAGATCATTAGTACACAGAGCTGTAACTATTCCACTAACAAAATCAGATTTTAGCAAAGAGATATCAACCATTAAACAACTAGCACATGCAAATCATTACAATCCGAACATGATTGACACTTTAATTAAACAAAAAGATTATAGGTTAGCTATCAAAAGAATATATCCCATTGACAATCAAACAGAAGATACAAATTACATACTATACCATATTCTGGCAAAATATCAGAAAAAATTGCACATATACTAAGAAAAACCAACAATTATAAAATAACATTTAAAACCAACACTAACACTTCATTTTTTTTTTCATTTTTATTTAATGCTAAAGACAACACATGATATCATGAAATCGGGCATTTACCGTTTAAATTGTTCTTTTTGTAGTTCGGTATATATTGGACAAACACTTCGAAATTTTGACATAAGATATAAAGACCACGTACGTCATTACAAAAATAAACATCCTGAAAAATCGAATTACGCCAAACACCTTTTAGAACAAAATCACACAATGACTCCTCAAAATAATATTAAATTTCTACATTTTTGTAATAACAAACGCAAATTAGACATTTTAGAAGCCTTTGAGATATACAAACACAAACTCAGGGTACCTTTAATGAATGAACAACTCGAGCTCAATAATTCTCCGTTACTGGAAGTATTAGATATTTAATTCTGATTATTATTATTATTTTATCTAGTTACCTATTTTTGTATCTACCTTAGCGACGTGTTTGTTTATAATTATATTACCTTTGATAATGACAGCATAGCTGTCGAAACAATATTGTCAGGTTGTATTTTAATAAAACTGTGAAACTTTTAATAATCTTTATTTATTTCATGATTATGGAGTTCCACAAAGTAAGGCTGGAAACAATAAACATTTATAAGTGTTTACCTGCTAAGATTTTCAATAATTTTTAATTTTAATAAACTCCCCGGGTGAAACATGTACCCCGTTTTAGCTCTAATTTTATTAATATGGCATTTTGTATAGATCTCTCACGATAATTTATTGTCATATACTGTCTTTGAATATTCTAAAACAGCTAAAAGCTATCCATGTTAGCAATTTTTAAATAACGAAATTTTTATTGAAGTGGTGTGGTGAAGCTCGCTAGCAGAGCTCAGCAATATACATTTCATTAAGATTTTCCCCTTTACTGTAAAATTTATTTCTCATATAGTATATCATTTTCATATATTAGTATGACTTCATAATGGCGTCCTATAACGTCATCGGGATAACAGATGGTCGAATCAGAGTGTTCTTCAAAGATGTTTGCCAACCAACAACGTAACTCTGATTTCTTGTTTAGCCATATAACAGGGCGGACTCTGTCATTTTTTTTGTTTCAAGACTGTTTCTAGCCTAAGGATGTTTAGCCCCGGGGTTAATTAATTGAGTTTGACCTATAGAGCATATTATGTTAGCGTTCAGTTAGTATGGCTTTGATATCACTAATTATTATTTACGCCAAACCTGACTGCATGTATTGTTAAAGTAAAATTTAGAGGTAATATACAGGAATATATGCGACTGTATCCGATCTCTAAAATATAAGCCTTTTAAGCCTTTTAAATATTACTTTGTACAGCTATGTTCAACAGGTATGCGCTAAATATGTTAATGTCAGCATTGTACATAAAATATATATAGGTCATTTGTTGCATGGAAAATTAAACTTCTCTGTAACGGATATCCTATATTACTTTGTACAACTGCGTTCATCAGGTATGCAATCAGCAGTAGAGTATCATACGTAGCAGGTATAATGACGCTTATCAGTAGCTTATCCCTCGTAAATATATCACGACTTCTGATGCCATAATAAGAATAGTTTCAATTTTATTTATCAGGCGATATACATTATATTATTTTCATATATTAGTATGCAAAGTTATCGTTTCAATAAAAAGTAAAATATTTATCTGATTTATTTCTCCAGGTTAAGTCTTCGGGGTTCTCATAACTGTAGATATTGCAAGAGGTAACTACCCTGTGTTTTAAAGTTATAAAGACGTATTACAAACATATGTTATAGACTTATATTTCGAAGGTATCGAAAATGGTTACAGATTATTATTAATCATACGGGTTTACTATAGATACGATGAATATCCTACAAGAGTATATAGTATATTATTACATATCTGCGTATTTCGAAGCTATTGAAAATGTATGATATATTGTAAAATAACGTTTAAATATGGCGACGAATATCTATATGATGCATAAACAATAAGAACACATATGTAGAAACAGTTTACAAGGTAGTAGATATAACGCAAAAGGCTAAAATCTGTTCAAAACTACATTATGTCTAAAAACTAGAAAATTAGAGAATTGTAGCATACGCTTGTTAAAGAGCCGGTAACAACTCATGCGACTTCGATGTAGCTATTGTTGATACAGTAGTTGTTTTACACCCTTCAGCCATAATTATCACAAAAGGACTGTATATTTAAACGTATATAATTTGATACAATTATTCTTAATGCACTGTAAATACAAAAAAACTGTAATAGACATTTGTGATGTGTCCTTAGGTAACTTATTTACCATATATTATGTTTAAAACACATAAAGGTTTTTATGTATTTTTCTATCTTGTTTATTTCATGCTTGGATTCGTCTATGTTACTGTTGATACGACTACCCAGTTCCTAGAGAAGGATTATTATTAGTTTTTCTTACAACATTATTATTAGTTTTTCTTACATGCTTTTGAATCCTAAAATTTATTTAAATAAAACTTAAAGAATAAAATTTAGAAAAACTCTATTGCTATATTATAAGGTATATAATCTCAGTAAACCTTTATTGTCTAGTTAGAATACTTATATAGGGTATTCATGAATTTAGAAGTATACTACATACGTTCGTGACAATCTAATAAGAGGGATGTATACCTTTGTTATGTACAGATACAATTGATGTAATACGTGCAACATTAAACTCATTTCTTTTAAACTGACGACACCTCATCATACAAAACATACTGTATTTATGTATTCCCTTTCTCTGCTGATATGCTTTCTACAGTGTGTTTTAAATATTATACCCCGTTCTCTCAAGAATGCATATTATTTTCGAAATATCTGTTTATTATTTTACTAAGCACATATAAAAGTAGCAAAATGCATTTCTATTTTAACCTGTTAACTTTAATGTACTTTATTTTGCTATTCAACTTGACCCTAATTATGATTAAATGAAAAAACATGTTATCAATCTGTTCAAAATTCGAATGTCTAGAAAAAAAATGGGTAGCTCTTACTGAATATACGAAGAATACGTTTTAGGTATGTATTGAGATACATAACATTTCTCTCATATATGAATTTGTATATATCGAGTTAAAGTTAATGAATGAATACAACATAAATTATTACTCTACGTGTTCCGTGATTAAGACTTCAATAATCGAACGAGTTATTGGTACAATTAAGCAAAAGCTGTATATCATTAATTGATAGCTCTGTATGACATTCGGAGTTAGATGTTGACTCTATCAAGTTTTTAATTTGCTGATATGAAGCTGCTGAAGACCTTCACTTCTGAGGGGTAGGAGCATTCTAGATCTTGCTACCGTACGTGCTTTCATATATGATGAATACGTAGAAATAAATGAAAACTATAAACTTGTTTTATCGTTTTATTTATAAAACTTTAATAATGAAATGTTTGCATTGTACGACATATTGATAGGGTAGGTGCATTGCAAGCATTTAGCAGGCCCATGTTTCTAACTGCGGATCCATAGGCTAGAAGAAGAATCAGAAAAAAAAAGTATTAGGCAATGTTCATTGAATAGATACCTGTTACATTTCATACCTTATTCGTTTCGATAAACACACAGTCAGCATACGGTTGATATATTTCTGTCTTTACTTTACCTAGGTAAACCAATCCTAGAGACAGAGTTTTATTCGCTATTCTTTATCTTCAGTAAGTTTGTCGGCGAATCTTTTGGGTAGATATGTTATATGTTTTTCAGCGACAATGAACACCGCTCTGTGTCCGTCCCTGCAGGTGATAACTTTGACCTCTGATATCTCTGCTACTTCCTTCACGTTGTATTCGTGCAATTTCTTGACGGGTTTTGCTGTTCCGGCTGATTGGTTCAATTCGTTTAAAAATTCCATTTCTTACTGTAAGCAATCTTAAAACATTTACATATCAGGCAGTTTTAAAATATAAGCAACTGAAGATAAAACATACCTGCTTGATATATTTCAAATAAATTTGCAGGATACAGAATTATCAAACGTTGATAATTTCGCGTCTTCGACTTCCTTGATACACTAACCTGTTGGAATAAAAACTATGTGGATTTCACGCAAGTAGAAACTGCAGTCAGTCTATAACAAATTTCAAAATAAGTTTACACAACATCGTTAAAAATAAAAGCAACTTACTCGATGAATTTCAAATAAGGATAAAACATTCGTAAATCATTTACATATAGTTTTTAAAATATAAGCAAAAATAAAACATACCTGATTTTAATATTCACTTGATGTAACTATCTTGATGATTCGAGAACACTTTCGGAATGGTTTATTTAAAAAAAAGCGTTCATTTTTTATACTAGTTTTCGGCGTTTGCGTAATTATGATGAACAATAGTTTTAAAATAAAACAACTTTTCTTGAAAGCTGTTAGTTATTATAGAAAGAACTCATATTAATCTTAAGTAAAGAATAATAATAAACATGTTTCACGGTTAAAAAGTTAATGAAGCGTACATCAAATCTGTATGATTCAGAGCTCTGAAACAATACAACTAATCACACATAGTACGTTATAATGTTATGTCTCTTTCAAATTATTTCCGTATTCAAATTTCTACACGTCTAACTTATACAGATTAACACAAGAGTGAGTATGTTAAGAGATGTAAAACCAATTAACAGGTTAAAATCTTTGAACGTGAATTCATCAGTCATCTGTAAGAAGGTTTTGTTTATTTATAGTTGAAAACAGTTTTAAGGAATGTTGAAAAACAATGCGACTAATTACCTTGTACGTATTTTCATGCAATAACATTAGTTTGAAGTAACTTCTTAAACAATTATAAATAGCTACAGAAAATGTTTTTGAATTTTAAAATAATGCTATACAGTATTTTAAAAGTTTTACTTAAATAAATTTTTAGGAAATCATAACGACCCTAATTGTTTTCTTTCAAATAGAATTTGCGTTCCTGAGAAATAATCAACTAAAAACCTTTCAAGAAATTTCAAAAGAAAGCTAATCTGTTAATATTTGTCAATCGTATGAAACAATACATTTTTTACTAGATAATTGTAAATGAAAAGATGCTAAGATAATAATTACATGACCATTATCGATTTACTTGTAGACTGTATTTTAAATGTTTATGACGTTTGGATTTAAACATGTCAAAATGCAATAGAGATAATCCGACCGGTGATTGACAGTAACCCTTTAGAGGTACCTTGTATACTTGAAAGTAAATGTTTTATTATCCTTGATGTTTCTACATGTTAATTATATTACACGTATGTTAATCATATGACGTATAGATCTATATTTAAATATCAATTAGGAATGACAACATAAGATTTATTTTAAAATAAATTTATGAGAAAGAGATGACAGATGCAAATGATATATAAAAATGAGAGATGAGTTATGTAAATGAGAGATGATATATGCAAACGGTACAGTGAATTAATTTAATTCGCGCATGCATATGAGATATAAAAAATGAGCTAGGCAAATGAGAGATGAGATATGCAAATGATACCGTGAATTAATTTAATTCGCGCATGCATGTGAGAGATGATATATGTAAATGAGAGATGAGATATGCCAATGATACCGTGAATTAATTTAATTCGCGCATTTAATTCGCGCATTTAATTAGATCGCGCCTCATTTGAATATTAATTAGATCTCGGGTCATTTTCATAAAAAGAGTGGGGATTGACTCAACGGCCGCAATACCTACTAATTAAGTTTAAATTAAGACCACTAGCAGACGTGGATCATTTGCAAACTTCTACTCTAGCTAGCTCGTACCAGTTGCAGTTTGTTAATAATTTTTGGTATACGTGAATAGTTACTTTGGCATAATACGTAAGTAATTTATTAAAATTGAAATGAAATGAATCATTACTTGTCGATTTAATTCAATAATGTGTTGGTCCACCTCAATTTGTTACACACTTATTAGTTTGTCTAGGTCTGGATCTGATAAAATGGTTAATGTCCTCTTGGGATGTCGCAGGCTACCCGTGTCCTATACATCAGATTTTCCAAAGTTTTTGGAGAGTGTGATAAGTTGTTAGGTCTTCTACCCATGGCATCCCGCGTATGTTCTATGAAAGAAAGATCTTGGAGAACATGGAAAAAACTTAACTTGAGACATGTTGAAATATTCTAATGTTACCTTTTCTACATGTACACGGTCATTGTCTTGTTGGAAAATCGGATTCTGAAGTCTCCTTCAATCGCTGACCACTAACATTACCTCTAACGAATACTAGCGGTGACCTAGAACCATATGCAATAGCTCCCCAGACCATTACTCCAATGGTACGGTGCCTGTACCTTTCTGCAGCAAGCTGCAGATTACGTCGGTGTCCACGTCTTCTAGTCCTTGCTCGACCTGCATTCATGGCCCGACAGAATCTTGATTGGAACCATTTATTTTACCGCTTAATGCGATTGTTTATTTATAGGTGTCATCATTTATATTGTGATGTTAATGTTATTTCTGGGCTAGTATATAAGCCCGGTTGGTGTGCGTGTGCTATCACAAGCGATAGCTCCAGCTGGTGAGTCAAAAAAACTCGAAACTGTAAGTATTACGAATACTTATACAAATCTGTGTGGGTTAACGTCACTGTTTAAACTTTGTTCATTTTCAGTTGAGTGATTTCATGTAATTAAATCTTACAATAATATTAACTTTAATGTTAAGATGTATATGTAGATATATATTTGTAGAAAAACTTATCACCCCGACTAGGAATCGAACCCAGGATCTTCTGCTTGCCGAGCAGATGCTCTAATCGCTGAGCCATCAAAGTTGATGCCTACGGAAATGACAATCCTACTACATAAATTGGAATTAATGTATTTATATATGATAACTAATTAAATACCGCTTTTTCATGTTGGTGTGTTTTACAAATTGCGACTTTGAAGGCTCAGCGGTTTACCAGCCTAGCATTTGCCAGTTCAGCAGCCGATTTACAGATGGTATAGCACAAATTCCATACTTGTGTTAATTAAAGAAAACTGCAGGAAACCTTAGCCTGATCTACCAGCACCGGGATTCGATCTCGGTCTTCTTATAACATTTTTAATTGAGGTTGAGAACTAAAATATCTTAAACAGCATAGATTTACAAAGCCAAGGCGCTTGACTGTGCATATTCTTAGACACTCGATGTTTAGCTTAACATCTCCAAAATACGATTAGGGTTTTTAGAATCATTAGAATTTTTATAAAACATTTTTAGATTTAATGAAGGTTTTATTTAAAATGGTTATCTAAGGTGACTCTTTCTATTTACATAATATTTTTTTATTTAGAAGTCAATGTTTTAAAATGTAACATAAAACCGATTTCAGTATTTAGATAACATAGTCATAACTGTTTCAGTAGATTTCATTATGTTTTCATGTTGTCTCACCTATGTATTTTTAGTTAAAAAAGCATTTTAATGCATTCAGATCTGTTGTTCTTTAAAAACTTCATTTTGTTTTCTGCACTGTTTTCTATTCTTTTTAATGCTAGACAGTTTGCATAATATTCTACAATATTATGTTTTCTTCTCTCCTTTATGCCGGAATGCCGTATTTAAATCTCTTATAACATGAATAATGTGATTTTAAAATGTTACTCTCTCATCTTTAATACTAGACATATTTTTGTAACAGTCTTCCCAGGTTATAATCTGAAGGTAACATTTTATGTGATAATACTATTTTATAGACGAGTTTTTTATATATTACCCATCTATACCAGCTTGTTTCTCGATTATTTTATTCGAAACGCTCATCTCCTAAAATTCATTTATGTTTCTTGAAATTCCATTGATTTCTGCACACATTAAAAAACCACAGCTACAATATTTACCGATTATGTAGATTTCTTTTTGTGACAACCAGTTCGAGTGTTAAAATTTCGTATTTCTATATTATGTACCTATAGGTATATCCGTTATTGTTATGAAATGAGCAGCTGCTTTATCGATTGATTGTAATGGACAGTGTCACACCAAACGTATATAATAAGCACATATTCACTGTAACATGTATTAAATGTCAGTAAGTCGGCAAACTTCTGTTTCGGTTTGCAATTTCATGACAAACTAACAAAACTGGGATTTGTTTGTATAAAATTTAAGTAAGATACGATAAATTTTAGTAGTTGCTAACAACACGATACAATTTAAATCAAAAGTCAACAAAGACTTTAATCTACTACAAAAACAGATTTGTTCTTTCTTTGTTACTTGAACTTATGTGGACAAGACAGCAGGTTGACATTCTAAACACCTTTTTAATATATCATTGGTACAATTACATTGGTCTACGATGTTAATGCTTTATCCAAAAAGACATGTTTTCAATTATAGTTTTCCTATATCTCCTATCTCCTGGTCAAGAAAAATTGTCACCGTGAACGTGTACCGATATTACTTACTATCCATTTTTTTTTCTAGAGTCCTCTGACTTTGAAAGCGTATTTCTCGGGAACTAATGAACCAAATTAAATATTTTAAAAACAAGCAAATAGTAAATTTATTTCTACATATAATAGTAAAATATTATATTTCTAACTGGTATACTTTTGTTTTTATCGGACGATACCATTTTTAGGGACAATTTCATTGAAAGTAAGTTAACTAATTTTTTTCTCAGAAAGTATATATCGTATATCTATGAAATTTTTGTAGGGGGTTAGAAAGAAACCTCGCGGTTCTTATGTTATTAATTTTCAGACAAACAAGCGTTTTATTCAAGATTTATGCGAAAAAATAACGAACTATGCGTTCTTATTTATTAATAGAGATAGCGTCAAGATTCTTTCGCTAAATCAACACTTTTCATGTGTAGACATTATTTTTTTCAAAAAAATGTTCCTAATTTTAATAATAGAAATGCGGAAACAAAAAAACGATTTTTGATGACGAGCGGTTTAGACAAAAACGGTTTTTCTGTTATTACACTTTTATTGTTAAAATTCGGATTATTTTTTTAAAGAAAATAATGTCTATACATGAAAAGTGTTAATTCAGCGAAAAAAATTTTACGCTATTTCCATTAATAAACAAGAACGCATAATTCGCTATTTTTTCATATAAATCTCGAATAAAACACTTTTTCGTCCGAAAATTAATAGGATAACAACCGTAAGGTTTCTTTTTAACCCCTACAAAAAGCTCATAGATATATGACATATACTTTCCGAGAAAAAAAATATTTAACTTACTCTCATTGCAATTGTCCCTAAAAATGGGTACCTTTTATTGCGTATCGTCCGATAAAAACAAAAGTATACCAGTTAGAAATATAATATTTTACTGTTGAATGTAGGAATAAATTTACTATTTGCTCGTTTTTAAAATATTTAATTTGGTTCATTAGTTCCCGAGCAATACGCTTTCAAAGTCAGAGGACTCTAGAAAAAGAATGGATAGTAGATTAATGCTTTCTCCGTTGTTAGAATAAAATGTAATACAACCCTGTATTATAATATCTCGAATTTAGATAAACTTTCATCTTACTTATCATAGCTATTCAAAATTAATACCCTATGAAAGAAACATTTTAGAGTAATAATAAATACGTTTTATTCTAGGAACCCACTTAAAGTTAAAGACTGGAATCGAAAAATATTAAATTCTAGGCGTAGTTTTTTGCTTGTTTGCCATTCCTTTTATCCCATATGTTATGAAGTGGTTTCCCTTATCCGTTAAAATTAAGTAAGAAATCTGATCTCAAAATGCTGCGGTTGCACCACGTTGAAGGTGAAAAGTTGATTAATGCCGCTGGCGTTATTAAAATTGCAACGAAGTGAGTTTGTTAAGTTTAAACAATTCGAATGAAGTAAGGATTCGGTTGAAGTTTACCGTACCGTAGAATGCAGATACGCTGTGGTGTACCTTGAGATTTTTAAATTCATTTTTCGGCGCTTGTTTAAAATCTGTTGAAGCTTTTAATATTGTAAAAAAGATTAACAAACTCCTGTCGTATTGTCAGAGGATTATTAATATAAATTTAGTTGAGAACCTCTCAGGTATTTTTAAAGTTTAGAAGGTAGTTGGATTTGAATAAGTTCAAAAGAGCACCAATTCTCTAATATTTTCTTAACGCACCACGTTGGAACTGTTGTTAACCTTAAAAACAGGTAAATTCTGTTAAATTAAACGATTTAAGTCAAGTGCGAATTTGATAAATCTACTTACCGAACATTCCTAAATTGATTTTAATGTTAATTCTGTCTTGCTTTTTATATTACAAGATAGTGACTAGATTCTAAGTCCAACAATGTCCAAATGGGCACTATTGAGTGGTCATCAAAATTTTATTTCTGCGTTAATATGCTATAAATCACGTAAAATACTTCCTTTTTGGTCCCAAAACAAAGGAAAAATACTGTTCTATGGTATCTTTCATAAATTTAATTTAAGTCATTTTTTCCAATGGCAAGAGGATGGCTCGCTACTTTATTAAAAAACTAGATTTTTTACGAATCATATGATACCCATAACACTTAATTATGTACGTTATGTTATTTAATAATGTACTGATAAAACTTAAAATAACAGATATTATATAAATTCAAAGTCTAGACTGATCCATGAAAAAATAAACATCTACGAAAAAAGAGAAGATAACTTTAAAAAGTAATCTACCTGCAACATCCAAGGCCATCTTCTTTCGATCGAAAGAAAAGGTCAAATCGAGAGTTGGGGTCTTATGTGGAAAAATGCAAATGGAGGTCGTATACGTACTTTCCAAGTTCAGCTGTGTCTCAAAAGACATAGACTTGGCAGAAGGAATCGCTTTCAAAAAACACTTTGCAGTTTATACAACGAAAACCTTCCATCGCTAAATGAGACGCACCAAAGATTGATCTGCATTTTATTAAAAGAAATGATGCGGTAGATTGTGGTGGCTATCTTGCAATATGTATAATCGCCATTACAGCACACATGTAATTGAGAGGAATTTATGAATGATAATTTCATTTCACTGATATTTAAAAAATTATAAATTTTAATATTCTACTTAAAATTATTATCAATATTAACAGGAGTATTAAACTTATATCTGTCACAATTACAATCACTAAGACATCAGCTACAGCATATCGAAGACATTTTATTGTTTACAACGCCACACACAGGGATGAAACCTGATTCTAGCTAGTCAAAATTATTTTATAGGCTTAACTGAAAGCAAATTGCTAGAATAGTATAAAAATGATAAAATAATAAAAAAAGAAAGAAAAGAATTCTTTTGAGCCACTAGAGCTGGATCAGTTTGATACTTTTATACTTTTCCAAGAAAAAATTAGTAATTATGTTATTGGGAAATAAGGCAAAGAGGTAAAATAAATAGCATTTACACGAATTCTTCTTTATTTTAAGAAATATTTCACAACTTAAAATGCTATTTAAATATCTAAAAATGAAATAACCTGCAAAAATTATATTGCTAATCGTTTAATAACCACCCCTTTTTATTTCGATTGTATTTCAGTTTATGCATCATTGTGCATGTTGATTTTCAAATAAGTTATTCTTTATACTATAGCAAAAACTTACTAAAAATACAAACGCAACAGCTTGCAAGATTTCTATGTAAGTTATAAACCACAAAATAAAACATTTATTATTCGGAAAGTAAAACTCACCGTTTTCTATATTAGAAGGGTATCAACTTACCTTTTTATAAGACTTATTAGCACTTCGATTCTGTTTTTATAAATTATTGAAATCAATAAACAAACAGTTCTACAAAAAACACGTTCACGTTAACGAACAAACTACAAATACATCTACACAGATTGGCGCCTTCGGAAGTGTTTTAACACTGGCTTGCACTTTACCGGAATTGTCGTGTTTTTCTTTATGGTTATTATTTGTCGTAACGGTAAACGGCAGGTAGTTACGAGTTCACTAAGCTTTCTACTAAAATACTAATTCTTAGAATACCTTTGATTTTAACAATGGTTTTTGGAGTTTTGACCGGCTAGAATCAGGTTTCAGCCCTGTGTGCGCCATGTAATTTTTTGTCGCGTCCCAGTATCTTGGAAAACTAGAATTGGGACATGCCAATAAATATAGATGGTGTTATACAACATCAAAATGTCTTCGATGTGCGGTAGCTGATGACGTAGTTTTTAGCAGTTGTTTTTGCTGTGCTGTATTTGTTAATATTTCCAACGTCATGTTGTTCATGCGACCGATAAAAAGAGAGAAGTAGAAAACACAGGGCGACATACTTAATTAGTGCTTTGTGAAAAGACCCAGGCTAATTAAATAATGCGTAGGTAAACCTGTGATTTGAATAAAAAAAGTTAGAAGTTTAGAAAAGTTAGATCAATCTTTGGCTCGTCCCAATTGGCGATGGAAGGAGATATACAAAAAAACAATCTCGATTGTAAGACATAGATTAGATGGCATTATTGTTACTGATATCTTTACAATACCACTATATCGCACTCATTCTAATAACGTTTATATCAATAAAAGTTTGAAATTCAATTTATTGTTGGTATAATCATATACGAGTATCTAGTTGAAGACTATTAACTACCAAAAATGACTACTTGAAAGGAAACACGATATTTCTTAAATGCAGACAAAAACAAAGAGATTATACAACCGAATTGCAAATTAATTTGTTTATAGTTGTAGATAAAGAGATATAACTCAAAATTAGTTGACTCGATAGACTAATTGTCCAGCACTCTACTAATCACAGATTGTAGTAAATAAGGTGTTACTAGTAATTATTAGTATTACATAACTATGTAATGTCATATTGACCGTTTCAAAGAGCTATCAGCATCGATGTTAGTTTCAGTAGATTAGTTTAACCCTAAGGTTAAGTGCAGTATAATTTATTTATAGACAAATAGAATGTTAAATATGAACAAAATAAATATGTTACCTATAGTTCATTTCAAAATTATAGAATTCAGAGTAAGGTATATTTTAAATTTTTGCACCAGTCACTACAAATTACTAAACTAAGATATTACAAACGGTTAGATCTGATACGCTTAGAGGTTTAGTACCTGCCATTTATGTGATTGCGATATACTTTTAAGAAAATATCAAGAGGATGCATTTATTTAAAAAATTTACTTAACGTTTTCTGTTTATAATTATTAAGTTTAATTTTAATTTTATTAAATTAATTATTAATTTTAAGTTTATATAAATTATCAAATTATTTAAGCATTTATTGTTTTTTGTTAGCAAGTTTCCCAATCTGAATTTATTATACGCTTTGAAAATGAAGCGATGAAATGATACTGTTACGTTCTTTTTAAAATAATAATCAAAATGCTATTTAAAATCGTCTATTAATAAAGAAAATATTATTCACAATGCACTTAATTAAAAACACTATAACTATAAACTATTTAACAAACTATTAAAAATGCTAGGTATTTACAAATTTATTTGAGGACTTATTTATATAAAAACTATTTATGTATTAACTAATTATTCAGAGTACATTTCAACACGACGCCGGTTAAACATTAACTGCCCTCCTTCCACCCGTGAACTCAATTTATATCTTTCATACGATGACTCATACATCTAGAATATTCGATGACGTGTTGATAAGTCATACACACAGCTGTCGATAAGTGGCGTCAATGAGGCGTGTCGATGAGTCATACTTGTACGTGTTGATTGATGTGTCATACAGTTGATGACTCATACATCTAGAATGTTTGATGACGTCATATGTGGGTTTACTATTCGTTACACTGCCCCCCTCTTCAAGTCAACTTCCAGCAGGTTTCGAACGATTCTCCAATCCAACTGGTCCCGCCCACAGCCGAGTTTGGGAACTGCCAATTTGTTAATACCCCTGGTAAGCAACTCGGTCCTCAAATCCCATAATGCCCTCCACAGGTCGGCGTAACTCGGTTTCTGGAAGTAAAACTGCTTGGTTACCAAGTAGTAAATGGAGCGGTCATGATCAGGCAAGTGTAAGGCTTTGCCAACAGAGGGATTCTGATCTCGAAGTTCATCCAGCCGTCCAAATTTATTCCTAAACACTACTACGATCCCCCTGGACATGCGGAGATCCTCGGAGACACAGTGAGTAATGGAATAATCACCAGGGACCCGAAAGAGGTCTTGTTGCATCTCGGTCGTGACTCCGAATCGGGCTTTTATAGTTCCGGAAAACGCAGCCATAAATTCTCCAAAGGTTGGCTGATCATCTTCAGGCCTTACGGCAGGTATGGGCAATCTACGGCCCGCGGGCCACATGCGGCCCTCCAGCAAGTTCTGTCCTCCCCGCCATTGAATTCTTTCGTTGTATATCAGCACGGCCCGCGAAGTTAGCTCGATAAGAATATTACAAAACGTATTTTTTCTTACTACTCGCAGCACGAGACATTGAGCGGTCGCATCATAAAGCTAAAATCTGAGAATGTCGAAGATTTCAGTACGACTAAGAGAGTTTGTCGCGCTTAATACAGAAATATCAGTAACAACGACTGACAAGTACTGACGAGAGAGCGTTAGAAAATTCACGAAAATTTGAGATACTGTAGGCTCGTACTTCGTGGTGTGCTAAATCGCACACATTTTTTGGCAATGCGGCGAATTTGACTTTTCTGTCATTTACACATCATGTAATTTTTTTCGTTCCGCTCCATATAAAAACATTCAGTAACTTCACACTATGCATGTATTAATAAAACCAAAATAACTGATTAAATGAAAAGCATTTCTAGGAACACCACGCCGCATTAACTAAATCAAATTTACATAAGCAGAAACGAAGCACTGTGCAAGTCCTCCTTTGATGCATACAGTTTCCGCCTCGAAGACGGAAGTTAGCCATCACACTATTCGCGAACCTCTAATCGCGAACCACACATCGTTCGTTGACCGCTTTTACAAACATTTTTCTTTGATGCTTCCAGTTTCCCGCCTTTGGCGAACCGACGAACCATGAATCACAAACCAGGCATAGTGCATAGGCCGTTTTAGGCCGCTAGCAGGCACGTAGACAGCCAGCCGAGGGGGGAGCTCATGGTGCTGAAGCCCTCTCCCACGAAGCATCACTTTAAAGTTTATTTTATTGTATTAAAATGTTTTTGTAATAATTATATCTGATTTAATGTCAGTCACCCCCCGAAAGAAATTTCTGGCTAGGGGCTACGGGCCAGCTATATAACGAGAAGCACCTGTAACAGCCTCCACCGCCAGTCTGTGTTAAGAACAGTCGTGAAAGCAAAGGAAGTGAAACCGCACAGAAGTTAGTTGAATTTAGGTAACAGTGTAGTGTACATTGGGTTACTCTGGTTCGAATTGTTTTGAAAGTTTGAAAATATTTCAGTTCATAAAATATGTCCGGACCTTTAAGTAGTAAATATCGAAAGGTTGATCAAGAATGTCGTATCTTCCAAGAAAGGTGGATCACAGAATATTTCTTTGTTATGTATAAGAATAAACCAATTTGTCTGATTTGCAATGAAGCCATCGCGGTTTTAAAAGAATACAATTTAAAAAGACATTATACCACCAAACATTTGCAAAGATACAGAATTTAACAGGGCAACTAAGAAGTGACAGAATCGAACAATTAAAAAAGAATTTGGTTGATCAACAAAATATTTTTTTAAATGCAGTGAAGAAGCTCAAGATATTGTTCGGACAAGTTATGCTGTTAGTAAGAAGATGACGGAACATTGAAAGTCTTTCTTAGAAGGCAAATTTGTAAAAGAGTGCTTAATAGAAGTGGCAAATATCTTGTGTCCTAGCAGAGGCACTATGTTATTTAAATACAGAATTTACATCCAGATTTCAGAATTTCTGCTCACGTGAAACTCAATTCCAAATATTGATAGATCCTTTCATCGTAGACGTGGAGCAAGTGGAAATGTCGCTTCAAATGAAGTTAATTGAACTTCAAGCAGATGTTATGAAAAATCAGTTTCGGGAGACACCTCTGCAAGACTTTTACGTGAGATATATTTCCAATGATAAATATCCAAATTTGATAAATTTTATATCTAAATTAATGATGTCTCTCTTCGGCACTACTTATTGCTGCAATGTTTTTTAAAAACGAATTTGGCAAAATCAGAAAACAGATCAAGGATTACAAATGCAGTCCCAAGTTTCTCATTAGTTATAGTTGTACGTAGTATAAGTTATTATTTGTTTATTGTGGTTTGATTTTAGTATTATTGTGTTACTATTTTATTGTAATAGTAATACCAACTGTAGATACAGTTACACGTCTGTACTTAATTTTTTTAAATAAATATAAGATACTATTATTATTAATTCTTCTTGTTTTGGCCCGTGGTCCATACTATTTTTTTCTATTTGGCCCTCTGCAAAGAAAAGGTTGCCCATACCTGCCTTACGGTATTGACAGCCACCTCAGCGTCATCTTCTCTATCCGGGACTACGTTATTGTTTTCCTCATAGTGCGCCAGACGATTGGAGTGTATCACCTTTGGTTTCCCTCTTGGCAATTTCTGGATGCGATAAATCAAGTCATTTATTCGTTTCTTCACCTGGTATCGGCTCTCCCAATTTCGCTGTAAGTTTGGAGAATAGCCACGACGTCTTTGCGGGTTGTATAACCAGACAAGCTCTCTAGGTTGAAACCCTCCTTCTTGGGCTCTCACATCGTACGTAGTCTTCATACGGTCACCGCGATTCGGCTAGTGTTTCGGGTTCGGTCGTGAATATCCTCCAACTTCTTCTTTAAGTTGACCACATAATCATTTCCGGCTACCTCCTGCTCTATAGGTGGGGATCCAAATTCCAGATCACACGGTAACCGTAACTCGCGTCCAAACATCACAGACGCTGGTGACTGACCGGTTGCTTTGTGGACCGATGCACGATAAGCCATCAGGAACAGATGCAGGTATTGGTCCCAGTCTCGTTGATGATCGGCGACGACCTTGGCCAAATATTTGCCCATTGTCCGATTCATGCGTTCTACCATTCCATCGGACTGCGGATGTAACGGTGTGGTCCGAGTCTTGCGAATGCCCAACAATCAACAGACTTCTCCAAAGAGTACAGACTCACAATTGCGGCCTTGATCCGAATGCAGCTCCATTGGCACTCCGAAGCGACTGAAAAACTCTTTGACTAGTACGTCAGCAACAGTCGCAGCTTCTTGGCTTGGTATGGCATATGCTTCTGGCCATTTGATAAAATAGTCCATTGCCACTAAGATGTATTTATTCCCATCGTCGGTTTCGGGAAAGGGTCCGGCAATACCTATAGCTATTCTTTCCAGGGGATTACCCACATTGTACTGCCTCATAGGTGCTCTTCGTTTCCCCAAGGGTCCGTTACCAGCTGCACATAGTTCGCATTTACGGCACCACTCTTTCACGTCTTCTTTACAATTGACCCAATAAAAAAGCTCTCTAACTTTCTCCAAAGTCTTCTTCACACCGAAGTGTACTCCTGAGGCACCATCATGGAGATGTCGCAATACTGTAGCCACTCGGCTCCTTGGAACCACGAACTGAGACCTAATGGTGGTGCCATCTTCACTCTCCAGCACTCGCTTCAGGAGATCATCTTCCACCTTCAAAGACTCCCATTGTGCCCAATATGCTTTTAGGGTTCTGTTGAAAGGGCTGACAGCTTCCCAGGCAGGCCTTTCTCCCACACGCTTCCATTCCAGTGCCATTTTTAATTCAGGATCAGCCTCCTGCTGTCGTTGCAATTGTTCCGGCAACCAGTTGTCGTTGACGATAGTAGTTCTTAATACTTGGCAAACCTTCACTTCAAGACGAGAGCAATGACTGCAGTCCGTCGGACAGGGTCTTCTTGAAAGAGCATCGGCATTTCGATGGCTGGTGCCCGCTCGATGTTCCGTGTCAAAATCATATCCTTGTAGTCGTTCAATCCACCTTGCGACTTGGCCTTCAGGATTAAGGAATTGTAGAAGCCATTTCAACGCTGCGTTCCGTCCTCAATAAAAACTTCCGTCCGTACAAGTATTTGTAGAAGTGCTCAACGGACTTCACGACAGCCAATAATTCTTTTCTGGTCACACAATAATTCCTTTCGGCTTTCGACAAAACCTTACTAAAATAGCCGGCAAAAATGGCAAACCCAGGAACGAAAAGGAACGGCCTGTAGTAGGTACATAACCCAATAAAACTACGAACTTGTTGTTTATCTTTCGGTGTTGGCCACTCTTGAACTGCACGAATTTTATCGGGGTCGGGTGCTACTACATTTTGTGATACGACATGCCCGAGATATTTCACCTCCCTTCAGAATATGTGGCATTTTTTCCGACTTAATTTCAGGTTGGCTGCACGCAGTCTTCGGAACACTTCCTCTAGATTTTTGAAATGTTCATTGAATGATTTTCCGACTACAATCACATCATCTAGGTATACCAGGCAAGTCTTTCACGACAGCCCCCTCAGGATGGTCTCCATTAGACGCTCAAAGGTGGCCGGAGCGTTACATAGACCGAAAGGCATAACCGTAAACTGTCATAGTCCGGAACCAATAGTGAACGCGATCTTCTCCCGGTCTTCAGGTTCCATTTCAACTTGCCAATAACCACTCTACAAGTCCAAAGTCGAAAACCATCGTGAACCAGACAGGGTATCTAACGTGTCGTCGCTGCGTGGTAAGGGATAGCTGTCTTTCTTGGTCACGCTATTGAGCTGCCGATAGTCCACACAAAATCTCGTTGACCCGTCCTTCTTATTGACTACGACCACCGGTGATGCCCATGGACTGCTGGATGGCTCGATGACCCCTTGTTTTTCCATATCGGTAATAATCTTCTCGGCTTCTGCTCGCCTTGCTAGAGGTAGACGCCTCGGCTGCTGACGGACGGGCATAGAGTTGCCTGTATTGATTTTATGTTTTACTATATCTGTTTGTCCCTTCTGTCTATCGTCAAGAGCGAAGATATCTTGGTATCGGTGAACCAAACTCTGTACCTCTTTCACTTCCGTTCCATTAAGATCTTCGCACGAACTAACAACCATACCCACTAATTTTTCACCATGGTCTTTGGGCACTGGTTTTGGAACATCAGCCATACACCTGGCTACTCGGAATACTGGCACACACTGTCCCACAAGGGTACTCTTCTTCAACGTCACCGGATCCACATTAACGTTCATAATTCTCACAGGTATTATCTTTCCAACCTTGATCAGCGCTTTTCCCACCATCTTCATCTTCACCACTCCGCGTGTTGGTATCACTTCACCTGTTGCTGTACGGAGTTGAGTAGTTGTCGGTAACAACTTAATACTTGATCGTAGAACATCAGGGCGTGTACGATGGATTTTGTCGCCCTCGTATCAATAAGTAGTGGAACAGTTCGGTTAGCAATCTTCCCATCTACAAACAAACTGCCGTTACTATTCTTGGACGTTACGGCATGGATGGTGATCTCCGGTGCTTCTCCACTCAAGGTCAACGTTCGCCCCCTCTCGTCGACCCCCTTTAGTTTTCCGACTGCTGAACTTGTTTTGGTTTAGGGCAACGACGTCGTATGTGCCCTTGTTCGCCGCAATTCCAACAACGAGGCCCTCGAGCTTCTTGATGATTTTTCTTACGGCTTTCTTCCTTCCGAAGGACTCTCAGTACTAACTCCTCTAGATGATCTTTAGAACCTTCTTCTTCTTCCACAACGGCCCGAACACGCCCGTTACCTCGGGACGCTTGTTTTGCAGCTTCAAATTCTAAGGCGTGAGCAAGCGCATCATCAGTTGTTCTTGGTCGTGCCAGCCTCAATGATTGTTGTGTTTCCCCGTCTCTTAACCCATCAATGAAGGTCTGTACAGCGAGTTGTCCCAAAAATGAATCAAGTGCCGTAGGGTACGCCAATCGGACAAGCCGCGCAACATCGGCTTCAAACTCCTGAAGGCTTTCTCCATTCTTCTGGGCACGATTCTTTACTTGTGCGTGATACACTTGTTGAAGATGCGCGTCTCCATATATCATCTCCAATCTAGACACTAACAACTGGTAATCATTTTCCCGTCCTGCTGGGATTGTTTGCAGAACGTTCAACGCGTCTCCACGCAAAGCCACAGTTAAAGAAACGGCCTTTTCCTTGCCTGTCCATCCGTTAGCCCCAGCGGCCGCCTCAAATTGTTTGTAGTAGATGGACCAAGGTATCTTTCCATCTAACGTGGGTGGTTTTACTTTTATCCCTACGGCAGAACCCTTTTCTTCTTTAAATTGTTTTTTTACTTCATTAAACGGCCACTCAGATGTTGAAGGAAACCGTAGTTGACTCATTCTCTCTTCCAACAGTTTAGTTACGCTATCTTTCTCAGCTGTTGGTGGTAATTGCATATGGGCCATTTTCTCTTCTACCATCTTTATTACCCTATCCTGTTTTTCCAATTTCATTTCTAATAGTCCTAACGCACTGGAGTTTTCCAACAATTCTTCGAAAACTTTATCTTCCAACGCTTTGACATTTTCCAGCAATTCTCCTTTAAGCCTTCTAGAACTTTCTTCAGACTTTTCTAATAATTCTGCAAACCTTCTAGAATTTTCTTCGTGTTTTTCCAGTAATTCTTCTTTAAGCATTCTAGTATTTTCAAGTAATTCTTCTTTAAGCATTTTAGAATTTTCAAAAACTTTTTCTTCCAGCGCTTTAGTATTTTCCATTAGCTTTCTAGAATTCTCTTCGGACTTCCTAGAATTTTCCAAAACTTTTTCTTCCAGTGCTTTAGGATTATCCATTAGCTTTCTAGTATTCTCTTCCATTTTACTTAACAACACGTTAGTATCAATTGAGGGTCCAGGTATTTCGAAGAGGAAACTTTCAGCGTCTTCCCGCTGTTCCAAAAGCCATTCTCTTAGCCGATTTATCAAAACTTCTTTCTTTCCATTACTATCTAAGTCTCTCTCGTCTAATTTCCGTTTTAAATCTATCACTAAGAGATCTTTTAACAATTTCATCACCATTTTAATTGTTTGTTGAAATTATTTTTAACACTAAAAATTTATTCTCACAGCACTTTATTTAATTATTCCGCGATTTTATTTATTTTAAAACTCCACACCTGTCACCACTGTTACATTCTTTTTAAAATAATAATCAAAAATGTTGTTTAAAATCGTCTATTAATAAAGAAAAGATTATTTACAATGCACTTAATTAAAAACACTATAACTATAAACTATTTAACAAACTATTAAAAATGCTAGGTATTTACAAATTTATTTGAGGACTTATTTATATAAAAACTATTTATGTATTAACTAATTATTCAGAGTACATTTCAACACGACGCCGGTTAAACATTAACTGCCCTCCTTCTACCCGTGAACTCAATTTATATCTTTCATACGATGACTCATACATCTAGAATATTCGATGACGTGTTGATGAGTCATACACACAGCTGTTGATAAGTGGCGTCAAGGAGGCGTGTCGATGAGTCATACTTGCACGTGTTGAGTGATGAGTCATACAGTTGATGACTCATACATCTAGAATGTTTGATGACGTCATATGTGGGTTTACTATTCGTTACAATACCCTGCTCTTAATTCTATAATCTTGAAACAGAGCATATAAATACGAAGATAACGTTTTCTGTTATTTGTTCTCTTGTTATGTATTTGTCTTCTTTTCTTGTAATTTAATACTGTTTCAGACATTCATGAATATTCGAATAACAAGTTCTAGGTGCTTCTTATGATGTTAGTTTACTACATGCTTTTGTTACCCTTATAACAGCCTTGGTAGTGTAATGCCTGGCGTGCCGGACTTTCACCCAAGCGGCCCGCGATCGACTCCCGGCGCCGGCAGATCTGGTTAAGGTTTTCTGCAGTTTTCCTTAGCTGTGACACAAATGTGGGATTTGCGCTGTTCCATCTGTAAGTCGGCTGCAGCCGCACTTTGGGCCTACATAATAATAATAATCGCCCCCTCCCTCCCGCACAATCTTATAGCTTCTGGGGCCTTGGTTTAGGCTATGGGTTGTAGTAGTTATTATTATTATTATAATACGGCATAAGATTTATTCTAGAAATACTTTTTTCTAAAGCATTAGTTACTTTAATGATCCATAAATACATGAGCAAAGCTAAGAGAATGTTTGTACATGGCGTTCGTGTTTATTTAACAATGTGTTCTTATTGAAAGATACTTAGAGTTAGATTTATTCCGAGTTTACTTACAATTAATTAAGGTATTTTGATATTTCTCATCAAAACAAAATAATGCACTACGTTTATTTATATATAGTATATAGAAAACGTTTATCAACACGTTCATTTGAATTTAATATAACTCAAACTACATATATTAATTAATTTCTATTATTAATGATTTCTTGTTGAAATACGGTATTCCAAACGAAATAACAACTGATTAGGGAATTGAACTTAATCTGAACTATGTATATAGTATATAATAATATAGTCAGATATAGTCACTCAAAAACGCTTTTTAGTGACAAGCGGTTTGGACAAAAAATGGTTTTTTGTTATTGCACTTTTATTGTTAAAATTAGGAACATTTTAACAATTTGCTCCATAATTTTTTGTAATGTGCGTAACATATTTATGGGTCTAAACTCATTGCACTTACTAGTCCCTGCAATTTTCGGAACGGAAACAACTGTAGTTGTTTTCCAAGTCTGTGGAAATTTTGAGGTTTCAAATGATCTATTGATTATGTTTACCAACACGTCTCCTATAATAAGCATCGAATCTTTAATTATATTTATTGTGATCCCATCCGTAGAATTTTTATTTTTTATATCACTAATGACTTTTTGAAGATCTTGAACTGAAATTGGAGAAAAGTTAAAAACCACCTCACAGTTTCTTCCTATATTATTGAAATCGGTTAAACTATTTCTATTAATACTCGCATGAATTTGTTCAACGCTACTAATAAAATAATGATTAAAATTTTCAGAAATTTATTTTGGGTCGTCAATTTGTTTTTCATTGAAACTGATATAATTAGAGTTACAAGTCTTTTTATTCTTTAATAAGTCTTTTAACATTTTCCACAGTCTGCCAAAATCATATTTAAGCTTATCGATCTCACGTTCTTAATGTTGACATTTACTATTTCTAACTAACTTATTATAACTATTTTTTTCTATTCTGTAAGTTTCCCAATTTATTTCATTACCTGTTAATCTAGCTATCTGACACAGATAATCTCGCTGACCTTTAAGAAATTTGAATTCTTGTGTATACCACTTGTTTTGCTTACTCATTGTTATTGTCTGACATGGTATTCATCACATTATCATCAAGATTATTCATCAACATTATTTGTGTTTGCAAAATCATCTCTCAACAACCTTTGCATTTTAATTTCCCTGCATGCTTTTTTTGACCTGACTGTTTTGGTTTCAAAATACCTGTTAAAATTCTGATTTTGGAAATGAACTCCAACAAAGGAATGGTCGTTAATTTTAGGGGATTGAGGTACCATTGCTTCTAAATTATGGTCATTGGTAACCTTTTTTGGCCTGCCTTTAACCTATTTTGTTGTGGATTTCACAATTTGCTTCATACCAAAAAATGAACAATATTTTTTAGCTTATAGATGTTACTTTAAACCAATTAATATTAAAGTCTCCAATTATTACATGTCTTTCATTATTGGATAGATTTCGTTCACACCAATTTTCAAAGAATTCGAATAATTCACTGTTCTTTGGTTTGGGGAATGATACAATGACGTATAGATGCCGCGAGGCAGACCTTTAGTAACCGTTACACTCATTATCCACGCGTTCTTTTCAAGTATGTTTTTTGTTATAAGTTTAAATTTATGTCTTTTCTAAAAAGGATTATCACGCCTCCAGTATGTCTACTATGGGAGTACACATCTTAATATATTATAGTCATAAACACTGATTTCCCAATCATTTATTTCGTCAGTTGTACACGTTTTACTTAGCATTAGTAATGGTGGTTGGTATATTTCTGCTAATATTTCCCGTTCTTCGGTATGTGCAAGATACTTTTCAATATTAGTATACAGAATTACATGATTTTCCACCTTTTTATCATATAAAAAATTTTAGGCACTCATTTGCCTTATGTCCATAACCGTTGCAATTATAGCATTTTCTTTATGTTTTTTTATCTTCGATATTTCCTGTTTTAGGCTGCCTACATCTCTTTCTAATTTGTTCATTTCTTGCGCCCATGTTTCCATGGCTCTTTTCATGTTTTCAACAGCAGCCCTAGTCTTGTAATTCTTTATCTCTGCACAGCTATCGCAACACCAAAGTATATTCTCATGTTCCGATACGCATTTTAAAACATCATTACTCAGCTTTTTGCGTATTTTTGATGGAACGTATTATCACACCATCCGTAACAGATTATATATCTTTCTGATTTTTTTTATACCATTTTAACTTTTAGGGAAAGCCATTTTTCTAACTTATTTTTAACGGTAATGTACTAATAAAGTCCAGACCCTGTAAGTTCCAATGCACGTCACATCCTACGTCATAACCTCAAATGACGTCATTAAATTAGTATGTTTACATTCTTTGCATGAGTGGAATGACTATTTATGTATATGCAACCAATTTAGCACATGTATACAGGATGTTATGGCACTTGGGTCATTAATTGAAATGGCAAATAGTGCAAAGAAAAATAAGCAATTTTCATTATACAAGTAAGGGAGAAAAATGAATAATAAACGCGAAAAAGGCTTTTCGTTTAATTTACAAAAACTTATTAGGTGTCACTGGAATTAGGATAGGTTAAGATTAAATAAGCATTTCCAAGAATTACCTATTTGTCTGTTTTGCTGAAGTACGTACCTTACCATGAACTAAAAAACACCAGATGTGTTTAATTTAAACAAAATGTTTAAGTTTGTAAAACGATAAAATAAAGCGATTAAAACAAAATAAAAGGATTTATGAACAGACGCCATGTTTATGCCTAAAGTAACTGAACTAAGCATATAGCATATTGTGAAAATACTTACATTCAGTAACAAGGAAAAGTTTAAATAACACAACTACATAGTTTTACTTAATTTCTAAAAAGACAAATAAATAAGATACAGTATAATAATAAACAAACAATATACAAAAATATACATTTATTCTAAAATAAATATTCAAAAATATATTTATTCTAATCGTCTTCACCATCATCGCCGTAGCAGCTGCTGTCATCGTCCGAATCGCCGACATGTATTATAAGGGGTTGAGTATCCTCAATAACAAATCGAACTTCCTTCTCTCATTGCTTGTTTATTGTTTGTTCGTCTTTGTCAATACATTTCTTCCATATTTCTGGTGCGATTGTATTTAAAGCTTCTTTCCACATATCCAAGGCATTTTGGCCAGTGAAGGCTCTTCTAAATTCTTTAGCAGTTGGTGCTCAAACCACTTCAAGAAGTTATCTTTGTTCATTTCACCACAATAATCGACATTTGTAGTTTTTGAGGCAAATATTAGTGATGCTTCATTTATAAAAATACTAGCAAATACCCGGCGCGCTTTGCTACGCTTTATTGAAATTACATGTTTTTACTTTTTGTAATTGTCAAATTACCAAATTTGACAATTGACAACATATCTATTCACATCAATCTCAGTACCCATTTTTAACTTCCATATATGGGTTTTTCGCTGCTATTTCGGACCACGATGGCCGATCAGAGTTCAATTTGGTCTTATTTTCTATTCTGGGCCAAGACCTTTCCAATGATACCAATTTCATCCAAATCGGTCCAGTAGTTGCGGAGAAAATCGCATACATACATATATACAGACAATCTTTCCCTTTTATATATATAGATAGCATGTGCGGCTGCGAGTGGCGACCTTAAACTGGAGAACAGTCAAATTATTTATACGAACGTTTCTGATGCATCTCATAAACAACATACGGATAGCTACTTGGTCAAAATTGTCTCTGTTTCTAACAGGCTTCGTGCGTATTCTTTTCCGTTTAGGACTTCTCACAAGCTGATTGTTTCTTGATGCTTCAGAAATACCACTTATTGTGCAAATGTTGATGTTAAGCGCATTTGCAGCTCTCTGTAAACACCCATTTAAATTATAACTGATGCATGATACACATATCCATTGTATAACATTCTTAAACGTACCTACCTCTCTTACTGCAGTGAGTGGTAAGATTGTAGCACCATTATTACGTTTTTTCTCAAAATAATTAACTAAGGATAATATTAGCTTCTTTGACTGTCTCAAAAGCGGGGGTGTTATCCTAACCTCACTTTAATATTCCTGCAAATCGCAGAAATTACGCAAGATAATGAATTATTTAGTTTTGAAAAACTGTTTTTAATAGTTACGCAACATGTAGACACGTGTACAAAATATATCGCGAAGCACAGTCGCAAAAATATAACCATCAACCTCAACCTTATGACCACAACCAGCAAACGCCAAAACACAAATTAAAACAATGAACATAAAAATCGATTGTAGATAGATATGTAAACGAGCAAACGAGAAACAGCAGTATTCCCAACAGTCGAAAGACAAATATGAAAGTTATACGCAGTTAATTCTTTTACAGTTTTTATTTCGACTATACAAATTCAAAATATAATAGATGGGAATAAATAACATGATTTTACTGGATTACAGTAAAATTTACATGTGCAAAATAATAACTCAAAAAACCTTTAAAAACAAGCACTCGTATATTTATTTTTGTCAAGTTTGCAACAAAAAACCGCCCTTAAAGAATTTGAAAAAATTATTGATGACGTGCATCGGAACTTACAGGGTCTGGAGTATATAATACTTTTGATTGGCGTTAGCCACATCCAATTGATTGCAACTTATATCAACGCACTAATTAGGTCATCCAACCGCTCGTAATAACATATCGGCCTATACTCATATTATGTCATCTACTTTCTAAGAAAAACATTATTTAACTTACTTTTAATGAAATTGTTCCTAAAAATAGGTATCTTTTATTACATATCGCCTGATAATAATAAAAGTAAATACTACTTAGAAAATATGACGTTTATTAAATGAGTACATTTCATTGACCGCTACTGTAAATAAAAATAATTATAAAGTTGTAGATATACTACGAAAAACCAACAATTACAAAATAACCTTTAAAATCAACACTAACACTGTTTCATTTTTATTTAATGCTAAAGACAGAACACACGATATTATGAAATCGAGCATTTACCGTGTGAATTGTTCTTTTGTAGTTGTGTATATTGGACAAACTCTTTGAAATCTCGACATAAGATGAAAATAACGCCTGCGCTGTTACAAAAAGATGCAAACGACTTCATATGCACATCCTGAATATAGGAAAACTGCATACGCATTGTAAATATCTTAATAAATATTTTATTTTTATAATATGAATTAAGCTGTAAAATCTCGAAAAAATTAAAAACAAGCAGTTCAAAAGTCCTATTATAATTAAGTAAGTTAAGCAGTAAAGGTTAACAGAAATTTTGAAGAGGCAACCACTGACGCAAGCATTATTGTTGGTTCATAAAAAGTTGAAATGAAATAGAAAGCTCGTCTTTTTAGAAAATGTTTGCTACTGATTCAATTCCCATCATAACCGAGTTGTTTTCTCACTAAGGCTGGGTATAGATTATTTCTTGGAATACTTATTTATTCTGATTAAAATTAATTTTCTGAACTGTGTTAACGTAGCTTATTATCTTGCTTTACGGCTAAATATCTCGGAAATTGTTGAAGATTTAAGATTAGAACACAATGTTATATTTATAGAACACATGCAGTAGAACGTTTTGTTTTCTTATCCTCTTTGATATCTAATGCTAGTATTTCTTAAGTGGCAGCTATAATAAAATTTGGCGTTACTGGTTAGAGACTTTTTTAAAGGTTTTATTAAAGAAAAATTGAAAATGATATTTAAGAAAATACTAAGATAGGTATAGGAGGGCACCGTCACACTGCAACAGAGCACGGCACACTCCAATGATTCAAATAGTTTCTATTAAAAATATTGTGTTGGCCTTAGATTTCTAACTAAATAAAAAAATATATATGTAAAAATTACTTCCGTGTATGTCGAGACTATTCGAATATAACGTGTGTAAAATTTTGTTTTTTTTGCGTGATATTCGACCGTTGTCGTATATAAGAGCCACCGTATTACTGTTGCAACGTCATTTATTTTCATAGATTACCCATAACGATAGTAAAAAAATCTTCTGGATTGTTTCATTAAGTGCAGTTAAATTTCAGAGCCAGTTAATCTTTACTGTGTTTTTACTCCCCTCTAGGACATAATAATATATTTGGGTTTTTTTATTATTGTTAAATTGTAACGGAATATTCTTATCAGCTCTGAATAATTGTGGTTTCGTCCACATATTTACAAAAATCTTAAGTCCGGTTCTGCAAATTTACGTTCTTTTAAAGTGTAAACTTGCGTTAGCATTCGATATAAACAACCCTATAAAATTATTTTAAAAAAAGGTTGGTTTCAAATCTTAGAAGTATAAAAAATCTCTTTGGTTACTCATATAAGTGTATAAAAATAATAACTTGAGGCGTTTGCAGTTTTAGAGAAAAAATCAATACTTGCTTTTGGGTTGCTGTGCTCTGATTGGTTAATCCAAAACACGCGACTCGTCTATTATAATGCAACCTTCAGCTTTTAAGAAAAAATCAATACTTGTTCTTGAAGTGAGACCTCGCTATTGGCTGATTTCGATTTTGCATCTGGTAATATATTCCTAAGCGGAAATAAGAATCCTGAGTTTTTTAAAGACTTCCGTTCAGTTGCTGGTCCGAGACACTTGCCGTGAAGTGAGCTTCCGATATAGTTCAGTTTTGAATAATTCTTTTGAAAAACTTGAAGATACAGTACAGTTGATTGTTAGTAAAGACAGTATAAAAAGTAGCCGGGTCGGATCCCGATCTAAAGATTAATAATTATAAAGTTAAAAAGTTTAAGTATGAAATTAATAGTGGTGCGGGTGCCGTCCGTTTAAACAATGGGTGCTTCGTTTCGATTTACCGGGCTTGCTTTAGTGTTTTGGTTGCTGTGTTATGGTCGCATCAACAAATTAAGTTATGAATTACCGTTTTGCGTTCTCTCGCTAATACAGGAAGTCTATCAACTTTAATCTACCGTTTTATTTTTGTGTTAATAAAAAATTAACCAAAAATACAGTTCCCGTCGTTGAAAATTCCAGTGGGAAATTCAATTTACTAGTGAATTTTAAAGTTGTTTCCGGTTAACGCATTAAAGAATAATACAGAAACTTATTAGTTAATACTTGCAGAAGAGAATTTAATTAAGTTTATGTGTTTGAATATACAGCCTTCTTATAATGTATTCCAGTTATCAACAAAACGTGAAATCAATAATTAAAGTTTTGGAATTACCGCAGTTTAAGAAGTTTATTATGGTGATTTAGTGCCGAACTATTATAAAAAATTCCCGAATTCCAGTCAAGAACGTTCAGGTCATCATTGCCGCATCTAATTCCAGATTCAAAGTTCTAAAGTTTACTGAACCAGGTATTTTATTGTATTGTGTTTTTTGACATTTTGAAGAATTATGAAATTCTATTTGTGTATCGAAGATATTAAGGATACGTTTGTTTACTAAAATCAACTTATGTAACTATGAGATTTTATTTGTATTGTTTTCAATTCATCGAATGTTTTCTTTTGTAATCATAAGTATTTTGGTCCTTTGCATAAGAATTCTTATCAAGGTTTTTTATTTTTACTATTAAAATTATAACCATCAAAACTCATTTATTGTTATTGGAGATTATCTGATATTCTTTTATTTACTTTTTTATTTTGGAATAAATAAATTTACAAATTAAACTTTAATGTACTGAAAATGGACCTAGCTTAATTGAAATTATTTGATAATTCAATTTGAGTTAACGTCATTTAAACAACTATTAATTAGTTTTGTTTCTTTTTAATTTTGAATCAACTTAAGACTGCCCTTTGTTATTTGGGGGCATATTTAAATAATAATTTCAAATAACTGGCGCCCATTCTTATTTATGACTTTTGAAAAATCCTACTTTTCCTTATAATCTGAATGTTATTGAAATTCATACCTACACCCTGAGCCGCAATTTGAGAAAAGATGTTTTTATGAGAGTCGGAGCATTTATACAGTAAATACCGGATTTTGTATTTTAAATTTTAGTTTATGTACTTGTGAATTTTCGTTTGAAAGTTTAAGTTTTGGCTATATTTTTATGTTTATTTTATATTGAGAAAAATGCGGGTTTCAAAATGATATTTATATTAGCATAGATTAAATCATAGAGAGGCTGACCGTTTCCAATTTTACAAACTAATAAATTAATTTTTCTTGATGATTTGTAATTAATTGATGAACTGAAATGTTGATTCATAATTTTGAAGTACCGAATGAACGTAATAACAACAGCAATGTGTTGTAATAAAATTGTAGAAATGGAGTTACTGCCTTTGATGCAGCATGGATAACGGCAGATATAACAGAAATTTATTTAATTACAAGATACCTAATAGAAAGACATTATTGTGATATTTAATACACATAAATCTAATAGACTAGAGAAGCATTTTTCCTTTCTATATGTGGGTATTACACTATACTCATCCAGTTATTATTCATCCTAACATCGAGAACATGAACAAAATTTGTATTTGTATGCAGTATACTAAGTGGTTACATATTCAAGAAGGCAGAAGCTATGGAATAGGTATATCGATCACAAAATTTCAGCATTAACGAATAGCAAATTTAATAAACAGTTGTAAAATCCTCAAGTTGATTATGATGATTAATGAGTAATTGTGTGATCAACACATTGTTGTTAATGTTAACGTTCTTCTACATGACTATTCGACAAGGGTTTAAAAAACATTTAAAGGGTTTTATTTCAGAATCTTAAAAATAACCATTTCAAAAAGGATCATCATAATTAGATTAAACTAGATTAGATCGACAAAACCGTGCATCAAATATTATTATGCAAGAAGCAACACGATTAATATTTAAGTATAAAAAACTAACTGGAGGAAATCATGAACAAAGGTGATCGAAACAAACACAATTAAATATATTAATAACAAACCTACTATCGTTGATAAAAAGGGAAGTTAACTGGTCAAAAAGCTGAGTGCAACATACAGAAATATCAAATCATATTTTAAGTCATCCTACCAATTCCTAAGCCTAGCATTTAACGAAGACCTTATCTATGTAAACATTTATAACGACTGAAAACCCTCAAAAAAAAACTGAACACAAATGTCCCACGATTAGGCGTCAATTGTAAAAACTGAAAAAAGATGAAGCCCAACGATGGACTGTCAATTGTAACATACTAATTTTATTTGCTCTAAAACAAACATCTCACTAAAAACAAAAAACGATACTTACTTTAAATTGATGTTCAACACTTTGCTCAAACATTTACATATGAATTGCTTACTGTACTATATGCACCGGCTGAGATCTTTAATTCTGCAGATTCGAATACAGGTGTGGGTGTTAACCCCAAAAGCTTCAGATTAATTAATAGAGTCAGGAACAAATAAAAAATAGTGCGCGCCACCAATCTGAATGATGTTTATCTTGAAAAAACTTCGAGAAGTACTCAGTTTGGGAAGCGATTTTTCATTTAAAATTGACGTTAAATTAATCAAACACATTTATCTTTAATCAAAAATCTTAATTGACACAAGCATCAGCAGTTCGTTGAGCCTAATAAAAAAAGGTTAAAAATAGTACACAAGAACCATTTTAGATAATAAATTATCTTCCCTAACTATTACTTAATTTCGGGATCCTAAATAAATTTTAAATAAACAACTTAATTAAACTATCAATACCTTAAAACAGTTATCCTTAATCCAAAATAATTTTCATAAATTCTTTGCACAAACAGAAGGCTCCAAACATGTTACACTAAAACACATTATTGACCATACACTTAAATTTCACTACAAAACTGCTGACCTGGAAGACTAATACGGGAAACCAATCTTCTAAGCTTTGAACTATCTTGATTTTATTTTAACGGCGAACTTCAACATAACTATTTGCAATAAATTCCAAAATGGAATAAATTGATTATTAGTAACATTAGCTGGAACGGTACCTAAAAACTAACTTGAATGTTACTTGACGGTGCTTAGTTTAAATTCTTGTACAATGTGTATATGTGATAGCGTGCTCCGATTATTACTTTACGATTAATAAAATGAATCGATGTGGTAATATAAAAATTTACTGTTGATTAGTTTTAAACAGATTCTTTTAAGCCAATACAACGTTCAAATAAGAAAGAATTAACACTGTTCTTTAATAGCATTTTTTACGTAGCATCGGAATACAAATTACTATTCTTACGTGAACGAAAATTCACCAAACTAAAATTCACAAATAATCCTCTTCACTAGATTAATTTCCCAACAACAAGATCTGTGCGGTATAACACAAAGATCGATCGTTCTAAACTTTACTGTAAATATGTGACGGTAATTTCACTTTCACGCGACCGCGTAGCCGTCGCACACTGAACTGTTTAATACAAGCTAGACGTACGTAAATAATTATAATATCACTTTAAACGATTGTAGTTGTCATATTTTGTATATATATATATATATATATATATATATATATATATATATATATATATATATATATTGCTGTGGATTTTAGTGTCAAAATTTTGGAAAATTCTAAAATCGTTGTTAAATACTAACACTTTTGAAATATTTTTATCAACTTTTCCTGTTAAAAATAAATTTAAGTTATTTAATGGAGTGTCATTGATTTTGAAATCAATGTGTATATTTTTTAATAAGGTTAAATAATACATGTTTCTATTTATTATCAAACAGCTTACTCGCCTATTACTTAAGTATACGTAACATCCAGTTGTTCGCAATTTATTGTTATGATGTAATTCAGTTATGATAATTTCAAATGTGTATATCGACGGGTTATGTGATTCTTTTAAGGTTTTTTGTTCATGTAAATAGTTCATTATTATTGCATAAAAGTATTGTATAATAACCTGTAATAGATGTGTCATTTTTATAAAGAATATTAATCTGCTATTATGTATTATATGAGTGTACAGTTTGTATTAGTTCGTAAGTCAAATTGTGTAATATAATTATGTAAATAGGAAATAGTATATAAGCTTAGAAAATTATAATTTGAGGGCAGTCAGTAAAATAAAGCGACGTAGTAAAGTCGTGTTTAATACAATAGTAAATATGTAAGGACTTACTGATAGAAAGCGACGGAGTAAAGTCGTGTAAGAAATATAGTATTAATGTAATTAGACACTTACTGTTAAACGACGAAAGAGTAAAGACAGTTCCTGAGATAAAGCGAAAGAGTAAGGTCATGTGAATAACATAGTGCAAATGTAAATAGATAGTTAAGTTGGTTGGTGAATGGAATACAGCGAAAGTATTAAAAAGGTTATAAATTGTAAAAGTGTATACGTTTATAAAGAATCTTTTAAAGTTAATTTACTTGCTAAGTAAGCAAGATAATAAATCTTCGATTAAAACCATCAATCAGTGTTTTATTTAATTAAACACAAAAAGCAAATACAAGTTCTTCGAAAAAGGGATATAGTACCCGTTATTAAAATAAAACAAAAGTGAGTTACCAAAACCAAGAGTGTGGATGGTGTTATGTGGGAAAGCCATGCAAAAGGAAGGAAGTCAACCGGAATTGGAAATCGGCACTGAGACAACATAAGTGACTTGCTCTGCCAATTGGTTTTGGAAAGAGGACATCTATAGAAAAAGGAAGAAGCATCGCTTTATAAAAAGGTAGGAAGTTATTTCCTTTGGTATCTGATGAAGAAAAGACTATCGTTTGTGAGGTGTAATTAAGTGATTTGAACAATTTAGCCATTAAACTTAATTAAGATTTCAATTTTAAAAAGTGATTTCAATTTCAATTTGTATATTTTTAAAACCTACAGGAATCCACATTCACCCTGAGATGAGTTATTTTTATAAAATTTAATTCTGTTATTTTAAGTTATTTAACTGGCGCCCAACTCTATTACGTAAACTTGATTTAGTCAGAATTCACGTAACATTGTTATGTAACTAGTGCATTATTTAAAACTATTAAAAAGTAATTTTGATTCATATAAGAATTTAAATAAAGAAAGTTGAAACGCATTTCCAAAGTACACAGTTTTTTTTTTAATTAATTTATTTATAAAACAATTTTTCTACGATCTAACAGTAATTATTCGTTATTTGTAAGCATTTAATAAGTGAATATAAAAACAATTTTTTATTTTTAATTAGCCGAATTCAACGCTTATATTTTTATTTGCTAGCCGAGGTGGGGTAAAAGAAAATCAAAATATTTCTTCTTATGCGAAGTCATCGCAATATATATAAATATATATATATATATATATATATATATATATATATATATATATATATATATATATATATATATATATATATATATATATATATATGATACTTTACCACTTTTCCGGGTTTCACTCCGCGTATTCACTATTCGGCTCCTAGAGGAACCAGACAATGGTTGACGACGTTTCGGCAAGATCACACTTGCCATCTTCAGGTCACTTCTAACTTCCTTCTGCTTCGCGTGGTTACACGATGTAGACTGACGTCTTGTTGCAGCGGTTGGTCTTTATATACGGTTACGGTGTTGCGCATGGTTGCGGTCGGCTGGTTTTTGGCGCGGCTGCGTGTCATTGGTCTCGCTTGATCCGGTGGCTTTCTCTCGCTTTCCCTTTTATCGTTCTGCTGTGCTGGTTTTTGCTTCTTGACGGTGATACTGGTTATAGCTGGTTTCCAAGCTGATGGTAGTCGCTGTGTATCGTCCCTGGTATTAAGATTGTTCGGACGTTTCTCGATCTCAATGGCTTCTCTTATGGTTCGTCGGGTCTTATGTTGTATATTCGCTAAAACTTTTGTATTTTCGAAATCTATGTTATGAGATGTACCACTTACATGTTGTGCTAGTGAAGACGTTCTCTCATTTTTGTTGACAGCATTTCGGTGTTCTTCTCTTCTTACTTGAATTCTTCTGTTGGTCTGCCCTATGTAGGATTCCCCGCAGTCTTTACATGGGATCTCGTATACTCCTTGGCTTTCTAGTGGTATTTTTGTTTTTGCGGATGGTAGCATGTTTCCAATCTTTTTATCGGTGTTGAAGATGGTATCGATGTTGTGTTTTCTCAGCACTCTACTTATTTTGTCCGTGGTCCCTTTGATGTACGGTAAGTGTGCTTTGGATACCGATGTTTCTTCTTCTTTTGGCTTTGGGTCCCTTGGTGTTAACGCTTTCTTGATATTTCTGGAAGAGAAACCATTTTGTTTTAATGCAAACTTCACCTGTTCTAGTTCTTGATGTTTATTATCGTCATCAGTCAATCGTTGTGATCTGGTTATTAATGTCTTGACTACTGACTGTAGTTGCGCTGGGTGGTGATGTGACTGCGCGTTCAGGTAGCGATTTGTGTGGGTTGATTTTCGGTATACTGTGTATCCCAGGCTGCCGTCTTCCTTCTTGATTATAGATACATCTAGAAAAGGTAGTTGATTGTCCTTTTCCACCTCCATTGTGAATTTGATCTTCTGGTGTATGTTGTTTAGATGCTGTAAGAAGGTCTGCAGTTTCTCTTCTCCATGGGTCCATATAATAAAAGTATCGTCTACGTATCTTAGCCATAGTTTAGGTTTGTCACTTGCCGTTTCTATTGCTCGGACTTCTAATTCTTCCATGAATAGGTTCGCTATTACCGGCGATAAAGGTGATCCCATAGGTGCTCCTTCCACTTGTTTGTACCGTTGATCTTTGTAGATGAAGTAGGTGTTGTTTAGGCAGTGTCTTGTTAACTCGATGATTTCATTTGGGACTTGGTATTTCCGTTGTATCATATCTACTGCTTCTTTTACTGGAACATTCGTGAATAAAGAGGTTACATCAAAGCTTACTAGCAGATCTCCTGGTGCCACTGTTGTAAAGACTGCGGGGAATCCTACATAGGGCAGACCAACAGAAGAATTCAAGTAAGAAGAGAAGAACACCGAAATGCAGTCAACAAAAATGAGAGAACGTCTTCACTAGCACAACATGTAAGTGGTACATCTCATAACATAGATTTCTAAAATACAAAAGTTTTAGCGAATATACAACATAAGACCCGACGAACCATAAGAGAAGCCATTGAGATCGAGAAACGTCCGAACAATCTTAATACCAGGGACGATACACAGCGACTACCATCAGCTTGGAAACCAGCTATAACCAGTATCACCGTCAAGAAGCAAAAACCAGCACAGCAGAACGATAAAAGGGAAAGCGAGAGAAAGCCACCGGATCAAGCGAGACCAATGACACGCAGCCGCGCCAAAAACCAGCCGACCGCAACCATGCGCAACACCGTAACCGTATATAAAGACCAACCGCTGCAACAAGACGTCAGTCTACATCGTGTAACCACGCGAAGCAGAAGGAAGTTAGAAGTGACCTGAAGATGGCAAGTGTGATCTTGCCGAAACGTCGTCAACCATTGTCTGGTTCCTCTAGGAGCCGAATAGTGAATACGCGGAGTGAAACCCGGAAAAGTGGTAAAGTATCATATAATATCCGCGGAAACTTAAAATGTAACATTAATAACCTTTACGGGAGGGTTTTAGGAGAGGAGATTCTACGAGACGTCAAGAAGTTGGAGAAGCTACGATCCAAAAGAAACAAGCTGCTGTGCAACCTCGCATTCCTGGAACGCTGCCGGGACGAGAATATAATACCAAATTCCATGAAGCTGACGTTCCACAAAAAGAACAACCAAACGAGGAACATCTTGAGAAGAGCAAGCCTAGCATTGACAAGAGAAGCAATTCACGATACCAGAAGGGCGCTAAATAGCATCAACATCGAGCTACTACACTTACACCTACGTTTAAGTAACACAATTCATCCAGCTCTATGGTCAACACTAGATAACCTTACGGAGTTTTGAGCAGAAACTGACGCTAATTTGACAACTTCTAACCAGAAGAAGAAATTTGAGAAGCTACAAGCCGAACAACAGCCCAGGAAGTACATCAACCACCAAGTTGAACCAAAGAAGGTAGTTTTCAATATTTCAGATCTACCGCTGGATGAAGCGACACATAGCGTGCTATCGAAAGGATTTAACTATGCAGTAGCGCCAAACCGGATTCCTTAGAAAACATTATTTGCGGAGTCGAAGCATCAATAACAGGGATCCCAGGAAATACCGCCGAAATTATACGTCAAGACGTGTCACGTATACTGAGAACAGCCAAGCCACCGAAGAAGAACTTATCCCACGAAGAAATCCAAGCTTTACGCGACCTACGGGCGAATACTAGCGTAATCGTGTTACCAGCAGACAAAGGCAACGCAACCGTAGTTATGGATAAGGGTGAATATGAAAGAAAAATAGAAACCTTACTAAATGATCCTGGATACCAAACAATTTCAACGGATCCTACAACATATTTGGAAAAGACCACTAAAGCCAAAATAAAAGCCTGCAGTTTCAGTCAAGAACAAAAGTTACAACTAATTCCGAGAGAGAAGTCGTCATCATGCCCTAAGCTGTACGGATTACCAAAAGTCCACAAGGAAGGTGTACCACTAAGACCCATCGTAAGCTCCATTGGATCACCACTGCAACCTCTAGCGAAATTCCTGGCCAAGCAACTGCAACCTTATGCCGAAGAAGCCGAATCTTACGTAAAGAACGCAAGCCACTTCATCGAGCGTATAAAAGACATAACAGTGGCACCAGGAGATCTGCTAGTAAGCTTTGATGTAACCTCTTTATTCACGAATGTTCCAGTAAAAGAAGCAGTAGATATGATACAACGGAAATACCAAGTCCCAAATGAAATCATCGAGTTAACAAGACACTGCCTAAACAACACCTACTTCATCTACAAAGATCAACGGTACAAACAAGTGGAAGGAGCACCTATGGGATCACCTTTATCGCCGGTAATAGCGAACCTATTCATGGAAGAATTAGAAGTCCGAGCAATAGAAACGGCAAGTGACAAACCTAAACTATGGCTAAGATACGTAGACGATACTTTTATTATATGGACCCATGGAGAAGAGAAACTGCAGACCTTCTTACAGCATCTAAACAACATACACCAGAAGATCAAATTCACAATGGAGGTGGAAAAGGACAATCAACTACCTTTTCTAGATGTATCTATAATCAAGAAGGAAGACGGCAGCCTGGGATACACAGTATACCGAAAATCAACCCACACAAATCGCTACCTGAACGCGCAGTCACATCACCACCCAGCGCAACTACAGTCAGTAGTCAAGACATTAATAACCAGATCACAACGATTGACTGATGACGATAATAAACATCAAGAACTAGAACAGGTGAAGTTTGCATTAAAACAAAATGGTTTCTCTTCCAGAAATATCAAGAAAGCGTTAACACCAAGGGACCCAAAGCCAAAAGAAGAAGAAACATCGGTATCCAAAGCACACTTACCGTACATCAAAGGGACCACGGACAAAATAAGTAGAGTGCTGAGAAAACACAACATCGATACCATCTTCAACACCGATAAAAAGATTGGAAACATGCTACCATCCGCAAAAACAAAAATACCACTAGAAAGCCAAGGAGTATACGAGATCCCATGTAAAGACTGCGGGGAATCCTACATAGGGCAGACCAACAGAAGAATTCAAGTAAGAAGAGAAGAACACCGAAATGCAGTCAACAAAAATGAGAGAACGTCTTCACTAGCACAACATGTAAGTGGTACATCTCATAACATAGATTTCGAAAATACAAAAGTTTTAGCGAATATACAACATAAGACCCGACGAACCATAAGAGAAGCCATTGAGATCGAGAAACGTCCGAACAATCTTAATACCAGGGACGATACACAGCGACTACCATCAGCTTGGAAACCAGCTATAACCAGTATCACCGTCAAGAAGCAAAAACCAGCACAGCAGAACGATAAAAGGGAAAGCGAGAGAAAGCCACCGGATCAAGCGAGACCAATGACACGCAGCCGCGCCAAAAACCAGCCGACCGCAACCATGCGCAACACCGTAACCGTATATAAAGACCAACCGCTGCAACAAGACGTCAGTCTACATCGTGTAACCACGCGAAGCAGAAGGAAGTTAGAAGTGACCTGAAGATGCCAAGTGTGATCTTGCCGAAACGTCGGCAATATATATATATATATATATATATATATATATATATATATATATATATATATATATATATATATATATATATATATATATATATATATATATATAGCGTAGTATAAGTTATTAAAGTATAATTAACTATTTTAGAAAATATAGTTAAGTGTACGTAATAAGCTCATCTGTGCAGACAAAAAAACAAAGTTTCTTTCTTAAGATTTAGTTTATTACACTAGTTAGATTATAACTTATGTTACGAAGCTTGTCTTGCTTCGTTCCTACTTGCCTCCACCATGCTTGTCTTTTTATCTTCCCCTGCTTTACCTTTACGACATTACCAAGTCATGTAGCATTAAATAAATACACTCGCCCTTTATCTGATCTATTTTATTTATTTCTTCAATTTACCTAACTTATAACTAAGATTAATTCTACATATAATTAACATAATTTATGCTTTCCCACTAAGAATAATTTGTAGGGCCATTTCCCTTACTTTCGTTATTACAATGGAAAAGACTTTTTACTTCTTTTGTGTTCACAATACAACTAACTAATCCTTTTGATTATCACTTCCCATCTTAACTCTTAATCCCTCCTACAATATCTTCTTTGCAATCAAGGATGGCTCAACCTGTCCCCATTAACCAGGGCAGTGTCATAATGCTAGAGTCAGCATTACTTACTTTTTGTAAGCAATAATGCTGTGCTAGTATTATGACACACTTTACAAATTGCAGAGTAGCTTCATGTCATACTTGACATCCATTTGTTTATCTTTATTACTAGGTCAAATAATTTAGAAATGAGTTTTGTAATAATTGTTGTAACATATTTTTGGAATAATGAATTTTTAGAATAATGAATTGATTTAATTTTGTTATGAGTTTTTCTTTTATTTTATACTTCGTTACAATATCTACAAAAACACTTAAATAATGTTGTACATGAACTTGAAAATTAGTAATTTCATGCGTTCATAATTTGCCTTACAACTACAGCGATATCTTTTCTTCGACCACACATTAAATTGAATGCCAAATTGTGACATTTTTTAAACAACAGTCTGGATTTTTGTGTTTGTCAAATACTTTGACAAAATAAATGGCAATGCCACCAACACAAGAAAGTGATAAACAAAATTGTTCCCACTAACTGTAGCATAATATACATATTACGTAACAGTTTTCCTTTTCATTGCATAATAGTGTTGGCAATGACACATTACTTGTCAAGTAAATCGTTTGTACTTGACAACTTACGATACTTATATAGAAGTAGAAAAAGTAATTAATGTTTTATAGTAATGAGACCAATGAGACCAGCAGTGCCAGGGTTCTTGCGCACCTGGAAAACCTAGAGAACATGAAATTGTCAGGGAAAGTCTTTTTTTTGGAAAAAGTCAGTGAAAGTCAGGGAATTTTCAAATTTCAAAAGCGCAAAATCTAAAAACCCTGAGTGCGGTCATCAGTCATTAACTGAATATATAATATAGGTACATAAACATATTTAAATTGGTGAAATAAATAAAGATTATTAAAAGTTTCACAGTTTTATTAAAATATACCTGACAATATTGTTTCGACAGCTATGCTGTCATTATCAAAGGTAATATAATTATAAACAAACACGTCGCTAAGGTAGATACAAAATAGGTAACTAGATAAAATAATAATAATAATAATAAAAATTAATAATAAAAAAAATAATAAAAATCATAATTAAACGTCTAATACTTCCAGTAACGGAGAATTACTGAGCTCAAGTTGTTCATTCATTAAAGGTACCCTGAGTTTGTGTTTGTATATCTCAAAGGCTTCTAAAATGTCTAATTTGCGTTTGTTATTACAAAAATGTAGGAATTTAATATTATTTTGAGGAGTCATTGTGTGATTTTGTTCTAAAAGGTGTTTGGCGTAATTCGATTTTTCAGGATGTTTATTTTTGTAATGACGTACGTGTTCTTTATATCTTATGTCAAGATTATATAAAGAACACGTACGTCATTACAAAAATAAACATCCTGAAAAATCGAATTACGCCAAACACCTTTTAGAACAAAATCACACAATGACTCCTCAAAATAATATTAAATTCCTACATTTTTGTAATAACAAACGCAAATTAGACATTTTAGAAGCCTTTGAGATATACAAACACAAACTCAGGGTACCTTTAATGAATGAACAACTTGAGCTCAGTAATTCTCCGTTACTGGAAGTATTAGATGTTTAATTATGATTTTTATTTTTTTATTATTAATTTTTATTATTATTATTATTTTATCTAGTTACCTATTTTGTATCTACCTTAGCGACGTGTTTGTTTATAATTATATTACCTTTGATAATGACAGCATAGCTGTCGAAACAATATTGTCAGGTATATTTTAATAAAACTGTGAAACTTTTAATAATCTTTATTTATTTCATGATTATGGAGTTCCACAAAATAAGGCTGGAAACAATAAACAATATTTAAATTGGGACTGAACCCAACTTGATTTGTTTTTTCGAGCTTTTTGCAGAGAACCAAAGAAAAACTTGTGCTCTTTTTCTTAGAAGCAGTCACATATGGTACTGCTTTCACTACGAATGCAATAAATACGTTCCTGTTTTATATATATATATATATATATATATATATATATATATATATATATATATATATATATTTGTTACAGTAGGTAGTATCTTTTTTACGGGAACCAGCTGAACTTGGTATAAATGCGCGGTAGACCAGTTTTCTTAAGGTGCTGCAGAGCTACTACTACTTAAAAAATACATTTCTACCAAATTTTGATCAGGCTGACAAATTTTTTGTTGTTTGGGCAGTTTAACCTTCAATTAAAAAAAACAAAGCAAGTGGATATTCCATCACGGAAGGGAGAAACTGCAAACCCGCCTCTTCGGGGGTGGTCATCTGAGGCTGACAAAGATATTCTTGAAGTACTGGTATTTCTCTATAAATCCTGTAAATTTCATCTGGGTGTTATATAACGGGCGCGAAATACTGATGAATTAACCTTAATTAGGCCATTAACTGCAGTCGTGCCAGGATTTGCTTTTGTGTTACCTTTACTGTCTACTTCCACATTTTCCATAAATTATCCGTATGTTCGATGACGTCAAAATCTTGCAGTCGCCGCTTGGACTATTGCTTATCATTAGAATAAATGATTTATATTGATCGTATAAACGACTATCTCTTCGACAGATTAGCTAACGGTGGCCGTACTAATATGTAAGCAATATAAAAAAATGTTTGATGTAATTAATGTTTTCTTAAAAGGTAAAGCCTAATAATTCGTGCCCTTTCAAAAACTAAGAAGCACTTGATCATGACTATTATTTTTTATAAATGCATTGACTACGCACGGAAATAAACAAGTAAGATCTTTAATGTCTTAATCTGTAATCTCTTATTGTAATCTCTTTATTAGATGTAAATATAGACATAATTTAAAAATATGAGTAAGCTATATCTATAAGTAAATTATTATTGTATAATCACAGAAAAAAAGTAATAAAAAATATGAAATCGCGAGTTACATACAATTAAAGAGTTGCAGAGCGAAACTATTGAAAGTATCTTTATTAATAAAATAGAAATATGTCATACCAACTATCCGAAGTCTGACAAACTGGGTATTTACAGTTGGCAGGCAGTTCTATTGCGTTATCACTTTATTTATTTATTTATCTATTTATTTTTCGATGAGGAATCGGGATGGAGGAGCATCCTTCGTACCTCATGTCACCGATTATTATGATCATTTGACCGACCCTACTAGAATTATCCGAGCATTATGATTTTTCAACGCTAATGTTGGAGATTAAATCATATCAGTATATGGACCATATACATAGTTCTGAATCATCCATAGTTTCCTCATCATCTGGTAAAACGGGGTGTTTTTACCAGATTCGTCGTTTTGAGTACAGAGACGGTTGATGCTCTATCATGTTATCCATGGAAGGTATACTCACATTGGAGAGTCTGGGTTGTTTCTTCTACACCAGCAGCAATGAGCGAATCACTTTCTGCACAAAATTCAAGTCTACGTCCATTTCGTCCACATTGAGCTGTTGTGGCCGATGAATCCAATTATTACTTGATTATACCAATTCTTCTACTGTAGTGGGTTTTAATATTGACCGATACACTATTGTACACCATGATTTCTCCAAAGTTTAAAGTGAGAATCTCTGTCGTTGCCTCCTGTAACACTAGCACTTTTGATAAATACGGTTTCTATAACATTTGTAGTTGCTTCTGAAAGGAGGTCGTTTATCGTGTTCCTGGTTATTGTACTTTTGATGTTGAGTTCAATGAGACCCAATGCCCACGGGTTGTGGAAGGTCTTGGAAGATGCTCAGATACGCTGTCTGTGAAAAATCTTGTACGATGTGTGCTTTTTTCTGTTTGCAACACATCCTTGCAGCTGAATCCCTGAAATTTAAAAAATACTAATATGGTTTCAAACTGTAGATGTTATGTCCGTATTGTTCATATCTCTTCCCACTTTCATTGCAGCCGATTTTATTTTTAACTGCCTATACCGCAGCCTGTTTAATCTTTAAAACGCTACGGATCGCCCTGTGTATGGCCAGGTGTGGTTTTTAAATATCTTTTCGTATTCCCGCAAAAAGTATTTTTGGCGTCGCAGCTTTGAAGGGTGGGGGGATGTGGAAAAAGGTCGAAAGCAAGTATGTAGACAAAGATCTGATGCCGCCGGTAATAATATGCATTGCGGTATTTCATTGTGTATTCAACTTTCAGACGTGGTGCACCATTCAGTGCGACAATGTACATTAAGCTAATTACTACTGACTGTAGCGCGGTAGCCGACGAACCACATGTTGTCGATCATTGCTTTTAAATGGTTTTATTTCTGGGTCAGGACTTTGCTAACATCTCTATCAGATGCTTTTTTGTAGATCTTTAGGTGCCTGATTATGGTTCAGACAAACACCATTAAAATATATTTTACGAAATGAATGAAAAATATTCCTTAAAGCTTTTTGTTTACTCGATGTTTGATCGACTACAACCTGAAAGATCACACAGCACACCGTTCAAGAGTTGTAATAGTTTCCTGCAATGGAAGAGCCATAGAAACTTATTATACTTAGGATACCAAAATTATTAATAGTTAATACTTATCGATATATTATTTATTCAATTCATGTTTTTAAAACTTTATAAATGTAGTTTATTTTTGTTGAACTCATTAAGAGTAACTAAATTTTCTATAACTATAACAGCAAAAGTTAATTTTTTCGGGAGACGGTCTCCGGTGGTTTATGTAAACCTAGATGATTAATGTTTTCTAATTAATGTCAAGCTGTTAGTGTAACGGTTATTCCAAAAGATGTAAAACCCATTATATAATTTTGACAACATAATAAAAAAGCCACCTCAGAAAAAAGTGAAATAAATTTATTCAAATCCCCCCACGTAAACATTATTTATCCGCCCACGTACCCAGGAAATGGAATTTCAAAGGGATAATTCTATTTCATTTCATTGTGCATTCCTCACCTCGGGCGTAAATGGATCAAAAGATTTTATATTATTTGATTTAAACTAAGACAATTTCAACTTACCTTACAGTATGTAACAAAAGCAAAACATATCAACTAGTCTCGCTTTAGTCGTATTATTAATTAATAATAGGTATGTTTAAGACGTAAAGGCTCTCGTTACAAATACCAATCTTTTAATTACTGCAATGATAAATACAGCGCCCAAAATAATATAAAGTTAATAATAATTAGTAAGTAAGAAGTTTTCAGAAACATGTATTTATATCTTTTTTATTTTCCATAAAAAAAGTTTCATATATACAGCAAGCAGACCGCGCTTTTATATGCTTTTCATGTCTATCTTAAGCTTTTTGTTGGGGTAAACACTTAAAATTAAGGTTTATAACTTTATAAGCGCGTTTAAAAGTTAAAAATGAAAACTGTGTAATTTGCCATTATCATTTCTGCTAAACATTAACGAGGTAAACTTCGTCGGTCATGAATTTAAAATTAATTTATTCCTGAAACAGTCATGAATACATTATCATGTACTTGTACTACTGTTATTAATATTAACATTTTATCACCTAGTCTACTTGAATTAAAATAAGCATAACTTACATTTGCATACAATAAACAAATTATTAAAGTAATAAATTAGTAAAAATGTTTTTATTATATCGATTAACTTCTAACATGTTTATGATGTAAATAATCCAATTGTTCGTCAGGAACTTCATCCAACCCGTGACGATCGTGATGCCCTACAAAAGAAAAATTAAATTAAAAGTGGTTTTATGCATTTTCTAACTTTTTGAAATTAACTTTTCTCACGTAGTAGGAACTGAAAGAAAAGTTACCCCCAACGTTACACTTTTTAAAGTTTATGAAAGCTCAACAACTGATGTTTGGAGCTTAATGGATACAGCGCCTATTCAAGGTTTTTTGTGTTTATTAGCACTCTACGTCCACAACGTATCATCTAGTTGCACATTGCAAGCATGTGCATGATCACTCACGGATCATATTTATTACACCTTAGAAATATTCATTGTCATAACAAGTACGACGTTCAGAAAACACGACCCAATCAAGTCTAACCGAAAATAAAATACAGCTTTATTCCATCTGAGCTAACGTAATCTAAACTAACCATCTGTTATTTGTAACTTTGGTCATATTGCCTGTCACAGAAATGCCACTGTATCAATAAAATTTGGGTGTTCGGGAGACCACACGACGTTCGCCCATAAAACTGTCTGCCTTCTACCCTTTCCTGTTAAACGGGCAACGGATGAAGCTGTCAGATTAAGTGTGTGGTAGAGAAATTCGTGAGAATTCTCGACGGTAACTCATACCGATCAGGGGGAGCCCTGGTATATGAGACCGGTGTGGGCGGATTCGAATCTCGCCTGGGATAAGGTCATTTATGGTCACCAACGGAACCCGCTGCTTGACCGAGGTCATTTATGGTCACCAAAAGACGTCAAAGGGTCGCCGCTGTTTGACTGAATCTCAAGTGCGGAGAATCGAAGTGAGGTTTATCCCGCTTTTGGGCACATGGGAAACTGCAGGCCGCCAGGTATATGTGCTTAGGAGCTATCCCAATCACCCTATGATCCGGACTGCAGCCGGGTACAGTGACTGGGAGAAGCTCTGAAAGCCCTTGCACTTAAGGAGAGTTGAAGCGAATACATAGCCTCTCACAATCAAGACAACTTCACCTAAACGGGTACACACCAGGAGTCTATAACGTGTAGACTTAAACGAAGCTCTGTCGAGGGCCCACCAAGCCCTGTCCCGCCACAATTGAGGTTGGATTCGATCGGGCAGTGGTCCCCACTTAATAACAGCGTTAAGTGGGGGAATAGTCCTATTGCTGGACGAGGTACTTAGCCCCGTATGAAAGAGGACGGGAGGGTGCCGGCGGGTGAGCACGTGTTAAGTCAATCGCTCCGGTACTCTGCCTGCGATAGCTAGTAAGAGGGTGGATAGACAACCTCGCTCTGACCAGTGAGCTGATCTGATAGCAATTGCTGTACTGCCGGTTATGCAACTTGCGCGCTGATTGGGCGTATCCCAATCACTTTCTTCTGGAAGGGAACGTGGGGGTATGTTTATATTGGAACCCCACGTAAAACAATGACAAATTCTTGTATCAATAAAATAATTCGAAGATATTTGGTCTTCTGATAGTCTAATAATTAGTAACATAACATCTGTTTAATAGCATGCTTGGGTTCTAAATGTACAGACACTCCCAAAGATTAGAAGACACAAAGATACTGTCGCTGTCGTGGAAGAAGTAAAATTAAACAAAATGTTGGTTATTATTGCATCAGCGACCCTAGATTCTGGGTCATGTTTTAGTAGTAGAACATCGTCCTTCCTGGAATTATCAAGCAATCAAGCAAGGTCTAATGAAACTGTGAAGAAACTTGAATACTTGGTACTGCTATACTGAGGAATAAAATCATCTATTACTGCTAGCGAAGTAAATGTATCCGAAACAACTGCATTAAGCGTTCTGCATGTTTTAGGGATGCGATTTAGGGATGAAAAAGATTTCTGCGCGTTATATTACCAAACCAGTTTCGTCAAAGTCACAACTCAGTAGAAAACGAAATCGTGAAGAAAATTTAGCTTGTCTACAGGAGAATCAGGTTTTTTTACATATTGTCACAGGAGGTAAAACTTGGGTCTGTTAGTCTGTACAATAAACAAGAATCAATGCCGTGAGTACTGGTCCTTCTTCACCAAAGAAAACCAAAACATGGTTTTGTGAAAGGCAATTGAGGCCAACAGATCTTTGCGATGCGAAAAGAGTTTTGATGATGATGCAGAAAGGGACTCTAATTCATGCAGAAATATACGGAGAAAGCATCTAAAATTTAAAAAAGTCTTAAAAGAAAAACAGCAACAGACAAAATAAGGGTTGACTTTTGCACGAAAATTGCAAGGTGCGTAAAACGTAAACAATTCATTTTTCAAACATTTGATATTACTGAACTGCGACATCCACCTTGTAACCATTTTTACTTGCGATAATGGTGAGCCACTGCGTGCGTCAGATTTTCATCGGATAGCGGGCTATGTGGGTCCGCTGAGTATGAAGCAGAAAAACGGGCGCCATCCAGCTTTTAAACACAGAAAAAACAAAATAGGAGAGCGGGAGAACCTACTTCGTATTATTTCTAAATAGCTATTACTTAAACAATTTAGTATAAATTCTCTTTATTTTTTTTAAGTATGGTGGTATTATTCCTCAACAATAAGAAGCACAAATTTTAAATTCGTTTATTAATAATAACCACGCTTGCGACTTCAGGACGAGGGCGTGGCGAAATATTAGAAAATTTTGCAGCCTGAGTGTACTGTTGACACGTTTGAAACAAAAATTGAAAGTGGTGGTACTACACATGATTACACCACACAGTATTATCGTGAACCTCGATCTATGCGTTTCCACTTATAACTTATATTTTGCAGTTGATTTAAGAGGCTTTCTCCGAGAAAATGAAATACATTTGCATTGAATGGAAACAGAAATAGTTTTATGTTCTCCAATTTGCTTGAAACTTTTACGGATGATACTTTAACCCATAAAGGTCGTGCTAACCGAAGAAGGCATCACTTATATTGATAAGATGGGCGTAGCAGGGCGGCAAAGGTAAAAATGCTAACTTTGCGTAGCAGCATCGTATACTCACATAATATAGCTCATTTTGACGGGTTTCGGCGAGGAGAACAACTTTTGTCTGTTGGTGCATTTGGAAATTCCTACTGTGCACAAAGTTATGCCAAAGAAACTACTGAAAAATGGTACATCTTGGTGGTTTTAACCATTTTCTCATGGATTCAGAAGGTTTGCCACCATAAGCTGTATATCGCCAGAATCTACAATAAATTTCGCTCCAGAAACACTTATATTTATGCACTGAGTCCAGGTCGCCTAGGAAAACTAGTTCAAAATGTACGGTACAAAAGTACAACAAAATATAAACTAAGCCTTGTTATATGTCATTCGAAGCGTCTCGACGAGAGATACACCATGCAATACAAAGGCATTATGGTTTTTAGGTTTTGCCATAATATGATAAATAGTGGTGGAAAATGTTTTTTGATAAATAACTGGCAACTATACCTTAATCCTAAGGGTAAGCATGACATATGATACATTTTCAGAATCCGCTTGTTTAGATGAATAACTTTCTCTTTGTACCTACCATCTTGATCAAAACATTCCCTGAAAAGTTCAACGGCATTTGTAGAGACTTGATTTCGAGACATGCTTGGAGAGGGAAATAAACGTAACAGGAGACATTATAAATATGTACAACAATAGAGCAAATGTTTATACAATTAAACAACAGATTTCTCAGCAATGTTCAATTTATAAAACTCAGAAATATTTGTATTAGGTCGTTAAAAAATCCGAAAATAAGGAATATTAGTAAATACTATATCAGTAATAAGTAAGGTGCATTATTAGTAAAAATCGCCTTGATGCCTAAAATGCTGCAAGTCGCAACCTAGACAGCAAAGTTAGAGATAAAATTATATTAATTACTAATAAACAGCACGACGACAAAAATAGAAAACTCAACAAATACTAACGTATGAAAAAAATTCGAAGACGTGATCTAGACTATATCACTTAGACGAGAGGATTCTGAAAATGTATAATATATCACCCTTACCCTGAGGATTCAGGTAGTTTCTAGTTATTTATCAAAAAAACCCATCAAAATTTCTCACCATATTATGACAAAAACTAAAATCCACATGCCTTTGTATAGCTTGGTGTAGCTCTCGTCGAGACGCTTCAAATGACATAACAGTGCATAGTTTGGAGTGATTTTGTTGAAATAGACATGAGAAAAGAAAAGCGAATAGACATTGTTGTACTTTTGTACCGGCATCTTGGTTTAGATCTCCCAGGCGACCCGGACTCAGTGCATGAATGTAAGTGTATCTGGAGCGACATTTATCGTAGATTTTAAAAATAGGCAGCTTATGGTGGCAAACCTTCTGAATCCATAAGAAAATGGTTAAAACCACCAAGATGTACCATTTTTTAGTATGTGAATGAAAAATTATTCACTGTTTCGATTATAATAATATTTGAATTTTTTCATACGTTAGCATTTTTGTTGAGTTTTCTATTTTTGTCGTCGTGCTGTTTATTAGTAATTAATATAATTTTATCACTAACTTTGCTGTCTAGGTTTCGACCTGCAGCATTTTAGGCATCGAGGCGATTTTTACTAATAATGTTCCTTACTTATTTACTGATATAGTATGTACTAATATTCCTTATTTTCGGATTTTTTTAATGACCTAATACAAATATTTCTGAGTTTTATAAATTGAACATTTCTGAGAAATCTGTTGTTTAATTGTATAAATATTTGCTCTATTGTTGTACATATTTATAATTTCTCCTGTTACATTTATTTCCCTCTCCAAGCATGTCTCGAAATCAAGTCTCTACAAATGCCGTTGAACTTTTCAGGGAATGTTTGGATCAAGATGGTACAAAGAGAAAGTTATTCATCTAAACAAGCGGATTCTGAAAATGTATCATATGTCATGCTTACCCTTAGGATTAAGGTATAGTTGCCAGTCATTTATCAAAAAACATTTTCCACCACTAGTTACCATATTATGGCAAAACCTAAAAACCATAATGCCTTTGTATTCCATGGTGTAGCTCTCGTCGAGACGCTTCGAATGACATATAACAATACTTAGTTTGGAGTAATACTTGTTGAGATAAACAAGAGAGAAGATTTTGTTGTACTTTTGCACCGTACATTTTGAACTAGTTCTCCCAGGCAACCCGGACTCAGTGAATAAATGTAAGTGTATCTGGAGGGAAATTTATCATAGATTCTGGCGATATGCAGCTTATGGTGGCAAACCTTTTGAATCCCTGAGAAAATGGTTAAAACGACTAAGATGTACCATTTTTCAGTGGTTTTCTTAGCATACCTTTGTGCGCAGTAGGAATTTCTAAATGCACCAACAGACAAAAGTTGTTCTACTCGCCGAGCCCGTCAAAATGAGCTATAGTATATGAGTATAGGATGCTGCTACACAAAATTACCATTTTGACCTTTACCGCTCTGCTACGCCCAGCTTATCAATATAAGTGAAGCCTTCTTCGGTCAATACGGCCTTTATGTGTTAAAGAATCATACCTGAAAGTTTGAAGTATATTAGAGAACATAAAATTTCCTCAGCCTCTTAAAAACGCTTTCCGTAGGTACATATGGTAATATTAAAAAACCTCTATAATTGTGAATGAGCCATTCCATATCAAAGCAACCAATGCCCCAACCTCACCATCATGGATTTGTTTGAAATTGTGATAATCAGTAGCGTGAGTAAAAACAATTACAAATGTATTTTCAATTTTTTTTTACTTTGCATACTTTTTTAGTTACGGGCACTCAAACGCGCGAAAAAAGCGTGATTTCTGAGTTGCGGAAGAATGTTGATTTGTCTATAATTTGAGTTGCAGTTGGGCTACAGTGATGAAATAGGGCTGGTTTTACAGCTATTTTTATGGGATTTAATATGATATATAACATGATAGGAATGTAAAATTTTTATTGTTTGAAAAAAACAACTGAAATCTTTAACTTTCCAAACTTAAAAAACTGTAATTTCAAAAATCTTAAAATATATGTTTAAGAAGAACTATTTCTCTGCATATTCTGAAAATTTGAACCTGGGATTCCAATGGAATCAGTAAAAAAAGTATTTAAATGTAATATGAAATCAGGGAAATGCTTACGCTTTCAGAGAATTCTCATTCCTTTAACTCATTTTTTCTGAAAAGATTATTGCTGGCTTGGCACAAAAGTTTAAAGATGGGATTGCAATGGGATCAGTAATAAATGTAACAATGAATAAATGTATTAAAATGTAACATGAAGTTGAAAATCTTAACTTTCAGAATGAGGTCAGTTACCTAAACCAATAAATGCTATTTTATGTTGGCTAAATTAAATGCTAAGATAATCTGAAATTAACTAAAAAAGTACCTTAACATACATCAATGGTTTTACAATGGGATTATTGCTGACTGTATTTATGGGATGATTTATTAAGAACAAATTGGTGGGTAAATAAAAGCTAATGTTATTTTAGCCAACTATGCAAAACAAAGCTGTATTTTGCTGGTGTTAACATGATAGGTAGTGTGGCTCAGCTGTATCAAATTTCACATGTTAATTTGATGTTAATATTAGGGCTTATTATTGGTTTATGGGAAAACGTCTGCTGCCACAGAGTTACATTTACGCTGATTTTAAGTTTGTTTTAAGTAACCAGGTTTGTGAATAGGCCTATAAGTAAGACATATTCGAGAAATAATTTATTAGACCATGGTATACTGTCCAACCCATAAGATTTAAATTGCGGAATATCTAGACAGTGTGCAATTATTCAAACTACTCATAAAAGCATAAAGATAATGCCTCAGATTCCAGCCCTATGTTGTAATCTTCTCAAAGAAAAAGGACATTACAATCATAAAAGAAATTTGTGTTCAGGATTGCAATGGATGATAGAAAAAAAAGCATTCCTAACTAGTGCAGAAAATATGTGGCAACTGTAGAAAAACAACTGTCACAGTTGGAATCTAGGTTGTTCTGAAATGAAGTGGCATATAGTGCCAATGATGAAGAGCCCATTGTTGCCAATCTTGCCAATTGCCAACCTATCGTGTTAATAATCTGGTTCAGTTTTTGGATAAAATGTGATTAGGTGCATTGATGTATGATACAACTGGTCTTATTGGCATATTCTGTTTATGTGTTTTGACTAGTCCATATAGTTTAGGTGGTTGTGGGTTTTTATTAATGATTTGTTGCTTTTCTAATTCTGAAAAGCAGATATTGCAGTTTTCTAAACCTTGTTTTATTTCTTTTTGGAATTTTGTGGTTGGGTTTTTGTTTAAAGTTTCTAAATTTTCTTTATTAATAAATTCATTAACTTTTTGTATGTAAATATCTTTTGAAAGAATTACCAAAGTGTTACCCTTATCTGCTTTAACAGAAATTAGATTGTTCTCTGTGATTTTGTGTTTTATAGATTGAAGAAGTGATATGTTAGATGTGTTGTACATTTTGTCCTGCTTCAAAGACATCTCTTTAACAAATTTGAAATTTGGAATTTTGCATAGTTATTATGATCTTTCTTAAGTATAGTTTCGCATTCAACGGCCAAAATTTCTTTAATTTTGTTGGTAAATTTTGGAAAATGACAAAATTTGAAACCTTTGTTAAGAAATTGTGTTTCTCTGTCATTGAATGTTATATTGGACAAGTTTATGACACGAGGATAAAAGTTTGCAGTGTTCTGATAATTAAGGTTATTTTGTAGTGTACGTTTTTGTTGTACAAGTCGATGAAGTTTATTTTTCTGCGTGGTGTATTTTTTGAATTTAATGTGACTGACGGTTTCTCTAATGTCAAAATCTAAGATGTCAAATTGGATATTGTGTAATTTATGAGTAAGTTCTGTATGGAGTACCTTTATATAAACGTGCATATTGTCTCTTATACTAAACCATTTCTTCGATTCTTCTTTGAGCCATCTTCTTTTGGCATTCCTAATCACTTTTTCGGTAATCGAATTCTTGGTTCTGGTAGTGATGTTTACGTAGTTAGGAATAACCTGACGTTTCAGACATTCTTGGTTAAACCAAAGATTCTGACTTGCAATTCCGTGTTTGATCATAAGTTTCTTGTATAACTTGGCTTGTTCTTCTAACGAAGACGAGATAATCTTGTTTATTGTTTCCAGCCTTACTTTGTGGAACTCCATAATCATGAAATAAATAAAGTTGTAGTTGTAGTTCAGTATATATTGGGCAAACACTTCGAAATTTTGACATAAGATATAAAGAACACGTACGTCATTACAAAAATAAACATCCTGAAAAATCGAATTACGCCAAACACCTTTTAGAACAAAATCACACAATGACTCCTCAAAATAATATTAAATTCCTACATCTTTGTAATAACAAACGCAAATTAGACATTTTAGAAGCCTTTGAGATATACAAACACAAACTCAGGGTACCTTTAATGAATGAACAACTTGAGCTCAGTAATTCTCCGTTACTGGAAGTATTAGATATTTAATTCTGATTATTATTATTATTTTATCTAGTTACCTATTTTTGTATCTACCTTAGCGACGTGTTTGTGTATAAATATATTACCTTTGATAATGAGAGCATAGCTGTCGAAACAATATTGTCAGGTTATATTTTAATAAAACTGTGAAACTTTTACTGATCTTTATTTATTTCATGATTATGGAGTTCCACAAAGTAAGGCTGGAAACAATAAACATGATACTTATTTTGGTTGATTTGACGTGGAAGGGCTCGAATGCTGTTTTAAAAACTTTATCAGTTTAGAGAATTAAATAAATAAATAAATAATGCATTTTCTTTAAACACAATAAAAATAGAAACTGAAATACGTAAATAAATTTTTAATTCTAATATACTTTTATAAAATCTTATTTTCAAGTAGATATAAATAGTTGTTGAAAAGAAGGTTTATTAATCAAGTGTATTTGAGAATTAAAATAGAATTTACGACATTTATTATAACCAGTATAAACACATTATTGTTATTTAACTTGAGCCACAAATTCTAAAATAAATATCTTGCCACAGTATAAATAACATACAGTAACGTGACTATCGCAAATAGTTACCATCCACCACACAACATGCTGACATGTGCCGGCAGCACATAGAAAGCAGTTATACTCGACCGAGCACATCAAATTTGCCTGTCCCGTACAACTCGAATTGTGCAGTGCGAGTGTCCCTATTACGGAATGAATAAACACAGAATCAGGAAACGATGCAGAGATTGTTTTAATTGACAAAGATTACCAAACTTCTGATAAATTAGAAAAAACTTTATTCGATATATATGCGGTTATTTGATAAAAAATGTTTATCGGTACATACATGTGAAAGATGAGTTTTATTTAATTTATTTTATCTATAGAAATACTTTTTCAGCAACACTTCCAAGATATTTGTGTAAATGAAAATGTGGTCAAACGCTTTTATCCATCTTCATATCATTAATATTTCTACATTCCTGCAATAATTTTAAGTATAATAATAACATAGTATATCATTTACACGCTCGACTGCGAGTGTATTACACTTTAAAAGACGTTAACAGAAATTTTAAATCATCCAAAAGTAGTAAAAAGATAATTATATTGAAACACTTTCGTTTTGTAAATGAATATTCAATTATGTACGTTAATTTAAATTCAGTTAATAACAAACGAATTGTTCAAAGGCGTCAATTAATTTTACTGATTCAAACAATTCTATTTCGTATTTTATTGAATACGTTACGGCATATTATCTGCAGGCGATGCCGACCGATCAACGTCGGTGCACTGCTTCGTTTATAGGCGTGATATTCGAAGGTGGATTGAAAACATCAATGGTGCCGCATACAAGTAAACCTACTGATTGTTATATATACTGTGATCTTGTGCAGAAGGTCGGTTTTTATAAAATTACACATTTCTTATCTATCAGATGTTTAATAGAAAAGGTGGGAAGGCCAGGCTATCTAAAAGTACAGTCAGCGTAAATACGTTATTGCAAATTATACACCCAAATCCTAAGCCTGATAACAACACATACATATCGTCGGTCTAATTCTAATACCTCGTAACCCACTTTTTTGCGATTTTGGGGTTATGAGCTATTCCCATGGTAAAAAGTGCGCTGAGTCGATTAGTAAACTCCTCGTAAACCACAGGGCTTCCAGTTTTATTCTATAGCGATTTAAAAAATACCTCGTATCCCAACCTGGTACAGTTTTTGGGATATGGGTAACCCACTTTTTAATAATGTATGCATGCTTAATCGCGCGATAAATTAATACATTTGTCTTTTTAAATTTAATTAACAAAATTTCAGGAATTCAAACCATTTAAAAAAGTTTTATTTTATATTTGGTGGCATTTTCTTGTTCTCCTGAAAAATTGAGATTTGAGGGTTACGAGGTATTAGAATTAGACCGACGATATATCTTACAAACAGAAAAGAAATAGATATAGCGCAAAAGAAATTCTATGTTTATCAAGTGATCGTCGATATGTAAATAAATCTAATTACATAAATTACTAGAAATAGTAATATCTCTGATACATAATGTAATCTTCTGTAATTCACTTAATAAATCTATTAAAAAATAAGCAAAAAATGAATTAAACGTTACTTTAATTCAAGAAGTAGAAATTTAATAAAGAAATTGAAAATTGATACCGACGATTTATCAAAACGTAGCATTTATAAATTAGCACAGATAAAATGCAATAAAAATTAAAGTTATCACTAGAAAGTGATATAAAAAAACTCCATATATAAAATCAATATTATTCCATAGAACCGTAAATCTATATACAAATTAACTTTAACTATGAATTAAATAAATGAATGATTTATGAAATCAATAGACCAAATAGATGAATTAAAGCATTTTTAAATAATACAAAAAATACCAACAAAAGAAAAGTATCCCCTTCTATTGATGGATAGTCTGATGTAATTCCTATAGTGGTTGATACCGACTGCGGATATACCTAGTCTTGAAAATTGGCTACTGAACCTATTCTGTATACCACAATGTCTCAGAGATGTAGTTGTATTTCAGCTCGTGCACTAGGAAGACTGGATTCCCTTTTTGTTTTTGACAAAACGGCTGCACAATTTGGTGCATATTAGTAGGCGTAATGTTAGAGGATAGCGTAGATTCCCTAAAATCGTAGTTGAATAATAGAAAAAATTTAAACAGAATTCAGAAAAAGAGAGAATTGACTGCAAAAAGGCGTACTTTTACAAGAGAAATCTTCATCAACAAAATTCCTCCGCTACAATCAAAGGCCCAACTAAATAGCTATGGATACTTTTCACCGAGAAATTTATTTCCATTCAGATGCTCAAAAAATGAGTTTATAATTAAGAACTCTTGGTTAAAAATGCAACCAAAAGCCAATCAACCTAAGAGAGGTCTTGCTAGCACGCACAGCAGGGAGCGAATTCTTCTGTCGAAAAATAGAACGAGCAAGAAGGCTGACATTCCCACCAAGCACGTTTATACAGATATCCAAATTTTGGATAAGAAAGTCCATCAAACAATAATGTTCTAAGGGAATTAATAGTAATTAAAAGTAAACTCAGGAAGTCTACATTTAAATGTATGCAACGAAAATCCACCAATATAAAAATTATAAAGAGAGAAAATGGTATTTTTCAAAACCCACAAAATATTGAAAATAAATATATCTAAAGGCAAGTTCATACGAGAACCATTTCAGTAAATGCACAAAATAAGGAAAAATAAATTTTACAACCTTACAATCTGAATTTAGTCCCTTGCACTTTTCTTTTGTTAAGAAACCTGATTAAAAAAAGAATATAAATGGCAGAAGGTTTTCTTTAGTTAGAAAAATTAAATTCCGTCTTCTGCATGCTCATTTTCAAGGCTTGGTTAACTACATAAACATTTTATTTTTATTACAACATTTTGTATTATTATGTATATTGTATATTCTCGTTTTGTGTATGTACATTTGCGATAATTTGCTAAGGAACGACGAAACAATCATAATCGCAGATTTTCCAGCTTTTTGTATAGTCTATATGTAAATTTATTTAATAACATTTTTTTAATTTTAATTATATGTAAATTTATTATATGGTACTGAAGAACAGAATTGCCCAATCTATAAATCAGGTATAATTACAGCGTACATTGTACAAAAAACTGAAAAACCGGCTATTACTATTTTTTCATCCTTTCTTAGCAAATGGTCGCAACTGTAGTACACAGTACACACGCACTCAAATAATTATCTATGTGTACCTACCGTTTATGAATATGTACGATGCAAGTATTTATGTTATTTGTTTATTTATTTTTGGGAAACCTGTACTTAAGTGCTCATTTATATAATTAGCAACAATTCCGCTAAATAACCGTTTATGTGAGTGTGCAAAGCAACGGCCGCTAAAGCTCAAAAGCGTACGTTAAAATTTTTTATGCACAGATACATTATAATTAGGCTATTATTGCTAGGCTTATCTAAACATAACCGCCTCTTTATGGCCCAAGGGCCTCTTTATGATCCGACGGGCAATAAAGAAATGTCAATTAAATGTCAGAGCTGTTTTTTGTAGAACTCGATTGGTTCTTAATATAATTTGTAAACTTATCACCAAGGAAAATAAGCTGAAATTAAATATCTAGGCATAGTAACTATAGTAACGTACTTCGTATAAGCACATAAGTATACGCACAGCGGCTTGATGTACCTAGGTACTCATTTAATTATAGATTTTACACAATAATAGATTTGAGATAGTAATTTAATCTGTGCATAAAATAGTGTATGTATAGTGGGCATAACTTGCTTTTATGGCCCTACAGCCTTTTCCTAGCCCTCCGCTGACGCCTCAGGCTAGAAATAACGCTTCTGGTCATAAAAGCTTCTTTATGCCCTTAATACATAAATAACTATTATGTCCGGTCGGGCGATTCTGACCTTTTAGCGGCCTGTTTTTAGAGGGTAAATTGCAAAATTAGAACACCCTTGTTTACGCGGTCTCCATAGTAATAAATGTAATTATAGATCACTACACCTACCTACTTGAAGTTTTGCACTTTTCAAATTATTTTTATTTTAAATTAAATAATAATTTAAACTTATACCGAACATAAACTAACGTATGCATTTCGGACTTAATTAGTGTTTTAGAGCCCTTTATCGTCTACTGGCTCTACGACACTCAATTATGCCCTTAATATATAATATACTATTAAAGGTCGCATTTTATTTATCAACAATACAATATTTATTTTATTACATTGTCACTATGATAATCACAACCTCGATCCCCACGCACATGATTTTTGCAATAAATGTACATTTATATTAATCACATTCTAGTTTCTTTTTTAAATATTAAATATAAATGGTACTCCAAAAATTTGTATTTTGTGCGTCATCTACCAGTCTTGAAGGGTTCGATCGCTTTAAATGCTCGGCTAACGCCTCGTATTTAAATATTCTGACTTCGTCCTTCAAAACTTGTTTATAGGACTTTATAACATATTATAGGCATAAATAACTATTTTGGGTAATGAATCGAAGTTTTACTTACTATTCGAGAAAAAGGCACGCTATGAAAAATTACCAGATTGTCCGGGGATCTAACCGAAACTGGCTCATAAAATATATGTATGAAGGATGTTTAATAATAATGATTGAGCCTGACATACCAGCAGTAGTTTTTTAACCATCGTTGTTGCTGTGACAGATCTGCATAACACTCAAAGCAATACGTATCAAACAATAGTCAAGTGAATGCGACCATTTCAGACAAAATTGAAATGTTATTAGATATTTAATGAAAATGGCAAAAGGAGCTAAGGATATTTTTTGAAGATTTGTCAGATACTTACCCTGACTCTGCACCATCATATGCTACAGTTAAACGTTACGCCCGTCTATTGGACGGACGGAACGTTGGAGCTGTAGCAGAGATAATGAAGATTAGTATAGAACGGATACATGAAATTATTTACAACCATTTACATACATACGTTTAAGGTAAGCACGCGCTGGGTACCTAAAATACTTAATAAGTCTTTCGATAAGCAGCGCCGTATGCAATGTTAGCATCAATTCCTTGATCTATGCGCGAACAATATTTACGAATTTATTAGGAGCATAACCATTGATGAAACCTGGATCTACGAATACGATCTAGAATCGTAACTTCAATCAATGCAATGGGTGAGAAAAGAGAAATCTGCGCTACGAAGATTTAAGAGCCAAAGGGTGCACAAAGCCAAGGCTACAATAATAATTTGAGATGCCCAAGGTGTTCTCCTAATCGATTATATCCACAATGGCTGCTGCTTCATATGTAAATTCCATCGTTAAACTCTGACGAATAGTTCTGGAGAAACGAAGAAGTAAATTCCGATGTGCTATCTTGTTCCTGTAAGACATACTGTAGGATTTCAGAAAATCGAACACCTTTCTTATAGCCATGACTTTGCTCCACGGATTCTTTTCTTCTTTCCTAATTTGAAAAAGGATCTTCTCGGAAAAGTGTTTCTATTCTAAGAGGAAATGGTGTCGGCTGTAAACCAACATTTTATAGACAAATCTTCCGAATACTTTTTTGATGGTTTACAACTATTATATTGTCGTTGTCAAAAGTGCATTAATGTTCGAGGAGATTGTACTGAAAAATAAATATATTGTTTAAATAAAAAAGCGTTTTTCTTATGCCTTAGGCTCAACCATTGTCAAAAATCCCTCGTATGTTGTTGCGTGTCCCTTTTCTGTTTAAGAATTGAATTAGATTTTGAAGTACTTAATACAATTTACGGCAGTTTTACTCCTGAAGGATAGGCCACACATTGAACGTTCATTTCATTTATTCACATTTTTGATGAATTTTGCCTTATGTACTGTGGGTGTGTGGGTGTTTCACCCACAGGTATTTTTTGGTTATTACGTGGCTATTCTGCTAAATTTTGTGGAATTTCTTAATTTAGGAAATAAGACTTTTCTTTTTCCGGTTTGGTTGTTAAAGAATCTTGCACGTTTTAAAACGTACTTTGTGTCAGTAAATTGAAAAACGGGAAACACTATGTATTTCAAAGCTTCTCGTTGGTCTAGACTAGCGTGAATGAACTAACTAAACATGAATTAAATGAAATTAAAGCTTACTGTAACGTATTTTCTTGTCTTTGTTTTAAATATTTGAAGTCGACAAGAACGTTAGTTCTAAATACAAAAATAATAATATTAAACTTTATTAACATATTGCACTATTTTAAATTTCCCGATATGTTCCTCCATCCTTGTGCCAAATCTTAATATTTAAAATTATTACCTACCAGTTTTTGAAAAAAAAAAGTTAAAAAATTATTAGGGTTGTCGGTAGAGAAAGCGAGAGGTGTGAAAGTACGAATCGTTCACCAAAGGTCATAACAGGATTTTTCTAAAATAGCAAACTCGGCCACCTCAACGATGGATGTCTGTGTTTGTGTTTGAGGTTTATATGGGGGCATATAACCTTAATTGATAGTTTCCCCATCGGGTATAAGGCAAGAAATAAAAAATATAGATATTTATTTACTATTTATAAATATAATTAACATACTGAGCAGGGATTTGGACCCAAATGTAATTTCGGTACGATTCCAGTACAGGATAACAAAACTGTAAGGGTTCAGGTTCTGATTCCGGCATTTGCTTTGAAGAAATAAGGATTCAGGTTCCTGTTCTGGTACGACTCAAATATCGGTCCTTGCGGTATTTTAGATCCCGGTTCCGTTTATGCCAAAGTTCCTGGTTGAAAAAGCAATAAACTAAAATTTGTTTTGGTAGAGTTATTGTCCGTTAAAGGATGAACATGCCACCTAGCAGCGTCCAAATACTGATGAAAAATAAACATAATTACATACATACACACATACTTTAATAAAAATACAGTAACGAAAAATCGTGATACTAATGTGTGAAGATCATCTGACGCCAGTACTTTATAAATCGTGCGTGACCGAAACAAAAAAGCAGGCAGGATATTTCAAAAATAATTGGGAATGCGTGTGTAGTCTTTGAATAATAAATTCTCAAAGGTTTGTGTCGGAGAACCTAAAAATTCCAATACAACTGATGTTTTTTTTCTGTTCTGGTTCTGATTCCGGTACTTTTGAAAAAATAAGGGTTTCCGATTCCGATACGACACAAAATATCGGTACCTACTAGCGGTTTCTCAGGTTCCGGTACCGATTTTGTCCAAATTCCTGATATTAGAAGTCATATCTAGAGAGTCTAAATGATAATGCAGAGGCATTTATTTAGGGGGTATATAAATTACTTCTCTATAGTTTTGTGAGGCATTTTCATGTCATAGTAAAATGTATGATTCAAAAGGAAAATTGTAGTTTTAATTTTATTTTATTTTACAAAATTAAATTATTCAAACTGATATTGGTTTTGAGTATAAAATAGAACTAAAATAGATTTATATTGATGAGAACAATATTCGGTATATACCCCTAAATAAAAGAAATAAGCCAAAAAAATAAATCTGAAGTTTTTGGTGGGTAAAACATATGAAAAATGACCGGGCCAAATTATTAATTCATTTCAAAAGCCGAAAATGAGAAGTTCTTCATTTACTCATATATTAGTAAATACATAATTCAGCTCAAAAGAGCAAAATTTTCAATTTAGTTAAAGAGCAACATAAAAAAATGTTCAATTCTAAAGATAATTTTTACTTTATTTTATACCTCATGTAATTTTAAAAAGTTTTAAAAGAAAGTTTTGAAAAATATATTATTAATTTGTAATTGAGGTTTTTTATTTTAAGAAAATGTAATTTAAAGTATCAAACTTATTAAACAAATTTCTTATTTTCTTAATTTACTCACTTTTGCATTGTATTTCAACCAAAGCCCTGAAAGTATATTAACTTTATATAGGCCAAGGCTGTGTAAGCAGTCATTGCCGTCAACAACCTTGCATGAATTGAAACTCAACACCAAAGTAACCATTATTTTTTAATTAAGAACTGCACTTATAGTAATAATAAATGACACTTACATGGGTTAGGTGAATGATAAAATCCATAATTAAGGCCACTCGTAGCAACTTTCTTCAATCCTTGAATTGATGTTAAAATCAATGCCATTTTTGCTAACAATAAAGCTTTTGCTCCAAGTATGGTTAAGAATTTAAATCCCATTGGAATGAGTAGCATTCCCATTGCTAATCCACCGAACATCATTAAGGACGTAAACATATTTCCTCTTCTGTGATGACGATGACGAGCTGAAATATAATTTGCTTTAATTGTTAACAATTTACATATTTTCCTATTCCAATAATCCTTTTGTAAGAGACTAGTCTAAATGAAAATTACTGCTTTAATAAGATCGTAGTAAACAAACAAGGGACGCTGTTTAAATTAAATTTAAATTTCAGTTATTAATTAATTTTATGTCAACTGAAAATGTAATTGTTTTGAGTTTTAGCCTGAAATAATAAATATACCTAAAATTGTTGCAGGAATGTAATTTTAAATTTAATCGAGTTCCTTCTCAGGTTTATTACAGATATTAAAAGTAAAATACATGCGAATCACTAAACGCGCTCATCGCTATTGGAAGTTAGCAATAATATTTGCATGCTTGGTATTTCGATGAGAATGTTCAGGCTGACATGAGGGAAATCGATCTAAATATTTTATAGAAGCTAACACCGAAAATAGCCAAAAAATTCTCATAGGTTTTTATTAAGTTACATAATGATGGACTATTTAAGCCTAGAAATGAAATTGGAGTTTTTCAGCAAGTGTCTGTCAGGTTTCGCATAGCTCTTGTAACTATCAATTACTTAAGGGAATTCTTTGATGAAAGGCTGAAACGTAGAAATCGTTTTGCTGTTAGGCCGTCTGTTACCCCTTTAAATTACTTTTAAGATTTTTTCTTTAAAGTATATAAAAAATTTTCTTTGAAGATCCTGCGCTAATCCTAGAAGACAACTGAAAAAATACAAATAACTTGAAATTTGCATTTCAGAAAATGTGCTTGTAAGCCTATTTGTAAAGTACGTAAAAATGTATAGAATTTACTTTTATTTAACTAGTAAAACTCGCATTTATAATTAATTTATTATATCTCTGTTATCAATTCAGTTCTAATTGGTAAGAGTAAAACATTACAAATACATGTAAAATTTAATGTATTAAATTAATACGTTAATACTAATATTTATATTTGAATATCATCTGTTGGTAGTACTGAGAAAAGGATAAAGCATTAGGCAGGACGTGATGCTTTTAGTTCGAGAACTATAATTATAAAAACATGCTCAAACTACCATCGCTGGTTAGATAAGCGAAGCTCCCAAATGGAACAGAGTCCTCCTAATTTCATAATAAAACAAAACGAGAAAAACAGTTTACAGTTTAAAAATACAATTATTATGAATATCGAGAGACTTCGAAAATAAATGATCATAAAAAAACACGGAGACATATTCGATGAATTTTCTTATTCAGTACTACCTGTTCCAGCAGATCCCTCGCAGTTCCAGAATTTGATTGTATTTGAAGTTATAGACTATAAATTACTGTACTTCAAACCGTAATTCATATAGGTTTCTGATATTCAGATGGTTCTTTGGAAATTCTTCAAATTCTAAATCTTCAATAGAATTTTTAAAAGGAATTAATTTCGCTGGTTTGGGCTTTTTATTTCACCAATAACAATGCGTTGATTTCAGCAGTGAGTGAAAATATAAAAACTAACAACTGAATTAACACCTGCAGCACAAGGTCTAGGAATTAAATGCTAATAGTCCAGTCAAAATAGACTCAAAAACGTAAGTTCGGAATAATTCCGATGGAACTGATTTTTGGTGTGGGCCTTCATGTCAATGTCAAAAGTCCTCATCGGTCGGTATGTAGTTAAGAATCCTACGCGGGGTCAAGGGTCATAAAAAAACCTGTTTTTGCTAATATCTCGTTAACGGTTAGTTTTACGATAAAGATACTTTTTATCAAATTTGTAGCTCATACGATTTTTCACAAATAAAGGTCCAAAGGACGTTTTTGCATAGGAGTGACCATTCTCGAGATATAGAGAGGTCAAAACGTGTAAATAACAGTATGCACTCCTACGCAGCATGTATATGTTATAGATAAGTTGAATACAAGTGAAGATATCGAGGTCCTGGTTTGTGTATGTGTTTCACACTATGAAATAAAAAAAACATATACAGAGTACACTACTAAGAATGTAAACGTCCGTCCCGGCCTTTGTCTGTTTTGGAAACATCTGCGGATATACAGCAGCCAGAAAAGGAAGAACAAAATATAAAGAATGTGCATTAGGCCTACTGGGGCCGAGTACTCTGCCTCGAAAGTGGTGTGGATAGGAGTACATTTCTTCAAAAATATGAAAGTTACAATTTATGTTTTGCTATATCTCGAAAACGATCACTCCTATAAAAAAAGTCAGTAGACTTTTTTTTGTGGCGATTGCATGAGCTACGAATTTGATAACAGACAATCTTTCCGTAAGACTAACTGTTAACTAGATATATACATCAATGATGACTTTTGACATTTCGTTTAGAACGATAACATGAAGACTCACAAAAAACCAGCTTCATCGGAAATCTGGATATGAGCCATTTTATTTTGAGTGGACTATAAGCTTCCCATACAATCAACCAAATCTACGTCTATAGAGGGTATACTAAAAACAAGACTACAGACGGCCATGTTATTAACACAAAACTTAGAAAACATTGAATAGAGGGCAATTGACAATTGAAAATTAAGGATGTTAAATAAAAAGTTTTCTTGATTACTTTTGCGTAGTTATTATTAGTCAAGTTATAGTCAAAGTTAGCTTTACAATATATCAAAAATTGAACAATAATTTCTGGAACAAGCATCATTTTACAATAATTTTGAACAATCTAGATTTTTAACTGTCACTCATGATTATACGCAGGAAAATGGTGGGTATTAGGAATTTAGAAACTTCTGCCTTTCCATATACACAGTCAACCAATTTTAACCAATAACTAATCAAATATCAAAGGAGTTCAAATTACCTAGATGCTAAAGAATGTAATCATCTCTAAGGAAAAAAATTCAGTAAATCTTCAGTAAGCATTTATGCTAGATGAATTAGTTGAGCTTAGGCTTTAACATGATCCGAAGATGTTATGAAATGATACTACCTGCTAATTTATAATTAGAAACTCTCCATATTAAATGTTTAAATTTATATAAAATTATATATATATTATATAAAATTTAGTTTGTATCATGATAAAGAAATATTAAGATAATCTTGAATGTTCTCATTCTATTTTATAGCAGATTATTAACATTTTATAATATGAAATTCCGAAGGATTGTAATTACACAACGGACTTTATATACCGGGTGTCCACTCTCAAAGTCGATCATAGGCAATTAACATTGTGCATTTTACTTTTATGTATTTTGCTGCACTTCAACTAAATCAATACATATTAAAGTACTGAATAGTTTAAATAGTCGTTATTCAATTCAGTCATAAGCTAAAATGAAATAATTTGAAAAGCATGGCTTGCCATACTTAACAACAGTCAACTTTTAAATAAGTATTTTAAAATAAAAATCGCACTCTTAATATTATTATTAGTATCGTTTGATGCGCAATAATGTTATCTTTCTATTGATATCATTATCTTTCTTGTAGTTGAATTTGGAGACCAGGAATCATCAAAAACGTTCAATACAATGTTAAATGCATATTTTCGAGTTTGAGAACGAATAGGCAGTATAAGGTAATCCTTTAATAAATTAGCTTTTTGGCCGTCATGTATTGACGAAGTTTCTCTAGTAGCTATAAGTATAAAAGGAAAGCAAATTCTATTAAATTGTCATATACTTTTATATACGTTTAGTAAATTTGTTATTGAAGGAATAATCATCCTGTAATTATTATTAACTAAAAAATATTATATTAAATAAAAGTGAATGAACTACTCAGCCCAGAACTAAAAGTTGGATGTTGGAAAAGTACATATTTAATGTGAAGTTACAAAAATTAGTTTAATTTATTTTATAAATGTTTGCTTATAAATTCTAGGATTTTTATAATTTTTAAAATTATGTTTCCCTTACAATTTAAAACATTTTATTAAAGACTTATTTACGTTAAATAGATCAAGAGTTTTATAAATTCAAAATAAATTTAATGCGTAAATTTAATTTAAGTAAAACAATAATTTAAGAACATGACTCCTGTCAACTTGTAAAGCCTTATTTAGGTTAAATTTATAATTCAAGTATATAAATTTAATCTGAATATAATAATGTGAAACGTTAATTAATTCACTTCAATTTAATGAGGTTTCGATGAATGTTGTATTTTTTTTCTAAATAAACAAAATAAATACTTAGTTTTCAAGAAAAAGAATTAAAGAATTTTTTTTTGAAAAGATGTCAAGTGTTGTTTGGTAATATGGTGATTCTCACAATGGAAGTTTTTTTTTAATTATTATTATGTTCGAAAATTTATTTTATCAGATAAAATTTTCAGAATCCAAATCTGGTAAACGTAGTTTTTAACTGCGGCAGAAAGTAATAAACTGCTAAATAAACAAAATGTTCCTGACGCGAGTCAATAAAATTCGCCTTGCTATACTCCATACCATGTAAGTTCCGATGCACGTCATTATCATCATTAAATCTTCAAATTCCTTAAGGACGGTTTTTGTAAACTTGACAAAAATAAATATAAGAGTGCTTGTTTTAAAGGTATTTTTGAGTTATTATTCTGCACATGTAATTTTTACATGTAGATTTTACTGTAATCCAGTAAAGGTTATTATGTAAGATGTGACGTGCATTGGAACTTACAGGGTCTGCAGTTTAGTTCGATCTTTTACAGCGCTAAAAGAATAATTGTGTGACATCATCGATACGTGATGGCGGCTTTGAAAACATCTTCTTTCTTATCCTTTCAGTATGGGATTATCAAAAACATTATTTCTTACAGTTATAAGAACTAAGGACTGATATGTTGAAAAATGTTTTCAAAAATCTAATGATGAAAATCTATAAAAGAAAAATTTGTTTTTATCCTATAGATACAATTCCGACTTTCAGGAATAGATATAATCGAAAATATTTTTCTAATAGCTGAAGAAAGAGGAGCAGCGTTACGTAGGGAAATGCAGAAAAAATATCAAAACTAATTTATTGTGTCAGCATGTATCATATTTATTTCTACCTCTAGCAACCGTTAAAACTTGTTATTGTTTATTTTAGCACAGCCTAAACAAATAAACAGCAGATTCACTCTATTATCGGCACGTATAGTTTCGAGTATCGCACACACCACAATCAAATCGCCAAGTCTTGCTGATCGTCATCGTATGCTGGCAATAACTGTTGTTCTGTAATTCAACAGCCCGAAGATACAAGGTCACTGAAAATATTTGCAATAGTGCACCTGTGTCTGCAGTTAGATTTTTATGAGCGCGCCTGAGATGCGTCAATCATCAGCCGAAATACGTGTATTTTATTAAACTACACTCCTACACATAAAGTCGTTTTAGGGAATTATACTTAATTTATCATAAGTAGGCACTTTTATTTTCTACGTATGTTACTTTTTATTAACATTGCTAGAAAGTAATTATTATTGGCTTTTTAATTTCAATAATTATAAATATTAGATTCGTTTTTTTTTTTCAATTTTTTATTGACTTTCTTGCTATGTAATATATTTTATTAGAAATGTAAAATTTTGATTACAAAAAAATAAATTAGTTAAGCCATAAAAAATTAGTCCACAGTTTTATTTGTAACCCGTTATTGTAATAAAACCAAAAAATATACTGTTAAATAAAATTGATAACGATGGTTCTTTGTATTGGCTTTAAGGATTAGAAATGTTTACGTTCTTGCTTTCAAAATCTCGACAAGAATTTAAGAATTTCAATACTATCAATATTGATGGATTGCCATTCTATAAAATCACAAGCAAAAACTCTAGGCGCATTTATAAATTAGTATAATAAATAATAATAATAATAATAATAATAATAGCTACAACCCATAGCCTGGAAACCAGGCCCCAGAAACTATAAGCATGTGCGGGAGGGAGGGGGCGATTATTATTATTACGTAGGCCCTAGGTGCGGCTGCAGCCGACTTACAGATGGAACAGCGCAAATCCCACATTTGTGTCACAGCTAAGGAAAACTGCAGAAAACCTTAACCAGATCTGCCGGCACCGGGAATCGACCTCGGGCCGCTTGGGTGAAAGTCCAGCACTCTAGACATTACACTACCAAGGCTGATAAAGCTCTATAATAATGTAATATATTTATTGCAAGGCATACTATTCTCACCTTTGAAATTAGTCTGACTAATAACTACCTATTCAATCAATTTTATAAACATAATAAACATATAGCTCTTGAAATTCGTTCATGATTGATAACTTAACAGATCTAATAACGGTTTTAGAATTTGAGGACTGCATTGTTCTTATTAGCACGATTGATTCTCTAGCTACTGTTAGGAATGGTATCATAGATGCAACTGACAAAAAAATGTTAATACCTTAATTTTGCTGGATTTCTCAAAAGCTCTTGATAAAATTAATCATCTACTTGCTTGTGCTAAATTAAGTTATTACGGATTTGAAGATTCAGCTGTTAATTTACTTGTATCTTATTTACCGGGTAGATTGTTAACTATTAAGAATGACAATCAATCTCCCATCACGTCTGGTGTCCCACAAGGTTCTATCTTAGGCCCCCTACTATTTATTATGTATACATCTGATATCTTGAAAGCTTTGTAGTATTGCAAAGTACAAGCTTATGTTGATGATACGCAAATTTACAAATCCTTTGCTTTTACAGACAGAGCTCTGGCATATGTTTACATTAATAAAGATCTTAGCATGATTATGATACTTTCACATGAACATAATTTAAAGCTTAATAGTAAAAAATCACATGTGTTACTGTTCGGAAATAAGCAAATTAATATTGTTAGAAACGGTCATAATATACACGTAAATAACGAAAAGCTACATAAGGTAGAATCTGCCAGAAATTTAGGTATAATTATAGCCACGAATATACGATTTAAACAGCATGCTTACAAGCTATTACAAAAAGCCTACTCACCTTTAAAAGTATTATATGCTAATAAAGATATTGTAACGAATAGTAAACTCACATATGACGTCATCAAACATTCTAGATGTATGAGTCATCAACTGTATGACTCATCAATTACACCTGCGTGTATGACTCATCAACACGCCTCATCGACGTCATTTATCAACAGCTGCATGCATCACTCATCAACATGTCATCGAACATTCTAGATGTATGAGTCATCGTATGAAAGATATAAATTGAGAACGCGAGTAGAAGGGGGGGCAGTTAATGTTTAACCGGCGTCGTGTTGAAATGTACTCTGAATAAATTGTTAATAATTATTGTAATACATAAATAGTTTTAATATAAATGGTTCTCAAATAAATTTGTAAATACCTAGCGTTTAAAATAGTTTGTTAAATAGTTTATAGTTATAGTGATTTTAATTAAGTGCATTGTAAATATTTTTTTCTTTATTAATAGACGATTTAAACAGCATTTTTTATTATTATTTTAAAAAGAACGTTAGAATATATTAGATTTTAGTCAGAAAAAAAATACTTTCCGAGAGATTAGTATTGTCACATTTTAATTATTGTAATTTGGTCTATGACCCTTGTCTTGACGCAATTGATAGACAACAAAAACATACAAAAGATTCAGAATTGGTTGTGTAGATTTATCTTTAGTTTACGTCGCGTCGATATGATCGTATTTCCCATTATATCATAGAATTAAGAAACTCGGGTTGGTGAACATGGATAACCATTGGAAGCATCAATTGGGATCGTTTACGCATGTTGCATTGCATATTGCGGAGAGGGGATTAGAAGAAATAAATAAATGTTACAAAAACATTAGCTGTTACTGTTGATAGCGGCAATTTACTGTGTGAAATCCGTTGATTTTTATGATTTTCATTCATTCAAATAAATCTCTACTCAATCTCCACCAATAATACAATTAGATATCTCGGTGTTAATTTTGATGACTATTTAACATTTGGCCATCAAACAGTAATCAGTGACTTGTGCAAATGTTTAAAAATTTTAGTGAAAGTGTCTTTTTTATCTGCTTGTGGTCAGAAACTTAACCTTCTGAATCAATACATTTCACGTACACTTGTTTAGCTTTACAAACCGCGCCAATTACGGATGTTTCTACAAGACAGAAAATTATAATTAGTTCAATTAGAGAAATCTTAAAACAGGAGATACACCCAATACTCTTCTGTATTCCAATACATAAATAAAATGACTATGAAATATTTCTAAACTCTAAAAAGCTTTTGTTTTGAAACTCAATGTAAATAAGTATAATAATAATGATGCGTATTAGTCCAGGCGATAGGGTAAAAAAGTCACAAGACTTGATAACATTGAATGTCATGATTGTTTTACGTGAGGTACCTGTGTGAACTTACCTCCACGTTCCCTTCCAGAAGGAAGTGATTGGGATACGCCCAATCAGCGCGCAAGTTGCCTAACCGGCAGTACAGCAATTGCTACCAGATCAGCTCACTGGTCGGAGCGTTGCCTATCCACCCTCTACTAGCTATCGCAGGACTAGTGCCGGAGCAATTAACTTAACACGTTGCTCACCCGCCGGTACCAAAGTACCTCGTCCAACAATAGGGCTATTCCCCAGCTATGCGCTCTTGCAAAGTGGGACCACTGCCCGATCGAATCCAACCTCAATTGTGGCAGGACTTGGTTTTTTAATGATTTTGCCACCCCAATCTACCAATTTTAGGCTTGGTAGGTTAGGGTTAGACTTGATAATAAGTTTGTCATTGTTTTACGTGGGGTACCCGTATAAACATACCCCCACGTTCCCTTCCAGAAGGAAGTGATTGGGATACGCTCAATCAGCGCGCAAGTTGGATAACCGGCAGTACAGCAATTGCTACCAGATTAGCTCACTGGTCGGAGCGAGGTTGCCTATCCACCCTCTACTAGCTAACTCGGGCATAGTGCCGGAGCACTTGCTCATTGCGCGCTGCTCACCCGTCGGCAACCACCCCGTCCTCTTTCATACGGGCCTAAGTTACCTCGTCCAGCAATAGGACTATTCCCAACTTAACGCTGTTATTAAGTGGGACCACTGCCCAATCGAATCCAACCTCAATTGTGGCGGGACTTGCTTTTTTAATGGTTTTGCTACCCCGATCTACCAATTTTAGGCTTGGTGGGCCCTCGACAGAGCTTCGTTTAAGTCTACACGTTATATTACTATTTGGTGAAGTTGTGTTGATAGTGAGAGGCTATGTATTCGCTTCAACTATCCTTAAGTGTAATGGCTTTCAGAGTTTCTCCCAATCACTGTACCCGGCTGCAGTCCGGATCATAGGGTGGTCGGGATAGCTCCTAAGCACATTTACCTGGCGGCCTGCAGTTTCCCATTGCCCAAAAGCGGGATAACCTCACTTCTATTCTCCGCACTTGAGATTCAGTCAAACAGCGGGTTCCTTTGGTGACCATAAATGACCTCGGTCAAACAGCGGGTTCCTTGGTGACCATACATGACCTCGGTCAAACAGCGGGTTCCGTTGGTGACCATAAATGACCTTATCCCAGGCGAGATTCGAATCCGCCCACACCGGTCTCATCTACCAGGGCTCCCTGTGATCGGTCAGAATTACCGTCGAGAATTCTCACGAATTTCTCTACCACACACTTAATCTGACAGCTTCATCCGTTGCCCATCAAGCAGGATAGGGTAGAAGACAGCCACTTTTATGGGTGAACGTCGTGTGGTCTCCCGAACACCCAACGGATGCTGCGAAATGTCCGCCATCTTGGAAAAAGAGGTTAAAGTGTTTTTTCGATTTATTTCGTTAACCGTAGGTAAGTCGAAAACGATGAAGTAAGCGCGTATAACGTTCTTCCTACTGGTAAGTTATTTATCTCCTTAACCATACGTCTAAGTAAAAAAGTTGTTGGCACCATTTTTGTCGGCAATACTATTCTCTACAACTTCCTCACTACACTTCTTTGAGAAATGTTTGTAATAAAAAAGTTATAAGCAAATAACTTACCAGTAGGAAGAACGTTATAGGTGCTTACTTCATCGTTTTCAACTTACTTCCATTCGACCGCTGCCTTCCACTATAACAAAGAACGGAACCAAAAAAGTGAGTGCACTAGATTGTTCGTTTTTAAATTGTCTACAAGAAAGGCACGAACAGTTTTGCTCGTACGACCAAAAATGCAATAGTTATTTCATCCCAAAGATTTGCAACCCCTAAATTTTTACGGTTATTTGTTTATAACTTTTTTATTTCACAACAACATTTCACAAAGAAGTGTTTTGAGGAAGTTGTAGAAAATCGAATTTCTGACAAAAACGTTATGAATTATTTCTTTCCTCAGACCTACGGTTAACGAGATAAATTGAAAAAACACTTTAACCTCTTTTTTTGGGACATGGCGGACATTTCGCAGCCTCCGATTAATACGAAAACTTGAATGTAGACTCACCACACACCCCCCTACATACTAAACAAAAAAAAATGCTGTTATCCAGTCTTGTGACTTTTCCCATATACTAATTTCCCTGTCGCCTGGACTATATAGACTGCTGTGTATTTTACGCAACAACAATAATAATTTACAATTGTGAAAAAGATAATTTAACTTTTGTGCATCTGAATAACGTTCTATTAGGTTTGCTGGTTGCTTTCATCTAAATCCATCTTTCCAAAACTTTTTAGCCAGCATCTGAAAGTACCTTTATGCATGAACAAACAAACATATGCATTTAAATAAGTAACTTTAAGAAGTTGTCTAAATCCATTATGTTCATACAACATGTGCATAATACAAATCGACTCATTCAACAAAGACTGTATTAACTAAATTTTAGGCTAATTGGAGTTACAGTATGTAATGAATTTGCATTCAAAATATTATTTAATATTTTGTGTTTATACATTTTCTTCCGTTAAATACTGTCCTATCTCATATCATTCCAATGTCTACAACCAATTTTTCAAATACGTGATTGCATAAAATAACTCAACATCTTGATGCGCTCATTTACAGTTTTCTCAAAACAAAATAAAATGAGTTAGTGTAGTCTTCGTTGGGTGAATCAAAATTTAACTAATTTAAGAGTCTTGCATTTTTTCAGATCGCATTTTTGTGTTTACATTTTTTTGCAACTATTACCATAAATATTTTTCTACTCCCCTACGAATATTCCATACCTTCATCGATTTCAATATCTCTTCTTAGTAGACGATCTAAGCGAATTTTCAATATGTAAGTTTGGAAAACTTCATCAATCTTGTTTAAGACTGAATTTGTCCAATTGGGTTTTTCTTGTAAACTTCGAATGCTTTCCATTTTCCTAAAAATTCAATATTTTTTATTATAAGTTGTTTGTTTCTCTAAGCTTGCTATTACTAAAATTAGCTATAACCGATTATCGTAAACAGAGAAGTGGCATTAATATTATTTTACGATAGACATTATTAAACGAGAAGGTGGTTGGATCATAAAGTAATTTAATTGTTATACGTTCGATTAGTTACCATCGTAAAAACCCTTTTATTTCAGAATTTTAGGAGAATATAAAAAAACAGAAGTAATTCAACAAGAATAATAAAGGAAGGATTTATATTACTAATATCTGTTCTTCTTAAGACTTTAACGAAGTTTTCTTTATTTGTAGGCGTTCTAATTCGAATCCCGAAAAATCACCGTCTTACCTAATTTTTTTTTGTTATTGCCGACCTTTTCTTAATATCCTCTTAGAAATTATTGTCAATTGTTCAGGTTTAATTTGGAAAAGTGGATTTTAATAAAAAATTTAAATTATCGTGGCATCTTACCTACTGAAGCTTCCGTTTGAATCTTTAATTTTAACAAATTCAACACCATCCAAAAGTTCAATAACATCACATTGAAGTATCCTGTTTAACACTATTAAAATCTTCTGCTTAAAACAATTCCGCAGTAATAAAATTCTTTGATGTTCTTCCTTGGAATTTTGAGGCCAACAGTTTTGTAGAAATGTTCCTGTCGTTCTTCCTAAACGGATCCAGGGATTTTCGTTAGATTTATTATTGTTTTTGAAATTTTGTGTATTTACACCCATAAAAGTAGCAAACAAAATTACCGAGCATAGTATTGTTGAATAAATCATTGTAAAGTTATTACAATCAATTTTATAGGTGAATCTAAGATTTTTATCAAGAATTTTCGTTTTTCCAGTAAAAACTTTTTTCAATTTTCCCGGTAGCAATTTTCTTCAATTCACAAGTTCTATAACTAAATAAAATTCCAAACGTAAACGTATAGGTGAAAATAAAAATAGATCTCGTTTTGCACAGCACGTCAAACTTTTTTTGCACTTGGGGATGTCAACTAAATATTTATATGTTCTTCCTACAGTTATATACTAAAGGTAATTTCTGTAGATTATTATTGATGCTTTAAAGGGCTATAATAAGTAACAAAATATTATGAAACATGTGGTGCATGAAATGCAACAACTCTGTGCATTTAATTCATCCAGACGTAACATTCCGGATATCGAACATTAAGATTGTAGTGTCTGCTTAACTACAAGTACCACTTAATTAAATTTAGTTTGATTGCTTTGGATATAATTACAGAATTTAGATCAAAAGTAGATTTCTGGAACAGAAGTAGGTTTGGTTTTCATTGGAAAATTAACAAAATGATATTACTTTTAAATTTTATATTTTACATCTAAGAAATTTCTCTTTTTTATACTTTCTTCCAGCAAAACAAAGTACAGTTTACTATATAAGTGGTACAAAAATAATTTAAATTTTTTTTAATGATTGGCAACGCTAAATCGCTAACTAATCGAGACGTTAATGTAATGAGGTACTTGTGTATTTCTTCAGATGATGTACTTCTACAGTAAACTGGCGAAAGTAAAGTGAAAACGAAACACATGTAGTTTTTCACTCTTCATCCATGCCGTTAAATAAAATCCTAGCTGCTGTGATCCACTTTAAAGAAGTGCCTTAAAACGTTAAATAGCCTTAAATATTAATTGTTTTTGTTTTAAATATGTTAAATATCTCAAAAACTATGAATGTTTTTACGTAGGACATAAAAAAGTTATTTTTGTTATAAATGCGTGAAATTTTTGACGAACCATTAGGTTATTGACTGGCCTCGTTATTCGAATGTGCTAAAACAATTCGTGCTTAACAATATTTTTCTACAACTGCTCTGTTATATTAAAAACCAATTAACATTTTTATTATATTCATTAAAATAAAATAAGAGAAAATTTTTTGTTATAATTGTAACGTTGTGTGCGATAGATTCTGATACTGATAGCGAAACTCCTTCAAAAGCAGCTGAGGCGCCAATGCAACAATCGGTAATCTTTTACTAACTCAATTAAAGGATCAATATGAAAAATGTTATAATTTAATTCACGATGGGTGTACGACAAGGAATATTAATAAAATTTCTGAAATGTGATTTCGGCTATCTCGAAAAAATCAGCCAAAATAAAATAACTACCTTTTTGATACTTAAAGTTACTCTTATTGTCTCGATTGTCAAAATCAATATTTAGGGAAATTTCTGAAATTTGAAAAACAAAACTCGACAAACATTAAGTTAGAAAATCAAAAATTTGAAGCAGGGAAGTCATTACTTATAGAAGAAATAGCTAACGAAGCGCGACATCTACTGCGATGGTACCTGTTAAAGTTTACAATTTTGATCCAAGATGGATAAAATGTTCTGTTGTTTATTGTTTCCAGCCTTACTTTGTGGTACTCCATAATCATGAAATAAATAAAGATTAGTAAAAGTTTCACAGTTTTATTAAAATACAACCTGACAATATTGTTTCGACAGCTATGCTGTCATTATCAAAGGTAATATAATTATAAACAAACACGTCGCTAAGTAGATACAAAAATAGGTAACTAGATAAAATAATAATAATAATCAGAATTAAATATAAATTAATACTTCCAGTAACGGAGAATTACTGAGCTCAAGTTGTTCGTTCATTAAAGGTACCCTGAGTTTGTGTTTGTATATCTCAAAGGCTTCTAAAATGTCTAATTTGCGTTTGTTATTACAAAAATGTAGGAATTTAATATTATTTTGAGGAGTCATTGTGTGATTTTGTTCTAAAAGGTGTTTGGCGTAATTCGATTTTTCAGGATGTTTATTTTTGTAATGACGTACGTGTTCTTTATATCTTATGTCAAAATTTCGAAGTGTTTGTCCAATATATACCGAACTACAAAAAGAACAATTTAAACGGTAAATGCCCGATTTCATGATATCATGTGTTCTGTCTTTAGCATTAAATAAAAATGAAAAAGTGTTAGTGTTGGTTTTAAATGTTATTTTATAATTGTTGGTTTTTCTTAGTATATGTGCAATTTTTTCTGATATTTTGCCAAAATATGGTATAGATATGTAATTTGTGTCTTCTGTTTGATTGTCAATGGGATATATTCTTTTGATAGCTAACCTATATTATTAGGTATTAGATATTTAATTCTGATTATTATTATTATTTTATCTAGTTACCTATTTTTGTATCTACCTTAGCGACGTGTTTGTTTATAATTATATTACCTTTGATAATGACAGCATAGCTGTCGAAATAATATTGTCAGGTTGTATTTTAATAAAACTGTGAAACTTTTACTAATCTTTATTTATTTCATAAAAATGTTCTGTCATTATAGTTACAGTCCACTAGCTTTTAACAACATAATAACGTCAAATAAAATTTGTAAACAGGTAATTTATTATTAAACAAGCTCCAAAGATTATTTTACTGTGAAGTTCAATAACATAACTGCAACCAGCGCATAAAAAACCCCACAGTACCTGCCGTAGCAAACAACTCGTCAAAATAATGATGCACTGAGAAAAATAGTCAGGTTAAAGTAACCAAAAATAAGTTGCAGCAACCTGAAAATATGTACTGTAACAAGAGAGAAAAGGAACGAACCTCTTTTCGAGCGACAGGTGGTGTGTTCTGCCGCCTTCGAGAGAATGACGCATCGCACAAGCATGTAAATCAGACGCGGTTTATTCTAGCATTTTCTATAATACATAGAAGGTTCCAGCGACTTCTGGTGCGTTTATATGAGAATATAAAAGCGGATTTGCGGATAAAAGAGGAACAGTCAACAGCAAGTCATTAACTGTGTATTACAAAATAAATAGTGAATATAAATGTTGTATAGAAATTCATAGTCTGTAAATAATAGTTTTTAATGGTTTATAATCATAGAGTTAATTTATAGTGTATTCATTAGTGTATAGAAATAAATATTTGTTTGTGAATAGACGATTTAAACAGCACTTGTATTATTATTTGAAAAAGAATGTTACAGTGTTGTCAGGTGTGGTGTTCTAAAATAAATAAAATCGCGTAATAATTAAATAAAGTGCTGTGAGAATAAATTTTTAGTGTTAAAATTAATTTCAACAAACGATTAAAATGGTGATGAAACTATTGAAAGATCTCTTAGTAATAGATTTAAAACGGGAATTGGACGAGAGGGACTTGGATAGTAATGGAAAGAAAGAAGTTTTGATAAATCGGCTAAGAGAATGGCTTTTAGAACAGAAGGAAGATCCTGAAAATTACCGCTTCGAAATACCTGGACCCGCAATTGATACTAATTTGTTATTAAGTAAAATGAAAGAAGAGTTACTGGAAAGTTCTAGAAAGTCCGAAGATAATGTTAGAATGCTAAAAGAAGAACTATTGGAAAAGCACGAAGAGAGTTCTAGAAAGTCCGAAGAGAATTCTAGAAGTTTAAAAGAAGAATTACTGCAAAATTCCGAAGAGAATTCTAGAATTTTAAAAGAAGAATTACTGCAAAAGTCCGAAGAGAATTCTAGAATGTTAAAAGAGGAATTACTGGAAAAGTCCGAAGAGAATACTAGAAAGTCCGAAGAAAATGTTAGAATGCTTAAACAAGAATTACTTGAAAATACTAAAGTACTGGAAGAAAATGTTAAAATGCTTAAAGAAGATTTACTGGAAAGTTCTAGAAGGCTTAAAGGAGAATTGTTGGAAAATGTCAAAGCGTTGGAAGATAAAGTTTTCGAAGAATTTTTGGAGAATGCCAGTGCGTTAGGACTATTGGAAGGTAGATTGGCGGAACAAGATAGGGTAATAAAGATGGTAGAAGAGAAAATAGCCCAAATGCAATTACCACCAACAACTAAGAAAGACGATATGGCCGAAATGCTGGAAGATAGAATGAGGCAACTACGGTTTCCCTCAACTTCTGAGAGGCCGTTTAATGAAGTAAAGAAACAGTTTAAAGAAGAAAAGGGTCCTGTCGTAGGGATAAAAGTAAAACCACCCACGTTCGATGGAAAGATACCTTGGTCCACTTACTACAAACAGTTTGAGGCGGCTTCTGGGGCCAATGGATGGACAGGCAAGGAAAAGGCCGTTTCTTTAACTGTGGCTTTGCGTGGAGACGCGTTGAACGTCCTGCAAACAATCCCAGCAGGACAGGAAAATGATTACCAATTGTTAGTGTCTAGATTGGAAATGAGATATGGAGACGCGCATCTTCAACAAGTGTATCACGCGCAAGTGAAGAATCGTATCCAGAAGAATGGAGAAAGCCTGCAGGAGTTTGAAGCCGATGTTGCGCGGCTTGTCCGATTGGCGTACCCTACGGCACCCGATTCATTTCTGGGACAACTGGCTGTGCAGACCTTCATTGATGGGTTAAGAGACGGAGAAACACAACAATCATTGAGGCTGGCACGACCAAGAACAACTGATGATGCGCTTGCTCACGCCTTAGAATTTGAAGCTGCAAAACAAGCGTCCCGAGGTCACGGACGTGTTCGGACCGTTTTGGAAGAAGATGAAGGTTCTAAAGATCGCCTAGAAGAATTATTAATGAGAGTTCTTCAGAAGGAAGAGAACCGTAAAAAGAATCCTCAAGAAGTTCGAGGACCCCGTTGCTGGAACTGCGGTGAACAAGGGCACATACGACGCCGCTGCTCTAAACCCAAACAAGTTCAGCCGTCGGAAAACTAAAGGGGGTCGACGAGAGGGGGCGAACGTTGACCTTGAGTGGAGATGCCCCGGAGATCACCATCCATGCCGTAACATCGAAGAACAGTACCAGCAGTTTGTTCGTAGATGGGAAGATTGCTAACCGAACTGTTCCACTACTTATTGATACGGGGGCGACAAAATCCATCGTACGCCCTGATGTTCTACGATTAAGTATTAAGTTGTTACCCACAACTACTCAACTCCGTACAGCAACAGGTGATACCAACACGCGGAGTGGTGAAGATGAAGATTGGCATTGGAAGTGAAGAACGTGATCATGAGGTGCTGGTAGCCGACATCATTGACGAATTCATCTTGGGAATGGACCTCCTGAGAAAATTTGGTTTTACATTGGACTTGAAGGAGGGTGTTTTGAAGGTTGGTAACGAAGAACTTCCGTTGCACCCACGAGAAGATCCTGTCGTAAGGGTTTTGCTGACAGAAGATGTGATATTGCCTGGTCAAAGCGAGATGGTTGTCGAGGCAGGTTTGGATGGAGATCTTCGGGTAGGATGTGTGAAAATGATGGAGCCTGTTTGTGATAAGAAGATCCATAGTGGCATATTGGTGGGAAAAGCGCTGACCAAGGTTGGAAAGACTGTACCGGTGAGGCTTATGAACGTTAATGTGGATCCGGTGACATTGAAGAAGAGTACCCTTGTGGGACAGTGTGTGCCAGTATTCCGAGTAACCAGGTGTATGGCTGATGTTCCAAAACCAGTGCCCAAAGACCATGGTGGAAAATTAGTGGGTATGGTTACTAGTTCGTGCGAAGACCTTAACAGAACGGAAGTGAAAGAGGTACAGGGTTTGGTTCACCGATACCAAGATATCTTCGCTCTTGACGATAGCCAGAAGGGACGAACAAATATAGTAAAACATAAAATCAATACAGGCAACTCTATGCCTGTCCGTCAGCAGCCGAGGCGTCTACCTCTAGCAAGGCGAGCAGAAGCCGAAAAGATTATTACCGATGTGGAAGAACAAGGGGTCATCGAGCCATCCAGCAGTCCATGGGCATCACCGGTGGTACTGGTCAGTAAGAAGGACGGGTCAACGAGATTTTGTGTGGACTATCGGCAGCTTAATGACGTGACCAAGAAAGACAGCTATCCCTTACCACGCATCGACGACACGTTAGATACCCTGTCTGGTTCACGATGGTTTTCGACTTTGGACTTGAAGAGTGGTTATTGGCAAGTTGAAATGGAACCTGAAGACCGGGAGAAGACCGCGTTCACTATTGGTTCCGGACTATGGCAGTTTACGGTTATGCCTTTTGGTCTATGTAACGCTCCGGCCACCTTTGAGAGTCTAATGGAGACCATCCTGAGAGGGCTGTCGTGGAAGACCTGCCTGGTATACCTAGATGATGTGATTGTAGTCGGAAAATCATTCAACGAACATTTGAAAAACCTAGAGGAAGTGTTCCGAAGACTACGTGGAGCCAATCTGAAACTGAGTCCGAAAAAGTGCCACATATTCAGAAGGGAAGTGAAATATCTCGGGCACGTCGTATCACAAAATGGAGTGGCAGCCGACCCCGATAAGATTCGTGCAGTTCAAGAGTGGCCAACACCGAAAGATAAACACCAAGTTCGTAGTTTTCTTGGGTTATGTACCTACTATAGGCGTTTCGTTCCTGGGTTTGCCAATATAGCGAAGCCTCTGACAAGGCTAACTGAAGATGGAGGTGAGTATGTTTGGAGCGGAGAGTGTGCAACAGCTTTCCAACAGCTGAAGCGTGCCCTGACAACCGCACCAATATTGAGCTATCCACGGACAGAAGGGAAATTCATACTTGACACAGAATTGCAAGTAATCTGGCCATTGGGGGTGTACTTTCTCAGATACAGGATGGACAAGAAAAGGTCATCGGCTATTTTAGTAAGGTTTTGTCTAAAGCCGAAAGGAATTATTGTCTGACCAGAAAAGAACTATTGGCCGTCGTGAAGTCCGTTGAGCACTTTTACAAATACTTGTACGGACGGAAGTTTTTATTGAGGACGGACCATGCAGCGTTGAAATGGCTTCTACAATTCCGTAATCCTGAAGGCCAGGTCGCAAGGTGGATCGAACGATTACAAGGATACGACTTTGACACCGAACATCGAGCGGGCACTAGTCATCGAAATGCCGATGCTCTTTCAAGAAGACCCTGTCCAACGGATTGCCGTCATTGCTCTCGTTTGGAAGAGAGGGTTTGCCAAGTATTAAGGACTACCATCGTCAACGACAATTGGTTGCGGGAGGAATTGCAACGACAGCAGGAGGCTGATCCCGAACTAAAAATGGTACTGGAATGGAAGCGCGTGGGAGAAAGGCCTGCCTGGGAGGCCGTCAGCCCTTTCAACAGAACGCTCAAAGCATATTGGGCCCAATGGGAGTCCTTGAAGGTGGAAGACGATCTCCTGAAGCGAGTACTGGAGAGTGAAGATGGCACCACCATTAGGTCTCAGTTCGTGGTTCCAAGAAGCCGAGTGGCTACAGTATTGCGACATCTCCATGACGGTGCCTCAGGAGGACACTTCGGTGTGAAAAAGACTTTGGAGAAAGTTAGGGAGCGTTTTTATTGGGTCAACTGTAAAGAAGACGTGAAGGAGTGGTGCCGGAAATGTGAACTATGTGCCACTGGTAACGGACCCTTGGGGAAACGAAGAGCACCTATGAGGCAGTACAATGTGGGTAGTCCTCTGGAAAGAATAGCCATAGATATTGCCGGACCATTTCCCGAAACCGACGATGGGAATAAATACATATTAGTGGCAATGGACTATTTTACCAAATGGCCAGAAGCATATGCCCTACCAAACCAGGAAGCTGCGACTGTTGCTGACGTACTAGTCAAAGAGTTTTTCAGTCGCTTCGGAGTGCCCATGGAGCTGCATTCGGATCAAGGCCGCAATTTCGAGTCTGTACTCTTTGGAGAAGTCTGTCGATTGTTGGGCATTCGCAAGACTCGGACCACACCGTTACATCCGCAGTCCGATGGAATGGTAGAACGCATGAATCGAACAATGGGCAAATATTTGGCCAAGGTCGTCTCCGATCATCAACGAGACTGGGACCAATACCTGCATCTGTTCCTGATGGCTTATCGTGCATCGGTCCACGAAACAACCGGTCAGTCACCAGCGTCTGTAATGTTTGGACGCGAGTTACGGTTACCGTGTGATCTGGAATTTGGGTCTCCACCTATAGAGCAGGAGGTAGCCGGGAATGATTATGTCATCAACTTAAAGAAGAAGTTGGAGGATATTCACGACCGAACCCGAAATAATAGTCGAATCGCGAGTGACCGGATGAAGGCTACGTACGATGTGAGAGCCCAAGAAGGAGGGTTTCAACCTGGAGAGCTTGTCTGGTTATACAACCCGCAAAGGCGTCGTGGCTATTCTCCAAAGTTACAGCGAAATTGGGAGGGTCCATACCAGGTGAAGAAACGAATAAATGACTTGATTTATCGCATCCAGAAATTGCCAAGGGGGAAACCAAAGGTGGTACACTCCAATCGTCTGGCGCACTATGAGGGAAATAATGACGCAGTCCCGGATCGGAAAGATGAGGCCGAGGTGGCTATCAATATCGTAAGGCCTGAAGATGATCAGCCAACCTTTAGAGAATTTATGGCTGCGTTCTCTGGAACTAGAAAAGCGCGATTCGGAGTCACGACTGAGATGCAACAAGATCTCTTCCGGGTCCCTGGTGATTATTCCATTGCCCACTGTGTCTCCGCGGATCTCCGTATGTCCAGGGGGATCGCAGTAGTATTTAGAAATAAATTTGGACGGCTGAATGAACTTCGAGAACAAAATCCCTCTGTTGGTAAATCCTTACGCTTGCCTGATCATGACCGATCCATTTACTACTTGGTAACCAAGCAGTTTTATTACCAGAAACCAAGTTACGCCGACTTGTGGAGGGCACTATGGAATTTGAGGATCGAGTTGCTTACCAGGGGAATTAACAAATTGGCAGTTCCCAAACTCGGCTGTGGGCGGGACCAGCTGGATTGGAGAATCGTTAGAAACATGCTGGAAGTTGTCTTTAGAGGTACGGACGTCAAGATCTTCGTCTGCAGTTTTGTCCCACAGCCCGTATTAAGGCCAACGAAGAGTGTAGACTGTTATTTCTACCGTAATGGAACGTGTAGTCGAGGTGAAGACTGTCGATATCGTCATGACCCGTTCTACAGGAACCAGAGCATAAAACCTGTTCTGGGACAGAACAGACTTGAAGAGGGGGGCAGTGTAACAAGAGAGAAAAGGAACGAACCTCTTTTCGAGCGACAGGTGGTGTGTTCTGCCGCCTTCGAGAGAATGACGCATCGCACAAGCATGTAAATCAGACGCGGTTTATTCTAGCATTTTCTAGAATACATAGAAGGTTCCAGCGACTTCTGGTGCGTTTATATGAGAATATAAAAGCGGATTTGCGGATAAAAGAGGAACAGTCAACAGCAAGTCATTAACTGTGTATTACAAAATAAATAGTGAATATAAATGTTGTATTAGAAATTCATAGTCTGTAAATAATAGTTTTTAATGGTTTATAATCATAGAGTTAATTTATAGTGTATTCATTAGTGTATAGAAATAAATATTTGTTTGTGAATAGACGATTTAAACAGCACTTGTATTATTATTTGAAAAAGAATGTTACAGTACAAATAGTGACAACAATACCTGTGTGTAATACGAACTATATGATTTTAGTAAAATGTTTTTGGTTAAATTGACGCAATAAGGTTAAATCAACCACACTCCCATATGGTAGAAGCAACCGAAAAATACTTGAATTTACCATACCTGTTGCGTTATTTCAACCTTACTCCCTGGTTTGACACAATTCGTGTTATGTAGAGCATACACGGTGCTTATTGCATAAACAAGTTGAACTCGGACTTGTTTGTGTAATAAAATTTAATAAATTTTATTATTTTATTTTATTTTATAAGAGTATCGCATTTCTTTAAAACGTGTGTATTAAAAGGAAAGAAATAATTATTAAGTTCATAATAAAAGGTCGACTAAAATCTCTTTCTTAAGCGCCGGTGTCCACATGCGGGCGAGCTCGCAACGAGCTCGCTGCGGGCCCGCAAAAATCAGTTCACACTACACGGTGAAATGACGCACAGTAAACAATCTACTGCCATCTAACTAGTTGTATTTGCTAATATTATCTACAAAATGTTTATTTTGTGGTTAAAGATAATTGTCGAAGGTTTTGTATAATTAAATAACACGTTTATAATTTAAGGCAATGTTTATTAAGAAAGTATAAAACACACAAAATAAAACTTAACTAAGGTTTGTCCCATAATTCTTCGTACCAAAAGCATAATTAAAGCAATACAACTACAATATATGTAGTAATAATAATTAGTATGTAGTAAAGATCTTAGGGAAAGGTCGTGAATGTCGCTTTATTCGATTTATAAATCATTTGAAAAGTTTTTTTTGAAATCTAACGTTGCACAAGTGATTGTATATCAACAAATATTATAATAAAATAGCGAACGCCCTTTCAAATTAATTTTTGTAGGTACTATCTTGGACAATAGGACTCTACTTTTGATTCAATTTTTCTCTTTAAATAAGAATAAAGTCCTATTGTCCAAGATGGCTAAAATTGACTTAGATACTAGATTTAAAAACTAATTTGAAAGCACGTTCGCTATTTTATTATAATATTGGTTGATGTACAATCGCTTGTGCTACGTTAGATTTCAAAAAAAACTTTTCAAATAATTTATAAATCGAATAAACCGAAATTCACAAGCTGTCCCCATAGCCACCATAATCAGGTAGGTATTTCTAAATTTAATAACACCCACAATAGACTTTTATCAGAAATATGTTTAAAAACCCTAGTTATTTATATTAAGAAGATAAAAGTGAACCAAAACTGAATTTCTAAATAAAAAGGTTTAAAAACATATGACTTAAATTTTAACTACATGCTTAATGCTTTCTATTTCCATTCACTTAACAATACTTGTCATCCTTTTCATTAGATTTTGACCAATAACACCAATAAACAGCTGAATATCCAATAATTCTTCAAAATTATAGAACTCACCATTGTTAATTCTATTACCATTCTTGCGTCAAACGCCCGCATGTGTGAATCGCACAATATACAACAAGGTATCTTGAGCCCGTACTTGTGGCTGCGTCAACCTTGCGGGGCTGTAGTAGGGATCTGCGTCAAGAAACGCCCGCAAGATGCTCGCTGTAAGCTCGCAAGGATGACACACTCACTATGTGTGAACTGCACCATTTAACTTATAATATCGTAGACCGCATTTGCGGGCCCGCAGCGAGCTCGCAACGGGAATTCCCGCATGTGGACACCGGCGCTTAATTAGAAGTATTTAGTATTATGCAGCCAATAATGTCTTTCATGTGAAAAAGATTTTAATGAAATACGATACTATCTGGAACTCCAACTTGTTTACGCAATAAATTAAACATTTAACGACGACGTCTTTGGCGACGCGGGTGGTCGCGGATGAAGACCGTGAGTGGTGCCCATTAGGTTGTTTCAGCCTTTCATATGGTAAATGAAACTTATCACAAAGCAAATACTACCCTTTCGAAGGGTAAAAGATCTAACCCTAACGTTTGGTGCATTTTACCTATTTATATAGTAGCTTGAATCAATAAGTTAAGCTATTTTAGTTTGACTTATCAGTTAAAATAGCCAACCGTACATGTAGATTTAAACCCAAGTAAGGTAGTGGCTGATTTTACTAGAACCCGGGTAAAATCTACCAAAAACCGGTTAACTATAAACAGATAGTTCATTTAGCAAATCAGTTGTTCATTCTTGACCTGAAATCAGGTTATAACAACAAAAAATCGGTCTACTATAATATAGTCATCAAATTTTGTTATCATTTTTCTCAGTGTGGTAAAAGTCTCTGATACTAATACCTATTAGAGAACAATCCTTTACAGTTTCTAATTTAAAATACATTAAACTATGAAAATACGTTGACTTGTGACCTAAACATGCTTCAACTAGCCGACTAATCTTAAAATATAACAATGGTAAATATCTTAATCAACCAGTTTGTTTAAATGGAATGGGACAGATCCCTAGTTTAACTGCATCTTGTTTCGGCAAAGACTCGCACAAGTCACTGTTTTAGGAGAACTTTTGCTATCCTTTTACAAAATGCAGGTGGTGAATAACTTGTCTAAAACCCCAAGTAGTAGAGGCTGGAAATTCACCTACGTGACAGAAGATTTTAGGTTAACACAATTAACATTTCCAACAAGATTCTTGGATTGCTAACCGTCTACTTCTCATTCTTGTGAATTAAAAGTTCAGCATTGTGAAGTTAGTAATGATCACCATGTCTTGGATAAGATTTAGTGTCCAAGACAGTAGCGCACCCAGAAGATTTTGTTAATAATTTAGTTTAATATCTAGTTTTCTTCGTTTTCAGCCATTTTATCTAAAATAGATTCCACTGTTGGGGTAATACTTCTATATAAATGCAGAAGAGCAAATCAAGTCATTTAACCTGTTTACCGATGTAGAATTTCATAAGTAATTTTTTAAACGATGTAAAGTAGAAAAAGTTCTTTCATTTTCTGCAGTAGATACAGGTAGTATTGCTAATATATGCAGCATTGTCTTAATATTTGGTAGCATGCTATCTGCACAGTGTTGCAGAACACTTAAAGCACTCTTGGCTATTCGTCTGTTCTGAGTCTAGCGATTACTCTGTACTAAAACTTAAGCTCCACTATTGGTTCGACCAAGAGTACCACTTAGATCATTTTTGTAAAACAAAACCAAATTTTTAAATTCCATCAGTATTTCATCCGTTAATTTGTTGGGATCTGTTGATAATAAACTTTGGAATCCAACCAAATTGGATTTGTGATTTGAAAATCTTTGTTCCAAATTATTTAGAAAAGCATCTAAAAATGGAATCTATATTGAGATACGACAATAATCCTCCGGAGTAACAGCATCTACATTACATTTCTGTGTTTGATTGCCTGCAATTCGTGGTTTGTTTAAATTCCATATTTGCATTTTCTCTTATGTTTTTTATTTCTTGTATAGTATCTTCTGCTAAATGGGTGCCTTCTTTAAATCAATATTTCGTTGTTGCAGTAACTTACATAAAATGGAACTGTAGCTAAATACTTGATTTCTAACTTGTAGAGAAATAACAAAGTCTGCCTGTTTTTTGTACACCTTAGCTGATTTGCAATATTTGCAGAATCTATCTGGTCATTCAGAGATCTTCTCTAAAACTTCTTTAATATCTATAACAAATACAAGAATTTCAGGGGGGTTCGAACTCCCAACCAACCCCTCGTGGGCGCGCCACTTGCCCAAGGCAACATATGTAAACAAAAAAGTCAGATATTAATTCATGAATAAAACAGTCAAACATTCGCTCTATCCTCTTCAACATAATAATGGTAAAGCTTTTAATCAACAATTACTCTTTTAATCGATCCTAACCTCGAGGTAGTACAGCAAATACTACAGTACATTGGCAACTATTGCAACGGTAGCGTCATCATTGTCATGAATTACTAATCATCTTCATTTCAAGAATAATTAATTTTCAAATTTATAATTTGTTCCTTCAATAAGATGAATAAATAAAAACTAATTAGCTATTTTATTTTGTAAAGTCTTTTGCTAGTTTTATGTCTAAAATAAATAGCGTAAAGGTTTTCCAATTCGTGCAAAAACGTTTATCAAAACCGCGGGAATTTTTGTTATGCAACCTTATGATTTATTTGCACGATTATAAACGGAAGAAAAATCACTATCGGATTCCACTACTAAAAATCTATATTGTCATTTAAATCTTTTTGTGATGACGTCATAACTAACGAACACATGAAAGTCGAAAGGTGAATCGTACATATTAAAGTGTAATTTTAAAAAATAAAATCGACGTGTTTCAGCGTTTAAAAAAAACCGGTTGAGTTCGCTTTTTTTAGTATTCCATACAATAATTCTACACTGTATGTTATAGGCAAAGTAATACACCGGGCAATGCGATCAATGGTCGCCAAGTCTTATAACGTAAAACTTCAAACTAACAGTAACCTAACCTCATCCGTGACTTATTGATTAATTATTATTAATTGAGCGGTCTTAATTATTAATGGTCAAGCTCACAGAAGAGGTTAGGTTACTTTTAATTTAAAGTTTCACGTTATGAGACTAGGTGATCATTGCCCAGTTTATTAAATTTCCCATAACATATACTCGCATACCGTTCAACTTCTCCCATCGAGTACTACCGATTCCAGTAGATTGTACTATCCTAAAATTTTCAAATATGTCATATTTAACAACTGTACGCGAGTTTCAAGGCGTTAATAACGTTAACGTAAATAATATCAAATGCAAGAATGTAAAATATCAACAATGTAGAAAGCTTTATATACCTTATAGAAGAACAATTATATACATAGAAAGAAATGATATAGAAATTCATATTTTTATGTCTAAGCATTTATTATTGAGTTTTTAACACTTATCTTTAAAAATTAAATAAAATAATTTAGATATACTATGTAATCTTTTTAACAAATATACCTACGTAGTACAGAGTAATTCACGCAAGATGGCCCTGCAGCTTATCTTGAAAACTACAAGAATTACAAAAAAAAGTTAAATATCAAAGTTGGTTGGTATAAAACAAGTTTTTTTTAATATTTTTGTATATACAAGGTGAATTGTTTTGCTATAGCTACTATCGACATTTCTTATTTTAAATGGAACATCCTGCATATGTTTACAATTTTTGATTCTACACTTTATTGTAAGTTTCTTAGGTTAACATATACACAGGAAGTCGGCACAGTTTCTCAATTTTCTAAGAATTGAATGTTTTTAAAAAATTAGCTCTATCTACTGCAACTTATATGTAACTAATTATTATTATACACGATGCTTATGAAAACCTACTTCAACGTTTTTTCATATATTTATAGTTGAGTAATATACAGGGTGTTCAATCCATCCAATCCACATCAACACCAAAGATGCAACTTTTGAACATGAAAATCTCTGTTTTTAAATGGGACATCCTCAATATATTTATATTTTATATCATTCAGTTTTTGAGTTTTACCAATTTATATACTAATACGTTTTCTATTTCAAAGTGAACAGTCTCAAAGCTATCAGCGTTTTTATAGTGTTTTGCTATTTTTAATTAAGATCAGTCTAATCATAAATTTTTCAACAACAAAACTCCGTTTTACTTTATTAAATTTACTCAAAAACTGTGCGCACTTCCGGCATATCTATTAACCAAAAATAGTTACAATAATGTGTAAAATCTAAAATCGTAAAAATATACGGAGTGTTCCATTTAAAATAAAAAAGTTGATAGTAGCCAAAGCAAAGCGACGTGTTTTAAAATAAAGTGTCAATAGATCAGACAAAACAGTATACTACAGACTAGTTAGGTTAATTATTAATATAATAACTTCTATAGTTCTTGGTGTCATTTGAAAGGTCGAATATAACCCTGCAAACTAGTGATATGTAATGTAATTGCTAAAAACAAACACTTTTTTAGCTAAATGCATAAATAACTGCGACGACTTTCGTTTTCAGCGATCTCTAGTTGAAAATTCGTTCATCGTGATGCGTGGCAGTGCTAAGAAGCCACGACTCGTGGTAATTACTCCACTCATAATGACTCCTAGTTGAAAACCGATAGATATATGGAGGTAAGTATTCCTGCATACAATGTAGGTTACAAATTTATTTTCATATATTTTTCAATTTTATAGAAGGAACACTTTGAAAGATTATGGTTTTAAGAAAATAAGGTGGTCCCTATCTGTATGACGTCATAATTCGGCATCTAATGGGGAAAATCTTTAGGTGCAACGGACCAGAATGTTTCAAATTTTCCAAAGTTCATATATGTAGTTATAAAAAGTTTCGTATTGGGATAACTATTTGAGGTTTTTCCAACGTGCCGCTTTCACTAATAAAGTGGGACACCTTCGTAATCTTGTTTCTTAGTAAGAAAGGAATTACCAATTCTTCAATATATTCTTCTGCAGATGTAAAACCGGAATCTTTTCTACTAGTATTTATGTTACGATTATATGTAGATACGATCAGTATAAACTGCTATGATGTTAGTCTAGTGTTCCTAGAGAACCTTAGCAATGTTTATTGTCTGTTTGCTTGTAATAATTTCTGTTGAAGTTGCAAGAACGGCAGTTGTAGGTAGGTCTTTAACATTGTATTATTAAGTATTATTTACTAGCAGTTATAGATGAAACGAAACAAGAAAAGTAGATTATTGTTAAGTTTGTTCTGTTTAAGCTATTAACCTTTATCTGGTTACATTGATAACAGTTAGTAAACGGGTAGGCCATAAGTTAAGACACAAACGAACAACCTCTCGAAAGGGGTCAATCATATAAGATATGTATATCTATAGCGCTTTCAAAGCTTCGTAATATAAGGACGGGCCTTAAAATAAGGATGAATGTAAAATAGTATTGTTTGTGTATGGCGTTAACGGTGCTTCGCTTTTGGAAAACCATTATATAATTAAATAAAATTCAATTTTATCCCTTAACTTATAGCCCATCCGTTAATTAGCTAAATATAATTGGTGGTAGGAAAGTAAAAACGAAAAAAGCCGGAAATCAGTATACTTTCAACGACATAGACAACTTAATGCAATAATGTACATTCTGACATTTTAGTTTTTTTACATTTCAAATGCTACTTATCGTGTTCATATTTAAGTGGTTGTGATTTGTAATTTTCAAATTATTTTTTTGCTAACTTGTGTGCAAGAAAAACCCTGATACGAGTTAGTAGATCATTCAAGTTCATAGATCTGGAGATTCTGATGATAGTAAAAAAAATTACAACTATGCAGAAGTGGTTCAGCCAAAAGTGGTTTTGGATTTCTAGGTTCTTAGATGAGAAACTCTAAATCAAAAAGAGTTATTATAAGAGCATATGTCAGGAAACTTCCGAACTGTATATTATTACTATGCAGAATCTCATACATAACGTAAGAAGAAAATTTCGTATAATTATGAGTACAGTAGAGTAACATGAGAATAATTTTAACTATAATTAATTGTAGTTGACAATTTTTAATTTATTAGTTTTGGTATCTCTATTTTAATCTGAGTAAAATTAAAAATTTTCTTTTTTGTGTTTTTGTTCTACTATTTTATTTCGCATAGTTCATTGCATGTTCAAATTAATTTTTAGGTGATGACTGTGACCTACCTACCGGAAAGCATGGTAAATGCTCACCGCTGGATCAATGTATTCCCATATTAGAAAGCTTTCGGCAAGGAAAGCGACCTCAACCATGTGGCTTCCAAGATGCCAAACCGTTAGTATGTTGTCCACTTGATAAGACTACTGAATTAAAAAGCGTGGAAAGTGAGTTATATCTTATTGTACAGTCTTTTATTTTTAGATTTCTTTATCAATCTTTATCAAACATTAAATAAGTATATGTAGATAATCATACGATAGTGTGTTAGCCTTACATAAAATAATACATACATCCCGCCTTTTTCTAATGACCCCAACACACAAAAATAAATTAATATGGGCGAACGTAAATAAGGTCGAAGTTTGCTGTGGTTTATAATAGTTATTTATGTATTAAGGGCATAATGAAGCTTTTATGGCCAGAAGCGTTATTTCTAGCCCGAGGCGTTAGCCGAGGGCTAGGAAAAGGCTGTAGGGGCATAAAAGCAAGTTATGCCCGCTATACATACACTATTTTATGCACAGATTAAGTTTTTATGTCAAATCTATTATTGTGTAAAAATATAATTAAATGAATACACTAGTAGGTACATCAAGCCGCTGTGCGTATACTTATGTGCTTATAGGAAGCACGTTACTATAGTTTCTATTCCAAAATATTTAATTTCAGCTTATTTTCATTGGTGATAAGTTTACAAATTATATTGAGAACCAATCAAGTTCTACAAAAAAACTTCTGACATTTAATTGACGTTTCGTTATTGCCCGTCTGACCATAAAGATGCCCTTGGGCCATAAAAGACGTTTATGTTTAGATGAGTCTTGCAATTATAGTCTAATTATAATGCATCTGTGCATAAATTTATTAAAAATATACATTTTTCTACGTTCCCTATTATAAATAACATTTTTCAAATTATATTGACAAATGAAATGTCCCTGTTTGAGCACAACGTGAAATAAAATGATTTTATGTCCGGTCGGGCGATTATGACCTATTTAGTGTTTTTAGAGCGTAAGTTGCTTAATTAGAGCTCTAGGGTTCTAAAACTTTTTAGAGCCCGATAGAAAAATAGTTACCCTTGTTTACGCCGTCTCCATAGTAACAACAGTAATTATATACCATTGCACCTACCTACTTGAAGTTTTATTACTGCACCTACCTACTTGAAGTTTTGCACTTTTTACATTATATTAATTTAAACTTAGGCCGGACACAAACTAACGCATGCATTTCCGGCTTAATTAGTGTTTTAGAGCCCTTTATCGACTTAGCGTCTTCGGCTTTCGCCTCAGGCGCTAACTGACTCTGCGGTCTCTAACACACTCATTTAAGCCCTTAATACATAATATACTATTATCTACAACTGCTTAGATACGGACTAATTATGTCATTCATTTGTGTTAGATAACGAAGTTCTTTATAACACTAGTGATATAATAAGTTCATTACATAACTAATATATAAAATGAATTATGTAATGAATTGATTACCTCACTAGTGTTGTAATGAATTGAATTACTTAACGCAAACAAAATTCATAATGAGGCATTCGTAAATAAAGTTTCCTATGATACACATGGGATCAAAGCAGAATAGCACACTGATAAATCCTTTATCCCACTGGTAACATAAACAACTATTATTAAATGAAATAAAGTAAACATAAGAATTATAAACAAAAATATAAAAGTAAAAGTCTTTTTTTACTGATTGGCTACTGGCGGGGCAAGTCTACGCTAATTAACTTTTCTTGACGTAGAAGGGCGTTTTTTAAAAATGGTACTTTATTTTAAAAACGCAAAAGACGGAGTCCAAGTTACAAAAATGAACACAGTTTACTGTTAAGTACAATAAAGATATTTATTTTTGTGGAATTACACAATATGCCGTTGCATATTCACTTAAATACTATTTACAGTTTCAACTTAAACTGGTAATAATGATGTTCAGAAAGACCGAGGTAAACAATAACCCTGATTATCAGTTTCTACGGCTTTCTGGGTGAGTATGGCTTGAAAGAAGGTAAACAATTACCCTGGTAATCAGTTTCTATCTTGAAGTCTCGTCGTAACTCAGACTGGTCTGTCCCACAAAGCTCTGGTCTTTATATACTCTTTCTGTGGGCGTAAAATCCTTCAGTTGAGCACACGTGGCCGTGGGTTGTGCCTACATGACGATAGCATTCTACTTCCTCTAGGAATTCATAGAAAATGCATTAGATAGAGTTCTTAGTATTGCAGCTGCTTCCTGCTTTGATATATGTGGGCGCTTGCTGTGCGCACACGTGTCCGTGGGTTGTTACTGCACCCTCATTCGTTTTAACAGATGTGGGCGCTCTGCTCGAGGCGTTTATCTTGCATGTGTTTATAATTAGGTCACACTTCGCTTGAATAATGAATAAATGTTAACTCGCTGAGTAAATTACATTTTCCTGCCAGATATCCAGTATTTAATGTTTACATGTGTAACCGTATAACCGCCAGCTAGCGGTAAGTTCAAGGATAGTTCTAGTGTTATTTTATCTTATGTTTTTACTCCTTCAAATTTACCAACGCAGTGGCGGATTTTCGCACAGGCGCATGAGGCGCGCGCCTAGAGCTTCTTAAATCAAATGATTTCATTTTAAAATTTTCCGCTCATCTTTATTACGGTTACTCAGGGTTGGCATGTTTAAAACATTTTGTTTAAATCTCATGTTTAAAACTAGTTTAAAACATCAAACTAAGTTTTAAACTATGTCTTTTTAAACATGTTTTAATCGTATGTTAAAAACATGTTTTTTTGTAATTGTTTTAAAACAGCTTTTTGAAAACTTTTAAGATAATTTTAGATTCTTATACTGCATTTGCGAATTTAAATGACCAGTTTCCATCTGAAACGTGTATTATTATGTATAATAACTAATAAGCATCACAATTATAAATTATAAAATGTAATAATCCAAGGATCGCAGATTCGATCCCCGGCCGAGATGGTAATTTTTCATAGCAGAGAAAAATTAAAAACATGCCTTCTTCTCGGATAGGAAGTAAGACTGTAGGTCCCGTGTCAATGCGATGTTTGGCACCATAAAAATCGCTACTGGGGGTGCAATTCCCCCAGATTCGGCTAAATTCTAGTAGAGTCGGCCAAATGATCATAGCAATCGGTGCAATTGAGGTACGAAGGATGCTCCGCTATCCTGATTCCACGCCCAAAAGTAAATAAATAAAATAAATATAAAATGTAAAAGTATAGACAATTTATTGAATCTATTTTGGAACATAACTTAGATTGAAATTTGTGAAAAGTGGATCGAGGATTAGATTACATTGTATAAAATCAACTAATTTTGCTGCAACAACATTAAATTAATGTTAAATATTTCTTTTAGATGTAGAGCATATAATAATAAGTTACTATAAATAACGTAAATCTAAATAAACCAAAATACCTTAGAAAATTCTGCCCTATAAATAAATAATAATAATAACAGTCTTTGATACTTCATAGATCAAACTAATTTAACACGCACATTTATTTTTTGCAATGGATACACTTGGCACGAATTTTATGAGGTTCAACAGCATCTTTAATAAAATTGTTAAAAAATGCTGCCGTATAGGGTGCTTTCGTCGACCCGTCTTCATGAATATATAATATTCCAGTGATTTTCAATTTACTAATTCTGCTTTCTTTTCAGAGGTCTGAAGACGCATTTACAAAGAATAATGATCCTTTCATTTTTAAATTACAATTTGCAAGGTGTTGACTTAACAATATTTAATACTTTTGTTTTCGCGAGGATTGAAATAGATTTTTTATTAGGGTATTTTTGATTTAAGCGTTGAGTGAAGAGTTTTAAAGAGGCGCAACCGCCTAACCAAGAACCGTGACCGAAAGTATAGCGGACATCTAGACGGCGCTGTGTGTATTTTTGTACCGAGAAAGTCGACATCCGTATAGGTAGCGAGATCTCAGTATCTTGTTTGCAGTTGGAGAGTATGTATCGCAGTTCCCCGCTTCCGTTTCAGTATAAATTAATTTGATTTGAAAAAAATCACGTAGGACCAGATCAGACTGATAGGTTTTATAAAGTAAACAATTCTACATTCGAAACGATTATTTACGACTTTTTACTACGGTACAGACATTTTCTATTGCTAAAAACTTCAACAATTGATTATTTTTAAAAATCGTGCTTTTTAACTTTAAAATCGTCATATCTTCAAAAGTAACCGAGCTATCGGATTGAATTTTTTTTAAATTGAAGAACACACGTGAGCGCATCTAGTCGTATTAATGACGTTACCGAATATTAATTACTGATTTCCTTAAATAGCAGTTAAAGTTAGCACTTCAGCATGAATGTATTCATATTTTGACTATGCTAGAAAAATTCTTATTTGTCCGAATCTTTCTATACTTACAGCGAAGCAATTAAAGACAAGAGAATGCAGAAATTTTTAGAAAAAAGAGATTTGATCTAGGACCTATAGTTTTATAGTTATGAATAGTTTTGTGACGCACTAAACTGACAGCGGATGATACTTTCGCAAGGCCGGCACGGGACTACCATTCAATAATTAATAATTTACAGGCAAAAGGTAGTTTTTTTTAATTAAATGCTGTCCTAACACAAATATTTATTGTTTTATTAAGTCTTAAAACTGCCAATTGATAAAATAGCAAACACTAATAAATAAACAGGCTTAAATGTTTATACTATACAGTAAAACTTCGCTTTGGGTTTGGATTTTCATGTGTGAGCAACAGAGAAATAGCGAGAGAGAATAATAGAAATTTTTGATAGTTAAAATATTCTAGAACTAATTAATGCTTGTCATGTGCTGACAAAGCTCGGAAAGTATACGATGATACATGTCCCAAGTAGCACAAATTGCTTTTGTGTATGTTGCTTTTGTTTTTATAATGCTATATTGAATTTTTGCATTTTTGGATAAAGGTTTTTTATTACAATACCTTACAATGCATTACCTAATTATACATTATGATTTACTTTTTTGTTTCGCCGAATTGTTAAATTATTCATTTTTGAAACGAGTGCTTTGGAAACAAAATTGTCAATAATAGTAGATTATTGATCGAGTGATAATGTAGGCAATAACTCACGCGAATGAAGTTTGCAGCTCCAGCCGCAGACTAGTGCAGTAATCATCCAAGTGAGTTATTGCAATTACAGCGAGTTGAATACTATACTTTATCTACGACTATAACAATTTTCAAAAAAAATTACAACGCAAAGTTTCAAAAAGAAGCGAATGACAATGAGTATTTAAATACCGTTAAACATTTAATGCTATTTAACACACCTTAATACTAGGTATTTCTTGGCCATCACTTTTATTAATAAAATTAATTGCAAAAGGCGAGCAATTTGTGATCTTTATGGAAGGTGTAGAATTATGTATAATTTATTTATCAGGTAGCAGATTAAGTGTTGTTACTGTGACGGCTTCTCTCACTTTCTCTTCGGCGATGTGCACATTTCTGATTTACTCTCCGAACTAACTTAAGTATTTTACTCACTTTAAATATTATTTCTGGCTGTTCAAGAATTGCGCCGTGAAATTAACAATAATTTTTAAACATTAGTCATAGAATATTGGCTAATTGGATACCATTCCTTCGGTGGTTACTATGGCAACCATCAAGGTAGTTGAATAATGAATATATGTATAACCCAATAGAAGTAGACAATAGTATATTATGCAATGAGCATTTAATGATAGCTATTAAGACACGAGTATGAGAATTACGTAATGAATACGAGTGTCTTAATAGGCATTAAATATGAGTTTCATACATTATCTTTTCTACGACCACTCATAATAATGAAAAACAAGCATTTTCAAATGTTATTAAACTTTTTATTATTAAAAATTATGAATTATACATCCAGCACACATAAACAATAAGGCCTTAAACAAAGCATGGGTTAATAAATGGAAAATATCATCATCAATCGAATGATTACAAAAATTACCGCCAGCTGAACATAGATATTCTGAGTTACCGATAATAACTAAGGAAAAATTATGGAAACTTTATAACAAACAAAACATGGACACGTCACAAATTTTAGAATTATTCTATTTATATATTTTGTTATAGTTTGAATGGTACAGTTATTAAGATGCAACTGCGGCGCTTTTGTCAAAATTGTAACAGCGTTGGTGGATGGCATTGTTGATGTTGATAGGGTAATGTTTATTGAATTATTGGTTTGGCTGTACTAAATTTTTTGGATATTTAATTAGGTAAACACTACCTCTGAACTGTCAAACTTGATAAATTTCATGTGTCAAATGGTCATGGCAATATTTGATATTGACCAAATATTATCATGATGTTGAATTCTATTGGTCATAAACTTGTATCTTTATCAAAAATCTGCATATTAATATATCTCATTATAGTGGAGTAACCTTACGTTTTTATCTCGGAACCGGTTAAGACTACTCGGATTTTCATGATTCTTTTTGAAATCTTGTAAATAAAACATACTAAAACCTTTATCAATTAGAAACTGACGCTCGCATCGGGAAATGCGGCAAAACTCGCATAACCTAAAAAGTTTCCAAGTGGTTCAGTAGTGGTTGCTCGACCATCTCAGACCAGGATAATCTTTTGTGTGTTATCACACCTATGTATTGGCAGCTCGAACCCACAATTAATTTATTTTTATTCTTTTTAGTTTAAATACGGCAGCCATATTTGTTTCGTGGTGCACGACGTTTCTTGCAGTTTTCTGTGTAAACGAAAATCTCAATATCTCAAGAAAAGTTGGTCGTAGAGACGTGTGGTAGAAAACTTTGTATTGTTCACACTTCGAACTGCATTTGTTGTTCTAAACAAAAGTTTTGTAAGATTCTTCTTTATGGGGGCAATTTAAGCCCAAAGTTTAACACCAATTTTTGCAAAATTTCCACTTTTTAGAGTGCCACATTTCCAGGAAAAGGTGAGGTTTTGGGGTTCATCTTTTCTAGGAAGGTGCACAATTAGGAATAGTTTATTTTTGAAATATTTGAAACCTGAGACTTCACTATTCTGGTATTTATGGGCTTTTAAAATTCTTGATTTCTTTATTTTTGAGCAAGTTTGGACCTCAATATCTCTGATGGGCACGAATAGATTTTTTTCATATTTCGTTCAAATAAAGCAATATATGATGGCAAACTGTCGTAAAAATTTTAACTTAGACATTAGCGTAAGCATAGAGGTATGCTCATGTTAGCTGTCGTACAATTTACACAGATTGAGAGGAAAATTATCCAGGGAAGAACATACATGGAAAAAGCACCCTCTTATTCTATTAATAACTTTAGTTATTACTGCAGGGATTTTTATCAATAGCATATAACTATATAATAACAGTAATAATAATAATTTTACTTTCCCAAACCAATGTTAGCACCAGAATAAAGTATATTTACTCAGTAATACTAATGATGGTTTACATTTACAGTTTTCAACTAGGTATAACTCTGTCCTCACGCTAATATCAAAGTTAGAATTTTTACCACAGTTTGCGATCATATACTGCTTCATATGCATATAATATAACAAAATCCTATCAGCACCCATCCGAGTTATTAAGGTCCAAAGTTATCCAAAAATGAAGAAAAAGCTTATCGTTTTTACCTCAGAACCGGTTGAATCTACTCAGATTTGATTGATTTTTTTTTAAATGCCGTACATATAAAATATTAAAACCTTTATAGGTTAAGAGTTGGCGATCATAATTAACCTCTAATGGAGATGGTCCTATATTAAAAATACATAGTCTATCACTGGAATGTATTGTGTACCTCCTTAGAAAAAATGAACCCTGAAATTTCACTTTTTCCTGGAAATGTGGCACTCTAAAAAGCGGAAATGTTGCAAAAAAAGGTGTTAAACTTAAATTTTCCTCTTAATCTTTGTAAATTGTATGACAGCTAACATGAGTATAACTTTGTTCTCAAGCTAATATCAAAGTTACAATTTTTACCACAGTTTGCCATCATATGCTGCTTCATATGCACGTTATATAAAAAAAATCTATCCATGACCATAAGAGATGTTGAGGTCCAAAGTTGCTCAAAAATGAAGAAAACGAGAATTTCGAAAGCCCATAAATACCAAAATAATGAAGTTTCAGATTTGAAATATTTTGAACATAAACTATTCTTAACTGCGTACTTTTTTTAAAAGAATGAGCGCTGATACTTCGTCATTGTCTGGTAATATGACACTCTAAAAAGCCGAAATTCTGAAAAAAAAGCGTTAAACTTCGGACTTAATTTGCGCCCATAAGGAGGCATCATACGAAATTTATGTTTAGAACAGCAAATGTAGTTCGAAATGTGAAAAATGCAATAGTTTTTACCGCGACTTTCTACGACCAACTGTTCTTGAGATATCAAGATTTTCGTTTACATAGAAAACTGCAAGAAACGTCGTGCACCACGAAACAAATATGGCTGCCGTATTTAAACCAAAAGGAATAAAAATAAATTAATGGTGGCTTCGAACTACCAATACATAGATGTGATAACACACCAAGAATTATCCTGTTCTGAGATGGTCGAGCAACCGGTGCGGAACCACTTGGTTATGGTTTTAGGTTATTTGAGTTTCACTACATTTCCCGTTCTGAGCGTCAATTTCTAATTTGTAAAGGTTTTAGTATTTTATATTTACAAGACTTTAAAAAAAAATTCAAATCGAAGTAGTTTGGACCGGTTGCGAGATAACGCTCTTTTTTTGCTTAGCGTTACTCCACTAAATGTGTACATCGCCGAAGAGAAAGTGAGAGAAGCCGTCACAGTAACAACACTTAATCTGCTACCTGATAAATAAATTATACATAATTCTACACCTTCCATAAAGATCACAAATTGCTCGCCTTTTGCAATTAATTTTATTAATAAAAGTGATGCCCAAGAAATACCTAGTATTAAGGTGTGTTAAATAGCATTAAATGTTTAACGGTATTTAAATACTCATTGTCATTCGCTTCTTTTTGAAACTGCGTTGTAATTTTTTTTGAAAATTGTTATAGTCGTAGATAAAGTATAGTATTCAACTCGCTGTAATTGCAATAACTCACTTGGATGATTACTGCACTAGTCTGCGGCTGGAGCTGCAAACTTCATTCGCGTGAGTTATTGCCTACATTATCACTCGATCAATAATCTACTATTATTGACAATTTTGTTTCCAAAGCACTCGTTTCAAAAATGAATAATTTAACAGTTCGGCGAAACAAAAAAGTAAATCATAATGTATAATTAGGTAATGCATTGTAAGGTATTGTAATAAAAAACCTTTATCCAAAAATGCAAAAATTCAATATAGCATTATAAAAACAAAAGCAACATACACAAAAGCAATTTGTGCTACTTGGGACATGTATCATCGTATACTTTCCGAGCTTTGTCAGCACATGACAAGCATTAATTAGTTCTAGAATATTTTAACTATCAAAAATTTCTATTATTCTCTCTCGCTATTTCTCTGTTGCTCACACATGAAAATCCAAACCCAAAGCGAAGTTTTACTGTATAGTATAAACATTTAAGCCTGTTTATTTATTAGTGTTTGCTATTTTATCAATTGGCAGTTTTAAGACTTAATAAAACAATAAATATTTGTGTTAGGACAGCATTTAATTAAAAAAAACTACCTTTTGCCTGTAAATTATTAATTATTGAATGGTAGTCCCGTGCCGGCCTTGCGAAAGTATCATCCGCTGTCAGTTTAGTGCGTCACAAAACTATTCATAACTATAAAACTATAGGTCCTAGATCAAATCTCTTTTTTCTAAAAATTTCTGCATTCTCTTGTCTTTAATTGCTTCGCTGTAAGTATAGAAAGATTCGGACAAATAAGAATTTTTCTAGCATAGTCAAAATATGAATACATTCATGCTGAAGTGCTAACTTTAACTGCTATTTAAGGAAATCAGTAATTAATATTCGGTAACGTCATTAATACGACTAGATGCGCTCACGTGTGTTCTTCAATTTAAAAAAAATTCAATCCGATAGCTCGGTTACTTTTGAAGATATGACGATTTTAAAGTTAAAAAGCACGATTTTTAAAAATAATCAATTGTTGAAGTTTTTAGCAATAGAAAATGTCTGTACCGTAGTAAAAAGTCGTAAATAATCGTTTCGAATGTAGAATTGTTTACTTTATAAAACCTATCAGTCTGATCTGGTTCTACGTTGAAAACAAAACACATTTTTTGCTCCATTGGGAATATTATAGTTGACATTTAAAGATTTGCTTGATGTTGACCATCCCATCTAGTGGTTATAAATGAATAGTTCCATTAATGCACGTCGCGGTAGCATCGTGCAGTACTCTAGTTTGTCGATCAAGTGGAGTGCGGGTGAAGACGATGCAGGCACGGCCTTTTCCTATTACATTGCGCCTCTTTAAAATTTCTCACTCAACGATTTAAGTTACTCTATACTAGGAAGTCGTAACATTAAAAAAGTGATGATATAAGAATAAAAGAACTTTTATTATTGTTTCAGGCATGCATAATCATGATTCATGATGGTAATTTATATCCGAATTTAATAATATGTTTATTAAAAGCTTTTATTAGAATATTTTAAAATCTTTATTAGTTTAAAACAGTTTAAATCATGTTTTAAACCTGTTTTTTTTATATGGGGTGTTTTAATCCTATTTTCGATAAAAAACATGTTTAATTTAAAAAAACGACTGTTTTTGTTTTTTTTTTGAAAAAAACATGTTTTTTGCCAACCCTGCCGTTACTGAATAAAACTATAATTTAATATGAGAAGTAAACTCTTATTCGAATATCCCTATATGTATGTTATAGGTAATAACTTCTATACGAACTAAGAACCTGAAATACAATACATATTATCATTAATGCTTAAATGAAACACTTTCAGTTTTTTCCAAGTAGAAATAATTCCATGAATGAAGAACCATGTGTCGATATTGCTTAAGAAACGATATTAGATTTGTTCACGGAGGCAGTTCAAAACTGTTCCAAACTAATTGGGAAACAATAAGCAATAAGCCTTATTGTTTGTTATATTGTATACGTATCATATAAGCCGGTTTATTACTTTTCGACCAAAGTCTACCCACACACATTACCGATTTTGCTGAAAAATATCTACGTTATAGTATTTCACAAGAAAAGAAGATTCCCAGATTTTCAGCTCCCAGCACTTCTCTTATGTCTAGATACAGCATTCTAAAATTTAAAAACGGTCGATTTTTGGTCTTTTTTAACAATATTACCCTCCGTCCCATTTGCAGCAAGGGTCATTTTTCTTCTTTTTTTATTATATTTTACGAAAATAATGATTTTTTTGAGTGCCCACCTCTTAGCTACCCAAACCCGACAACAACATGTAGCATCATGTTTTTGTCGAAAATATTTTCAAAACTTCACTGTTGCGAGTGATTTCGCCAAAATGGGCCGAAGTTACGCGTATTTGAATGAGGAAATTTCTCTGAAAAATGAAGTTTTAGACCTGCTGTAACTTTTTTTTCTAGAATTAATTTACACCAAATTTTGAGGAAAACTAGTTCTCTTTATATGCTTAATGAGCCTTAAACATTTTTTGCTATATATGGAAGGATTATATCAATGGTCTGGTTATTTATCAAAATGGTCATTTTCCAAATGAAATTTAAACTTTGAACCATTGGGCCAAGTCAGGTTTTTAAAATATTTTTTGCAAACTATTACGTCATATCTGCCCAACCGTTTATATGTATCTTATAGTACTATATTATAGTATTATCCATTATTCTATTGTAACGTTCTTTTTAAAATAATAACAAAAGTGCTGTTTAAATCGTCTATTAATAAGAAATATTTATTTACAAACACTAATGTATACACTATAAATTAACGCTATGATTATAAACCATTAAAAACTATTATTTACAGACTATGAATTTCTAATACAACATTTATTTTTACATTCACTATTTATTTCGTGATACACAGTTAATGACTTGCTGTTGATTGCCTCTTTTTATCGGCGAAGTCGGTTTTATACCCTCCTACAAACGTACTAGAAGCCGCTAGAAACTACTATATATTTCTAGAATAAACGCGTCTCGTTCACATGCTTGGTGCGATGAGTCATCCTCTCGAATGCTGTAGAATATTCCATTTGTTGTTCGAGAAGAGGTTCTTTCTTTTTCTCTCTTGTTACACTGCCCCCCTCTTCAAGTCTGTTCTGTCCCAGAACAGGTTTTATGCTCTGGTTCCTGTAGAACGGGTCATGACGATATCGACAGTCTTCACCTCGACTACACGTTCCATTACGGTAGAAGTAACAGTCTACACTCTTCGTTGGCCTTAATACGGGTTGTGGGTCAAAACTGCAGACGAAGATCTTGACGTCCGTACCTCTAAAGACAACTTCCAGCATGTTTCTAACGATTCTCCAATCCAGCTGGTCCTGCCCACAGCCGAGTTTGGGAACTGCCAATTTGTTAATACCCCTGGTAAGCAACTCGATCCTCAAGCAAGCAATTCCTGGTAAGCAATTCCATAATGCCCTCCACAAGTCGGCTTAACTCGGTTTCTGGTAGTAAAACTGCTTGGTTACCAAGTAGTAAATGGATCGGTCATGATCAGGCAAGCGTAAGGATTTACCAACAGAGGGATTTTGTTCTCGAAGTTCATTCAGCCGTCCAAATTTATTTCTAAACACTACTGCGATCCCCCTGGACATACGGAGATACTCGGAGACACAGTGGGCAATGGAATAATCACCAGGGACCCGGAAGAGATCTTGTTGCATCTCAGTCGTGACTCCGAATCGCGCTTTTCTAGTTCCAGAAAACGCAGCCATAAATTCTCTGAAGGTTGGCTGATCATCTCCAGGCCTTACGGTATTGATAGCCACCTCAGCCTCATCTTCCCGATCCGGGACTGCGTCATTATTTCCCTCATAGTGCGCCAGGCGATTGGAGTGTATCACCTTTGGTTTCCCTCTTGGCAATTTCTGGATGCGATAAATCAAGTCATTTATTCGTTTCTTCACCTGGTATGGGCCCTCCCAATTCCGCTGTAACTTTGGAGAATAGCCACGACGTCTTTGCGGTTGTATAACCAGACAAGCTCTCCAGGTTAAAACCCTCCTTCTTGGGCTCTCACATCGTACGTAGCCTTCATCCGGTCACTCGCGATGCGACTATTGTTTCGGGTTCGGTCGTGAATATGCTCCAACTTCTTCTTTAAGTTGATGACATAATCATTCCCGGCTACCTCCTGTTCTATAGGTGGAGACCCAAATTCCAGATCACACGGTAACCGTAACTCGCGTCCAAACATCACAGACGCTGGTGACTGACCGGTTGTTTCGTGGACCGATGCACGATAAGCCATTAGGAACAAATGCAGGTATTGGTCCCAGTCTCGTTGATGATCGGAGACGACCTTGGCCAAATATTTGCCCATTGTCCGATTCATACGTTCCACCATTCCATCGGACTGCGGATGTAACGGTGTGGTCCGAGTCTTGCGAATGCCCAACAATCGACAGACTTCTCCAAAGAGTACAGACTCAAAATTGCGGCCTTGATCCGAATGCAGCTCCATTGGCACTCCGAAGCGACTGAAGAACTCTTTGACTAGTACGTCAGCAACAGTCGCGGCTTCCTGGTTTGGTAGGGCATATGCTTCTGGCCATATGGTAAAGTCCATTGCTACTAAGATGTATTTATTCCCATCGTCAGTTTCGGGAAATGGTCCGGCAATATCTATAGCTATTCTTTCCAGAGGACTACCCACATTGTACTGCCTCATAGGTGCTCTTTGCTTCCCCAAGGGTCCGTTACCAGTGGCACATAGTTCACATTTCCGGCACCACTCCTTCACGTCTTCTTTACAGTTGACCCAATAAAAACGCTCCCTAACTTTCTCCAAAGTCTTTTTCACACCGAAGTGTCCTCCTGAGGCACCGTCATGGAGATGTCGCAATACTGTAGCCACTCGGCTTCTTGGAACCACGAACTGAGACCTAATGGTGGTGCCATCTTCACTCTCCAGTACTCGCTTCAGGAGATCGTCTTCCACCTTCAAGGACTCCCATTGGGCCCAATATGCTTTGAGCGTTCTGTTGAAAGGGCTGACGGCCTCCCAGGCAGGCCTTTCTCCCACGCGCTTCCATTCCAGTACCATTTTTAGTTCGGGATCAGCCTCCTGCTGTCGTTGCAATTCTTCTGGCAACCAATTGTCGTTGACGATGGTAGTTCTTAATACTTGGCAAACCCTCTCTTCCAAACGAGAGCAATGACGGCAATCCGTTGGACAGGGTCTTCTTGAAAGAGCATCGGCATTTCGATGACTAGTGCCCGCTCGATGTTCGGTGTCAAAGTCGTATCCTTGTAATCGTTCGATCCACCTTGCGACCTGGCCTTCAGGATTACGGAATTGTAGAAGCCATTTCAACGCTGCATGGTCCGTCCTCAATAAAAACTTCCGTCCGTACAAGTATTTGTAGAAGTGCTCAACGGACTTCACGACGGCCAATAGTTCTTTTCTGGTCACACAATAATTCCTTTCGGCTTTCGACAAAACCTTACTAAAATAGCCGATGACCTTTTCTTGTCCATCCTGTATCTGAGAAAGCACACTCCCAATGGCCAGATTACTTGCATCTGTGTCAAGTATGAATTTCCCTTCTGTCCGTGGATAGCTCAATATTGGTGCTGTTGTCAAGGCACGCTTCAACTGTTGGAAAGCCGTTTCGCACTCTCCGCTCCAAACATACTCGCGCCCATCTTCAGTTAACCTTGTCAAAGGCTTCGCTATATTGGCAAACCCAGGAACGAAACGCCTGTAGTAGGTACACAATCCAAGAAAACTACTAACTTGGTGTTTATCTTTTGGTGTTGGCCACTCTTGGACTGCACGGATTTTATCGGGGTCGGCTGTCACTCCACTTTGTGATACGACGTGCCCGAAATATTTCACTTCCTTTCTGAATATGTGACACTTTTTCGGACTCAGTTTCAGATTGGCTCCACGTAATCTTCGGAACACTTCCTCTAGATTTTTCAAATGTTCGTTGAATGATTTTCCGACTACAATCACATCATCTAGGTATACCAGGCAGGTCTTCCACGACAGCCCTCTCAGGATGGTCTCCATTAGACGCTCAAAGGTGGCCGGAGCGTTACATAGACCGAAAGGCATAACTGTAAACTGCCATAGTCCGGAACCAATAGTGAACGCGGTCTTCTCCCGGCCTTCAGGTTCCATTTCAACTTGCCAATAACCACTCTTCAAGTCCAAAGTCGAAAACCATCGTGAACCAGACAGGGTATCTAATGTGTCGTCGATGCGTGGTAAGGGATAGCTGTCTTTATTGGTCACGTCATTTAGCTGCCGATAGTCCACACAAAATCTCGTTGACCCGTCCTTCTTACTGACCAGGACCACCGGTGATGCCCATGGACTATTTGATGGCTCGATGACCCCTTGTTCTTCCATATCGGTAATAATCTTTTCGGCTTCTGCTCGCCTTGCTAGAGGTAGACGCCTCGGCGGCTGACGGACAGGCATAGAGTTGCCTGTATTGATTTTATGTTTTACTATATTTGTTCGTCCCTTCTGGCTATCATCAAGAGCGAAGATATCTTGGTATCTATGAACCAAACCCTGTAGCTCTTTCACTTCCGTTCTGTTAAGGTCTTCGCACGAACTAGTAACCATACCTACTAATTTTTTACCATGGTCTTTGGGCACTGGTTTTGGAACATCAGCCATGCATCTGGCTACTCGGAATACTGGCACACACTGTCCCACAAGGGTACTCTTCTTCAATGTCACCGGATCCACATTAACGTTCATAATTCTCACCGGTACTATCTTTCCAACCTTGATCAGCGCTTTTCCCACCAGTATGCCACTATGGATCTTCTTATCACAGACAGGCTCCATCATTCGCACACATCCTACCCGAAGATCTCCATCCAAACCTGCCTTGACAACCATCTCGCTTTGACCCGGCAATATCACATCTTCTGTCAGCAAAACCCTTACGACAGGATCTTCTCGTGGGTGCAAAGTTCTTCGTTACCAACCTTCAAAACACCCTCCTTCAAGTCCAATGTAAAACCAAATTTTCTCAGGAGGTCCATTCCCAAGATGAATTCGTCAATGATGTCGGCTACCAGCACCTCATGATCACGTTCTTCACTTCCAATGCCAATCTTCATCTTCACCACTCCGCGTGTTGGTATCACTTCACCTGTTGCTGTACGGAGTTGAGTAGTTGTTGGTAACAGCTTCATACTTGTTCGTAGAACGTTAGGGCGTATGATGGACTTTGTCGCCCCCGTGTCAATGAGTAGTGGAACAGTACGATTAGCAACTTTCCCATCTACGAACAAACTGCTGGTACTATTGTTTGATGTTACGGCATGGATGGTGATCTTCGGGGCATCTCCACTCAAAGTCGACGTTCGCCCCCTCTCGTCGACCCCCTTTAGTTTTCCGACGGCTGAACTTGTTTGGGTTTAGGGCAGCGGCGTCGCATGTGCCCTTGTTCACCGCAGTTCCAGCAACGGGGTCCTCGAACTTCTTGAGGATTCTTTTTACGGTCCTCTTCCTTCTGAAGAACTCTCATTAATAATTCTTCTAGACGATCTTTAGAACCTTCATCTTCTTCCACCACGGTCCGAACACGCCCGTGACCTCGGGACGCTTGTTTTGCAGCTTCAAATTCTAAGGCGTGAGCAAGCGCATCATCAGTTGTTCTTGGTCGTGCCAGCCTCAATGATTGTTGTGTTTCCCCGTCTCTTAACCCATCAATGAAGGTCTGCACAGCCAGTTGTCCCAGAAATGAATCGGGTACCGTAGGGTACGCCAATCGGACAAGCCGCGCAACATAGGCTTCAAACTCCTGCAGGCTTTCTCCATTCTTCTGGATACGATTCTACACTTGCGCGTGATACACTTGTTGAAGATGCGCGTCTCCATATCTCATCTCCAATCTAGACACTAACAATTGGTAATCATTCTCCTGTCCTGCTGGGATTGTTTGCAGGACGTTCAACGCGTCTCCACGCAAAGCCACAGTTAAAGAAACGGCCTTTTCCTTGCCTGTCCATCCGTTGGCCCCAGCGGCCGCCTCAAATTGTTTGTAGTAGGTAGACCAAGGTATCTTTCCATCGAACGTGGGTGATTTTACTTTTATCCCTACGGCAGGACCCTTTTCTTCTTTAAATTGTTTCTTTTCTTCATTAAACGGCCACTCAGAAGTTGAGGAAAACCGTAGTTGACTCATTCTCTCTTCCAACAGTTTAGTTACGCTATCTTTCTCAGCTGTTGGTGGTAATTGCATTTGGGCCATTTTCTCTTCTACCATCTTTATTACCCTATCTTGTTCCGCCAATCTACCTTCCAACAGTCCTAACGCACTGGCATTCTCAAAAAATTCTTCGAAAACTTTATCTTCTAACGCTTTGACATTGTCCTGCAATTCTTCTTTAAGCCTTCTGGAAATTTCTTCAGATTTCCTGGAATTCTCCAGTATTTCTTCCTTTAGCATTCTAACATTTTCTTCGGACTTTCTAGAATTTTCCAAAACTTTTTCTTCCTATGCTTTAGTGTTTTCCATTAGTTTTCTAGAATTCTCTTCGGCCTTCCTAGAACTTTCCAGTAATTCCTCTTTTAACATTCTAGAATTCTCTTCCGACTTTCTAGAACTCTCTTCGTGCTTTTCCAATAGTTCTTCTTTTAGCATTCTAACATTATCTTCGGACTTTCTAGAACTTTCCAGTAACTCTTCTTTCATTTTACTTAATAACAAATTAGTATCAATTGCGGGTCCAGGTATTTCGAAGCGCTAATTTTCAGGATCTTCCTTCTGTTCTAAAAGCCATTCTCTTAGCCGATTTATCAAAACTACTTTCTTTCCATTACTATCCAAGTCCCTCTCGTCCAATTCCCGTTTTAAATCTATTACTAAGAGATCTTTTAACAATTTCTTCGCCATTTTAATTGTTTGTTGAAATTATTTTTAACACTAAAAATTTATTCTCACAGCACTTTATTTAATTATTACGCGAATTTATTTATTTTAAAACACCACACCTGACAACACTGTAACGTTCTTTTTAAAATAATAACAAAAGTGCTGTTTAAATCGTCTATTAATAAGAAATATTTATTTACAAACACTAATGTATACACTATAAATTAACGCTATGATTATAAACCATTAAAAACTATTATTTACAGACTATGAATTTCTAATACAACATTTATTTTTACATTCACTATTTATTTCGTGATACACAGTTAATGACTTGCTGTTGACTGCCTCTTTTTATCGGCGAAGTCGGTTTTATACCCTCCTACAAACGTACTAGAAGCCGCTAGAAACTACTATATATTTCTAGAATAAACGCGTCTCGTTCACATGCTTGGTGCGATGAGTCATCCTTTCGAATGCTGTAGAATATTCCATTTGTTGTTCGAGAAGAGGTTCTTTCTTTTTCTCTCTTGTTACACTATTTTATGCTCATATTTGTAGATAAACAAAAATTTAAAAAATGTAGTTACCCCACCGGGTTAGTCAAGAAAAAGAAATCAAGGCTTATTAATCATTCAGAGAACTAAAGTTACAGCAGGGCATTTTTCAGAGAAAAGCCCTTATTCAAATACAGTACCTTCGGCTCATTTTGGCGAAGTCACTGGCAACAAATAAATTTGGAAAGAAAATGAGCCAAGGTAGAAACTGTTGAATTTCACCGATTTGGCGAAGTTTTGAAAATGGAATGTTTTCGACAAAAACATAACCCTACATTTTGGTGTCAGGTTTTGGGTAGCTCCGCTACGTGTCGGTCTCCACACTATTAGCCTCGACTGGTAAAGCGTACCTACCGCCCTTAATACTTAAATAACTATTTCGTAAAATAAATCAATTGCACATGCTTGCCCTTCTCAAATCCCGCCATTGAATTCATATCGTATCGGCCCGGTGTACAATTTAACTATTTTATCGCTTTGGGTTGGAGATTTGTTGTTTTCGAGTACTAATGTAGATTTGGGAGGGTAGTTTTGTCATTTTTTCATTTAAACATTAGTTAAAATGTGTATGAAAGAATTGCGCAACCAAAATGATTTAAACCCCAACACCAACTCTAGAGCGAGTGCTATAGTAAAAACGTGCGCGTAAAATGTACACTGTAGTTGTATCGAAAATATTTAGAGGGGGGGGGGCTCAAAATTGAATTGCGCCTGGGCCTCTCAAGTACTAAATCCGCCATTGCCAACGCAATATACTTAGTAGTATTTTATAAATACCTACCAATTATTTTTTATCTGTGTCGTTTTCTTTAGAATGCAATCGTTATAAAAAAGCTAGCCGTAGAACATTACAACTTGCCATTCCTTTTCCTCCCGAATTGTTGGAAGGCGCAATAATTGGTGGTTCTCCCGCTGCAGTAGAAGAGTTTCCTCATATGGTGAGTATTCTACAACTGTGAAACTATTTTTAGATAAAGTTTTGTAAAATACTGTTATTTTATTTAAAAAGTTATCTTTGATAGGTGTACTGTAAACAGTACAATTTAAAATTATCATTATTTTACATGCAAAATATTTTTACAAAAATAACAATATACCTATTAGATTACACTAAAGGTACTAAAATATCGCATTACTCCCAAAGGAATAAAAGTGTTTCCATGGTGACAATAATGAAGCAACACACAATCATTTTGGTGTTTGCCAAAATTCTAAAAGTCCAAGAACCTTTGCAATTAATGGCATGAGTTCATGAAAGGATAATATATACACAAAATGAGAGAAAGCCAATTTTCAAAATCCTGCTTCTCTCCTTTAGTTTATAGTGTATTATAAATTATATATGGTCGATTAGAAGAAGTTCAATCGATTGTAATCGAAAAGAATTGCACGGTAAGTGGTAACCCCAAACAGTTACTGACTATAACAATATTACATGAATGAATTTATATACAATAAAGATGAGTAAGAAAACCTATCCAAAAAAAAAAATATATATATATATATATATATATATATAACAAAGGGATAATAATGGGAATTCGCGCAATAGATTTATAAGAGGAAGTTAGTTGCAGCCGTATACACGTGTTTCGCACTTATTAGTGCTCATCAGTACGGCATAGCAGATAGAAGAAATAAAATGTAAGCAACAAACTAGATGAGCACTAATAAGTGCGAAACACGTGTATACGGCTGCAACTAACTTCCTCTTATAAATCTATTGCGCGAATTCCCATTATTATCCCTTTGTTATATGTTTATATACGCGCATTAATCTTTCTATTCATATATATATATATATATATATATATATATATATATATATATATATATATATATATATATATATATATATATATATATATATATATATATATATATATATATATATATATATATATATATATATATATATATATATATATATATATATATATATATATATATATATATATATATATATATATATATATATATATATATATATATATATATATATATATATATATATATATATATATATATATATATATATATATATATATATATATATATATATATATATATATATATATATATATATATATATATATATATATATATATATATATATATATATATATATATATATATATATATATATATATATATATATATATATATATATATATATATATATATATATATATATATATATATATATATATATATATATATATATATATATATATATATATATATATATATATATATATATATATATATATATATATATATATATATATATATATATATATATATATATATATATATATATATATATATATATATATATATATATATATATATATATATATATATATATATATATATATATATATATATATATATATATATATATATATACTATATATATATATATATAGTATATATATATATATATATATATATATATATATATATATATATATATATATATATATATATATATATATATATATATATATATATATAATATAATATATATATAATATATATATATATATATATATATATATATATATATATATAATTGGTTATGTGGCGGTAGCTTAATAAGTGAAAGATTTGTTTTAACTGCGGCTCACTGTGTTTCATCTCCAGATTAGTAAGTCAGTTTCTATGTGTTTTATAACAAAACATCACTAATACAGTTAAATAAATTTTAGTGGAATGGTAAGATGGGTACAGGCAGGAACTGTTAACTTGCAAAATCCGTCAAAAGGAGGTGCTCCCCAACAGTTTGAAATTATTAATACGCATCGGCATCCTAATTTCAAACGTCCTTCTCGTTATAATGACATCGCGTTGTTGGAATTGGACAAAGAAATTTCTCTCACCAAGTATGTGCGTCCTGCTTGCATAAATACATATGTTGAAACAGAACAAGACGTTCAATCAGTCGGCTGGGGTTTAACAGAGTTTGGGGGATTTCCGAGTAATGATTTGATAAAAGTTAAATTGACAATATACAATAATGATACTTGTAAGAAAATTTACAGCAGTACACCAAAACGACTTTTAGGTAGAGGAATTGATTATGAATCAATGATATGTGCTGGAGGTGTTAAGAATGATATCAAAGACGCTTGTCAGGTAATTCATCGTATTCGATTTTTTTATAGGAAAATACATTTTCTAACTTTATGTTAATCAACCACTAAAATAATAATAATTGTTCTAGACAGTGGCGGTGGGTGCTTATAATAGTCAAACTCGGGCCACACGACAAACTGGTATATCGTTATCATGCTCGGTACGCACACATTAAAGCAGTATATCATCATGTGTTGCACTGCGAGTGGCACGGGTTTGACGTATGCACCCACCGCTACTGGTTCTGGCGCAACGTATAGAGTCACTACTCCTAAATAATCAGCCAAGTCACGCTGGCAGATCAGAATACCAAACAACGCCATGTTGGGGCGAAGAAATTGTTTAATAATCGGCAAATTAAGATCTTGTTTTACGTATTTGGCATACTGCAGATTTGTGGCTTTCAGTGTAAGAAAGATCTAGAAACACCTTTTAAACTAAACGTGCATTTATCTAAACTCTCAAATACAGATAAGAATAATGAACAATTTCGCGCTTTCTTCGCCCCAATAAGGCGTCGTTTGCGGTACGGTGATCCACCAGCATGGCATGGCTGATTAGATGTAGTGACTTTAGCAATCTGGTGACTGAAATGAAGTTAAAATCATAGTAAAAATTAATTAATCCCAACGTAGTGATATTTATATAATAATAAGTGGTAGATATTTATTTAATAATAACATTTTACAATAATGCTTGCTTTTGGATGATTTTCTATAAGAAATTTCGTTATGCGGTACACACGCGGCCATTTCAACCTCACTTCAAAGTTCACCTGTACGTTTAAAGTTTGTCATCATCAAGCATTTTTTCTAGATCATTTAGAGATGGAGAATTGAACGTTTTTAAAACACTAATTAACAATAGTATATTATTATAGGAGATGTATAAGACGGTCTACTGTAGCACGAGTTGTTTGGGACACGACGAGAGAAGCGAAGAGTGTTCCAAAGAAACGAGTGCTACAATAAGTCTTATAAATAAAGTATAATACACTATTTTTTCTACTTTGCGTCATTAATTTTATAGAAATTTGCAGCTTCAAGATATTAAAAACATTGCATTACAATATAGCGATTTTTGCGTGTAATATGTGGTAACGATATCAAATGACATTAACGCTTTCTGATGTTAAAATATGTTAAATTTAAATGTGTTTAATTAATAATAATAGTAATCGCAGGGTTCTGATAAGTTCATACAGTTATATTTATTTATTTATTTTTGGGCGAGGAATCAGGATGGCGGAGCATCCATCGTACCTCATGGCACCGATTGCTATGATCATTTTGCACCCCCAGTAGCGATTTTTATGGTGCCAAACATCGCATTGACACGGGACCTACAGTCTTACTTCCTATTCGAGAAGAAGGCATGTTTTTTAATTTTTCTCCGTTATGAGAGATTACCAGCTCGGCCGAGGATCGAACCTGCGACTCCTGGATTCAGTGATGTGAGAACCAAGCCGCTGTCGTTGCTTCCCCTGACAAACTGGAGCTCCCACTACGCTCCCTTCGGCCAACGGCGACAGAAAATAGCAATTAATATTTAATGTAAATAGTTTTTAAAATTTTTATTTTATTTCATTTTTCTACTTCTTTTTAATTTTATGAAATAAGTAATTCGCTGAGTTTATAATGATTTTTAAAATTCCATGCGAGAGATAAGATAATGCAAGTACTTCAACGAACGTTGTCGCTGTCGGTCGAGTGCGGCCGAAGGTAGCCCGCCGAGAGCTTGGTAGGAGATACAGCTGATCAGGGGCAGGAACAACAGCGGCTTGATTCTGACATCACTGCTTGGATTATGAAGCAAATTTTATTGTGTGCTATTTTTGACAACTGTCATATTTCGAGGTTGGACTTTGAGTAAAACTATCAAATTTTGTAATCAGATGCTAAAATTGAGGTTATAAATCTAATATCAAAACTTGACAATACTTGTACAAAAGTCAGCATTGTACGAGAAAATTTACGCTGAGCTTTGCTGCCAGTCGGCAATTGTTGTATGATCATGATTAACCGTTCATTGAGATACGTTTCCGAATTGCTTAAAGCTTTATGATTGCTGAATTTTGCTAATTCAGTTTAACGTAATATGGTTATAATGTCGATACTGATATGGTAAATTTTTTATTTTGTATGATTTTAATATTATCTTACAAATAATATCTTTAATTTGTTAATTAATGAGTAGCTAAGATGGCAGCGATGGAATAAAAAATACTTAAAATATTTGATTTGGGTAATGATGATGGGGCGATCGGGGAGATCATTAGCGTAAGGGAGTACAAGGACAGGAACTTTTGATCAGTTAATGGTATTAAATTGATACATGTTAATATAAGAAGTGTAGGAAAAAACTTTGAAGAATTTCTGGTTATACTACAGGATCTTAATAATAAATTTGATTTTATAATGATGAGTGAAACGTGGGAGATAGACGATCTTCAACAACAGTTTAAAATACCTGGATACCGTAATTATTACAGCAATTTATGATTAAATCTTTTGATTTAACTTGACGGAACTGTAAGTTATGTTAAGAAGCCTATTAACGGTAAAGTTGAGATTATTAATTACGCGCAATATAAATTTATAAGATCAGAAGGTAATATAAATAACATGCATTTCGGCCTTACTGTTAAGTATCATCCACCAGCTTTTGACCTTGATGATTACCTAACTAATTTAGTAGAAATATTGGGCAGGGTTAGATTTCCTTGTGAAATCTTTTTAAAGTAGATTAATGTAGATATACATACATACATAATCCATTCCCCTTTTACCACATTTTGCAGTGATATTAGATAAATCAATAGCAGTTGAGCAATATATGAATGTATTAGTAAGCAAGGGATTTGAAAAATACCTGTATGTTCCTACGCGTGTATGTGCAACTCGTGAATCATGTCTTGATCATATATTTGTTAAGTGTACTCGGAGACTCGAGATGCACATCAATAAACTTATAAAATTACCAAAAGAAAACTACTATAGATAAAAATTACAATATAGCTACCGCAATGCCCAAAAAGTGTGGAGCAGAATTATCGAATCTACTAATAATGCAATTAAGAAGGAATCTGTTTGAGAAATCCTGTCTGTTGGGTGTATAATTACTGATAATTATATTAAAGCTAGTTTATTTAACAACTATTTTTGTAACGTGGACATTAACATGGCAGATAAAATAAAACGCTCGAATAACATGCCAGAGCGTAATAACACAAAAAGTTCAATATGCAGTTCAATATTTTTAACACCTGCAACAGAAAAAGAAGTCATAGAAATAATAAGTAGCTTAAATCCAGGCTCTGCACCGGGACCTGACATTAGTATTATTAGTAATCTGGTCTATAAAAAACCGCTAAATTAATATCCAAACCACTTGAATATCTTATAAATTTGGGTTTTAGGTTTTAAAAAAGGTTATTTCCCAAATTGTCTTAGACGAAGTACTATATTACGTATTTTTAAATATGGAAATAAGACTATCGCAAGTAACTATCGCCCTATTTCACTCACCAATAACCTAAGTAAGATATTTGAGAAGGCAATTAAATATAGACATGAATTTCTTCAACAAATTTAACGTTATTTCATTCCATTCCAATTCGTTGATTCCAGTCGGGAAAGTTTGCTGAAGATGCAATTCATGAAATCACAAAGTACATATATGAATCAGTGAACAAAGGGAATAAGACAGTATTCCTCGATCTTTTCAATGCATTTGACACTGTAGACCATGCTATTCTACTAGAGAGGATGGAGGACTGTGGCGTTCGCGGAAGAGCACTGTTGAAGTCCAGGTGTATTCTTCCATTCCTTTACATTGAGAGCTGATTAAACAGTTTCCTTCGATGTAATGATCGATGGTAAGATGGGTTGTAAAACTAAAACAACCAAACACAGAATTTTAATAGTTTAATGGTATGGTTTTGTAGAATTGGAAATTTACAGGTAACTGATTGTAAAACGTTACAAGTTTCCTTCGAAAAGACTATTTTTAAATAATAATTATCGGTAGAGGTTCGATATTCTAAGTTCACACTGGGCTCATTTTAGTGAATCTATTACTTTCTACTTACAGATTTAATAAAATTCTACATTTCTTATCTGAATAAATTGGTTTATAATACATCATTCTGGATCTACTAAAAATTTAGCATTTTCACTGGCACTGAAATTCAGATATGAAGAAGTACGGTTTAACCGAGTTTTTGGAAAGGACAAGATTGTACTAATAAGGTCAACTATTGTTGGAACTATAAACATTATTTTCACCGAGTCCTTACATCTCTTCTTTAGCAACCATAATCAAATAAATATCCAGTATTGGACTGGGGAGACTTACTTGTTGTAAAAGCAATTTACAACAAGCACTTAACCTAATTAAAGATTACTTAAGTAACAGGACACATCAAGTAAAAATAGATACAGAAATCAATGGCAGTGTAACTGTTAAGTATGGAATACCTCAAGGCACTGTTCTCGGTCGAAAGTTATTCCTAATCTACATCAATGGATTAGTTGAGTCTGACATCGATGGGAATATTGTTTCTTTTGCGGACGACACGGCTCTTGTCTTCCCTAAGAATGGATAGAGTGAGGTCAAAAAGCTGGATGCTAGCCTATTGACCCTTAATTCTCCCTTGTTTCTCTCCTATTCAACGAAATAGGCCAAATATATCAATTATGAAAATCCATAGCACATGTTGCAAGAATGACTATAACTGCAATTGTGAATGTATATGTTACAGTAAAAGTATGCAGATTAGTAAATGTATACACATTTGCCTATTTGGTAATAGTAAGCAGAACTTTTAATATTAAAATTTTGAATACTAGCAAATCTTATTAATTAGATATTAGTCATACACTAACCAATAACATAACCTAGAATATTAGGTTACTGTTAGAATTTAATATTATGTTATTTTTAAATTGTACAAGTACATTCTTTTACTATTACTGAACATGCACATTTACCGGTAAATGTGTACATTTTCCAAATGTGTACTTTTACTGTAACATATATACAAGTAACAGAGTTTGTGAAATATGTAGGCGTATACTACATTGACAACCAGTTGCGATTGCAAAAACATATAGAGCTCGCGGTCAAACGCTTAATAAGAACTTTATATAAATTCAAAATACCGAGAAACATTCTAAATTTAAATACACTAAAAATATTTTACTATGCACTGTTTCAAAGCATCTTGTGCTATGGGTTAATAGGATGGGAAGGATTGTGTGACTCCGTTCTGAAACCTTTGGAAGTACTACACAGTATTCATCCATTGATTTGTTTGCAGAAAGTAATATCTTTACAGTTAGACAGCTTTATGTATTAACTTTGGCTACATTCATACAGAACTTCATTTCCTTGCGTAGCACATTCGCATGAAACGCATTGGAAACATGGAGAGCCTGTAATAGTGCCCAAGGTTAATTTGACTCTTGCGCAAAGGCATGCTCTAGACATGGACCCGGTATTCAATTATATCCCTATAAATTTTATTATGAATTACATCATAAAGTCGTATATATATTAAAGATAAAAAAATGGATTAGGGATCCACTATTTAGAATAACTTTATAGTATAGATTAAATCATCAAACACTATCTATCTTGCCTTGTGCTGGTGATCTCGTTGTTAGCCTACCTTGCTTTAGCATGTTAGTGCACTTAAGTTGGCGGTGCGGGATGCGATCAGGATAAGCACAGGTTCTGCCCATTTGTCCTGGCCATGATCTTCATACAAGACATCTTGTAAGAATTTATAATTAAGTGAAATAAATAAATATTAAAAAAACAAAACAAAAACGTATGTAGCTTAGAATTCATTATAACTGTGTGAACTAATCAGACTCTTGCTCTTGTTTTTCAAAGTTAAATAAGCACTCTTCAAGAAACTTTATAGTTATTTACTTATATTTTTATAAGGTAGTTAGAAAAATTGTTTTAGAATGTTACACTGTTACCAAAATGAACACACCAGCTCCTAATCTCACAGATGTATTAGAATAAATATTAAAAATGTTTGTACATGTTAGCCACTTAACCACATATGCCATGTTGGCCAATTTACATTGGGGATTTGTTTAATTCTTGCGTGTATGATGGTGAAATAGAAAATATTTTTTTAATAACTTGCCAAAAAATGATTTTAAAAAGTAAGATTGTCACGAACGCCAGATAGTAACAAGCATAAAAAGTCGAACTATCACTATCTAATATTTAATCCAATATTTAAAGCTACAATTTCAAACTATTGTGACAACAAACGCATCATTCCAAAGCATCTAGTTAACCTTACCTAGTACACAGACATACTAGAAAGGCTTATTGTACAAATAAATATATATATTTTATGTTTAGGGCGATTCGGGTGGTCCTCTTCACGAGTTACTTGTAGATGGTCCCTTGAAGCTCTACAATGTCATTGGCTTAGTATCATTTGGCAAAGGTTGTGGTGCTGCAAATATACCAGGCGTTTATACCCGAGTAGCACATTTCATTCCATGGATTGAAAGCATTGTATGGCCATCGTAAGGTATTAGTAAATGTAACTGTAGAATAATAATAACACAGGCCTGCATTTTAATACCTTATAAAATGTGAATTGGTCACTCAGATCTGGTTTCGATTTTTCTCCATCACGTAAGATTTTTGAACAAAATAGTAACACAATATAAAAAATAGTGATATTTATATGTATTTATGGTTAAACAACAAAGTGAAAAAGCAATAAAAAAATTAAAAAAATTATAGAAAAAATAGAAAGTAACCTGCATTATCCCTTTATCGTTTTGGAAAAGCTTTCCCGTTTGCTGGAAAAGTTTCTCTCATTGTTTTTCGTCTATATTCAGTTTATTTACGATACCAAAAAAATGTTCCTGGAGCAAGTAAATTTTTTTGCTTACATGGATCCAAAAATCTCGGAAAGATCTTTTAGAAGTCTAAATAACATTTAGTCTTTTAGTGCATCTTGAGAAAATAGCTGCGGTTCAGAGTTTCTTCAAAATGATGATTTAAAAATGCCAATTTCTGCAGCTGTTGAATATTCGGTATCAACACTAGACTGCAATACGTGGAACTGGTACAGGTATATCAGAATCATGTGGAACTGGTCTCATTGCCGACTGAAGATTGGAATAATTAATATATTTAAGAGTTCTTATGTTATGAGCCTTAATATCACAAAGCAAAAATAGCATCGGTAAGTCATCGGTGTGATTTCTTGATTTTCTCCAGACCACTGGTATTCCAAGAGGTAGAGCTCTTCTTGTTCCTTTAAACCAATGCCGCCAAATATTTAATTTGATTTGAGCATCAAGAAATATTACATACTGGTTTACAAAAAAAATGTACGTGATGGAAACAAAAATGAGTTTGTTCAGTTAAATATACGTCTCAACTAAGCTAAGAAAATCAAAATAGTTTAATCGAAAATTTCTCGCAGGCCTGTGCAATTAGAAAAATAAGTATCTACTATTTACGTGGATTTGAAAGTTTTGTATACTTTTTATAAGTTAAACGACAATTTTTAAATTTACTTCTATCCAATAAAGATCTGTTAAAAAACTGTTAAAATTTTGATTTATTTTCTGAAACCTTATTGCAAGATTTTTATAATATGAGCAAAAAATAGATTCATCAATGGTGCCTGTAAGATTTTGAAAAAACAAAGTCAAAATACCGATTGGTTCATATAAGGCGTTTATGAAAATTGGATTGTACGGTATCTAAAGCGTGCCCAGCAGTAAACAACTGATACGTAAGTTTGATGGAACTGGCAAACGCATTTCCCAAAGCTACGGTCTTTAATAATAACATGACCAACAAAACCATATGTTGTTCATTAACATGTTTTTCGTCTATTTAAGTCTCCTTTTTTTAAAACACATTTATTCCAACATGCTTCATTACCTACACTAGGAATATTTCATGTTCCTAGTATCTCACACTTAACATTTGATTAGTATCTTCTAACCAATTCTACAGTATTCTAACCTTAACTCAGTACTAACAATTAACATTTATCATGAGATAGTAAATTAGAGTATCCCAATTTATACCCCAATATTTTCTCTCTTTGGTCTTTGTTTGATGTATTTAAAAAAATATAACTATTAAGCTTTCTTGATATCGCTTTTTATTGACGAGCACACTCTATTCACAGAAAAAAATGGAGTGTTAAATCTTACACTCAAATAACAGCCAGAGTAGTTCCTATTTATCCACACTGATGAGTGTAAATAACATTGGTCTTCAAAGTGGTAAAATATATAACAACTTTAACCTTCAATGTAGGTTAAAGTCATGGATTCTTTATACCTATATTACACGATACAGAAATGAAAAAGACACTAACGAGTGTAAAAATGACAAACCATATTGTTGAGAAAACATTTGTAGTGTAAAGAATGCACGAACTGAGTGTTAATTCTCCATTCTTTTAGTGTAAATATTATTGCTTATAATGGTAAGGAACATTTTTTTAATGGAAAGGGAACCAACTATAGTGGTTACGATCATTTATTGGGCTGTTCGTGTAATTATATACTTCTATTTTTTGGTTCAGATATTTTTTGCAATTTAGGATAAAATAGAAAAAAGTAAAAAATAATAGTGCACACAAATATTAGTTTTTATTTTAAAACAAAATGCAAAATATAAGTACATTCTAAATCTAAACAATCCAATGTAAATACATATATGTAAATATTATAGAATACCTACCTTATAGGCAAAATGTTATAATTTGTATATTATAGTATATAAAACATTTAATATTAAAATAATAAAAAAGTAAGTCTTACTACTAGGAAATCAACATTAGTTTTGAACAATTATATACTTAGGTACTACATAGCAGGAACCAGAAACGGTTTTACATTTAAATCCCAAGCAGCATTTAAGTAGCAGTAACTGAGATCGGAACTTTGATTGAGTAGTTGTTACGTAACTGCAACTAAATTTAAGACTTTATAGGTTTAATTTCTTCAATTCGGAATTTTTAGTAATTGTGTAGTTGTTTCTACTATTTATTGGAACTATGTAGTTTCATTACTTCTGAGTAACTATTAAAGTATGTGGAACGGTATTGCCACTTAGTATATTTACTTTAAAGTCGTTGCAACTTCAAAGTGGTATTATGATTGTAGCAGTAACTTGCCCGAAGCTACTTTAAAGTTTTTAAAACCTTACAGTAGTATTGAATGTAACACTTACGTTTTTGCTACCCAGGAGAATCACATTAAAGTAATTTTTCTTAAACTACTCCATCTCCATATTTACTTGTAAAATGCTGGATTAATCAATAATCATTAATCAATTTGCAATTTGTTATGATTGTTAATAGATGTTTTACTATATAACCTTCAATAAAAATAACAAATTGGTGCCAAATTGTGCCTTAGGGATTGTTATGTATGTAGCTTGAAGTTGGCAACATTTATTTGTAGTGATGTAACTAACCAATCCTGGCATCCTGGCCCGTTTCCTGGGCGAGCGTCAGTAACACTCGAGGCGGCTTGGAGGATACACGTCTTCTACAGTCTATGCATTGTGTATGTAATTCGCCCTGCTCACTCAATATTAATAAAGTTAATTAATGACAATAATTGAGTATCTTTTATTTAAACACATAAAAGAACATAACAGGAATAATATAAAAATGGTTTCTATCATGTGTATCAACTTATAAGTATTTCGTACTTTTAAGTATATTTATCATGTTTTATTAAAGACATTTTTTTACTAAAAAATATATTTAAAGAAGGCGCGTTGTTATTTTTCGATCTATCATCATCATATTTAACAGAAAAGTTGCAATGGTTTATAATTTTGGTGTACTGGAATGACAAAATAATCAAACATTTCATCGCTCTTTGTATTAAGTACGTATTACAAATAAACTGGTAATTCATTTTGTGACACGATCCAGCATTATATAGTATAGAAAATGATAGAATATTTGTTAAGTTGCAAGAGCAAGAGAGAGCAACCACGCGACATGATGTGTCAAAGAGAAAAGAAGTTCCACGAAAGTAGCAATTACTACGCCGCCACGTACCTGATACCCAAAAATTGTTCCCCATTTTGGTTCCAGGCACGTAACAAAACCGTAGCAATTACGTGCTTGTGACTAGTGGCTAAAACTTAATAGTTCCACCGGTAGTTGCTGGTACGTACCGACGACTAAAAATGCTGCCTGGGATGGTTCTTTGTAAACCAAAAATCTGAAAATAATTTTATTCTATTATTTATTCACAATTCACGCCAACATTATTATTATAGGTATTTGCACAATATATTTATGCATATGATGATTTAGATTACAAAGGATCAACATGGCACTAAAGCTTTTCCATAAGAAAAAGATGAATAGACACAATCAGGGCTAGTTTGGAAATTATAGTTTTAAAATCTATACATGTAAGGTGCTTACCTAATTGCACAATATCTTAGAAAGATGCATCCTCTTCTATTTTAGCATACTTCTTTTATTGGCCAGTTCAATCTTAAAAATCATTGTTGTCACTTTCAACTTTCAGAGAGAACTAATTACAAACACAAATAGCAAATAAAAGGGCTCACGTCCAATCGTGATTATTCGCGTTGGAAGTGGATGTTCTGACACTCGCGAGGGTTAAACCGGTATGTTGGCAATCTTATTAACACTCTTTACTGTTGTTAACATACTAGAATAGTGAAATATATTTGTTGAAAGATGACTCTTACACTAACGAGAAAATCTTTACCAAATTCAAATGATTTGTACACCAAAAACATTATTTTTACTCATTTTTTTAATTAAGATAACACTCATAAGAAAATTGGTGCTGCGTGTTAATTTTGGTTGTTAATTTCATTCACATGAGTGTAGAAATCTACAATCAGATATTTCACCAGACCAAATATGTTTTTCAACACCACTGCATTTTTTACTGTGTTCTATTATCTTTACAATAACTTGATTTCATATAAATTAAAACATGAGTCAGCTCTTATGCTCAATACCGCCGCCCTTGTAAGGTTCTTCTTTCAGCATAAATTAATGCCTTTACATTTCATAACAAAAAAAAACATAATAGTTTTATCAGGATGATAAAGTCATAAAAATGCAGAATACTGATTAATCGGTATCTACAGCAAGTAAACACTTTTTGGGCAGCACGTTTCACCACACCCTAAGACATTTCTATATTCACAACTCGTACTAATCCGTTACTACCTGATACAAAGCTGTTACTCTCCCTATATGCCAAACTAATGGAGGCAGATTATCATCCTTTAAGACGATTAAGCCCCCAACGTTGATATTTGCTATAGGCTTCTGCTATTTAGAACGTCTTTTGAGTGATAATAAATATTAAGATTGTTTAAACGAAAATTGCTTCTATTATTCGATGTTTTTTATATCCGACTGAAATGTGTTCTCAGCGTAGACATTATGATAATGTTCTAGAAGTTTCGGTAGAAGCCTCTTCCTTCGTTCGATACATGTTATGGGGTTATGATGATTTCGTCTCTCTTAGTCATATTCATATGAAAGACCGTATGTTGATGGGAAGAACAACATGGCAGAGTCCATCAGGATGTGTAGTATCGTACTGTCATGCACTCAAAAAGGGAGCGCTCTAAATATTTAGGCTCTTCAGTTGTAGTTGTTTAAGTGTTCGAAGTTTAAATATTTCTGAAATTTAAACAAATTCAAATTAAATCTAGACTTAAGAGATTCCCCTGTCGGATTGTATGAAATTTTATTAATTAATTCAGTGGTGTTTGTTAAAACTCGAAGTTTAAATAATTGTTGAATTTAATAAATCGGGTCTAACCGATTCTTTTAACGTACTATTAATTGATTTCATAATGATCTAGGGCAGCAAGGCTAACATGATGCAGTTTTATTCTTTTTTTCCAATGTAAAAGCATAGGATAAAATAATAAAAAATAGCATCATATTAGCCTTGCTGCCCTATATCAGGGAGCGTTCAAATATTACGTAAGCATCATTTTTTCGATTTTAACCCCCCCCCCACCTAGGTGAGTGAATAAAACTTTCTGTTCAAACCTTTTATACTAAACTAAAGATTTACATCTTACCTGGTTTCCAGATTAATATCTACACGGTTCAGTATTCAAAATATTTAGCAACTTTTGTTTTGTGACGAAAGAGACATACTTTTAATTATCATAATTTTTACTGTGTGAATCTCGAGTTTATTGAAAGATGTTGTTATACGATGTTTGTTATAATGTATAGAATTAAACAATATTCCTGTAAATGTAAATGAAGTCAGAAATAATGGCAATAACTGTCATTTTTTTAAACAAATATTGTTAAATGTATTTAATAGTTCACGTAGTTTCCAATATCGAATGCGGTATGCACCAATCGAATCAGGTATGCATTGAAATTCCCTTTCTGTTTCTTAGTCGCAATTACATTAAAATTGTTGTTACTGATGTATATTGTGTTTTTAATTGTGCCAACAAGGGCTATATAAAGGTAGGTAGATTAATAAACTATTTTGTAATAATAACTAAACATTCAGGAAAGGGATTGGATGGGTGAATCGAATGTAAGAGAATTCTTAGTACCGAAAGGAGCCGATAAGGACCTGGTAAACCATGGGAAGACGAAATATCTCTTTTTGATTGTGACAGCAACAAATTGGCAGCAGATATATTTTATATAGTGTGGGATTAAAGTATGGAATATTAAAAAAAGCGAACTCAACCGTTTTTTTTTATTTAAATTTAAAATTTAAATAAAACAACTTATGCAATACGGAGATCAAGCTTCTTTAAATCCTCGAAGATGTTATAACGCCTCGGCTGGCGCCTCGACGTTATAATACGTCTTCTCGTATTTAAAGTATCGCTTGATCTCCTAATTACATAATATATATTATTTCATTTCGTATTTCAAACAATTGTTTATATACGACAATTAGTAAAATAAAGTATAACTTGATCTCCGTTGTCAATGACATCGGAGTTCAAGACGTTTTTGATCTCCGTTGTTGTTGACAACGTAAAAATGATTTGATGTTGCATAACAGCCACACGTGACATGCTGCTTTTTATCTCCTTGGTTACGCGTATGATGACACAGACAAGGCAACTTGCTTCATTATACAATAAATTCAGATGAATTTTAAAAGAGAGAAATTAGGATTGAAATACGAAATAAAATAAAACAACTTATGCAATACGGAGATCAAGCTTCTTTAAATCCTCGAAGATGTTATAACGCCTTGGCTGGCCCCTCTTTAATACATCTTCTTGGATTTAATGTATCGCTTGATCTCCTAATTACATAATATATATAATACCGAAAACTTATTTTGAAAAATGCATGGGAGAGAAAATTTAATAGCGCCTCTTGCGGTGTGGTGTGCAAATAAATCTGACATTTGTAAAACTAATCCGAATGCAGCTCCATGGGCAGTCCGAAGCGACTGAAAAACTCTTTGACTAGTACGTCAGAAACAGTCGCAGCTTCCTGGTTTGGTAGGGCATATGCTTCTGGCCATTTGGTAAAATAGTCCATTGCCACTAAGATGTATTTATTCCCATCGTCGGTTTCGGGAAATGGTCCGGCAATATTATATAGCTATTCTTTCCAGAGGACTACCCACATTGTACTGCCTCATAGGTGCTCTTCGTTTCCCCAAGGGTCCGTTACCAGTGGCACATAGTTTGCATTTCCGGCACCACTCCTTCACGTCTTATTTACAGTTGACCCAATAAAAACGCTCCATAACTTTCTCCAGAGTCTTCTTTACACCGAATTGTCCTCTTGAGGCACCGTCATGGAGATGTCGCAATACTGTAGCCACTCGGCTCCTTGGAACCACGAACTGAGACCTAATAGTGGTGCCATCTTCACTCTCCAGTACTCGCTTCAGGAGATCGTCTTCCACCTTCAAGGACTCCCATTGGGCCCAATATGCTTTGAGGGCTCTGTTGAAAGGGCTGAAGGCCTCCCAGGCAGGCCTTTCTCCCACGTGCTTTCATTCCAGTACCATTTTTAGTTCGGGATCAGCCTCCTGCTGTCGTTGCAATTCTTCCGGCAACCAACTGTCGTTGACGATGGTAGTTCTTAATACTTGCCTAACCCTCACTTCCAAACGAGAGCAATGACGGCAATCCGTTGGACAGGGTCTTCTTGAAAGAGCATCGGCATTTCGATAACTAGTGCGCGCTCGATGTTCCGTGTCAAAATCGTATCCTTGTAATCGTTCTATCCATCTTGCCACCTGGCCTTCAGGATTACGGAATTGTAGGAGCCATTTCAACGCGCCATGGTCCGTCCTCAATAAAAAGTTCCGTCCGTACAAGTATTTGTAGAAGTGCTCAACGGACTTCACGACAGCCAATAATTCTTTTCTGGTCACACAATAATTCCTTTCGGCTTTCGACAAAACCTTACTAAAATAGCCGATGACCTTTTCTTGTCCATCCTGTATTTGAGAAAGTACACCCCCAATGGCCAGATTACTTGCATCTGTGTCAAGTATGAATTTCCCTTCTGTCCGTGGGTAGCTCAATATTGGTGCTGTTGTCAAGACACTCTTCAACTGTTGGAAAGCTGTTTCGCACTCTCCGCTCCAAACGTACTCGCGCCCATCTTCAGTTAGCCTTGTCAGGGGCTTCGCTATATTGGCAAACCCAGGAACGAAACGCCTGTAGTAGGTACATAACCCAAGAAAACTACGAACTCTGTGTTTATCTTTCGGTGTTGGCCACTCTTGCACTGCATGGATTTTATCGGGGTCGGCTACCACTCCACTTTGTGATACGACGTGCCCGAGGTATTTTACCTCCTTTCGGAATATGTGGCACTTCTTCGGACTTAATTTCAGACTGGCTACGCGAAATCTTCGTAACACTTCCTCTAAATTTTTCAAATGTTCGTTGAATGATTTTCCGACTACAATCACATCATCTAGGTATACCAGGCAAGTCTTCCACGACAGCCCCCTCAGGATGGTCTCCATTAAACGCTCAAAGGTGGCCGGAGCGTTACATAGACCGAAAGGCATAACCGTAAACTGCCATAGTCGGGAACCAATAGTGAACGCGGTCTTCTCCCGATCTTCAGGTTCCATTTCAACTTGCCAATAACCACAAGTCCAAAGTCGAAAACCATCGTGAACCAGACAGGGTATCTAACGTGTCGTCGATGCGTGGTAAGGGATAGTCTTTCTTGGTCACGTTATTGAGCTGCCGATAGTCCACACAAAATGTCGTTGACCTGTCCTTCTTACTGACCAGGACCACCGGTGATGCCCATGTTCTGCTGGATGGCTCGATGACCCCTTGTTCTTCCATATCGGTTATAATATTCTCGGCTTCAGCTCGCCTTGCTAGAGGTAGACGTCTCGGTTGCTGTCGGACTGGCCCAGAGTTTCCTGTATTGATTTTATGTCGCACAATATTAGTTCGTCCCTTCTGAGTATCGTCAAGAGCGAAGATATCTTGGTATCGGTGAACCAAACCCTGTACCTCTTTCACTTCCGTTCTGTTAAGGTCTTCGCACGAACTAGTAACCATACCCACTAATTTTTCACCATGGTCTTTGGGCATCGGTTTTGGAACATCAGCCATACACCTGGCTACTCGGAATATTGGCACACACTGTCCCTTGGGTGCTTTTCTTTAATGTCACCGGATCCATATTAACGTTCATAATTCTCACCGGTACTATCTTTCCAACCTTGATCAGCGCTATTCCCACCAGTATGCTACAATGGATCTTCTTATCACAAACCTGCCTCGACAACCTTCTCACTTTGACCCGGCAATATCACATCTTCTATCAGCAAAACTCTTACAACAGGATCTTCTCGTGGGTGGAACGGAAGTTCTTCGTCACCGACTTCAAAACACCCTCCTTCAAATTCAACGTAAAACCAAATTTTCTCAGGAGTTCCATTCCCAAGATGAAGTCATCAGTGATATCGGCTACCAGCACCTCATGATCACGTTCTTCACTTCCAATGCCAATCTTCATCTTCACCTCTCCGCGTGTTGGTATCAATCACTTCACCTGTTGCTGTACGGAGTTGAGTAGTTGTCGGTAACAACTTAATACTTGATCGTAGAACATCAGGGCGTACTATGGATTTTGTCGCCCCCGTATCAATAAGTAGTGGAACAGTTCGATTAGCAATCTCTCCATCTACAAACTGCCGTTACTATTCTTTAATGTTACGGCATGGATCGTGATCTACGGGGCAGCTTCACTCGCAGTCAACGTTCGCCCTCTCTTGCCAACCCCCTTTAACTTTTCCGACGGTTGTACTTGCTTTAGTTTAGAGCAACGGCGTCGTATGTGCCCTTGTTCGCCATAGTTCCAGCAACGGAGCCCTCGAACTTCTTGAGAACTCTTCTTACGACTTTCTTCCTTCCGAAGAACTCTCAGTACTAACTCCTCTAGGTGATCTTTAGAACCTTCTTCTTCTTCCACAACGGCCCGAACACGCCCGTAACCTCGGGACGCTTGTTTTGCAGCTTCAAATTCTAAGGCGTGAGCAAGCGCATCATCAGTTGTTCTTGGTCGTGCCAGCCTCAATCATTGTTGTGATTCCCCGTCTCTTAACCCATCAATGAAGGTCTGCACAGCGAGTTGTCCCAGAAATTAATCGGGTGCCGTAGGGCACGCCAATCGGACAAGTCGCGCATTCTTCTGGACACGATTCTGCACTTGCGCGTGATACACTTGTTGAAGATGCGCGTCTCCATATCTCATCTCCAATCTAGACACTAACAACTGGTAATCATTTTCCTGTCTTGCTGGGATTGTTTGCAGGACGTTCAATGCGTCTCCACGCAAAGCCACAGTTAAAGAAACGGCCTTTTCTTTGCCTGTCCATCCGTTGGCCCCAGCGGCTGCCCCAAATTGTTTGTAGGTGGGCCAAAGTATCTTTCCATCGAACGTGGGTGGTTTTACTTTTATCCCTACGGCAGGAACCTTCTCTTCTTTAAATTGTTTCTTTCCTTAATTAAACGGCCACTCAGACGTTGAGGGAAACCGTAGTTGACTCATTCTATCTTCCAACATTTTAGTTACACTATCTTTCTCAGTTGTTGGTGGTAATTGCATTGGGGCTATTTTCCCTTCTACCATCTTTATTACCTATCTTGTTCCGCCAATCTACCTTCCAGCAGTCCTAACGCACTGGCATTCTCAAACAATTCTTCGAAAACTTTTTCTTCCAACGCTTTAACATTGTCCTGCAATTCTTCTTTAAGCCTTCTGGAGTCTCTTCGAATTTCCTGGAATTCTCCAGTATTTCTTCCTTTAACATTCTAGAATTTTCAAAAACTTTTTGTTCCAGCACTTTAGTATTTTCCATTAGCTTTCTAGCATTCTCTTCGGTTTTTATAGAACTTTCTTCCATTTTACTTAAGGTCCAAGTGTACCCAAAAAACGTGCGTTGTTTGTTTAATAAATAATATAATAATGTGATAACTTTGGTTTTAAGTTAATAGTCTAGGAATGTTAAAAACTTGCTTACCTAACTTGTTTTGGAAAAAAATTTTTTTAATTAAATTATTTCACATGTTATACATGAAAAATTAATTTTGGAGAAACTGTACATTCAAAATTAATCAAAATAATACCACTTAAGTTTCATAGTATTTGAACTATTTTCCCAAAATTTTAAGAAAATCGTATGTCTAGGGACTAAACTATTACCTCCTTTTTGCCAAAAAAAGCAGTTTTTTTTTGCATAAAGCAGGTTTTTTGGCAATAATTTAGTCGCTAGACATACGATTTTCTTAAAATTCTGGGAAAATAGTTCAAATACTATGAAATATAAGTGCTATTATTTTGGTTAATTTTGAATGTACAGTTTTTCTAAAATTAATTTTTCACGTATAACATGTGAAATAATTTAAATAAATTTTTTTTTCCAAAACAAGTTAGGTAAGCAAGTTTTTAACATTCCTAGACTATTAACTTAAAACCAAAGTTATCACATTATTATATTGTTTATGAAACAAATAACACACGTTTTTGGGTACACTTGGACCTTAACAACAAATTAGTATCAATTGCGGGTCCGGGTATTTCGAAGAGGAAACTTTTGGGGTCCTCGTTATGTTCTAGAAGCCATTTTTTTAGCCGATTCATTAGAGCCTCTTTCGTTCCAATAATATCTAAGTCTCTCTCGTCCAATTCCCGTTTTAAATCGATCACCAAGAGATCTTTTAACAATTTCATCGCCATTTTAATTGTTCGTTGGAATTGTTTTTAACACCAAAAGTTTATTCTCACAGCACTTTATTTATAACGCGATTTTATTTATTTTAAAACCCAACACCTGTACACCACTGTAACTTTTAAAATAATAACCAAAATGGGTTTAAATCGTCTATTCATAAGAGAAATATTAATTTACATACACTTAATTAAAAACACTATAACTATAAACTATTTAACAAACTATTTAAATGCTAGGTATTTACAAATTTATATGAGGACTATTTATATAAAAACTATTTATGTATTACAATAATTATTAACTAATTATTCAGAGTACATTCCACTACGCCGATCAAACATTAACTGAACTCCTTCTACCCGCGACCTCAATTTATATCTTTTATAAGTTCTAGAACATAACCTATGAATCATACATGCAGCTGTTGATGAGTCACGTCGATAAGTCGCGTCGATGAGTCATACACGCAGGTGTTGATGAGTCATACATGCAGGTGTTATTGATGAGTCATAAAGCTGATGACTCATACATCTAGAATGTTTGATGACGTCGTATGTGGGTTTACTATTCGTTACAGTAGTATTCTTTGAAAGAATTTAACCCACATTTTTACTTACCAACCTTTATTCGTTGTCCTCGAATATTAAAATTAATTCGTGGAAATTTAAAAAGGATGAAATAATTCTTGGGACTATTTTATAGTAGTATTCTTTAAAAGAGTTTAACCCATATTTTCACTTACTAACCTTCATTCATTGTCCCCGATATTAAAATTAATTCGTGAGAATTTAAAAAGAGGCAAATAATTCTTAGTAGTATTCTTTGAAAGAATTGAAAAGGGCAGCGCCCACCCTAGAAGAGAAATAAAAAGAATACAGCCCTCTTCAAATTGATGCGTATGTCAGTCAGTACGCATTTTTTAGTAACTGATAAAAACAGTTTCCAGTTTTATTTTGTAATAAATCGTCGTGTCTCACTTTGCCCTCCTTCCTCGAAACTAATATGAGTTACCCTCCTCTAGTTCAGATGCTGAGTGGGCACTTGGCTTCACTCCCACGAGTTTGTGCAAATCTAACATGTTGCAATTTTAAATTCTTAAACTTAAATTAAATAAATTAAGATAATTTATGTGACACACAACAAATAACAAGTAGCATTTCGACATTATTGATGCACGTTTCGGGACATGTAAGTGTGGTATGTTTACAAAATAACTAATTCATAGTTCTTGGACGTCAAATTTTAAAAAATACCTTTTATTTACAATATGCTTGCTTATTTATTTAATAAATTACATGCCATCATAACAATAACATCTAATTAAGGCGGTAAATATGAGTGAGCTTATAGGCGGCAAATGATATAATCTGGCCCTGTGTAAACCATGAAATTTCTGAAAAAAATCAACAAATTGGAAATGGTTTGAATTATTCACTTGATAAAATACTATTTATAGAATTAAGAAAATAAATTGCGTTATTTTTTCTTATTGACCATTAACTTTATTGGCCTACTTAAATCATGGTTGTGGCACAGCATAAGAATATACTGTAACATTCTTTTTCAAATAATAACACAAGTGCTGTTTAAATCGTCTATTCACAAACAAATATTTATTTCTATACACTAATGAATACACTATAAATTAACGCTATAATTATAAACCATTAAAAACTACTATGAATTTCTAATACAACATTTATATTCACTATTTATTTTGTAATACACAGTTAATGACTTGCTGTTGACTGACTCTCTTTTATCCGCAATCCGCTTTTATATCTTCATATAAACGCACCAGAAATCGCTGGAACCTTCTATGTATTCTTAGAAAATGCTAGAATAAACCACGTCTGATTTACATGCTTGTACGATGCGTCATTTTCTCGAAGGCGGCAGAACACACCACCTGTCGCTCGAAAAGAGGTTCGTTCCTTTTCTCTCCCGTTACACTGCCCCCCTCTTCAAGTCTGTTCTGTCCCAGAACAGGTTTTATGCTCTGGTTCCTGTAGAACGGGTCATGACGATATCGACAGTCTTCACCTCGACTACACGTTCCATTACGGTAGAAATAACAGTCTACACTCTTCGTTGGCCTTAATGCGGGCTGTGGGTCAAAACTGCAGACGAAGATCTTGACGTCCGTACCTCTAAAGACAACTTCCAGCATGTTTCTAACGATTCTCCAATCCAGCTGGTCCCGCCCACAGCCGAGTTTGGGAACTGCCAATTTGTTAATTCCCCTGGTAAGCAACTCGATTCTCAAATTCCATAGTGCCCTCCACAAGTCGGCGTAACTCGGTTTCTGGTAGTAAAACTGCTTGGTTACCAAGTAGTAAATGGATCGGTCATGATCAGGCAAGCGTAAGGATTTACCAACAGAGGGATTTTGTTCTCGAAGTTCATTCAGCCGTCCAAATTTATTTCTAAACACTACTGCGATCCCCCTGGACATACGGAGATCCGCGGAGACACAGTGGGCAATGGAATAATCACCAGGGACCCGGAAGAGATCTTGTTGCATCTCAGTCGTGACTCCGAATCGCGCTTTTCTAGTTCCAGAGAACGCAGCCATAAATTCTCTAAAGGTTGGCTGATCATCTTCAGGCCTTACGATTTTGATAGCCACCTCGGCCTCATCTTTCCGATCCGGGACTGCGTCATTATTTCCCTCATAGTGCGCCAGACGATTGGAGTGTACCACCTTTGGTTTCCCCCTTGGCAATTTCTGGATGCGATAAATCAAGTCATTTATTCGTTTCTTCACCTGGTATGGACCCTCCCAATTTCGCTGTAACTTTGGAGAATAGCCACGACGCCTTTGCGGGTTGTATAACCAGACAAGCTCTCCAGGTTGAAACCCTCCTTCTTGGGCTCTCACATCGTACGTAGCCTTCATCCGGTCACTCGCGATTCGACTATTATTTCGGGTTCGGTCGTGAATATCCTCCAACTTCTTCTTTAAGTTGATGACATAATCATTCCCAGCTACCTTCTGCTCTATAGGTGGAGACCCAAATTCCAGATCACACGGTAACCGTAACTCGCGTCCAAACATTACAGACGCTGGTGACTGACCGGTTGTTTCGTGGACCGATGCACGATAAGCCATCAGGAACAGATGCAGGTATTGGTCCCAGTCTCGTTGATGATCGGAGACGACCTTGGCCAAATATTTGCCCATTGTCCGATTCATGCGTTCTACCATTCCATCGGACTGCGGATGTAACGGTGTGGTCCGAGTCTTGCGAATGCCCAACAATCGACAGACTTCTCCAAAGAGTACAGACTCGAAATTGCGGCCTTGATCCGAATGCAGCTCCATGGGCACTCCGAAACGACTGAAGAACTCTTTGACTAGTACGTCAGCAACAGTCGCAGCTTCCTGGTTTGGTAGGGCATATGCTTCTGGCCATTTGGTAAAATAGTCCATTGCCACTAAGATGTATTTATTCCCATCGTCGGTTTCGGGAAATGGTCCGGCAATGTCTATAGCTATTCTCTCCAGAGGACTACCCACATTGTACTGCCTCATAGGTGCTCTTCGCTTCCCCAAGGGTCCGTTGCCAGTGGCACATAATTCACATTTCCGGCACCACTCCTTCACGTCTTCTTTACAATTGACCCAATAAAAACGCTCCCTAACTTTCTCCAAAGTCTTTTTCACACCGAAGTGTCCTCCTGAGGCACCGTCATGGAGATGTCGCAATACTGTAGCCACTCGGCTTCTTGGAACCACGAACTGAGACCTAATGGTGGTGCCATCTTCACTCTCCAGTACTCGCTTCAGGAGATCGTCTTCCACCTTCAAGGACTCCCATTGGGCCCAATATGCTTTGAGCGTTCTGTTGAAAGGGCTGACGGCCTCCCAGGCAGGCCTTTCTCCCACGCGCTTCCATTCCAGTACCATTTTTAGTTCGGGATCAGCCTCCTGCTGTCGTTGCAATTCTTCCGGCAACCAATTGTCGTTGACGATGGTAGTCCTTAATACTTGGCAAACCCTCTCCTCCAAACGAGAGCAATGACGGCAATCCGTTGGACAGGGTCTTCTTGAAAGAGCATCGGCATTTCGATGACTAGTGCCCGCTCGATGTTCGGTGTCAAAGTCGTATCCTTGTAATCGTTCGATCCACCTTGCGACCTGGCCTTCAGGATTACGGAATTGTAGAAGCCATTTCAACGCTGCATGGTCCGTCCTCAATAAAAACTTCCGTCCGTACAAGTATTTGTAGAAGTGCTCAACGGACTTCACGACGGCCAATAGTTCTTTTCTGGTCACACAATAATTCCTTTCGGCTTTCGACAAAACCTTACTAAAATAGCCGATGACCTTTTCTTGTCCATCCTGTATCTGAGAAAGTACCCCCCCAATGGCCAGATTACTTGCATCTGTGTCAAGTATGAATTGCCCTTCTGTCCGTGGATAGCTCAATATTGGTGCTGTTGTCAGGGCACGCTTCAGCTGTTGGAAAGCTGTTTCACACTCTCCGCTCCAAACATACTCGCGCCCATCTTCAGTTAACCTTGTCAGAGGTTTCGCTATATTGGCAAACCCAGGAACGAAACGCCTGTAGTAGGTACATAACCCAAGAAAACTACGAACTTGGTGTTTATCTTTCGGTGTTGGCCACTCTTGAACTGCACGAATCTTATCGGGGTCGGCTGCCACTCCATTTTGTGATACGACGTGCCCGAGATATTTCACTTCCTTTCTGAATATGTGGCACTTTTTCGGACTCAGTTTCAGATTGGCTCCGCGTAGTCTTCGGAACACTTCCTCTAGGTTTTTCAAATGTTCGTTGAATGATTTTCCGACTACAATCACATCATCTAGGTATACCAGGCAGGTCTTCCACGACAGCCCTCTCAGGATGGTCTCCATTAGACGCTCAAAGGTGGCCGGAGCGTTACATAGACCAAAAGGCATAACCGTAAACTGCCATAGTCCGGAACCAATAGTGAACGCGGTCTTCTCCCGGTCTTCAGGTTCCATTTCAACTTGCCAATAACCACTCTTCAAGTCCAAAGTCGAAAACCATCGTGAACCAGACAGGGTATCTAACGTGTCGTCGATGCGTGGTAAGGGATAGCTGTCTTTCTTGGTCACGTCATTAAGCTGCCGATAGTCCACACAAAATCTCGTTGACCCGTCCTTCTTACTGACCAGGACCACCGGTGATGCCCATGGACTGCTGGATGGCTCGATGATCCCTTGTTCTTCCATATCAGCAATAATCTTTTCGGCTTCTGCTCGCCTTGCTAGAGGTAGACGCCTCGGCTGCTGACGGACAGGCATAGAGTTGCCTGTATTGATTTTATGTTTTACTATATTTGTTCGTCCCTTCTGGCTATCGTCAAGAGCGAAGATATCTTGGTATCGGTGAACCAAACCCTGTACCTCTTTCACTTCCGTTCTGTTAAGGTCTTCGCACGAACTAGTAACCATACCCACTAATTTTCCACCATGGTCTTTGGGCACTGGTTTTGGAACATCAGCCATACACCTGGCTACTCGGAATACTGGCACACACTGTCCCACAAGGGTACTCTTCTTCAATGTCACCGGATCCACATTAACGTTCATAATTCTCACCGGTACTCTCTTTCCAACCTTGATCAGCGCTTTTCCCACCAGTATGCCACTATGGATCTTCTTATCACAAACAGGCTCCATCATTCGCACACATCCTACCCGAAGATCTCCATCCAAACCCGCCTCGACAACCATCTCGCTTTGACCCGGCAATATCACATCTTCAGTCAGCAAAACCCTTACAACCGGATCTTCTCGTGGATGCAACGGAAGTTCTTCGTTACCGACCTTCAAAACACCCTCTTTCAAATCCAACGTAAAACCAAATTTTCTCAGGAGGTCCATTCCCAAGATGAAGTCATCAGTGATATCAGCTACCAGCACCTCATGATCACGTTCTTCACTTCCAATGCCAATCTTCATCTTCACCACTCCGCGTGTTGGTATCACTTCACCTGTTGCTGTACGGAGTTGAGTAGTTGTTGATAACAGCTTCATACTTGATTGTAGAACATCAGGGCGTACGATGGATTTTGTCGCCCCCGTATCAATAAGTAGTGGAACAGTTCGGTTAGCAATTTTCCCATCTACGAACAAACTGCTGGTACTATTGTTTGATGTTACGGCATGGATGGTGATCTTCGGGGCATCTCTACTCAAGGTCAACGTTCGCCCCCACTCGTCGACCTTCTTTAGTTTTCCGACTGCTGAACCTGTTTTGGTTTAGGGCAACGACGTCGTATGTGACCTTGTTCGCCGCAATTCCAACAACGAGGCCCTCGAACTTCTTGATGATTCTTCTTACGGCTTTCTTCCTTCCGAAGAACTCTCAGTACTAACTCTTCTAGGTGATCTTTAGAACCTTCTTCTTCCTCCGCAACGGCCCGAACACGCCCGTGACCTCGGGACGCTTGTTTTGCAGCTTCAAATTCTAAAGCGTGAGCAAGCGCATCATCAGTTGTTCTTGGTCGTGCTAGCCTCAATGATTGTTGTGTTTCCCCGTCTCTTAACCCATCAATGAAGGTCTGCACAGCGAGCTGTCCCAAAAATGAATCGGGTGCCGTAGGGTACGCCAATCGGACAAGCCGCGCAACATCAGCTTCAAACTCCTGCAGGCTTTCTCCATTCTTCTGGATACGATTCTTCACTTGCGCGTGATACACTTGTTGAAGATGCGCGTCTCCATATCTCATCTCCAATCTAGACACTAACAATTGATAATCATTTTCCTGTCCTACTGGGATTGTTTGCAGGACGTTCAACGCGTCTCCACGCAAAGCCACAGTTAAAGAAACGGCCTTTTCCTTGCCTGTCCATCCGTTGGCCCCAGCGGCCGCCTCAAATTGTTTGTAGTAGGTGGACCAAGGTATCTTTCCATCGAACGTGGGTGGTTTTACTTTTATCCCTACGGCAGGAACCTTTTCTTCTTTAAATTGTTTCTTTACTTCATTAAACGCCCACTCAGAAGTTGAGGGAAACCGTAGTTGCCTCATTCTATCTTCCAGCATTTCGATCATATCGTCTTTCTTAGTTGTTGGTGGTAATTGCATTTGGGCTATTTTCTCTTCTACCATCTTTATTACCCTATCTTGTTCCGCCAATCTACCTTCCAATAGTCCTAACGCACTGGCATTCTCCAAAAATTCTTCGAAAACTTTATCTTCCAACGCTTTGACATTTTCCAACAATTCTCCTTTCATCATTTTAACATTTTCTTCCAGTGCTTTAGTATTTTCAAGTAATTCTTGTTTAAGCATTCTAACATTTTCTTCGGACTTTCTAGAATTCTCTTCGGACTTTTGCAGTAATTCTTCTTTTAACATTCTGGAATTCTCTTCAGACTTTCTAAAATTCTCTTCGGACTTTTGCAGTAATTCTTCTTTTAAAATTCTAGAATTCTCTTCGGACTTTCTAGAATTTTCTTCGGCTTTTCTAGAACTTTCTTCCATTTTACTTAACAACAAACTAGTATCAATTGCGGGTCCAGGTATTTCGAAGCGGTAATTTTCAGGATCTTCCTTCTGTTCTAAAAGCCATTCTCTTAGCCGATTTATCAAAACTTCTTTCTTTCCATTACTATCCAAGTCCCTCTCGCCCAACTCCCGCTTCAAATCTATTACTAAGAGATCCTTTAATAGTTTCATCACCATTTTAATTGTTTGTTGAAATTATGTTTTAACACCAAAAATTTTATTCTCACAGCACTTTAATTAATTATTACGCGATTTTATTTATTTTACAACCCCACACCTGACACCACTGTAACATTCTTTTTCAAATAATAACACAAGTGCTGTTTAAATCGTCTATTCACAAACAAATATTTATTTCTATACACTAATGAATACACTATAAATTAACGCTATAATTATAAACCATTAAAAACTACTATGAATTTCTAATACAACATTTATATTCACTATTTATTTTGTAATACACAGTTAATGACTTGCTGTTGACTGACTCTCTTTTATCCGCAATCCGCTTTTATATCTTCATATAAACGCACCAGAAATCGCTGGAACCTTCTATGTATTCTTAGAAAATGCTAGAATAAACCACGTCTGATTTACATGCTTGTACGATGCGTCATTTTCTCGAAGGCGGCAGAACACACCACCTGTCGCTCGAAAAGAGGTTCGTTCCTTTTCTCTCCCGTTACAATACAGTAGTATGTGCACTCGATTGTCGGCACTTTAAAGTTGTTCAGCTAGCTTCGAACATCGTACACACCATGATCAGTCCGCTAAGGCATGCCATTCGTTAATAACAATCAGCGGATATTACAACATTACTATTGTTCCATAGCCCGCCAACAACCTGAGAATACATCAAGCTCGCACGCAACTGGCTAAAATATTTGCGAGGGTAAATAAAAGTAAAAACCTACTCGGTTATTATACTGTGGTTGTGACTTAGCTCGAGTATTTAGTGTTAAAATACTAACTTTTCTGAGTTTAATATGGGAAAGATTCTACAGGAAGTGTGTAATGCCAATATCCCAAAAGTAGTTTTTTCTTTAGCTTCTCTACTTTGATCCGCTTTGAAAAATGCCAAAGTTTTGCTAAATGCCTTCATGGACCTTTTCCACAATGAACTAAGTATAATTAAATAAAGAAAATTCAGTTAAAATGATGAATTTGAAATTTTGGTTTCAATTTTTTTTTTAAAAACAACAAGCCATGGGGAAGTGGTTTATCTGTGTTTCAACAATGTACTTGATTCGATTAAAAGTACCTTGGATAATGCTATTCATTTACCGTATTTTCCGTAACTTAACCAAAAGTAACCGCATTTTTGGTTCTGGTAAGTCTTTGGTAACAAATGGTTACTGAAAAACTTATATAGTTTTGAAACAGCTTAACCTTGAGGTGTGTCAAAATTAAATGCTGCACCTAAAAGGGTTTGAATAAAATATTAATAAGAGCATAAAATTAATGGCTTTACTTATGATAAGAATTTTATACTGTACTACTTATTATTTTCAGAAATTTTGATCGTTATTGATAATATATACGTATTAAGTAATAAGTTTAATTTTTATACATCTTACATTTATGTTCAGTTAAAATAACGACAAAAGGTTTATATATTTGCAACAAACTCAAACAAACTTTTTTGATGTTAACGATACCATACTACTACGGAATTTGGTGGTAAACTAACCGTGAGTCACCGCAAACAACGGTGGTCACCGGAAAGAAACCATTTTGTCAGAAGCTGTGTTTCATAATTTAACTTATTTCAGGAAGTGGTATATTTTGAAACACGAAACCGAGCTAGAGATTACTGCGGTTAAGTTATGGAATATACTAAAGTCCGTTTGCCGAGACCAGTCGCAAGACGTATATACACTTAAAGTTAGCACTAAACAAACTATAAACGATGCTATTGGTCGGCGCGCACGTGGTCTCATTAACGCTTAAACTACTTTACATAAATGCAGAAACACGTATAATGCAATCAGTTTCCATTCCATATTACGCTGCAACCGTAACAGCGAGTTAAACGCACACGGTACGCAAACGCGCGTCATCATAAATGAAGCTTTAAGCGTTAGCTAACTTCAAGTGTGTTTACGTCTTGCGACAGGTCTCGCCAACGGACTTTATAAACATGAAACATTCTAGATTTTCAGATACTTGATAAAAATCCACTATTCATAAAATTGTTTGTCAAGTTTTAATTAGTCGGTTTTTTTTTGGGACAAGCCAAAGACTGATCTGCACTCTTGTGGTATTTTGTTAAATGTATAATCACCAGTACAGTACACTTATTATTGAGAGTTTAATCTATGACAATTCCATTTTACTGACATTTGAAAAATTATAAAATCTAATATGTTACTTAAAATTATCATAAATATTAACACGATATTAAACTTAGGTCTGTCAAAATTACAATCACCATTAAAATACAACACGGCAAAAACAAACGCTAAAAACTACATCGTCAGCTACCGCATATTGAAGACATTTTGCTGTTGTACGCCATCTATATTTATTGACGCATTCCAATTTGATACCTAATTTTGTTTGAAACATATGGTATGGAAGGATAGCCATGAATGATGACAGAAATTTGGTTCAAAAAAATTTAAGTTTAAATGTATTGTCCCTACACTAACACTACCGTCGAAAAGTTTGGAAACTTAATCTCTAATAATTTTCAAATACATTAGCTTTTTGTGGCAAAAACTATTCTAACAGATCTAAAGAAATAAGAAAACAACATTTGTAGCAAATTCTCATTATAATTACAAAAAATATTTACAATTTGTTTTCATTTATATGACTACCTTCTGCTGCTATAAACAGACACTCTCTTACAAAACCAGGGCCGGCGCGAGTGGGGTTCAGCGCGTTCCCCGGAACCCGGCCCCGAGCTTTAGACGGCCCCGCGCTTTATAAGACGCCGCGTTACAAATACGCACGTTTTCTCTGCTGCTGTAGTCACACCGATGTTTCCGTGTCACTTAAGGACTGGCAAAGCAAACTCCTACCATTCAACCTACGTAAATTTTGTAATTTAAACTTAATTAAAAACTTTGCAACCAAAAAGGCCAGAGAAATATTTTTTAAACTCCCCACTTTCAAAATGACATTTTGTGAATGTAACAGTTAAATGCAAACGTAGTGTTCGCGCACTCGTGCTTCAAAAAGATTAAAAAAGCACTGGCCCTTTTAGGCTCTCTAAAAATCATTTGACTTGATAATAATAAAATTTGAAACAATTTTATCCTCATCAAACATATTTTGACCAGATTAGTGTCATTTTAACGAAAACTTTTATGCTGATTCCGAATATATAAATCATTTTTGGGGCAAACGCTCCTAAGCCTCCAAAAATCGTTGCTACCAATCTAACCTCAAAAGAAACGCCACTGCCTAACCACAACGCTATGCAAAAGCGTTAACCTAGCCTATCCTAACCTAACCTAATCTAAACCTGACCTAATCTAAACCTAATCTAACCTAACTAAATTGTGTAATTGTAAATTACACAATTTGGCAATCATAGAAACTTAATATAATTTTTATTCATTTCCATGGAGATTAAGCATATTTTTACTTTTGATATCCAAGTTTGAGCCTTTGGGTGTGTTCGTCCCAAAAATGATTTACACATTCAGAATCAGAATGTTTTGGGGAAACCACCCCTAAACCTCTAAAATTGGTTGTTACCAACCTAACCTCCACAAAAACGCCAGTACCTAAACAAAACGCTATGCAAAAGCAAATTCAATTTTTTCTCAACCTAACCTAACTTAACCTAACTAACATGTGTAATTTACAATTATACAATTTGGCAATCATTAAAAACTTAATATAATTATTCATTTCTAGATGTTTCCATAAATTATGTAGAATGTTCTCTACACTTTGATTTCCAAATTTGGGGCCTTCAAACGATTGCCCCAAAACCAATTTGGTCAAAAAATGTTTGGTGGGGGAATTCTTTAATTATACCAAAAATTTAATTTAGAAAATGCCATTTTTTCCCATTTGGGTTTTAGAAATCACAAAAGATTAGTAATCGATAATTATTCCACTGACAAATGTGCCAGCGCCCTCTATTGACAACAAGAGAATGTTATTACCTACTTGGTTTTATGTTTACTTTGAATTCGAAACAGTATTACAGATGTTCATTGTTTTTTTTTTGTTAAAGTTCGTTTTAAAAATTTTGTGCATAAACTCGATCCGCGAAAAGTAGAGGATATCTATTTAGAGGTTTTCCACAAATCCCAACATTTTTAAAATATTTACTTACCTTTACTTATTACAGTGGTGGTGTTTCCAAACTTTTCAACGGTAGTGTATGTACTCTTACCTTAACCTTACATAGGTACACTAACCAAATGTTAAAACGAGATTTTGGTAGTTTAAAATATATAAAAACCTAACCTAATCCAAGATAAAAATTTTTGTCATAGGCAGCGGCGGCTCGCGACATGGCGCAGAATACGCGCTGCTTCAAGAAAACGTTGGTGAAGCAGCGTGTAACCTGCTTCATATACCGAGCCGCTACTGGTCATAGGTTTTTTCATACTTCCTAGTGGCATACAATGTTCAAATTTGGTATGGAGTTTCCTGGACACCTGAGAATGATGCGAGAAATTCTTAACCTGAGAAATTCAAGAAGGGACCAAACCTGTAGACCTAAGGATGTCCTGTATTATTTTAATGGGTCGAAAAATTGAGCTTGTTCAATTGTGCTCAAAATCAATATTCGGGGGTTTTTTAACACTGCTGTTAGGGTTAGTTTTTCAAAATTTCTATTTTCTGACCCTAACACAATACCTTGACCCACACTACCGGAATGACACCTAAAAGTTCAGAAATTGCCATTTCTCATTCAATTTCCTTACAATTCAGTATACAGATATAGAAAAACAACTTGGAAGTATCTACGAAACCATATGTATGTATGATAAGGAACGCGCTAGTAAAATAAAGAAGGGTTTATATCAGGCCCCACCTTTGCTCTCTTAGTTTGCGTTAGTGGGGAAATATTCGAGTATTAAAGTTGTTTAATAACAAATAATAATTCGAGTATTACAAACTAAGGAGAGAGAATAGCAATAGTCGTGACCCGATATAAACCCTTCTTTATTTTACTAGCGCGTTCCTTATCGTGCATATGGTTTCTTAGATACTTCCAACTTGATTTTCTATATGGGTATGGAGGGAACCATGGTCATTAATCAATTCAGTAAACTAACTAACTGCTGATGGCATCAAAAGATTAGTATCCAGAAATTTTCTGAACACTAGCTAATTAGCTAGCACCAACTTTGTCTGGCAGACAGGTTTAAATATTAGTTTTGTACAATTGACAATGCAAGTTGTCAGAATTTGACAATCCAGAAAGCAAATTAAGTACTACGAGCCGTATTTGCATCTCACTATTAAATTAACAGCATGTTTAATTACCATGGTGACCAATTACATAAAGCTATGTCTATACTTGTTGATCATAAACACAACTTAGTTAGAGACACTTTTAATCGAGGCTCGTAATACGCCCCAATAAGTTTAACATAAATATATCATGGCTAGCTCGGATATCTAATAATCGTGGACAGATTATATCAAATACAGTAGAAACTCTTTAATCCGAACCTATAAATGCAAGGCTAATTCTTATTAACGAGGAATTCGGATTACTGGATGTACGAATATAAACATTGCTTTAAGCCATGGTACTTTATTATAAAGAACTTAGCTTATGTAATTTACTAATTTTATTACAAATCTTTTATTTTTAATTAAGAAAATCAGTAATTGTTTTGCTTTAAGGTTTCTCTTTCTCCTTTTATAGTGATGTGCTTTCATTTCTTGGTCTTAATTTCAGTGTTTTTCTATTTCCTGCACCTTTGTCAGCAGACGAAACATATTCTAGGATTTTAGTTTTGTTTTTCTTTATATCGCTGACTCTCGATTTACCAACACCATATTTTAAAGAAATCGTTAAACACTAACCCAACATTTAATTATTGAATAATTTCTCTGATAGTTTTAATAATGTGTTTTTTGTTTTGACATTTTTTAATTGAATTTTGAACGCCACGAATACAAATTGTGTATTAACAAAATTGAAAGAAAAAGGTTTGAAGGTAGATGATGTCATATACAAACAATTGCGGCAAAACTGCAACGTCAAAACATTTAGGGCGCCTCTGTGATGGTATCATTACTATATTCATAGTTTATTCTTTACATATGTAACCTTCAGGGTTTTTATTATATATATAATACAGCGCTACAGGCCTTGTAGGCCCTTGGCTTCCTGCATGACTTTCTTCCATTGCTTTCTATCTTGCGCCTTTTCTTCCCATCTCTGTATTTTCAATGTTTGTAAATCTTGCAGCACTTCTTTCTTCCACTCGGACTTTGGTCTACCTCTCCGTCTCCTCCCTCCTAGATTTGCTTCCCATACCCTCTTTGGTATCCTAGTTTCTCCCATCCTGAGTAGGTGTCCCAACCATCCAATCCTCTGTGCTTTTGCAACTCCTACTATTGCTGCCTTCCCATATAGTGCTTTTATTTCCTCATTTGTCCTTCTCTCCCATCTTCCGTCCACCAGTTTTCCCCCAAATATCTTCCTCAGGACCTTCCTTTCCCATATATTCAATGACTTTTGGTCTTGTTTAGTCATTACCCACACTTCAGACGCATACAACACTACCGGTTTTATTATAGTTTGGTACACTTTCACTTTCGTCGCTCTTGATATCACTTTACTTGCTATGATGTTTTTAAGTGCAAATACGCACCTATCTCCTGCCGCTATTCTTGCCTTTATTTCTGTACTGTTGTTCAGTCTTCTTTTTATAACCACCCCCAAATATGTTATTTCCTCCACTTCCTGGAAACTGTGTTCAGTATTATTTACTTGTACCCTCAGCTGCTGCATCTCTCGTTCCGTGTCGTCCCATACCATGTATTTCGTTTTGTCTTCATTGATCCTTAACCCCATTTTCTCCCCTGCTGTTACAATCTCTCTTACAACTGCTTTTAACTCCGTCTTTGATCTTGTGATCAATACTATATCATCAGCAAATGCCATACACTGATGATAGTTGTTATAAATTAATCCCTGCCTGATGATCTTAGCTTCTCTAATCACTTCCTCAAGTATTAGGTTAAACAGTAGGGGGGACAACGGATCACCTTGCCTTAGGCCTCTGTTTGTCTCAAATGATGTTGTGAGTTTCCGTTCTATTCTGACTTTATTCTCTGTTTTCCTCAGTGTCATCATGATGAGTCTCACCAGTTTCCCAGGTATATTAAACTTTATTAAGGTTTGGTATAGCTGTTCTCTGTCTATTGTATCGTAGGCCTGCTTATAATCAATGAACAGTAGATGTGTCTGCAATTTGTGTTTGTGACTTGTCCTTTGGATTTCATTTATGGTGTATATCTGGTCTACTGTAGATCTGTCTTTCCTAAAGCCACACTGATATTCCCCAGTTAATGCTTCACTATATTTTGTCATCCTGTTTTTTATGCATATGGCCAATAATTTGTATAATGTGTCTAGAAGAGCAATCCCTCTGTAATTTCGACAGTTCAGCTTATCCCCCTTTTTATGGATGGGACATATTATAGCTTTCTCCCAACTCTCTGGCATTTCCTCCTTCCTCCACACTTCTTTAATAAGTTCTTTGATCAGCCTATTAAGTTTGACTCCACCCCATTTTAGCATTTCTGCCTGCAATCCATCTTCTCCGGGACTCCTATTGTTTCTCATTTTATTAATTATTTCTAGTAGTTCTGTTTCCTCTGGCTCTTCCACATCGTCGTCATTTAGTTCTCTTGGATTGGCTCCCCCTACTCTTCCTTCTTGTCCATTCAGCAATTCCCTGAAGTATTCCGCCCATCGTTCCAACACTTCCTCCTCTCCTCCAACTAGATTGCCATCCTTATCTTTACAGAATATAGTCTTTGTGTTATAATTTTTCTTACAGCCTTTGATTCCTCTGTAGAATGCTCTGACTTCCTTATTCTTAAATTTGTCCTCCAAACCCTCTAACCTTTCTCTACAGTATTTCCTTTTTTTCTCCCTTAACTTCGTTTTACATTTTCTCCTTTGCTCTTCGTATCTCTCCTTACTTCTGGTAGTTCCCGTTTGTATCATGGTTTCTCTTGCTTTCTTCCTCTCCTCAATTTCCTTCCTACACTCATCGTCAAACCATCCTTGTCTGTTTCCTCCAGTACCTTGGCTGTGTTCTTCCACTGCTGCTTTTATAGCTGTTAATAGTGCTGTGTTCATTTCTTCTATCCCCTGTTCTTCATTGTTCCCATTTATCATGCCTTCTATAGAAGTCTTATATTTTTCTTGTACTTCCTTGTTTTCGAAATCCACCTTCATATGTTCCTTCACTTTTCCCTTCTTCTTATTATTCACTGGGATGATTTGTTTTACTTTGGCAGCTACCATAAAGTGATCTGAATCTGCATCCAATCCTCTGTAACTTCTTGTGTCTTTAATACACCTCTTGTTTCGCTTCTCTATTAGGATGTGATCAATCTGGTTGATGTTTCTCTTATCTGGTGTCATCCAAGTCCCTAGGTGTATACGTTTATGATTAAAGAAAGTACCACATACTGCCATATTTTTGTGTTGTGCGAATTGTATTAACAGCCTTCCGTTCTCGTTGGACTCATTGTGTAGGCTGAACTTCCCAATTACCGGTCTATAGATACGCTCCTTCCCTACCTGTGCATTTAGGTCCCCTATAACCATTTTCATATCATGTTTTGGCATTTTCTCTACTTCTCTCTCCATTATATCGTAAAATTCCTCCTTTACCTCTATATCCTTCTCTTCTGATGGGGCGTGTACATTCAGGATACTAATGTTTTGGTATTTGCCTCTTATCCTCAAGCAGCATATTCTCTCTGATATGGGATTGAAATTCACTACTGAACTTTTCATACTGTTGCTGATCATAAATCCAGTTCCTAACTTTCTATCTTTACCACTACTCTTGAAGAATGTGTATCCATTAATGTCACTCACATCATTCCCTTTTTGCTTTGTTTCTTGTAACGCCAGTATGGTTACTACTCAGGGTTTTTATTACTCTTTATATTAATAACAAAAGCGTTTGTAATCTTCATAGAATTTGTTTACACCTGTCGGGTCGTAACAGTATCAGCCAAAAACTGCATCAGCAATGTGCTATAATATCATTTATAATTAATATTCACCTTCCAACAACGCTACATATCCAATTTTAGTTTGTACAAAGAAGTTTCTTGTTCGGATTAAAGCGATTTGTTCGAATTAAAGAGGATTTCAGATTAAAGAGGTTTGTTCGGATTATAGCTTGTAAATGTTGGTGTTCGGATTACTGGATGTTCGGAATACAGTGTGTTCGGATTATGGATTCCTACTGTATTTCATTTCCAACAAATCAAAAATTCAGCTTCATTTTTGTAAAAGTTTTCTGCAAAATAACTAAAATTCTGCATATCTCAATTTTATGCATATTTTTGTTTGCCAATTGTGTATTGTATTTACTAATTTGAATACAAGGTATCTGCTAGACAATAGATGATTTTTATTGTACTATTTCATTCACCAAAACCATACCGAATGACATGATATATACGTATTTCAAGGCAGTAGATAGTGATTGCATTTAAGAAAGATAGAATTAAAAGATATTGAAGTATCAGTCAGAATGAATACAGAGTGCAAATAATAACTGTGAAGAAGCATATTAGCAAAAAAAAACTGTCAAATAGATACTTTTCGTATAACACCTGCAAATCATTGTGTACAATTATGTACCAGAAAATAAATATCGATTCATTATAAAAACTGTAGGGTAAGAAAATATATGGATATATGGCATCATGGATATCATTTCAGAAACATGCAAGTATATAGCACATTTCAAACCTTTTGTATTAGTAACCTTCCAGCCTTCTGCATATACAAATAATTGTCACACTCTACAATCTTCTGGATAATAATTGGAGATTACCAAGGGCAACCACATGGTTGCTGAATGGGTAGTTAAATGCACAATTTCGTGTAGTCGCATGTATACCTAACCGTACCGTAACCTACCGTAATTTTATACCTATACATTCGACTACACGAAATTGTGCAATTAACTACCCATTCAGCACCCAGTTGGTTGGGCTTGGAGATTACAAAGAACTTCTCTGTTATAAACTCTAAACAATGTTTTTTTAATACTACTAAAGCACCATTAATTAATTATTAACTATTAAGCAAATTAATATCCAGTTATTTTATGTTAATTCTGTCAGAGGCTAACCTTGGTTACAAATAACAATACGACTAGAAGACACCTTGTATAATAAAAATTTATATCCAATAACCAATTAGAAAGCACAAACTCTTTATTATATCTCAACGTACTATTATTAGGTACACTTATAATTATAAACTTTTAATTTAATTATTTAACAATTAAAACTATTACATTATAAGTCTGCACATGATATGTATTGTTCTTAAAAAGAAGGGCACATTTATCATTTTCTTAAATTTTTATTTTAACAAATGAATATAAAACAGAAATAGCAAAATAGTTTGCAACATAACAAAAATTCTAACATTAACATTTGTTTGGCAAGAAATCATAATTTTTTATTATTGGATAACGGCTTTATTTAACATTAAAAGTAAAATAAATCAAAAGGATTATAGTATTATAATGAACTGCATTTTAATGGACCATATCTATCTTATTATGACAACTGCATTATTGTTGTAAAAAAGACAAGCTTGAGGTATCATTTAAAATATTTATGCAGAAGCAAGTGTTGTAAACTTTGATTGAGTTTTCGATTGTGGTGCTTGATGAATTATTCAAATGTATCAGATCACAAACTTGACAGCCTTTACAAGACACGACTTTTAACAAACCATTTTCTTAACAATTGTTCTACATTTCTATAATAAAATAAAAGTCAATAAAAATATATTTTAATGCTACTATCAACAACCTAATCGGGAAAATGTATTTAGGATGCTTTTAATGCACTAAATTTTGGCAAACATAAACCAAATTTAGTTTCTATTCCAGAGAAGATGGGTTGTGCTACTGAATAACCTCCTACATGATCAGGGCTAGTTGATTTCTTTTCAGCTCCAATTCCACCAACTGGTATGTTTAATTCTGAGCCAGTTGGTCTCCTAAAAATCAAAGCAATTAGTCAGGATTGCGCAATAGGGAATATATTTTAAGTTACAGAATAAACATACTTTAATTATTAGTCTTATAAATTGTGCAGTTCTAATTGAAAAATCTACATACTTAAATTACTCTATTTTGAGAAATTAGAAAAAGTGCCATTTAAAAAAAAGTCAAAGCTGTACTTGTACAGTTACTTCTTGAAGTACAAGTTTTTATTGCAGTAAAGGATGTACAACAAGTAACAGAACTAAAAACAGATAACATACATGTTAACATGTGTGCTTTTAAAAGATTAGTATCACATAAGTACTAGGTGGTGCAAAAGTCATGATCCGACTTTCTTAGTCTATCACTTCATCATCATCATCTTTTAAAGATAACATCCAATAAATGACTGCCATTCTTGATGCCCAATTAATGCAAATCTGGGCTTTTGTTATCGCATCACACCTATGTCAAAAATAAAAAGACCCATATTTTCTAGTTTGGCCCAAAAAACTTTCTAGATCAAGTTACAGGTCATCAAAATTAAGGGCAAGGTCGCAAATACTTTTACTGTTTAAAACTTTTTTGTTTTATTTTTTGAAACTAACAGGAATATCTTAACCCATGTAAAACCACTACTAAAGAAAAACTACAAATTAATTTTTTTTGTGTTTTGATATTTTTATTAACATTAACAACAACTGAAGTTGTTTAATATAAAAAAAAATTAAATAATATATTAGAATATAAAAAAATTTAACGTTGCGTAAACGCAACCTTGGGAGGATACCCCTTACGCTAATGCATAACGCCGACCGGGGACACAATGCCCACCGTGGATACTACACTGACTGGCGGTTTTGAACACTTTTCCGACCGACAACACTAAGCCGACCCTTCAAATCAATTTTGCTACTGGACACTTTCCCGACCATAGACACTTAGCTGACCGTGGAAAGTACGCCGACCGCATCCTGTGGACACTATGCCGACTGCAAGCAGTGGAGGCTTTGCCGACTGTGGACACTACGACGGCCGCAAACGGTGGACACTTTGCCAACCGTAGACACTATGCCGACCGCAAGCGATGGACACTTTGCCAAACTTGGAGACGACGCCAACCCCTTAAATAAATATCGCTGTACACCTCGCCAATCCTCGACACAGCGCCGATCACAAACGAGAGACCCTTAAGAGTCGTCCATAGTTACAATTCTGATGTGAATACAAACATTCATACAAGTTCCACAAAAGCTAAAACTAATTAACCGGTTGGTCAATTTTTATATGGTTTTCACAAATATAATCTCTGAGATGTTTTCTACAATATGACCTTCGGTTGTGCATGATTGGTAAAGTGTCTACCGCTTGCAGTCGACATAGTGTCCACCGCTTGCGGTCAGCATAGTGCCCACGGTCGGGGTTGTGTCCGATCGCCGTAGTATACCTTTTTTCGAATATAAATTTGCTTCTTGTGCTAGTAAATACACAAGAAGCAAATTTTATTCGAAAAAAAATTCGAAACAACACTGTAATCACAACAGATTTAACCCATTTCACCATTTAACACCAGAAATGCAGGAACTTTTAACAATGCAGGATATGTACATTTGTATCCCTCATCAAGCCAATGTTGCATTTACGCAACGCTCTAATTTATAATCACAGTTTTTCGAAACTATATTAGTTTTTTACTTTTTATATCAACAGTAACATTTTTTAATCTTTCCAGAGCCATTCTAGATAAAAATTAAAAATTTTAATTGTACGAGTAATTTTTTTTCCCCATGTCACCCATGTAATAATATTCAAAATTCAATAAATTCAGGCTGTAATTTTGATAAAATAAAAGCTGAATTTAAATAGAAAAAAATATGCTACATTTAATTTCATACTATAAAATCAAACAGAAGTTATAAAAACAGATATAAATTGGACCCAACATACTTGAAAAACTTCATCTGGAGTGTTGCGTTAACGCAACAACATTGGCTGGAAATGGGTTATGCAGTTTGATTTGTCTGAAAGGTAATTTTTTTTCTCTATAGATTTTGGCACTTAAATTATGTTTATAGATAGCATGTACCTGAAGAAAGATATGTGGTCGTTTATATTTAATAAGGGTCAATTTTAACCCCTTGTTTCTCGAAAAAGCAATCCTTGAAAAATCTGAAATTTTTATATTCTGTTCTGATATACTTGAACTACCTTTTCCATAAATACCAGTTACATCATCTTACTGATTCACTAAAAAACTGCCTGTTTTAACATGGAATAACTCTTTAGTTGCTGTAACGTCCGTGACTTAATCACGTCTACCAATGCCTTCAAACAGCCTCAAATAAAGAAATCTGGCTGGTCATGACGTGAGATGTATCTACCTGGAATAGTGTCATGCAGAAGGGTTATTATTTCTAGAGCGTTCTCCATTGACAATTACAGGTCAGCACTTATTCTAATGTTATGTCACACAAAACTAGAACTAGAATTTGTTAAAGGGAATGCCTAGAAAAACCGCAATTATGTGACTCTTCTTGTTGATGCATACCAAGCCTATAATCTGGAAGGCTGGAGTGGGAAACCACAAAGGTAAAAAAACAATCCCCAATTCTAATTGGGGATATATACTCAAAAAAGACTAGGGTTGGTGGTAGACCACACGACCTGCCCAATGAACTGGTCCCAGCTAACCTATCCCAGATTTAGTCTGTGCAACGGTGCTCAACGAAAACAAGTCTAGGTTCCCCGCTTAGACCCCCAGGTCAAATGTGTGGTAGAGATACCCGTAAGTGTTCTCGACGAATACTCATAAACGTTGCAGAGGAAGCTCTGCTAACATGAGAACCGGTGTGGGTGGATTTGACTCTCGCCTGGGATAAGGTCTCTCAAGGAGCAATGAGTATCCCGCTGTCTGACTGAATCTCAAGGTGGAGAATCGAAGTGAGGTTTATCCCGGGACAGAGGGGTAAATCTGGACCAATGGGAAACTGCATGCCACCAGGTATTGTGGTTCAATAAGAACCTCTACCTTAAAGGGAGTTGAAGCAAAAAGGGGTATCATAGCCTCTCACTCTCAAGACAACTTCACCTGATAAGGGTACATACCGGGAGTCTATAACGTATAGACTTGCAAACAAAGCTCTGTCGAGGGTCCACCAAGCCTATAATATGGTAGATCGGGGTGGCAAAACCGCTTATAAACCAAGTCCTGCCACATTTGAGGTTGGATTCGATCGGGTATGTGGTCCCCAACTTTTAAAGTTGGGGGAAAGTCCGAAGCTGGACGAGGTACCATCTCTCGAGATGGCGCCGACGGGTGAGTACGTTTATCGCTCCGGTACTAGCCTGGAGAGCTAGTAGAGGATGGATAGTAACCTCGCTCCCACCAGTGAGGTACTGGCAGCACTGCTTAGCAACTGCGTGCTAATTGAGCGTATATCAATTCGAATCCCTTAGGGGACCGTATAACTGAGAAAGTTTGGACATTCGCACTTAATTGATCGAATGTTCAAGCGGAAATAGTGAGCATCAATTACTGAATATTTTAAATTTCAACAATGGCCTATTATAGTCGCTCAGGTATTAGGCTTTAAGTAATGGGGAACACAGCAGTTCTCTCAAGACCTTGTTGATGTTTCAGGACTATTTTGAACACTTTCCCGAACAGCATCAATATTTTCTTCTGCACGACTTGACCGAGGTCTTCCACTACTTAAGTTATCCATGTGATGCCAGTCTGTCCAAATTGCAGAGCAAGACGTCCAAATGCTTTCCATTGTAAACACAGGACATTCACGTTGTGCTAAGATCATTGAGCAATTATTCCGTAAAAACATGTACGTACTTAAATGTCAAAACACTACCTACATAAATCGTCGTATAAAAAAATAATGGTCGGTTCACATTGGGCGATGACTTTTGCACCACCTAGCATATATATTGAATATCACAATGTATAATTAATAATTTGCCACTTCAGTAAGTTTAATACTGGTCAATTTTCATAAAACAACAAAATAAGAACGTGATACATGTTCCTAGGATATCTGCGACTTCAAGATTTTATAATCACTTGTTAAGAAGCTGATAAGCTGCTGGAAAATAGATTTTCAGATTTACAGGAATACTGCAAGATCCATAGATCTACGCTGCAAGAACATGTTTGTGTTGAAAACAATGTATTTTTATTGAAACGTTCAATATCTGACACTAACCATTTCTACAGGCTGACCAACTATTTGCAGAAAGCGAGAACTGAATAAAACTTAACAACTTAAAAAAAAATTATAAATTCTGGAAATGAATTACAAAAAAACAACTTCTATGGTTTTCTAGATTTTAAATTTGTCATCAATGTAGTGAAGTACACCTAGCCCAAAAACAATCACCTACCATCTTTGCCGCTCTTATAAGAAATATATTTCCCTCACTTTTCATCTCATATAATTCCTGTTTTCCAAGAAAAGTTAGTCATCTGTATGTGTATGGTTGGTTGGTTGGTTAAACAATTTGCATGATCAATAATGTAATAGCTAGGAAGATGCAAGATTCTGACAGTTGACATTAACCCACTGTAGTTTGATTTGAATTCTGTAAGCCTTCGGTAGTTTTTTGGTGTACAAATTGCTGGTGATGATTTAATAAAAATGGACATTGGAATATCAAACATTGTGCTGTCATCAATTAAACAATTCATAAGATATGCAACATTAGTTGATTACAACTAATAGGAAATGAGAAAATTAATTTAATCAAAGCAGAACAAACTTGAAAAATAATGCAAAGTGCTCATCAAAAACTGCTACAACACCAAAGATAATTGATCAAGTTCATCACATGGTGTTGAATAATCGGCAAATAAAGGCAGAATCAGAAACAGTAGAGAATGTGGATTTCAGGGTGCTATATATTTTGTATAAAAAGCTTGATTAGGTGCCGTGCTTCTTTATCATCAAGAAAAAACAATTCATTTTCAACTTCTATAATGGTTTGACAATCTTTAAACAAAATAACTGTCAATTGAAATTGACAAATATCTCATTTAAAAGATTAGAGTCCTTTTACCATACTGACCTCGGTATGCTAGTTCCTAAATATCATTACTCACTTTTCCAACTATCACTTTTTGGATCTAAAACCAGAATAAAAGATTTGCTGGATAATAGTAAACTCTATATCAGATTTAAGAGTCTGATAAAATTGTGTAAAACGGACAGGAAAAGTTGCCACGTTGAAAATGTTTAAGGTTAAGGCCAGTATGTTTTCTCGGTTATCTCTGCTTAGGCAAAACAGTGTAAAAAATGTTGCAGTTTCAGTAGTGTCGACACAGTACAGTTTTCAGCACTGTTTTTCCATGTAGGAATCTATGATGGAGGAAGTACCACTGTAGTCAATTTCTGCAATTTGTCTTGTAAAAAGACAAATTAAGCTTGATTCGCATTTACCTGATAGTAGTGGCATCTACCAGCTTGACAAATTGACTGATAGTTTACATTTAAAAGACAACAACTGACAAAATAGATTGAAACACTCAAGAAAACAGACAATCGCAACATCTTGAAAAACTACAATAAATTGGGAAATTTCCAGATACTTACCTATAGAAGACTTGGCTATGATAGCTATTCTTTTGGACAAAAGGAACAGAATAGAAAATGTGAGTGCACAATCTATTAAAGAAAAGGAAATCTGAAGGTGCTTGGAAAGCTGGGGTGAAAGTGGAATGTTACTCGATGTAAATCACTTGAAGATCATGAAGAAAGATTTTATAAGCAGGCTTTTAAGATTTGAGTATAGAATTTCTGCCTCAGATTTTACATTGACTGTATTTATGGGCAGCCTGAACCTCTCGGGTATTCTATTAAACTTTTGATAAATAAGAGATTTGAAGTTGACATTCTGCAAAATTTATAATTTATTTTTTGGCTTCCAGAGCTGTGAAACGTATGTGATAGTTGTCCATACATTAAATGTAGCTTAATTTTTGCCAAATATCTTCAAAAATAGTTCTAGATTTAATCAAAAAATGTAAATCGCTACACTGCAATCTACTGTACGTTTGAACATTGCAAATGTCATTCATTGGCAAATGCCAAATGTCAAAAATGCAAAGAGAATCTTAATATTCATTTGTTTCAGTTATTATTTTATAAAAAATTATTATTTAAAGCTTGTCGACCAAAAAGTTTTATACAAATCTCATGCATTAAGTTATTTTACAGCGCTCCAACTAATAAGGTCCTCAAACAACACATACAATACATACAAGTTGTTGCTCTGTAAAATTCAACTTACTGCATTTGATTGTAAATAGCTATTAGAGTTTGTGTTTGTGGTTCAACTCAACATTAATGTCTTCATAACAAATGTCATTTTCCTAATTGTCAAGTAACCTTGATTACTGAACCTTTTTTCCTACAACTGTTCATTAGGAAGTCCGTTATTTTGACAAAGTTTGAATTACGTTGAGTACACCACAAAATCCTTTATAGAATTTGGAAAAACTCAATTTCCTCAAATACCAGCTATTTTGTCAACATATTAGCCCATGCCACCGAAGGGTTGAATTTTAAATGGCATTTAACATGGGATTTACTCCTTTTCCTGCATTTTTAGATGCAACTTCTTCCAGTTAATATATTTTACTCTTACTCTTAGTACGCTAATAATCCTAAATCAAGCTAAATGCTTTCAAAAATCAATCTACAAAAGCAAGCACTCTACACTTTTTAAATCGAAACAGTATTTTTCCTTTTACCTTCTATAAGCCCATCGGAAAATTAAAAATAAAATAGATATAAAAACTTTTAAAAATGAAATTCCTAATTCTAGTTGACACGTATATACAAGCACTCAACTAAAATTTAAGAATACTTACGTTCCACCAAAGTCAACGTAGAATAATCTCTGAAGAATTTCGTAAGTCACAAGGGTAACACCAAATTGCGGAGAGGATCTGCATACACGCGCTGCAACATTATATCCTGGTAAGATACATAAACAAATATGATCATTAACCCTCATCTGCATATTAAAGTGGACCCTATAGGCTCTGAATGGTTTTTACAAAAAAAAGCTCTTAAATAAAAATGAAAAATAAAAACTAATGTAAGAAATATACAGTGTGTTCATTGATTAACTTCACAAGAAGAAAGACTTTCTTATATTTATTATTTATAATATTATATTATATTTTTTAATTATATTTTTGAAATAAATTTTTTTTTTAAATTTTATTTCTCTGTAGGCTGTTATTTTATTAATAAATTTTTTCTCTACATTATGGGTCAACACTGTGAGCAGAGAACTGCGATGCAATCAAATAATGTTTCTATTTACATTTTCAAATTTTAGTTTTAAAGAAATTAATTCCGTTTTGCGGACCGTAGCGCCATCTTTAGGTGTTTATAGTTTCTGAAGCTTCCTATTATTAACACTGGCGGCGATAACAGGCCCTTAAATGGAAATTGAGGCAGAATCTTTAATTGTCCAATATAACTATGTGTTTTTTTTATAAATTAGCCGGATCTGATAAGCTCTTAAATACATAAAATATTTTACTTTGTAGCTTTTGTCTAACATTTTTGAATATTTTAAGCAAAAAAAAAGCCAAATACAAATGTGTTTATTGGTCAAGCAGAGTAGACCTTAATTTACACTAATACATTAATACGAGATGAGGGCTTTTAAATAATCGATTAATCGATTATTTAAAAAAATTAATCGAAGGTCCAATTATTCGATCAGCCCTAATGAGGACTTTAATAGTTAGCCTTTTGAACAGTTTAAGTAAAGTTAGAAAACAACCTATATTTTAAATTTATTATTTAAAACAAATATTTTCAGAATAACATCATTATCAGTTTTATCATCAATATCCATACTATTCGTCACTGTTCATTTTGTTACAATTACTCTTTACATTGTAGAAACACTTCATATAATGCATTAAATTGCAGATTTTTCTTCACGTTTTTTAATCTTAAAAACTTTCCTACCTTGAAGTCAACCTATGAAGGCACTATATATTTCAAGATTTGGGCTTAGAAGGCCCACATTTATTATTATTTTAGCTTTCAGAATTAAAGAGAAGTATTGATTCCTCATTATTTTAACACAATTATATCGAAACAATTTTAAAGCAAAAACAAAACTAAAAACAGGCTGCAGACTTTTGACAGCAATTCATGCAGGGTGTATTTATTTGCTCATGCAGATGAGAGTTAACACAACATTTGGAGAAATACAACGAAAAATGCCAATAAGGTTTTAGTATAAAAATAATTTATATTATTTAACATAACATAAGAATTGGTAAATTTGCAGAATTTTAATTTTTTGTTGCTTTATTTTATTCATTTCTGTATTTTTAATGAGTGAATAATGCAGTACTACTGTATTAAATACATTGTCTAACGATAGATTGTGTTTATACATTGCACAATGCACACAATATAATTTGGTTACAAAATAGTTGATAATAAGATGGGCGAACTAAAAATCCCACACTACTTTTTAAAATAGTTTATTGAAAAAATGAATAAAATTAAAAATGTGATTAAATTGTTAATGAAAGCAATACACTTGTAATATATATTTAAACAATCGAATATGACAGGTATGACAATATGTTATTTGATTATTTTAAGCGCATACTGAACATTAAAGGTAATGTGGGTTTTTAATTTGCCTACCTTATGTAATCAATATTTTATTTGGAAAACTTTTACGTGTCCCTCTGCTGATATGTAAACATGATTACATTGTTTATTTGCAAATCTAATACTTCCTTTGGGATTTTTCACCCCAGCTGTTGCACACATACCTGCATTTATGGGTCATATGATGATATGTCATTGTATCAAAATTATTATTTCTTAGCTGTTGTAATGCAAGGAAATAACCATGAATGACCTGGTGAAGATGTCCATGATTATTATATGTCTTGGCCGTTCGTAATACGAAAGAGCATCATCAAAAAGGTTACATGTACTTGTTATTATACTTATACACGCCTGTAGTTATTTTAAGATTGTATGTTTGAGATACGTGGCTGCATATAAGTTAGTTAAGGTTTCCATGTCAATATTTTCAATGCCATAACTTCAAGGTCAAACTTGAAAACTTTGAAACTTGGGAGTCTTAGAAACTTGCAGTCTCAGAATGCTGAAGTATTGGAATCTTATTTTATTTTGGATAGTCTCCGAGTTTAGAAAACTTGGAATCTTAGTACCTTCGAAAATGACGGGCTTAGATAGTCTGTTACTTTCTCGTCCCAATTAATTGAGAAATCCACATGGAACGGTGGTCAACACAATCAGCAAAAAAAAACTCTTTAATAACGGAATATAAGATTTAAACAAAGTTATAAATGATAAAAAAGCTGCTGATAGAATACCGAAACAGGACACACTACTAGTGGTAGGCGATTTTAATGCCCAGATTGGCAGGGAAGAATACGTAAGAAATGTAGGTGGGAAATGCACAATTCATGATATTACAAATAAGAATGGAAACAGATTATGTAATCTAGCAGCATCGATAAACCTAATGATCAGTAGCACCAAATTCAAACATAAGAAAATGCACAAGATTACGTGGAGATGGCCAGGTGGAAATGCAGACGAAGGAAACCAAATTGATCACGTATTAATAAAAAAAAAGGCAATATTCAATAAGAGACGTAAGATCGTATAGAGGGGCTAATTGCTGACACTGATCATTATCTTGTCATTACAAGTCTGAAGCAAAAGGCAATAAATTATGGAAAACATCCTTAAATGAATAATAACAAATTTGATGTAAGAAAACTGAGTAAAGAGGACTACAGAAAACAGTATAAACCAAACATTACAACAGAAATTGAAAAAAAGGAAACGAAATATAATACAGGTGAAGAATGGGAAAATATAAAACAGGTCATACATGCAAGTGCAAAACAAATATTAGGATATAAACAAAAAAGAACTTGGAAAGAATAGTTTGACCAAGATTGCGAAGAAAAGAATAAACTGAAAAAGAAGCAAGATTAAAATGGCCACAAACAAAACAAGAAGAAGATAAAGAACGATATAAAGAACTCAGAAAAGAAGCTTATAAACTATATAAACAAAAAAAGAATACATGGATCAAAGAAGAGATGGAACAATTAGAACAACTTAACAGAACAAACAACACAAAGAACTTCTAAAAGAAAATAAAGGAACAAAATCCGAAAAATCATATTAAGACAAGAGGAATGAAGAATCAGGAAGGTAGGGTCGAACATGAACCGCACGCTATAAAAAAGTATGGGAAACCTATTTTTATCAACTACTTAATAATCAAGAACAAGAAATACAAGAGCAAGAAGATCAAGAAGAAGTTAATAAGAAAGAAATACAAGAACCAACATACGAAGAATTTATGCAAACTATAAACAAGATTCAAAATGGGAAAGCACCAGGAAAAGATTCAATAAATGGAGAGCTTATAAAAAATGAAGGTAAACAACTACATAACAGATTATACGAAATGATAATAGGCATATGGAGAGAAGAACAGATACCTAATGAATGGAAAGAAGGAACAATTGTGACGATTAAAAAGAAGGGAGACCCTGAAGAATGCCGGAATTATCGAGATATTACTTAATGCCGTTTATAAAATCTTTACACCATTGATAAATAAACGTTTACTTACATACACACATAACATAATAGGTAACTACCAATATGGATTCACTTCTGGAAAATCAACAGTAGATGAGCTACATGTAATCAAACAAATAATGGAAAAAAGCTACGAATTCAACATTAATATTCACATGTTGTTTATTGATTTCCAACAGGCATTCGACAGAGTAAATAGAAAAGAGATGATCAAAACAATGAAGACCATGACGATTCCAGGAAAGTTAATAAGGCTAATCGAAGCAACAATGAAAAACGCCACCAATTGTGTGAGAACCAAGGAAGGAGATACAAATAATTTCCAAGTAAACACTGGTATAAAACAAGGTGACATATTGTCAACAACACTATTTAACATTGCATTAGAAAAAGTTTTGAGACAAATAGATTACAAAGAAAGCATAATAAATAAATCAGTACAAATCCTGGACTATGCGGACGATTTAGTCATCGCTGCTCGTTCCAAGGAAACTCTAATAAACAGCTTTAAAACAATAGAAAGAGAAGCACTAAAGATAGGTCTGAAAATAAATGAAATAAAAACAAAATCCATGAAATGCCATAGAGAAACACAAGCCACAAGGAACTACCTACAAATGACCACTACAAATTTGAAGAAGTTAATAACTTCACATATCTTGAAATACGCCTTAATCAAAACAATGACAGGAGCGAAGATATAAAAGAATAGAATACAAGCAGGACATAAAGCCTTCTAAGCAAACAAAAAACTATTGAAAGCTAAACAAATAACAACTAAAACAAAAATAAAAGTATAATAAGACCAGTAATTACCTATGCCGCTGAAGTCATAACAGTCACAAGGAGAGAAGAAGAAGAACTACAAGTTTTCGAACGTAAAATATTACGAACCATCCTTGGACCTATATGTAATGAAGAAGAGATAAGGACAAGGATGAACCATGAAGTACTAAAAGAGATGGGTGGAGAAGATATAGTCAGGTTCATAAAAGCTCAGAAAATCCGCTGGCTAGGGCATGTTATGAGAAGTGGAAACAGCACAATACAATTAATAACACAATGGAAACCCAGCAAAACACGAGCCAGAGGAAGACCCAAAAGCAGATGGCTTGATGAAGTAACAGCAGACCTACGAATAATGGGAGTTACACAATGGAGAAGGATAATACAAGACAGAAGAAGATGGAGACAAACAGTGAATGAAACAAAAACACACAGTGACTTATAAACTATATAATAATAGTGCAGCGATTTACATGTTACATGGGGACTGATCCTCCCCGCTAAATGGATCTAGATAGTTTCAATGAAACAGCTATATTCCTCTTAGGAATGTTATGCTAATAATAATAAAAAAAGAATTGTCACTCTAATTCGGCCTGCCGTTACTTTGTGGATTATAATGACTTGGAGCAAAACAGAAATCTGTTGAGCATTACCTACATGATTCAAGTGATTGAATCTAAAAGGTAAAATATTTAGAATATTACCTGAAACAGGGATGCTCATAATTACCCCAAACACTATTGGATAATCCACCTGGCTGTCAGCAAACACCCTAAATAAAGAGGACAATGTCTGCAGAAAAGAGGAAGATGGCGACACCTAACTGTTGTAACAAGTCTAACATTAAAACAAATGTATGACAACCAGCCATTGCACGGCATATCAATAACCTTTATTAATTTCAAACTAAATGCTAACACCGGTATATTTACTAAGTTAAAATACTAAGTTAAAACATAATTGCGAGCTACAATTAACCAAAATTTTAAAAATGCTAACTTTGTTTTGATAACATTCATATAAACACAAACTATGATGGACTTTGTATTATACATGAACTGAATTAATGGTATGTGTAAGTACTTGAAAAATTTACAGCTAGACTATGTAGAATTGGAAAGTATAGTAGTGATGTATGTCCACTTTCTATAATTCTATTTATCTATTCTACATTCTACTACCAGTTTGATGAAACTCATTTTTCATATACATTCTATATACGTAAAATTAATATGAAGAACTCAGTATAGGTGAAAACCAACTTCCACAGCATCTCCACTGTAAAAATTATAATTTTGAACAGATTGATATCTTGTTACAACCAAGACAAAGAACGGTACAAAATTAAACATTGTAGTACTTAATTATTTCGGTACAAATTAGTAAAATCAGTACAGTATGAGCCAAAAATAAATTAGTCGTAGTTATCTGTGGATACATTTAAAGCAATTTCAGATATTTTTCCTGAAAGAATATCTAAAATTATGAGAAAAAGACATCTGGGGAACATTTTCAGCAGCCTATACTGCAAAACAGTTTTCTTTAAGAAAAAACGAGGAAACCTCTCGTTCCATACAGGATAAGGAAATTATCACTCGCAAATAGAGAAATTTGATTCTTTTCTTATTTTATGTATACAATTTCTTATTCATTTATTTTTAAGAATGAAATTTTATCAGATGCATTTTTTTTCACTCCTGAACAAATGCAAACTAGGCTGTTTTAAAAAATTCCGTTCAAGACAGAATGCGAGTAGAAATGAATCATTCGTTTTCGGTTCATACCACTTCTTTATAAATTATGATTACATCCATTTTCTTTCAGTCATTGATAAGATAACCTTTCGTAGTAGTAACAAATTTTTGCGTATTGTATTTCTGTTTAAAAAAATAGCAGAGCGCAGTAAGTTGCTGTAAAGTTTTATCTATAATTTATGAAATCATTAGCCAATAAAAACAATAAATTCTAGAGTTCAGATTATCGAAACCTTCAAATCCGGATTACAATGAAATCAATGTAAATAAATTGCTGGTCCGGATTTTCGTGGTATTCGGATTAATATAGATTCGGATCAACGAGTCTTTACTGTATGTATTATTAATAAATTTAAATTGCAATCTTTTATAAGAAATCTCTTTAGATGAAGATTTGCAGATTTTCATTCAGTAATAAAACTGCATCTTTACATATTATATAAACCTGCATTGTTATTTTACTCACGAATGATTCATACGCGAAAAATTCGATAACAATAAATATTTTTAACTCTCCAACAAATATCGAGTGTTTTTTTAAATTTGACGTCAACGTAGGCTGTGAATAGTCGATTGTGAATTATTGGACAGAGGTTGAATTTGAACTTTTTGACAATAACATTTATTAATACGATCAAGATCCGTTCACAATCAACTACCCATAGCCGCCTTCGACGTCAAATTTAAAAAAACACTCGATATGATTTACTCAAGAACGAGAACTTATTTAACCAGGGAATTAAAAAATAAAACTCGCGAACAAATAAAAAATAAAGTTCTTAAATAAAGAATTATTCTTTTGTGAGCGAATTAAGAATTTTTCGTTCTTCCTACCCAGGTTCCGTACACTCTTCTTTATGGGGTTTTTCCCTTTAAAGTGTAGTTGCTGAACACTGATATTACCAAACTATAATGAGAAGCTATAAAGATGCACCTCTCCCCCTTAAGAGCTACAGAGTCCTTTAAAGTTATGGGATTTTGCTGTTTTGTCTTCCAATTTTTACACTTAAATAAACTGCATAATCTTGATAGTAATGTTTTTATACAGAATATGACACTAGTATCCAAAATCAATATATTAGTAAAATCGTTCGTCCCTTTTAATTTACATTTATTATCAAATATAATTTAATTAAAATTCACAGCAAAAACATTGTCATTAACTTTAATAGATTATTTCTCATATACAGAGTATAACTAATATAACAACTAGACACCTCATAATAGGTAAGGAGGTACACCCTGTATATTCTTATTTGCTATTGAAAGGAAAAAAAGTTATTATAAGATAATAACCAAGAGGAGGTATGCAATCGTTAATTGTGTACTCGAGGTTATAATCTTGTAAAATGGATTGCAGATTGTCACTTATGTAGTTGCATGTGCAATTGTATTGAGGGATGAACAACTGCAATTATATTGATTTTGGATACTATTATCACATTCCTTATAAAAATACCCAGGGACGTCGGAAGTATGGGTCAGAGGGGGCAGACAGCCCCCTCTGTCTTAGAACAGGGGAGGCGTCGCCCCCGCTAGAAACAAGCGTGACAGTATAAAATATATTTATTTATTTTAATTAATTATTATGCCATTAGTTTACTTTTGCTAATATAATTAATATTATTCGATTGAGTTTATTTATTGTTTAATTATTTTCTCTTAGTTACTTATTCTTAATGATTTAAAAATTATGATTTTAATTTCCCGCTCAGTCATTTGACTCATAAAAGCGAGAATGTGAAAACGGTTTCAAATTTTCGTATAATAGAGTGGTCAATACTCGAGATTAAATTATTTGTTTGGGTTTGATAGATGGTAAATTTGTCTGCGGATATTCGTTATTTCGCCTATCGTTTAGGGAAGTGGTTCTTAATATGTGGTTAACGTGGTCCGTAATGGCCTCATACCAAGAAAATATTGCAACAAACGTTCTGTCTTTACGTTGTCATAAATTACAAACAGTGTCAAAATGTTCAAAGTCGGATTTATAAATTATCAAAAAAAGATTGGGATGCATCACACGCTTGATGATTTACCTAAATCGAGCCGCAGAAGAGGTCTGGTAGAAGCAAGATCCGAGAAGAATGTTGTGAAGCTGTTAAAGTCAGAAAAATGTTTGCTTGTACGTAAAATAGATAAAAAGGAAGGCGTTAGCGCAGGTGCTGTACAAAATAAGAGATGTAACATACGGAGTTACAGAAGCAGAAAATGCCGAAAAGTGAGGAGCAACAAGTACGATCAAAGAAACTATGTGGAAGGTTGTACAGCGTTTTGATTTAGAACAAAACTTGTTGCGTTCTTATGGATAACGAAACGTACGTCCAAATGGACAGCAGTACATTACCAGAGCCTCAATTTTACTATGCAGTTGTGCAAGAAGATGTACATGATAGTGTATAAAAACAATTAAAATAGATGTATTCGGGAAGATCCTGGTATGGCAGGCCATGCGCTTTTATGGCCTTAAAACTTTAGCATTTTTACAACTGGTACAATAGTCCAATTCAACTTGTACAATTGTCTAGGAGACAAGTACAGGAAAGAATGCTTACAAATAACATTTACTACTCCTACTTTATCTCGTTAACACATTTTCCTTTTATTTTGGGGAGATTTTGCATTATCTCACTAGTCTGGTACGGCCCTTTAGAACCTGTGGATTCTAAAAATGTCAATTTTGTGTTTCATCCCATAGAGCGCTAATGGGCTATTATAAAAATAAATTTTTAAATGAAAATAAAGTGTTGGTCGAGCAGCTAAGATTATCAAAAAATCTTATGGCTAGTATTCAAGCAAAAGTTACAGAACATATGTACAGTGTGATTCAAAATGAGTGAAGACGATTTGAGTTTCGCGCCGTAGGTTTTAGTGTATTTCACGTTGTTAGTGTAGCACTATTGAAATGTGTGGTGACAACTCGTCATTTTTTTGTTTGCATCGTTGTTGCAGAGTTTCATTGAATTTTTGCTTTATTTAGCTTGTTTTCTTATTTTACAGAACAGTTCTTTTCAGAACTACAGTTTGTTAGACGATTTTATTGTCGGGGAAGTTTATTATTTAAAATTAATAAAGTTATTTTCCAATCACTCCATAATTCTTTTAGTGGGCAGCAACGCATGCCTTCCGCCGCCGCATTCCTTAAAACATTTTCTTTGTGCGAAAAACCCGATCTTAAGGAAAGTAAAAGCATTCATAAACATAAGTGAACACTGTCTGAAACTAGTTTTTTTCTTTTCAATTATTCACTTATAGGCAAATGTTTGTTATCATGTAAGTTCTATTCCTTTCGCTTAGGAACGCAGGAAGATGCACGTGCACCGTATCTAATCGGAACTTTCCAAATCGAAAATTTCCGAAATCGAAGTTTGCCCCCCTTAAGTAAAAATACTTCCGACGTCCCTGAAAATACCAATACCAAGAATATATAATTTATCTAAGTAAGTGGAAAAATGGGAAGACAAAACACCAAAAGCAAGGAACTTTAAACAGCTGTAACCTTTAAGGGCCTATACCATACAGCCTACACCAGGAGCATTTATTGTTTTAGACATAACCTCGAAATAATCTTGTGTTATATGGGTCGATTCATTTGCTAAAATTACACACCCATATTGAATAGTAGGAATCATGCATCTTTCTCCTACTCATTTCCCCTCTTTGTTATAGAATTCCAGCAAAATTTAGATTTTGGAAGCATAAATCTTATTACATGCATAGATGAATTAATATTAATTGTTGATTAGTTAATGCTAATCAATTGATCGTGAATCGTCAATTGATGATGAAAAATCTTGTAACTTAGAAGAAGAGGCAGCAACATTTACATATAGTTTTTGCTTATCGGTAGCCAGATGCTTTTGCCCAAGTAGCGCTGGAATAGAAATTCATATGAAAATTAATGCCTCTAATTCTTTTTGCATGCCACAATTAATATTCCAAAGTGATGCTTAATGGAATGTAATAGTTACGTATATTTTTGTATATTTTTGGCATGTTAAAATTAATACGTAAAAAATACATCTTTTTCATGTCTTCGTCATTGCCAAGAACAACTGTTGTTAGTTGAGTGGGCTTCACCTATTTTACAGATTTTAATTTTGTTTGATAGTAAGTGTGATTGGCATTATTTATTGGCGTTATTTCTTGTAATTAATGTTAACTCAGCATTTGTATTTAAACCCAAATAAAGTGTGCGATATTTATTTATATAATTGGCACGGTCAAATTAAAGATAAATGATATCTAGTTTTTGAAAAGAAATATAAATCCGTTGGATACCAATATTAAATATAGTTTACTGCAATTTAGAAGTTAGAAGAAAATTAATTAAAAAGTTTACATTTACGTTTATTGTTTCAACCAATAAACGTAATGTAGCTGTTTTGCTGTCTATGTTCGTCAAATCATGATTATCCATGAAAAGCGGGACATTTTGAAGATTTTTTGGGCACCGGAACAGGTGAAACGAAAGTGAGATTGTTCCGTCAAAAGCGGGACGTCTGGTCACCTTATAATAGTCGTTTATTTTGGTTATACTATAAAATATTTCCATAATATATTATTTTTGTAATAGGTACAGTATACAAAATATATTTACATATCTTTGAGAAGAAAATCTGTTTTTGTTTTTTTATATCTGACAGTACAATTCCTTTAAGCTTTATATAGATAGTTAATATAACAAATCGGTAAAGCGGTAGGTGAAAAATTATTTAAAAAGAATTCACCTACCGATAGGTGATTTTTTAAAGAAATACAAAACGCCTACCGGTAGGAACAGTTTTTTCCAGAAATTTGTTACCTACCGGTAGGAACATAATACACTCCCTAATTTTATAGTCATTGTTTAACAAGGGGAGCTGACGTGATGACGATTTCAATTTCCAATTCAAAAATTTTATTGAATTAAATTTACAAAATAATCCAGTTGTAAATAGGATGTAGTTTTATAAAAAATAATCTGAAAAAAAAGATGTAATGCACCTGGCGGGAATCGAACCCGCGTAAATCTGATACAAGGTGGTTACTGTACTTTTCAGCTACCGTGCCTTTGCCTTAGGCAAATTCGTTTATAGATTCCATCTTGTATGGTTAATTTGTGTCGCATTAGATTAAATTCAGAAACACATAATCCTTTATTTTGATTTTACTTTTATTTAAAAAAGAAATTTTTGAATTCGGCTTCACATCATTTAATATTTAATTGTAAATAAAATCTAATATTAGCACTAATAGTATACAATGCACTTGTGTTGTGCGTTCAACAACTATCCCCTATGCCTCAAAGGTGTTGCCGGTCGCAGGATCGATCTCTGTCAGGTAGCTTTTTTATAATAACAATAATAATAAATAACAAATAACATTAAAAAATATAATTCAAATAATTATTCTTTTTAAGAACCAACAAGTTAAAAAAAAACTACTCGAGCAGGGATCGATCCCTTGATATACGATTTGCAAAGCAAGCACCTTCCACATTGAGACACGAGGGATAGCTGCTTGACGAGCTAATGCGCATTCTATAGTTTACCATTAGAGCTGATGTTAGATTTTTTTTATGCATTACAATAAAATGTATCATAGTGTGTTTAGACGTTTAGTTTTATTCTCAATTAACATAAATATACATAGTTTAATTTAAACAATGAGTGATATGAATAAAATGTAGTAAATGCTTTTACTATGTCTCATCTGTCTCATTTTTAATAATTAAAAATCATGTCTTTCATTCTTTATACATAAAAGTACAAGTTACTACATTTTATTCATATCACCCAATGACTATAAAAGTAAGGAATACTTTTATGTAATTAGTCCTTTTTATAAATATTACATATGAAAATAATGACCCGAACCAAGTAACATCCACGTACGAGACAATGGGCGATATGAATACAATGCAGCAAATGCTTTTACTTTGATTAATAAAGGATGAAAGATACGATATTTAATTAGTAAAGAAAAATTTAGCTATGTAATAAAAGCATTTGCTACATTTTATTCATATAATCTATTATCATGCAGTCTCTAAAGTAGACGGAACCACGTTTAGTATTTACAGTATTTAGCAAATGTAGTGGCCTCTTTTGACACCAATAATAACTAAAAATCCAAAGATAATTGATTTCCAATTATTCGTCTCCTGATCTTATTAATTCATCTATTAAAGTGAAAGAAAAAGCAAACTGAAGTACGATTAATAAGCTACGCAGGTGCTTTTAATTCTTTTCAGAATTACCCTTGGTTAATATTTTAGGACTTTTTTAAACATCAATCAATTTTTCTGTGTTTTTCTTGTAAACTTTGTTCCACAAAATAGACTTTGCTCTTTATTTTGGTTCAAGTAGGGTGTGAAAATTTTAAGAAATAACTGAATGAGAAGTATAGAGTGAAAAGCATTTTAGCTATCATAAATTCCTACATACTGTAGACCATTAAGGGGGGGGTGCATTTTATAACTTCTCATATAGAATCGTAATATCAGGAAGTACACTTTAAAGGGAGAAAAACTCCACAAAAAAGTGACAGTACAAAAGGTTTCCTCGTTCATCGAAGATAAATATCTTTTCATTTATAGATTTATAGATTAATTTCTTTTTGGTTCATGCTGTATTTTCTGAACATAAGGTTTTTTCTGCAATTAAAAACAAAATTAACAGAAATAATGCAAAAAGGCAGAGTAACACCATTGGAGTAGCAATCTTAGGTCTTACCAAAAGTATATACATATACCTACCAATCGATCCTTTCCAAAATGCTCTTACTCCTTCTTCTACATAAATTTTTCTGGCTGCATCCATGACACCCGTGTAAGTTGTTTGTCCTGCTCTTGCAACTACTTGCAGTCTTGTTTTTATAACATCAGCTGGTGTGACGAGAGATGCTGCAGGAACACCAGCAATAGCACCAGCTAGTAACAGAGTAAGTGGATGATTGTAACCGTTTTCATCAGCAAGTTTTGTTTTCGTATGTGCATATGCAGGGAAGTAAATTGCACTGAACGGAACGTCTCTTAGCAGGCAGGCTCTTGCACCTTTATATAGACCAAATAATCCGAGATCTTTTACAACTGCCCAGGCACTTACTTTATGCCCTCCTGCAATTTCTCCAGCTACTTGTAATCTAATTTTTACTATTTCCAAAGGATTTGTAAATATAACTTGTGAAGCACCAGCCTAAGACATAGTTTATCAGTTTTGGTTTTCATTTTAGCAATCAAAATAATACTTACACAGGCACCAGCAGCAACTTCACCATAAAGTGCGATATTACCTTTCTTATCATAAAATTTATCTCTTACAAAATCATTTATCTAAAACATCATTTGCAAATCAGTAAGAGCTCGTTTACAATAATGCAGCGTACGTACCGTTAATTTAATAGCTTTCTCTGGTGCAACGCCCATTAGTTGAGGTATTAAACCACGATATAAACCCAACATACCTTCATGTCGAATAACTTTTTTAAAGCAGTCAAAACTATTTCTATACATCAATTCACCAATAAAAGAACCTGATCTTTGGTTCTGCATTCTAGTTTTAACTAAATCAATTGGATAAACAGCAGTTGCACCAATAGCTACAAATATTACATATTTTCATGCATATATATGATATGAATAATAACAAGATTTACATACCGCCTGCAAATGAACCTAAAATAAATCTATAAGCACTTTCTAGTATGGATGTAAAAATGCTCCTTTCTTCTGGACTCTAAAGGCATTTAATTAATTATCTACGGCATGATAATATTGTTGTCAAACGTCATATAAAAAACAGTACTCACCGAAACAGCTTTGAGCTCAGCCAATCTCATAGTGATTTGTTTCATATACTGTTCTGGAGCAATTGCATTCAAGTCATTATAAATTATCCTCCTAAAATATAAGAAAAACATAAGAGAATAATTTTAATCAAGGTAAATAAAATCACCAACCCATCCCATATTCCATTACCTTCCTTAGACAAAAGTCTAACAATGTAGCATGCAGATTAAATAAACATTAGAAAGCAGCACCAAGATAATTTTTAATAGAACTCTTTGTTAGTAGATGTTTTCAAATATAATATTTACCCTGTCTGATGTAATATATCACATAATTGAAAAAGAATATCAACTTCTAATGGCGTCATTTGTGACATCGCTTGGGCAGAATGCATAAATTCCTCTTTGGTTACTTCTTGTTGTCGATTTCCACCAGTTACATTTAAGTAAATGCGTTTGACTAATTCCATATTGTTGAGAAGTGCATTAAATGCTATGAAATATGCAAAACTAACTCTTCTACCACTTTGACCCCCACTCGCAGCCTGCGCATTAAATCTTTCTTGAAGTATTGCTATTAATTAATATGAGTAGTGTTAATATATTCTAGTTACATTATTTACCCTTAGGAAACTTTTTTCTACACATAACAAAAAGAACTTTTATTATTAATTGTACACCAGATCTGGGCAGACTTTCTTAGTTTGCAATTGACTCAAATTGCTTTTATAAGCTCGCAACCCACTAAAAGATTAATGTTCTAGTTTTAACTAAGAATCATACAAAGCTTCAACAGTCTTCCTATGATTACTCTGCAATTGATGTTCTACCCAGGGCTGTTGTAAACTGTTTAGAAGATGTATATATAGAGAATTAAGAGCAATCCCTAATTCAAGTATGAAACTATTTTACCTTTTTGAGTTGCAAAGTTGAGTTCAATTGTAGCATTTTTTGACTGAATGTTATCTAAATACCAATTAATTCTATTAATATTTGATCTTATTCTGTTAAGCATTCCCTTTCTACTTGAAATTTGTAACTTACACTTTTCGTCGTTACAATTGAAACAGTGACAATTGTCAAAATTTAATTTTTCAAGTGCTATACACTACAGCAACTATGGTTTCTAATGGTATAAATAAAAAATATTGAATCTGGTAACAATATCATTGTTATCAATTCAAAATGTTATACAGTGTTAGTAAGATTTGGCTTTGTGTTTGAATTCTCAAGTGTGAGCAAAGAAAAAACAGCAATTCATCTGAAAAAGACAGATATCATCACATACTTGCCAAGCTACATGTCAAAATGACAAACGTCAATCTGTCTTACGTTTTTTACCTAGCTAAATCCTAAATAAATATCTATCTTTCTCTGATGTATTGCTATTTTCTTTAATCACACATGAACAATTAATACCAAAGCCAGAACCACAGTATATATAACATACAGTAATGAATAATTTCCATCCACCACACTACATGCTGGCGCGAGTCGGCAGTATGCAGACAGCAGTTCTGTTTCAAACACGCAACAGAACGTATCGAACTTACCAGAGCCGGATAAACCCACAATCGTGCAGTATTAGTGCTAGTAAACAATGCATAGTGTTAGTCGTTGTGCCGCCAAAGGCTGTAAAAATACCTCGGAAAGAACTACAATTAGTTTCTTCAGGTTTCCGATTTCAGGTTATTTTTTCCTACATACTATTATTTTTTAATAAATACGCTCGTAAAAACAATGCCGTATTTAAGAATTCACTTTTGTATATACAGTGTGTCCCCGGATGGAGTTGACAAGAGGAAAAACATTTTTATTATTGATTTCATGACAAAAAGTCATTCTTTATAAAAAGTTCTGCTTGTTGAATAAATAAGTTTACCATCAGAAAATCTAAGATTAAATGTACATAATGTCCATAAATTAAGATAACATGAAAATCCTTCAAGAGTGAAGTACCATTTATTGCATTTTAGAGTTTACTGTTAATAGAAAAAGCTCCATAAAAACATAAAATTAGTTAAAATACAAAATTTCAAGTTAAATTTAGAAATACTAAAAGCATGAATACAGGACACAATGAATGAAATTAATTTAAATGGGCCACAAACCATACGTAAAGTCTATGGTGAATTTATTAAAAGAATGGAGATATGTGTGGAAGTTGGAGGTGGCCTTGAATAATTTTTGTTGACTTTCTTAATTGATTGAAATTTTGCATTTAAATACACACTGTATTTACCAATTGCTTAAAATTGAATTACTAACACGTAATAGAACAAATAAGCGATTATGAAATCCTACATAATAAAATTTTTTATGCTATTAAAAGAGTTCAACAATCTAGGTCAACGCCTTATCAACAGGTGTAAACTACAGCGTCTTTTGCTACTCTCAACTGTTAAAAAAAGTCAAAGCATGCGTTAGGATTGTACTTTTTAGCATTTCGTTTGTCATTGTGTCTTTAATTTAATATGAATGAAAATAAATTTTATTATTATTATAGTGTAAATTGATTTCATCTCCCCTATTTTGTACTTATGTGATTTCGGTGACCTAGATTCTCCATTTGTTTGTTGAACAGGTATTCAGATTGTATACAGCTATGCATTTGTTCGTAATTATTTCTAAATAAAATGAAATGACTATTCCAGCGCAAGAATATGGTTAATGGCTTGAAAGAATAATGTAACTTTAGTTGGTAATTAACAATGTAACAAGAAACAACTCTTCTAACTTAGTTTAATAAATGTTTTAAATATCTAAATTGATTATCATTTTATTTATTAGATTCTATAAGTAAAACAACTTCAATCAAATGGTTCACTACACATAATTCTACTTCATATTTTACTATACTATTATATAACAAGAGATTTTGTTTACATATTTGTTCGAGACATTTTATTGAATGCGGCTCTGCGTTTTATTTACCGGCGATGCCGACCGATAAACGTCGGTCCACTACTTCGTTTATGGGCGTGATCGAAGCCATACGGTACTACAAACCGGAATGCAGAGCATAGAAGCGTGTGTGACGTCACAATTGTGGATGGACCACGTCGATCGGTCGAACCGAAGCCCGTTCGAACATGGTTCGCTAGGAGTTTATCTAATTTACTCGTAAATTGGGAATGTTATTTTTTGTTGGCCATTACGTTGGGCCATTAATACCTAATTCACACTCTGTTCAATTATTGCCAATGTAGAAAACACTGATTTGACTTTAATTAGCATTTCAATAGGAGATTAAAATAAAAGATAAATTATTCGGAAAGGCACACAAAAACAAAGCGAAGCCATTTCCTCGACTTTTACCAGTTGAAACAACATTTCCAGGAATTCTTTTTTACTTGGACTCACAAGGAAATGCACCAGTATGAAAATAAACAGTCTATCTATGCCTTTTGAAGTGTATGTACACGTTTAAAATTAAATAAAATGCCATCTTCTTGCTGTGTCCCAGGTTGCCGTAGTAATTACGAAAAAGGAAATAATGTTACAGTTTTTTTATTTCCCAAAAATGAAATTATGAGAAATAAATGGTTGAGGAGCATTCATCGAGAAAATTATATTGTTAATAATAATTCTCGTGTGTGCATAAATCATTTTGCTGAACAATACATAGTTCGCGAAGATCGTGCAACAAGACCAGATGGTTCAGTTTTAATCACACCAAGAAAACACCTAAAATTAACCGAAGATGCTTTTCCAACTATCTTTCCGGAGCAGCCCACCTACATGTCAACAACAGTGCCTTCAAAACGAAGAAATCCTGAAGAAAGACGTGACAAAATAGAAAAAAGATTAAGAATGCAGGAAGAAGAAGCTGCTTTGCAAGATGTAATCAATAGTTTTCAAGATTTGAAGGTTCAGTTATCAGCGAAATTAGAAAATTATAAAATATTTGATACAAAAATTTTTGAGAAGAGACTTTTCATTTATAAATTTGGTGAAGGACAATTTGGCAAACCACGCATAGTGTCATTATGTGTAGAGGAAGATCTGTCTGTTAAAATATATGATAACGAAAATCCAATACCCCAGGCAGAAATTAATAAAATGTTGATAAAGAGCAACAAATGTTCGCGATGGTCCGATCTTTTCTCTATATTAGAATTTTTAAAATTATTTGATAATGAAAATAGACAATCAAGTCCTGAAGAAATATTGCATGAAGTAGTAATGACTTTAAATAAGTTAATTGAAATCAAAGCTTTTGCGGAAGAGACATTGGAGAAGATTGTTTTCTGGAAAGAACAGTTGCACCTTATAACCAAGAAGCAGATTCGATATTCGCCAGATTTTTTAATTTGGGCATGTTCTCTGTATTTCTCTTTTCTCAGAGCTTACAAATTTATTGAAAAATCTAATATATTAATTTTGCCCCATCCGAAATACTTAAAAACATTGATTATTAAACTTGGTATGGAGAATTCAGGAGTTAGCAAAAGCCACGTCAGGTATTTGAAGGAAAAATTGAAACATTTAAAGGAAAATGAAAAATATGTGACATTAATGCTGGACGAAATTTATATAAAGTTAACTGTTTCCTACAAAGGAGGCAAAATCGAAGCATTGGACGTATCAACAATTGAAGAATCTGCAACCCCTGATAAAACTATACAAACTTTCATGATTCGTTCAGTGTTATCACACAATAACAATTTTTCCTGTTTCCAAATTAAAAGCAGAATTTTTAAGAGACTTGACACTTCAGATTTTAAAAATGTTAACAGAAACAGGCTACCAAGTGTTATGCATTTCAAGTGATAATAATAGTGTTAATCGGAAAATGTTTGAAGGTTTATGTGGTGGTGTTTTACGACATTTTCTTTTAAATCCTTGTTCACAAATTGAACAAAAAGTGTTTATTGTTTTTGACGTTGTTCATTTAGTTAAAGTTATTAGAAACATTTGGCTCAACCAGAAAGACTCCAAACAAACTCTAGTTACTCCAGAAATCGTCGATTTTGTAAAAAAAAACTGTTTAATAAATAGTGACATTAAGTCTTACGCAAGTGTGTCTGATCTGAAAAAACTCTACCATGATGAAGAAGGCGAAGTAATAAAATTAGCTCCTAAATTGAGTCGCAAAGTTTTATATCCAACATCTATTGAAAGACAAAACGTAAACTTGTGTTTACGTTTATTTGACGAGAAGAATGTTGCAGCCCTAAAAATTAAAAATGCTGAAAATCCGAAAGCCGTAGAAGGTACTTGCAATTTTTTAGAACTTATTAACAACTGGTGGAAGATTGTTAATTGCAATTCCTTTTATAAAGGTGACCGATTTAGAGACGCCCGGCATCAACCTGTGACATCAGTAGACGACGAGAATTTAATATTTTTAGAAAATTTTGTGAGGTGGCTCAATTTGTGGAACAACTTGGAAATTCAAGGAGAATCTAATACTAGGCATGGTAAATTAACCCATCAGACTCAAACGGCCCTTACACATACTTCGTCTACTTTAATTGAGTTGTCAAAGTATCTGATACAAGAACTAAATTTTGAATACGTCTTATTAAGTCGGTTTCAAACTGATGATCTTGAAGGTAGATTTGGTCAGTACAGACAAATGAGCGGAGGAAATTATCATATTTCTGTGACGCAAGTACTCGAATCCGAAAGAAAGTTAAAAATAATAAGTTTGCTGAAATTAAAATCGTCTAGAAAAGGAGAATTTTCAATAAAAGAGTTTTTAGATACATGTAGTATAGGCGACGGTTCAGACGAGTGTCAAAGTGATGATATAAGTTTTTTTGAGGATGTTCTAATTTTAACAGAAAGTGAGGCTATTTCATCTGACGAAATTAGTGTTTTAATATATATCGCTGGATATATTTTTTTTTTTTTTTTTAATTTCACGCCTACACTACGGGGGAACCAACTGCTAAGGTCATCTGTCCCCCATCTAACATGCAACACGAAGACACACGCCCATAGTTGAGGTGGCGGAATTTTCCAATTAGAAAAATCCCGCCACCCCAAGTGGGATTCGAACCCACGACCCTTGGAACACGAGTGATGCACTGACACCAATCGTCTACCGCCGGCCCGCTGGATATATTGTTCACACATTAAGAAAACAACTACAGTGCAAAGGATGTCAAGATTTACTTTGTTATGACAAACATTTGGATGTCACATTTGATTTAAAAGAGTCTAAATCAATTCAATATTTACAGCATTTAGATAGAGGTGGCCTAAAAATCCCTAAAGAAATTTTTGTTAACGTAATTTCCAACATGCTTTTATTATTTAAAGTCTTAATTGATAGTAATTTTGAATCAAAATTTTTGAACTGTAAAAATCAGAGAGATGTCTTAAAAAAGTTGGCATTCGAAATGTTTACCTATAAAGATGTTAATATATATGAAACATGTTTAGAGTGTGGAAATTCTACTTACAATTTTGTTAAAAAAATGTGTAAATAGTTTCTGCAACATTTTGTTAAACAATTATTCTAATATTGGACGGGATATGCTGTGTTCAAATAAGGAATCAAAGAACATGAAAGTTCGGAAACTATCAAGCAAATAAACAACCAAATTATTTGCATTTTTACTTTAATGAGCACGGCAAATCTTTTTTATTCCTATTAATTTCTAAAATTATTATTATTGTAATATTGTAATATTGAATACAATTTATGTTTAAACAGTTATTTTGCAAATGAGTCATTTATTTCCCTGGTCATATTTATGTCTACACAGTTTTTGCTGGCTCATTTCTGCGAAGTTTCTGTGGAAACTATCGCTGCGACCATCCACAGTTGTGACGTCACGAAACCTGTATTCCGGCTTGTAGTATCGTGTGGCTTCGGCGTGATATTCGAAGGTGGATTAATAAAATGAATGGTGTCGCATGCAAGTGAATCTACTGATTGTTATATATACTGTGCCAGAACTGTATGATTGTCTCATAGAGAGGTTTAGTTAATTAGGACTCACATATTTTTTTCAATACTAAATACTTTTTTCCATTTTCTATCTATATTTGTGTTTCTATTATGATTTATCTCAAAATGCTTGAGAGTAGTATTAACCTTATCTAGAGAAATAGTGACATCAAATGCATGGAAATTTGAGATGGATATTATTTTACAACAGAATTAAGTTTTCTCACACTATTTTAAGTCTATACTAGATTACTTCAGCCAAATATATCTGAATAGGTGGATTGATAGTCCCAAAAATGTCAATGCGATAAATATCTATCTTTTTCATATGTATTGCTATTCATTATTTGTTCATTGCTTACACATAAATATTCAATCCCAAAGCAAATTTTTACCAACACTGTATAGTATAAAAGTACCATATAACCAACTGACATTTAAAACATCTTTACAGTTATAAGCATTAGAATGACTTTTAAATTGCTTCTTTTTAGTCTAATATTGGAATGCTTAAGCAGAATCTAATAAAATAAGTCAATTATCATATAATATCACTTGGTATTCAGTTAAAGTTTATAAATATGAAACAAGGGGAAAGTAAAAGAATATTTAATTCTTTTGTAAAATCAATTTTCCTTAATAATTATTCTTTCAGATAAACCCTTCTCTAAGCAAGCTCAATGCTAGCATAGGCAGGTATAGAGTGTCTGTCAGACACACCACTCCAAAAACCAATAAAAGTAGTACAATCGTGACCAAATCTGGTTGATCGGTGTAGTGGTTTGCCTCCATTGTAAGTTTGTAGTCTCGACTGCCCCCCTTCATGTAGGAGCTGCAAAAAACCGCTAAAACAGACAGTTTTTAGCCACCTTTGAAGAGGAAAAAGGTTGACAGAACTTTATCATTCTGAGCTAATGAAAAATTCCCTACCCCCTCCAGAATATTTTGAGAGTGAGGACACGAGCTATTGAGTTTTTAGAAGGGGAACTGAAATTGCTTTCCTGGTGTTTGATGTTCCACGACGTCCTGCAACCGATCACACAGATCTACAAAAATAAACATTTTTGATCTGTCACAACAGCCATAGGGCGATTCCGACATGTTTGTGACGCAAATCGCTCTATCAGGTAACACTACTTTGTAATTTTACTTTAAGAAAATCTGAAAAGGCAGATTTCCTACTTGTCCTGCTTCAGGCTCAAATATCTCAGATTTTTCATCTGTCATAAAAACCAAACAGAGTGATTCTGGTAAATCTTTTGTTGTCGAATGCCAATCAATAACCCAAATTACTTCATTACGCATGATTTTACTTTGTAATTTCACTTTGAAAAAGATTGTGTAGTCAGAAACCCACTTTTTTCAGGATCTCAAAGTGAAATTACATATACAAGGTAAGCGCCATAAATTCTCGGCCCGGCAGGCTTCTACAGGTACCAACATGTTCAAACTCGGTTGCTTCATAGTTGAACATGTAAGAGGCCTACACTATATATATTACGGCTAACAGCGTAATAGATTTTAGTAGCCAGTCAAGCATCGTGACGAGTGCATGAAAATGTCGCAGCTAACGAAAATTGAGTACCGCGTGGTCATTAAATTTTTAAGAAAAGAAGAGCACACGTATAATCAAATCAAACAACGTTTAAACGACGTTTATGGTGATTTATCTCCTTCATATTCCACTGTAAAAAAGTGGCCAAAATGTTTCCGTTTGGGACAAGAATCTCTTGAAGATGTTGAGTGCGCACCGCTCCACTATGGAGCCGATGCATCTAAACTTGCAACAAAAATGCGAAAAATGAACTTTAATATTTACCCACTTTTATGATTTTTCTTAGAAGTACTATAATTGTAGTACTTGATAATATCGATCACATCTGTAGGGGTTTATTCTTTTGTGTACAGTTAGACGTTGAAGTTAGAACTTGCTAAAGGTGTGAAGTGGGTGTGAATTAAACGCCGTTTTTAGTGTTACTATCTTAGTTTTAAGTTTATACATATTAAACAAAATATATATTGGTAAGTATTTTACATCTCTCTATAATAAGTTGCCGTTTTTTTATAAAATTAGAATTAATATTAATAGACAAATTGACTAATTTTTCATGTTCATTTAAAATTTCGTAAAAATCATTTTCATTTTGAGATACAAAAAGAGTCTACAATATTTCACGTTTGCTACCTGCATTAAACGATTGCCTAAATCTTTGTTCTTTCATGTCATGAAAACATTATTTCCACCTTTTTCCACTTTTTGGAGTTATTTAATTTTTTCTATGCAGATGTACGAAATGGTGACTAGAAGGGAATCAGTGGAGTTGATTTCATTTAAAGGAGAACGAAGAGACAAAACACTAATAGAGTCTGTATACAATTCTACCCTTTCAAAAGTTGAGTACCAAGGAGTATCTGATGGAAAAATATTAAATGATCTTAAGAATATCACTTTATCACTTATACCTTTTTGAATTTCTTTAAACAAAAGTACAAAGAATGCTACTATGTAAAACTAAAATTTTCAGAAAAATACTCCAAGCGGTTAGTTGAAATGTTTTTATTGCCAGATAATGAAGAGAGTCCTTCAGATAGTCTTACTTCATCTTCTTCTCACAGATCTTCTGCAGATATTGCTCGAAATGCTACCCTTCCCTTGGGCTTATTTTCAGAAGAAGCACTAGATGCTGGATTTTGAAGATGTTAGAGCTTTTCGTGAAAAACATTCACTGAAAATTATTAGAACAGTAACCATCGGAGACTTGACACATAATGTACTCTTCTGATACTGTAGCTTCGGATCTAGTCTGCACAGACTTACGACCAATTCCTCGAGAGAAAACAATTCGCGATGCGAATGACGATATCCAGAAATTGTTGAACGAACCAAATATGGGATCAAGGAAACGAGTTCTGATGAAGATAATGATTCACAAAACGAAGATGAAGAAGAAGATAGAAATTAAGATGAAGAGTTTCTATGGGATTAGTTAGTTTAACACTTTTTTAACTTTGATAATATATATTGAAACTTTAAATTTCGGTTTTTGATGAAAAAGTCAAACAGAATACGCCAATGGACGGAGAAATTTGACATTAGTTTATAGGATTAGTGTTAGGGATAGATTTTGTTAGTTAAGTAGGTTATAATTATGCTTGATACTAGGAATTGACTCTATTGAGAACATTTTCATCAGTTTAAAATTAGTCTTCGGAGACTAAAACAGTTTTAACTATTGTATATAGTATGTATTTGTTCTGTACATATTTCAAAAAAATATCTTCTATTGTTTGAACCTTCCTGAAAGTGTTTGAAAATCTAAGTAAAACGATACTTTCAATCTTCTTAAGTAGTAGGTAGGTAGTATAAGAATGAATCATTTCTGTGTGGATCCATATACCTTTTTTCAGTTTATTTTCAATTTTAAATGTACAAAGGTTTGTCCTTTTTGTTCATAGAAATCGCTTTGCAAGTATCTAAAATTTTTAAAATAAAATAAGCTGATAACGGCTTATTATCACCAAAATATTCAAGCAACGTAATTACTCATCTTGTTACCGGATAATAGTATATTATATACCAAGGTTGTGAAGAGTTTTTTCTAGAGCCGAGCATTATTAGATCCCGAGATGCGCAGCATCGAGGGATATAAGATGAGAGGCTCTAGAAAACACTTCACAACCGTGGTGTATATATTATTTTTTTCACTACTAGTACTTTTATTCCTTTTATTCTTCTCACATAAAAAACGTACTATCGCGATCACGGATTTTTTCCTGGATGCCAGTGTATAATGGGATGAATTTTTGCCCCGTGTTACACGAAAATCTGGATTATTGACTAGTAGTCAATAATAAAAAATTATTTACCACTAGGCAAGAAGGCTAACTTCACAAGGTGACAACAGACTAGATAATAGTACCTATGTTTTAAAGCTAGTAGTGAAAAAATAATTTTTTTCACTACTAGCTTTAAAACATACTATTATCTAGTCTGTTGTCACCTTGTGAAGTTAGCCTTCTTCCCTAGTGGTAAATAATTTTTTATTATTGACTACTAGTCAATAATCCAGATTTTAGTGTAACACGGGGCAAAAATTCATCCCATTATACACTGGCATCCAGGAAAAAATCCGTGATCGCGATAGTACGTTTTTTATGTGAGAAGAATAAAAGGAATAAAAGTACTAGTAGTGAAAAAAATAATATATACACCACGGTTGTGAAGTGTTTTCTAGAGCCTCTCATCTTATATCCCTCGATGCTGCGCATCTCGGGATCTAATAATGCTCGGCTCTAGAAAAAACTCTTCACAACCTTGGTATATAATATACTATTATTAAATATTGATGTACACAATTAATAAACTAAACAAAATAAATACTGTAAGTAATGAGTAAAGACCATCTAATATCGTAATGTAAGAAAACCTATACATATTTCCACAAATATGCTCCAATTAGAAACATATTTAAATTTTTAATGCACGTTTAAAGCAGGTATCAATATAAATATAATTATAATAATTACATAAAATTTTAGTGCCCATCTGTATTTATTACAGTAATAGTTAATTATTAACCTCATAAATAATAAAGATCTTGAAAATAGTGATGATCTTAGGAGTTACGTATTTATGTCGCAAGTTTCGACGTATCGGCCCCACAGTGCGCTCGGCCAATTGAAGCGGTAACGCCTCAAAAAGTTGCAATCATTGACGAAATGGTATTAGAAGATCGCCGTTTGAAAGTTAAGGAGTTAGCAATGATGTCTGACATTTCGGAAACAAGTGTTCGCCGAATTCTTCATGACCATTTGGGTATGAATAAAATTACTGCAAGATGGGTACCACGTCTTCTTTCTGCTGTTCAACGTCAACATCGCGTCGAATGTTTGCGTTCTTTTTTAAACTTGTGTGGACACGACGCAAAGCCGATTTTGGAGTCCATTGACACTGGAGATGAAACAATGGTTCTGTATTATGATCCTTTATTCAAAAGAGAATCGATCGAATGGCGGCGACCCGATGAACCTCGTCCCAAAATGGCGAAAGTCGTTCAATCGACAAAGAAAGTTATGGCAACAATATTCTGGGATTGTGACGGCATTTTACTGATTGATTTTAAAGAACGCAATACAACTGTTAACAGTACATATTATGCGTCTTTATTGCATAAATTGAGAAACAATATTCGTGACAAACGTCGAGGAAAATTGCCATTCGCGAATGCGGCTTTGAAGCATTTGATCATCCACCATACAGTCCGGATATGACTCCTAGTGACTATTATTTATTTTCCAATTTAAAGAAAGACCTTAGGGGAGGTTGTTTTAAGGACGAGAACGAGTTGCGAGAAAACTAAAAATTATTATATTTTACCAAGTGTATTTTTTCTATATCAGGCCGAGAATTTATGGCGCTTACCTCGTACATCTTGGGTGTTGTAATTGAAATCAGTCTTCAGCAATTAACAAAAAGTTACCAGAAACTTGTCTGGTTCTTGCAATTGACCAAAACTTGACAGGCTTGAGGCTGAAGTAGGGTAAGACTGATTTTTTCAGATTTTAAAAGTAAAGTTACAAAGAAGTGTTGCTTGATGGGCCGATGTTGGTTACGGATTGTTCTGCCTCAAAAACCTACCAGTATTACCTTGTCTGGTTCTTAACACAAAAACATTCTAGACCAGGATCTTTTATCAATTTTCCCGTAGATTCTTCTGCTGCCTCTTGAAGGGAAGGCGAGTGGTGTAATTTTCAAGTTTTTTTCGGGATGTAATATCTCTATTTTGCCCTTTGTCCCCAGTTTTGGTTATGTGTGCAGTTTTCGGAAGGTCTCATGCACGAATTTCCTGAGTCACTTGCACCATTCAATACCACGTTACCGCTCCGTTTCTGAAAGTGCTCTTGACACTAACTCGCGAACGGTTTCGGTCATATCTTAGCCTCCGGTTGGAATACTTCGTACGAGTTTGCGGCATTTGATATGGTATGCATCTAGTATATTCAACTATTGTAAATAATACTTTTCCATTTCCCAGTCCACATCCGGTTTATGATGGAAAAACCGCGAAAACAGACTGTCACGACGTCCGATTGACGGGCTACAGTTCACCGTTATATATGAAAATGGAAAAGTCAAATCTCCGGATCAGCGTCAGTAGAAGACGGAATTTTTTAAGTAGATAGATTTCAATTCACGGTTGGAAGCAATAATCGTCTAACAATCGAATTTGGATGATCGCATTTTGGGGGCCGTAATCGTTAGCTGTTACGTAGAATAGCTTGCAACCTATACAAACAAATAAAATGAATGTATAGCGGACTCATTTTATAAACGACTTTTTTCACATTTATCCAATACCACCTATTATCAGAATTAAGAATCATTAGTTAGAAAAACAAAGCCATCAATGAAAATGTTTGCTTGGTATTAAATTATATTATGTGTTTAAAATGGATTGTGTCTGACAGATATACCTTGCCTAGAGAAGGGTTAAATAAAATATAAATTGCTCCCCTTACCTCAATTAAATGTGATTGGACTTGAGGCGTAAGTAAATGGCTTTTTATATTGATCATAATATTTTGAAAATCCATAACTGAAACGAAACCAGTACCACTTTTATCAGCTCTTCTAAAACCTTCAATAGCATATTCTTCATGGAAATCATGTAAAAACTGGCTGAATTCATTATAGCTAATTACTCTGTTTTTATCCCGCCCAAAATATAATTCTACAAATGGGGAATCCATATTGAAAGGTATCCTCTGATGTAGTTCTGTTGTACGCATTACCTCAATGAATTCACCTGGAATTAAGAGTTCAATGTAACTGGACATCTCAATATTAAGGTGTACGACTTACCAAAACTAACCAATCCATTTCCATTTGTGTCAAAGAGTTGAAAAGCTGTTTTGTATAGAGCATCAGGGTAACACAACAAACCCTCAAATGCTTGAAATTCTGAAAAGGATATGAATCCATCTTTACTAGTGTCGACAATTCCAGCCAATAATTTAACTGATTCTTGGTTGAAATTTTCGCCCTGGAAAAGTCCAAGATATCTTCTAATGAAGTCATTTGGGGTCATAAATTTCTCCCCATCTCTTTCTGCACTGGCATATTTATTGAATATATCATGAAGCTGGTTGGAATTGGCTCGTTTTAGGTATCCTCCTCCCTGTAAAAGAAGATAATTTTTTCAAAAACAATTAATTTGAATTGTAATTACTATATTTATGAGAATAGAAAAATTTGTTAGATTGCAAAGAGTTTTTACACTAAAAAGGACGTACCACTGACCTCTGGTACATCTTTATAAATATCAGATAACTTCCTCATTTTGTCGTTTTAAAAAACCGAAATTTTTCGGAAATTTCGAACAATTCAAGTAAAAAGCACACTTTATAAATTAGGTAATATGGTCACACTAAAAAAAGACTTCAAACTGGGCCACATTACCACAACAGAGATGTGACCGACCGTCTAAGACGAAAATAGTTACTCGAAGTTAAAACGTTAACATAAAAGCGCGAACGCACTGGTCTACAAAGTTGGCATAAAGAATAGTTTTTATGTTGTGCAAAAATTTAACGCACATGAACGCTGTTAAAATAAAATCGCAGAATTTAACTCTCTTAATCATAATAAAAACTAAGGACTTCAAAATGCTGAAAAGACGTCAAAAATCAAAATTGTGTGTAAAAGTCAAAACGAATATTTTTAGAACAAAGCAAACTGGCATGAAACTACTGAATTACAAAGCTCTAGCGCGGAACTGTTCTGTTTGTTAGTTGTTTAGTAGATAGAGTAGCTGCAGTTATGTAACAAAAACTGTAATTATTTGTTCATTAGCCATAAACGTTGACCTCCGGGAATTACACATGCAGGAAAGATGTATACAGCATCATTAAGGCAGGTGAGCTGATTCTATAGCATGTAATTTATAAAGAATTTAATAGTTCAGATAAAAAGCAACTTTGGTTTTCTACTCGCTTTAGTTTGATTTTATTGTTAATCCAACACAAAGTAGGTTTCCTAAAGGTTTCGTAAATTAACTTTACCAATCGCTTCTACTAACAACTTCTTTTAATTTTAAAAATATATGATTCACTGTCATTTTCTGGCATCCGTACAAATATTAACGCGACATCCTTTTGAAAATAGTAAACAGTGTAAAAAATCGAATTTCGACATATTTTATAAGAATTCTGTCTAGGAGGGACGTTTTAGCTATACAGAAATTAAAAATCTGTACCTGTACAGAGTTTGAAGCGTACACAGGCAAACTATTAATTAAAATAATAGAAATTATTATAGACAACAATAATTGAATGAAGTAGAGACTTTCAATTAGAGTATCCGGTAATTGAACATTATTTAATTACAGGAACCCACAAAAAAAGTTTTGTAGTGGAAAGGTGAGGTACCATACCGTATGCTTTTTGGTGTGCTGGCATGGTTGCCAGGTGTCCGGGTTTCGTCCGGACAGTCCGGTTTTTGAGCGTTTTGCAAATTACAAAGGACTTTTGGTATTCCATCAAACACGTTATCGATTGTTTGAAGAACAAGAACAAAATTGTAAACTTCGAAAAGCAAAACTGTAGGTGAAGAAAAAGATTACGGGCTCGATAATCCAAACGTCGAGCAATGTGTTTTAAAATGGTTTAAGCATGCCGTGATTGAAAGATTCTACTGAATGGCCCTTTTGGCACAGATTGGTTGAACGGCTTCAAGTACCGAAACAATATTTTTTTCAAGGCTGTGTGTGGTGAGAGGGAGGTTGTGAATATAATCGCGGCAGATAAGTGGAAGAAGTATTTAAAAGAAATAATCCAGGATTGAGACCCAAAAGATATTTTCAATGGTGACGAGACGGGTCTTTTCTACAAATGCACACCCGGTAAAACTCTTGCACTCCAAAATGAAAACTGCAGTGGTGAGTAAGGAGAGCGAAGTTATGGAAGAACGTCAAATCCTTCTCTTTATTGACAACTGTACTGCTCAAGTGCACACAACAACATTTAATTGCTAAAAGATGTAAAAGTTCTGTTTTTCCCTGCCACCATGACATATGTGCAGCTAATGGATCAGGAGATAATTAAAAACTTAAACATTTTTATCGGTGCATTTCAGTCTATAACATCTTAACAGGGGACTTTGAAATACACAACGTCAAAATCGATTATTTACAAGCTGCAAGAATATGCCAGAAACGTAGGAACAAGTAACTGAGGAAACAGTGAAGAACTGCAGGGTTTGTCAAAAAACAAAGCTAGATGATAACTATAGTGAAGACATCATGCCTGCTGTTGACTACTGCAATGAAGTAAGACCAAATGAAATTGTACCATGTAGAAGTGGATGACAATGTGGTAGTGTGTGACGACCAGAGTAATGCAGACATCTTGGCTGAGGTCGTCAACATTCAGGCTGGACCATCATCTGACGAGTTCGATGACGGCGTGGAGCCACAAGAGGAGTAATCTGTTCCGACCTCTGCCCAGGCTATGGATCACATTGAAAACTACGTAGATTTTTAGAGAGTCAGAATTCTGTCAAACTCGAATTGTTTACAACAAAACAGAGACTCAATTAAATCTATACTGTACTGGTGATTATACATATTGCAACAGTGCTACCGCATAATTTCTTTTAACAATTTGCCGCGAGGCTGCAGATCAATCTTTTGCGCGTCCCAATATTTGATTTTTTTCTAGCTACTAATCATTACATGCCTAATCTTATGTATGGCCTCTTCAGGTTTGAATTATCCATGGCCGACTTATTATTTATTACTGTTCTCCGTTGTCCGGGTTTCTAGTATTATTAATCTGGCAACCCATTTAAGGCTGGAAACGAATGCGGGGTTAGGATTGACCCATCACCCAAGGATTTCGACATAACCTCAAAAAATACCTAAAATTAAAATTATAAAAATACATCTAAAAAAATCCTTCGTTTCCAACACATCAAAAAACATACGGTATGTTACCTTTCAACTACAAAATTTTTTTGTTGGTCTGTGTTATTATTCGTTTTTTTAAAACTCTTTATTAGTGCATGAAATAAATCAGCAATAAAATAATTATTAAAAGTTTCATAAGATTTAATGTAATTTATATACTACCTGACAATAAATTGTTTCGAAATAAAATGTCCTTATCAACTAGGTAAATATTAGAAAGATAAACAAACACGTTGCTAAGGTTAACTACAATAAATAGGTAATTAGATACAATACATATATAAAACTGAATATCTAGCATTTCTAGTAAAGGAGAATTACTAAGCTCAATTTGTTGATTCATTAAAGGTACCGTTGTGTTTGTATATTTCAAAAACTTCTAAAATGTCTAACTTGCGTGTGTAGTAGAATTTGATGTTGTTTTGAAGTGTCATTGTGTAGTTCGGTTTAAAAAGCTGTCTGGCATTTGTCCAATATAATCTGAGTTACAAAAAGAACAATGTAAACGGTAAATGCCGGATTTCATGATATCGTGTATCCTGTCTCGTGTTCTGCGTTTGTACAGGTTGTCACTTTTTTCTGGAACAAATTTCTCCGACTTTTCCTAGACTTTCACGAATATTTTTAGTTTTTCCTTGACTTTACAGCAGATTCATTTCCATTATATTTGAAAAAATGTTGTCGGCATTTCAGCATTACAGAACAGTGGTTCCTACAGTAACGCCCGTCCTCCTCCTCGGGATCCGTAACCAGATACAAATAACATTTTTGTTAAATTCTGCTTTTTTTTAATTAAAAGTTCTTTAATTAATAATCTTTAATTAAAAACTCTAAAATTAAGAGTAATCACTGACTAATCTGGAATCCGGATTTAACAGTTTTCTATTCCAATAACACTCCTTGCATACAAAATCCTTTACATGCCAAAAAACAGGGACGTCGTTTTTATAGTAGTCATTGTGACGGAGTTTTTTTGGCGCACTTTTTGCCTACGAGAAGTCTTTTTCCGCAATTTTCATGTATAAGGAAAGATTTTACGCGATCGACCTCCTAACCTTTTTTTTAGACTGTGAATTGTTTTTTCACATGAGCTTTATGGCCAAAAACAGAGCAGCACATGGCGATATTATAGCGTCCAAAATTAAGGTCACCACATCGTGATTTAGCGAGCCCACTCCAGCAGTTGGAAAGTGGGATAACTCTTATGACGACCCCGTGCGGTTCGTAAGTAAAATATCCCGAAGTAATTCTTCCGAGTTCCGTACATAATTAAACTGACAGGGGGTAATTTTACTTTTGCGCACTTACTGTTTTGTTGTTTCATTAACGATTTGCGATATACGTCATGGGAAAAGCTTTGGAGATTCCACATCTTTTGATAACCTACTCGTTGTTTTGGATCAAATAGTATCCAAGACATCGCTCCTTGAAAATATGTGCCTTCATAACGATTGCTCTGTTGCGAAAAATGTATTATAAGCCTTAGAATCTATACTACTACTTTTATATGAAGCACGTTTTTTGATAAAATGCTTTCTTTGAGATAAAAGTGTAGTGCAAGAGGAACAGTTGCTGTTCTAGAAGTTGCAGTAGTTCTACAGTTATTACAAACACAAACACCACCAGTGTATTTCTTAACTGTTCACTCGAACTATTTTAAGCCAAGGTGTCTACCGTCAAAAGTTTTTCGGATACGTTGTATATCAAATAAATCTCATATACATTTGGCTTGTGGTACTCCCTACATTTTAAAATAGGTAAGGAATTAAACTAGTATGTATTTAAATTCTACAACAAAAGCATTTAAAAACACTATCCTACTAATATTAGATTAAAATTTCTAAATCTAGTTCAATGTACTCTTCTAAAAATTACCTAGCCAATAATTATGCTGAAACAATATTGAAATATAATTTGTCTGAAAGGATGATCACATCCGGCACTCAACGAATTCTTATCACTATAAGTTGCGTCTAAAATTGTTTCGAGCAAATGCATCGGTACTAATTGCTGGTCTGTATCTAATGTCTGTGTCTAATGGCTTATCTTCTTTTTTTCGTGGCAACCACAAGACAAGATATGACAAAAACATATTCAACCTTTTTTGTAAGAAAATAAATAAATTTTATTTTATCTAACCGCTGTCATGTCATAAACATAATGATCTGATAAAAACAACAAAAACCATTTGGAGGCATAGTTTACAGTTGTTGTCTCTTCCGGCCACCTACGAAATGTCACACTCAGGGGGTTGTTTAACCAACCACAGAGGAGGTCCCTGCAAAACTAGTCAACATTCCGCTATTTTTTCTAATATGATAACAAACTAAATATTAACAATAAATTAATAAAGTCAATCAAAGTCATCAAGCATCTATTTAAAAATGCAACTCACCCATGTTAAAAGAGACATTATACTAAGGAATTAAAAATTGTTTTTTGGTTTTTGTGAAAAAAGAAAACAAAAATAATATTTATTCCTTTTGTTGTTAAACTGATAAGAAGTGATTTATACTCCAGTGCGTATTTGATATTTAATAGTACCTATTAAGTTAGTTAATCTGCTTCTTTATATAATGATATAACGGATACCCAACGCCGAGAAGGCATAAGGGACTTTTCCAAATTTCTTCCAAGGTGCAAAATATGACATTCAAAATTTTTCTTAATTTAGAAGTTTTTCGTATTTAAAGTGGTAGTAATGCACGATCTACAAATGTCGCAGATTCGTAGTTCTTGGTGAGATTTCGCCGAACTAGAAAAATTTTCGCTTTTCAACAGTTTTTACTGCCTAGGCCGTAAAGCGGTCGCACTTTATATTGCAATATTGAAAATAATTTTCAAAATTAATATTAATTCTAAACAACCACATAAGAGTACGACAAACAAAAAACAGATTTAGTGCATTGACTGCATGTACAGTGTCGGCTTCGCCTTGATTGTGAAACTAGCAATGGCGGTAAATATGCCACTTTTTTGCCTGTTAAATAAGTATTTCTCGATTATTGGAATAGGCAGAAAAATCTTGCTGTAACTTTCGAAAATGTATGTAACTCCTTAGGCTTTCATCAGAGTGAATTTGCATTGATATAAACAGTTCAACATATTTGCTATGTTCATACTGATATATGAAATTGCGTCATAATTAACTTTATTTTATTTTTGCAATAATTTTAACTGTTTTAGTTTTTAAGACTTAGCTCGTTAAATATCCTTATTAATTAAGAAAAAAATATGTTTTTCGTTTTGTCTAACATTATACAGGGTGTTCATCATATAATACCTTGCTATACCTGAAATTTTCTAATCTTAAATTTTAAAAGAAATAGTTAACATACAAGACTATAAATTCCAATATTCCCTCACCTGACATATCCAGATCTGATAATCTATAAAAGGGGGCAAGTAAGTCTAAGATTTTATAAAATAAATCGTCTAAGAAAGAAAATTTTAAACATTAAGTATTCGAGGGTAAAATAATATTTAGGCAAAATTCGGCAGTTGATATTCATCCTCTTCATTACTTAAAAAAAATTAAATAAAAACTGGGTTTTTATGAAAAAATACCTATCGAATTCTAAGTATAGACAAATAAATGTTGAACGAAGCGGCAAAGTAACGCCTGTTGTACGTTAGTGGAGACGTCAATGCAGGCATAATCCACGGACAGAAGCAGTTATGTTAGTTTATTCTCGTCCACGTGATGGAAATTAAACTTATTTTATAGTGTTTACTGTCTCGAGCCTTGCATTGTAGAACTCAATTATCATGAAATAAATAAAGATTATTAAAAAGTTTCACAATATTTATTAAAATATAACCTAACAATTGTTTCGACAGCTTGAGCGACAACAGATTGAGCTCAATCTGTTCATTTATTAAAGATACTCCGAATTTGTGTTTTTATATCTCGAAAGCTTCCCAAATGTCTAATTTGCGTTGGTTATTACAAAAATGTAGGAATTTGATATTAAATTGTGTGATTCTGCTCTAACAGTTGTTTGGCGTAATTAGATTTTTCGAGATGTTTATTTCTGTAACAAGGCACGTGCTCTTCATATTTTATGTCAAAATTTGTCCATTATATACCGAACTACAAAAAGAACAATTCAAACGGTAAATTCCCGATTTCATGATATCGTGTGTTCTGTCTTTAGCATTAAATAATAATGAGAAAGTATTCATGTTGGTTTTAAAGGCTATTTTGTAATTGTTGCTTTTTCGTAACATATGTGCAACTTTTTCGGCTATTTTGCCAGAATATGGTATAGATATATAATTTGTGTCTTTTATTTGATGACAGCTTACTTATAACAATTGCCAGGTTATATTTTAATAAATACTGTGAAACTTTTTATTAATCTTTATTTATTTCATTATTTTTAAAACTGTAATCTCAACATAAAAAGAATTTACTGATATTGCATGTTTAAAAGATAATTCGTAATCAGATATCTTAAAATGTGAAGATTATTACAATACATTTTTGTTTTAAAAATAAAACATGCTTTACTTTAACCAAAATGTAGAATTAATGACTTTGTTTTTGTTTAAGAATTAGTACTTCTTTTTTATCATAAAGTTAAATTTAAGTTTCTCCTAGAAACGTCTTTAATTTTAGTGCTTATAGTAGAAACTAGACTATCAATCTTGAGGTCCTGGGTTGGAATCCCAGAGATGATAATTTAGAATTTTTAAAATATCTAAGGCTTCCAGGTCGACTCAGCGTGAATGAGTACCTGGGAAATCATTACCTGGGGTAATACAAGACAGGCGCACTGCAAAGCTAACTATTTTACCACCCCTGATATTTAAAATAAGCCCATAAGATTGATACGGGATTATTTTAAGTATCCAAATTATTTCATAACATAGTAGAGTCACTTGACTAGACTTACTAGGTTTTTCTATATTACGGCAGTCAGCCTCCCTGCTCGACTCTATGAGCCATCATGGCCTGTAAAAGGGGACTATTATAAACACTGGAGAAATACTCTGTGATTTAAAGTTTTGCAATTACTGGCATCATTGTGATTGCGAAGAAAATATTACTTTTCAGTAAGTTTTAGATTTATCACCCGACGTGATAGTGTCGCCGACCAAGTAGTATATGTCGTATGACTCGTATGTCGCTAAATACTTAGTTAATAATAATAAGGTGTGTCGATGGTCAAGACTCCTCCTTTACCGTAAGCATTTCACTATCCTACACTCGTTTTTTATGAACGCTTTTATATTCCTATACCAAGCGTATGCGTTTCCAACCCGTATACGTACATCAAATAGTTGGACCGTTGAAAACGTTTTAATGTTGATAACGTAATACAATATTTACATTACTTTGCGAAATGTATTAAAAACACTTACTGCATATGTTAATTATTAACATACTCGAAATTTATCTCTGGCGTAGGTAGGCGCTCTATTAAAAGTACGTACTTCAAGCTTCCAAAAAATAATTTTTTTCTTCAAGCAGTGTTAAAGTACTTAATAATACTATATTGAGTTAAATTTTCTTCTAAATTATTAAAGTATTTTAATTACAGAATAAGTAATAAACACCTAACTATAACAATACATCTAATAAGGAATATTGGTTAAGTATTAAATATTTATTATCTTTTTCAAACGTATTAAGCCGTCACATTGAATGCTAATTAAAAAAAACTGAGGGGCCAAGAAAAACTAAGTTGCTATTAACTAACGTATGTTAATACTCTACGAACGTTAATTTATTTTTATTTTCTATACATAGCAATTTTCGCATTATTATAATCAAAAATTTAAAAACTTCCCGACTTACATTTGAACGAAATTAAAAATGAATATCTATTTTCACGCTGTCTGAAATACACTTTAAGGTGAATGTCTTTCCTAAAAAAATTTTTTAAAATTAAAATTAAGTTAAATGAGTTAAATCCACAGATTTGTGGAAATTAAATATTAATAATCAGAAAGATGGAAAACGTTGATTTTATTCTTTTCTATTATTTATATATTGCGATAGTTTGTTGATTTTTGATAAAACAATAATTTTATTTATAGTATCCTCATTTTCTCGTGTATTATCTTACGTGAAAATATAATATATATATTCTTAAAAAAAAAACAATAAACACTGTGTTTCTAATAACTTAAAAATTATCATATCACAAGTGTAAAAAAGACCCATTTTATAACTCATAAGAATTTCAAGTAGTGTTGTCAGTTATAGTTTTAGAAAAATTAATTCGTTAATAGGGAAAATAATGCCGGACTTCGGTTCACTTTTTATACTACGACTGAAGACTATTTTCAAAGAATTTTGACATTCTATATTAAACAGTACTGTAGTAATATGTGAAGAAATTAAGCAATGTTTTTTCCGTGGGCGTTCAAAAGGGCACTCAATGCATTTGAAAAGGATAATAGTTAGGGGCGTCCCTACATACTTGGCTGCCCTTGTGCAAAGATTATTACTGATGCCCCCAATTTTTATATTAGTTGACCCCCCCATTCCCCCTTTGATTGATCATGCTCGTAGATCATGCTCTCAACAGATCAGACAACAGTTTTAAATTTTATGTTAATTTGTAACAAATATTGTAACAAAAATATTTTTTATACTATATATAACATAATATAGTTTATTAGAAAAATAAGTACGTATAATACAATTTAGCATTTTTAACCTCAACTATTTTAATAGCATCATATATTATTTTTCCGATAATTTTAATTTGGAATTTGTTATCGCTGCCCGTTGACATATAGGTAGTATATTAATTTAAAATTCCTTTGGCTGCCCGTGTGCCGTAAGCACACCTTCGCACACCGCTGGGGACGCCCCTGATAATAGTGAAGTTGCTCACGGCGAGTATTGAGAAAAAAGGTATTGTAAATGTAAACTGATGGTGTATAAAAATAAATATTGTACTTAATTGGTAAATACCCAAGAATAATTAAAGAAAATATTTATGTATAACATAACTATAACTGTAATTGTTTTAAGCCATTAAAAAATGAATTCAAAATTCATCGGTCATTAGTAAAGAAGTATGGCCACAGTTGATAATCACGTATCAATTTTAGATACATTTTTATGCACAAAATTATGTACTTTTTTATACACCAGTATAATGTTTAACAGACTATTAATCTTTACATCTCTACTACTGTTACAATTTGAAATTTAAACGAATCGCCCTCGCTTGTAAAAAACACTAGAAATGTGATTTAGAGACTTTTGTTTGTAAATAAAAATACGCTTATGATTTTCTTACTGAAATATTATAAACGCTTGTAAACCGCTATAGCGAAGTAGCTCAAGCTATCCAGGAACACACTTTTTTAATTTATAGATAGGCTGTGATTGAACTATGCCCATTTTCAGTAGCGATTGTTTCGTGGCTCTCACCAAAATTTAGAGAAAATTAATGAGTGTGAATTGAGTTATTCTTTTCACACACATACGTAGAACGTACAAACTATAAAATAGCTTGGGCTACTTAATAATCTTTGTACAATGACACTAAGGGGGACATGGGGCAAAATGGAATAACGGGACAAAATACATTTTTTACTTTAAACGACCAATGTTTGTCGCCAATTCAATTTAATGCCACGATTTGTTTTGTTTTTGGCTCACTTGTCCGGCAAATAGTGGCTGTTGTCGTCCAATATGTAATTGAAAGAAAAGATTTAAACTGTTCCCTGAAGTTATGATCTACTATGAAACTTTATTTATGCAATTTATTTATTGTGTCTTAACGGCATCTCAAGGAGGATAATTTCTCTTCCTTTTATTTTTCCGGGCAAAGTAGGTGGATGGATAGTTTGAGGTGAAAAGTAAAGCTAACAAAAAGAATTAGAAAACGCCTTTTTGATAAACCGCAAAATTCATCATCGTCTGATGAAGATCCCTTTAGCTTCCAGTGAGGACGACATATGTGAATGGGACATTCTGTCTGAAACTAGTGAATCGCATGAGATCAAAGGAGACATACTGAAGGGTAAATATTGGGTCCTGTGGAGTATAATATGGAACCTTACTCGAAACAAGTCGAACAGAAGGTGTGTGGGTTACGTGCCTAGAGAAATCAGCAAGATATTTAAATGACCAAAAATAAATTAATGTATGCCTACAAAAAAGTCAAACGCAAAATCCCACCCCCAGAAAAATTAAAAAGGGGTTTTATAATGTCCCTTCCCTCTCTATAACAACTATATTTGAAATAGAAAACATATTTTTTGAAAAATTCCTTATTATTCCTTGGAAAATTAAACAGTTTGTTCCTCCTATAGCGACAAAAAGAAATAGGCGCAGACTTTTCCGAAAATTAGTGTGGGCCGAAAATGATACAGTGTGACTAGAAATAATTAGTACATTGTAAGATCTTTTGGCTGTCTTTAGGTATTTACTAATTTTTGGTCAACCTAGTAGATGTGATTCAAGAGCACCTTCAACAAAAAGTATTCCGTCTTGTCCCACCTTCCCCTACATATATTATTTATAATTCTACTGTGAGTAAAATAAGGATTAATAAAGGAAATAATTAGTAGCGAAATGAAAATTGGCATAGATGCTCACGAACAAATATTGTTAAGAAACTGCTTATTCCCAAGTTAAAGAAGTATGCTCGAATCGCCATCTTTTATGAAACATCTAGCTTGCCATGAATATCGATGGCAACTGTTACGTTATTATATCCACAACTATAACGTCTCACCATATACATACTCGTATGTGTAAACAATTCAAATCGCTACTTAGACTTTAAACATTGTGCAATTAAATTATCTTCAAATCCATCACCATTTGCAAGATTGTTTTTCTGTGCATTTCTTATAGAAAATAGACTCTACATTATTGATGCCAAATCTCCGAAGATAGATGTTTTAGCTAAATAAACCAAAAAACAGCTAGTGATGAAGTTATAAGCAATAAAAGCTTTTTTTTGAGATTTTTTTATTCAAAACCCGTCAAAATCGAGTTATTTATAAATTTTCATTTTAGCTGTCATCTTTTCCAATATGACGGCTTGGGCACGTCTTCCGCAACTCGGTACTACTCATTAACGTCAACAGTATGTATTCGTGAACATGTGCACCAATTGTCAGCTTCCTATCAATTGTTTGCTTTATTCGCTTAATTCAAATTTCACTCGCTCAAATTTTACTATACCAAAAGTAATTTTCAGATGATTCTGTTACTGCATACCGCACGTGCAAATAAGATTATCGACTTTTGCACAATATTACATTTTTGCCTTTTCCGTGATTCTTGTTGCAGGAAACTTCCTTTATAACAAACGCGCGAGTGACACTGTGGAAAATTCTCTGTAATTTCTCTGGCATTTTATGAATCGTGCCGGGTTTGTAAGTACTAGTGTACATAGATACATTAACATGACACGCCAATATTAAAAGATTTTAATTCATTAAGTATATATCGTATTCATTTTGCTTTTTGCATAATTAACGATCATTCCAGTACATCATAAATTATAAGGCGTTTCCACGATGTTACCAGTAGCTGGTTTAATTACTTATCATGTTTCTCTACCGCTAACACACCAGTACTAAGTACGTACATTAACTATTCAATGTCAGAATGTCACTATACCCTATCAGTAGACATCATGCGTCTATTTAAAGTATAAGTAGCAAGAACAGTCTAAGCAAACCATCTGCAGATTTTCTTTGCTTTGAGGATTCAGAACCTCAAAAATCTAGCTGATTAGCATTAACTCGTATTATTAAACCCAGATTCCCCAAATAAATAGGACATAAACCTGCAACGGTTTGTGTGCTTTGTAAAAGGATCTACTTCCTAGATTTAAACTAATCCTACAATGTTTTACATAACAGTCAGTCTCCTATCGGAAGCTATGTACTGATATTTCCTAACAGCTCTTTGAATACACTACAGACTTGAATACACATTCTCATAATTAACTAAAAAATAGAGATGAATCCATGAAAACATTATTCTGTTACAGTTGCCAAGTGCTAAATTTACATCATATTTGTTGGATGCCTCTACTACTTCCTACATTTCATGATCGATATAGTTCATATTTACAAAAATGCATTTGTAGATAAATCCAGACGTCAGTATTGTTGATCCTTCTCTTCCTGATGTGAATTTTAAGTAGGTAGTACATATATAAATACAAAACGTGTCTTATGTAGAATTTAATATTCTACAGACCATTTCATTACTGCGCATGTTGCAATAGTTAAATCAAGACCTCACTTCAGAAGTTCATCTTAAAATAATCTGATTAATTGCATAATGAGTTTAATACAGTGTAACCCAACTAACTTGGTACCAAGTTTTAATTTTCATTAAATGAATTATTTATTTATTAATTAAAAACATATTTCATGATAGAAGAAACATTTTTTGGTTTAATTTAATTTATCGTTCAAAAATGTAATGAATGGAAGTTCAAGATTTCTTCCGTTAATGGCAATAGAAAATTACGTTAGCATCTGCTTGCATAAACTGATATGCAATTCGTTTTTATTCAAGAAAACGTATAAATGTCGAGATAATGATTAGCATGTGTACCATTTATTTCTAAACTACAGTTAAACTTCTCTTAACGGGGACCTCTTATTAATGGGCACCTCTCAATACCGGACACTCTTTTAGGAACTTTTCTAACATATAGGAGGATTAACGTAAAACGACCTCCTAACAACGGGCACTCTCAGTAACGGACACGGGCAGCAAAAATTTCCCCAATTACCATAATTGTTAAGAAATGTACCTCTTTATAACGGGCAAAATGAGCAAGAATGAATGGTCGGTGAACAAGTTTATGAAGAAATTTCAAAATAGAATTTTAAGACGAGATTTCAAAGGGACAATTCGGACAGCGACAAGGTGGCGCGTTGAAATAACTTTGTTAAACCACAAATTGTATTCAAATGTTAACGGGATTTTATACCCTTTTTATACTTTTCAAAACAGTCGGTGAACTCAAAGTAGGTACACAATACACACGAAATATAGTTGTGCGATTTTACTAAGTACATATCCTAATTATCCTTAATCTCTTAATGGCATTTCTCTGAAATATGCTAATGAGGGAACTTCCCGAAGCCGTAGCGGGCGGTTATAAAATATTTCGTAGAATTGTTATCTTCTACCGCCCCCAGTACAACATTTAAGAAAGGGACAAACTTAAAAATTTAATCAGTTTAACACAAGTCACCTAGTTTGATAACTAAGATAGCACCTATTAAGAAAAAGTTCCTTACCATCGAAGAAAAAGTGGAAATTATTAAGTGTGGTGAAAAGCTTAAACTCAGTACTCGTCAACTCGCAGGCAAATTTTTAATTGGAAAGTCTCAAGCCGCTGAGATTATAAAGAAAAAAAGAAAAATTCTCAAAAATTTTGTGAAAATGGGTACAGAAAACGAAAAAAATTTTTCCAAAAATTACAAGTGGTGCATTGGATCAGATTGTGTTCGACTGGTTTTGCAAAGTAAGAAATAAAAATATACCACTATCTGGAGTAATTTTAAAAGAAAAAGCTTTAGAAGTTGCAAAACAATTAGAACTTGTCAATTTTAAAGCTTCAAATGGATGGTTGGAAAAGTTTTGCAAAAGATGGCAAATAAATTTTAAATCCATTTGTGGGGAAGCAGGACAGGTAAACGAAGAAGATGTTGCGGATTGCAAAAAGAAGTTGTATGAGATCATCAAAGAATACGCACCTGAAAATATTTTTAACGCCGATGAAACCGCCTTATTTTTTCGCGCTTTACAGACAAAAACTTTTGCTTTAAAAAAAGAAAAGTGCACTGGCGGCAAAACTTCAAAAGATCGTCTCGCAATTCTATTTTGTGCAAGTATGACTGGGGAAAAGGAAAGCCCTTTGGTGATTGGAAAATCCAAGAACCCACGGTGTTTCAAAGAAGTAAACGTAGATAAATTACCCGTAGAATGGAAATTCAATAAAAACGCATGGATGTCACGAGATATTATGTCCGAGTGGTTGATGAAGTTTGACAGAAAAATGCAACGACAAAAGCGTAATGCGCTTCTATTTTTAGACAATGCACGTCGGACCCACAAATTTCTTTAAAAAATGTGAAATTAGTGTTTTTCCCTCCAAATATGACCTCTCATTGCCAACCACTTGACCAGGGGATAATAAAAGCGTTGAAATCCTACTACAGAAGATATATTACAAAAGGCTTTAGTCTTCGATAGAAAATTCGCAGAATACCGCCGAGCTGGAAAAATCTCTCAATATAGTGGATATCAACAGCGTGGAAAAATGTCAAGGCAGAAACAATAAACAACTGTTTCTCGAAAGCAGGATTCGGACAAAATGAAAGCGAACGTTTATCTAAGGAATACGATAGTGAAGACGAAGTGCCATTGTCGGAACTAATTTTGGAAAATTCGAACAACTCTTTTTCGGATTATGTAGACATTGACAAGGATCTTTGCACAGAAAGTTCGGAAATAGCCATAGAAAAATGCACAAAAGAGTTCCTCGAAGAATCTAAAAATGACGATAGTGATAGTAATAATGAAGAAATAATAAGTACGGAAGTGATTGTCATTAAAGACGCTTATAGAAAATTACAAGATTTGCAAATTTTTTTTATATTTCGGAAGATATAATAGGAACAGAAAAATTGATGGATGTTGTATCTCACGTAGAAAAAGTAATTGTAGAGAAAATGGTTTCTACCAAAAAACAAACAACAATTGATAAATTTTTCAAACCAGTGTAATAATACCTACACATTATTTTATTATTATTAGTATTGTTTATAATATGTAATAATTACATATCTACTACATGTTTACTATATAAGTTGTAAAAGTGTTTTATTACGATATTAAAAAAATACGATTTTTAAATATTGACCTCCTATTAACGGGCACCTCCCCATAACGATAGTTTCCAATTCCCCACAGCTGCCCATTGTTGAGAGGTTTTACTGTATTTATTGCCGCGTTCAAGCATATGCAGTGATCGATTCATTTAAAAAAAAATGTCTTTTTTCACTCAGTTTAGCTCTTTGTTACACAATTCCAATGAACGAGACTTTAGATTTCAAAGTATATTTTACTTGCGTAAATGAATTAATATTAATTGTTGATCAATTAATATTAATCAATTAATAAGTTAATTTACTATAATTATTAATTGTAAAAAATCATTAAAAAGTAATTAATAATAAAAAAGAACCAAACGAAAAACGTGATAAATAACCATTCATTAAAGAATCAAAACACATCACCAGCCAACTTAGTCGAATGGAAGGTGCGTTACATTTCCAATTACAAAACGGATCTAAATCCCGCCTGGGTTTAACTTTCTTTAATAAAAAGTTTAATGTATTTTATAAATACAATTTTTTTATAAATATAATTACATACAATTGTTCCTTAATTTTATAGTCATCGTCTAAAATGTATATTTATGCTAATTAAAAATACCTAAAACTAAATGATTATACATACGTGCCATATTAGCATTCGATTGTAAATTATTCCTTTTTATAAATATTATATTGTTAGAAAAATTGTTTATTTATAAAATATATTAAATATTTTTTTATAAATAGAAACGCGTTCCATTCGATCATCCTGGATGTTGATGTCTTGTGCTTCCTTAATGAATGTCATTCATCATGTTTTTTTGTTTGTTTTTTATTACTTACTTTACTTACTTACTTACTAATTACTTTTTAATGATTCTCTTTATAATATTACTAATTGTAACTACAGTAACTACTACATTAATTTAGTAATTGATTAATATTAATTCATTTACAAATGTAAAATATTATTTCAAATTCTAAAATTTCGCTCGTTTTGGTGTTGGAATGCTATAACAAAGAGGGGAAATGAGTAGAAGAGATGCAGTATGCCCAATCAGGCCCGTAGCCGGCATTGTCTTTCGGAGGGGGGAAGTGAATTTTAAAATATTGTTCATCTCAAAAAAAGAGGTACAAAATTATAATGTGCATGGGGGAAAGGGGGATTCTATCAATATTTTGTGAAAAATATATGAACTGGATCAATACTAAATATATAAAATAATTTATATATTTCGTATAACTTAAAGCAAAACTTTCATCGATATTGTGAAAAAAAATTACATTGTTTATTAAGAGCTGTTGTAAAATAGTAGGGGAGATTCAAGATAAATGAATCCTACGTGCGCACGCGAAGAAATAATATTAATTCGTTCTGCATTTAAGTCGAATACATATGCTTCGGGGGGACTCAGCTTCACGAACCCCTCCCTCCAGCTATGTGCCTGTGCACACTACTCAATATGGACGTGTAATTTTAGTAAACGAATCTACCTGCATTACAGTGCATAGTATAAAGCCCTCAAGCGCACTCTTAAGCGCCCGCATGCTTAAAATGATTACAAACAATATATTCTGAATATTTACGCGCAGTATTATCTACAAGCTCTTCAAAACAACAACTTCAATTTAAGAATTTTTAGAAAACAGTAGTACTATTAATTCTTGAATTTTTCTTTTTATCATTGCTCCTTAATGGAGTATGGAGCACCGAAGCATTTCATTAGTAGTAAAGGTAGATGATAGGATTGTCCAAAATACTATTGGATGCTATACGATTTTATGCCCAACATCCTTTCTCTGTCATCCTTCTCCATGTATTCCGCAGTCTTCTTACCTTTCTTTTATCATGTGTGACATTACCATGCAATTTTTTATTTTTAATTTATCGTTAGATTATTTGTTTTTATCATGCAGGATGTGTGTCCAATACGTCGCCATTTTTTTCTTGTGTTTTTTTTTCGATCTCTTCTGCTCTAGTAATTCCCACAATGTTTTATTTGTTATTTTTTCTCCGATTTCCTATTTGTCACATTTTAAATAGTCCCCGAGATTATTTTATGTGTTCCATCATACAGCGATAAACTAGTTTACTAGAGGGTAATTAATTCCACATCAAGTGATCCAATTTTTTGGAAGTTTTGACCATCACTGTCTTTGATTTTTTCCAAATTTGGCACAACTGTTATACTCCTAAAGATAATTCAAAATCTAAAATATTATATTTTTAACTCATGTGGTTCTTGAGTTGTGCCCTTCTAAAGTGTAAAAAAATGAGTGATTTTGAGCATGTTGGCGTTTACGTTTTCCTTTATAACTTTTGATACAAATAAAATAAAGGAATGAAACAAAGACTGTTTTAAAGTCCATCATTTGGGCTTTAAGATGATGGGTTGTATGGCATACTTTAATATGAAAAAATAATTTATATTGCGCCCCTGAAGTCTTTAACCTTGAATTTCTCAGAAAACATATGATTATAAATTCTGAGAAAAATTGGACATAGAGTTGCATATCTTCTAAATATGTTTGCCAAATTTCAACTTGGGATCTCAATGGGATTGTTACTAAATTATTTTAACAAAATAGCAATGTCCAACATTTTACCGTTAATAATGTTTTCAATATTGGGAACATTGGGAGTTTTGTTTTATAAATGATTATTTTCTGTTTGGTAATTACTTACAAAGAATCTGGGTTAGATAAAACATTAATTAACAAATTAACAACTCTGTGTCTAATTTTTTTCAGAATTTTTAATCATATGTTTTCTGAGAAATTCAAGGTCAAAGACTTCAGGGGCGCAATATAAATTATTTTTTCATTTTAAAGTATGCCATGCAACCCATCATCTTAAAGCCCAAATGATGGACTTTAAAATAGTTTTTGTTTCATTCCTTTATCTTATCTCTATCAAAAGTTATAAAGGAAAACGTAAACGCCAACATGCTCAAAATCACTCATTTTTGTACACTTTAGAAGGGCACAACTCAAGAACTACTTGAGTTAAAAATATAATATTTTAGATTTTTACTTATGTTTAGGAGTATAACAGAAGGGCACAACTCAAGAACTACTTGAGTTAAAAATATAATATTTTAGATTTTTACTTATGTTTAGGAGTATCACGTTTCACCAAAACACTTTTGGTTGAAATCTGCGTGGAATATGATTTACTGGATGCTTTGTTTTATGAATATAAATTAAAACTGAACGTGCTCAAAAAAATAAAATTATAAAGTAATAACCAAACAAGGTCAACTTTTCGGCATTCAAGATGGCGACAAATCAGGAGCAACAGCTGGCATAAACAGACAATATCTCTTTGATGTATTCTTTTTTAATTTGCAGGTTCTTTCCTTCTCGTTTCTTTGTAGAGCACATTCACTTTGAAATAATAAAATGAGCGCAGAGTAATGTGAATGAAAAAGTGACAAATTATTACCCGTCATTGTAAATTCATTGCTTATCAAATTTAGTAATTAGAAATAGAATTAGTAATTATTATAATTATGGAATAAGTACAAAAGTATTACACAGCGAGTTAAACAAAACTGTATTCATTCAAGTACAATCAAACATAACATCATAGTGTAACGAATAGTAAACCCACATATGACGTCATCGAACATTCTAGATGTATGAGTCATCAACTGTATGACTCATCAATAACACCTGCATGTATGACTCATCAACACCTGCGTGTATGACTCATCGACGCGACTTATCGACATGACTCATCAACAGCTGCATGTATGATTCATCGGTTATGTTATGGTAGAACTTATGAAAGATATAAATTGAGATCGCGGGTAGAAGGAGTGCAGTTAATGTTTGACCAGCATAGTGAAATGTACTGTGAATAAATAAATGTTAATAATTATTGTAATACATAAATAGTTTTTATATAAATAGTCCTCTTATAAATTTGTAAATACCTAGCATTTAAATAGTTTGTTAAATAGTTTATAGTTATAGTGTTTTAAATTAAGTGTATGTAAATTAATATTTCTCTTATGAATAGACGACTTAAACAGCATTTTGGTTATTATTTTAAAAAGAACGTTACAATAGTTCATATTCAACATCGGAATAAATCTCTTGATTATTACAAAATAACTCCAAAATGTGAAATAACGCACTGATATCTGATAGGTTTTGATGCAGCTTAAGATCGATAATTTTATCAGCATAATGTATACCTATAATAGTCATTTTTAAACTACTATTGTAGCAGGCTTTATACATTCATTGTTTTGTCCTTTGAAAACTTTGCTAATAATAGTAACCTTAAACGTGAATGATCTTCGTCATCCATACTACTGAAAACCATGAACTGGGAAACAATCGTTGTCATTAATAATAATATAATTTATATGATCGTAAACACCTATTAAAGGCAAATTATCGATTCTAAAACACAATATCAGCAGGTTAATAGCAGCGTATTATGAAGTCGAACAAGGGAATACATTAAAGGCCTATGGTCTATTTAGAAACTATCTACACGCGATTTTTATATTCAAATATTGGCAATATTGGTTTAAACTGAACATTTAATGTAGATTGGAATATAATTTCATATTTAAGCAATAAATTGTTGTTCAATAGCGTGATAGTATTTTTAATTCACTTTATACAGTGTGTCGCATTTAACATGAATACACTCCCGTAGTTTCGTTATTTTAGTTAGTAAAAATTTGAATGTTGGCACAGTAATACATATTTACGACTTGCATTTTTTGAGATACCTAACTTAAATGTGAACTGTAACCCTGTAAACCCAGCCTACCACGACCCTTCAAACAGGGCCAATTCTCGATATTTCGCTGCGCTTTTGAGATATCAAAAAAAGTTATTGGAAAAAGTTGTTTAGAATTTAATTTTAATCTTTAGTAGCTAGTTTCATGACAAAATTCGCATTTTTAATTTTACAGTATGTTAGCGTTGTCTGCACAGGCACACACATGTTTATACCTTATACATACCAAAATTAAATGTATTTTTTGTCAGATTGACATGTTGTGCAATCAAATTTTATTTTCCATGATACTCTATTGAATTAAAAAGTAATCTTGTAACTGTGTACAGATTTAACGCTAACGTACTGAAAAATTAAAAATTCGAATTTTGTCATGAAACTTGCTACTAAGGACCAAAATTAAATTCTAAACAACTCTTTCTAATAACTTCTTTTGATATCTACAACGCAAAGCGGAATGTCTTGAATTGGCCCTGTTTGAAGGGTCGTGGTAGGCTGGGTTTACAGTTCACATTTAAGTCGAGTATCTCAAAAAATGCAATTCGTGAATATGTAACACTGTACTAACATTCAAATTTTTACTCCTTAAAATAACGAAACAACGGGAGTGTATGCATCATAAATGCGACACACTGTATATACCAAGTAAAAGTATTAATGTGAAAATGTCCGTTCAGTGTATTTAGAATTTCAAATAAGCCATAAAATGTACTATAGACTCTCTTAATTTGGCTTTTTCCGTGCAAAGCCCATGTTTGATGGTATAAATAATAATAATAATGCTTATTTCCAAAATGTACAAAAATATGACAAATATACAGATACATAAAATATTTTTAATAGTAATTTATAAAGATAAGATTAAAACAAGCACATATTATGGAAATGTGAAGTAAATAGTCAGGTGATTTCAACACTAAAATCTCTGGTCTTCTCTATATTACTCACAATTCGATATGTGACCACAATAATCTGCACATAATTATGTGAAACTTAAATTAAATTAAATATCACTATTGGTAAGAGTAATAATAGTTACAATATTTTTTTTCTACTATATTAGTGTAGCTACTTAAACATTTAAATTAGTAGAGATATCATGTTTCTAATACGATCTTTAATAAAGGATTCCACTGACAATTTTTTATAGTTATGGTACGGAATTATATAGCTTATTAATCTTATTATAAACATTATAAGTAAATGAACACTTGAACAGTTTTGTGCGATGTGAAGGTGCAGTAATAAGGCCCCATGACTGAGATTTAAATTATGTATGTAAACTAAAAGACAAATTAAATGAGACTCGTATAGGTACTTAAAAAATCAGCTGCGCGCACCGGTGATTGTTGGGTTGCCCAAATATATCAGCACCGAACTTAAACTTAAACTGAAATATTTTTAATGCAAATTTATTTTCAAATTTCATCAAATTCTTCGGTTTTATTTGTATTAGAATACCTATACGAGTCTCATTTAATTTGTCTTTCAGTGTACATCCGTAAGAAATCTTATTTTATTGTACAGATCAGAGGGTATTTCTTGCTTATTTTATGAAATAGAACTAAACAATGTAATATTCGAAGATTGTTCATGTTCCACCAATCATTAACTTAATATTCGAAGATTGTTCATGTTCAACCAATCATTAACTGTCTTTTAACTTGTGAGGGAAATGTTGGTGACGTCTAATTCCATAAATAAGTCTTAAATAAGAATTCCATCACATCACTGAGTCGTTTTAACTTCCATACAATCCATTTAATATCCATCCATAGGAATCGATCGTCCGTTGATAAGTGAATAAGTTTAAGCGTGACAGAAAGAGCGAAGACCTGCGAATGCACAGAACTCAGAAATCGTGGCTAAAGTGGAGAAGTTAGTGTTAGAAGATGGGCGAATTACTGTTAGCCAAAACAGATTGACAGGAAATCGATCAGATCGATACTGCACAACATTTTGCACATGAATAAGGTCTCAGCTTGAAATGTTGACACCCTCGAACAAATATGTGCCGATGCAGATTCTTACAACTATTTTGGTAGAATTGTCACTATGGGCGAAAGCTGGGTCTTATCACTATGATCGTGTCACCAAACAAACCATGGAGTGGCGCAATTCAAACTTTTCGCCTCCAAAAGAAGTCCAGAACGAAACCGTCGACAACTAAAGTCAAGCTCGCCGTTTTCTGGGATTCTTAGAACGTCTTGCTTATTGCTATCAACGGTGCGACCTTATCACTGCGACCTTCTGACAAAATTGCGATAGTGAAAAGGGGTTCTCCATGAAAACGCGTCGTCGCACAAATGCGTTGCAGCGACATCAAAAGAGGCTGAAAAGGGAAAGAGCTTAAAAACTGAGGAGGCTTCATGGTTAGACGATCAAAGTGCGGATTTCTGTAAGGAGGCCATTACGAAACTAAAACATCGATGGGCTGGCTTAGTGCGTCGATTTGGCAAGAGACTACATAGAAGTCCTAAGATTTTAAGAGTTTTGAGAACTAAAGCATTAGTAGTTCTCGAAAACAGCAAAATCTTGACAAGATCTCTCTTGTTATTTAATTTATCTACTCTAAAAACGAGTTTTTCTTTATGAACAGTATTTTTCATAAATAGTCCCTACTGTAATTACCTTGAATCGGTTAATGTATTAGTTGCGTATGTATACGAGTATTTTGAATTTAATATTCCTTCATAGATGCTAGCATATATTTTCCAGTTTTTGATTGACTTATTAGATTATCAGCAATTGTAGAAAAAATAATATTCTTTCTAGAGTTCCACAACTTTGTTCTGATCATGTGCTTGTAAAAAGTTGCTCAATTCTGTGCTCAGTTCTCCTAACGTTATGTTAAGTCAGATTGATTAAGATCTTTTGCTCTCAATATATTATTTACCAGTTAATGATTTTTTTTGTATATGTTACAGATAACGCACAACGTAACCTTAATTTCTTGAGATTCATTTTGTAGGAGATTACGCGCATATGACTGCCTACTTAGAAAAGTACTTAACGAAATGAAGTTTTAGGAGTATGCATGTGCTTATTGAAGCTTATTTAAAATATTCTCGGGATTATTATAGACTTCTTCGTTAAGTTACTAAAATATCAATTTTTCATCTTTCAAGTCCAAATTTAAAGTTTAATATCTGAAATAGACTATACCTCCTTGTGATGTTCAAATACGCAGAATGGTTGATATGGCACATTCTCATTTTGGGTTATTTCTTTTGTGCACATGTCTTAGAAATGCTAATGATTATCAAAAGCAACGGTTTTTTGTGTAATATTGAAAGCACCTCCTATATGTTCTAGAACTTTGATATTTATTTCAATTCATAATTTTATTTAAAAGTACACGAATAAAATCTCTTGAAAATATCACCTCCATGCAATGTGCAATTTCCGCTGTCTATAATTTTGCTACAAAAATATAAAGTATTCGCTGTTTAGATATCACAATTGGTAATAATTTTGATAAGTAGAAATACTCAAGATTGCATAGACAAAATCAAATATTAAAAAATTGTTATTTTGACCCTTATAGCGATATTTTAATTTTGTGCAAATCGGAATTGTCACCTCCATGGTGCTAGTTATGAACGCATCTTATCATTTGAAAAACTATGTGTGTAAGGAACTTTACTAATCGTAGACAACGCAAAGGACGCCATCTCGCTGTTTTTTGATATTCTGTCACTTGGTAAAAGTTAATGGCGGAGTGGTGAGAGAAAACGTATATATTTTTTAATATTAGCAAGCTATGTTGGTCACTTTTGTGGTTTATTAATAAAAAAGAAGGTAAGTGAGAAAGTATTAACTTTTGGCATAAAAACATATGTGACAGTGCGTAGTTTCATAGTCTGCTGTCAGAATTTGAAATCCGTCAAAGAGGTTAGCAACAAAAAATATTTGTTTGGAAAATGTCACCTCCATGGATGTCACTTGCGTGGATCATGGGTATCCACAGAGGTGACGTATTTAAGGCGGTGATATAACAACTTTTTTTCAAGTTTTTATGAATTTTATGTATTGTCTATAAACTTTAACATTGCATGTGCGTCACAAAGGGAAGTTGTATGAATTAATACAAAAATAGTCGAATCAAATACTGTGGTCGTGCATATTTACAATTTTATCAAATAACTTCTGGGGCCTTGGTTTAGGTTATGGGTTGTAGTAATAATAATAATAATAATAATAACTATACAAGAACGCAAAATAATTTGAAAATGTAATTTAGTACCTTAATTATATTAACTACTAAATTCATTTTTAATTTTTATCTTTTAGACAACATAATCATTAAAGAACATAATCTTAAAAAATATCATATCTCGCATTACTCTTGGTTTAGATTTGTACTACAATATTTTCTTCCTATAATGGAAACTAAGGTGGAAATAGCTTGGCTTGTATGTTTGACATAATGAGGAAAACTATAACTACAATGTAGACTGTTTTAGTTCTCCAAATAAAAATGTGTATATTTCTTTTGAACAATTTTTGAGAATGTGCCATATTCGAATTCCCATGATTTTGAACAAATTGCCTTTTCAATGTCTTTCAGTATTTTTTCCTTTGTTAACAATGTTCGGTAAACGTACATTTAAGAGTAGAGTGTTTTACCTGTCCCACAAATGGAGGTCGAACTTAATGGAGTTTTCAAACTCTAAATAGGAAGACCAAGAGTGCTTTGCCCAGATTTGCCTTCTCGTTATATTCCAGCTTGTCATCAACTTCCGCGAGATTAGTCTTTGGCTTGTTTGTAACTCGGTAGCTGACCTTGTGGAGGTCATCGACTAATTGTAAATAGTGGAAAAACTCCGATGAGTCCGACGAATCGTTTAGGTTTTACAATTAGTGGTTTAAAACATTTTCCATACTACAATTCAAATTATTTTTTATTTCCCCTTCCTTTCTCCCTTTTAGTCTTTTTTTCATATATGATTATATTGTGAAGTTATTTTGTATCTTGCAAATTGTTAGCAAATCTTATCTATCTCAGGGTCGAATTACACAATGTTCAATCGTAAAAGTTACCTATAAAATTTCTTTATTATATACCTTAATATGAGACTCTATTATAATCTTTCAATATGGGATTGTTTTATTGAAAGATTAAACATTATCAACAAATATTTAAATTTTTCACACTCATGCGGTGGTTAATAATTTTCAATAAAGTTTGGTTATTAATAATAACCATTGACACATATATCTGAAATGTCAAACATGACAGTTATCAATTAAAATATTTCTCAAGAAGGAATAAGTAAGTATAGCATATATTGTTTATTAGCTCTTTATTTCATAAATCTTTATTTTAGGATTTTAAAATGAAAAGAAATCTTACCCTTGTCAACTTACATGTAAAATCTTTCTTCAGGTAAGTCTTCCTTGTATGGCTATCCAATAGTTTCTTAAAATTTTGACATATGTATTTTTTTCTCTCCTTTTCCAACAATTACCTCCAATTTCACAACCTACAATTTTCACAATATACACTTTCCACCAAGAACCGTGATCACAGCCGTCGATTCTGCAGACCTTACATCACCGGACTACTGGACTGCTTCATAATCTGCTTTCATGGTTTTCTTATTATCTAGGGCTCGAATGATGACTGCCAGCTCCCCAACACCTCAGTAAGTATCTTCAAATCTATTATGATTAAATTACCTTAATAATTATTTTCTTTTACAGGACTATAATGAAGACTTCAAATCCTCCACACCTTGATGAGTAACCAACCCAGCTCAAGATAGTTTTTTAAATTTTAATTTCTTCTCTCCATTACACTTACTGTATCATAATACCCTTTAATTTTTCTTTGTGTAATAAATGCACTTACTCTTCCTTTATTCAATAAAACACTGGACTTCCTTTTTATACATTTTAATTTAACAAATTTTCTTCTTGAACTTTATCAGTTTACATATCGAGGGCATCAGATCAGAGGGGCGTATCCGCCAAATGTGTGATCTGCAATTTATTAGGTCGTATTGATTTCTGGTATCGACCTGCGTGTTGTTACATACGGGCGTATGTTTTGTAAGGCATTAATCTGGCCTTACAAAACATTCGCCCGTTTGTGACAACCCAAGTAGCAAAATCTGTCTATACCAAATGCAGACTGCGTGTACGTGCTTACATTTCATCAATAACATCGCATATATTTTTGGTATAGACAAATTTTGCTACTCGGGAACAACTAGGTCGATACCAGAAATCAATACGACATAAAAATTGAAGATAAAAATTTTGGCGGATACGCCCCTCTGATCTGATGCCCTCGATACACTATATACACATTTATTTTATTTTCTATTATATAGACATATTTTATTTATTTATTCTCACCTAACTTAAAAAAAACCATTTTCTTATTATTCTCATCTCCCCGAGATACCCTTTTTTCAACTATTTTGTTTTTCCCTTTTTATTCAAATACCTTATTTTATTCAATCTTTGGTAATTCTTTCACTTTTCTTATTAACAATGTCTATAACCATAGAAGTGATTGATACCTTATTATTGAAGTACAGAGAGAATTTTAAATATGCTATAGAAAATCAATATACCTTTAAATTATTTACATGATTTTTAATTTTCAGGTTGACTTATGGCTATGATATCCTTTCCTTTTAATATTGTATCAAAATACTATAATAAATATATGCTATTACATTCTGTTTCATTATTTTATAATTATATACAAAATTTTTGTATATCAATATCATTGGATATCATTATGACTTTGTATGTAAGTTTATATGTTTTTATTTATTTATTTATTGATCCTTAATAACCACATCTGTGCAATAATGATTTTCTAAAATTCGAACTAGAAGTTCGACAATAAAATGAAATCACGAAGAAAAGAAAAAGAAATCACGAGGGTGAAAATGCATCGCGAATAATGCGGCGATCACGTGCTCGACTTAGATTGCCTCATGGAAAATGCCGAAAACCTACTTTTAATTTACCACACTCTTCTTGAATTAAAATTTAAATACTGAAATGTTTTTTGAATACTATTATATTACGTTGTAGTTTTTGACATGGTGTTTTTTATAACCCGATAATCATTTTTTTATTAATTTTGCTTAGTTATATTTTGTATTATTTTATTACAGCAAGATGCGTAGTAGGAAACGTATTTTTCGGACACCAATGTTTTCTTTTTGTGACATAATTTTGTATTCAATAAAACTAATCAAAACTATAATGTCTATTGTGCTTCGACCGAATATTCGGGGCTTCGGCAAATTTAATAGTCGAATATTCGGTATTCGGTGAGTCGGCCAAAAGCCGCTTCAGTGCATCACTAGCCATTTCAAAAGACAAAACGTGAAACGAGGAATAGTTATTTACTTAAAGAGCTTCAAAGTGCTCCTTTCCTAGATTAGTACGGAGATTTTAAAGTGATGCCGAAGGCGAAAATCATAAAAACAACCAAGTTTTGTACCATAGAAATAACTTAAATCTTCATGGAAACAACTTTTCCAATTTGGGGCTGGTAAAGAACCATTTCTCAGACACAAAGTAAGTAGACCGGATAAATCAACATTTTAGGCGAGCACATAAAAAAAGTCTTATTTTTATGAGATATTTTATATAACGTTTTTAGAAAAGTATCAGATATTAATGTATTATCTAGCGTAAACTAGTGTTATTCCAATTGAATGGTGGAAATCACAGAGTTACCAAAAATAAAAAATTCACTTCCCATAACTAGCAACGGTTGAAAATTCTTTTTATCTACGACTGCCATAGAAAGTTACATATTCCGCACAATCTAGTAACCGTGAAAATGACCAATTGCAAACAATCTTCAAACTCAACGGTAAAGTATGTGAGGAAGGAGTTCTCAATAATAAGTAGTTCTATTAAAACGCCATAGATGTCACCACTTGCAATATTTATAATATTATTAATTATTTGAAATATAAAATGTTATAAATTTTAGATAAAGGTTAATTTATTTTGTTTAATTAATATTTTACATTAAATTATATTTCGAATGGAAATCCATCTAGAAAAAAAAAACTAAGGTCAGACCCGGGGAATTGAACCCGGATCGCTCGGTTAGTAGCTACAGCGTAACCATTGAGCTACCGAGACGCCTTTCAATGTTTTTTTTTCTCATTATATAAAGCTACAATGATTGTTATTCAATTAAAACGTAAAATTAATTAATGTTTTACATTATTATATAATTTTTAATGTAATTTTATTTATTATTATTGCTAAATTACAATAAAAACATTGAAAACATTTATAATTTGCTACATAATGCGAGAATATTTGACATTTTGAGGTTAATAACCTTGACAATTGAATTGTGATTTTTGTACATATAAATTATTTTTTGAAAACGAGTACATACGTATGATTATTTAGCTGTAAGTACTAAATAGTAGATTGACTGAAATTATACAAATTGTAACCGTATTATTACTATTGTCTTTACAAATTTAATGTTTACTTTTGTCGTTTTTTGTCGTAAATTCTAGATGTATCATGAGTGAATCCGATGAAGGAAAATTGGGGTGTACACTCGTACACCTCCAAACATCGTGGAAGCGGCTCACATTACATCTCTTAATTTATTGCCAAATATTTCACGTAAAAAATATGAATGCGAGTATAAATTCTAGGTTAAAAAACTTTCTTAGCTGTTGGTGGTTTATTACTTTTTTTTGTTGTCGTAGATAAAGTATAGTGTGTAACGCGTGCAAAAACACCAATTTCTCACTCGTTTTCTCAAATCTTCACACTCGTGAGAAATTGGCACTTTTCTGCACTTGTAACACAATATACTATTACGGTACACTCCACATTACAGAACCGACTCAGCCCTGAAAAGCCGCAAAGTTTGTATTTCTCTATAATTCAAAAATTTAACTTCTTAATAGTAACTACCTATTCAGCATAAAAAAATAGAAAATGAATAACTGTGCTCAATGAAGTACACAATGGGAAAAACATTTTTAATTATCTAGCATATAGTAGTATTATTATACTTATAGTTCTCCTACGCGGCCGTCCTACCACTGAAGGCCACTTCTTTTGTCTCATTTGTTTTCTTTATTCTTCAGTTTGGCAAAATATAAAACTGTGATTTAATTATATAAATCACTGATTTTTCCATTAAATCGCTTGATTTAGATCATGATTCTAATAGTGATTTAAAATATCTCGACCCTAAATAGCAACATTTCTTATATAACCATTTATGGAATAGTTTTAAACTTATTACTATAAAAAAATACTTTTATTGTGATATTAATAAATTTTATCAAGAGAATACAAAAAATAATTTCCTAAAGGTCATAAAGGTTGCATCAACACTTTAAGATTATCTTTCTTATTAGCGATATGTCGACGTCATAGGAATAATCAGATACTCTTTTAATTAACTAAAAGTCTGTCTCATGTTGTGACCACAAGATTTTATATTAAAAATGTTGTAAATATAATAATAATAATTCCATTGACATTGGAATTGTATAATAAAACATTCGTGAAATTAGAGCTTTTTATATAGCGAGCATAAAAGCAACGATTGTTATAGAACGGAATATTCGAGTTTTAAGGATAACAACATTATTATAAATTTATAAAACTATTCTTATACACACACAGTCATCACGTGCACTTCGGTTGCTCTGCGATTTTTATTTGGAAACCCAAGATAAATATTACATAAGCAGTTAATATGTATGTATATACAAAGTTTCCTAGATTTTCTTGATAAATATAAAATGTTCACAAGGATTGATACAACAAAGTATGATATTTCAGAACCATAACAATAATAAATAGAACGTTGCCATATAACTAATTATACAGAAATCAAGTGGGCGTGGTAAAAGCAGCGAAAAGATAATTCTGTAAACAAGCGAAAAGATAAGTAAGAAAGCGGAAAAATAATGTATTTTCATTTTCAATTTTCACACACTTCGCAGTAAATCAGGCTTTATTTCGGCAATAACGCGTCGAATGTTGGGTTCCAAGTGCTCAATTGTTTTGCGCTCAATGCGATTTTACATACCCCCAGAGAAAATCATCTAATGGCGTCAAATCGCACGAACGAGGTGGCCAGTTAACAGGTCCATTTCGTGAAATTAATAGTTCGTCAAATGTTTCTCTCAGTAGATTAATTATATCGCGCGCTGTGTGGCATGTGGCGCCGTCCTGCTGAAACCATTCTAATTATCATCGCTCCAAATGCGGCAATTCTGTTTATTGACATAGCCATTTAACCAAAAGTGTGCTTCATCACTGAACAAAATTTTCAAATGAAATTGTGGATCAATAGCAATGTTTCCTTCGGCCCATTCACCAAATGTACGGCGCGAACGATGATCGTGTGGCTTCAATTCCTGTACAAGTTGAATCTTGTAAGCATGTAAACCAAGATCTTTACGCAAGATTTTCCATAAAGTGGATGGGCACAAGTTTAATTGTTGAGCACGATGACGAATTGACGCATTAGGATCATCATCAACACTACGCTGCACACCATCAATTGCTTGTTGTGTACGCACTGTACGACGTCTTACGGGATGCATTTTTGCCAATCCTAATGGGTTCGGTTATGGAAATAAATTGGATACATTTGATTGGTCAGCAGTATTGGCGCAATTGTAATTATTCAAATTTGAAATTCGTTATCTTTATTTTTTACACTTATTTAGGTACTTCAAATTATGAAACAAAACGTTAAGGTTCAGCTAAATAATATAAAATAATTAAAATAGAGTAAACACTGAACGACCATACATAATCGGTGCGATTCTGTTTTAAAAGATAGCAATATTGTTATCAAGCATAATTTGCATAGTTATTGATACGTACTTCTGCACGTTTATTTAAATAAACAGCTGTCTGTAAATTATGAGGTGCTTTCTTTTGCACTGGTAATGAATTAAATTTTGTGTAATGGTGATCTCGTAGATTTACATTTATTTTTATATCTTATATTAAGCCAAGCCTGTTATGGAATTTATAACAAACGTTATTAAAAAGGAGTACAAACATGGGAAATAATGGGTAAGCATAGATATCAATAATAATCATAGCTAATTTGCATAGTTATTGATACGTACTTCTGCAGAATGCTGATCAGTTACTTCTTTTATGCGAAATATATTTTCATCTGAACCAAACAAGTATGTGTACCCAGGAGGCAGAATATGTTTACACCTATTTTCTATTTCCATATTATTGCACCAAATTGTCTAACAACACAGTTATTCACATTAATTTAATTACTGTCACCTGTCATGTTTAACTGTTTACAATACAAAACAACTCATCGTGCACATCACGTGAGCACCCCCAACCAATCAAAAGTCATACATTTATTTCCATAACCGAACCCATTAGGATTGGCAAAAATGCTTACGGGATGCATATTATCGTTTAAAGTAAACGTATTGCGAAAACGATCCACAGTTTCTCGAATTAATCGCTCTGATGGACGATTATGAGCACCATAAAATGTTATTTAAATTGCTACAGGAAGTACCAATATTTACTTTTAAATGCAGTGCTTTTTATATGAATGTCAGGTTGTTTTTTATTTAATAATATGCTGTTTACCTTTTAAATGCAACGTTCTTATTAAGAACTATACAGTACTTGCACTAACATAAAACATTTGTTACGAATTTCCTTCGATTTTGTTAGGTACGTAAAACAACGACTAACTAATTTAACCGTGTGCACGTTTTAACGAAATAAATGAAAATGCCGAATTAACTCAAATTGCTGTCAAAACAAAGCCAAATAACTTATTTCAAAAACATTTATTTTGCATGCAACAACTTATACTTTTATTCTAAAACCACACGCACTTTAATTAAATTATTTTACTACTACTATTTACTATTACTATTTACTTTAAAAATAGTTATTTCTCTGTGTAACAGCACGTACACTTCAATTCAAAGATTTCATAAATAAATCAAAAGTAATGCAACTTATAATTGAGAAATGTGTCTATAAGTCTTGATTTCAAAGCAAAATCAAATACTACATATCTTGTTTTGAAATAGATATTTAAGATGTAAGTGTAAAAAGCCATTCTTTATTGCGCGAACGATTTAAAAAGATGTGAGAGCAATGAAGAGACTTTTTACACGTCTATCTTACAACGTTTTATTTACGATCATAACGCTAGAGTCTTAATTTTATTTAATTGTTTTTTAATTTGTGATTTATGTCATATATCAGCGTGCTTCGATTTTTGCGTGCTAAATTGTTTACCAACCAGTTTGTAAAATATTTTATTCACAATCGATACATAATGTGTTCATTACTGACGTTTAAAAAGTTAGAAAGCAGTTTATTATACACCATAGTCAATAATAAGTTCTCTTGGATAGTAATGAGTTCTCTTGGTAAGTAATATCCATTACTTACCTTTTGCTCGTTCTAAATATTCTCAACAGATGGCAGAAGTTTTCGTATCTACCTTTACTTTTAGCAGGTAACAAACAGCCAGTCACTGTTTTAGGAACTTCTCGCAATTTCGGTGGTGTGCAACTTACATCAGTTTCACTATCAGACATTTTAAATCGTGTAAATTGCAATTAGGAGCAATGTAATTAAATTTGGTTTAGTAGTGACACGAATTTACTTTGACAATTGTTGCAGCAATTGTCATTTTATCGCCACCTGAATAAAAACGCTGGTGTTGTGTCCTACATATATTAAGTATAAGGTATCAATGTAAGAACATAATTATGTACGATTGTGAATAAAATAGCATACATACCTCGGCGGGAAGACATTACGCGTCGAGCAATTGCTCTCCGCGTAATGTTCTACTTCCCGCCTCGGTAAGTAATCTACTATTATGCACAGATACATTATAATTAGACTATTATTGCTACACTCATCTAAACATAACCGTCTCTTTATTGCCCAAGGGCCTCTTTATGGTCAGACGGGCAATAACGAAACGTCAATTAAATGTCAGAAATTTTTTGTAGAACTTGATTGGTTCTTAATATAATTTGTAAACTTATCGCCAATGAAAATAAGCTGAAATTAAATATTTTGGAATAGTAACTATAGTAACGTACTTCGTATAAGCACATAAGTATACGCACAGCGGCTTAATGTACCTACGCACTCATTTAATTATATTTTTTACACAATAATAGATTTGAGAAAAAACTTAATCTGTGCATAAAATAGTGTATGTATAGCGGGCATAACTTCCTAGGCCTCGGCTAACACCTCGGGCTAGAAATAACGCTTCTGGTCATAAAAGCTTCTTTATGCCCTTAATACATAAATAACTAAATAAATCATTTATCATACATCTTTTGTTAACATTAGCGTGCAATAAAAACTTTATAACACTAGTTCAATAAACGTTAACTTTTTACACGAAAATCAGAGTAAAAAGTTGTTACTTTTTGTATGATCATAGATAAACATATACTTTGTTTCAGAAGTAAAAATTTAATATACCTGCATTTAAAAGAACGCATTTGCAGTTCAAATAAAGAATTTATAATTAACATAAAAGTAAAATTGATTTCAAATTAAAAAATCAATTGAAAGTAGTAAACAAAAGCAGAATCTGGCCATTTCGTTTAAATCTACCTACACTTTTTTAAACTCTAAAGTAAATGCATTTATTTGAACATCGAAAATAAGGATTTTTGTTATAAAAACTGAAACTTCTTTTAGTGTACGCTCAAACACCGAAAATGCAGAGTGAGCGAAAAACCAGCCACTATACCTTGTGGACAGTGTCAAACATCCAAACACCAAAATCAGATAATGTTTTGCTAGGAAGTCGTTCTTACCGACAAAGAAGCGAAGAGCGTGTGAAAAGAATTCTCAAACTAGAGAAATTTAAGTAAAGACCTTAGTCTGAGGAGTAGTTGACACTTGCAAAAATATTGAAAAGAGACTAGAAGTTGATATTTTTGCAAGAGGACGAAACGCATAAGTTGATTCTGGTTCTAATAGTCCTACTCAATTTCTATTACTGTTCAAGACAAAAAGAGAAATTGCTTTTTAGTTGCGGAATAGGTTAACTTATCAGTGGTACCTTAAAGCCTCTTTATTTAGAATCAATCACACTTGCTGTGGATTTCATATTTAAAACCTGATAGTTCAATTTAAAAAAAATCCCGATGACATCATTTCCAGTACGAGCCAATGTTCTAAAATAAGTTCTAATACTGATTTTGTAAACTTAAAAGTCGAAATATAGAAAGTCCTTTTAATGCTATTACTATTATAGCCAGAAGCTTGTCCGAATGATTAAGTGTAGAATGTTAAACTGGACACCTTGTATAATGAACTTATACTACCTTAATACAAACTGCTGGATGATTACACGATTAATATATTAAATTGCCTGGGTACCAGAAGTTTCTTGAAATGCCCATTTCCTCATCCAACGTATCGGTGTTGTTATCTTTTAGCGTGCTTGTTACGTTTAGCAGTATTTCGACTAAACGAGGTTGTACTTTGGAAGTTGAAATTATGATATTCATACTATATTATGTACCTTAGGGTGGACCTTAATAGCAGTGTTCAGAAATTTTAACTAGGTGCGCCCCCCTCCCAGATTTGTTCGAAATAAATTCAGGTTTCGTCAAACGGTCGAATTAAAAATTATTTCTTATTCTCTCGAAAGCAGTCTGTCCTTCAGATTTCATAATTTTAGGTCTGAATTTCGAGATATAGAAAAATTAAAACCTTATCGTTGAGGAATATAGATTACAGACGGAGCTACACAGTTTGGCGGTGTACCCCCTAATCAATATAAATTGAAAATAATACAATTTCGATTGTTAATTTGCAAAGAATTCCTGTATCGAAACAATATACCGTATGTCTCATTTGGAAACTATATAGGTACAAAAATTATATCGGCATTCAACGAATGTATATACACAGAGACACTTAGAAATTCGCAGTGGACTAGCAGATCAACTCCTTGTTTCACTATTCTACTCTCTCGAGGGAAAGAGTTCGAATCGTTGCATATGTACATATTCCGGTAATTCCCCAGAATAATTTATCATTTAAGATAAATCGCCGACGGCCAAAAAAAATTACAATAATACCTAGCACCATCTACATCAACTCAGCGCAAACACTATCAAGAACCTTAACATGTTTCTTACTACTACTCTTATGTATGTATATGTACATATGTATGTACGCTGTTGTATACTACATTTGTGTAGTATAGCTGAAAGAAATGTATTCGTTGTAGAAAAAAGAAGCAATACGCGCGTATTTGCATTGTATCTATAGTAGAATTCAGCTAAGAATAAAGCGAAGGAAGGTATAGGGCAAGCTTCACCTTCGCGTTGATTGGCTAAAATACGAGGCACGTTCATACAGCTCAAAAAAGTAAATTTGTGCATAAATTATGTATAAAGCGCCGTTTCAGTTCTACAATAAACGTTACGGCTTACGTTCGCTCAACTACGAAAATATAACTTATTGTGTATGTAAAAAGAAACTATAATCAATGTACATTCATAATTAACGTGACAAAATGCTCATTAATTAATGTACAAAGTATTAAATGAAAGGGGAAATCGGAAATTTATACCTAAAATCCAGCATCCAGCTGATATTAATACTGACAATTTTTGAGGTTATGGTTTAGTTCAAGTTTTTCTAAAGTTCTTTATAATTTTTAGTCCTAACAATAGTTCTTTTAGAACTTACCGGTGCTATTCTTACTAATGTACAGGTATGATGATTTATGTAACAATCTTAATTGAAGTTTAAATAAACGTAATAATATTTTAGTATGCAGTTACTGCAGAACGATGGAAAGATTGCATAGGTATACCACATAATTAATGAAGAAAAACGAAGGTGGAATTTAGACAAAGTAGTAGAGAATATTGTGGAAAAAACATTATAAATTTAGGATCAGAAGAAAAGTTCCAACCCAACGAATCAGACGAAGATGTTGATATTCGGCCAATATAAAATAACTTTTAAGGTTTTTCGAATCATAGTGATATTATAGTGTCATAATAGTGTGTATTATTTATTAATTCTATTTATAAATTGTTCATAAGATACACTGGCATCTTGTACAAAATCACAGAAATAAATTTTATATATTTTTCAGTAAATATGTTGAAAACTAAACAATATTATATTTCAAATTTCCCGCTGTTTTAATTTTAGGTGTGTAAATGTAACTTGGATCGAAGCGCCATCTACTTTATTCTTATTTGGTTTTTACTATAGTAGTACATATCGGAGAATTAAGAAAATTGGGCTGCGATGCTATTGGCTAAACAGAGGGGCGGAAACTTTTTCTGCTTATCGCAGCTGGCAATCGTATACCTTCATTTTTTCTGTCAGGCCCAGTCTTGTTGACACAGCTAAATTATTATAAAAGTAGCAGATCAACGGCTAGGTAACCATGAAACTACTTTCAGAAAGCACATTTACTGAAATATCTTCCAAGTTTTAGGTACTAATAAAGAAAAAAATATGGAAACAATATCTTTTAGGGTTTTTAAGAGTTTCGCAATTTAATTGGCGTATTTTAACAACAAAAAAGTAAAAACGATATTGTACCATCTATCAAATAAGTCTCAAAGCTTATTTTGTACCCATGTAAAAAGTCTTGATTTGGATCTATAAAATAGTCGTATTTCAAACAGAAAAAAACGAAATAGCATGACTCTTGCGGTACCCAGCCCTTTGATACGCCTCTGGAAAAAACAAAAGTTAATAATTAGGTTAGGGTTTATGTTGCGCACATGTTTACTGTAAAAATAATACAAAAAACAAAAGTATTATATTTCAATTCAGAAATCCTATCGAATTGTAAGGAATTTCTGACTCGTAGGTAAAAAAAAGATGTTTTAAGTTGGGTTTTTTTGAGATGATGAAATAGAAGGTATGTTCTGAGGTTCTGACCTACTTTCATTACACCCTTAGAATATGCTCGCGGTTACTTCAATCTGAATGACCATAGATGAACTGATTAGAAGAGCTACATATACTTGATTACAATAATTGTTATGTTAGCATAATTATCAAAAACGGATAATATTAACATTGATATTGCGTGCTTCAGCTAACTTTTTTTAAACTTTAGTTTGTTGAATTAGTTGAGAAAAGATGTGGCATGATTTATGTAACTTGCATTCCTACTATATAGAAGTAATTACTTTTAGTTTTTGATAGCAATAATTAAAAATCAAATCACGTTTATCTAAAGTGCTAAGGCAATAATCTGCATCATCTATCATAAAATAACATTTTATCAAAACGTGCTAAAAATATTAATCCTGCACTTTTAATTGTTTCGTTCATTATAAAACCAGTTTAAAATTTTCCCGCCACTCTCTGCATGAATGACGATAACTCTTCCTTTGAAATACATATTTTTATTTAAACAAAATAAATTGAGACTTACCCACCTCTTGACAAGACACCCTGGACCCCAACAAACTACCTAAAGTAACTAAAATCGAGTTCATTCCTTAAATTTTCGCACAATTTCTTTGAACTACTATTATTATTATTATTCAATAAGCAATAAAAACACTCTCCAAATAGTTGTTATTATCTATTATAATCACTTCACGTAGATTAAAAAATATATATCTTTCCCCTATTCAAAAAAACAGCCTTGCCGTAGTTCTCGTGTCTTACTGCAGTGGGCTGTGGCAAATGATAGATATAAGGGCAAGGTCGTTTTTACCACACGTTGGTTACAATAGTTGGTATTCCTTATAAATTTATTCGGCAAAGATATTGTGACCCCCCCTCTAGTATTTGGAAGTCAAATATTAGACGTTAACTGAAGAAGATTCCTTTATTCTTATAAAAATTTGACCTTTAATTTTTTTAAATAATTAAATTATTAATTAAAATAAATAAATGCATAATTAAATATAATTAAGTATAAATTATTAGTTACCCTTCTTCTATCTCCGATAAAATTCTTCATGTTTGTATACTGCTGCCATCTAGAGGATGCACCTTTCTGTTAATATAATTAGGGCAGTTTCTAAAATAATAAAATCAATATTAAGCCGTGATTTTTTAATATTGTGATAAAAGATATAAATATTCTATTAAGAGATCCAGAAGTGTTTTTAGCGCTTTTTATACTTAAACAAACTGTTTTAAGCAATCCAATTTGTACAGACTTCTTCTCTGTTTTTATTTCTAATCATCGAGTACAATACTTCAATAATAGAGTGCGCCAGATATATAAATGTTTGAATTTTTGGTACAAAAAGTAAGTGTTTCCTTAATCTGATTTGTTAAAAATATACGAAATGGCGTGAAATAGATTGAATTAGTTACAAGAAAACGATTAAGCATGTTTAAATGTATAAATTTGTAACAATTAAGTATGCAACATGGCAGAAAGCAGTACAAAACTTAGAACAAATCTGGCCAATGAGGTAATGAAGCACAAAATATCAATATTTTTTGCTAGTTCTAAAAATTTCTAACCTGGGTATTCCTTTACGACTTGCAGGATTCGCTTTTAAGACACATCGATATTTCTGTATCAGAATCGGAAAAACGAACTAACGGAACACTAAATCTTAGAGATTATTACACCGTTTACCTTATAGAGATGAAGTACGTAGGTTTATCATTTTAGTTATCTATAATTCACATACCTATGTTAATTAATATATACTCTCCTGCTTGATAGATATGGGCTGTATGTGTAGAGTTTGTTTTTCCAGCTTATCAGCTTTTAGAGTTTTTATAGCATCCGATCATGTATTACAGCTGTGATTGCTATCCTGCAAAACTACAGTACCTATTGTATTTTTAAACACTTATGTACTTAATGTAATAAGTGTCTGTAATAATGTAAACAAAATCTTTTCAGAGTTACCGATCCAGATTTTTATGATAAATTAGCCAATTTAACTGCAGTATGGCGTCGTTACACAGAATTCGAACAGCTTCACAATTATCTGCAAGTAACATATCCGTATATTGTGACACCTCCATTGCCGGAGAAAAGGGTTATGTATGGATGGCAAAAGGTTTCTAATGATACGTTCGATCCTGATTTTATCGATCGAAGACGTGCTGGTTTGGAAACGTTTTTATTGCGGGTGGCTGCTCATAGTGTTTTAAGTTGGGATAAGCATTTTATGCAGTTTTTAAGGCAGGAAGATGCATGGAGAGAAGCTTATAAATCTAATGGTAAGATTTAGTGATATAATTACAACACTAGTAATAATTAAATTAAATTCACGTTAGTTGGTTGCTTGTCAAACATTTGTTTGTCCCCCCTCCCCCCAGGGACACTGAAACTTGTTTTCATTTATGCTTCATTAATTATCTTATGGCAAATGAATGGACAAGGCTTCATTTGTCGGAGATAAAACCTTTAGGAGATATGATAAAAAATGAGAAAATTATACACTTAACCAGACCAGACCTAGCGTAACCATAAGCTTGGGCTGTCTATCGAGGACTCGATCAAGAAAGCTACATTCATAAAGTGCTACTCAACTTCGATTCATGTTTGAAGATATTGTCCACCCTCGGAGAATCGAAGCAACATTAATTCCTTATTTTTCAATTAATTTTTTCTCAGTAATGATTTTATTTCCGACACTTAAGATATATATTTTTGAATTTTTCATCATTTAATTAATAAAGTATACTAACAGTTATCTTAATATTATTATATACAAATACCCCAAAAGCTGGTCAAAATTATTTTTCTTATATTTACATATCTCAAAATAAGGTTGATTTTAAAATGAAAACACAAAAAGATACATTCTAAGTACTAATATGGATTTATTTAATTTACAGATTATTGATCACTTTGATAGTACATATTTACTCGATCGATATTCACATAAACTATATTTTTTGTATTTTCATTATGAATATAGATATTAATATGTTAAATCATCGAAAAACAAGAAATAAATTCAAAGTTTGCATTTAATGCCCCAATTATTATATTCAAAAAGTGTGGCATGCAAGATTTTGCAGTTATTAAGTATTGAGGATTCATATACGTAAAATTAAGTAAATAACTAATGGTACAGCAGGTAAATTTTATATATGCTATAATTTAGAGTTTTTATATATTTAATTGATCCATCGCTTATTTGACCAAAGAATATATAGAAAAGTTCACACAATCGATTTATAGTCACTAACTCAATCAGTAGCTTTTTAGACAAGTTGCATTTAACACTACTACGAAAATGTGCAACCTCCTACAACGTGCAGAAATTTATCCTGCTTCCTAATAATGTATCCCGTTATAAAGCCCAGACATTCTTCTTTCAATGTGTAAGGGTCTCAGGTTAATTACGAAAAGACGATTTTTTTCAACTTTGACCAGCATTACAGGTAGTTTGTCCATCTGTGCACCTGTCATTAGACTTAATCCCCATGTTCCTTCCAAAAGGAAGTGATTGAGATATACCCAATTAGCGTAGATTTGCAAAATGAAACGCTATCAGTAACTCACTGGTCAGAACAAGGTTGCCTATCCACCCTCTACTAGCTCTCCAGACTAGTCCTAGAGCTATAAACTGCTCACCCATCAGGGTCCATCTCAAGGGACAAACCCCTTGTCCAGTATTACGACTACTCCTACTACGTGGGTCTTCACTGCCCAATCGAATCCAACCTCAGATGTGGCAGGACTTGGTTTTGTATAATTTTGCCACCCCGGTCTTCTAGCTACAGGCCTGGTGTATCTCTGACCGAGCTTAGTTTTGAATTTACTGAAGTAGAATCCCGGTATGTACTCGTTAAGGTGAAGTTGTCTTGAACGTGAGGCTATAGATTCACATCAACGCTTCTTAAGCGTAATGCTTTAGACGGTTTCTGAGGATCAGATTAGTGTTGCCCCGATTCGGGGTTTTGGTTGTATCGGCCGATGCACCAATTGCGACATCATGCCGATGCATCGGCATTGGGTTTGCTTTGCGCAGTAGTAATAAATGACGAACAAAAGCTATGCTTAGTATCAAAAGTAACTTCCGTCTCGCCAAGTCACATTCATTTCTGCTCAAGGGCTCTCTACTCTTCTCTTCCTATACATCTATCCACGTCTAATAAATCTGTACACGTGGACAATTAATTTTTTTTAGCTAGCGAAAATCAAAGACCAGAAGAAACACAGGATATCATTCAGGTGAAATTCGAAGTGAATTCGCCCTTTATTCTTCTGGACCTACAATTGACAGAAAAGAATCTCCCTTTGCATGGTGGAAAAACAATTTTAAAAAATACCCTAGATTTGGGAATTTGGCTAAAAAGTATTTGTCGGCACCAGCGAACTCAATTTTTAGAGAGAGGTTATTTTCCACTGCCGGTAACGTCTACGAAAATAAGCGAAATTGCCTGCTACCTAATAATGGGGAGATACTTACATTGTTAAACCGAAAACTGCAAACTCTTGACTTCCAATATGACTTTGAATATTAGCTTACACTCGTGTACAAAAAGCTTCGTTAATAAAATATAGTTATTGTAGTGTTGCCTTTAAGAAAAAGTCTTACATAAAAATATTCCCTTAGATTTTCAAATTGCCGATGCATCGGGGAGAATCGGGCCGATGCGTATCGCCAGATTGCCGATTGCCGATGCGCGTGCCGATTCGGAAAATAGCGGAATCGGCGCCGATGACTCGGGGCATCACTAGATCAGATTACTGGAACTGAACAGCCAAAACCTGATCCCCATAGTTTCATCTCCGTAACTCTACCACACATCACTGATATATCTTCTATGTTTGGGTGGAGTAGAAGACTGTTTGTGGTTAATGAAAGCTTTATTATTTTACATTTAAGATGAGAGAATAGATGCTTGAACTATTTGGTTTCTGAATTATTTTCTGACTCTGTTTACATTTCATTGCCTTGTGTACTACAAATTAGCCAAGCCACCGGTGATCATCATATTTATTCCCCCCCTTTTGTTTGTCGTTTAATGGGCTAATCGCATGCTGTGATAAAAGTTGTAGTGTTATTGGTTGAATTTGATATTACGTTTTTGTTAAAAAGCGGTTTTGGCATAGGTAGCAGATATGGCCTTACAAGTTTTTTGAAAAATGGCATGGTCGAATGCACTTTCTGGCGCGGTTGCCAAATTGCCGATGATAGAAGCAAACGTCATTCTGTGTTTGTAGTTTTTCGAATACATGTGAACGAATAGGTGTTATTTGTGCTAAGGTGTTATAGTGCATTTGAACTAAAACGAGTATTTGAAATATTCCCAGTATTTCCCCAGGTATCTCCACGTATTCCTAGGTATTTGCAAGTATTCCCAGGTAGTTCAAAAGTATCTCCAGGTATTCCCATGTATGTCCAAAGTATTCTTATTTGCATTTCCAAGTATTTCCAGATATCTCCAAATACTCCCAGGAATTTCCAGGTATTCCCAGGTATTTTCAAGTTTTCCCAAATATTCTCAGGTATTTCCAAATATTTCCAGGTATCTCCAAAGTATTCCCATTTCCAGTTTGGAAATACTTAAAAAAACATCGAGTATACCCATGTATTTCCAAATATTCCCAGTATTTCCCCAGGTATTTCCAGGTATTCCCAGGTATTTCCAAGTATCTCCAGGTATTCCCATGTATGTCCAAAGTATTCTCATTTGCATTTTCAAATGTTTCCAAATACTCCCAGGAATTTCCAAGTATTCTCAGGTATTTCCAAGTATTCCCAAATATTCCCAGGTATCCAAGTAATCCTAGGTATTTCCAAATATGTCCGGTATTTCCCAAGGATTTCCAAGTATTCCTAGGCATCTGCAAGTATTCCCAGATATTTCCAAGTATCTCCAGGTATTCCAAGTATTTCCAGATATTACCAAATTCTCCCAGGAATCTCCAAGTACTCCCATTTCCAGTTTGGGAATACTTAAAAAACATCGAGTATTCCCATTTATTTCCAAATATTCCCAGATATTTCCGGTATTTCTCCAGAATCTCCAAGGATTCCTAGGTATCTGCGAGTATTCCCAGATATTTCCTAGTATCTCCAGGTATTCCAAGTATTTCCAGATATTACTAAATACTCCCAGGAATGTCCAAGTATTCCCAAATATTCCCAGGTATCCAAGTATTCCCAGGTATTTCCAGATATTTCCAGGTATCTCCAAAGTATTACCATTTCCAGTTTGGGAGTACTTAAAAAAATCCAGTATTCCCATTTATTTCCAAATATTCCCAGATATTTCAAAATATGTCCGGTATTTCCCAAGGATTTCCAAGTATTCCCAGGTATTTCCAAGTATTCCCAAATATTCCCAGGTATCCAAGTATTCCCAGGTATTTCCAAATATTTCCAGGTATCTACAAAGTATTCCCATTTCCAGTTTGGGAATACTTAAAAAACATCGAGTATTCCCATTTATTTCCAAATATTCCCAGATATTTCCGGTATTTCTCCAGGATCTCCAAGTATTCCCAGATATTTCCAAGTATCTCCAGGTATTCCAAGTTTTTCCAGATATTACCAAATACTCCCAGGAATTTCCAAGTACATATTTCCAAATATTTCCAGGTATCCAAAGAATTTCCTTTTCCAGTTTGGTAATACTTGGGAATAGAAAAAACATCGAGTATTCCTATGTATTTCCAAGTATTCCCAGGTATTTCCAAATATTCTCAGTATTTCCCCAGGTATTACCATGTATGTTCAAAGTATTCTCATTTGCATTTCCAAATATTTCCAAATATGTCCGGTATTTCCCAAGGATTTCCAAGTATTTCCAAATATTCCCAGGTATCCAAGTATTCCCAGGTATTTCCAAATATTTCCAGGTATCTCCAAGTATTTTAAGTATATCCAGGTATTCCCATGTATGTCAAAAGTATTCTCATTTGCATTTCCAAATATTTCCAGATATTTCCAAATATGTCCGGTATTTCCCAAGGATTTCCAAGTATTTCCAAATATTTCCAGGTATCCAAGTATTCTCAGGTATTTCCAAATATTTCCAGGTATCTCCAAGTATTTTAAGTATATCCAGGTATTCCCATGTATGTCAAAAGTATTCTCATTTGCATTTCCAAATATTTCCAGATATTTCCAAATATGTCCGGTATTTCCCAAGGATTTCCAAGTATTCCCAGGTATTTCCAAGTATTCCCAAATATTCCCAGGTATCCAAGTATTCCCAGGTATTTCGAAATATTTCCAGGTATCTCCAAAGTATTCCCATTTCCACTTTGGGAATACTTAAAAACACAGCGAGTATTCCCATTTATTTCCAAACATTCCCAGATATTTCCGGTATTTCTCCAGGATCTCCAAGTATTCCTAGGTATCTGCAAGTATTCCCAGATATTTCCCAGTATCTCCAGGTATTGCAAGTATTTCCAGGTATCTCCAAAGTATTCCCTTTTCCAGTTTGGGAATAATTAAAAAAACATCAAGTATTTCCATGTATTTCCAAGTATTTCCAGGTATCTCCAAAGTATTCCCAGGTTTTTCCAAGTATCTCCAGGTATTCCCATGTATGTCTAAAGTATTCTTATTTGCATTTCCAAATACTACCAGGAATTTCCAAATATTCCCAGGTATCCAAGTATTCTCAGATATTTCCTAATGTTTCCAGGTATCTCCAAAGTATTCCCATGTATTTCCAAATATTCCCAAATATTTCCAAATATTCCCACTATTTCTCCAGGTATCTGCACGTATTCTCAGATATCTCCAAGTATTCCCAGATATCTCCAAGTATCTCCAGATATTCCCATGTATGTCCAAAGTATTCTCATTTGCATTTCCAAGTATTCTCAGGTATTTCCAAGTATTCCCAAAAATTCGCAGGTATCCCAAGTATTTCCAAATATTTCTAGGTATCTCCAAAGTATTCCCATTTCCAGTTTGGGAATACTTAAAAAAACTTCGAGTATTTCCATGTATTTCCAAGTATTCCCAGATATTTCCAAATATTCCCAGTATTTCCCAAGGTATCTCCACGTATTCTCAGATATCTCCAAGTATTCCCAGATATTCCCATGTATGTCCAAAGTATTCTCATTTGCATTTCCAAGTATTCCCAAATATTCGCAGGTATCCCAAATATTTCTAGGTATCTCCAAAGTATTCCCATTTCCAGTTTGGGAATACTTAAAAAAACTTCGAGTATTCCCATGTATTTCCAAGTATTCCCAGATATTTCCAAATATTCCCAGTATTTCCCAAGGTATCTTTAAGTATTTCCAGGTATCTCCAAGTATTCCCAGGTATTTCCAAGTATCTCAAGGTATTCCCATGTATGTCCAAAGTATTCTCATTTGCTTTTCCAAGTATTTCCAGATATTTCCAAATACTCCCAGGAATTTCCAAGCAAGAATTTCCAGTATTCTCAGGTATTTTCAAGTATTCCCAAATATTTCCAGGTATCTTCAATGTATTCCCATTTCTAGTTTGGGAATACTCAAAAAAACATCGAGTATTCTCATGTATTTTCAAATATCCCCAGATATTTCCAAATATTCCCAGTATTTCTCCAGGTATCTCCACGTATTCTCAGATATCTCCAAGTATTCCCAGGTATTTTCAAGTATCTCCAGATATTCCCATGTATCTCCAACGTATTCTGATTTGCATTTCCAAGTATTTTCAGGTATTTCCAAATACTCCCAGGAATTTCCAAGTATTCCCAGGTATTTCCAAGTATTCCCACGTATTTCCAAGTATTCCCAAATATTCCCAGGTATCCAAGTATTTCCAATTATTTCCAGGTATCTCCAAAGTATTTCCATTTACAGTTTGGGAATACTTAAAAAAACATCGAGTATTCCCATGCATTTCCTAATACTCCCAGGTATTTCTAAGTATTCCCATGTATTTCTAAGTATTCCCAGGTATTTTCAAGTATTCCCAAATTGAGAAAATTTTACTTTTTATTAATAATGAAAAGGTACTGGATAGCTGCAGATTCAAATGCAAGGTCAAAAAAATGGTTCGACATAACTAATAATAGAAGCGATAGAAAGCTCGAAGAATTTCTAATTCAACACGATCTGTTTGTAAGAAATTAAAAACTGTGGCATTCCTACATGTGAAACTTCCAGACGCGGAAGAAAATATAACAGCGAGTAATGACAGTTTGTTTCCACATTTAAGGTAATGGAAATGCAATAATGAAAAAAGTTGTTCAGACCATAAAGTTATACAATTTACCATAAACAACATAATAACACATCAGAAATCACAAACACTTCCACAGGATAAAATACAGTATAAAAAAAGGAAGTTTTGAGAAAGTTGAAGATAACACAAAACCTTAAGCAAACTTTTTACTATTATCCGGAAACATTAAAAAATATTGATGTAGATCTAAGGACTAAAATTAAAACTATACCCGACTTAGAAATAGTAATGGAAGAATTCTATGCACCAATACAAAAGACAGTTATTTCTACCAAAAACGAATGGAAAAGTGGTTCATGACCTTGGTGAACACAATGAGGAAGAGATAAACGCAATGAGAAGGAGGTACCAAAAGACAAAAAACATTGATCTAAGGAAAGAATAGTATATTCTGTAACGAGGTTAGAATGGAAATTCGATGCGAGTGGAAGGATCCGAACGTGAGCTGAAAGCGAGTGTGAGGAACCACGAGCATCGAATATCCATTCTAACCGAGTAACAGACCGTGCTTTCTCCAAGACCATAAGAAAATTTAAACTTAACAGTATTTACAATTTGAAAACAAGCAAATAACCTTAAAAAGTATGATATTTAATGTAAACAATGAAATCAAGGCTAACCGTTTTTTTTATTATACTGTTACAGAATATTTATTCCATATCTAGTGATGGAATGAAATACATGCAAAATACTTATGTATTTGTAAAAATTGTCTACTTACAACAAACAAGAGAATATGTAGTAGCAAATGATAACCAAAACAAAAACTGAATGTAAGAAATACTGTAATGCAACTAATGAAATGAATCCACGGAATTCTGTATACAAAATCGCAGTAGGGAAAAAAACCTATATTAGCAATACTAAAGAAAATAGATGCACATACACTAAAAATATGAAAGATACTTTGACCTGTATGATACAGATGATAAAGCAAGTGTGATAAAATACGAAAACATCTAGTAAACATTTAAACACTGATAATTGACAAAGATTTTACACGGTAAGAAATACGAAATATCTTGACAAGGGTAGACCCTGAAAAAACAGCAGAAGATGGTGTAACAAGTGAAATAATGCTAAATATACATAAGTTTCTATTATTTGATACTAGAATAAACAACGAGTGTTTAAGAAGAGTAATCTTCCCAAAACCATCTTCATACTCGGTAATAATACCTATATAATTAAACCCGAAAAAAAAGCAAGTGACGAAGTTACAAAGTTCAGACCAATAAATCTAATAGATGTGGGAGGAAAAGTACTAGAAAAACTTTTAATAGCTATACTTAAGCATCATTAATATCATAGAAAGCTAACGAATAAAAATGAGGAACCTAAAGAAATCCAAATGCCCCAAATATTTGTATAATTTGCCAAAAAACTATTTTGAAGATTATTCGCTTCACTTTCAATAATTTCAATTAAGATCAAAAAAGCAGAGGCCAAGGGATGTCCTCAGGGCCCATGTAGCAGACCAAGTTAGGGCACATACTCTTGAACTCATACGAACTAGTTTTGTATGCAAGATGATGTAATTCTTTATTACCTTCTAACATTTGATTGGATACGTTACATCTTATGATGTAAAAATGATGTCATCACGTATGCGAGATTTGTTTGTATGAGTTTAAGAATACGGGGCCCTATGAAACATTTTATACAACGATCTACTGAACTTACAATACTCAAAGAAAAGCGAAATTATTGTTTTCGCATATGATTTGAGTATTCTCATGAGCAGAATACTCTGGAAGCCAAGAATTAAGCAAATCTGAATCTTGAAAAAAATGAGACATGGGCAAGAAACAATAAAATGAAAAATGACCAGAAATCACAATTAAGGTTGATATCAAAAAAGAATAAAGCTAATAGAGTCAAGCTGAACATTTATCTGCACAACAATAACTTAACACAAATAAATAACATTAATTGGAATTCTATCCATCTTGTAAGTAAATAAATTAACATATTTGAGTATATAGTGAAGTCTCGCTAATTCGGACTAATTAAAACAGGGGTAATCCGAATCATCGCGGTTTCCGGATTACTGTGTCTGCAGAGTTACAATGTTTTATTTGTACATAAATGCAATTAAAACATTCTGCAAAAACATTTATTTAAAAATAAATAAAACTAAGAAAATATTTACTCAAAACTTTAATAAACACTACAGCATACTGCAGAAACACGCACTACCCAAAAGTATGTTATTGAGATCATCAAACCTAAATTGGGGATTAAATCAGGAAGTTTTGAAGATCGTGTACAATGGAGCAATATAACTGTTGTTAACATATGGTGCACCAGTATGAATTACAGCTCTCCAGAAGAAAGATAATCAAAATAAACATTGAGATTAACTTTTTGTAGATGGACTATTATTTTCGTGCCTTACGTTTTAACATTCTGTTGAGAAGTGGTTGTTACATTATTTGATGCAAATAACTCCTACGTTATTTTTTTAATTTATAATTTTTTGCTTGTTTAGTATTTTTAATGTACTGTGAGTACAAGAGGCGTACTTAAAATTTTAAATGTGATTTTCTCGAAAACTAGCTGTTGATAAGGAAAATATGTTCTAAATCATTATAGTCTACCCCCCTCCCATTACTAGGTTTGTAGTTATATTAGTTACGCCCTGTATAGATATTCTACAGCACCTCTAGCGACTACAATCGATACATCTCATCTATTTGTAAAAATAATTAGAAAGGGTAAATGATGTTAATTTAAATATGTAAGATCTCATCTTATTTGAAGTAATTGTTAAATAAATTACGAACAAATAGGAATGGACACCAAAATGTTAGAAGAAAAAATGTTATATAACCTTTTGCATTAGAAATAAAATTTGGAATCGATAAAAAAAAACTCCGGCAAGTTCAGCTCACTGATTCCGGCCCTCTGTGCAACTCTGAATAAGTTTCTGAAGTCAAATTAAGGCTTGTCCCAGAAAGTTTTGCACAGTTTTTGTGTGCATGAATGCATATTTAAAATAACTACAAACTGTTTGTTAAAATATAGGTGTGATTGGTAATGCATATGCTTCAATTATAAACCGCCTATTGGTAGCTGACCCTGCACAGTCTTAAGTAGAGTTGGAAACGTGAAGCGGTGCATTAAGAAATTTTGCACGTTTATGTTAAAATTTCCTAATATTGAATGATGAATCTATTTTAAGTTTGACTTTACTCCTCTAGCAAGTCCACAATACTATACAGTAGTCAGCAAGGAGAATGTACCAGATAATCTGAGACAAATTCCAGCAGAAAAATTTAGACCGAAGGTACTCGTTTGGCAGGTTACCTCTACGTGTGGTCTTCACAGTAAACCACTGTTTTCAGAAGGCACAATCAATCGCGAAATTTGTTACTAAACATTTGCTAAATGTTGCCAGCACTAAGTGCAAGAACTACTACTACCATTTGTACCAAATCATACTAAAGTAACTTTGTTTTGGCCAGACCTAGCAACGTCGCATTATGCCAAAAGCACTAAAAAGTTGATAGAAAACCATAATATCCATTACGTCTTAAAAAAAAGAACCTGCCCACCACACCAGAACTTTACTCAACTGAGAGATACTAAGTCCTAATAAAAAAATATATTAAGGGGAAACAGAACATAAGTTATAGGGAGGATATAAGTTATTTTGTTTGTTGGACAAAACGTATTTTGAAAGTCTGCTCCTCAACTAGCGTGATAAAAATCTGTGAGGACAGAACAGAACGAGAATCTTCTAAAATTAAATGAAAAAAGTTTAGTAAAAATTCTTAAACAAATATGATGAACTTTAACAGGTTTGTTATTAAACATTCAGATGGAATTTGCATTGCAAAATGCATCTGTGATAACTTTGTAAAAAATGAGTATCATTTTTATATTCACGATGCTTTTATAATCCACTACAGAGTCCTGAGTTTCATGAGTGTTTGATAATTTTGTTATTTTCAGGCTATTTACAACTAGTAGAAAATAAACTCAAAGGCCTTGGTGTAGCTGTTCGTTTAAGAAAATCCGACCATAGATTTCAAGATATAAGAAATTATAGTAATAACTTACAGTCCAATCTAAATAATTTATTGAAAGTTAGATCTCGTGTAGCTGAACGTCAATATACCATCCATAAACTTCACGCCAACTATGGGAGAGTATTTAGTGAATGGAGTGCAGTAGAAAAGGAAATGGGTGATGGATTGCAAAAGATGGGACATTATTTAGATTCGTTGGCATCTAGTATTGATGCAGCATTGGAAGATGAAGAATTACTAGCTGACCAATTAAAGGAGTATTTATTTTTTTCTGGTGCTTTACAGAATGTTTGCAAACACCAAGAGATGTTGCAGCTTCAATTGGAGGATGCTGAAGGTAGTGTCGCTTCTAAGAATGTGGAAAAGTCTAAAGCGCAACAAGGAAAGTTGAGCTTGATGTCTAGATTATTTGGTGCTGTTGATACTGATGAAGTTAGAGAATTAAAGGTCAATTTACTCGATCAACAAATCCAAGACGGTGCTGAAACTGTTTCGAACACAAAGAGTGGATTAAAGTGAGTAATTTAGTTTTATTAAAAAGTTATTTTGATAACCTGTTTGATAAGAACACATTTGTCCTGTAATTTAATGTAGTATTACAAAAATTGAAATTAAAACTGGATTTTGGATTCTGCTGGAAGACATTTGACACTCGATATTTAAATTGCAGTGCAGGCATTAAAGAATGATTACAATAATATTATACATTTTTTATGAATATTATAATATATTAAACTATTGTTGCAGTGATTTCTGTACAAAAGCTTTAAATGACATTGAAAGATTCCAAACCCAGAAAGTATTAGATCTACAAGAAACTTTAGCTGCATATGCTATATTGCAATTGAAAACTGCCAAGAAGGTAAACAAACATCTTTCTTATTCAGTTCATATTTTTAGAATAATCTTGCATTTAAACAAATTTCAGGGTCTGCAAACATGGATGCAGATAAGGGATTGTTTACAAAGTATTCCGTAATGTTTAAATGTTCTTTGACCAATTTTAGCATATTTGAATATAGATACATTCACCTCACATTATTTAGTTTTTAAACCTTTTGTTGTTTATTTATTGTGATAATATATTATGTTGTTAAATGTTATCAAAGATTACATAGTTAAATAAAACCACTTATTGTTAATTGTTCTAAAAATGTTTTATATATATTTTTTATGAGTACTTAACAATTAACATGTACCTATTAAAATTAATTCCATTATTATTATTATTGCATAATTAATCACATGAATGTTTTTTGTAAAGAAAATGTAAGTATAAAATGAAATAAAAAAAAGTCAAATCTATCTCTTAATTTTTATCTGTCGCTTACTTTATCATAAGGTTTATTATACCTTGAAATAAATAAAGATTAGTAAAAAGTTTCACAGTATTTATTAAAATATAACCTGACAATATTGTTTCGACAGCTAAGCTGTCATTATCAAAGGTAATATAAAAGGTGTATTCTTTTTACCACAGATCGTCTTAGTACTAAGATGTACTAAGCCAAGATAAAGTGAGATTAACTAAGGCTATTGAAAAGTAAAAAGAACATAGAAACATGTTTATGTTAACAAGCAGAAACACACAACATAACCACAAATTTGCAATCGATTGTGTTTTCACAAGTATGATCAAAAATATTATTTTATATTACTTTCCTGCAATATACTATGATAACTGCTGTAGCTTAAATTCATTTTTAATAAACTACGTATTTATATATACTTTCTATGATCAAACATTTATTTACATATGACATAATAACCTCAAAAAAACTTTGTGTCACTTCATACTTTGAGCTAAATAATAAGTACAGACTCAGTTGGGGCAAGGGGAGGACAAGTTATCTCAGTACCAACTCACTTGTGACAAGTAAATAGAACACAACAATTTACTAAGATAATGAGAATAAGTAAGAATCTCACTTAAAAATGGTAAAAAGAATACAACTAAATATAAACAAACACGTCGCTAAGGTAGATACAAAAATAGGTAACTAGATAAAAATAATAATAATCAAAATTAAATATCTAACACTTCCAATAACGGAGAATTACTGAGCTCAAGTTGTTCATTCATTAATTGAGCTCAGTAATTCTCCATTATTGGAAGTGTTAGATATTTAATTCTGATTATTATTATTTTTATCTTTTTATCTAGTTACCAATTTTTGTATCTACCTCAGCGACGTGTTTGTTTATATTTATATTACCTTTGATAATGACAGCTTATCTGTCGAAATATTGTCAGGTTATATTTTAATAAATACTGTGAAACTTCTTACTAATCTTTATTTATTTCATGATTATGGAGTTCCACAAAGTAAGACTGGAAACAATAAACAAGTTTATTATACCTTATTTATTAAGGTGGTTCAATAAAAAAAGCAAAGTCGTAAATCTTATGCTCTCATCCCCTAGGATTATTGTATATCGAAAAAAAAGTAACCCTATTTTTTTATTTTGAAATCGGACGATGTTTAGGAGTGCCTCAAAGCCCTTAAAGTTTCCTATGTATTTTATATGGGGAAAAAACACGTTTTCGTAGATTTGATATAGAATTCTAGAAAATCAATATTTTTCAACCGGACTACTCTGTTTCTCTTCAGAAATGTTCTGAGAATGAGATCCAATAATTTATTTATCAAAATATTTTATATTAAAAAATAGTAATAAATATTTTTTCACGATTTTTCCGTGTTTCTTCCATTTATGGGGTTTTTTGCGGGTCTGTAAAAAATAGTTAATATAAAAAATTTAACAAATAAATTATTGGATGTCATTCTCTGAACATTTCTGAAGAGAAACAGACTAGTCCGGTTGAAAAATATTGATTTTCTAGAATTCTATATCAAATCTACGAAAACGTGTTTTTTCCCATATAAAATACATGGGAAACTTTAAGGGCTTTGAGGTACCCCTAAATATCGTCCGATTTCAAAATAAAAAAATAGGGGTACTTTTTTTTTCGATATACAATAATCCTAGGGCGTGAGAGCATAAGATTTCCGACTTTGCTTTTTTGTTGGACCACCCTATTGTTTATACATATACATACTTTATTGACTTTGTTGCTTTATCTAAGACAAGTTAACATGATTCTAGTTCATAGCGATACCGTAATTTTGTTTTTAATAAGACATCAAAATGTCTACTTACCTGTGTTTAATATAAGTATGGTTGGAGTAATGAAAGGGAAAATTACAGAAATGGAAATTTTTAAACGTTTCTGAGCTGTTGGAAAAGGATTAGCATCTCCGATGTAATTTCCATTTCAGATATATTTTCGCTTCAGAGATTTTGTGAGATATTTCTGGGAAGTTTCTACTGAAATACATATTTCTAAAAAATTTCAAACAAAATGTTTTGAATTTTAAGGAGGCATCGTACGTAAATTTTAAATAAAATATTACGATTAAATTTTAATAGTACATTACATAAGAAATTGGTCTTATAAGCTTATAACCGATCAAGAAACAAGAAAAACCCGAAGGATCAAATATTTCCAGTTTTAGAGATTTGAGTTCTTAACACTGAGAGTATCATATAATATCTTTTGTGCTAACGACGCTATTGAAAATACTTTATACAGAGTGAGGATTTTAAAGTGTTAACCGGTGATATCTCAAAAACGACTTGAACTATCTGAATGCAATTTGGGTAATTGGTACGAAGGAGGGACACAGTGGCGTAGCTAGGTGGGGCAAGGGGGGCGGTCCGCCCTGGGTGACAGTCATTTTAGGGGTGACACCATTCTCGGGATGACACATTTCACCAACTGAATGATTTTAGTGAATTTATGATTTAAACACATTCAATAATTTGAATTTTTACTCTCAAAATCAGAAAAATATTTCTTTTTGTTTAGTTTATTTTTACTATCTGATAGTAATAATATGTAATTTTAGCTTTAAAATGATATTTCTGCTATAGAAAATGTATCACTTTTCAATATTCATATGTATAATTTGAACAATTTATGAATTTCTATTTACATTTGTATGTTTTACGAATTACAAATTTTAAAATTTCGCGTGCTTTTAAGAGTGCCTATGAGTCAGTCGAGGCTTTCCGGCTTAGCTTTATTGTCTATTGAAAATGAAATAGCATCTGAAATTGATTTTGAATATGTTATAAATGAGTTTGTTGCTTTAAAATGTAGAAGAAAATTGTTGTAAAAGAGACATAGAATCATAGTCAGTCATTTTTGTTCTTATTTCATGTTGTAATCTTTCATGCAATAAATAAAATAGTAACTGAAGAAATTTAATGGGATGATACATTTTTTTCTTTGAAATTCGAATCTACATGAAAAACTAAGCATGTTTACACAATATTACTAAATTTGCTCCACAGAATACATAATTTATTAATTATTAGATTTGAAATAAAAACTAATGCCCCCTTCAACTTCTACACATTTTTCTGTAAACAGCTTTTGCAAAACTTCAACATTTTAGGCGCAGTAGATGTATAAACCCTTATTAAACAAAAAGTTTTGCGTTCCATGGCATATGGGTTTTTGGTACTTATTACAGATAATTTAAACGATATTTAACATAAGTTTGATCAATATTGATTGATTATATAATTTTATAACGGTTTAAAAAACGCGATTTCGGCAGTTTCAATTTTGCAACTTAATTATTGCAATTATAACAATCAGTGCCATTTTGTAGTTATTTCTATTACAAACAAGTCATATACGGAACATTTTTTCATTGAATGTCATCCTGATGAGCTACAGAAGAAAAACTGCCTCGAAGACGGTTCCCTGCCGACTAGACTACAAGTAATGATATCCAGGCTTAATTCTAGCAGTATTGCTTTTTAACGATGTATGATCAGTTGATATTCTTTGTCTAATTAATGCATCTTCGCATATGCGAATATTCTTATAATATAAGAATATTCTTACTTCCAGATTAAAGGACGCCAATTTGTTAAAGTTGCTTTGTACATAAACTATGATTAAACAAAATTTCTTCATATCTAAAAACTTTAATATTGCGCTATTATTAAACTATTTACTTTCTTGTTATACCTCTTTTTTTATTTTTGACACTGTGTACACTCATGGACTTGTAGAACTAAATGTTAGACATAGTATTATATATGGTTGTTTTTTTTTCTTCTTTTTTTTAGTATTTGCTACTATAATAGGCATATTATAATTTGATATTTTTTGTTTTTTGTAATATTATTGTGTATACATTAAGTTTTGTACTCTATTACTTTAGCATTAGACCTTGTACCTGTTGAGTAATTGTATAAATAAATAACTAAATGACATACATGGACTGGCAAATGTATGGAATTATGCCCGTAACTTTTTAAATATCTGTCAAAAGAAAAAATGTTTAAAAGTAATTTCCAAATAAAATTTTTACGCTTCTTACCTTTTTTCATTATTACCATAAAGATATATTTTACACACCAAAAAAAGTAGAGACTGGCGGCGGATTGTTCTACAACGTGGACGATTGCATGTATAACGCCGCCACGCTAGAAGAAGGGCGGTCAGTCAACAACGAGTTAATTAAATACGTGCATCGTGTGGTAGTAGAAAATAAATGTGTATATATAAAAGAGTGTAATATAAATCTTGTAGTAATAAATAATTTGTAATTAATTTAGTTAAGTCTGGTAATAGCTTATAATAGTCTTTTTTCTTGATAATAGACAATTAAAACAGCACCTTTAGTATTATTTAAAAAGAACGTTGCAATACATACAGCATTGGTAAATCTTTGTGTAGGGATTGGGTTTTCATGTGTGAGCAAAGGAAAAATAGCAAATACGAATTCATCTGAGAAAGATAGATATTATAGGATACTTGCCAAGTCTTAAAATATAGGAAACTTTTTGGTAAAGTTGGTGCTAGACAAAATTAGTATATTAAAGAACGAGTTTCACAAGGCAAGATTTATTGCACAAGTCCAAATTTAGAAAACTTATGAAACTTATTAAGACTTATGAGTTCTTTATGCTATTTTTTCTATTTTGCGCCTTTTATTCCCTTTTTAAATAAAAAAATCGCAATTTCAGAATTTAGGGATTTTTGTGGTAGTTGACAACACTGATGTGACATTTGAAAATTCATTGATTAACACAGAAAATTGAGTGAAGTCTTTGTCAATTTTCTGTTTTTTCAATTATTCTCTCAATGCTACCAACTTCGAAAAAGTTGGGCTATTAAAGCACTCAAATGAGCTATTAACGCACTTTTTTGGGTGCTTTAACAGCTTTATTATAGACGCAAAATAGAAAATAGTTATTTAAGTATTAAGGGCAGTAGGTACGCTTTACCAGTCGAGGCTAATAGTGTGGAGACCGACGCGTAGCGGAGGTTTCCATATTAGCTGAGACTGGTAAAGCGTACCTAACGCCCATAATGCGTATTACACTATTTTTTGCCCGATCGGATCTATGAGTGAATTTTAAAAATATAGAGTAAACATTAAACACATCACACTGAAAATGTGATGTTTCAGTCGGTTAATGTGCCTGTATGTTATGGAGTTGAATAAACAAAAACAGTTTTTGTCTCAATCCTGACGAATTTTAGAATGATAGTGGGTGTTTTTCGACTTAAATGACGAGGTACTTTATTACCGAGCCTTGAGCGGTAAGTTGCACTTACCGCCCTGAGAGCAGAGCTTGTAAATGAACCAAAACATCCGATCGGGCAAAAAATAATTAAAAGTAATTGAAATATAGTTTGTCATTTTGACATAACTGAAAATTTAATTGAATGTAAAAATACAAATTATAAAATGATACTATTCTTCTGCGAGTGTAGCGGTATCAATTGTTTATCTTTTATTACCAAAGTACAAATGTTGCTGACTTTAATAGGTTTCAAACAATTTAGGTTATTGTGTCAAAATGACAAACGTCAATTATATTTAAAAATTCTTAACTGTAACATCAACCTTAAAAAAAGTTACTATAATTGTAAAGTTTGGCAAGTATGTAATGATATCTATCTTTCTCAAATGAATTAGTATTCGCTATTTTTCCTTTGTTCACACATAAAAACCCAATCTGTAAGCGACATTTTACCAATGCTGTATGCAAATACATATAACAATATTATATGAACTGTTTCTTGTTTCACTCTTCGCTACAATGGTATATTGCGACAGCAAAAGGAAATCTTAGTGTTATACCTGTATATACTATACATTGTATAGTTATATACATATTAGTTACATATATTTTAATATATGTAAAAATATATATTTTATTTGTGATACCTAACCTTCTGTATAGAATATTTGTGCCAGAGTATCGCACAATTTGTATAAATGTGAACAAGTAATTGTGGTACAACTAGTGCAACAATTGTACAATTTTGTATAAAATTGTATGTAACAATATTTACACATTCTGTTTTAATAAGTAACACAATTTGTTATGGAAACTTAATAACTATTCATTTGATTCTACAAAATTACTATTGACTTCCACAAAATGTTATATTTGAGTTTATACACATCGTTACAAAAAATTGAAAACATTATTTAAAAAATCTTGACAAACTAAATGACACAATCTTGTTTTATAATTCTACACAAATTGTCCCTGTCACTTTTCTAACACCAATTTGTTTTACAATACCACACAATTGTTATTGAAATTTAAATACATTTTTCTCTGTGTGCAAACCCGGGAGTAACCAGGCCAGTCTATTCATTTTCAAGTAAAGTCCCCAGTAAGCTTACTTGAGAGTTTAACAAAAATAACTGTTTATTCACCTTCAAATAGTTTAAAGGTAACCAGTAAAACCCCCTATTGACCAGATAAACTGTAGGTAGGTTGTCTACCCTAACAAATCTTAAAGGACGGTTTATAACTTCACGTTTCCATGATTTTAAATGTTTGCTTATATGACAGATTGGTTTTGTGTGTTTTATTTTGAAGAATTTCATCATCATGACATACCTGCTATTCAAGAAAATAATAATGAAAACAATAAGCATAGAACAGAGCTTTAGGATTATTTTAGGCATTTAAATAATCGCAGAAGTTAATGTAAGCTATAAATATAAATAAGTAAAAGTAAGGTAAGTAATAAAAAGCATTTATTTATGTAAATATGTTAAAATTATTAAAAAGCTATTAAATATTTAGTTCTTTTAATAAAAACTGCTTTTTTAAATTTAACACTTTCATTTCTTTTTCATGTTTATTAACTTAAATACTAAAAACTTTACTTATTGTCACTTACACAAATATTATTTAAAAGTAACTACAAACTAAGAACAAACACTAGAAACATAGATATAATCACTACTAAAAACAAAACAAACATGAAGAAACACCCTTGGCAAAGCACAGAACATTAATATATATGTTTATGAATTTTTAGAAAATATTTGTGAAATAGATTTTTTTTGAAATTTTGCCTCTTTTTAAGTGGATTAGTCAATGGGTTTAATTTTTCTCTCTAACACATTATTCTGTCAATTACCCATCTCTCTCTTGCATGTACTACCTGTGTGCAAAAGTTGGACCCTTTCTCATAATCATTCCAGTAACTACTTTCAATATATAATCCTTTGAATACACCCAAACGTGCCGACACTGTGTACTTGTTACCTGTTAATCTATTTGACCAGTAACTACTGGGAACTGTACCTGAAGGTGAACAAACTGACCCAAGATTTTTTTTAATAATTAATGTTTAATACTGCACAGCATTATTGATTTTGTTATAGACATAGAAAATATAACAAGTTGGAATCTGGACCTTCCGCTTTCCGAGCAATATCTCTACCTCTGAGCTACAGAGGCAACTACCAGCATATAAAGTTATTATTAAATTGTTATTGAATTAACGTAAAATAATTTAATTTTAATATTATTACATAATTGTTAATATCTATTAATATTATTCATTATTATTGCTAAATTATAATCAAAACAATGAGAGCTTTTATAATTTGCTACATTCCGGTATATCCTGAAACGTAAAGTACGTACTTCGCGAGCGACTCCCGGCCGTCCTAGCATCTCGACGGATCATTCGCTCGCGGCCGTAATATGTGCACGTTCAGACAGAATATATCCTTCTAATGGGTTTAATCAAGGGCGGACTTACCATTAAGCTAAATAAGTTACAAGTCGCGGGTTCCAGGGAGCTTCAAAATTTATTAAACATTACAGATTTGCTAAATTACAATGAGAAAATGGATATATGTTTATGTAATGAGCAAAACTTGTTAACTTTTTTTTAATTTTGAACGTTTCTAATAATAAATATTTTATTCTTTTCTCAAGTTATTTTTTATTAAAAATGTTAAATTTGGAATAAAAATATGAAACCTTTAGTCAAAAACGTAATTATTTCCTGAAACCGTTTCTCATAATTAAAATGTTATTATTTACAATACGGTGGGAGGGGGGTCAAGAAATCTTAGTTTGCGGCTCCGAAAATGATAAATACGCACATGGATTTGATCCATAAATTTCGAATAACTATTACATGGAAACCTAAAAATGTTTTGGGAATTTATTATTTCTAATTACATTCAAAGGAAGCATTAGGTATTCAATGTATTTATAAAATTGAGGTTATGATTTACTTAGATTAACAACAAAGCAGCGGCAGAACAACACGACGTCTTTAAGTACATTTGAAAATGTGATTATGACAAAAAAAAAATTGGAAGACACCAACAAAACCCCTGTTATTAACTTAAATAATTGCTCAAATTTCAGTATTAATTTTATAAGTAAATGATTATTACATTGAGTTATACACATTTCTTAATTTTTACAACTAACACCTGTTTTCCACAAAATGTGAACATTGTACACTCTTGACAATCTAGCACATCTCAATTTATTACGTTTTTGTGGTCGTAGATAAAGTACAGCGTGTAACACGTGCAAAAACGCCAATTTCACACTCGTGTGATTGCGGCGTTCGACTACGTCTCATGCCGCAACTTCTTCACTTGAGAAATTGGCAATTCTAACACAAAATATACTATTTTGCTCCAATTCATAGATATTTACTGTCAAACAAATAAACTTACATTCTTCCCAAATATTATTAGTAATAACAATACGTAAAAATTTTATTTATTTATTTCATAAAAAATGAATACCGACTAGTCAATTCTATAGTTTGCCAACAACGACACAGTAAACTGTCAATATACAACAAATGTATTATTTGTATTATTTCTTTTACCTTTTTATTGACAGTACTACCTGTAGCGTGTCAGATTTGAGGTACATACATGATTATGTGTACTTATTCAAAGAAAATTTGATGTACTTTATTCTAAAGCTCAGGTACAGAAGGTCCTCAACGACAGAAAACGCTGGTCATAACATAGACCTTTAAAATTTACTATGATGAGTGTTTTGTCTTGAACACATGGTCCACATAGAACAAATTTTCTGTTATTCAGTTCTGCCTACGTCTCAGAATGTTATTTTGATATTTACTTTATGTTGATGATGACTGAAAAACGCAATTAGTAATGATTACAATTCAATGTAATTATTTATTCTATTGACTAATTTGTAATGTATGACAACTAATTACCCTGTTTAGTTTTCTTAAAGCAATCAAAATAATATTGTGTAAAGTGAGTAAAACTAAACAACTGAAAATTCTATTTGATTTATGCATAATAAATAAATAATGTTTGTGTGCTTAACCGTTAGTTGATCTTAGCATTTGGTTTGTTTGGATATCAAATTTACGTTAAGCCAACCGCTCTTTACTTATATAAACGAATTTTTGTTAGAAAACCCGTATTTCTGTTACTGTACATATAATTTTGTAGTATAACAAAATATACAGGTTGACATATTAAGCCATAGTCAGACTTTGCCAGTAGTTAGATAACCATTAAAGAAAGAAAATTCCTATGTACCATTTTTCTCGTACTTCTATACTTTTGGAGAAAATTGGCATGGAAGTTCAGCCTAATGTTTTTAAATTTAATAGTATGAATGCACATGACACATATTCTAAAGTTCAAGGTGATGAACAATACTACTTGTTTTCTAGAATGTGCAAGGGTAGCGTAATAAAGTAATAAACCCGTCTTGATTTTGGACAAGTGTTTCGTAGTATAACAACAGATTAACAGAGTTAAATAAACAAAGAATATTGAGAAACGACCTCTCGTTAGATATTATGTTTCAAAAACGGTATTTTTGTTTTGTGATTTGTAATTGTAAGATAATTTCATATTCTTTTAATAGGTACGTTAACACCTAGTATGTGTAATACAAGCAGGTCTCTGAATAAAAAAAAATACTTTCTTATTAATTTTGTTTACAGTAAATAAAATAAGATATTTTTGAAATTTCGCTGTAAGGTACTTATTACAAGAACATTCAAACCACAATGCGTGCATAAAATAAATAAATTAGGTCATTTCAATTTTAATGTTATTTTTTAATATTCTATTAGTAGTATTGTGTATGGATTATTAGATTTTTGTTTCTGATAGCCGTGTACCAATTGTGTTATTTTTTGGGTATGTTGTACTGCATTATTTTCTATTTTTTATTTAAAATAATATTTATTCCCAGAAAGTACATACTATGTAATAAATAAAGGGTACCGATTTCTAGTAAAATGCAATAAAATCATTACTGTAGATACCGTAAATATTCCTAAGAATTGTGCCTAATAATTGGACACAGCTGCATTAGTAATAAAGTAATCAAAACAACCCAACTGACAACTTTTATCTTGAATACATATTATGTTTGTACACACTCGGTCAAGGTCAGGGCCCAACAATTTGCAAATCTCTTACACTGCAGTTTTTAGTAAAAGTACTAAAAGTCGCAGTACTTATTTTTTACGAATTGCATTTATACTATGTAGATATTTTCTATGTAAACAAATTACCATCCATTAAGGTTGTTCTATCAAAACATAAAAAAGAATAGAGATTTTACTAAAGGCACTTTCTACTACTGTATTTAGATTTTAGACTTCCAATAAGATAAATAAAAAATAACAATACTTATTAATGGATAGATCAAATTAGCTAACATATCTTTACTTAGTTAACTAATATCTGTTTATTAGCGAATAATTACAAATCAAATTTAATGATATCATTAAATGGGTCGGTATTAAAATCATGTCATTTCTGCATGCATTTCCTGGTATTAGAACACAGGGGAATCCCCCGGTTTAATAGACCGTTTTAAGTTTCAACAACATCCAAAATGGATGTGCGCCGTCTGCAACCTTGTTGTGTTCATTCAACAGATGCCACGTTTTGTACTGATGGTATCAATTTCTAAAGCGTTTTTATTTAATCCTATTAGACTTAAACACTGACCTGTATCAGTTATACGTGCTTTTCTGAAAACGTCGGGCAAAATTCTCGAAATTTTCAAGTTCATTTAATCAAGAAATGTTATTAAGGTTTTATGTTTCTAATAACCAGAGAAGTTTAGCCTCAAAGTCCGATCATTAGCTACTAAATCACCGTGTATGTTATTCTACCGATTTTTCTGTTGTTGCAACACAAACATAGATTGATGAACCTGTACAACGTTGTCACTTAAACAACCTTTATTTTATTACTTAACAAACTCAATGCGACCGAAAAGATGGATAGGCGCAAGTTCATAGACTTTTTTTTAGTTGATTTTACCCTTCTTTTTCTTTGAATGTACCAGAAACTCCATGTACTTTACCATATGAAAATATGTGACATTTTTGAAGCGCCGCCTTTGCAGTTGGGTGTGCAACTACTAATAGTTTTTTCGGTGAGGAACCTGCATCTAATTGAAAAATAATTATTATTACAGATTGGTTTACTAATCTGATAATCTGAATACCAATGTTAAAAAGATCAGTGTTACAAAAAGTGTTTATCTTATTCTGTATTTTAAGGTAAAAGTGAAAGTACGAATAATCGCAATGAAGAAATAAAACAAGAGTGCACGTATAGGTATACACGAATCACAAGGCACATATTGCATGTATAAGCTTAGAATACGTCCTTTTTAGCTTTATGGAAATTTGAAAACTTTCACAAGATATTTAAAAAAACATTCAGAGTACTTTTTCAACTTGTTTTAGGGTGAAATAAATAAATCGGATCCGTTCTATCTTGCACATGAATCATTTTTCAAATAATATGGTAATAATTTTTATACAAAAGTTCAATTACGTAAAGTTTTTTACTTTAGTTTAACTAATTTTCCTCATAATATTTTTCCTAGATGCTGACTGTTACTGTTAATTTAAAGATTTCAAGTTACACACATGTATTGATGTATAGTCATTAAGTCCAAGATGTTTTTAATGAGTTATTATAATATTTTTTGTTTGTTAATATTGGTACAACAAATTTCAGTCTTACTGCTAGATTGGAAATCTTCACCAAGCTTTATTTTTCTGCAGCAACATTGTACTAGAATTGTCGATTGTTCAGATACTATAAGTGGGTAGTTTATTAATTTTACAGATTTATCGACAATTTCATCCGGAAAGACACGTCACTTTATGAATAATTTTATATAAGTTTTCATGTTTAACAGCACTTCTTGACATACTTTCAATTGGTTCGTGCGTTCTGTCTGTGATATCCATAATTTTAAAATTATTCTGAAAATGGCAGAAGTAGAAGAAAAGAAAACTTCCAAAGTTTTTGTCGGTTTATACATAACTTTTTGTATTTTATTTATAACCTGGTTAACTAGTAAATTTTTCAAGGGTAGAAGGCAAATTCACCAAGCATTTGATACCATTGGAGTGCAATTGCAGCGAATGCAAGAACAATTAGATCAAAGGGCAGATACGGAAGAAGAAATGATTGAAAATAGTCAAAAGGAGGAACATGAAAATCCTAGTTTTCCAGTTATAGATGAAAATAAGAAAGAAGAAGAAACATGTGAAAAAGAAAAACTTAAAGGCGAATAGAAACACAAATAAATCATCATTACGCGTCGAAATTTAATATGCACCTAAACCGGAAATATTGATTTTTTTTCCTATTTCTCAATGGCTGTCTTCTTTTGTATATAGTGAATAGTGGTTGCTAGGTGTATGATTCAGGTGTATCACGTTATAATGTTTAATACCTGTGAGTGAAGAAGTGCTCCAGGAGTAAGAACGTCTTCTAAAAAATAAAAATGAAATAAAATAAACAATTTGTGAGTGAATCTGCAAAAACTTTTCAAAATGCGTTTTCAGAAAGTGTCCGTGGATGTTTGGAAAGTAATAGTAACTTCAGGTTCGTGTCTCTTATTAGCGTTTATAGCATGGGTGTTCTTAAAATTGGCGTATGCTTGTTTCTGGTTACCTGGATATCTTCAAAAACAAGAGCAGCAGGTACAAGAACAATTTGAAAAGACCAAACATGCAGAGACTCCTGAAAAGGCCCCAAAACTTAAAAAGGACGAATAATTAGTGCTTTGGATAGTTTTTGTTAATATTAGATTCCTGATTGAAATATGAAAGTATTTTATAAATTAATATTAAACCCTATCACAATATGTAAAGATGGATTTAGATGTTACAATTATGCAGTTAGGGTTTTTAAATATTATTTAGAAGAATGAGTGTGACAGAAAGCAGAATTGGGATATTGCAACGTACTATACTCAACTTAAGAAATCTTAGCAAGCTCTTTTATACCTTATACTTCAATTACAATTTTACTATAATTTTTTTTCATAATATATTTATGTACTTCTTAAATGTTTTCACATTTTACAGCATCGTTAAAACAAAATGTATTTTTTAAATAAACCATTTCGTTGCTTTATATATGTATTTATTGAAAATTTCGTTTGGATTATTATGTTTTTCTAAGATGAAGATCCCTGTGATCGAGACCTTGGCATAGTAAAAAAGTAATAAAATCTATATTTTCAAGGTGAAGCATTGGTAAGTATTGGTGTTATCTGAAGGGTATGAGGAAATAAGAAGGATTGTCACAACGCGCCAATAAATATAGATAGCGCTGTACAGCAACAAAATTAGACAAAATTACGTGGATATGCGGTAGGTGATTATGCCGTCTATCAATGAGATTCATGCATTAGCTGTGACATAACCTTCAAACCTTCCAATATGACAATTATCCTACTGCAGAAAGCATAAAGCACATTGATCCGACCGGAATCCCGAATTCCGAAGCCGGGTGTCCTAAGCACACTATATAGTCTCGAGTTTTTGCCGACGGAGAATTCCGGAGAGGTGATTAAGGAGGTTACAGCGGATCTTTGCGGGGTGAAGGGCAAGGGGATATCTCCTATGCTTTTACATAGACTCTAACAAGAAATACCAATCGATAAAAAAATAAATTAACATTCTTAAAACTGAACAAAATCATTTTATTATGAATGCCTAGAATGCATTTATTAATTATTTGTATATATTAAAATAATTTAAGTCGATTGGAGTGCATTTGTTTAATTGTTGAAAGTGTAAATATAAATGTAAATAGGTTAAGAATCGTGGCAACACCTCAAAGAAATCAACCGATTTTGTTGGTAGCAGCGTTAGGTTTCAGCTTTCGATTGAGTTGACATCCTAACCTCCAAATGTCAATCCCAAAATATAAGTGGAAACATGTTGAATGTTTTGTAATTTTGTATGCAATTACAGATGGGAATATTCTATTTTTTAACTTTTGTATAGTCTAAAGATTACAATCTGCTAAGCAGATACAAGAAATATATAAAAAGTTGTTGAGGTTTAATACATATAAAATTATTTGTGTTTGTATTACCGATTTCGTGGATATTCTGATTGACGATAAATTGTATTCATCACATTGCAAAAGGTAATTTTACATTTTGCAATATATTCGTCGAATTAACATTTGTATTCTGATATTATTAACGCAGAAGACTGAATTGTTCAACATAATTTGCTTAATAAAATATATGATTATTAGTTAATACAATAAAATATAGATTATTATAACAGTCATTATATGTCATCTTTCTGTTCTGTTATTTGAATTCGCGCGCTATGAGGTGTTGTCACATCTCTGCTGTCTTTCCACATATGTCGTGAAAAATTCTTGTTTTGTTTACTTTAAATTATTATTGTGCATTAACTAGACACAAGATTTCAAAAATATTGGGCAGCATTGTTCTTCGAATATGAGAGTATGTCATTTTAGTTTTCTATCAGATTCCCTACATTTCTTCATCATAATTTTTCGTTAAAACTGCTAAAGGTTAGATGGTCTCCATAAGAGCCCATGTTAAATTCTGGATTTTATTTTCCATTTTTCTCGGTAATGGTACACAAGAAAATTATAAAAAAAAGTTACCGAATAGAATAAGTGTCAAAGAACTCGAGGTTTAAATTTCACGTCATTCTCTACATTTTTACATTTCGCTGTATCCTCCTTAAGTACATTAGTGGAGTAACGCTAAGCAAAAAAAAGAGCGTTATCTCGGAACCGGTCAAAACTACTTCGATTTGAATAATTTTTTTAAAAAGTCTTGTAAATATAAAAAGCTAAAACCTTTACTAATTAGAAATTGACGTTCAGAACGGGAAATGTGGTGAAACTCGAATAACCTAAAAATTTTCCAAGCGGTCCCGCACCGGTTGCTCGACCATCTCAGAACAGGATAATTTTTGGTGTGTTATTACATCTATGTATTGGCAGTTCGAAGCCACTATTAGTTTATTTTTATTCCATTTCGTTTAAATACGGCAGCCATATTTGTTTCGTGGTGCACGACGTTTCTTGCAGTTTTCTACGTAAACGAATATCTTGATATCTCAAGAACAGTTGGTCGTAGAAAGTCGCGGTAAAAACCATTGCATTGTTCACATTTCAAACTACATTTGTTGTTCTAGACATAAATTTTGTAAGATGCTTCCTTATGGGCGCAAATGAAGTTCGAAGTTTAACGCTTTTTTTGCAAAATTTCGCCTTTTTAGAGTGTCATATTTCCAGACAATGCAATGGTGAAGTATCAGCGCTCATTCTTTTTACAAAAGTACACAGTTAAGGATAGTTTATGTTTAAAATATCTCAAATCTGAAACTTCATTATTTTGGTATTTATGGGCTTTTGAAATTCTCGTTTTCTTCATTTTTGAACAACTTTTGGACCTCAACATATCTTATGGACATGGATGGATTTTCTTTATATTACGTGCATATGAAGCAGCATATGATGGCAAACTGTGGTAAAAATTTTAACTTTGTTATTATCGTGAGGACAGAGTTATGCTCAGTTGAAAACTGTAAATGTATTCCATGTTTTTATCGGATGATACGCAATAAAAGGTACCCATTTTTAGGGACAATTTCATTGAAAGTAAGTTCACTAATTTTTTTCTCAGAAAGTATTATGTCATATACCTATGAAATTTTTGTAGGGTTAGAAAGAAACCTTGTGGTTCTTATGCTATTAATTTTCAGACAAAAAACGTTTTATTTAAGATTTATGTAAAAAAATAGCGAACTATGCGTTCTTGTTTATTAATAGAGATAGCGCCAAATTTTTTTTGCTAAATCAACACTTTTCATGTGTAGACATTATTTTTTTCAAGAAAAATGTTCTTAATTTTAATAATAAAAATGCGGAAACAAAAAAACGATTTTTGATGACAAGCGGTTCTGACAAAAAATAGTTTTTTGTTATTGCACTTTTATTGTTAAAATTCGGAACGTTTTTTTGAAGAAAATAATGTCTACATATGAAAAGTGTTCATTTAGCGAAAAAAATAATAATCATGCAACAAAATATTCACATTGCACAAAAATATTCACAGTTTAACATTAATTTGATAATGGACATTCATGTTCTGTAAAAACGACCATATTAATATAACATATACTTCCGTAATTCTAATTTTTGAACAACTTTTCATTAAATTTCCGCAACACTATGCATGCAGTAATTTTTGTTTATTAGTTTGTATCAGGTTTGCTCCACGATGTCGCTACCACGACCTTCTAGATTTCACGAGACGACGTCTCTTTCGTCTCGTGAAATCTAGAAGGTCGTGGTCGCTACTATAAAAATAAAAATTTTTATAGGCCCTCTATTTCATATAGTAACGACATCGTGGAGCAAATCGGATACAAACTCTAATAAACAAAAAATTACTACATGCATGGCGTTGCCGAAATTTAACAAAATGTTGTTTAAAAACTGTTACCTTAAAATTTAAAAATTTTAAGAATTTCCTTTGAATTTGCTCAAGATTATTTTTATGTATCTGATAATAAGGACTCCAAACTATAGATCCGTATTCAAGTTTTGACCTGATATACGAATAGTATAATAGTTCCAATGCTTTTATATTAGTAAATGATTTGCAGTTTCTTAGTACAAACCCTAACATTTTAGCAGCCTCTTTACACTTAATCGATATGTGTTCGACAAAGGTTAGCTCCGCATCGAAATAAATTCCTAAATCCCTAATTAAAGTTTGACGTTTTAAAACATTACCATCTATAGAGTAGTCGTAAGTATATGTCATTTTTTTTCTTGTGTATGAAACAACTATGCATTTATTGATGTTAAGATTTAATTTATTGCACAAACACCATCGATGAACTTTATTTAATTCATTTTGAAGTGAATCACAATCCTCAATTGAGCATATGCGTTTAAATATTTTTAAGTCATCAGCATATACTAGTTTGTCGCATTTAATTTCTTCACATAAATCATCAATGAATAACAAAAACAGTAAAGGTCCAAGGTTACTCCCCTGTGGTACCCCAGACGTACACGTATATGTTGACGACTCAAAACCATTGTAAGAAACAAACTGACACCTGGAAGTCAGATATGATTGAAAAAACAATGACATTTACATATTAAATCCAAAATACGCCAATTTAGCCAAGAGTAGTTCGTGATCGACCCTATCAAAAGCCTTTGAAATGTCTGTATACAGGACATCGATCTGACCTTGATCATCATTTGAAAATAAAGGGGCTATAAAAAATTTTAAAGTGTGCGGCATCTGTTAGGAACTAACATGACTATTTAGTGTGCAAATTACCATGCGAAACAACATGCCTAACCCATCGAAGAAGTTTTTACAGTGTTATATTTACTACCTTCAAAATGATGTTAACAACAATCAAAATATCTCTAATCAAAGATAGTCTGACATGCCTTGTTTTTCCTCATACCCTTCATCCAATTTTATAGTGGTATGCTCCATATTGTTAGAAACTGAAAGTGACGAACTTATACTAATGTTAATAATTTTTGAATCATGGAGAACCCAACTACATATTATGAAATATTTGAATGAAGACTTTTGACGTTTTTTTATAAGGATCGGCAGGTCAAAAGTCGTTTCAAATGTTTATTGACTAGCTTTTGTATTTTATTATACTTTTTGGCTTCACTGATATAACTTAATAGTTCCAGATATATATAGGTAATTTTTGCAACAGAGTCCGAACAACAGACATGTACAATCGTACATGTTGTCTCATATTTACCTTTTTATTTTACCTTGTGGGTAAAAATAAGATATGCTACGGGAAAACCATTTTCAATTTTAATCTTAATAATGTTATCGTTTATAATCGAATAAGAACAACGATAATACACTTGTCAGAAAGTTGATTTAGTCTAGATTTAATTTAAATTATTAAAGATTTAATAATTGCAAAAGGATTCAATAACTAATCCAGCAGTATTTAAGTGTTTACAGCTATATATTGAATCCCAAAATACGAGCCCCGTCCCAGTGAAGTTCGCAAACTTCTATTTCTGTTAATCGGCCCCTCGCAATTTTCACCTTAGATTTTTTTGGTTTTTCGAAGTAGCTATTTCTTGTTGCTAGAGAAAGCTCTGACCTCCGATAGTATAAGTTATGTTGTTTTATTGTTAGATTTCGTTGTTTATTTTGTATTTATTATTCGTGTCGTAAGTTATTCGTTATTAAAAATTTTAATATTCCAGGATAATATGTATGTTAAATTCTTTCACTAGAATTCTAGTAGAAAATATTTAAGCCTTTTAACAGAAAAAGAAACTGTAACTAATAAAATTATATCCTCCTTTTTAAATTTCTACGAATTCATTTTCATTTAAAATGAATTCGTAGAAATTTAAAAAGGGTCAAAGAATTCCTGGGACTATTTTATAGCAGCATTCTACTGAAAAAACTTAACCTACATTTTTATTAACAAACTTTCATTAATTGTCCTCGAATTTTAAAATGAATTCGTGGAAATTAAAAAGGACGGGATAATTCTATTAGTGACAATTTCTTTTTCTGTTAAAAGGTTTTATACTATTTTATAGTAGAATTCTATTGCAAGAATTTAACTTACATATTGAGAGATGGCTTTGTAAAATCCTTAATATGGATGAGGAACGATTCCCTCGTATTTTTTATAATAAACTTTTGTCACTTAGTAGTACTCAAAGTAACAGACTAAAATATAATTGGGTTTCGCAATTAAAAAGTTTTTTCATACTATTAAACAAAGAAAATTTATGGCTGAGCCAAGACTCAAATTACATCAGAAGTAATATTGATAGATTCATATTGGATCTTGAGGAGCATTATAGGGTACAAGATCTTACATCAATTTCAAACTCGACTTATGTTCCTACATATAATCGCATCATTCACAGCTCAGTCCTTGATTATTGTGTACCTATAAATAAACTCAGAGTCATTTTTCAACTGAGAACTCGTAATAATAGTATATTATCTTTCTATATTAATAGGAATAGCTACATGATTAATCCAAATGAATTCTGTACAATTTGTAATTTACAAAAACAGGAAACAATTTTCCATATTTTTGTGGAAAAATATCTGGTAATCTCAGCACCTTTAAATATTGATAATTATTGTGAAATCTTGTTGAACTTTGCGAATATACATCAACTGAATGATGTATTTTATTTCATTGATGGAGCTCTACGAATAAGATCATTTATTCTGAATGAATAACGCTACCTTTTTAGGTCGACTTAGACATTAATATGTAAAATATTGTTTAAATTCTTTCGCTCTCAACATTATTATGGACATTATGGTTGTGATTATTATTATTATCTACTATTTATACCTATACTAGAATCTGTGTTATTACAATATGATCAATTTGTTTTTGTTATTACTCATTTAGATGACTAAAGTATTATCTTTTATTTTTATTAGTAGTAACATTGTGTATTGTATAAGCACACATTATTAGTATTACTACTAGAATTTATTATTAGTATTCCTTTGACAACCATTTTAAAATTGTAATAAGCTTTTCATTTCTATGATGGAGCACTACGAATATGATCTTTTTTTTTCTCTTTTTTTTTGAACGGATAATGCTATCCTCTCTTTTAAGTTTACTTAAGAATTAAAATATACAAGAATGTTTAAATCTCTTTTTTTCAAGAATAATATAATTTTGATTATTATCATCTACTACTTATACTTCTATTAGAATCAGTAATAATATCTTAAAATTTCTTGTTATCATTAATTTAGATGAATATAGGGTACCACTTTGCTTGGTCCATCATACGGAATTGTGCTTTATTATTATTATCATTTTCTGATATGAATCTGTTTTTGTTCAAGTATTTTACTTAGATTATTATAATTATGTTCATTATTACTTATATTTACACTTCTATTATAATCAGTATTATTATTTTAGAATAAATTATTATCGTTAATTTAGATGAATCGAGTACAATTCTGGTCTAGATACACCATGTGTGAATTAACTTATATTATTTTCTATTACTGATAATATGTATTGTATACCTATTTATGCACTATTATTATTTGTTTTAGTATTAGAATCTGTTATTATTTCACTGCCAACCTTTTTTTTGACATTGTAATAAGCTGTACTGCTTCAAATACAATAAAGTATTCTATTCTATTCTATTCTACATACATATTGTCCTGGAATATTAAAATGAATTCGTAGAAATCGAAAAAGGGTGAAAGAATTTCTGGAGCTATTTTATAGCAGTATTCTACTGAAAAAGCTTAACCTACATTTTTATTAACAAACCATCATTCATTGTTCTCGAATATTAAAATGAATTCGTAGAAATTTAAGAAGGAGGATATAATTCTATTAGGGGCAATTTATTTTTCTGTTAAAAAGTTTAGCTATTTTATAGTAGAAATATGTTGAAAGAATTTAACCTACATATTGTCCTGGAATATTAAAATGAATTCGTAGAAATCTAAAAAGGGTGAAAGAATTCCTAGAACTATTTTATAGCAGCATTCTACTGAAAAAACTTAACCTACATTTTTATTAACAAACTTTAATTAATTGTCCTCGAATTTTAAAATGAATTCGTAGAAATTTAAGAAGGAGGATATAATTCTATTAGTGGCAATTTATTTTTCTGTTAAAAAGCTTAGCTATTTTATAGTAGAAATATGTTGAAAGAATTTAACCTACATATTGTCCTGGAATATTAAAATGAATTCGTAGAAATCTAAAAAGGGTGAAAGAATTCCTAGAACTATTTTATAGCAGCATTCTACTGAAAAAACTTAACCTACATTTTTATTAACAAACTTTAATTAATTGTCCTCGAATTTTAAAATGAATTCGTAGAAATTTAAGAAGGAGGATATAATTCTATTAGGGGCAATTTATTTTTCTGTTAAAAAGTTTAGCTATTTTATAGTAGAAATATGTTGAAAGAATTTAACCTACATATTGTCCTGGAATATTAAAATGAATTCGTAGAAATCTAAAAAGGGTGAAAGAATTCCTAGAACTATTTTATAGCAGCATTCTACTGAAAAAACTTAACCTACATTTTTATTAACAAACTTTAATTAATTGTCCTCGAATTTTAAAATGAATTCGTAGAAATTTAAGAAGGAGGATATAATTCTATTAGTGGCAATTTATTTTTCTGTTAAAAAGCTTAGCTATTTTATAGTAGAAATATGTTGAAAGAATTTAACCTACATATTGTCCTGGAATATTAAAATGAATTCGTAGAAATCTAAAAAGGGTGAAAGAAATCCTGGAACTATTTTATAGCAACATTCTACTGAAAAAACTTAACCTACATTTTTATTAACAAACCTTCATCCATTGACTTCGAATATTAAAATGAATTCGTAGAAATTTAAGGAGGATATAATTCTATTAGGGGCAATTTATTTTTCTGTTAAAAAGTTTAGCTATTTTATAGTAGAAATATGTTGAAAGAATTTAACCTACATATTGTCCTGGAATATTAAAATGAATTCGTAGAAATCTAAAAAGGGTGAAAGAATTCCTAGAACTATTTTATAGCAGCATTCTACTGAAAAAACTTAACCTACATTTTTATTAACAAACTTTAATTAATTGTCCTCGAATTTTAAAATGAATTCGTAGAAATTTAAGAAGGAGGATATAATTCTATTAGTGGCAATTTATTTTTCTGTTAAAAAGCTTAGCTATTTTATAGTAGAAATATGTTGAAAGAATTTAACCTACATATTGTCCTGGAATATTAAAATGAATTCGTAAAAATCTAAAAAGGGTGAAAGAAATCCTGGAACTATTTTATAGCAACATTCTACTGAAAAAACTTAACCTACATTTTTATTAACAAACCTTCATCCATTGACTTCGAATATTAAAATGAATTCGTAGAAATTTAAGAAGGAGGATATAATTCTATTAGTGGCAATTTATTTTTCTGTTAAAAAGCTTAGCTATTTTATAGTAGAAATATGTTGAAAGAATTTAACCTACATATTGTCCTGGAATATTAAAATGAATTCGTAGAAATCTAAAAAGGGTGAAAGAAATCCTGGAACTATTTTATAGCAACATTCTACTGAAAAAACTTAACCTACATTTTTATTAACAAACCTTCATCCATTGACTTCGAATATTAAAATGAATTCGTAGAAATTTAAGAAGGAGGATATAATTCTATTAGTGGCAATTTATTTTTCTGTTAAAAAGCTTAGCTATTTTATAGTAGAAATATGTTGAAAGAATTTAACCTACATATTGTCCTGGAATATTAAAATGAATTCGTAGAAATCTAAAAAGGGTGAAAGAAATCCTGGAACTATTTTATAGCAACATTCTACTGAAAAAACTTAACCTACATTTTTATTAACAAACCTTCATCCATTGACTTCGAATATTAAAATGAATTCGTAGAAATTTAAGAAGGAGGATATAATTCTATTAGGGGCAATTTATTTTTCTGTTAAAAAGTTTAGCTATTTTATAGTAGAAATATGTTGAAAGAATTTAACCTACATATTGTCCTGGAATATTAAAATGAATTCGTAGAAATCTAAAAAGGGTGAAAGAATTCCTAGAACTATTTTATAGCAGCATTCTACTGAAAAAACTTAACCTACATTTTTATTAACAAACTTTAATTAATTGTCCTTGAATTTTAAAATGAATTCGTAGAAATTTAAGAAGGAGGATATAATTCTATTAGTGGCAATTTATTTTTCTGTTAAAAAGCTTAGCTATTTTATAGTAGAAATATGTTGAAAGAATTTAACCTACATATTGTCCTGGAATATTAAAATGAATTCGTAGAAATCTAAAAAGGGTGAAAGAAATCCTGGAACTATTTTATAGCAGCATTCTACTGAAAAAACTTAACCTACATTTTTATTAACAAACTTTAATTAATTGTCCTCGAATTTTAAAATGAATTCGTAGAAATTTAAGAAGGAGGATATAATTCTATTAGTGGCAATTTATTTTTCTGTTAAAAAGTTTAGCTATTTTATAGTAGAAATATGTTGAAAGAATTTAACCTACATATTGTCCTGGAATATTAAAATGAATTCGTAGAAATCTAAAAAGGGTGAAAGAATTCCTAGAACTATTTTATAGCAGCATTCTACTGAAAAAACTTAACCTACATTTTTATTAACAAACTTTAATTAATTGTCCTCGAATTTTAAAATGAATTCGTAGAAATTTAAGAAGGAGGATATAATTCTATTAGTGGCAATTTATTTTTCTGTTAAAAAGCTTAGCTATTTTATAGTAGAAATATGTTGAAAGAATTTAACCTACATATTGTCCTGGAATATTAAAATGAATTCGTAGAAATCTAAAAAGGGTGAAAGAATTCCTAGAACTATTTTATAGCAGCATTCTACTGAAAAAACTTAACCTACATTTTTATTAACAAACTTTAATTAATTGTCCTCGAATTTTAAAATGAATTCGTAGAAATTTAAGAAGGAGGATATAATTCTATTAGTGGCAATTTATTTTTCTGTTAAAAAGTTTAGCTATTTTATAGTAGAAATATGTTGAAAGAATTTAACCTACATATTGTCCTGGAATATTAAAATGAATTCGTAGAAATCTAAAAAGGGTGAAAGAATTCCTAGAACTATTTTATAGCAGCATTCTACTGAAAAAACTTAACCTACATTTTTATTAACAAACTTTAATTAATTGTCCTCAAATTTTAAAATGAATTCGTAGAAATTTAAGAAGGAGGATATAATTCTATTAGTGGCAATTTATTTTTCTGTTAAAAAGCTTAGCTATTTTATAGTAGAAATATGTTGAAAGAATTTAACCTACATATTGTCCTGGAATATTAAAATGAATTCGTAGAAATCTAAAAAGGGTGAAAGAAATCCTGGAACTATTTTATAGCAACATTCTACTGAAAAAACTTAACCTACATTTTTATTAACAAACCTTCATCCATTGACTTCGAATATTAAAATGAATTCGTAGAAATTGAAGAAGGAGGATATAATTCTATTAGGGGCAATTTATTTTTCTGTTAAAAAGTTTAGCTATTTTATAGTAGAAATATGTTGAAAGAATTTAACCTACATATTGTCCTGGAATATTAAAATGAATTCGTAGAAATCTAAAAAGGGTGAAAGAATTCCTAGAACTATTTTATAGCAGCATTCTACTGAAAAAACTTAACCTACATTTTTATTAACAAACTTTAATTAATTGTCCTCGAATTTTAAAATGAATTCGTAGAAATTTAAGAAGGAGGATATAATTCTATTAGTGGCAATTTATTTTTCTGTTAAAAAGCTTAGCTATTTTATAGTAGAAATATGTTGAAAGAATTTAACCTACATATTGTCCTGGAATATTAAAATGAATTCGTAGAAATCTAAAAAGGGTGAAGGAAATCCTGGAACTATTTTATAGCAACATTCTACTGAAAAAACTTAACCTACATTTTTATTAACAAACCTTCATCCATTGACTTCGAATATTAAAATGAATTCGTAGAAATTTAAGAAGGAGGATATAATTCTATTAGTGGCAATTTATTTTTCTGTTAAAAAGCTTAGCTATTTTATAGTAGAAATATGTTGAAAGAATTTAACCTACATATTGTCCTGGAATATTAAAATGAATTCGTAGAAATCTAAAAAGGGTGAAAGAATTCCTAGAACTATTTTATAGCAGCATTCTACTGAAAAAACTTAACCTACATTTTTATTAACAAACTTTAATTAATTGTCCTTGAATTTTAAAATGAATTCGTAGAAATTTAAGAAGGAGGATATAATTCTATTAGTGGCAATTTATTTTTCTGTTAAAAAGCTTAGCTATTTTATAGTAGAAATATGTTGAAAGAATTTAACCTACATATTGTCCTGGAATATTAAAATGAATTCGTAGAAATCTAAAAAGGGTGAAAGAAAACCTGGAACTGTTTTATAGCAACATTCTACTGAAAAAACTTAACCTACATTTTTATTAACAAACCTTCATCCATTGACTTCGAATATTAAAATGAATTCGTAGAAATTTAAGAAGGAGGATATAATTCTATTAGGGGCAATTTATTTTTCTGTTAAAAAGTTTAGCTATTTTATAGTAGAAATATGTTGAAAGAATTTAACCTACATATTGTCCTGGAATATTAAAATGAATTCGTAGAAATCTAAAAAGGGTGAAAGAATTCCTAGAACTATTTTATAGCAGCATTCTACTGAAAAAACTTAACCTACATTTTTATTAACAAACTTTAATTAATTGTCCTCGAATTTTAAAATGAATTCGTAGGAATTTAAAAAGGAGGATATAATTCTATTAGTGATTTCTTTTTCTGTTAAAAGGTTTAACTATTTTATACTAGAATTATGTTGAAAAAATTTAACCTACACATTGCCCTGGAATATTAAAATGAATTCGTAAAAATCTAAAAAGGGTGAAAGAAATCCTGGAACTATTTTATAGCAACATTCTACTGAAAAAACTTAACCTACATTTTTATTAACAAACCTTCATCCATTGACTTCGAATATTAAAATGAATTCGTAGAAATTTAAGAAGGAGGATATAATTCTATTAGTGGCAATTTATTTTTCTGTTAAAAAGCTTAGCTATTTTATAGTAGAAATATGTTGAAAGAATTTAACCTACATATTGTCCTGGAATATTAAAATGAATTCGTAGAAATCTAAAAAGGGTGAAAGAAATCCTGGAACTATTTTATAGCAGCATTCTACTGAAAAAACTTAACCTACATTTTTATTAACAAACTTTAATTAATTGTCCTCGAATTTTAAAATGAATTCGTAGGAATTTAAAAAGGAGGATATAATTCTATTAGTGATTTCTTTTTCTGTTAAAAGGTTTAACTATTTTATACTAGAATTATGTTGAAAAAATTTAACCTACACATTGCCCTGGAATATTAAAATGAATTCGTAAAAATCTAAAAAGGGTTAAAGAATTCCTGGAACTATTTTATAGCAGCATTCTATTGAAAAAACTTAACCTACATTTTTATTAACAAAACTGTAAACAAAACTTTATAACGCCAATTCTAAAGGTAAAGAAATGTATACATTCATCAACTATATACCCCGTATCAGTGATAGGATAGTAAAGAAACTTAGGAAAGCAAATTGTAATATAACTTGTACCAATAAAAATAACATAGAGAAAGTAATAATTAATAATAAAGACAAAATAGAAACGACGAACTAATCGGGCATGTATAAAATTTATTGTCAAGACTGCGAAGCGTTTTATATCAGGCAAAGCGGGAAAAACGTAAATAAACGTCTAGCGGAACACAAACGCGATATTTTATATGATAAGATTTTATATAATCATCTGCAATAGCTACCTATTGTATAGATAATAATTATTTCGTAGACGAAAATAGAGTAGATTTATTGCATGTACAAAAGAAAGGTAGGAGGTTAGATTTGCTAGAACAATTGGAAATTAAAAAATCATATAATAATAATAACATATTTCTTGTAAATGACCAAACAAGCTTCACGAAAACTCACTTAACAGATTTATTTTCCATGAAGAAAAATTTTAAAAATACATGGAAGGGACTACTAAAATGGTCGATGGCAACTTCAGTCGGATACGTTAGTTTAGAATTAGAAACTTACGAGTAACTCTTGAGAAAGGTCTAACAAACCGAAACACGTGTAGAACATTCTAGATAATTTATGGAAACATTTAAATATAACAGTTATTCTTAAAACTATTAATAAAGTATCGAAATGGCACTGGGATTGTGTATTTTTCTTATTCGCTTTTGCTTACTATTGTTGGATACAATATCCAGTGACGAAAGACTCATTGTAATTTCTTGGAACTACCGACTGCTTTGATAGCCGATCCTACTGAAATTTATCCAAATCTGTGTAAATTCCATCTTAATAAGAATTTATAAAGTGTTAAACATTATATTGAGACTGTGCCTCGGATTTTAATTTATGACTAGACTTTATTTATCATCTATGACGAACTACAATCCTTGATCAGACGGATATCGAACCCAGCATTTTTGGATTATAGGTAAACATACAAATCGCCAGTACCCCAAGGGTTATATTTAGTTTTTTACATTTTTATATCTACAACATGAAAATTATAAAATGGTCAAAGAATTGAGTGTGACTATGTAGTAGTGAGTTAGCACGTCTTCGAAAATTTGTAAATTATTTTTGTTTTCATCTCGAAAATTAAGTAACGCCGTATATATCGAAAGTTTCAGAAACCGACGTTCCAGAAGCTTTGAGAAAGATTCTACGACACTCCGGAGACCTCCGCGAAGGGTATATGAGGGGCTTAGAAGCCAAGGGGGACAAGTGCAATGTATCACATTTTTGGATAAGCAGAGCTAAAGTTTGATAATTCCTGTAATAGAAGTATGATACTTAATTAGTTTGTTATTACATTTTACCTTTACTTATACTGTTTTGTACTTCTCTCTAAAATATGAATCCATTTTATTCCTTTTTATGTCTTTTATTAGTATTTTCTTTGCATTTGTTTGTATTTGTACCCCTTATCTTCCAAAAATGTCTGCTTAGTCAATAAAAAACCAGGTTACAAATGCAAAATGAATTTATTTAATATCTAAATATTAGCACATTTACTCAAAATACTTATTTATTTATCTATATATTTTTAGCGATGAATCGCAATTTGGAGCATCCCTCGTATTTACCTCAAGGCACTGATTAATAATGATTACATAATGTTTACTAGAATCTAACCGGATCTGAGTGAATTCCACTCCATTAGCGGTTTTATCGTGCCAAACATTGCATTGATGCGGTGCCTACAGTTTTACTTTTCTCCGCTATGAATAATTACCAGCCCGGTCGGGGATCGAACCTGCGACCCTTGGATTAACTATAAAGCAAAGATACAAACCACTAATCCACCGAAGCTGGCTCAAAATATTTATTAATAACTTTAGTGAAAATAAAATAAAAAATAAAATATGTTGTATTTAGTTTTCTTTATCAGTCTCTTAAATACTGTCAGGCTCTTCTACTTCTTCATTTTATTTGAACTTGCGATTATTGGTATGATTAGCATTTTCGTTGAGGTAGATTTATAAAGAACTCATGATAAATTTGGGAAACATACTGCAGTAAGTCCATTAGACTTTTGTATTGTAGATACTTTAGTTTTGGTTTATCTGTATTAATATTAAGATCTGGTAATTTTATGGTGATTTCCCTGTTCGCGCTGGTTTCATATTTACAATTTGAAATGCTTCTGAAAGTTAACTGCATGTTGTTTTGTAAAATAGTGTGAAATGAAGCTCTATTCTAAAATTCAACCACTGCACAGATCTGATTTCAGTGGTCGTGTTTTTCAAAAATTGTTTAAGGGTATGAAATATAATATAAATACAAAGATTAGTTAAAGTTTCACAAGTTTTATTAATATCTTAACCTGACAATATTGTTTCGACACTTTATGTCATTATCAAAGGTAGATAAGATTGATAAAGAAACACGTTGCTAAGGATAAATACATACAGAAAATAGGTAACTAGATACAATACATACAAAAACTAAATATCTAACACTTCTAATAAAGGAGAATTACTAAGCTCAGTTTGTTCATTCATTAAAGGTACTGTGCGTTTATGTCTGTATATTTCAAAAGCTTCTAAAATGTCTAATTTGTATTTGTTGTTGCAAAAATGTAAGAATTTAATGTTGTTTTGAGGTGTCATTGGGTGGTTCTGTTCCAAAATGTGTTTGGCATAATTCGATTTTTCTGGGTGTTTAAGTCTATAAGAGCGTACGTGTTCTTTGTATCTTATTTCGAAATTTCGAAGTGTTTGGCCAATATAAACCGAGTTACAAAAAGAACAATTCAAACGGTAAATGCCGAATTTCATGATATCTTGTGTTTTGTCTTTAGCATTGAATAAAAATGAAAAGGTGTTGGTGTTAGTTTCATAGGTTATTTTGTAACTGGTGGTTTTTCTTATTATAGTTGCAATTTGTTCTGATATCTTGCCAAAGTATGGTATTGGTATGTTTGTGTCTTGTATTTGAGTGTCAATTGGAAATATTCTTTTGATAGCTAACCTAAAATCTTTTTGTTGAATTAAAGTGTCAATCATGTTATGGTTATAATGGTTTGCATGTGCTAATTGTTTGATGATTGAAATTTCTTTATCAAAATGTGATCGTTTCATTGGAGTAGTTAAAGCTCGGTGTACTAAAGATCTATAAGCCGCTAGTTTATGCATTTTATGATGACATGAATCGTTAGGAATAGTGACGTCTGTGCTTTTGGGTTTTCTGTATATGGAAAAATCAAATTCATTGTTTGTATTAATTGTAATACTTAAATCCAAAAAATTAATAGCTCTATTTTGTTCTGTTTTTAGTGTAAACGTGATGTTTGTGTGAAGACCGTTAATAAGAATTAAAAATTCATTGATAACCTCAAAAGAACTGTCAAAACAAACTAAAATGTCATCAACGTAACGAAACCAAAAAATAATGTGTTTAGAAAAATCTAATTCAAATATTCGATCTTCTAAATTATCCATAAATATGTTAGCTAATAGAGGACTCAGAGAATGCGGCATGTCGCGAGAGGAAATTAGAAAGTGGTGCAAGCAATTCGAAGAAGGTCATACCGATCTGACAGTAGCAGTAGGCAGAGGCAGACTATCAACTTCCCCGACTCCCGATTACATCGTGCATCGAATAAAAATTAAAGAAATTGCTGGTTACGCGGTTTCTGTACGGTTCCGTTAGGAATTGCTAACTTGGAGTAAGTTTCATGTCACCGCACTATTTTAAATGTCTGTTTTGTTCAAACTACGCACTGGAAATGTTTGGTATTCTTTACGTTTTTTTAACAAGTAGACAACAAACCATATAGTGATGGTTCTAAGCCACTATGCCATTTATATAAAACTCCGATATATAGTATTAAGCGCAACTTAAATTTTGGTTTCTCCTCGCCTCGTACAACGTTAGACCAAGGTTGTGGAATGTAGATATCTCTAAATGACCGTTTTTTTGTTGCTTTAATAAGACCAAGTTCTGGTCGCGTTTTTTTTTGTCATGAATGCATTTTTTTGTTGTAATTGTTTTTTATTCGCACTCGCAAAATGATCAAATTGCAACTAAAAACAAGTAAAAATCTTAAGCATTCAAAACACTACAAACTCCTTTGTTGCTTGTGATATACAGAGAATGCAATAACAACATAATCTTAAAGGTGTTATCATACATTATGGTTCACACGACTAAATCAAAAGTACACTTTTGAAGCACAAAGAATGTATTCGTGGCAAATATATGCTTTGGCTTCCAAAGGCAACAAGCGATTTTCTAAGTAATCAAACTTTTACCCATTATCTGTCCAGTTATTGTTGATTTCTCTTGGTACAGTGTGTATTTTATGTATTCATTACAATACATAACTATATTTGTAAAAAATGTCACTTGTACCCCTTGGCTTCTAGGCTCCTCATATAAAGACTGTTACAGCTCGAAAAAAGGCGTGGACGTTCAGAGACAACGTGGTAGACGAAAATAAATAATAGATAGTGTGCGTTTAAAATAAATAATCACGGAGTCGGAGTATTAATTAACAGATTCTTACTGTACTATAAATGTGAACCATTGCCCATGTGGACATCACTTGTTGGAAATGCAATTGAAAGTCAACAGAAATAAAATCAGCATTCTTCTGTTGGCAAACGCTCCATTTAGTACTTAGTAACGAAATAGTTTTACTACCAGAAACCCAGTCACGCGGACCTGTGGAGGGCATTATGAGATTTGAGGACCGAGTTACTTACCAAGGGCATTAACAAACTCCACTGTGGGCGGAACCAGTTGTATTGAAGGATCGTTCGAAATATGCTGGAAGTTATCTTTAGAGGTACGGATGTGATTATCTTGATCTGCAGCTTTGACCCACAGCCCGCCTCAAGGCCAACGAAGAATATAGACCGTTATTTCTACCATAATGGAACGTGTAGCCGATATGAAAACTGTTCATATCATCATGATCCTTTCTACAGGAACCAGAGAATAAAACCTGTTCTGGGTCAGAACAGACTTGAAAAAGGGGGAAGTGTAATAAACGGGAAGATCTCACATATAGACTGGCGGCGCACCGCAAGAAGGTTCCCGGCACATCAAAAGCCTTCTACAGCATTCGAGACTGGAGGGATTGTCTCAATCATCGGGACGTGTCAAGAAAGAAGTAAGCCATAAATAAGTAAAATTAGAAGAAACCTGCAGATCGGTCTAAGTGATCTATATTTGGTGTTAATAGCTAGTTTACGATATTTAAATTTTAACAATATATATTAATTCCGGTAGTGAACACTAAGACCAGAAAGAGTATTTGAAAATAGAACTACTATAACTCTTTGCATCGATTCCTATATCATATGGCTGACCTACAAAAATTTGTCAGATTCTTTGGGAAGGGCATATCACGTTTTCGTCAAATCGACATAGAGACGTAGAGATTATCTGAATATTAGCGTTTGACCTCCAAAGATCAGTGTTAAACCACTAAACCAAATCGGAATATTTGTTTTCGTTCGATCCTCTGTAACGAAGTTACTTAATTTCTTATTTTATTTTTACTTAAACAAAGCTATTAATTTATTAGAACATTTCGTAATAATAATTATTATTAAAGAATATTATTTAATTTTGAAGTTTTCTATATTTCCGCGCGACCTTGCCGTAAACCGAGTCCGGCTACACCGACTCCCCCCACCGTTGATCCCCCACTGTCTAACCGCCCGCCTAGCGTGACGCGCGCACTCTTGTCGCCTATAAAAGCCGAGGTCGTGTTGCGGTTAAATCAGTTGGTAGTTCTCAACTACAAGTTGAAATAGTAAGTCAAAGTGAAGTGCCTAGTGAATAGTAACAACAGGACCGACCGAGAATACACAGGTGAGCTTAGCTTTAGTGTATTCACCGCTTTCCGCTACACCAGCCCGCTCTCCTTTACTGACTTCCGTCTCCCTCTTTCCTTTTCTTCTGCCGCACTACTGCGCTTGACCGTGGTGCTGGTTCTTTCTCTCTTTCTCTTCCTTCCGATTCTTCTGCCGCACTACTGCGCTTGACCGTGGTGCTGGTTCTTTCTCTTCCTTCCGTTTCTTCTGCCGCACTACTGCGCTTGACCGTGGTGCTGGTTCCTTCTCTCTCTCTTTCTCTTTCTTCCTTTTCTTCTGCCGCACTACTACGCTTGACCGTGGTGCTGGTTTCTTTCTCTCTCTCTCTTTCTTTTCTTCTGCCGCAATACTGCGCTTGACCGTGGTGCTGGTTCCTTCTCTCTCTCTCTTTCTTCTCTCTGCCGCACTACCGAGCTTGACCGTGGTGCCGGTTCCTTCTCTTTCTTCTGTCGCACCACTGAGCTGGACCGTGGTGCAGGTCCCCTCTTCTCCCATACCGCCCTGTCACCCCGTCTGGTTACCCTAACCTCGGTATCCTGGTATCCCTATCCTTCCTGCTGGTTTGGCTGGGGTTATCCGAGTAGACCGAGGGTTAGTATTAGAAGTCCGATTGCTTGCTTGGCTTTTGCTTACCTGCTTCAAATTTTACTGTACACCCTTATAAGACCTCTGGAGTACCGTGTCTCCACTGCAAGCTACCTTGGCTCTGATAGGGTCAAAGGGTACCCTATTGGACTTAGCAGAAAGTAAACTCTATAAAATCTGGCGCCCGAGAAAAGTAGTACCTTATAGGACGGACGGACATAGCAGGCGTTCGGCCTCTCAAAACATCAGTCACCGAAGAGCGTCGCACCTCACCAGACTCTAGTCTATGTCACTCTAACCAAGGGTTGAATTGAACATTTTGTGTCAGAAATTATACGAGAAGAAAATGACCTGTATTAACTTTGAGCTAACATTAGTCTTTGACTTTTAGTAATTTTAACTTACATATATGGCAAAGCTGTACTCAGTACTCTGAATTGTATAGTAGTATAATTAAGAAAAGAACTACACTATAATTTGTAAAGTAAAAGCTAAGAATGGTAACAAAACCAGAAACGAAGTGCTAAATAATTTAAAGTGCTGTCTATATAGTTCTCGCTTGTAGGCTTCAAAATAACGGAATAAAAATGTTATAAAATCTTTGGATAACATATTTTTAATATTTCAGCTCAATAATCCAAAGTAGAGCAGCTGCACTAGTTTTCGAAATCTTACAATAACAATGGGTAAGGGACTACAGATAGGAATAAGTTCTAAAAATGGGAGCATATAAAAATCAAAAACTGGCCTGTTTTTGAAAATCTGATATTGTTTATTGTTTCCAGCCTTATTTTGTGGAACTCCATAATCATGAAATAAATAAAGATTATTAAAAGTTTCACAGTTTTATTAAAATACAACCTGACAATATTGTTTCGGCAGCTATGCTGTCATTATCAAAGGTAATATAATTATAAACAAACACGTCGCTAAGGTGGATACAAAATAGGTAACTAGATAAAATAATAATAATAATCATAATTAAATATCTAATACTTCCAGTAACGGAGAATTACTGAGCTCAAGTTGTTCATTCATTAAAGGTACCCTGAGTTTGTGTTTGTATATCTCAAAGGCTTCTAAAATGTGTAATTTGCGTTTGTTATTACAAAAATGTAGGAATTTAATATTATTTTGAGGAGTCATTGTGTGATTTTGTTCTAAAAGGTGTTTGGCGTAATTCGATTTTTCAGGATGTTTATTTTTGTAATGACGTACGTGTTCTTTATATCTTATGTCAAAATTTCGAAGTGTTTGTCCAATATATACCGAACTACAAAAAGAACAATTTAAACGGTAAATGCCCGATTTCATGATATCATGTGTTCTGTCTTTAGCATTAAATAAAAATGAAAAAGTGTTAGTGTTGGTTTTAAATGTTATTTTATAATTGTTGGTTTTTCTTAGTATATGTGCAATTTTTTCTGATATTTTGCCAAAATATGGTATAGATATGTAATTTGTGTCTTCTGTTTGATTGTCAATGGGATATATTCTTTTGATAGCTAACCTATAATCTTTTTGTTTAATTAAAGTGTCAATCATATTCGGATTATAATGATTTGCATGTGCTAGTTGTTTAATGGTTGATATCTCTTTGCTAAAATCTGATTTTGTTAGTGGAATAGTTAAAGCTCTCTGTACTAATGATCTGTATTGTCGAAACAATATTGTCAGGTTGTATTTTAATAAAACTGTGAAACTTTTAATAATCTTTATTTATTTCAAAAAAATCTGATATGTTCGTCAGATCAAAATATTATCTTTGAGTTTTTGTAATTAAAAACAATAATTTTATGTTTATATTATTATCGATACGCACTGCAATAATTAATTTACTTTGATCTTTGAAGGTGTACTTCCAAGCATTCATGCAAACAAAGTATAATTTATGTATGTAAGGCAGCGAAAATAATTTAATAAATTTTTTCTATACAATAATTTATTCTGAAGGTATGTGTTTCATTAGTAGAACAAAGAATTATCATTTAGATAAACGTTTAACAATCTTGCATTTTAAGCAATCCCTTTGATGTTTAGACGCGATGAAAATCCATTTCATTGAAGTAATGTAACTATTGTAAATATGTAGTGCAAGGTGCTTAAATCCTGAATTTTTTTATTTTAGAAATGGTGCTACATAAACAGGTCAGTGAATCTAATTTTGATATGACCATTCATTGTTTAACTTCTTTTATTTTGTAGATTCAAAGATAAAAACAGCTTTTTATTTTGATAAAGTACAAGGAGGTTATATAAATTTTATTTACGAATTATAATTTGTACCATAAACACCAACAAGATTACCTAACAATCTTGTTAACAATAAAAAAGTATGAAACCAGCAACCCGAACCCAAGTAGCAACATTTTATTAGATTCTGTTTAAATTTGATTTATTCTTCATATGCTAGAAAATAAAAATTTAAAGACATCTGAATGGCAGCGGTGGCTGGTGCTCGCTCGTATGCCACGGTAGGCGTCTTTGAGGACTGACAAGTGACAAGTGCTGATGGCTACGCAACTAAGAAATAATAACAAAATTGTTATTTTCCGCTTTTCTCCGTAATCACTGCATGGTTCGTCAAAATTTAAAAACAATCAGTAGTACAAGAGTCTCCTGTGCAACTTTTATTTTCTTGACATTGCTTCATATGTTTTGGTAAAATGCTTACTTTTCGGGATATAACGAGTTAAATGCTACAGTTTGCTCCGTTCAATACAAAAGTCTTATAAATTCATTTAACTGCTTATATCTCGAAAAGTAAGCATTTCCCACACCTCTCCTCAAGAGCATTTTAGTTTTCTCAAAATGCCGACGGAAACGGTTGGTAAGGTAACTTTCTACAATGCCTATAGGGTCGAAAAAACTTAGTAACCAGTAAATCAGGCCCGCTTATATTTTCGAAATAACCCCATTCTAAAATTAAATATTAAAAGCTTTTATTTAGTCCAGTCAATGAAGGAAAAATAGCGGAAATAATTCGTGTAGTCGCAAATTCTTGTACAGGGGAGGGGGGAGTGCCATGAACAACCTACTTAAACTCCTAGCCGTGGGGGTAAGCGAAGGGATGGGGGAGCGTTTAAAGGTCATTTTTCACGTTTTTCTTGAATAACTCAAAAACCGCGACCTCTAGCGAAACGTGTCCAGTAGGGTGGTCCTTATTCGTTTGGGTAAGAAAAAAATTACAATTTCAAAATACGTATCCTCCAGACTTTTTACATTACATGAAAGGAAGTTACCCTAAAATTTCAAGTTGATCAGATCATGCATTAAGGTCAAAGTTCAGCTATTTTAGACTGTTTTCACACAACGCCTATTTGCAGCAAAACGGTTGCAGCTACGAAAAAAAATTCTTCCTTTTTTGTGGGAAATTTAAGCTACTATAAATTTGGTCCTTACGTAATTTTCCAGAAATAATCTGTTTTTGAGTTATGAAAGGAAAATCAGATAAAGTAGTTTACGGGTCGTGAAGTTACGTTTTTTCTTTAATATTTCTGACTAGTAGCATACTTCTAATGCCTTTCTAATACTTCTTACTGGAAATTATTATTAATAATAATAATAATTGCTGCTACCCATTACCTGGCGAACCAGGCCCTAGAAGCTATGAAGCTTGTGCTGGAGGAAGAGGCGATTATTACTATAACTCTGGACCAACGTGCTGCTGCAACCGACTTAACAGATTGTATAGCATAAATTCCACATTTGTGTTACAGCTAAGGAAAACTACAGAAAACCTTAACCAGGTCTGCCATTACCGGGACTCGAACCGGGCCTCTTGGGTGAGAGAAGAGCACTCTAGTACCTACACTACTAATACTATTACATATGGGTCATAAGGTAATGTCATCAACAATTAATAATTATTGTAATTCATCATTACAGATATAAAATATTAAGCCAGCCATATTTGTGTGAAAGGGTGCTGTATTGGTTTTGAAGACGCTTGTCTTTAAAATACGCGAAACTCACTTTGGAATACTCAATTTATCCACAAAGATTATTTCTATATCCGGATTATTCCATTAACCATTGTACATTATAACCAACCGTCAAGTATTTATTTTACAGTGCTCTGCTTGTTGTGTAATAAAGGCTACACAATGCAATTGGATTTTCTCAAATTTCTTGTTTTTTCTTTCTAAGTACTTATCACATTCTCAATTCTTGCAGTTATACAAATTAAACAAAATTAAATCAAAAAAATTAAAGCAATAACTGATAAGAAATACATTCTAGTTTCTTTTTCAGTAATACTTATTCTGGATCATAAGAATATTTCTGTAACTGCCAGTTTAGTTTGTTTGAATGAAAGTGCTGCGTTTGTGGTAGATCAGTGATTTGAAAAAAGGCACGAATTCTCCAACACAAGTATTTAAACTGCGACAAAAAGTTGAAAAAATTGTTTGCACCCTGGCAGCAATTGGATAAGAACTAGATCAGAAAAAGTGATTTCTACAGGCAAAGAGAAAAAATCTTTGAAGAACTAGATGATTTATTTAACATCACACGTGCCAATGCACTAGAAATGATCAAGATCTTAGAAGACAAAGATACGATCCTACTGCCCATAAAAGAGGTTAGAATGCAGAAAGAAGGAAATAAAATGGAAAAGAATGAAACTAAAAGAGAAGACAGGCAGATGCGTTTAGACGTACCAGAACCTTCAAGAAGAAAAGAAACTAAATCCACTGATGTATAGGTAAGATTAAAAACTGAGATTCACGTAATGTTTTCAATAGGCAAGTAAATCTTTTTAGACGAGGTTTTCGTTCCTTTAAATTTAGAAGCGTCAGATAATGAAGAGTGTGAAAGAAATGAATTGATTTCAAGCTATACAAATTGGGACTTCAGGTGGTACAATGGGCTCGACTACTAAGAGCAAAGAAAATGATCAAGAAACAAATTCTGACTGCACGAATTTTATCAGCGCTAGATAGATGTAAAATAAGTGACAATGATACCTGTCACATATTGTCAGAAATGTAGAAGCCGTATCAATAGACCCAAATGACTATGTCATAAACAGATCTTCCATCAGGGAATACAGACAATATTTTAGCGTACAGATAGCTAACAAAATATAATTGTCATTTTTAGAAATATATTTACAATTTGCATTCATTCACTGAGACCCAAAACTACTTCCAGCTTTAATTAAATCTAAAGTATAGATTGGCTTAATTAGTGTCGATTAATTTATTGCGGTTCCAGAACTGTCAACGACAGGGCAAGAAGTATCTCCAGCAGTCTATGATACTCTCTGCGATTGGGAATTAACAGACGTTGAAAGTTGAAGTTTTTAAACACAGGAAGACTAAATGTTGCTTGTGTTCTAGAGCAAAAGATAGAGAGAAAAATCTTATTTTTAGCTTATCGCCACCATATTTTTGAGGCGTTCTGCAAGGAGTTTTTGCGGTGTCTAAGTTACCATCTGTTAAGTCGGCTGCAGCCGCACGTTGGTCCAGAGTAATAGTAATAAACACCTCTTCCCCCAGCACAAGCTTCATAGCTTCTAGGGCCTGGTTCGCCAAGTAATGGGTAGTAGCAATTATTATTATTATATATTAAGTATTAGAGTATTCAAGTATTAGAAAAGCATTAGAAATATGCTAGTAGTCAGGAGTATTGAAGAAAATTACCACAAATGAGTAACATACAATTTTCCAATATATCACTGCACGGCCCGTAAACTACTGCATCTGATTTAACTTTGATAACTTAAAAACAGTCTATTTCTCGAAAATAATGTACGGACCAAATTTATAGTAGATTAAATTTCCTACAAAAAAGGAAGAATATGTTTTTTTCGTAGTTGCAACCGTTTTGCTGCAAATAGGCGTTTTATGAAAAACAGTCTAAAATAGCTGAACTTTGACCTTAATGCTGGCCGGGTTAGCATGATCTGATCACCTTGAAATTTTTGGGGTAACTTCCTTTCATGTAATGTAAAAAATTTGGAGGGTACGTATTTTGAAAATTAAAAATCAAAAAATAAAGACCACCCTAGTATCCAGGTACAAAATTAAACTACATACATGAAATTACTACAAAAAAAGGTCCTATTTATTTTTTTGTCTATGATGAATAGTTTGCGAAATGCTGGGGATGGAAAAACCGCGAATTATTAAAATAGAGTCTTAATGGTATAAAATTAATGTTTAATGTTAAATGAAGTGGGTTCGGAACGAATATTAAATGTCTGTACTTCATCTAAGTGCAGTAGTGCTGTATAAAGGGATAGATTGTGTGCTGAGAATATGAAGGGGACAGCATTGGAGGGCAGTAGCGTGAGGGAGCGTCGATTGGAATGAGGTGGTCAAGCACCTCGTGTCTTCATTTCCACAAAAAAAGAGCAAAACAAAAAAATTGAAAGAAGCTAACATTTATATCCCATGCCCTCATTGCTGCCATTCGTCCATGATCTTTCATATCTCCTATCCTACATGCTGTCGCTCTGTTTATTCACTGAATGCTTGGATCTGAAAACTTGGTCAATCTACTTGCTAGTCTGAGATTCAGTGCAACTAATCACGAAGCTCAACAGCTGGAGCTATTAACTGTCTACCACACTGAAGAGCCTGCCCCTAGTGTAATATTCTGTCAATATGTATTCGACAATGCCGATTTCAATGTTTCCACTATCGATGGCTGAAATACTTTTCAGAGCATGGGAGGGGCTTAAATCGGCTTCATCTGACACAAAAGTAGGCCACCTAGTGTTATGGAACGTCAGATTACTCAATGGCAGGTTCCGGGCTGAAAGAAGTGTTATGCCTAGTTTATGCTGCAAATTTAGCTGACAAAATCTTAAATGGTGCACAAACTTTTTATCTGTTTTTTGGCAGCAATGAGGGCATAGGATGTAGATGTTAGCTTCTTTTCAATTTTTTGTTGTGCTCTTCTTTGCTGAAATGAAGTCACGAGGTGCTTGACCTCATTCCAATCGGCCTTCCCTCACGCATTTGCCCTCCAACTCTCCTCCCCTTCACGTCCTCATATGTCCATACAGACATTTAATATTCGGTCTGAACCCACTTCATTTAACATTAAACATTAATTTGATACCATTAAGACTCTATTTTAATAATTCGTGGTTTTTCCATCCCCGGCATTTTGCAAACTATTCATCATAGACGAAAAATAAATAGGACCTTTTTTGTAGTAAATTCTATCTTTAATACTCTTGAAGTACATGCATTCATGTGTCTCGGTACATTTTTTACAGCCAGCGCTACCTAGCGCTGGATGACCCAAACCCTATTGAACTACGCGATGTAAGAGAGAGAGGTAAGGATCCGAGCTTGAATTCTTTTTTCGTATTTCAACAAAAGCAACAAGCAGTAAAAGCAGCAGTGTTTTAAGAGTGCGTTAGTTACTAAAGCTTACCCATTAGGGTAAGCAGTTGACACCTAGTGTAGTTTAATTTTGTACATGGACACTTTTTCGCTAGAGGTCGCGGTTTGTGAGTTATTTAAGAAAAGCGTGAATACACGCTCCTTCATCCCCCCGCTCACCCCACCACCCCCCGATCAGGATTTTTAGTATGCTGTTCATGGTACTCCCCCTTTCAACTGTACAAGAATTTGCGATTACACGAAGTGTTTGCGATATTTTTCATTCGTTGACTGGATTAAATAAAAGCTTCTTTTCGAAAATATAAGCTGGTCCGATTTACTGGTAAGTTTTCTTGGACTCTATAGCAGGGACTGGAACAGGAACCCAAAAGAGCCGGAATCTGAACTGGAACCGATTACTTTTATGGGACCGAAACCGGAATCGGAACCCTTACTAAAATTCGTGTTAATGTTATAAATTTTCGAAGGAACCGGTATTTTTCGGTTCCACATTTCGGTTCTACTGTTAAATAAAAAAAGTAGTTCAACATTCTCCCAACAGCGCTACCATAACCATTTCTTACTAAGTTGATGTTGATACTAGATCCACTTCCACTACTAATTGACCAATAGTAGTGTGTGGATTTACTAGAAAAGTGTTACGTCACATTTTATATTGGTAGCCTTGAAAGTTTCCAAACAAATTTCATTTTGAAAAGAATCTACAATATTAACCACTTCACATCTGTTTACTCCAAGAGCTCAGTTTCTATGGTATCCATTGTTGTAAATAATTGTAACTATAGCACTAGAGTTTGTTTGTTTGTTTGTTTTTTGGGCGAGGAATCAGGATGACGGAGCATCCTTCGTACCTCATGGCACCGATTGCTATGATCATTTGGCCGATGCTACTAGAATTTAGCCGAATCTGGGGGAATTCCACCCCCAATAGGGATCTTTATCGTGCCAAACATCGCATTGACACGGGACCTACAGTTTTACTTCCTATCCGAAAAGAAGGCATGTTTTAAATTTTTCTCCGCTACGAAAAATTACCATATATTGCGGTGTAATCATTTCACCGTTTTGAAAATTTACTAATGATAGTTCGTCGACGTTAATACAAATATTTTTGTATCGGATTTAAATTAAATGAGGGACATGTTATGTCATGGGTATAATTAATATAAAGGTCATAGATAAGACCACAGTTAGGTTCATTAATACTTAAATCAAAACTTAAAAATAAAGATTTCATGCAAACATAACCTAGCTTTTTCATCCATAATAATAAGTTGCAATTTCAGAAAAAGGATATAATTTAGTTAGATTGCTTGATTATAATCATGTTTATGCAACCCATGTTACTTTGGGACGGTTTTCCACTTGTTAGGAAGAAGTATTTTCCATATTGAAATTTACACTTTACGATGTTTATTGTCAAATAGATTTTTCTAATTTCCAGAAGGCCAGCTCAAGTTTATGTTGCTAATTTGCTGAAAATAGATTAATTAGGTCAATCTTATTATGACTGATACAATACAATTAATCATTGAATTTTGTTTACAAGATTTCTGGTCACTTTTATTAATGAAGGTACAAAATCCTCACGTTTCGTGTTAACTGACTCTTATAGACTTTTATCCTGTTTTTCCTCACCATTGTTTTTATGTAAATGCTTAGAGTACTGTATGCTGGACATTCTCTGCATAATTTGATTAATGTTAACTTTATATTTAAGCTGGCATTTGTATATGTATCAATTGGCTTATTCAGTGCATTGTGTACTGCAAAAATCATGTTTATAGTAAATTGTAAAGATATTTCTATGGATAAACAAATTGTATTACCGATATCATGTATTCCTATAGTTATTTTGTAAAGGATGAACCTTGATTTGTTAAATTGTATATGTTATTAGATCGTATGAGTTTCGTACATTGTCAAACGTTTTCCTCGAATATCATCGTTACGATACATTTTAGGACCATAGATGTACAATACTTTTTTGATCCTTGTATTAAGCCCTACAATTCTATAATAATAGAATTAGGATTAGTGACAATTAAAATCAGCTGTGCCGAATTAATGACGTCACAAACTTACTCGATGCTCCGCTGTTTTGGAAAAAGTGTCATAGTTTTCATTTGTTCTGGCAGAATGTATATAAGCTGGGGCAATTTGGAACAAAGTCAGTCGATAAAACGTAGAAGGCAGAAGCTATGCCCGGCTCCAGATAAAATATCTGTAATAAATTTGAGGTTATATCTTTAACTATATGGTTTTGACGCATATGTCACATTATAAACAAAGTTAAGATAGATTGAAGTGTTACCTGAACATTTTTAAAAGGATTAAAAGAAGATTTAGTTATTGTGCAACAATATTAAAAGTGAAAGTGATTATTTAAATAAATCCAAGTGAATTTATTTCTCGACATCGATCTTTGTATCGATTTTATAAACAAGAAGTCAGTTGTTTGGTTTTATCGCAGTGTTACCACTAAAAGGATTTTTTATATAAAAGGGAATTATTTTACAATGTACCAGGTTGGTTAAAAATAAATGATTTTTGTTGAGTTTATAAATAATGATTACTTTATAAAGTTCATTCTCTAATACTAAATTATTTGGTTTAGCTTATCAAGTTCTTTTCAGTATTCATTTGACTTGAAGCAAGCAAAACAATTTAATTTTCTTTTTATAAAATTTATTTTCATTGGACAAATAATCTATTTATTTATAAACAAATTTTATTTGTGTTGGTTTGTTCAAACGAATGACCGTAGTTATCCTATGTCAGATCTCTACTATTATTTATAACGTTTGAGCAAACCTGAGAAGTCACTTCTCAATCTAACATTTGTATTATTTTGAAAAACATTTTTATTTTTATTTAGACGTTTTATTTGATTTTATTTTTGTTTGTTTAATAAAGTTTTTGTGTCTTCAATTTTACATATGTGTTTAATTGATGTTAGTACAAACATCCAGCGTTCTTTTCCTTTAAATTCAGAGTTTAGCAGCAGTTGTCCAGCTTGCAGGAGCTTTAGTGCTTATGATAAAAGTTTTTCCTTCTTTCCAGGCATAAAAGTAAATAAGAGTCTCGCAATTCAAATAATTTATGCTTTACTGAGCAAACCTGAGCTAGCTGAGAGGAATAAAGAATATCTGTGGTGTTTTCTCAATTTAATCCACCGTATATAATTTATGTTTATATTTGGAACGGTGGATATTGTATTATATTTTATTTTATTCTCATTTCATAGATCACCGCAATATCAATCCCCTAAATTTGTCTGACGATATCGGTGTCCAACACCCCCCCCGGGGGGGGGAACTGAGAAAACAGCAAATCTAGAATACTTTATTTGCTATCCGGCTATATTAAAATAAATACGATCTCTAAAGTATTAAGCGAGTTAGAGCTAATTTGCACTCACGAATTATCATTAAATAAACGGAAGGATACTCACTAAATTAGCTTCTAACTCCCTTATTATGCGTATTTCTATTTCTGCAAACATAGAAAGATGTTTATATCGTGATAACTTTTGGACGACACAAGATATCAAAAAAGTTCAAAAAATAATTGTTGTTAGTTCGAGATTTTACAATACAACGCTTTGTGAGACTTTGAAATTGGCTAGACAGCAACGAAGATATGACCAATTTATTCCGACAATGTATAAATTACCGCTGAACAGCGATCGTTCTATCTATATCTTCACCCGTCTTCCGTCTCATTCTAACGCACTGCTCTTACCAGGTTCGTAAGTACATACAACTATTAGCACAATAATGGAGTTACAAATGCAGGTGATTTAACATTTTGTTGAAAAAAATTATAAAATTCTTACTGTTTTTGTAAATACGACATTAACCTTAACACGGAGAGTTCTTCAAGTTATTCTATGTATAACAGACTATGAACTATTACATACATTTAAATTTCTTTAAATTTATAAAAAAATAAACAGATACGCAGTTATAAATGTGTTGTGTAAAACGGGCGGGAAACTTCAGGAATCCACTGCAAGAACTGCGGAAACTATTCAAAGGTCAGTGAAAATGAGATTAGATATACAAAGTCATAATAGAGAATTAATAGAGCTTCTTGATATAACACACAATTCAAGTAAATTAATGCAGAAAAAACTGTTATTCCTCGTTTACGCGCACATAAAATATGTCCACTATGAAATTAAATGTACATAGTAGTCAAAATATATAATAACAAAACTGAACACAAAGGTTATTCTGAAAACCAGAGGGATAGATTGTGGCGAGGTTTGGGAAAAGATTGTTGGGGAAATAAAACATGACATAGCCAAAGAAAAGTGTATAATTCAGTTACAATTTACGACCGATATGTCCTACTGGGTGATAACTTGAGCCCGTAGTATTTACGGAAACTGAAGATACGTTGTATTTTTCAGATCTTATAAAAATAATGAAGCTACTTTAATGTACCTACAACCACAAAACAATATTTATAACCAGGTGGAAATGCTTAAAGATTTGAACTTTGAATATCGACCTATGGTGAAAAGTGTACTTTATTTAGTAGCCTCGCAAATTAAAAAAAACCTTCGAGATGTGGAAGATGCTGATATTTGGCAGTTATCAATGAAGATGACATGAAAAAAATATTCCATCATCGCTATTGAATTTGCTAAGTTTGCTTTTGTGTGATTAAAGAAATCAGAAGTTTAAGCATTGCTCAGGACATTATTTTTTACAATTTGCAGCAGACAATGTAAACGTGTTAAAGGAAACTATCAACGGTTGCAATACCTTTCACGCAACTCAGATGGTAGCTTTTCAGCAATGTCCACAAAACGAATTATCTGTAGGAATTCCAATAAAAAGCGACAAAGCGACTACTTGTGCCTCAAAACTTCCATTCCTTGTCAAACTCTCAGTATACCAAGACTAGAATACCTTTGCCACATTGCAAACGAAACGCAAATAACTAATATTTGCCGAGAAATCAAGAATAGTCAATACCTACTGATACAAATAATGTGGTGTGAATTTTAAGTAGAGTTCAAAATTGTAGTTCACAGATTGTACCTCAATGGACTAGTTTCAAAAAATAACTGACAATTCAGACAAAACTACATTGTGGACAGCCATGCTTAGGTGTCGAGATATCACTGTACATCTGAATCATGTAAAATATACAGTAATTACGTTTGTCCAAGTATTGTATTAAATATTATAACATAGTGGCTTTCAGAATAACCTTTGTATTCAGCTTTGTTATTATACATTTTGACTACTATGTACAGTTGCGATCATTCGCTAAGGAACGATCGAAAAATCATAGCGGCCGATTTTCCAGTTTTTTAACATCTTATTTTTGAGTATTCAAATTGCCCAGTTCATAAATTAGGTCGAATTACAGCGTACATTGTACAAAATACTGAATAACCGGCGATCACTATTTTTTCATAGTTCCTTAGCGAATGATCGCAACGTACATTTAAGTTCATAGTAGAAATATTTTATATATGCGCGTAAACTTGAATTGTGTGTTATATCAAGAAGCTCTCCTAATTCTCTATTATGACTTTATTGCATATCTAATTTCATTTTCACTGACCTTTGAATGTTTCCACAGTTTTTGCAGTGGATTCCTGAAGTTTCCCGCCCGTTTTACACACAACACATTTTTTATAACTACGTATCTTCTTTGTTTTTTTTATAAATTTAAAGAAATTTAAATGTATGTAATAGTTCATCATCTGTTATATATAGAATAACTTGAAGAACTCTCCGTGTTAAGGTTAATGTCGTATTTACAAAAACAGTAAGAATTTTATAATTTATTTCAACAAAATGTTAAATCACCTGCATTTATAACTCCAATATTGTGCTAATAGTTGTATGTACTTACGAACCTGGCAAGAGCAGTGCGTTAGAATGAGAACGAAGACGGGCAAAAATAGAGATAGAACGATCGCTGTTCAGCAGTAATTTATACATTGTCGGAATAAATTGGTCATATCTTCGTTAATATCTAGCCAATTTTAAAGTTTCAAAAAGCGTTCGATTGTAAAATCTCGAACTAACAACAATTATTATTGAACTTTTTTGATATCTTGTGTCGTCCAAAAGTTATCACGATATAAACATCTTTCTATGTTTGCAGAAATAGAAATACGCATAATAAGGGAGTTAGAAGCTAATTTAGTGAGTATCCTTCCGTTTATTTAATGATAATTCTTGAGTGAGAATTAGCTCTAACTCGCTTAATACTTTAGAGATCGTGTTTATTTTAATATAGCCGGATAGCAAATAAAGTATTCTAGATTTGCTGTTTTTCAGTTTTTCCCCCCCGGGGGGGTGTTGGACACCGATATCGCCAGACGAATTTAGGGGATTGATATACACCCTAAATAGCATCCGTTAACGTACTCTATACCTTTTTACCTTTCAATGTACCACGGGCTTGATTTCTAGATGCGTTTTTTAAGTTTGCGAACTCTACTACCGAGGGATCTAACCTGCGATCTTTGGATTATGAAGCAAACATGCAAACCACTAATCCACCGAGACTGGCTAACTAGAGCTTCCCGAGTAAAAAGAGTTGAAATACCGAAGAGCAAATATATTTATCAATTATCACCTATATTATAAACAATACTTTAACCTAACATGCATCGACTGTCAGTTATCAAGGTCATATTTGTTTGGAGCTATTTGAAGCTATATACCAACATAACATGTGACGTCATTACTTTTGCTTCCAGAACTCTTATGGAACCTAAAAAATCCTGGAATCGGAACCGTAACCTTAATGTTTAGAAAATTAAAATTGGAATCGGAACCGAAACCTTTATTTTGAATTTTCAAGAACCGGAACTGGAACCGGAACCTATATTTGTAAAAGGTTCCAGTCTCTGCTCTATAGGCATTGTAGAAAGTTAGCTTACCAACCGTTTCCGTCGGCATTTTGATAAAACTAAAATGCTCTTAAGGAGAGGTGTGTTCTTAGTCTATCAGGACAGACAAACGGCCACCAGTCGGCGTTTGAGTGAAGTCTATTTTTATATCAACATCTGTATTCTTTGTATAAAGCTAACCAACAATTTACATTTTGTTATAGTATGTGTATTATTATTATTGAGCTAATTACGTGGCTAGCATTGAATAGGCTCTGTATCATGTAGGCCCTATAAAATGACAACACTTTTTTTTATTTGTTTCCTCTGCAACAAGTAGAATTGATATCGTATGTATTGTATGACTAGTGCCCATAGAATAGAATGCCCGTTCTTCTTATGTCGAAGACATTTCCCGCAACTTACATTCACCTTGTCGGACAACGAGCTTGTGATGCAACCGCATTTGACAAATTTTGACAATTAGTCTAGTACTGCTGCATGACTTATTTTTCACTGGTGCCATTTATAGTGCCAGCGTATGTTCCGAACTTCCACTGTATAGACAAACTATAGCTTCATGGTTAGCAGCCGGAATCTCTTCTTTTAATTACATTTTTACAGAAGTTTGTGTCCAAGCCTAGGCCATGAATTGGATACACAGACGCCCGTGGAGTGTTCACCAACGACACGAATGTAGTTTTAGGGAAATATCCAGTGGGAAACCATTAACACCAAATTTGTTAAAATTTAATTTTAGGTTCAGCCATAATTTGATCGTGCTATAATTTTGTGTGGATGGCTGGTGGGCTCATCTATCAGGTGGGCCCTGTATCATTGATACAGCTGCTTTAGCCGCATCTACGCCCCTGGAACTAATTATTCAAATCAAAATAGTGTCTTTTAATTATAATCATTAATTAATAATAGCTGCGACGAGCTACTGGAATCACGTCTTTCTAGAGATAAAGCTTTTTAGTCTAAACACTTGCAGCTTTAAGGTAGATAAAAGTAAAATTGTCGTGGCACCTTTACAAGTAGGTAACTTGATTTTTAGTATTGTAACGAATAGTAAACCCACATACGACGTCATCGAACATTCTAGATGTATGAGTCATCAACTGTATGACTCATCATCTCCTGCGTGTATGACTCATCGACGCGACTTATCGACGTGACTCATCAACAGCTGCATGTATGATTCATCGGTTATGTTCTAGAACTTATGAAAGATATAAATTGAGGTCGCGGGTAGAAGGAGTTCAGTTAATGTTTGACCGGCATAGTGAAATGTACTCTGAATAATTAGTTAATAGTGAATAAATAAATGTTAATAATTATTGTAACACATAAATAGTTTTATATAAATAGTCCTCATATAAATTTGTAAATACCTGGCATTTAAATAGTTTGTTAAATAGTTTATAGTTATAGTGTTTTTAATTAATTGTATGTAAATTAATATTTCTCTTATGAATAGACGATTTAAACAGCATTTTGGTTATTATTTTAAAAAGAACGTTAAAGTATATAGTCAAATATGAAACCGTCTTATTTTTATTCTTAAAAACATTGTAATGTTCAGTACGCTCCGGCGCTGATATCTCCGTTTCTATAACAGTTAGAAACTTCATCAAAACTAGGGTTCATCAAAGACAAAAACGCATTTTTGAAAATTGTTTTCAAATATACAAGAGGTGCAAAAAAAGAAATATGGTATCATACAATATTTCTTTAAATGAAACATCCAGTAATTTTTGTTTAAGCTCCGGCAATGCCTATTCGCTACTATTATTTTTTTTAACTTTTGCTGTTTATTTGGACAATTTCATTCAGTTTCATTCTATTATACACCACAATTATTTAAATAAAATGTTACTAAGGCATATGTCAAAATTAACTATAGATATGTGTGGTCTTTTCTACTAAAGATTGGAAAATACCTGGGAAATAGTTTTAGGAACATTCTACATCACTTCAACACTAATTGAACTGCTCATTATTTTGAATTTATTTGTCAATCGTTGGAAAAAATCAAATGCCACATATAATTTTTTTACCTAAACGAAGCATCGAACAGTGTTAATCCCAAAAAAAACAATTTTTTAATTTTTTTCTCAACAATTATTTGTCCCGGTAGTCAAATATATACATCAGAATTGAAAAAAGGGTGTATTTTAAGGCGGAATGCCCGGTGTGGCCAATTTTGGGAATGAATTATGAGCTTAGTTCTTATCGGAGCGCGATGTACGTAGGCTCAAGATATTCATAAAAAAATATCAAGCCGGGCACAGAAAGTTTTATAACTAAAAGCTAATAAAGCCAAAGCGAGATGTTGAATATTGAAGATTATTTCAATTTGAGTCTGTACCGGGAATTCTACTGTCCTCTAGTTTTCATAACTGAAAAATTTATTTTAACATATTAAAAAATAAATTTACAATTTTTTCCCAAAGTTGGGTTTTTTTGATCAGTGTGGTGTGTGGCCCGAATTTTGATAGTCTCCGCCTATTCGCGCGGTGGTGGGATGAAGTAATACGACCTGATCGTTTGTGTTACCGACTCAACAATAATAAATTAATTCTTATCGTACAGTTTGACGGGTAAAATTGTCTCCGCTGAAATAATAAAATAAAAGGGAATATGAACTGAACCTTGTAAACTGTATACTATTTAACATCACACAAATATTTTATAAGTTGTATTAGGTCTACTTTTTTGAATTGCCTATTTATTTGGAATATTTAATTAAATGGGGGAATTAATTTGTTAAACACACTTATTAAAATATGTGTGAATGCAACCTATGTACAATGTACATATTTCATTATTTATGGGTCATCGTTAATTGATGGTAAAACTAAATAAAAAGATAAAACTTTACTAAAGCAAGACTGACATACATATAGCAATAATTGACGTACTAAACGCAAATAGTTTACTTCTGTTTAAGTAGATTTTGTGAACCTTTACAAAATATTTTTCGTATGAGTAAGTAATTATTTTTCTAAATTATTTACCAAGAGCAAGATTAGTTCTTTTGTCAATTAAAACGTCTTGCGCTAGGGCCGTCTCATTGTCGGATCCTTTTCCCTACTTTATAATGTTCCGACAGGATGTAAAAGATTACAGATTTTCTTCAAAAGTTCAAACGTTTTGCTTACTTCTGTTTGCATTTCATTGGGAAAGAATAGATGGGCTTGATCTCTAATAAATTAATCTACCCCAAAGGGTAGTCAAAAGAGTGGTTTACAACTTATAAAGCGGTAAACAGCAAAGTATTTTTGCAGCGACCAATGACAGTCGCCGCGGACTCACTAGATTAGTGCCATAAAACGGTCACAAAAAAAAACCGCTGTTTTTCGAATTTCACCGCGTGTTTGTTTATAAAGCAATCGTTCCACGTTGTCCTGATATCTGTCTGTCAAGATAGTTCGCGAATCAGAAAAGAGCTAATAGGTCATAAATCTCAAGTAGGAGAAATCGCGGTCTTAATTTTTTTTATCAAATGGGCACCCATCAAAGCCAAATTCTAACATGACCCAAATAAGAACCTGTGCACTCACTATCATTACCGCCGTCATCTTCGGACTTGGTATGTCTTGGGGTAATCTCCACTTGAGACGGGTGTGTATATTTTTCTTACCTAGTTGTTTCACAATACTATTGTTGCTTGTGAAAGTTTAGTTATGATGTGCCTTTTCGTTGTTCTTCGGATAGATTCTTCCACCTTGAGCATTTCTCGAGATGCGTAGGATCTTATTTTGAAACATCTGTGGCTTGTTGTAGTTTTTGATGTCGTACTCCACAGTTGACAGGCATACGTTAAAACTGGTCGAAGAAGCGATTTGTATAGCGGTGAAGTACATTCATTTTTCAATGGGGTATCTTTGTTAATTAGTGGATATAGTAATCTTATTCGATTACATCCTTGGTTAAGTTTCATATTAATGTCATAACTCCAAGTTAGTCTGCTGTCCAAATAAACTACTAGATATTTCACAGTTTCGGTTTAAGGTGTTCAGGGAATTAGTTTATCCTGTATGCGGATACTGAAGTGTTCCTGGATTCTTCTGAGTATGAAAATCTTAATTGTATATTAATTGAGTTGACAGTGTTCCACCATTTGTTAAACCATTTATTAAGTGTGTTGTAATAATAATAATAATAATTGCTACAACCCATAACCTGGAAATCAGGCCCCAGAAGCTATAAGCTTGTGCGGGAGGGAGGGGGCGATTATTATTATTACGTAGGCCCTACGTGCGGCTGCAGCCGATTTACAGATGGAACAGCGCAAATCCCTCATTTGTGTCACAGCTAAGAAAAACTGCAGAAAACCTTAACCAGATCTGCCGGCACCGGGAGTCGATCTCGGGCCGCTTGTGTGAAAGTCTCGCTAGACATTACACTACCAAGGCTGTTTGTATATATGCATTCTATGATTGACGTTATATGTATATTCTATGATTTCCTCAATCCTGTAAAGTTGTTGAGTTGCCAAATGTTCTTGTCGGAATCCAAACTGTATAGCTGGGATTATCTGATATTATTAATAGATAATCGGAGTGGACGTGGAATTGTTACAAAATAGTCTGGTCAGAGTAGTCAGTACTCAGGTAGGGGTACTTAGTAGGATGCGACTACTAAGTGGATATAACCTAAACATAATGAAACAATGTTGTACGTGCGGAGCATTCATTCGTGGCTTATGTGGGTGCTACAGCCTTCAAACACCCTAGGAGTCGTCGTCTATGTATGATATCATGTCAACTTTATAAAATAATCTGAAATAAGAAATTTGGCAATCCAAGCAATTTGGGAAAATGCTCACACTTTTATTTATTGTTGGTTATTTATTTATTAATAGGTGTATTGGTTCAACTCTTGGCCAGTGCTTAAAGCCGTTTTCGGTATTTCAGATCTATTTACTCGAAGAGCTCGGTTTCTATAGAATCCATTGTTCTAAATAATTGTGAAAGAAGTTTCAGCGCAAAAAGAGTTGAAGTACTGAATGTAGTATTATAGGAACTATAATTCTTTTACGAGGTAACTACCATTTAATAGATTTCAAAGTAGGTAATTAATAAAAGATAGTCTATCTCGGAAAATCGTATCTGTACTGTACAGATACACATATGCTATAGAATATGTATCTGGATCCGAAGCTACATTTAAAATTGAAAAAGTATCTAGATATGTCTATAGGTACGATACAATAATGATGAAATAATGATAATTATATTTGCAAAAAGTTAATTAAAATTATACTAGCAAAACATTTCAGACTATAACATAACAACAAGAACTAATAACCATGTTGAAATATGAGGGTGCTCTCAAATCCCTATCGGAAGATCAGTGAGATTATTCAATGTACCCCATCAACTTTAATAAATAATATTTCAATTAATATTTAACTGAAATGATTACTTCTAGACTTCTACCATTCAAAATCTTTACTACGGGTAAACTGCACTTAGAATCATGTCTTTCTTTCATAGTGCAATTCAATATTTCTCAAATTTTCAAACAAATATCGTATTCTATATTTTTTACTGTTATTTTTCTAAGATAAGTAGCTAAGTGTCGGCAATTAAAATTAGAATTAGGTTTTTTTAAAGAATTCTTCTACAGAAGAGACAGAAGTTGAAAATCCATTTTTACAATGTCATTGTGGAGTGGATCTATAAAAAAAATCTTGAAACCTTCAACTTGAATAGATTTCATAGAATAAATATGTCAAGTACAAATGCTTCAAGTCCATCGAGAAAAGTGATTCCCTTTATTAACTTATAATTGAAAAATCTCATTTTATCTGTAATCCTGATTACAGGTTCTTACAAAGGATTTACCCAGTAGATACTGGGTTATTAGGTGTTCAAACCTGACAAATAATATGAACTAAACAAGTTTTCTATGCCCCGGAGAGTAAAGGGAGAAAGGGTTGTTTGTTGAATATCGAACGGTGGGGTAACATCCCTGGGTTGCCAACAGATGTAGCCGTTCTATGTGACGTCATCACTCCTGGCAAAGTCGTGGCCGGGTATGTATAAGCTTCACCTAATAATTATAAATATTTCTGTTGTTATCAAATATTTTATTATAAAATAAAGAAAATCTATTTTTTAACGCATAAAATGCTCATAATTTAATTACTAAGTGAAAAAAAAATCAATAATTTTCGAGTGTAAATAAACCGAAAAACGAAACTGTGTCTCTGTGTCGTGCAAACCCTCATTTCTAGGGGTAGCTCGTGTTCATTGTTAATGTGCATGAATGAACCTTCTCTGTCCTCATCAGAATAATCGGAACCAAAAATGCTCATCTCATCCTTTTCTTATTGTGATAACGAAATGAATGATATTTGAAGACCTTTGAAAGATAAGAGGAGCTTATTAAATAAACAAAAATATCTCAAGATATTATTTACAATAATCTGCTCAGTACTTGATGTGATAGTTTCGAGTGAAAACGGTTAACGAAGGAACTGCAACGTTCCATAAATAAATAAAGTAAATGCAAAGTATACTTATTAAAACTGGGGACAGTAAAGGGAATTTCGGAACGGCATCGCAATCGCCGCCGGGATAGAAACGCCAGATCTAATTCTGGAAGGAATCTATCGAATGAAGAATCCGTATTACGTCTTGGCTTAATGTAAGTACTTAAAATACTGGGTGCATTTAATGTTAACACTTAAATCATCATTTTTTTATTATAACCATTTTAAAGAGAATAATTTATATTATTATAAAGTCCGATTTATTTATAGACTGTGTTAATGATAAGAAGTAGTAATATACTGCCTTTGTTTATTTATATCTATTTAAATAACGAGTTTTAAAATAATTGCGTCAATTCAAATTTGTTAAAAAGATTTAAAATCAATCTTTAAATAAAAAGATTATAAAGAAAATAAATATTAAAAACACAACGAGTCCCAATCCATATTTTCTCCCTCAAAATCGTTCCCACTTACAACAATTAAAACTTTTGTACATCTCCGGAATTGATAATCAACAGTAAAATAACAATTGATTTTTTTTCTTAATTAAAAGTTAAAGCGCCGCGGCGCCTCTAAAGAAGGCAGGATAAGGATTATATTCGGAAAGATTATGAAATAGTTTGACAGGTAAGTAATCAAATCTATACATTAACAATATTGTAAGAAATTATTTATTATGTACGTACCGAAAAGCACAGAGAAGAAATAACATTTCATGTATAGGGTTGTATATTTTAAACCACCCTTACAATCTTTATTTTAAGAAACAGAAAAAAACTTTTAATTAGATTACTTACAGGAGACTTTCTGAACCGCCAGAATTTGCAATCAGATAATCCCGAATTAGGAAGAAATATGAAGTTACATTTTTAAATGGAACACCCTGTATATCTTTTATATAAATTTTGTTTAAAAACAATGTTTAAATTACCTTATATCCAAAAATTAAAAAAATTGACTGAAAAACGAATAATTGGCCACAGTTCACATGTTATACAGTGTGTTCCGCAAAATTGGATCCATATGGGAATTTTCTGTAATATTCGGATTAGAAAAAAAAACTGTGCGGGGACAATCACCTCTGCTTACAAAAATACTTGAAATACGCCATGGCAAATTTGATAGAGGTATCTGTCAAATTCGCTATTGTTTAAATCAACGATAAATGACCTTATTTGTTAAAATACGAAAAATTTTATTTAAAAAAATGACATTTTACGTTTACATACCAAGTTTGAATGAGATATCCCGACATAATAAAAATTTTGTTAATCTATCTAATGCCTAATCTTGTTAATCTTTTTTTATTAAGTAATGTTTGAATAATACAACAATTGTTGTAATCATAATGTAAGTAACTTAACACAAAACTACTAATACTTAAAAATTAGTCAGTTGCGGGGATGTATCAAAAAATGTTAGGTACTCCTGAAAAACAAAATTTTGCTTATGTCGGAATATTTCGTTCAAACTCTATGTGAACGTTAAAATGTCATTAGAAACTTTTTTTTCTTTTTCTTAGAAATTTTCCATATTTTAACAAATAAAGTCATTTATCAGCGATTTTTCAAAATAGCGAATTTGACAAATATCTAATGTCATATGCCAACTTTTACACAGCGTATTTCAAGTATTTTTGACAGAAGAACTGACAGCAGAGGTGAGTGCTCCGCAAAGTTTTTTCCAATAAAAATATTAAGAAAATTTCCCATATGGATCTAACTTTATGGCACACACTGTATGTATACGTTAATCGTTTGCCCAATAGTATTTCACTTTTTAAGAGAGTAAGATTTTAAATTTTCATATCAAAAATAAACTTAGACTGCCAGAGAGAACAATGGTACCGAGCAAGGCGGCGGGTTTTGAATTTTCAGTGAGGTGCAAGATATATTTTAATAATAATACAAATTTTACGTAAACTGAAAAGTTTTTTCAAATATAAGAAGAAAAATGTCCGACTAAGTGATGCGCATATGATGATATTTCTTTGGCTCAATTCAATAACTTTTTTTCGTCGCCACATTTCCGAACATGAACAATACTTAACATCCAGGAGCTCATATTGGTAACACCGACAAAGTATATTCTAAATTCTAAAAAATTATAAATGCAATAACGAATATTATTTGTTTCCAGTTGAACAGGGCCGGAATAGGTGGGCAAAGCACCTACTAGGTTATTACAATTTTTTTTCGTGCAACTGACCGTTTACCGTTTAAACGACTGTCAAAAAATTATTGTTATTAAAGTAATATATGCTCCTCTTCACTGGAAAAAATTCAATATAGGTAATTATTTTCTTTTATATGACCATCTACATTTTTAATATACAGTGTGGGATTAAAATATGAAAAAAAAAGCGAACTCAACCGGCTTTTTTAAAAACGCTGAAAAACGTCGATTTTGTTTTCTAAAAATACACATTAATATATGCGATTCACCTTCCGACTTTCATTTGTTTCTAGGTTATGACGTCTCACAAAAAAATTTAAATGATAATATAGATTTTTAATAGTGGAATCCGATAGTGATTTTTCTTCCCTTTATGATCATGCAAATCAATCATAAGGCTGCATAACAAAAATTCTGAGAAAAATCGAGCTGAACTTTGTAAATGTTTGTTAGTTATGACGTCATCACAAAAAATTTAAATGGCAATAAAGATTTTTCGTAGTGGAATCCGATAGTGATTTCTCTTCCCTTTATGATCATGCAAATCAATCATAAGGCTGCATAACAAAAATTCTGAGAAAAATTGATCTGATATATTGATATCATAATATCAATACCATTAAGTGTTCAGATCGATTTTTCTCAGAATTTTTGTTATGCAACCTTACGATTGATTTGAATCATCATAAAGGGAAGAAAAATCACTATCGGATTCCACTATTAAAAAGCTATATTGTCATTTAAATTTTTTGTGATGACGTCATAACTTAGAAACAAATGAAAGTCGGAAGGTGAATTGCACATATTAATGTGTATTTTTAAAAAACAAAATCGACGTGTCTCAGTGTTTTTAAAAAACTGGTTGAGTTCGCTTTTTTTTAATATTCCATACTTTAATCCCACCCTGTATATAGAGAGTATTTGCCATTAAATTTAACCTTTCATATACACGGTGAAAAAAGAGTGCCTTTGATTTTAATATTTGCATTTTTTTACTAATTTATTTAATTCTTAATATTAGTTAATTTGTTGATCGTTTTATACCTTATACACAAACAAAACAATGTCCTATTATTTAAAAGAAAGTAAAATTAAAAAATATGAACATTAAGATTAAAGGCACTCTTTTTTGTATTTGAGGTTTTAAGTGAAGCAAAGCTTTCTTAAAGAGTGTCTCTTTTTCACAAAACCAACAATAAAAAGTTTTTTATTTGGCAAGATAATTTACGTACACGCTGTATAACATATTAAAACTTTAACATACACAGGGTGCGGAATTTGTTCGGTCACTAGATATTTGGAGCTTTAGAAAAACAAAAACATTAAAAAATTCTTTATTTATTTTAAGAAACAAAAAAGAAGTTTAAGAAACAATTCAAAGTCCTAATATCAACGAAACATTTAATATTCATTAACATTTAACTAATTAGTTGAAATAATTCTATAATATGCAATCCTTAAATTATTAAGTACAAGCATTGTGTTTTCATTCATGTGTCTCGGTATTCTGCGAGACAGCCAGCGCTACCTAGCGCTGGATGACCCAAACCCTATTGAACTACGCGATGTAAGAGAGGTGAGGATCCGAGGTTGTATTCTTTTTTTGTATTTCAACAAAAGCAACAAGTTACTAAAGCTTACCCATTAGGGTAAGCAGTTGGCACCTAGTAATTATTAATATTCGCTAATGCATTTCCTTATACACGTTGTCTTGCGTGGGCGACCAATGTGGCGAAGCGGACGACACGGGTGAAGCTAGCGAATAGGGGTGCGGACGAAGCGTATTGAGAGTGTCCTACGTAGCACATTTTCATAATCGCGAATCGAGCGAAACAAAATAAAAAACAGAACTATGGTCCCTAGTCGGGTAAGAATAGGCTGGTGGAACAGACACAAAATTTGAATGTCCGAGAATACATTTTTAAAATTACGCTATCGGTGAAAAGGTCTTCAACAAATATTGGTCATTTGGAGAGGTTATAAGGACCCCGCATAATCCTTATGGAAAATGGCTTTTATCAGATTGCTCTGAAACTGTGCTGAAAGATAGTTTTCGAGGTGTAGATCGAAATTGTTAAGGGGCACACAGTCCAGAAAATTGTTGTTTGTGAATTACAGCCGTTTGAAGTTGAATAATGCAAGAATTGTCTACTTCAAGTGGCTGTAACTCGAAATCTATAATTTTTTGGTGTTTACCAAAGTTTCAAGGATTTTGTCCCAGTGCCATTTCCCATTAAGGATTGAGCGGGTGCAATTTAAAAATTGCCAACCAAGTTCAAACTGCTCTTATGCGAAAACTATAATTTTTTTGATTTTCTGCTCAGTGACACTTTTGATCTACACATTAGGAATTACCATTTACCAAAGTTTCAAGAATTTTAGCAGAGAACCATTTCCCATAAGGATTCTACCGGATGCAAAAATTGCCAACTTCAAACGGCTGTAATTCTAAAACTATAATTTTTTGGACTTTGTATCCATTGACACTTTTGATCTACATGTCGAAAATTATCTTTCGCCAACGTAAGGATTATGGTGGTCCTTTGGAAAACTTCCATTTATGTAAGATATTAACAAATTGTTCAAATTTATTTCACAATTATTTCAAAATTAATAATTTTATTATTAGTTTTCCCCTTTTAACTTTAAATTTGATCTAACAAAACATTACCTGCTATGGCGACCATTCAGATGCAGCTAACGCGGTGAAGGCGGAAATATCAAATAATTTGATAGCGTCAACCGCCTGAAATCCGCATACCTCACGTAGGACACCTGCATTGTTTGCTCGATGTTGATAAATCCGCGACGGTTGCTCGGCTCGCTTCGCTCGCAAGTAGTCGCTCACGCAGGACAGCGTGTTAGCCTTTCCTCGAATGGAACGAATAAGGTTGCTACGAATTTTATTCCTAACAATAGCATTCGCTCTTGGAGTTATTACTTTTTGGACGATCGCGTAGGCAACTCTCTCGTGATATCGAGCAATAATCATTTGAACGGTTTTTCGAGGGATGTATTTAATAGACATCCAAATTGTGATAAACAATTACACATCACATAAATAACGAATCAGCTGGATTTGTATAAAAAACTATAAGCTGATCAAGTTAATGTTTGTTTTGAATGTATTAAAAAACCTCGCAATATACGAGCCACTTCCCAACTCAGTTGGCCCAATGATGGATTTTTAAAAATCGTTATTATGGAGTAAAAATAAACGTACCTACTATGCGAACTTGAACTTTTTTACTCGTGTAACTACAGTTTTAAGATCTCCTAGCTACAAGAAATAACTGTTAAATCACTAAAACCCATAATTAAAACAAAATAAGAACAAATAGGAGAAATATAAAAAAATATGCAAGATCAAAACAGAAACAATTTGAAAGTTTACCACAGGGTAACATCGCCTTTATTCTTTATGCAAAATTCTTTTAAGCATGGTTTTGACTAAGCTTTGGCAAAATTCTGGTGTAACGGAATCCCATATTCATTGCCATAAGCCCTTGCTTTAGTTTAGGGATTGTTCTAGCGGGATGTTTCTGGAGCGCATTTTTCATCTCGCGCAACAAACTATTAGAAATCTACCCCAAAAGCGGTATACCGTAGTCTTCCATTCATTTCAAACTCTTCGAGGTATGGTATGCAGCAACGTCCTGCTGTAAGACAAAACTTGCCCTGATATCAAAAGCTCTTCCATGACCGGTAAAAAAGATTCTTCTAAAATATCCAAGTATTTATTTGTTGCCCCAGATCATGACCGATGCAGGAAATTTCACCTTTCTTTTAAGACGGCCAACCTCTCATGTGTCCTGGGGATAACTCGACTTCTACTGTCTCTAACACGCACTTAGGTCCAATCCTTATGTTCTTTCGCCCTTTTTGATATTTTTTTCTTTTGCTGTGACGTCAAAAGTGGCTGATCCTTAGCCTGAAACAATTGCGAATTTTAAGAACAGTTCTTATTAACTTTATTTTTTTAACTTAGAAACTTACTTTGTAAGTACCAAGTTCCATTTTGTGGGCCTCTCTATGATATGTGGATCTGGGAATTTGTCTTCCAACAGCATCACTCCACAGAACACTTAATTCAAGGTAATTTGTCCTCCGGTTTTTCAGAATTTTTTCTCAATGCCCTTCTATCGGTTTCAGTAATCGGGCTTTTTCCTATATTTTGATGCTTTGTGGCGAACATGTAGTTTTATATCTTCTAACTATATTTTTACACTATATCGCGATAACCGTAATAAATCTGAAATTCCCGAGTTTGATTTCCCAGCATTAAAAATTTAACAATAATGGAACGAATTTTTCATCGATATTTCTTTCGTCTGCTAATTTTAAAGCGCACAAACAGCAAATAGCTTCAAAATGTATGCAATGCATTTGACGCTAATTAACAATTGTTTTGGCGTCATTTTTCAAATCTATTTGCAGTTTTAAGGTGATTGCAGTAAAATAAAAATGAGTTGATCTACGGAAAAAACCTCATAATTTGAAGCATTTGTGATCTAATTGCTAAACATTTTTTTAAAAACCGATAAAAATGATTATTTATATTGAATATTATTAAAAGTATCATGTTAATTAATTTGAGGACTGACAAAAGCATGCAGTACTTATTATTTTTTGATGGCACCCAAAAGACTATGATTTCAATAAGTGGGACAACCGACATGGGAAGGGTCTCGTATGCGTAGTCAATATTCTTATTAGAATGCAGTGTAAGGAATCATCCGATGGGTGCCTTACGGGCCTAAATCTTGTACGCCATAATATCAAAACAGGTAATACCATTATTACTTTGGTATTATTTTGGATATAATACCACGTAATACCTAATACGTAATATCTGGGGTAATGTCCCGGGTATTGCCTGATAATACCAATAATACTTGTAATAATATCAATAATCTAGGATAATAACAATAATAATACTTTAGTATTATGAATGGAAGTATTATTACTTACTTTTATTCTCTAATTATAAAAAATTATCAATTATCCCTAAGATTACAATTTCCCAAGTCCCAAAAGATCAAAAAGTAGCCATTTTTAGATTTATGTACATGGATTCTTTTAAAGTAGGTATGGGTATAATAAAACAAAAAATAAACATCCTTAGGTAGAATTAGGTCAGAATCAAAAAAGGAAAAGGCCATGGGTCATCCATTGCTTGTACTAAATAAATGCTCCAGTGATGTACAGGGTGGCCCACGCAAGATGATCCTGTACCTTATCTTGAAAACTGTAAGATTTACGAAAAAATGTTAAATAGCAAAGTTGGTTGGAGTAAAACAAATTTTATAATAACTTTGTATATACAGAGTGAGTCATACTGCTGTGGCTACTACCAACTTTTTTTTGTTTTCAATGGAACACTCTGTATATTTTACTGTTATCGATTCTACACTTTATTTTAAATATGTTTGCCGAATGTATATATCGAAAGTCTGCACAGTTTCTGAGCAAATTCAGTTTTTTTGTTATTTTTTGAAAAATCAGTTCACTTCAGACTAGGTTATGATTTTACAGTTTTCTAACAGTTTAGTTCAACATTTTCATTGTTAGCTTTCATCTCAAAAAATACTAGGATTCAATTGATATTTACACATGCAGAATGGTGTATTTTAAAGACCTATTATGAAATTGCTGAACAATAACTGTAAGATGTGTGATAGAACCTTTTTATTTGAAACAAACAGCGACAGATAAGAAGAATCTGTATATTTAAAACACAAGGCTTATTTTTGTTCTAGTTCGTTTTAGAGTTCCACCGGGTCGATCTAAGCGATTTTTTTAAATTGAAGCTTTCGCCGTGTAGATCAGTCAACACTATTTAATTTTTGTATTTTTCTAATGTTTATATTTTTTATTTAAACAAATATAAAATGTTTAATTTGAGACGGGCGAATCGGACATTCACTAGGGGCGCCCTCTCACTTTTAAGGTGGTGAGTTTCGTAAGTACTCCCGCTTATAAATATAAAAGGGTGATACACCAGGCCACTTCAATCATTAATAAGCGGTTAATATGTGGTTAATGTTTAAAGAATTGTTAGGTTACGTAGACAAAACCTGCGTAGTTGAAAAGTATGGACAACAGACGAATTATTATACAAATAATAGCTGATGGCAATTGCTTATTCAGAGCAGTTTCATATTGTTTGTAAAAAACGCAGGAAATTTCCCAACACTATGTTTATTCTTATCATTTCGTAAGGTAGAATTTCCGTATGTATGTATGTAGAATAAACTGGCGGGGAGGGGTAAGCCAGAGAGGAATATAGGTTGTATATAGGGAAATCCTTCAATGCTTTTGACCGTCAGGTCTTGACGAGGTTTCCCTAGTAAGAATAAATTACTACAGTAAAACCACGTAAAACGTAAACTAATGAAGGTTATAACATATCTCCGACGTAACCTCCCTGCATTGTTATGTATATTGGAGGATCATGACAGTGACAAATGACAGTAGTTAAATACCGATACTCATTAAAATCGAAAGTAACTGATAATAGTCAATCTAGTTCTTAACGAAAAAATGATTTGCTAATGGATAGAAATGCTTCTGTAACGCTCAAAGTTTTCCCATCCAAATTACCAGGGAAAATATCCAAGGAAACGCTGATAACATTCAAACTGTTTACTTTTAGATAGAACATATACATGAGTTGGTAGGAAATCAAAAACTAAATCACATAAAATTTAAATATACAAGGTGTCCCATTTGAAAAAGTGAAGTTTTTCCTGTTCAAAGATTTATACCTTTGGTCTATCAGATTGAATACCCTGTATACTATTCAGTAAGTAAATTTTTGTAGAAACGCGGATTTAGATATATGTGTATATATAAGCGTCGTGCATTATTATAATCGTTTAAATGTAACTTGCACTATGTAACGTTTACTGTCTCCAGCCTTACTGTGTGGAACTCCATAATCATGAAATATAATCAAATTGAAAGATTAATTTAAAGTTTCACAAGTTTTATTAGTTTATCTTAACCTGACAATATTGTTTCGACATTAAAATGTCATTATCAAAAGAAAGTAGATAAGATTGATAAACAAACACGTCCAATTGACACTCAAATACAAGACACAAACTACATATCAATACCATACTTTGGCAAGATATCAGAACAAATTGCAACTATAATACGAAAAACCACCAGTTACAAAATAACCTATAAAACTAACACCAGCACTTTTTCATTTTTATTCAATGCTAAAGACAAAACACAAGATGTCATGAAATCCGGCATTTACCGTTTGAATTGTTCTTTTTGTAACTCGGTTTACATTGGCCAAACACTTACACATTTCGACATAAGATACAAAGAACATGTACGCTCTTATAGACTTAAACATCCAGAAAAATCGAATTATGCCAAACACATTTTGGAACAGTAAATTCTTACATTTTTGCAACAACAAACACAAATTAGACATTTTAGAAGCTTTTGAAATATACAAACATAAACGCACAGTACCTTTAATGAATGAACAAACTGAGCTTAGTAATTCTCCTTTATTAGAAGTGTTAGATATTTAGTTTTTGTTATGTATTGTATCTAGTTACCTATTTTCTGTATGTATTTAGCCTTAGCAACGTGTTTGTTTATCAATCTTATCTACCTTTGATAATGACATTTTAATGTCGAAACAATATTGTCAGGTTAAGATAAACTAATAAAACTTGTGAAACTTTAAATTAATCTTTTAATTTGATTATATTTCATGCACTATGTAAATTTATTTTTTTAAAAACTTGGATTTTTCAAAAAATAACAAAAAAACTGAATTTGCTCAGAAGCTGTGCAGACTTTCGATATATACATTACGCAAACATACTTATAATAAAGTGTAGAATCGATAATAGTAAAAATATACAGGGTGTTCCATTGAAAATAAAAAAGTTGGTAGTAGCCACAGCAATATGACTTACTCTGTATATATAAAACTATTATAAAATTAAAATTTGTTTTACACCAACCAGCTTTGCTATTTAACATTTTTTCGTAACTCTTACAGTTTCCAAGATAAGGTACAGGATCATCTTGCATGGGCCACCCTGTAGATTTAAATTAAGGCTGGTGTTTTCTTGAAAAGGAAGTCTTTTAGAATTAAAATAATGGGACGCCCTGTATCTACTACTACATATATCTAATACAATCTCTGGGAAATTATTAGCTGGACTAATAAATAATTAACAGCTCAAAGTCTATACAGTTTGGAGGTAATGGCAGCTGTTACATTCAGATCATTAAATATTCGGTAACTTCTATTTAACCTAATTCTTTCATATGTTTTCAATATTCCGTTAAATCGTTAAATTCGTATGGATTATTTCTTTTAGTGACCAACAGGATTGCGTATGCTCCACTAACGAACGGGATATAAAAGTTACAATTAGAAGTTACCTAAACGTTCTGTTTTAGTGGGTTTCATTACGGATTTGTAATCAAATTTAATTGGTGACCCACAGTGTTTTATATTAATTACTTGTTTTAAAAATATTGTTTACGTTGGTTTGTTGCTGATAGTGTTTTAACCTGTAAGTCAGATGCATATCAAATACACACTAATGTAATATATAATATTAATAATAATTATTAGACTTTTAAAACTGATATTGGGATCTCATACCTAAAAATGCATTCTTGTTTTGAAATTTCTTAATTTATGTTCTATTTGCCTTTGCCTAAATTTTCGTTTTCTCACCTTTAGAACCTACAGAAAGTTATGATCAATTGACCATTTGTTTATTTTAATATGTTTAATAGAACAGAAAAAAAGCTTATTTGATGATAATCCCATAAACGAGCAGGTAATGGCAGTTATCTAATAAAAGAGACGAATTTTCTCGTGCATGTAATAATAATCTAAATTCATCAAAAATTGAGATAAGGTAGATTGATTCTTAGGTCAGCGATTCAAGTTTCAGACTGAATCATGTTCATGTTTTTATACCTATTCTACAATTCTTTACAATAAATTATTTATATGTATGTTTCTACTACGTTTCTGTAAGATATTATTTATTCGATAAGGTTTTTGCGTACATTCCAAAAACATATTCTCCCCCTTGTGGTGCTTTTTGATTCTTGAAGTAACCCCTCGTTATCATCATTGGTTATTGCTATCCAGAATAATATGTAACAGACCATTCAAATTCTGAATACATTTTTTCGATGATACATCATAACAGAAAATTAATAATCAGAAGTTTGAAAATGAATATCGTGTATGTGTGTATTTCTGAAACCATAACGTATGACATGTAAGTATATTTGTGTGTGTTCCTTTTCTATTCTTAATTCATTATAGGTACAATTGTTGATGAGGGTCAACAAATGTTGCATCCTAATTGCACTTAACCCCGTGATATGTACTATTATTATTTTAATTTAATTCTATTAAGTTATATAAGCAAGTAAATCTTATTAAAAGGACTTTTGTGTTGTATTTTGTGTATCTCTGACGTATAAAAATGAATTGAAATTGATTTTTAACTGTTTCTTTCAGCCTTCCAGCTAAATAATTTTTTAAGTTTTGCTCTTATTTACTTTTTAGGCAAGGTTACATATGACGACAGTACTAATCATTTAATTTGTTTGGTAGTTACCCTGAAATAACTGAATAACATATTTAATAATTACTCAATTCAATAATGAAGATACATAATGCACTTCCGTAAAGTGAATAAAATAAATTCAGCAAATATCCTAATTAAGTACTTACATAGTTACGATGCACTTTTCTGCATCGTCAAAAATATAATAATAATAAGTAGAAAACTCTTATCTTTAATTGTGACAATTTAACATACGTAATGATAATTAGGGAACTCCATATTATATTTTACCTTTCTGATTAAGCTGCAAGCTGCAAACAATAACACATTTAATTATCAAACAATTGTTATCTTCTTGGAAATCACAACTTAATGTAGGTACCAGTAAATTAGAAGATAGCAATGGAATACTCGAGAATATAATTCATTGTAAGCAGATATGTAAAAAGAATTTATTGTTTCCAGCCTTACATCGTGAAACACCATAATCATGAAATAAAATAAAACAATTATTAAATAGTTTCACAGTTAAATATTTATTCCCTAACAATTGTTTTAATGTAAAATATAAAACCATTAAACAAGAAATAAACACGTCTCTAGAGTAATATACAATTACATAAACTAAAATAGATTAAATATCCAACACTTCCGGTAATGGCGAATTACTAAAATTGTCTCATTTTTATTCACTACTGAAGATAAAATACATGAAATCTGGCATTTATCGTTTGAAGTGTTCTTTTGGCAAGTCACTATACGTTGGACAGATCATTCGAAATTTCGGAATAAGATAGTTACGCAAAACACCTTTTAGAACAGAACCACGCAATGACTCCCCGAAATAATATCAAATTGCTACGTTTTTGTATTTTACAGACGCAAATTAGACATTTTAGAACCTTTCGACTTTCGAGATATACAAACACAAACTCAGGGTGCCTTCATTGAATGATCGGTATATTCTTGTTTCGTGAGTCGAATTTTGTCCGAAAATCTTCCTGAGACCTTCTCGTTTCGTGCGGAATTAAATGATGGCGGTTTATGACTTCTTATTTCGTGTGTTATTTACCTCCATATGTTTACCTGATCTTATCTGCATATCAAGTACGATAGTAACTTTAATTTTCTATACTTCAGCCAACACCGAGCTAGTTAAAGGTAAACAAATTATGTGTCTCTTTGGTAATTTCTTTTATTTAAGCATGTGTTACAAGCTGTAATTTATTCCATACTTTATCAAAACACACTCTTCAAAAATAACTTACGATCCCCACAATTTCACGTATATTAGTATCGATTATATTCGATGGCTCTTAAATTCTTTTTGTGGATCACAATTTTTGTATGAAGTTTGAGTATTTTTGCTAAAAACAGAAAGTTTTGAGGCAATTTTAGACTTAACACTTTTCGAACACTTTTTGTCTTTGTTTTATTAGCTACTGATCAATACTAATGAATAAATTCTCTATAACAGGTAATGTGGCTCCTGCAGGATACAACTTATCTGAATCTATGGACATCATTTGTTTACCATTAGTAGCGCTAAAACACAAACGGAAACTTTACTCAATTTTAAGAATATTGGTGGACAATACAATCTACTGGAAAGTAGATAGTACAGGCTAATTAAATGTACATTTTTACGTAAATTTCCTTCAATTCAAAATTTGACTGAAAAACCAAGAATTTTTTTTAATTAGTACTTAGTAAATCCATAGTGTTTTTCTTTGTACAGAAATATGGAAAGTATCAATTATTCTGAATGCTACTGTAATAGTCTAATAATAAGTTTTTTGTATTTGGTGTGAAAAAACAGATAAGATATTGAGCAGAAAATCCAAAAATTTTACGTCGAAATTTTATTTTAAAAAGTATCCAAAGTCGGCAGGTAAATGTGCGCACAAAACCAGAAGTCATTAGCACCGAATTTGATTGTCCATCTGTATTACGCATGAAACGAGAAGGTTTTACAGGTTAGCACGAAACGCTCACAAATCGAATTATCAGATTGAGCTCAGTAATTCTCCGTTACTGGAAGTCTTAGATATCTTTTAGCTTATCTAATTAGGTATCTTATATTGAGTATTACCACAGCGACGTTGTGTTTGTTTCTTTCACCTTTGATAATGACATGCTTTACTTATATCGAAACAATTTTTATGTAATAAATATTTAATTGTGAAATTATTGATAACTGTTTTATTTTATTTCAAGATATGTATAAATCCAAGTATTGCGTTAATTACATTTTAAGAGGATATGCATGAAAAACGAGGTATTTCAAAACCTACATACAAAGGAACGTTAATTAACGGTATTTTTGTATTCATATAGGACGAGAGAATCGTGTGAGATGATGCATGTCTACTAATTAAAGTAAAAACGATTACTTTTGCAGTTAGGTAATGATGAATATACGTGTATATGTAATATTATAATTATACCCCTGGATTAACCAGTAAATGATATGTTTGGAACAAGAAATTTATTTCAAGTGCGTTTTGAAAGTTCAAAGGTGTAACTGATACGGTAATCTGCAGTTGCAATGCATTAATATTATAAATTAAGGAGCACCTTCGAAATCGACTCTATGAAATCACCTTCCGGAAAGTTGTTGCGAATCATGATCTATTTCTATGGCTTGTGTGTCATCAAACACTACGTTGGCAATCTTTCGGTATTCTCATGCATCCTCTTTTGATATCATAGATTACGCAATTGTAAAATTTTAGAAAAACAGCTTAAACATTTTAAACTTATGCAGGGAAAAGTAGCTAGAATTGCCGGTAATTCTCTCCACAGTGCAAGGAGATTCACATGATTTAGGCTAAAGGGTTATTCAATGCCACAGTTCTTGGTTTATGCATTCTGAGAACCTGCTTACGATAAACATAAGAGATATGCAGGCCAGAATGGACAAGCTTTCCTTTCAAAAATTAACATTTCTTGTCAAATATTTTTAACGTCATCGTCGTCGAGTTAAAAAAACTATGACGTGAAAGTTTTGCAAGTAGTATTACTTATATTCAGTAATTTTTAGCAACATACTTTGATACATAAACCTTCATGTGACCAAGGTTAGGAAACTATTGGGTTTTTTAATATCTAGATTTGCGAGATCCAAATATTTTAAAGTTGACCTGTCAGAAGAGGTCAAAATTGAAGGAATGGAAGAAATAATAAATATCTTTCCCGTCTTTAATTTGTTGTTTGTAGCAACTTTATTTTCGGTCTTTTCGTAGGCTATACTATTTTCGTGGCTTATATCTACATGTCGTGGGATATATTCTTTGAACAAAACCTTGATGGTTGAAGTAAATTGTAATTGAAAATGAAATATTGAAAAAACAGTATACACTAGCTATAATAAAAGCAACTTTTCTCTAGTTGCCAAGTAAACAGCTTAAACTTTTAAACCAAGGTAAGTAACCAGAAATGTTCTTGCGGAACATTTTGGATACTCCATATACGATACTCCACCAAGAGTGGAGTATCGAGTCAAGAATCACCGGGTACGTGGTGGTCTTTATTATAACTTATATTTAATCCAATATGTCAAAACATAAATACTTACTGATTACTACAATCTAAACTGCTTGGTTGTGGCGTTTATATATCTACATAAGATTCTAGCAGTTCTCGATTGCACACACTACCTGTTGTTTCCTGCTAAGGCTCAGGTATATGTATATATTGGTTTAAACTGATCAAGATTTTGTTAGCATAGAGTTAATAAAAATTGTGATTTATTATGCTAAAAAGGTATAAAGTTTTTATCCATTGTTTGTTAAATAATAATAAATAAATACATAAATTTTTTGTACTAACAATAAGGAGAAATTATGTTGATAGAACGACCTATTCTTTTAATAATTTGACATAAATACTAACAGATTTTGTGAAAGAGGTATATTTCTCTTCGTCAATCTAATAAAAATCGCTTTTAAAACGATGGTGTGAAACTCACAAACGATACTTAAGGGCAGACAGGTAGACTAGAACTTGAATATACTAGAACGTAGATATCTCATCACTAGGAATAGGATTTGTATGCACTTAAAAATGCTGAAATATGCATGCACTTATGCACTATAAAAACGTGAAATATGCACTTAAAAATCATGAAATATGCGTTTATTAGAAATTTTTAATAAATATATGCACTTTCATTATTAAAAAAACACCTGTTTAGCGTTATTTACATTTTATTTACAGAAATTATTTTAATTAGACATCCTATGCAATAATTTAATTAATTATATTTTCTAAACATAGAACGTTACAGTTCACAATGACGTACATTTTTAAATTCTCAAAAGTAAACATATGCCTATTATCCCTAAATATTGTTTTATATTTTGAGAAACTCCGTTCCACATCGCAAGACGTAATTGGGGCATACTTAAAATTGTTTAATTCTACAAGCGAATAATGTTTTAGCTCGTCTAAAATGTCTTGGCCAGATAATGCATCGTTTATGCTTTTAATTAAGTGAAAACCAGGATTTTTGTCTATAACGAATTTAAATTTTTGTTTTATAGTCAAACCCTCTAGCCCTTTTACTTTTTTCAAAGAAACACCTAACAATTTTACATGGTCAAGAGATTCATCTAATGAATTTCCCTGACTTTCTAATTTCTGAATTACATTAGCTAAACGCACAAAATTTGTCAAAACAAACAATAATTCTGCCCTCACCTCCTTATTATTAAAAGCATCCTGTGCGCTTTGTATGCATAGTGCATCGTGTTTATTAAGTTTATTTACAAATGCTTTAATAATATCAATATAAGTTGCATAATATTCTGCTGCAGAAAGCCAAGTACCCCACCTTGTTATTACAGGGTCAGGTGGGAGAGGCACTACTTGAGCAGTTTCCCTAAATATTTGTACGCGATATGGAGCTTTACAAACAATTTTTTTACATCTGAAATTATAGAGTTTACGTTAGGATATATTTCCCGCACTTTTTCCGCCACTCTATGCATTGCATGGGCAAGACAAGTTAAGTGGATCATTTTTTCGTACAGAACTTGTAAGCCTACTCCAGCCTTGATCATGTACGGTGCCGCGTCGGTGACGAACAGGAGTACTTTGTTGTACTGAATGCCGTCCGGCCACAAAATAGCCATCGAATCATTAAACAATTTTGCCACAGAACAATGATTGGTGCTCTTGAAAACGTCCATTGCTAATAGATAGGATTTGGGATTGTTCTCCGAATTTAAAACGCCAATTATAACGTTAGCCACGTATCTGAAAACAAAAATTTGATTTTTATTTTATCGAACTACATAATTAGTCGGTTACAAACAATTAGGGCAAAACAGTTATTTAAAAAAAATTATATTTTAATCAAGCAAAAATATTGTTGTGATTAAATGTGTAACTAACAAAATAGAAAATAAAACATCCGTAAATTGCTCTGCTGTCTTTAATTAGTTAAATTTTACTAACAAAACGAAGGAAATGAAGTTCCTACAGATCTTCCAGTAGTGTCAGTAGATTCGTCAATGGAAACCCATATTTAGTTATTCGCTACATGTTTTCTAATTGATTTTATGGTCTCTTCGTATAAACGAGGTAAATAATTTTTGCTGAGTGTAGACTCGTCGGGTATTGGCATTTTTGAAATTTCTTCCAGAAAATTACGAAATGCTGAGTAATTAATTTTACTTAACGGGATATCTGCAGCCACTAATGCACTACATAGTTTCTTATTAAATTCGATCGATTTGCTGGACTCACCGCGCAAATTATTAAGGTACCCCGGTAACAATGTGTGTTTGTTTTTCAGGGCAACACACTTTTGATGTCGAACCGTGTTCAGATGTTGTGTAACTTGAAAGCGTTTCGTTGCAGTCGCTTTATCGTCGCACACTGTCCAATACAACACCTTATCGTCAGTTGTAAGAACACTGAGTTCCTTAACATAACTTCGAAGTGTAACAGACACAGACCGTTTTTCTTTACCCATCTTTACACTCTAAAATCTCAAACTGAAATGCAGTTTGCAATTTCTGAACTGTCTTAATTGAAAGATTACAAGATTAGTAAACAAAAGTACAGGCAAATTTTTCTATGAACAGGAAGTTGTCAAAGGGTCTTTGGAATTTCCTAATACCTATTTATCACAATACCGCAGGATGTAAGTATTTAGATTTTAGTTGAAACTTTTTCTTTCTGAGAAAATATTAACAAGTACACATATGGTTAAGGCAGTAAAATATTTTAAAGCCTAGTATTTAACAATAAGCTTAAATTATGGGTTTCCCCTAGACTCAACTAAGCCGCCCTTGGTTGGTTGTCTAAAATGCTAAAATTATTTTAAAATATTAGAAATCTCATCACGGATAGTCGAGTCGACCGATTGAGTCAAGTATAGCTGATCCACAGTTTTGACTAAACCAGGAAACTATATTTCCCATAGGCCAGTGGTCATGGGGTCACTGGCGGGATAAACGTTACTAGTGTCACGGTACTACAATCTAGTCTTAATCTGCGACCACTTACCTCCAAATCAAGTGATGGACGCTCGAATCCAGCCCAGTCATGAAAAGGAGTCACAGTCTTCATGCCTACCTGTCCATAGGCACAAATCTGGAGGCAAGCGGTATACCGAGTCTGGAATAGCATCAAATCGTACATAACAGCGACAATACAACGAAGACACTCAGCTAAGCAACTAAGCTTAGTATTTCGTTAACTTAAATTAACGCAAATCTAAATCCATTTGTGAATGCTATCTTCATAGTCAGCCTCCTGTTTAGAATACTTTGAAAAATATTCAGGATTTTCAGTAAGCTTGACAAATAAATATTTGACAATATTTATGGACAGGCCATTTTTCGAGCACATAGAGCTACACACACTCACATACAAGAGAGGTACTAATGGCCATTATGTAAATTAAACTTACTAACGAATATCTTTTCTATTGGAAAATTAAATTACATTGTTACATTCAGTTGTAATCGCATATTACTTCATCATTTCGTAGTTTTCTATCCATTTACCTCAAGTATCATTTATCAAAAAAGCAAAATTTAAATACTCATACATGAATTGTAAAAGGATAATTTATCACTTATGGTAAGAGCAAGGTGACAGTCGCATTATTAAGCAACGTTTCAGAACTGAAGACAGCTTTAAAACTATAAAATGAAGGCTTGAATGTAACAAAGCTTATCATCATCATCATCCATCTACACACAAAACGAATGCACGCGCGACCATTTTCTTCTTGACAAATGAAAACAAACAATGAGAAAACAGAACAGCTATTACATAAATCCTACTAAGATTATCCTTTTCCAAGTTCCACTAGTTAAAACTTAAAAGAATGTAGCTGAGAAACTATCTAAGACCAGGATTAAATGACATAATTATTCAGAACATGTCGCTGAACCTCTGACCTACAACGAAATTTCAAACTTTACGGGTTTAAGGATATTAAAGTTTACAAATTCTGATAGTATATGGACTTAAGGCTCTATTTGATGGAATAACTAACTTCATTCGCTCGTAACAGATTGCGCAAATTCCTGCAGGCTGTTGATGTTTATAGTAAGCAAATTTCTCTTGAGGTAATGGTTTTAGAATAATATGTTCTCCTGAGATTGTGTTTATGTTAGATTAAAATACACCTACCCCAGGTAATTGTAGTTGTTAAGTACAGTTAGGCTTGTGATTAATTAATGAGAAAGGAGGAGGTGTATTTTATATTCGCTTATATTATTTCTATGGTGGCTGGTGGTAATATAATAACTAAATAATAATCTTTCAAGTTTTATGCACTTTTATTGTCATGTGCCACTTCTAGTTTATTTTTAATTTTAATTGAACTGAACTGACTTTCAAGTCTGATAAAAAAATGCGAAATCCTTTTCAGTATCAGTTATTTTTTCTGCATATAGGTCTCTTCTGTACAAAATAAGAAGTAGAAATGCTGTTAATTTCTACTGCTAAAGTTCTTATTAGAGGTGCAAGTTAGATAACCGAAATCTGTATTCTATACAAGTCGGATTTGGATCCTATCAGATACCGACTATGTTGGATCAGAGGTATATCTCTGTTTTGGATACGGACCGGGTCTATTTGAAGAGTGTCCCCGAACTTTATTGGTACATTTCATTTATATACGAGATACGTCCGATACCTGACTTTTATCCGATATGCAAAGTTAATCCAGTATCCGATTTTTATGCAAAGTTTATACGAATTTTATTAATCTGTATTTTATTTGTTGTGTGCGTTCTATTTCGTTCAAATTGCTGGTTGATCTCCGTTTGAGAAGTTTTGTACACTCCAAGCTAATTCGTCAGATTAAATAGTGTATTTTGTATCCGCAAAATCTCGGTTTAAAAGAAATTTAAATAACATAACTATTGAACCCATAAAATTTAAGCGTCTGAGCTCCTGAAGGTTGTATTTTAACTTTGACATATTAAAATTGTAAATTTCTGAAACTTCGAAACGATTCAGCTCTAAAACTGTAAAAGTTTGCAACCCTGAAAATCTGAGTTATACAATTTTGAAAGTTAGAACAGTTGGATCGTTTAGTATATTGGAACTCCGAATCAGCAAAAATCAAAATCGATCTTTCTAATACACAGAGCAGGATAAATTTTGAATCTTCGAATCCTTGTCGCTTATAATTGGGTGGGATGTGAAGGTTGGCCTAGGCTTCGACCAATGTTGAAATAACGACATTTGGTTATCCAATATTCAGCCAAGCTGGGGCCTATTGTCAAGACTGGCAGTTCCTACATGGGACAGCCAGTTTGAAATTGTAAATCTATAAAGTTCTAGAAGTCAGTTCCTTTGAAGAACTTAAACTTAAGACATCTAGTTTTTTATTTAATTTGTAGAATCCTGAATGCATTAGGAAATAACTTTAAACAATAAATAGTTATTATTTGTTAATAATTTATCGTCTTCTTTTCCAGTATACGTGACGTAAACACACTTATTGATGTAATTTAAAAATTTCAGTGTCTACGTAGGTGGTAGGTAAGTGGTACTGATCACTACTTTCGTCACCGTAGTTTATATTTGTTTATTTTAATGGGGCGAAATTACCAACAACTAAATTTGTAATCGGTAAAAAACTAACAATAGTTATATAACTGCTAGTAACAACAGGAATAAAGATTTAGGCCGTCACAAAGCGATATCACGTGCCTTAAGTAATTCTCAATTAACCTTTCAGTCAATTTGGCAGAAACAAATTGATAGGTAAATACGCGTTGTTAATAAGAACAAGTTCAGATACAGTTATCCGTTCCCAGAAAATCAGGTGGAAGATTAGCTAAAATAAAGCATAATAACAAGGGTTTGTTGCCAATGTTTTTGACAAAATGTATGACAAATAGTATCTACAAGAAAAGTATCGTATCAGAGATGCTTTAGATCTTGTAAGTCCACAATCGTTACTCTATCCATATAATTTTTCTACAATCCCCTTTCCATAATTTTATGAATATGACAATTATGACAATAGCGTTAAAAATATGACAATAGCGTACTGTTTCATCATTTAAAATATATCTTTAACAGACGTCTACTTAATCATTATGTAATCAACATCTAATCGCCCGCGATCAAATAGCATTCAAGCACTGTTGTCAGTAAAAATCTAAAACTGCTTATATATCTTGAAGGAGCCATCGGAGAAGTAAATACTATTGAAGGTTTTAACTCGGTTTTCGTCATAGAATAGCGAACTGTTGAGTTTTACCTATCGAATCATTACACCCTGGATATTGCTTTGTGAAGTTCTCCAAAACTTGAAAAATTCATCCCCACCTTTGTTTTGAAAAATATCTACTGAACAGATGCCTTGCCTAACATATTTGCTACTAAAACAAGGCCTTCATTTTAGCCTAACTTCACTGAACCGCTAGACTAATTAGCAAATAATAGACAAATTCTTGATAAACATCACCTAAATTTGTCTTATTATTTTATCGATATTACTGAATATAAATTCAGTTGTCGGTAATTCTGCTCTATGAAAATAAACCATAGAAAATAAACACCGGCAACGAAAATAGATATAGAAATAGATAATAGTGAGGTATAGAGAATCAGGCAAAAAGTAATAGATTTAAAAACACCTATAAATACATGAAAATATTTGAAGATGAAGGTGAGCAGCAACTGAACAAGAGCACAGAAAGTGACAAGTGCGATAGAAATATCAAAAGGAAGGTATAAATGAATAAAGGGGTTTTATGGAACATATAGAAACTTAATCTTAGGAAGTCGTAAACGAAAAAGAATGTGTAGACACCATCACTAAAAGCCAAAAAGACAAAAATACACAACTTTAACAGCAGATCACAAGTAAGTGGAGCCATGAAACAATGGAAGCAATCACAGAGGTCTACCCACATGTCTTCCCACAGCCTTCCCCTCACATAAGACATAGTTAGTCAAAATGAAGTAATTCAAAATCAAATCAAAATTTATTGCTATTCCAATACATCACAGAAAAGAAAACTATTATAAGCAAGGGAGTTGTGTACATCGCAGTAAAGATACATCTGATAAGTAACAGGTAAACTATATTAATGTTGATAATTATGTTGATGACATTTTAGCTTGTTTTGACAGTTCTTTTGAGGTTATCAATGAATTTTTAATTCTTATAAACAATATCCATCCTAATATAAAATTTACACTAGAAACAGAACAAAACAGGGCTATAAACTTTCTAGACTTAAATATCAAGATTAACGCAGACAATCTTTTTGAATTTTCCATATACAGAAAACCAACACAAACAGACATAACAATACCAAATGAATCTTGTCACCACAATACACATAAAATAGCAGCATACAGATCATTAGTACACAGAGCTTTAACTATTCCACTAACAAAATCAGATTTTAGCAAAGAGATATCAACCATTAAACAACTAGCACATGCAAATCATTATAATCCGAACATGATTGACACTTTAATTAAACAAAAAGATTAAAGGTTAGCTATCAAAAGAATATATCCCATTGACAATTAAACAGAAGACACAAATTACATATCTATACCATATTTTGGCAAAATATCAGAAAAAATTGCACATATACTAAGAAAAACCAACAATTATAAAATAACATTTAAAACCAACACTAACACTTTTTCATTTTTATTTAATGCTAAAGACAGAACACATGATATCATGAAATCGGGCATTTACCGTTTAAATTGTTCTTTTTGTAGTTCGGTATATATTGGACAAACACTTCGAAATTTTGACATAAGATATAAAGAACACGTACGTCATTACAAAAATAAACATCCTGAAAAATCGAATTACGCCAAACACCTTTTAGAACAAAATCACACAATGACTCCTCAAAATAATATTAAATTCCTACATTTTTGTAATAACAAACGCAAATTAGACATTTTAGAAGCCTTTGAGATATACAAACACAAACTCAGGGTACCTTTAATGAATGAACAACTTGAGCTCAGTAATTCTCCGTTACTGGAAGTATTAGATGTTTAATTATGATTTTCATTATTAATTTTTATTATTATTATTATTATTTTATCTAGTTACCTATTTTGTATCTACCTTAGCGACGTGTTTGTTTATAATTATATTACCTTTGATAATGACAGCATAGCTGTCGAAACAATATTGTCAGGTATATTTTAATAAAACTGTGAAACTTTTAATAATCTTTATTTATTTCATGATTATGGAGTTCCACAAAATAAGGCTGGAAACAATAAACAAGATTATTTCGTCTTCGTTAGAAGAACAAGCCAAGTTATACAAGAAACTTATGATCAAACACGGAATCGCAAGTCAGAATGTTTGGTTTAACCAAGAATGTCTGAAACGTCAGGTTATTCCTAACTACATAAACATCACTACCAGAACCAAGAATTCGATTACTGAAAAAGTGATTAGGAATGCTAAAAGAAGATGGCTCAAAGAAGAATCGAAGAAATGGTTTAGTATAAGAGACAATATGCACGTTTATATAAAGGTACTCTATACAGAACTTACTCATAAATTACACAATATCCAATTTGACATCTTAGATTTTGACATTAGAGAAACCGTCAGTCACATTAAATTCAAAAAATACACCACACAGAAAAATAAACTTCATCGACTTGTACAACAAAAACGTACACTACAAAATAACCATAATTGTCAGAACACTGCAAACTTTTATCCTCGTTTCATAAACTTGTCAAATATAACATTCAATGACAGAGAAACACGATTTCTTAACAAAGGTTTCAAATTTTGTCCTTTTCCAAAATTTACCAACAAAATTAAAGAAATTTTGGCCGTTGAATGCGAAACTATACTTAAGAAAGATCATAATAACTATGCAAAATTCCAAATTTCGAATTTGTTAAAAGAGATGTCTTTGAAACAGGACAAAATGTACAACACATCTAACATATCACTTCTTCAATCTATAAAACAGAAAATCACAGAGAACAATCTAATTTCTGTTAAAGCAGATAAGGGTAGCACTTTGGTAATTCTTTCTAAAGATATTTACATACAAAAAGTTAATGAATTTATTAATAAAGAAAATTTTGAAACGTTAAACAAAAACCCAACCACAAAATTCCAAAAAGAAATAAAACAAGGTTTAGAAAACTGCAATATCTGCTTTTCAGAATTAGAAAAGCAACAAATCATTAATAAAAACCCACAAATTCCTAAACTGTATGGATTAGTGAAGACCCACAAACAGAATATGCCAATAAGACCAGTTGTATCATACATCAATGCACCTAATCACATTTTATCCAAAAAACTGAACCAGATTATTAACACGATAGGTTACAAATCGAAATACTCTGTTAGAAATTCATTAGAATTAGTAGATAAGCTGCAAAACATACATCTTCCACCACATTCAAAACTTGTTAGTTTTGATATTTGCAACATGTTCTCCAGAATACCCCCACAAGAATGTATTCCTCTATTAGATAGTTTCTTGATCAATAGTAATATAGAATTAGTTAAAAGGTTAGAGTTAATTCAATTATTTGACCTTTGTATAAGTCAAAATTATTTCACTTTTAATAACATAATTTATTTACAAAAGGATGGTTTACCTATGGGTAATTCTCTAAGTCCTCTATTAGCTAACATATTTATGGACAAGTTTGAAGATCGAATATTTGAATTAAACCTCTCTAAACACATTATCTTCTGGTTTCGTTATGTTGATGACATTTTAGCTTGTTTTGACAGTTCTTTTGAGGTTATCAATGAATTTTTAATTCTTATAAACAATATCCATCCTAATATAAAATTTACACTAGAAACAGAACAAAACAGGGCTATAAACTTTCTAGACTTAAATATCAAGATTAACGCAGACAATCTTTTTGAATTTTCCATATACAGAAAACCAACACAAACAGACATAACAATACCAAATGAATCTTGTCACCACAATACACATAAAATAGCAGCATACAGATCATTAGTACACAGAGCTTTAACTATTCCACTAACAAAATCAGATTTTAGCAAAGAGATATCAACCATTAAACAACTAGCACATGCAAATCATTATAATCCGAACATGATTGACACTTTAATTAAACAAAAAGATTATAGGTTAGCTATCAAAAGAATATATCCCATTGACAATCAAACAGAAGACACAAATTACATATCTATACCATATTTTGGCAAAATATCAGAAAAAATTGCACATATACTAAGAAAAACCAACAATTATAAAATAACATTTAAAACCAACACTAACACTTTTTCATTTTTATTTAATGCTAAAGACAGAACACATGATATCATGAAATCGGGCATTTACCGTTTAAATTGTTCTTTTTGTAGTTCGGTATATATTGGACAAACACTTCGAAATTTTGACATAAGATATAAAGAACACGTACGTCATTACAAAAATAAACATCCTGAAAAATCGAATTACGCCAAACACCTTTTAGAACAAAATCACACAATGACTCCTCAAAATAATATTAAATTCCTACATTTTTGTAATAACAAACGCAAATTAGACATTTTAGAAGCCTTTGAGATATACAAACACAAACTCAGGGTACCTTTAATGAATGAACAACTTGAGCTCAGTAATTCTCCGTTACTGGAAGTATTAGATGTTTAATTATGATTTTTATTATTAATTTTTATTATTATTATTATTATTTTATCTAGTTACCTATTTTGTATCTACCTTAGCGACGTGTTTGTTTATAATTATATTACCTTTGATAATGACAGCATAGCTGTCGAAACAATATTGTCAGGTATATTTTAATAAAACTGTGAAACTTTTAATAATCTTTATTTATTTCATATATTAACAAAGTCATAATACATAATAATAAACTACTCATTTAAACAAAAAGATCTCAGTAGCATAGCGGCACATAAGAAATTGTAGAGAGCAAAACACATGTTTACTGAAATATTAAATAAAATATCGGTGTACTGCTCCTCGTTAGTATCCTGAAGGAAGTGTTGTCGCAGGGCTTTGTAAATAGGACATTTAAACAGAACGTGGTTAATTGATTCGGCTTCACCTAAATTGCACAAACAGCAACAGCTATTTATGTATATTTTATAACCGTTATTATCTAAATTTAAGTATAGCAGCACCTGATTTGTACATCTCAGTTGAGCCAAACATATTTTAATTTTTAATGGAATATTATATTTAAGGTACTTTTCAATCTTCTGTAAATGAATTAATAAATCTATTAAGAAATATGCAAAAATTTAATTAAAGCTTTCTTTAATTCAAACAATTTACATTTAATAAAAATTTGAAAATTTATACTGACTTTTTATCTAAACGTGGCATTTATAAATTGGTACAGATAAAATGCCATAAAAATTGAAGTTATCACTAGAAAGCGATATCAGAAAAATTCGATGTATAAAATTAATATTATTCTATAGAAATGTAAATCTTTATAGAAATGATTACCTTTAACTATAAATTAAATAAATTAGTGAAATTAATAGATCAGATAGATCAATCAAGGCAAATTTAATTAATATAAAAAAATACCAACAAACGAAAATGTTCACTTCTATTGATGGATACTCTGATGTAATCCTACGGTGGTTGATACCGACTGCGGATACAGTACAGCGTCGAAATTTGGCTACTGGACCTATTCAGCATACGATAACGTTTCAGAGATGAAGGTGTGATTCAGCTCGTGCACCAGGAAGACTGGAATCCCTTTTTAACAAAACGGCTGCACAAATTGGTGCATATGGGTAGGCGTAATGTTACAGGGTAGCCTAGATTCCCAAAAATCGTAGTTGAATAATAGAAAAAATTCAAACAAGATTTGGAAAAAGATTGAATAGACTGCAAAAAGACGTACCTTTATAAGGGTAATCTTCATCAACGAAATTCCTCAGCAACAATCAAAGGCCAAACAAAATAGTTATGGATATTCGTCACGGAGAAATTTATTTTCAATTAGATGCTCATTAAAGGAGTTTCTAATGAAGACGCTTGGTCAAAAATGTGACCAAAAACCAATCCTCCTAAGAGAGGTCTTTCTAGCACGCACAACAGAGAGCGAATCCTTCTCTCGAAAAATCAAACGCGCAAGGCCGTCGTTCCCACCAAGGAACATTGATAACGATATCCAAATTTGAATAAGAAAATCCATTAAACAATAATATTCAAAAGGAAATTATTAGTAATTAAATGTAAACTCAGGGAGTCAACATTTAAATATATACGACGAAAATCAATCAATATAAAAATTATAAAGAGAGAAAATGATACTTCTCAAAACCGACAAAATATTTAAAATAAATACATCTAAAGGTGAGTTCATACGAGGACCCTTTCAGTAATGCACAAATTAAGGAAAAATAAATGTTACAGTATAATTGTTAACAATTTCCACCTCCGAAGAGTTAAACAGAAAACTAGGCAGAGCAGGCAATCTTGCACCTCTTCTGAAAACTACAATTTTAGTTTTATTGACATTAACCGCCAGTTTTAAACTCTCACAAAATTGTTCTAGTACTCTCAGTGCTTTTTGTAGTTCAACTGGGGAGTCAGTCAGCAAAACTAAGTCATCCGCATACATAAGCATTCTAATGTTAACAATATCATTTAGAGGAACTCCTTTGATACCCCTTTCCTGAAAAAACTGTCAATATGACTTATAAAAAGAGAAAAAAGAAGAGGGCTAAGGGGGTCTCCTTGTAACACACCCTTGGTTATCTTTATTTTGGACGAGTTGCCCTTTGTTTTCTACTACAAGATAAGCTTGGTTATACATGCTTATTAAAATATTTATTAATTTTCTGCTAATTCCACAGTCAAATAATCTTTGCCACAGAATAGGGTGAACAACGGAATCGAACGAATTTTTAAAGTCTACAAAAAGCGCATATATCTTCCTGCCTCTTAAGCGTAGGCTGTTTTGTATGATAGCGTTTAAGGTAAAAAGATTGTCTGAGCAATCGCGGTTTTTGCGAAAACCTGCCTGACCTTCAGGCAAAACCTTAGCCGATTCGGTGTAGGAAAGTAACCTTTGGTGTAATAAATTAGTGGATATTTTAGCTATGTCATTTATTATGGCAATTCTTCTATAATTATCAGGAGAGTTAACCTCACCTTTTTTTGTAAATGTGTGCTATCTTAATTTCGGCCCATTTCGAGGGAAACTCTTCTTTGTCTAATATTAAGTTGAACAAATTAACAAGATAAGATATGCCATCAATTGATAAATGCTTATAAAATTCTCCTGAAATGCCGTCTAAACCTACCGCTTTATTATCTTTAGTTTTTGTTAAAATTCTAAGTACTTCTTGAAAAGAAAAAGCTTTGTCTAAAAATGGGTGCTTTACATCAAAAAACAAGTTTTCAAACTCAGCATTATTACTAATCGTGTAAAAATGATGATAATAATTAATCCAGTCATCAATTGAAATATTATTTGTGTATAAGATTTTATTTTGATGAAGTTTATTGAAAGCTTACCAAAAATCTGAAGGATTAGCAACACTATTTAAGTTAGCCTTTAAACTGTTTTGAAATGCTCTCTTATTTTTAAGAACGACTGATTTATACTCTTTCTTAACGTTGTTGTAATGCTGCAGAGTGTCGTTTTGAAAATTTGTTTTCTTGCAATTGCTATAAGCTATTTTTAATTGTTTTTTGAGAGAACTACACTCATTATTATACCACGGTTTAGACAATGCTACTTTTCTATTATTAAATTTTCTAACTCCTGATAAGTCTAAAAAATTTGCTATATCTTTAATGCCCTAAGTGAGCTCATATGCTGCTAAATTCACTGATAAAGCTTCAGTGCTACTTTTAAATCTATAAGAACAAGAACTTACATGCGCATACCTACTACCTTTTTTATGTTCCCACTTGTAAATTGTTTTATAGATTATGTTCGAGTTGAGGCTGAACTGTGAATACTCATCGACATTATCCAACACGAGAGTTGTTGGAAAGTGATCTGAAATCATAACAGAGTCGTTTGCAAAGAAATTGGTAACTAGTCTTACCGAAGCTACATTAGTCCAAACAAGGTCGGCAACGTTCCCTCCTTTATTGCCGATGTAAGTAAATGTAGCTGGTATATCATCAAAAGCGCGCCCGTTTAACAGCAAAAAACCCAAAGATTCCATTGCCTCTACCAACTGTGATCTTCTGGTGTTTATTGTTTTGTCTAAAGATTGGCGTTTTTCGTTTAGAGCACCTAAACATGTTAAACAGTCTTCGTTGAAGCTGTTTAATTCTCCAACTCTACTGTTGAAATCACCACCTACGGTACAGATATCATTGGGATATTTTGTAATTACTTCGAAAACTGCTTCTTCTAAAACGTTTATACAATATTTAGAATCCAAGTCTGGTTTTAAATAACAGCATCCTATAATATAAAAACATGATTTAATCTTTACCCTTAAGAAAATGAAAAAATTATCCTTTACCACAATTTCTATAGCGTCATTATCTACAATATTTTTGGAGATTAACACAACTAGGCCACCACTAGCCCTGCCTATTGATTTTTCTTTTACTGCTTTAACATAAAATAAATGATAATGTTCAAACCAAAAAGGTGGATTAGACAAGGGGGACGTCAACCAAATCTCGTAAACGCAAAATATTTTGCTTTTGTTTGAGCTTTTGTCATCCTCCATATCCAATTCAAAAATATTATTAAAACCCTGGCTATTCCAAAAAGTAATGTCTAACTTGTTATTAACATTCTTCCTGTTCTTAATATTATTATTTAAATCAATTAATTGCTCTGATTCAATAACTGTGTCACTGCACTTATCACTTATAATCAGTTTTTTGATGCGGTGGCTTGAATATAGTTGAGAATGGAGTTTTCTTTGTTGTAATTTTTTTGAAAGGATATTGTATCCTGCTGCATCTTTGCAATTTTCATATTATTTGCGGACTTTCGTTCTTTTCCGGGAACCTTCATAGGGTGTGCATTGTCCTCACTATCTGCGGATCTAATTCTTTTCTTGACGTTTTCTTCTAAGTTTTGGATTAAACCATCATCGGTGGTTATTATTTTCCCATCTACCATCAATTTGTCATATTTAATAATCGCATATTTGCCCTGATTGCGATAAGATTTTAACAAGGGAATTAATTCTTTCCTTTTTAATTCGATTTCTTTTGGTACATCTTCTGAAATGTAAATATTAGAGTTCTTCAAGAATTTTTTATTCGCAAGAATTTCAAGTTTCCTCCTGATTGCTACAAAAGTCCTAATTTTATTGGACGTATGTTATTTTCTTTTTTTGACCCTAATCTTCGTATAAAATCTATTTCCGTAATATCCATGTTGATATGTAAAGAATCCTTTAGAAAAAGCAATACAAATTCTTAGTCCAGTCGGCAGGGAACCAAAAGTATGTTTTTGGTTCTTTCGTGTTAACAGCTATTTTATTGCACAAACCTATTCAAAATAGTGGGTAGAGAAATATATGTCGTTGCGTACTAAATCGTAGCGACAGCAGAAAAGTTATTAACAATTTAAGACGCCATCAACCGTTTTCGAGGAGTTTTCATTCCGTACCCCATCAGGATGATTTCCTACGAAAAAATGGTTAGTATATGATTTGTTTATAATAAAAATAACTACAAAATGGCACCGGTTCGATTGTTATAACTGAAATAATTAAGTTGCAAAATCGAAGAAACTGCCAAAATCGCGTATCTTTTTTAAGTTGCCATAAAAATTTAAATAGTCAACCAATACTGATGAAACTTACGTTAAGTATAGTTTAGATTATGTACAATAAGCACCCAAAACTTGTATGCCAGGTATGCAAAACTTTTTGTTTAACAAGGTTTTATAATTCTACTGCGCCTAAGACTTTGGAAGTTTGCAAAAGCTGTTTGAAGCTTTGCATACTGTTACAAATATGCATATATATAGCTTAAGTCATTAGCAATCGAACGCAATTTGTAAAATTCGATTGCGTTTATTTTTGCAATTTTGGAGACGATTTACATCTCTTCATGGTTTTGCTACGTTTATAAATAATTAGTTTTTTGGTTCGTATACGTGGTCATTTATGAAATATTATATATCCGGTTCGAATGGACGGCAAGAAAACACGCAATTTAAAAAAAAGAAATTCAAGTTTCGATGCTTGGATCCTGAGATATTAAACTTTTTGCGTAAGTATGCACTACTCGTATATTATTTACAATATTGAAATGAATCAAAATCGAGTGTATAGCGTGAAGCTTGTAGAATAAGTATGCAATTGCCCAAAATTATTAGTTGCATATTTCTAAAAGAAATTATTGCAATAGAGTGAGACGCGCGCTAAAAAATCGGACAAGCGCCTACTTAGTCTAATGCATACTTACGCAAGAAATCGCAGGATCCAAGCATCGACTCTTGAACTTTTTTAAATTGCCTATTGTTTGCCGTCTATTCGAACCCAATGCAATATTTCATAAATGACCACGTATACGAACCAAAAAACTAATTATTTATTAACGTAGCAAAACTATGAAGAGATGTAAAACGTCACCAAAATTGAAAAAATAAACGCAATCGAATTTTACAAATTGCATTCGATTGCTAATGACTTAAGCTATATATATATGCACATTTGCAATAGCATGCAAAGCTTCAAACAGCTTTTGCAAACTTCCAAAGTTTTAGGCGCAGTAGATTTATAAAACCTCGTTAAACAAAAAGTTTTGCATACCTGGCATACCAGTTTTGGGTGCTTATTGTACATAATCTAAACTATACTTTACGTAAGTGTCATCAATATTGGTTGACTATTTAGATTTTTATGGCAACTTAAAAAACATACGCGATTTTGGCAGTTTCTTCGATTTTGCAACTTAATTATTCCAGTTATAACAATCGACTGGTGCCACTTTGTAGCTATTTTTATTATAAACAAATCATATACTGAACTTTTTTTCGTAGTAAGCCATCCTGATGATCTACGGAAGAAAAACTCCTGAAAAACGGTTGATGGCGTCTTAAGTTGTTAATAACTTTTCTGCTGTCACTACGATTTAGTACGCAACTAGATATATTATTCTTCACACTATTCTGAATAGGTTTGGGCAATACAGTAGCTGTTAACACGAAAATACACTCTTCACATCTCTATTGACTGTACTATCTTCCAATTCTTTAAAATTAGATTCGTTTTCAGTCAGGCCATGTATAATTATGTTTTTTTTCCTCATGAATTTTTGAAAATCAACATTAATATGTAATTTTTGATTAAACTGCTCTTCTATCGAATCAGTTTTGTTTGTAAATGAGTCCAGTTTATCACTTAAGTTTTTTATATCCTGTTTTATATCTTGTTTCAGATTTTCCATGGCTGTTAATGTAAGTGTTAAGTCCGAATTCATTGTTGCTCTTTAATTGAACAAAATATTTAATATTCCACAAAGAATCCAATTGAAAATATGAATAAATAGGTAAATATCAACTTTCTGCTATCGCTTGAAACAGATAAACTCACGAAGCACACCTTTACTTTAAATGTATGGAGTGTAAATACGTATATAAGCTAACTTTATCCTAATTTGATGTTACATTAATTAGATCTTATTTTTTGAATTTTTTTCTTTGTCATAAGTTAGTAAAGAACCTTTTATTTACTTTACTATACTTTCCACTGGTTTAAATTGAGTTTTACTTATTAAATTTCGAATTTAAAGCAGAGCAATTTAACGCACGTGCATTCACTTCCGATATGCGCACAACAACCAAAAAATGAAGTAATTGAAGAGCGGCAAGGCACCAGGTATACATACGTAGTAGATCCCAAACATATTAAGAAATGCCCCCCCCCCCATCAACAGCAGAAATCCTATAAACATTACAAATCAGGTATGGGAAGATGAAATGCAAAATTAAAGAATTAAGCGAGGGTCGATCGACCATACCAGCCATCAAACAAGCACTCTTAAGATCGAAAGCGTCGCTTTACAGATTGTTTATGTCGGAGTGTTTGTTTTGATAAAGATAAAAACGCGTGGAAGCTCTTGAGTTTTTACACATGGCTTTTGGTAATTTTACCTGACATACGTAGGGTCACCATGGTGACCCTACGTATGTCAGGTAAAATTACCAAAAGCCATGTGTAAAAACTGTACGAAAATTAATTCGAATGCATTTGAATGGACCGGTGCGTTGTCGCATTGGAACGACATATTGCTGCATTCAGCTGGTCCAAAATTGCTGTGTATTATTGTCCAATAACCGTCTTTCTTCTTTCAAGATAATCAATCAGTAAGATTTCTTTGGCGTCCCAAATACTGATGCTAACTTCTTTCCAGCTGATTGAATGGACTTTGCTTTCTTCGGAACCGATTCACCGTGTCTAATACACTTTTCTTTTTTCTGGTGTGTAGTGACCTCATCCGTGGTCACAAATTTTCCCTTGAAATTCCCTGCATTCGTCTTAAACACATCTAAATAATTGGCCCAAGTTCGTCTTCGAATGCGTTTCTGCTCCGGATTGAGCAAATGCGACAGAAAGGCCCAATTTATTATGTAAAATATGAATTACCCGTTCATAAGCGATGGCCATTGCTTCTTCAATTTCATACATCTTTATTCGGCGATTTGCCAAGACAAGCACATACAAATATTTGGAGAAAACTTATTTCCTAGTGGTAATTTCGAAAACTTCATTCTATTCTCAGACAGTTTTTTCTTGTTTAAAAATGTTACCACCTTGGCAGCTTGTATATTCTGACGCCTGGATGTGGTTGGTTACATTCCTTGCATCCCAGAATTGACATGATTAAATGAAATGTAGAACATTCAAACTAATCAATAATCTACCGTAGGAAACCACAAATATTTGTCTTTAATAAACCTTTCCGGGATATAACAATTTGTTTCATTATTACCAAGTGACGCGTCAAATTTCATGCGGAAAGTTAAATGTTAAAATTCATTAATTTTATTATAATTATAAATTCTAACATCTTAAGTTTGTGTGCCCCTTATCTCCTCCTAAACGACTGAACAGATTTTGATGAAGTCCGTGACATATACGATTCGATTTATTTCTGGGAAGTGATGTAAATTTAGATCAGATTCTGGATCTTAAAATGCGATAGTTATTCATCAATTAGAATTAAAGGTTACTAACCTAATATATTTTTAAAGTTTCGTTTTTTAACTGCCAATAAATGTTTTTCATTACAACTTTCAGCAATGAATTTAGATTAAAGCAAACTATGGAAAAACTGTACAGTGTACACATCGTGATTTCTCTTTCTCGAATCAGGAACGTGAATGATAAGATAAAACATAAACAATAATATTTTCGTTTTTTTAAATGGATACTATTAAACAAACGCCCATTCTCTGTATTTATTAATTAATTGATCTTTGATTTCGGTTCATCTGCTATTAATAAAGTGTACAAAAATAGCAAAAACAATTCTTAAACGAATCTGGAACTCGTTTAAAAACCGGATTTTTAAATTCAGTTCGTATCACCATCGGTTGATTACACCCATCGATGATCAGAATAAAAATGAAGTTCAGTGCCTTGCCGTAAAATGAAAAACTAAAATAAAGGAATTATTTTTTATCAATAGACGTTCTTTTAAGAACTTGAGGACACTTTTAAAATTCAACAGAAAAATTGCTAACATGAATGGTATTGACAAGTCAATGTCTCGTTATTGCTATCGGCTTTGTTTTTATTATTTCGATTTATCTTTTTTTACAAAGCTAATTAAAGCAAAAGTCACAGTATTTAAATTAGCACATTCATTTAATATTAAGTTATTTATATAACGTTTCCTGATTTAACTAGATTAACATTTTTAATAATGCAACAATAGTCATTTGTATACAAAGGCATTTAATCTCAATTTTTATCATAAATGTGAATATTATTTGTCGAGCTAATTGAGACAAATATTAAGTACCTTTATTTCCCAAAGCACATTATAACAAATTAACAAAAAGCGGTGGGTTAAATTATACATAAGAGAAGCGAATATTAGCTTCTCATGATTTGCAGAAGCTGCTCTTCCACTTAACCTATTAAAAGTCACAACTGAAGCGCATTTTTCTATGTTAAAGAAGTTTAAGCAGAAGAACAAAGTTTAATTATATTTAAAATTAAGCACGTAATACGAATTGCTGTGTGTATTATGAAATGTCTTTACATCACTTCTAAAATGAATTTCGTTGAAGGCATAGCTTCATACTGTGTGACTAATATTTGATAAATTGATAAGAGAATGCTCTCTTGAATATGGTGGTGCTTTAGTGGGGTGGCACAGTTATAGTTCCTTTAAATCGAAGATTGAGACGGTGGACATCGGTTAGAAAAGTAATTTTCTGAAATAGCTATTGTGGAATTTTCATAGTTAAGATCTTATCTGAAGCCCCCCCCCCCGAAGGTTTTGCAATAGTGTCAAAATCTGTTATGTGAAAATCTTAATATATTCGGAATTTTTATAAAGTAGCCGGTCGAAAAATATTCTAAATACGCTACTGGTATAAGATAATAGCATGTATACGTCGTCTGTTATGTTTAGCCATCTTGCGTCTTCTAAGCTGCCCGACACACACCGGTAATAAGTGTAAGTCAACAATAGTTGATACAAATAAGAAGGTGAAGGCAGTTGTAGACTCGTACCGGAAGGAATAGTTGAAAGCAAAATTTAAATAAAAGATTGTGTATATAAAGAGGTGTTAAAGTTATGAGTTACATGTGGCTGGCTTGGAAAGGCATCTTGGAACATTAAGAAGGTTAAAATTAAGTATCCATTATATAATTTCGCTAAGAGCGTCAGTGAAGAGGCGTTATAAACAGTTGGTGATCTATAATTTTCCCTAAAATCCTTGTGAAAACAGAAAATATAGAAATTGGTCTAAGGTCTTGAAGATTCACAGGATTCTTTACTTAACCTAATGGAATGGCCTTTACAGCTAGAGGTATATACAGAATATGTAATACATAAATGAAATACATGAGTAGCAATCGGGAGCAGTCGAGGCAAGTTCAGATCCGCCACCCTTATTGAAATTCCATCGTGACATCATGACCGGTGGCGTTACCTTTATGCTTGTAATACTTTTAAGGACATCATGTCATATCATAGGAATGGAAATGCAGTATTTGATTTAGCTTTACATTGCTAAAGATAAACAGCATATCCACTCGCGTATTGGCACTGAAGTCCTTAAGCAAGCTTCGAATATCACACCCACAAAAATAGTTCGCCGAGGCTTGTCGATTGTCATCGTCTGCGTATGCAGTAGTAAACAACAAGTAGGGACGTATTAGGTAAAATTATATTATTGTGGCAAGTAAATTTTGTAAAACCTGAAAACTCTTGTTATAATGGTAGTAAAAGACGTAATAGAATTGTGTCTAAGAACAAAATTAATTGACGCCTTTGAATGCTTAGTTTTTATTAACTTAGGTACATGCATAATTCAGCATTTACAAAAAGTTACAAAACTAAAGCTTTCTTGTTAAAAAATTCTTTATTATAATAATTTTGTATTTTGAGGACAGGCTGCCAATAAAACATATTACATAAAATATTATTACGTTTCGCCTATCAAGGTACTAGGCTTTTTCAAGTAATCTTTTTATTAGTGAGAAGTTATTAGTTAAAAGTTATTGATCTCAAAATAACCCGACACCTTAGGGTATAAGGGTTTTGATTATATATATATATATATTTAGATTTTTGAACGTGTACAAATTTCTTTTTATTTTATCATTACAGAGATTTTCTTATTTTATTTGTTAAAAATTTAAAAGTTCATTAGTCAGAAGTTTTTGATAGGTTTTTGTTGGATATTATATTATAATATCCAACGAAAACTGTTTTGATGTAAACATTAAAACATACCGACTCAGTTCGAGCGATTCTAAAATAATCGAAGTGTACGGGGCATTTAAAGATTAAATGCTTTTATAAAATGCAATGTAAACATATTTTTAAAGCGATCAAGTTACTTTTTAAATCGCTTACTTCATCCACATCCAAAAAATTAGCTTATATAACAAAAATCGGACAATATACATTTGGCAAATACTCATACTGGTTGAACATAACTAGAAGATCCTTCTAACAAATGGAAAATTACAGAAGTAAAGTCTTTTCGCAACCTTCATTTCATACGGGGCCACTACACAACGTACAACTCAAGTTATACGGATCTGGCGTAATCGATGTGTTCGCGTACGCGTATCAAGCATAACTGCTGTCAACTTCCGGCAAGTCCCGAGAATCAGTTTTTAATATTTGCGAGAGTGAGCCTACTGGTTATTATTATATTGTGTTGCTATTATAGAAATGGCATAGATAACCACATGAGTGAGTTTTTTCTAAAATCGCAAAATTATATAAAACTTGAGACAGTATTTAATTTTTAAGTTAGTGCATTTAACATAAATGATTACGTAATAGGCATGTATAACTATACCAAATTAATTTTAACAAAAGTTAATTATAAACATATTGTAATTGAACAATTTTGATCGTTAAACATTAATTGGCTACAGTTTATTAGAGATAGCCAGTGCACAAAATCGAAATTACTGCCAATTCCGCTTACTTTACTATTTCTTTTATTTAACTGACGATTTCAGAAAAATATATTCTTTTGATGCACCTTTTCATTATTAAGTGTGCCACGTTCAATTTTAACCAAATTTAGAATGATGTAGTATATTTTAAAAAGCCCCTGTATAAATTTGAATACGAAATTCAAGTTCGTGCCTAGCAGCCCTCATCGAGATAAACGATCGTCTTACAAACCTCCTTCTTTTGGTCTAATAGTAAGGTTTTGGAATACTGTTAGAATAAGAGAAATCTTGCATTTAATTTAAATGTTATTATGTACAGTATAATAACTTCCATGCTAAAGAAATATTTTATAAAATGAAGAGAATTTATTAATCTTCACGGCTGTATTATTATTTCTCGTTTTGTTAAAAAATTTAAACTAATGGCAATTAAAAAGTTTTACGATCGTATAATCTCTTCAGCGGGTTCGTAAACATTTCAAGAGAAGAAATACCTGTAACGTTCGTTGTTTAAGGAGTCGAAAGTTAAAACCTGTTCAAAGTATTTGACTTTGGATGATTTGCTCAGGGTATTACCAGCCGACTTTTAAAAAGCAGGTATGATTTGTAAAATTGTAGTAAATCTTCTTCCAAAGAACTATTTCAGGCATTTTCGATCATAAATTCGTACATACAACCCTTATTAAAGAATGAAAGCACCAGATAAGAATTGATTACCACTGAATTGATTACAATTCTAAAAACGATAAATTTAAAAAAGTCCGTTACAATTTAATTTTTAAGCTCACTTGTTTGACTTGAGAGTCAAATGGGTAGCTATAATCAATAAAGAAACAACCACTTTTGCTTATATTACGGGCAAGTACTTCTACAGCCTGCGCCAGTTTCTTTGTTGTTTTATTAGGGGTTACTTAGCAAAGTTTATCCATTTGACTCTGAAGTCAAATAAGTGAGATTAAAATGTATACCGAACTATACATTTTTTCAGTGTTTTGCGGTTTACTCAATATATAATCAGAAGAAAAAAGTTAAAGTTTGGAATCATCCTATATTAGTTAAAATGTATAGTGGATGATTTTTTGAATACCTCATTGCATATCTCTTCACCTGAGTGTACCATTCAGACGTGTTTGTTAACGCTCTCAAGATGTCAACATGTAATGTGTGTTCTGAATTAATTACGAAGAATACAAGAAATGCTTCAAGCAAAGGTAATATTATCAATTGTGTCATTTGCCATTCAGATTTTCATATCAAGTGTGTAAATTTAACACAAGAAGATTTTAATTTTATTCAATCGAAATCGGAAAAGTGGAAATGTGCTGATTGCATGAAACAAGTTAAAATAACAAGGTCAGATGATAGTTTACTTGAAACGGATGATCAATCATATTCACTTACTGATATTATGAAATACATGAAAACTATAGATGAAAATAACAAGAAGCTTATCTCCGAGTTAAAAGCAGATTTAAACAAATCTACTGAATACGTATCTGTCCAGAATGAAGATACCAATAAACTGTTGAAAGAACAAAATGAAAAACTAAATTTATTTGAACGTAAAATAGAGGAATTAGAATCTGAAAATAAGCGATTGTTGAAAGAAAACCAAAATCTCAATGAAAAATTAAATGATTCTGAACAGTACAGCCGTGCTAACTGTATAGAAATACACGGTGTACCCTGCGTGCCTGGCGAGAACATAATCAAAGTTGTTACAGATGTGTGTCGAGCTGTTAACTTTGAGTTAAATACAAAAATGATTGACGATTGTCATCGACTTCAAAATAATAAGAATAAGCCAGAAGTCCCTCCGGCCATTATTGTTAAGTTTGTGAGCAGATTGGACAAAAAGGAACTGCTTCGATTAAAATCCATCAAAAGAATCTTGACTACCAGACATTTACCAGATCCCTACAACAAAATGATAACGGCTGGCAATATCTACATAAATGAAAATCTCACGGCAATCAATCGAGTTATCTTAGCTAAAGCTCGAGATAAAGTAAAAGCTTTGCAATGGAAGTTTTGTTGGACCAAAAATGGGAAGATTTTTGTTCGACGTACAGAAACCAGCAGAGTCATTCCGATAAAGTGCTTAAATGATATTCAGCTCATTGATTCGGCCTATAATAACCAAAACAATCGTGCCACTTCTGTTCCAGATGGTACAGCAAAGTGAATTATTGATTTATTATCAGAATACCCGTGGTCTTAGAAGTAAAACACATCAATTTTTAACTCAATCATCTAGTGCCGAGTTCGATCTAATAGCATGCACAGAAACGTGGCTTAACAATAGCGTTTTTGACTCCGAACGTTTTACTGATAGCTACTATGTTTTTAGGAAAGATAGGAATAAAACTTATTCAAATAAAGCCGATGGTGGAGGTGTTGTATGTGCTATTAAATCGACATTTATAGTAGAGAGGCTTACGGAATTGGAAACAAATTTGGAAGATTTATGGTTAAAAATATCCTACCTTAATATAGTACTATATGTGTGTGTTATATATTTTCCTCCCTATTCCAAATTAGATGACTATCTCTTTTTTATCAATCATTTAAATCAGTTTGCGTATATTTTCGATTCGAATTGTTTAATTTTAGGCGACTTTAATTTAAAATTTAGATCTCAAGCTGAATCTGAAATAGAAAATTTTATTCATTTTAATAATCTTCATCAACATACTAATGTTTATAATGTAAATAATCGTTTATTAGATTTAGTACTAGCCAACGTTGATAATATTACTGTTACTGAGCAAAGGGATGTGTTTGTACCTGTTGATCAACATCATCCCTGTCTCTCTATAACACTTGTATTTATTCATACCCGAAATACTTCGGATTGTGTGTCTCTAAACCAAGATAATCAATTTTTAAATTTTAATTTCAAACAAGGAAACTACAATTTACTCTATCATCTCTTTAACGAGCGTAATTGGAATTCATTATACGAGACTAATGATGTTGAAGCAGCCGTAGACATTTTTTACCAAATTTGCTTTGAAATCTTGTCTCAGTGCATTCCTAAGAAAAGACAATTTAAACGAAAGTATCCACCATGGTTTACACATAATATTATAAAAGATACAAGAAAAAAGGAAAAATTGCACAAAAAATTCAAACAATCTGGATTACAATCTGACTACATAGTTTTTTCGGAAATGCGGAAGAAGATAAAAAATGATTTAAGTGAAGCTTACAAAAACTATTCTGAATCTTGTTTCTCAGACACTCAACAATTCTGGAATTATGTAAAAAGAAAGAACGCTAGGGTGGAGTTACTATGATGAAATATAACGAAACAAATCTTACAGCCAAGACCGATATTTGTAATGCATTCATGAATTATTTTAAATCAGTTTATAGACAAGATCAACCAGAACTTAATTTAAATTCTATACTTGAGGAGCCAGTTTCACCAACTCTTGATCACCTCCATATTAACAGTGTTACTGAGGACGAAGTCAAACTCGCAATTAAAAAATTGAAAAATAAAAATTCATTTGGTTATGACGGCCTTCCCATATTTCTGTTTAAGGGTTGCTGTGACTCCCTGGTGACTCCACTAACCTATATATTTAATCTGATTCTGCTAACCTCCCATTTTCCTTCTATTTGGAAAGTTGCAAAAGTTTTTCCCATACCCAAAGCCGGAATGAAACAGAATGAAATATCTAGTTATCGTCCAATTAGTATTATATCGGTCCCTTGTAAAATACTTGAATGCATACTACATCAACATATCTTTCAACATGTTCGAACGGAGTTAAGTCCATGCCAACATGGATTCATTTCGAGAAAGTCAACCACAACTAATTTAATGCACCTAATTGAAGATTGTTCTGATAATTTTCAGAGTAGCAGTCAAACAGATACTATTTACACAGATTATTCTAAAGCGTTTGACAAGGTTCATCATGATATCCTTTTGAAAAAGTTAAGATATTTCGGATTCTCTGAAAATTTGCTAAAACTTTTTATTTCATACTTTACAAATAGAAGGCAAATGATAGTTTATGAAGGTGTTAGCTCAATTGAATTTACCATCTATTCTTCAGTCTGTCAGGGTAGCACTCTTGGCCCGTTGATGTTCGTTCTTTTAATTAATGATCTCCCCGACGTAATAAAAACATCAAAATTACTTATGTTCGCTGATGACGTCAAGATCTATAAAAGTATAAACTCGTTAAAACACTGTCACGAATTACAGTCGGATCATGACACCTTAGTAAATTGGAGCGCAAATAATAAACTAGAATTAAATATCGACAAATGTCAATTTATTACATTCTCTTTAAAAACCAACATTTTGCTATTTGAATACAAAATACATAACGTGCCTCTGAAAAGAACGGACGTGGTGCGTGATCTAGGCATTTTGTTGGACACTAAATTGAGTTTTATCCACCACTTGGAACATAGTTGTAATAAGTCTTTCAGAATGCTCGGATTCGTAATTAGAAATTCTCGTACAGTCCACAACCTCCAACTTATCCAGAATTTGTACAACTCTATAGTTAGAAGTGTTTTAGAAACAAACTCTGTTATATGGGATCCTCTTACCAAGAAAAACATAGTTCTCATTGAAAAGGTTCAAAAGAGGTTTTTGAAATATGTTTATTATAAACAGTCGGGACTTTACCCGGATTCGATAGACTATGAGCTTTTACTAAAACGCTTCCAATTTAAATCACTAAAGGAACGAAGATCACAAGCCGCTTTAAAAGAACTGTTCAAACTATTCAATAATTTCATCGACTGTTCCATTCTTCTTGAGAAATTGTCACTAAACACTGGACTTGGGTTAACGAGAAGTGATGAATTGTTTTATTTGCCAGCCCCCAGAGTTAATGTTTGTGCTAACTCACCTATTTTTAGAATGTGTAAGATTTTTAATATGAATGCGAAGAATTTAGACCTAAGTCAGAGTAAAGAAAAGTTTTTCAAATGTAAACAAATTATCCATCACCTTGTATTTTTACACATAGACCATCCTTCGTTCTTAACTCCATTTCAGAATTAAATGATTAAAAAACAATAATAATTGAAATTAAATTTGTAGAATAAATTTAATCAGAATTAAATAATTCAGAATTAAATAATTTAGTATAGATAGACATATTCAATATAGATTAACAGTTTTATTTTGTACTCCAGTGCTGAATGGTTTATATTTATATATGTACTAGTTTGGAAGATTTGCATGTTATTGGGAAAATATTCCTGTTTGCAAATAAACGTTTATTATTATTATTATTATTATAGACAGAAGTGAAAGTAATAAAGAGAGAGAACTGAAATAATCCACTATATAGTCTGTTTGATTTAAAGCGCCCCGGTTTGTAGCAACTTATATATATTATATTATTAAATGGTATAAAATTCATGCAGATTTTGTATTTATTAAGTCGGCATAGGGGTGATGACGTCACCAGACTTTTTAAAATTACATGATAGGTAGGTACTTTTTTACTGAAATCGATCGAGTATCGTGTTCTCTTTTTAACCATAATACATATGCATACTCTTGCATTTTCAAGAAAAACGTGAAAAATAATTTGCGGCTAGTAGGCTTTCCATTCTGGTTACTGCAATTAATAAAACAGAATTATCTAGCAGGCTTAGATAAAATAACAGAACTTTAGTTATTCTGATAGTCTTTAATTTATTCATTTCTTTAATCGTTTTTCTGCACTTTTGTATCGCTTATAGACCATCTACAGCAATCCTTTTAAATTATTCTTGCAAAATAAATTAATGTGATCTATTTGTGGTATCTCCTAATAAATAGCAAATAATTCGTCAAAATGGATCCATATATAGATCCCGGAGAATACAGCAAAGCCTTAGAACAAAATCGCTTAGTTAAATTAACCTCCGGATTTGATCAGTACTCTAGATGACATTCCGTGCGCTATTTTCTGGCCTATGATATTAGGAGTACATTATTCTGAAATTTTTGAGATATCTTCCCAATTAAAAGTAGTGAATACTAAATTGTAAAATAGCTGAACACGGATTTTTAAAATCGCGGTCGTTGACAATTCATCTGGTACCTGTTTCGAGAACGCGCCACTTTCAAGCTTATCTCCGAAGCAAGTACCGCATCTCTTCAACAAAAACTTGCGTGCTCATTTTCATTATCATTGCTAACGAAATAAAACAGATCTCTTTCACATGTGGGTATCCTGTTGTAGAAGTAGTAGTCATTTTAATTTTGAAAATATCAATTTGTGATTTTCGATGACTTGACGGATGCAGAAGCGAATAACTTACGGCATCCTTCTACTACTTCAATATTATCAAAGCACCGCCCAGCTAGCTGTTGGTTCGATAGAGTAGACCAGGTTATCTTTGTTCCAAAGTAACTTATCGTCGCTATCAATGCATACTGGCGTGACTCTGTTTTAGCAACTTTACAGGAGAGGTGTTTAAAGTTTTTACCAAAGTTTCAATGCTTAGAAAAACTTTATTACGGATGATATGAACTTAATTTTCTGAAATGTTGCAACTAGCAACAGGTAAATTAATGGCATAATGATAATTATTTTCTACACCAACAAGTTTTTTTTATTTAGGGGCAAATATGACATACGCCTGTTTGTCATAATAAATATGCCACTGAAGTAAGATACGCCTAAATAGGAAATATTATGTTTAAAAATAAACAACAACGGTTTTAAAGAATTTATAGTATTAATTGTTAGTATTTATAATAATGTAAATAAAAGAGTAATGTATGTATATCTTCATATTTTTTGTTGAAATCTTAATTGGACCTTGATTGAGCCGAGACAAATTGTCTGATAAGTTACTAATGTTTCTAATGAAACAGCTAAAAAATGTAGGGACCATTAAAACTAAATAGTAAAAATAATACATTATTGTGGTACTTTGCATTATTTGTATATCATAACTATAAGTTACGCACGTAGAACGTTACAAAATTTAAACTTTTTTATAATTTAATTTTTTCACCTTAATTGAATGCCTTCTACATAAAATTCCCGCGTCTCGATTTATTTTTTCCGAGACTTGAGACAACAAAAAATTGAGCCAATGGCATTTACAATTAGATTAGTTATTATGGTGTAATATTTTTAAATTATGAATAATGTCTCGTTTTTGCTAAAACGTATTTTGATTCTTATTATTAAAACTGAGAATTAACTTATGTTCATCTAAGATCTAGATAAACACTTTTGAGATATAATCAAAAATGTGTATGATAAATTTAAAAATGAGAATGGCCGTAATAGTTATTACACTTACCTGATGGTATTTATGATTCAACAAGAATATATTATGATGTATATACATATAATGAATTATTGTTATATTTATTTTATTGTTACGTACACTCTAGAATCTACAATCACTAACTTGAACACCCCAAGACATAATGACGAATTTTTAAGAATTTTCTCAAATATAAAATATGCAGCTAGTTTTTAAAAATAAACAGATGTAAATACTTATCATAAATTACAGGCAGGTTTGCTCAGATGGATTTCTATGGTTTATTGCAAGTTATAAATCATTATCACAATTTAAGAGTTTATTTTGCTGCAAAGAGAATTTCCAAAATACTAAACCAACATTTTTGTAATTCAAGTATTTTTTAGTTAAAACAAGTGTTACAACAAACACACTTTTTAAGTAATTACCATAGAATACGTACTATGCAATAATTAAAACCTCTAAGCATTGAAAACAATGACGAAATACGCCAGTTTGTGACAAAAAAATATTTTAATTTAGGAGTTAGGTCCTCATTTTTTAAATAATATCTTCTAATCAGTAAACAATTAGGCTGTAATTGTCTAATATGTTATAGACAATATCAAGATGAAGCGTTGTGTGTCATTATCTCATTTTTGCTATTTTTCGAGATACGCCCCTTTGCGTTAATGACGACAATCTATCTATATATATAAAAGGGAAAGATTGTATATATGTATGCGATTTTCTCCGCAACCACTGGACCGATTTGGATGAAATTGGTATCATTGGAAAGGTCTTGGCCCAGAATAGAAAATAAGACCAAATTGGACTCTGTCGGCCATCGTGGTCTCGATTTATACCAACAGCAACTTAAATAGATAACAATAGATGGCGTTCTGTTCATCTCTTGCACTTAATGTTAATGTGTGCGACTATTGAAATCATTTCCAAATTTAATTAAAAGCGCAGCAAAGCGCGCCGGGTATTTGCTAGTATATTATAAGTGTCAAGCTGCTCGCAGTAGAATTCAACGGCAATTGCCTAACTTTCAGTAAGATAATGACCTCACCTTAATTTAAACCTGACCCTCAATTTAAATTAAATCGTATCTTTCGCCATCGTAAATTCCACCAATCGCAGCATAAATTTAGCTTCAAAACTTTTCAGTCATTTTCCCCAGTTGCGCACGTTGGCCTCTACTCAACCACTTATTCGATCTTTTGAGATTTTGAAGATAGATGCACATCGCAGATTACAATCTTTCGAAAAAACCTATGGCCATTAGGGTTATCGAGTAATAGTCTGCGTACATTGACACGCTGTTTGGCATACTCCGGTGTTAGAGTCTAAATATGTAAGAGACGAGCGATTGTTCATCGGGAAGGTCCGAGTTCAAGAGAATATCTTTTTGTGGCAGTATTTTATCATAATATAGTCAAAGATATCTTTTTGCAGAAACATCTTTATAAGATATTTATGGTTGGTATTTTTGTAGCTGCGATGACTACCAATAAACTAATACTGATTTGCAGTATAGAACGATGATTAAAGATCCGTTCTGAAGTTCGAAGTCAAAGTCCGTCAGGCTGGTGTATATGTGGTCTTACAGAAACAGTTTCAGCGGGCTTATATCAGCCGTATGAACAATAGCGATTAAAATATATGTTCCCACATTATCGTTTATAGTTAATAAAAGATTATAGTGAGACAATATGGCGATACTATAAGTGATTTTGCATCCAATAATAATATGCACCGAAAGGAAGGTGTATGGAGTTATATTGTTCAGAACCTGATGGGAAACTAAAAATAAAATTAATTTTCGTAACATAACCGACAAGAAAATAATACATACCTATATAGAAAAGTACATTGTATATCACCGACTCAGCCAACCAGAGAACGATAATCGCCCGCTAGTTAGCATGCCGTAGCATTTAAACTAAAATACAGGTTTCGAGTTGCATTTCTCGTTATTTCGGAACAAGACCATCGAATTACCTATATAAAATTATTTTACATATATCCACATCTAAGGTACTTATAAATACATATTTCTTTTAAAGAACTGGGTGCGTTACCTTATGTTACGTAAACTCAACAAACTATTGTACTTACTATTGTGCTTATTTTTACCTATGTATTAATTCTTTGGATATTCTTCATTTATTTTTTAATTGTAACTGTATTTCCTTGTTATTTTTTATTCATAATTTAACCTTGCTCTTTTAATTATCAAATTGATGAATACAAAATATTTCTTTTGTGATTCAAAACTTTGTTAATTATCTTGTCTCAACCTACTTCATTAATTACAATTGTTTGTAGTTGCTGATATTGTTTATTATCTTAATATCTTCTATAATTCAACAGCATTCGTCTCAAAAGAACGTAGTTCTAAGAAAATGTTTTGAATGATTGCAACATTCTATACGTCATTAGCATCGTTGCATTCTTCAGTTTTGAAAAGCAGAAACTCTGAATTATACAACTTTGGAAAGTGAAGTGTTTGAAAGTCTTATGATTCGAAAGTCATTACTCCGTAACTTTCGTACTCCAAATTCCTGCCTTTGATCTTCAATATTTGAGCCTAAATGCGCAAAATTCAGAAATTCATTCTGCGACTATTTAGCTCTACAATCGATACAATTACTTAAGTATATTATTTCCTACGTTCTATACGAAGTTTGAAGCAACTTAGTTTACACATTTCTTAGATCATTGGAGTTTTAAACCTTAAAAATTTCTTGATATTTGAAAATGTTTCTAACCTAGAAAGTATTTTTCATTTTGATACATTGAAACTTTAAAGTTATGAAACTTTTTCTGCAACTATAAAATCTAATGATCTCTCAAAAATATAAAACTAATTCTTTGAAACATTTCACTTGATGACTGAAAATCATCTCTTTAATGCCTTCTAGAAAGCATAATATGAAACAAATTTTCAGTACTAACTTTACAATAAATTATTTTCTTAATGCCCTTGAAGGACGATATTAAAATCATAGTCGTTGGAGTTAACTAAACGTTGTTCACTATATTAGGGATAATATTAAGATTTTAAGTATCTACTTGATAGTCCAGTCAAATTAGAAAAAATAGCGGAAAGTTGAGGGAAGTCCTTGGATTTTTGCATAGGACTTCCTGGAGGGCTGTTAAATAACCTCCTGAAAGTCACCGTCTGTAGGAGGCGAGCTCGAGGAGATAATGAGGGTAATCCACGCCCCCAAATGGTTTTTGTCGTTTTTCTCGGAAACTATTACGTTTATCGAGATGAAGGAGGTTAGGTAAATTAAAGTTTATTTAAATCCCTACCAGAAATGTCTGAATGTTTTTTTTGTACCTCGCCTTCTTTTTGTGTTATCGATGAAAGAAAATATGTCATACATAAATTAGCAATTTGCTCCAGTAAATTTGCTCGAGGAACTTTCGGACGTAACGTTTTGTGGTCTCATATTCGTCATGAAATAGATAAGGAAAATTCCGGAGAGCCGGACGCGATCGTGGTTCACTCGTATTTTAACTTAGCATCTCTTCGGTAAAATCCATCAGACGATATTATCGTTATCCTTGGTGCCAGTCGGATGAAAGTCTCGTATTCTCAAGAAGGTAGAACACAAAAAGTCGAGATTCAATAAGTGAAGACATATATACATACATAATCTTTAACTTCTTATACCTTTCGGTGTCGAAGTGCCGGACACACCGAGCCGCAGAATGGACATGTGTGTGTGGGACGAGGCAGCGGAGCCATGTAGGCAAGTACACTGCGCTCGTGGTTTACCCATCCGAGTCCTGACCGACTCGGATATTAGCTGTATTGTACATTTTAGAAATGTCAGGTTTATTTGGATACCAAGAGTAGCTATTAAATTTTGTCTCCTATTTTTCAAAATAAGTTTCCGGTATTAATAATATTAAAGTATTTGCTATATTGAATTTCATTAAGACCACGTTTAATTCGTCCGTTATTAAATTACACTTTCTTCCGTCCAATCAATATGGCGTTGTTTTTCGGTACCTATCGTCAAGCACAAGCTAAATAACCTTCGTTGTTTGGCACAGTGTATAGCAATTAACACAAAAAGTAAATAGTTAACCCGATCGGCCAGTGCAGCCTGGCTGACGAAATGTAGTGATTCTAGATTTAGCACCATTCACCTGCCATCTATCGGATACCGTTGTAATTGTATCAATTTAAAGCTTTAAATAAATTGAGATGTTTTGTGACAGCTTTAAAAATATCAAGGTAAACACTTGCTTGAAGGCCTACAGAATTGATTTCACTTTCGTAAAATCTTTTGTTATTGTCAATTTTTAAAAGTAACATCAATATTTATAAAAATAAACAATTTAATGGCGATAGAACCATTTTGAGTTTTTCATTAATACCTGCCTAAGTTATCGTATTTTATTAAGCACTGTACTAGCTTCATACTCCCGTGAAATTAGAAAACGTCTAACCAATGTCATTTAAATTTTTAAATTTTAAATAAATTGAAATGTTTGGAAATTTTAAAAACATGCCAAAGGTAAACACATTAATTGTTTTAAAATTGCTTTAATTTTTTTAAAAATTTGTTTCCCTCTAATAAATCTTTTTAAATCAACATGCCTACAGCTTCTTTGCAAGGATTGTAAGATTAATGAGATATACTGAATCAGTAGGACAACGACAAAACTTAAATGAAAAATGTCTTGATATACCGACTTGAGTTATTGTCAAAACATTTTTTATTTATCAACCGATTTAATGGTTACTAACTTTTTAATATTAGTTAAAATCACTTTAAAAACCTTGAACCGTCAAGATGTTCATGCAAAATTCTATTTTGTAATATTAGTTTTGTTATACTGAATTTTTTGAAAGCTGATATGTAATATGTGGTTTTGTCACTCATAAGTTAGTTTTTCTTTAAAAATATTTTTTCCGTTTTTCTCAATATCTTCTTTGTTTGTTTTGTGTTCTTCCTCAATTTATTATATTAACCTTACTTAAACAACATTGGCAATATCTTACCTTAATTATTACAACGTATAAACAAAGTAGTTAATCACTTTAGTGAGTAAGTTACAAATAAATTACATTACATGTTATTAAGTGAAGTACAGTAAATTACAATCTTGTACAAACATTATTAAGACCATCATCGTGTTTAATTAACTTCGATTCAATATTATGTGTTTACACTAACTAGTTTGCAGCATGTGCTGCTTTTCAAAAGCTTTTATCATAGAATTCTAGAAAATAGCACGTTTTCATTTTAATTAAGAGCTGGGGCTTAAAAAAATTAAAAAAGGGTTTTCAATTGAACATAATACATACAGAAATGGAAATAGTACGTTTAAATGGGAGCGACTATGGTTTCCATCAGCCATTTCAATATTAATTTATACACATGAGTAAATTTTAATTAAATTTGTTTCGCACAAAAAGTATTATTACTAAAACTGAAACATTCTTGTTGGTTGCCTAGAGGTATTGTAAATTACTAAAAACAGAATGAAACTGCCTTTTCCAGTAATGCCAGTAATTGTGCATTACTGTTATTACATCATCTAATATGTAAAAGTTTTCCAATTTTCCACTTACCTACACTATATGAATAGATGTAAGAGGGCATAAATTACATGGATATCTGACATCATATATATCCCAGAAGCTTTTTTAACAATTCACTGAACTTTTGTACGTATGAAAATCAAGATATTGAATTTTCATAAATTTTAAATTTTGCTTGTCGGAATTGTTAGTGTAAATTTTTGCTGAACAAGTCGGAATTTATGAATGTTTAAAAAAAAGCTTTACAATATTTCTGAAAAAGTATTCACTAGGGTAAGATTTATCTGTTCCCTGAAACTTCTTTTCATCTGAAAGTTGAATAGTTATACTCAGAATTCAAAATTCAAGGTAAAGAATAAAAGGTATTTTTAATTTATTGATTTAATCTTTTTAGAGAAAATATTAAAATTAATGAGGTTTTTAATTTTAAGAGGGATGTTGTTGGTTGATCACAAAGCAGAGTTCATCGAACAATGGTTATCTCTACTGAATTTTAATTAGAAAAAGTCAATAATCTTAACTGAATATTAATATTCAAGTAGTAATATTCATTTAGTTGTAATTAAAAAAAATTATGTGGGAGTAAATAACCACTGATTAATTATAATTAATACAAAGAATTTTTATTTGTTTTATTTAAACTAACCTGAAGTAGCATAAAACTTGCATTTTTTAAAAACTTGTTTTTCTACTAACTTTTCCATAGAACTAAAATATATTAATAATTAATTTTTTTATCTTTTAATGTTGTTAGAAAGAAAACGAGTGAATCTGGTTTTAGTATGTAAGAATCATAGTTGACAATCTAGCGAGTATTAATCCTACTTTGTAATGGGGCCAAAGTAATAATAAATATTATTTTTGCAATTTCTAATTTGAAAAATCGGAATATTAATTAATAAAGTGGACGCAAAAGAGAATTACTTAGTTATACACATACAGTGTGATCCAAAATGAGCGAGGAGCTTTGAATTTCGCGCCGTAGGTTTTAGTTTATTTCACTTTGTTAGTGTGGCACTATTAAAATGTGTAGCGTCAAATTACAGCGTCAACACGCACTTTCTCGTTTACGTTGTTGTGCTTTGCCACGTTGTTGTGATTTGCCACGTTGTTCCGCATTTTTATTGAATTTCTGCTTTATTTCGTTTGTTTAATTATAATGATATTAACTAATAATTAATGATCTTTAACGTAATTTTGTGATATATCTATACCACTCCCTGTTAAAACGCCACTGTAAAGTAAAAGAAGGATAAATGCCTATATAATAACTGCCACTTTTTGCAATTAAAGTGAGAAGATGTAGTGGAGAAATGAAGGGCATTATATCCAGACAGTTCCTCTGCCATTAGCCTAGCTCATCATGGCCCTGAAGTTCCGATACACTCTCTTCCTGATATACTACAATTTAGATCTAAATAGAACTTAATATTCTTAAACACACTTTGGATAACAATTGCGCTTTTTTGAGATACCTTTATGATACATTTTCTTCACTCAGCCATGAATAAATTAAAATTGGTATTTATGTAGCCACCATATATGTACATAGATTAATGTTAGACAATGAAATCGAAAATATTATAAATGGTTTAGGAAAAAAAGCTTGTAACAGTTTCAAAATGATATAAATAATGTTACTATTATAGCTTTATTATTCGATTAGTAGTTCTACTTTTATCATTCACTGTGATTAATCCATATTATTTAACTAACATGAACATGACACATTTGTGTGTAGGAATAGAACTTTCCCTTTTTTGTGATTTGTGGAAAATTCTGGCGTGATAGCGCAATTTGGAAATCAATTTTGTATTCAGCACGAAGAATTTGACAGGAATCACATTCAAATCAAAATAATCATCAGAAAAAAAGTTTCAAAGTGCAGGACGGTATTATCTTTATCAGAATTTGTGTACACCCATTTATAAAAGGGTATATGCGATATGCCGACTAGAAGACTTTAATATAAAAGAATAATAATGACTTGGTTTTAACAGCATTACCTATTATTACTTTATCATTACTGAGTATATAACCTAACAAAGAGGCAGTTATATTAACATTCACAGATGAAAGACAAGTCTTTACTCTAATTCGGCTAAGAGGTGATAAAAACATGAATGAGTTGCTCATAAAATTTGCATTATACAATAAACACTGTTATACAAAATTAAACTTTTTAAAAATTGTTGGGTTTTAGTATCAAACACCGTTACGTTGGCGTCGTGGCTATTAATATTTATAAGCTCTTAGCTTATTTATGGATCTAATTAGATTTAAAAAATGAAAACTGGAGAAGTAATTGTAGGATTAACTTATAACTTTAAAAGGTTAGGATACTCTGTCGATTGCAGTAAAAATTTATGTATCAAGTAATTTAAAAAATTTTGCTGACGTTATCATTCCCGATTTAGTAAATACAAAAGTTTGAATTTTCCCTGAAGAGAACAGAGAATTCTAGGTCATTTAATAATATATATAGTTGATATGATACCATTTCTACCCGAAAATAAAGTTGCTACAAAGCAGAGTGCTTTTATAAATCATACATACTGTATATTAAATATGTAGGTAGATATAAAAAATAAAATGCTTTTATTAAATGTTATAAATACGTTTTTAATAATATGTCTAGTTACTTTAAAATAGGATTTTCTTATTTGTAATTTGTCTAATAAATAAATAAACTTCTAGGAAACATTAAAAATGAATGAACTTTAAAATGCATTTTAAGTTCATTCAGTTTTTAGTCTATCCATAATCGAGTTTATAAAGTAATATATTGTAATGTAAGGTACAACCGCTCAGACAGGTGAGGTAAAACTTCAGTCCAGTGCCCAAATTACATGAAGGATTCAGCACTTTCATTTCGGACCAGGTAGCTACCTATGCTTGGTGCCTAGATTACGCCCGCGGAAAATTGTGATATAAAGATAACATAACATAAAATAAATCTTGTATAAGAAGAGTGTTTGCAAGGTAACTTTTGGTAATTTAGCTGAGTGTTTTATATTGGCACAAAAGTATAAAAAAATCAAATGCGTATATCTTTTTAATGAATGTTTTGGCACAGACGACTTAATTGTCTGTTACAACTTTAAAGTACCTACTGATATTTTTATGTAGGAACTTTAACTTTGATTGCGTTTGTGTATAAAAATCAAAATAAAAACATCTTCGAAAACCTTCATACACTGAAATACTCGTATGATATAACCAATTTCTGTTATTCAAGATCAAGAATGCATCTTAAGGTTTCCTTTTCGCTATTAATAAACAGACACCGACTTTTTCACAAGTTTAATTATACATATACCCTTTTATAAAAGGGTATATGCGATATGCCGACTAGAAGACTTTAATATAAAAGAATAATAATGACTTGGTTTTAACAGCATTACCTATTATTACTTTATCATTACTGAGTATATAACCTAACAAAGAGGCAGTTATATTAACATTCACAGATGAAAGACAAGTCTTTACTATAATTCGGCTAAGAGGTGATAAAAACATGAATGAGTTGCTCATAAAATTTGCATTATACAATAAACACTGTTATACAAAATTAAACTTTTTAAAAATTGTTGGGTTTTAGTATCAAACACCGTTACGTTGGCGTCGTGGCTATTAATATTTATAAGCTCTTAGCTTATTTATGGATCTAATTAGATTTAAAAAATGAAAACTGGAGAAGTAATTGTAGGATTAACTTATAACTTTAAAAGGTTAGGATACTCTGTCGATTGCAGTAAAAATTTATGTATCAAGTAATTTAAAAAATTTTGCTGACGTTATCATTCCCGATTTAGTAAATACAAAAGTTTGAATTTTCCCTGAAGAGAACAGAGAATTCTAGGTCATTTAATAATATATATAGTTGATATGATACCATTTCTACCCGAAAATAAAGTTGCTACAAAGCAGAGTGCTTTTATAAATCATACATACTGTATATTAAATATGTAGGTAGATATAAAAAATAAAATGCTTTTATTAAATGTTATAAATACGTTTTTAATAATATGTCTAGTTACTTTAAAATAGGATTTTCTTATTTGTAATTTGTCTAATAAATAAATAAACTTCTAGGAAACATTAAAAATGAATGAACTTTAAAATGCATTTTAAGTTCATTCAGTTTTTAGTCTATCCATAATCGAGTTTATAAAGTAATATATTGTAATGTAAGGTACAACCGCTCAGACAGGTGAGGTAAAACTTCAGTCCAGTGCCCAAATTACATGAAGGATTAAGCACTTTCATTTCGGACCAGGTAGCTACCTATGCTTGGTGCCTAGATTACGCCCGCGGAAAATTGTGATATAAAGATAACATAACATAAAATAAATCTTGTATAAGAAGAGTGTTTGCAAGGTAACTTTTGGTAATTTAGCTGAGTGTTTTATATTGGCACAAAAGTATAAAAAAATCAAATGCGTATATCTTTTTAATGAATGTTTTGGCACAGACGACTTAATTGTCTGTTACAACTTTAAAGTACCTACTGATATTTTTATGTAGGAACTTTAACTTTGATTGCGTTTGTGTATAAAAATCAAAATAAAAACATCTTCGAAAACCTTCATACACTGAAATACTCGTATGATATAACCAATTTCTGTTATTCAAGATCAAGAATGCATCTTAAGGTTTCCTTTTCGCTATTAATAAACAGACACCGACTTTTTCACAAGTTTATTTTTAAAATCATTTTAAAAGATGTATGTACTAGTATAATGTCGAAATAATGAGTATGAATCGCCTACTTTTAAGATTTTTTAAAATAATATACTTTAAATCTTTTTATTTTAAATTTACAAGTTATATTTAGGATTATTAAATAAAGCTTTTATTTTTTAACTCAAGGAAATAAGTCATTACTATATTTTGGTTATCTATTAAATATTTGGTATCTTTGTATCGATCCAGATACTTGTAATTCTTTTCAAATCAAGGACGATTCTTTTATTACATGTAGTTGATGTAGTTTGTAAGCAGTCATCAATAAAATACGTATCTATTATTTCTTTACATACACGAGACGATATATATTGTTACTTTTTTAATTTTTATTGTCATGATAAAAAAATAACATAAATAAAAATAAAGTAACTACAAGTAGTACAATAACTCCTAATAACGATAGTAATAATAGTTAGTGTCGTGTAAATAGTAATAATGAATATTGTTGGAAAAGTAACAATTTATATATAAATATACTAAGTAAATAATGATATATATATATATATATATATATATATATATATATATATATATATATATATATATATATATATATATATATATATATATATACGTGCTTATCTATCTTTTTCGACTCCGACAGGCTATAAGGCGCCCGCGACTCCGGCCTTAAATATACAGATACGGACATACCAGTTATCGCTATTGCTTTATACAGCTTTGTTGATGATGAGCACGTGGAGAGGGGAATTTTTTTTTTGTAAATTCTTTATACTTAGAGTGAACAAATTACCGTACCATTTCGCCTCTGAATCTTTAGCATGCGCTTTTAACTCCTATTTGTATATTTTATATATGACAACCAGTTGCGTTCGTCTCCAGCGGCGTTGCTATTATTTCGGAGTCGAAAATATATTATTTGTATCTCTTATATATTAATAACCATTTTACCAAAGCACGCACGGTTCTTCTGTCCTTGTTGTTTAACAGCTTCGCTGAGTACCTCTGTTATAAATAGAATTATTTGCATTGTTGTCTATAAGTCGTGTGCTTACTAATGATAATATTTAATTTAATAGAGATATGCCATATTTTAGAAGAACGGTTGAATATATTTGTATCGTTGGCGTGTAATATTATATCATTCTACCACGTACTTTCACGTATTTAGAGTTAAAAGAATTGGTTAAAAGACTTAATTTAATTAATTTAATTTAAAAGGTTGAATTTTTGTTAGAAGTTAACTTTGTATTTATTCAGTAAGAGAAGTACACTTATTTATTCTTCAAAAATGACTACCTTAAGCCTAAAGGTCTAATTTTCCAATAATTTAAAAGATCTAATTAAGCAAGTGCAGCATACAAGGTGTAGAATCGCTTCACGCACCATACAGTTTTATATGCATTTTATTTGAAACCCTAATACTATCTCCCCTAATTATTTTACAGTAAAAATATTCGGGAGTGTTATAAAGAAAAGAAATATATATGAATCGAATGATACCTTTGGTTACTGCAAAAATAGCTAAGCCTTGGAAACATTGGAACGATCAGAAATCAATTATACCTTGAAAATATTAGAATGATAGAGGAAATATTTGCTTTATAGTTAAGATTATTTTGACAATCCACCTCGAAAATTTTTAACCAATCAAATTACAGAATTTTTCAAATTAGGACCAATGAAATTAGTTTATAGTGAAAAACCAGTAGTGGTTTTTTCTCAGTGAAAAGATATATGTCAAAATGAAATGTCAAATTTGCTCGATCAATTGTCAAGACGAATTCAACTCGTGTTCTAATTTTTTCTTGCAAAATTTGTCATTTAAGACATTCGTAGCTTTGCTTTTAGTTGCAAAAGATACTCATTTCTGAAATGACAAATTTTGTCGGAAAAAATTAGACCACTTGTTAAATTATATATGAAAAATTGAATTCGTTCGTATTTTGCAGTATTTTTGGATGTAAGATAGGACAAAATGTAACTCATATCGGAGAAAGTGCAAATTATTTAACCTTTGTTATAATAAAACAATCATATTTGTTGTTAGGACATTGTGAAGCCAAGTAACGCAATTTCCTTTTATAAGAAACTTATTAGGACATCTTATCCGGACCTTACAAAGACTGAGGTTGTCTCTTTGGGGCCTTCGTGGGGGCTTCATCGGGCTTTCTTAAGTTATTTAATTGTAAAATTACCTCAGATTGCCCATTTTGAAACTTCATAACGATCTTAAGTGGTTCCCCTATGTAGTTTAATCCAGAAAAAAACTGTAGCTGTCCCGATCGGGTCTTCATGAGGTCTTAATCAGGCTACCCTAAGTAACTTATCCTTGAATTAAATTGGGGCTGACGTAATCGGGTACTCATAGGAACTTGATCGGGTTTTCCTAATTAGGGCTATCCTAAAATACACCTTATGAGATTTCTAGACCAAGTCGGGTAAATTTTCAATGTCGAATTGTTTTGAAAATAAAAATCTTTTATGCACAGATGCATTATAATTAGACTATTATTGCAAGACTCATCTAAACATAAACGTCTTTTTATGGCTCAAGGGCCTCTTTATGGTCAGACGGGCAATAACGAAAAGTCAATTAAATGTCAGAAGTTTTTTTGTAGAACTTGATTGGTTCTTAATATAATTTATAAACTTATCACCAATGAAAATAAACTGAAATTAAATATTTGGGAATAGTAACTATAGTAACGAACTTCATATAATCACATAAGTATACCCATAGCTGCTTGATGTACCTACGTACTCATTTAATTATATTTTTACACAATAATAGATTTGACATTAAAAACTTAATATGTGCATAAAATAGTGTATGTATAGCGGGCATAACTTGCTTTCAGGGCCCTACAGCCTTTTCCTAGCCCTCGGCTGACGCCTCGGGCTAGAAATAACGCTTCTGGCCATAAAAGCTTCATTATGCCCTTAACACATAAATAACTATTATGTTTCATTTGCATATTATTCTTTGTTTATACCTGTGATACGAACTATATAAACAACTCCATAACAACCAGGGCATTATAAACGAGCGTTATAGTCTATAGCGCCCGCTCATCGTATACTTTGCAATCGGGCCAGTAGGTATTGCGCCACCTGGCCCAGACATTTTTGCGGGGATGCAGTCGTCGTTAAGTACGGAATCTGCATTACCGACATTCTGTATTACCGGCATTTGGTTCGTCACTCGGCTAAATGGCAACGCTGTTGCTAGGGGAAAACAGATGGCGCCAGTGTCGTTTTTGTACCGACATTCTGTATTATCGGCATTTGGTTCGTCACTCGGCTAAATGGTGTTAGTGTTTCTAGGGGAAAACAAAGGGCGCCAGTGTCGTTTTACGTGATTTTTGTACCGACATTCTGTATTATCGGCATTTGGTTCGTCACTTGGCTAAATGGTGTTAGTGTTTCTAGGAGAAAACAGATGGAACCAGTGTCGTTTTTGTACCGACATTCTGTATTATCGGCATTTGGTTCGTCACATGGCTAAATGGTAGCGTCGTTGCTAGGGGAAAACAGAGGGCGTCGGTGTCGTCTGACGTCGTTATTCTCGAAGTACGGAATCTGTATTACAGGTATATGGTTCGGCGCTCGGCTAAATGGTGTTGCTGGGAAAAATCCCCAGAGGACACTGTTAATAGAGGGTGTCATGCAAAGGGGTCTGTATTACCGGTAGCCTGTGTACTACTACTAGGGGGCGCGGCCTCATGAAGAAATCTGTATTATCCTACGTACTGATGCTATTAGAGGTCGCATTAAAGAATCTCCTCTCTCACTCTCTCCTATTAGAGGTCGCATTAAAGAACCTTCCGTATAAATCATTCGCGATTTAAATAACAACGCAGGTTTATTATAATATTTACGCTAAGATGCAGTTTTGTATTGCAAATTGGCATGATGCTGACGAATTTTGTTTGCTAATTTATAAATTGATACTCATGTTTTCGAATTATTTGATTGCATCATCAAGAAATTTTAATTGATTATGTACTGTTTGTTTCTGTACCATTTTTATTTAATGCTATAGATAAATGTTTGTTTTATTTTATTACACACTGTACTGACTTTTTTCGACTAATATTAACCAAACACAGGTCGAAACTGTCGAAAGAAATGATAAATAACCTATTGTTAATAAATTTAAATAACAATATTTTAAAAGAGATCACGTTAGATGAAGAATTGTAGTTCTCTGTATATTAATAAAA